>OX457125.1:5402500-6798291 GCA_949752895.1 Dendrolimus pini | reverse complement strand
GGTACCCCGTTCGGTTTCTATGATGTTCTAAATGGGATTCTTACAAAACATCGAGTATCGTATTCTATAAGCGAATTTGTTGTAAACTTGGCCTAATTCTCGTACTTGCGACCGAATTTATACGTGCACTTGCACGAGGTGAATTTTCATTTGTTTGAAATGTTTGATGTAATTAATTAAGTTGTGGTAGCATATTGATTAAGGAAAATGTGTCCCGTCCTAATGACAGTAATACATTACGATATTTAGTAAAAAAAATTGTTCTTACGTATTTACATACTGTCAATGCAAAATTAAATTTTCCTGTTTATTAAATTGTATGATTCATATTAAAAATTCAATATTAAAACTACGATCTAATTATGTACAAGAAATAAGATTATTTCCTAATTTAAGTGCAATCTAGAATGTCAAATATAATTATTTGTACAAAAAATATGTATAATATCACATTTCTTATTGTTTCTCAAACACTGATAATTTCCTACGTAACATTTTTACATACATACATAACTTCACGCTAGGTCCCTTGCGGGGTAAGCACGAACAACAGAGCGCCATTTAGGCTTATTCTTACACACCTCACTTGCTTCTTTGATATTCATAGGTCATGTCATGCACGCTCGTCTGTTCTTAAGGCTCCTGACATCACCTTCTGCTAGTACACGATCAATTTGATCATGGAAGGTGTGTCGTGGCCTTCCGCGACTTCTGCATCCATCCGTAACATTTTTAACAAAAAAAACACAATGTGGTAAAAACTCCGATGTGAATATCTTATTATTTATTGCTTTAGTCTTAAAGTATCTTCCTAAAATATTTTTGAGCATTAGACATGATTTTATGGTTGATCGAACTGTGCTATGTGCCTGACCCAAACACAATAGTTATAAAACTAATTTTTGATCAAAACAATTATTATTGTTACAGCCACTAACATCTACAGAAATACAAAACTAAATATTTGCAAAAACCAAAACGTCTCTTTAATATAATCATTAAGTGTTTTCTCAAAAACTTATATAGTTACACACAGAAAATTTTAAATTTGCAACGAAGACATTGTCGAATTACTACATGCTGATGGTGTAGATAAATATTACGAGGAAACCGACCTCAAGATAACCGCTTCACTTACATCGATTGTTCTCCTAAAAATAAGGAAGTCAAAATCCAGCAGAGACCAGTGTGGGCTAATAGGTATTATAAAAAAATCCAAACATTGACTTAGCCTGTACTTAAGTGTATCACGGCTGAGCTTGAGCCTTTTTATCTCAGGTTCCAATCCACCTTGAACAAGATAGTTTAACGGATGCCAAGCATCACTTTTATTAATGTACTGTTTCAGAATGTCCTTTGCCGTCAGCACGTGTTTATGGTACAAATATTCACATTAGTCTGATAAAAACAGGTTATAGGATGTAATAGCAGCTGGCATCATTGGCAAAAAGGCGGCGCAGCGCATTAGCTTCTACACACCGTTCAACTGATCTCCATCGAAATTGGTGTATATGGTGTAACATTGAACACGGAAACATTTTCGTACCATCCATTTAATTTTTGTCATAATAGGGACGCAAGGCATGCTGCAATAAATTCTGTTTTTATCATAATAGGGACGCAAGGCATGCTACAATAAATTCTGTTTTTATCATAATAGGGACGCAAGGCATGCTACAATAAATTTTGTTTTTGAAGTTATACTTCTTTAGGCGCGTTAGGGAAAAATTATGAGACTAAATTTTTACGATGCGCGCGCACACCGTCACATGAAAAACCTACACCATGAAGTTAGCTATAGTCAACCGACACCCTGAAGTTAGCTATAGTCAACATTTTAGTTTTGAAGTTATACTTTTACGATGCGCGCGCACACTGTCACGAAAAACCGACACCCTGAAGTCAGCTATAGTCAACCGCCACCTTGAAGTTAGCTATAGTCAACATTTTAGTTTTTCTATTGTTAGTGTCGTTTTTTATCTTATTAGGCCAAAGAAGTATAATTTCTAACGCGTGTACGTACATAAGTACACACACACGTTTTTGTTTATTTTTATTGCGTGAGTTTACTAGACAGGCAGATGGCTCACCTGATGGAAAGCAGTGACCATCGCCTATGAATATTTGTAACACCAAAGGTGTTACCAATGTGCTGCGGCTCTCTAAAGGGAAACCGGAATCTGGCCACTAATGCCTGAACACAACTCAAGGTTTTTATGACGGCATACTCTAGATCAGGGGTGGCAGCCAACCAGACGGGCAAATACCCTGCCACATGGCTGTGGGTTGTTTTGTCGCCTCTTACGACAGGCCGTCCTGCTGCAGAAAATTGTATTGTTCCTCCGTTTCTACTATATAACATCATACTATCATCAACTTGTAAAATATCACCGTAGAAATAATTCTAATTACTTTTTAAATAATAAATAATTAATGTGTTATTTGACTTTTTTAACTTGTATACTTATGAATTCATAAGCAGGTATGCTAGTAGGTAATTCGGGTTGCCTGAAAGAGATCGCTATAAGCGATAAGGCCGCCCATTGTTCTAATGGAAATGTATTAAATTAAATGTCTAGGTTTAAGTTATGGTGAACAATTAAGAGTTTTTATTCATAATGTACGTCATAATTTTTCTTAAGTTTTCGCGACTTGTATACATAATAAAACGAGCTTTGCTCCCGGAAGGAAAAGATGTCAAGTCTTTGTCTTCCGTGATCACGGCTATTGAAAAGTGGCCGAAACATCAGAATAATAAAAACCAAATAAATTACCTCGCTTAAAACCGTTAAAACGTAGTTTTATTAAAAGTATATCAATTTACGAGTAATTTTGACAGTTCACTCTCCCATTCGACCGTAAACGGCGGTGCTGTATATTCTATAGTCTACATCGTACAACTTAATTTTAGTTCAACATTCTCGATAAGTCTATGTTCGCTAAAACAGCTTTAATGACGCCCCTAATAATTAATGTCGGACTAAGCCTCAGCAAAACAGGTCCAGGCGTACGCGGCGAGGGATTGCCAAGCAACGAAACGATCGACCGGGCGGCGCGCGCCCTTCGTTCAACACCATCGTGGCGACTGATTTATTATTATTACGTACAGGAACATTTAATTGTAGTGCTTCAACATTAAATTTAAAGCATTTTATATTCTTATTTTTTCATTCCAAAGTTAGCAAACAGGCCCTAAAGTACTAAACATCCAAGACCTCCTCTATCCAAGATATCCAACGGAAACAATAACGCTGCACTAGTATGTGTTTTTTGCTACTAAACCGCAACAAAAATATTAACGTCTGATTTTCAATCCTGGTCGCTACAATACGCCTTACTATTTAATATAATTATCTCTTGATATTTAATATAATTATCTCTTGAATAATCCTTGCTAATGCTAATAATGCTCTCGCGCTTCTTCACACAGCGGAACTATTATCGACTCTGGAAAGATGTTTGGCCCGTCAGATTTGTCTGGCTCATTGGAAAATATTTTAAATTATTATACTTGATATATAAAATTCAGCCTTCCTAAAATGACGTAAGTACCCACATTTTTTTTAAAGTGTCTTTCATAAGTTATGGCCCACAGGAAGTGTCTAGCAACTGTATATATTTGTTTATAACAATATCGTATATGACATATGTAAAAACTAGCCTTGCTACTTTGACGTAAGTTAGCATGGTTTTTTCCGCCTTTGATACCTGCTACCTTTAAAACAGCCCCGCTTTCAGCTTAGCGAGTATCCATTCCTTTCTAAGTATATGTTAAACTTCCGATCCTAAAGAAATTATCTTTCCTAAAATCACGTATGTTTGGGGTGATTAGGATCTCACCCTATTACCTAAGTGTAGTGATTATTGACTACATTCTCATAATAAGCACTAAGCTGAAAGTACGAAAACCAGAGTAAGCTATTAACTTTATAATTCTATACTTACGGGGGGTATCTTTTTGAGTATATAAGGAATAGGTTTCATGATTTTCAGAATTTTACAAACATTTGATAACAAATATAATTGGTTTTTATTTATAAAATGTTGCTAAAGATGTATGGCTGCCATAAATATAATTATTACACTGAAGTATGAACGTATTCAATTTAAATTGAAGAGTTACCAGACCATTACCCTCATTTTTGGATGTCGGTTAAGAGATATGTTGTGTCAAAGAGCAATACGGCTTTTGATATTTGGTGGAGTGGAGTACCTTTTTCTTATCATACAGTTTATAAAATGTAGTGGAGATATTTTTTACATTTATTATTACTAATAACTTTAGTGTTAATATCATCCCCACTTCTTTGAGCCACTATGTTCGTGTATGGAACAGTTCTCTAGAACGTTTCCCTTGTGCACAGTGAGTATTTGAGAATTAACTCGTAGCTGAGTTTTTCTCATAAGGCTACAAAATGGGGTTTAAAAAAAAGTATACATTGCTTCGAGACCGACAGCGAATTGGTTACATCTCTGCTGTTTCAAATGTCCATAGGCGACGGTAACCGCTTTCCATCAGTCAGATCAGTCTGTCTGCTTTGCTTTCGCAATAACAAAATTAAATAAAAAAATAAAAAAAACTTCTTTAAAACAACCGACTTCAAAAATTAAAAAGTATAAAATAACTTATTTCTAAAGCTATTATTATTAACATATATTATCTTAAACATCTAAAAGTCGGTGCTTAGTAATTTTCTAAATATAGTAATTTTTATGTTTTACTTTGCACCGACTTCAAGATGTTTTAGATAATATATATTAATAATAATAGCTTTAGAAATAAGTTATTTTATACTTTTTAGTTTTTGAAGTCGGTTTTTTTAAACGAAGTTTTTTATTTATTTGTTACTTCTTAGTGTCTAGACACTAAAAAGTAACAGTAGCGTAACTATGGGTACGCCTACGAAAGGTGCCGCGCGGAATGGAATTTTTTTCATAAAAAAATGTTCATAAAATAAAACTACTGGGCCAAACTATGTCAAATATTTAGGGGACCAAATGTCTACTTCTATCCTCCTATTCCGCGTCGATCAAAAAAAGAATAACGCAAATCGGATCATAAATGTCGGAGTAATCGGTGAACATACATAAAAAAAACATACAGAAAAAGATTCCGACGAATTGAGAACCTCCGCCTATTTTGAAGTCGGTTAAAAATAATGACTTGGTTCTTTATTCAATTTCGCAAAATTAATGAAAAACGGAACTTGAAAGCATGAAACAGAAATATACCACTGTTTTCTGTTGCAAGGGTGTTAATTTTTTATATGTCAGGCACATACTCGTACAGTGTGCTGACTGCCTCCTTGACAACATCGCAATAAAAAAAAATCGGTAATGCCTCAGATCATTATTTTATATTTAGTTTTTTGGATTTTTATACGATTTTATACGTGTGCGTATCTGACGGTGACAAGTGGACATATTAACACGGCATCAGGACACCGAGGTTTATAATCTTTTGTATGATAAAGCTTTTATATTGTTACTCGAAGCCACGTGTCTGGTTCTCACAGTATAATACCTTTTTTCTCGAATTATTGGATGGAAGAAAACATTTTGGTAAATACATTCGTAAACGGTAACAATATTTATGGTTTGTTATAATCCATTCATTCTTTGAAAAGTAATTGTCTTCACCTTTAGACTAACATCATCGAGCTTGTTGACTATAACATCACGTGTAGCCTCTCTTTCCTTCTTGTCCTCTACTCGGCTGGCTTGCAGGCTGGTTTGCAAGTCGGCTTCGAGGTTATCTTGGCTGGCCTCTCTTTCCTTCTTGTCTTCTTCCTGGCTGGCTTGCAGGCTTGCTTCGAGGTTAGCTTGGCTGGCTTGCAAGCTGGCTATTGAAGCCATTATAGCTGAAAGGTCCATTTCGGGCGCTGTAGTTCACAACAACTTCTATACGTATTTTAAAAAATAGCTTGAAATAATATATAAATAATTAATCATTATTTATATATTATCTATAATTATAATCATGATGAGAAACCTTTTTTAGTAAGACGTGTTGCTGGGGAGTTTCTTTCCGTTTCTTCTCCTTTGAACAGTGATAACATATTGTGAAGCGGTTACATAGAATAGGAAGTAGATGTCAATTTTGACTTACATGTATGAATTTCAAAAAGTGTTCTCCAGTGAAACTTATTCCATTTGAAATAAGTGTATATTTATAAACTTTTGAATTTGAATGTATGAATGAAATTGAAAGCTTGAGAGATCGAAAAATAACATATTTTTTTTTAAATCCATTGTAATTTCTAATAATATATGACTAACAAAAACATCTTATGTTTAGTATATTATTTTATATTTAAAAGTTATTCAGCATAAATATTAGTATTATATGTAAATTTCGGTCATTACTAATATTTGAATTAAGTTTATTTTAAAACACGTTTCCTTTTATGGCCGGTTCCTATATGTTACATAGCTTTACATAAGTCTATACTTGTAATATCAAATTATTTATATATTTTATGATAAGTCAAATGAATGGTTGGCGTGATATAGGCACCTAGTTACCTAATTATATGCGCCGTCTAAAAAAATTTAAAAAACAAATAAAAACTCTATAAACGAAATGTAATTTATTAACCGACTTTGAAAAAAGGAGGAGGTTCTCAATTCGTCGGGATCTTTTTTTTTTTGTTTTTTTTATGTATGTTCGCCGATTACTCCGTCATTTATGATCCGATTTAAGTGATTCTTTTTTTATTCGACGCGGAATAGCTTCCAATTGGTCCCCTAAAAATTTAACATAGTTTGGCCCAGTAGTTTTCATTTTACGATCATTTTTTTGTTCCCGTTTCTTGGGACCTATATTTTTTAAGAAGCGCGGCACCATTCTTAGGTCCACCCATACATAGCTAGACACTAAAAAGTAACAAATAAAAATAAAAAGTTCGTTTAAAAAAACCGACTTCAAAAACTAAAAAACTAAAATGTATAAAATAACTTATTTCTAAAGCTATTATTATTCATATATATTATCTAAAACATCTTGAAGTCGGTGCAAAGTAAAACATAAAAATTACTATATTTTGAAAATTACTAAGCACCAACTAAGGTGTTTTTGATAATATATATTAATAATAATAGCTTAAGAAATAAGTTATTTTATACATTTTAGTTTTTTAGTTTTTGAAGTCGGTTTTTTTAAACGAAGTTTTTATTTTTATTTTAAGAAGTAAATATTGCAGTCTATAAACTGTAAAAATGATTTCTTGTGTCGTATAATCTTGAAAGATGTGGTCCTAAAAGATATAAGATTTTCTTGATGAAAGAAAAAATTTAAGACGATTCCTATTTGTGTTTATTAATAACCGAATCTAACATTCTCTTAACATTAAATACCGTAAATAAAATTTTATTGATATAAATCAGTTATTACGAAAGTGCTATAAAATGTTTAAAAATACGCCATTGAATTGTTTATACGATTACCTCCAACGCTTCGGCTTATTTTTCCAATAATAGAGAAATTAAATCGTGTGCAGGTGATAATGGTTTTGTTGCCTATAATTATGAAATTATACACAGCGTTACTACTAGTGCACACTTTCTCACTGGCGACTTCTTCCTGGAGTGTCGTAGCCCTATGGCTGTGGCGAGTGACAAAACCCATACAAATCCGCATATTCATCCGTTTATCTGTTCATCTGACTATTTATGTCTGTCATAATTCTCATAAACTACTAGGCCTATATGAATGAAATTTTCTAGAAAGGCACTCAGTATGATGCTATACAATTATACATGTATATGTGTATGGTGTTTTGTTAGACAGGCCTTTAAAAAGATTACGATATCTCTTAGAGAGATAACTCTTTAATTATCACCAAAATAAACAATTACAAAAAAACATAGTTCCTCATTGACTTCTTATGCAAATTAATAAGTAAAATAATATCTTCAAAAGCCATATAATTCAAAAAACATGGCGGTCTGAAATAGGTCAACGGTGAGCGAGGAAAGAGAAAAGCCGTGGACAAAAAAAGGAGTTTCCGGCACGTGACTTCGGGCCCCTTAATGTTGGGCAGTAGGCGTGACATCTCTCCCGCCGGCCCCTTGAGTTTGGGGGCTAATTGCCTAAAGTTCATCTCCTGTAGGAGATGCCCACATCGGTGTTTGGAGTATGTCGATTACGAGGGCAGTGAAATATGCTGGGCTCGGTCTTCTGAACACGATACACCTAGGCGAAGCATTAGGTATATATAATGTTCAGGGTAGACACCCGTAGGACATCCTGCTTTATGGGTAGTTAAATAAATAAATATAAATATGCATTGTAAAGTGATCGTAATGTTATTCTACCATAACTTTCATCGACAACAGTAGATGCGTAGGCGTTCGATCAAATGCTAAAGGGGGGCAGTACACTTAAGCCCCTTAAGCCCCCTGCCCCCCACTTTGCACCCCCACCCCGGGTACGCCCATGGCGATATTCATAACTTAATCGTCTTTGTCGAAATATTGATTTCTTGGATTCTTGGACAAGGAAGAGTTCAACTTGTTCTTCTATTAAGTCTATTTGAAATTAAATTAATTTGTTGGCATGAAACATGGAATTACACAAGGTTCTATATTTCTATGATACAGTAGATGTTCCACAACTAACAGCCGTACAATATCATAATTATTAACTATATCAGAATATGTGCAACGACTAAAAAATAAAACTAAACAAATTTCAATCTGCGAAGCTATAAACCTCGAATCAAGTCGTCGTCTTCATCCAGATCAGTTAAAAAAACTAATTATATGTGTAGATAGATATTAAAAGAAAATATTATTGATAAATGTGCAATATTGAATAATAATTATCTCACCCACTTTAATTGACCCTTTCAAGTACATGTTACGTGTGTGTAACTATAATATATTTTACCCGCAACTTCACTCACGAAATCTTTCGAATTGATTTTAAAAATACATTCAAAATCAACTTTTGCATTTATAATACCTATATTTAATTTCATATCGACTAAAGGCTAGTCAAGTAAAAGAGTCGTGGTAGCGTAATGGCTAGTGCACGCGTCCCAAACTCAGAGGGCGCGGGTTCGATCCTGGCCGGAACGCATGCACCACTTAGTCACTTTTCCGATCGAATGTGCATATTATTACAATTACCACGTGCTAACAACGGTGAAGGAAAACATCGTGATGCGCATCGAGATAACCGATATGTCAAACTTGCCAAGCCGCCCTGGACAAGCGTGGCAAGTATGCTATCCGTTTCCCCTATATGAGGCTAGTCTAAACAACCGTTGTCATGAAGAGCGATATTTATTATATTATATATGTTTTATGTATTATACTGCTTCCAACGAACAATGATTTGCGACTATTTGTATTTTTATACGAATTTGTATAATATAATTTAATTTAACATATTAATATAATTTATATTATACAAATATACTAACATAATTTTTATTTAGATTTGTGTTATATTTGTGTAGAAAACTCTTTATTGTTTAACACATACATATGAAATAAACAATGTATAGTAGTGAGATCGAGCAGTAATGGCAGGAACAAGGGGTAGCCTCATCGCTTCAGAGCGATCTCTTCCAGACAACCTGAGTTAGGATTTTATGAACGGAATTACTAGTGTATGACGGTGGTGTGCCAATTAAATAAATACATAAGTAAATAAAATAAATTATATCACATATTTTAGAAATAATTTAAATAGTTCAGTTTATAGTTTAATATTCATTTAGAAACTTTATATTACAAGAAAAGAAAAATATTTTGAGTTGATATGAACATAAATTGTTTAAATTCTTCTCATTATGAATTTCGTGAATTTGATTGGATTTATACAAATGAACAGACCCGGTGCTTTAACATTTTATGTTGTAGTCGTGCTAAATAATTATGTGTGTCGGTTTAATTGCTCAGTTACTTTTTAACTATGTTATGTAATTGTCGATTATATAACTTTTAAACACATACCTACTACTATATCCGAAACGAAATATTTATTTTTAGAACTTAAATGCGTTGTAACTACTTTGTATGTATGATTATTTATATATAATCCCACAATTTGTATGATAATTTCATGCCAAGGAATTGATAAATTCGTTTTGTTATCTGAGTAAAATCCAGAGTAAACCAAACATGAAAGTTTGTTTCCGAAATATACATAAATGAGACGTCTTTCTCTAGTCTTTTGGGCACGTTTCCGACTGACAGCGGTCTGGAACTAGATTTTATGTTTTAATTTTAGTTTGTATATATTTTTTATTTTTAGTTTAATTTATTTGTAATTTAGTTTATTTTTAATTAGGATTTAGATGATATGATTTAATTGATGTTGTATGTATTATTTTCTTTTAAAGTAAACATTTTTATTCCATAAACGAGAATTAAAATGGGGATCACTTTTTTATTTTCTTCTATGTCAAAAGTACTCAGGATTCTTTGGTTGGCTGCTTTATTTTCTAGCCGTGCAGGAACGGAGAAATAATATAATTTCCTGCGGCCGGACGGCCTGTCGTAAGAGGCGACAAAACAACCCACACCTAGGTGGTAGGGCATTTGCCCGACTAGATGGCTACCACCCCTGGTCTAAAAAATTTCGCCATAACAACCTTTAGTTGCATTCCGGCATTAGTGAACAGGTTCCAGTCTCCAATAAGAGAGCAGCAGCGCATTTGTAGCAACTTTGGTGTTGCAAATGTCCATAGGCGATGGTAACCGCTTTCATCAAGTGGGCCGTCTTCCTGTCTGCTGAAATCATGCAATATAAGTTAGAAGAATAAGAAGTTAGTATATCGTCTTTGACATTTATAATAATATTATAAATCGAAAAAATGCCATGCCCGTACATTGAAGCTATTTAAAAAAAAAGCAAATGGAACACACTACATAAACATAAATGCTAGAGAACACGATGTCTGTTTACTCGGGATTCATGTAAAAACTACCGGGCCAATTTTGATACGGTTTTCGCTGATGAACAGAAAATTCTTAGACTTAAAATCATTACTACTAAAAATTCGAATTCCAATGTGTTTTTTTTACTGTCGATAGCAAATTTTATGTAATAAAATATGTGATATTTATATCCTAGAAATGCCGCGGGAATTTTCCCGGAAGCGGTTTTTGGTCATTCGGGTGCATAAAAATTAGCCCAATTTTCACTAAAACGATAGCTTACATCCTTTTTTAAATGGTGTGGTACTTTGTGTCCTGGGAATTTCTAGTTAAATAATAGAAGAAGTCGCGGGCACATCTTAGTTGCGTATATAATGCTAAGATTATCAAAAGCATAGGGAGGCGTAATAATATGTTATACTCAAGAACCTACATCCATTTTTCACCGGCTAATAATCAATCAGTTATTATGAAGCCCATAATAACCGATTGATTATTAAGGCGTATAGAAAGTACGTATGTACATACATACTTTCCGTAACGGTGACAATCGATTTTTCTTATACTACAATAGCCTTCTAAACAACGCTAGACATACTGCACTGCTTACTACCAGCGGTAAAAATATGTATAATTTAGAAGCTGACAGTAATATAGTATTTATTTATTTCCATGTACACACAAATGTAGATTCGTATTTGACTTTATTGCATTGAAGCACGCTTGTCTAGAAAATACTTGAGAAGACGAAGGACAGAGAAGAGAAGGTAGGAATAAGATACTTCGCAACCTTGAACCCGTAGTTACGTACCTTCCTCTCGAGATTCGCGTATGTCAATAAGATTAATATTAATCACCTAGAGAGGCTCTCGCTAGGAAGCTGCGTGAAGAGCCAGATACAGAAGGCAGTAAGTACTCTTGGACACGGCACGGATTGTAAGGAGGTTCCTGACCACGAAGTGCTAACCACTAGTACTTTACTTTGTTTCCAGAGACAGGACCCCAGACCCCCCGCATTTTTTTTTAATATATTAAAAAAATACATTTTCCTTTATAAAAAAATACATTTTCATTTCGAAAAATTGGGTAGTTTCTAAGTAACATGTATTCAAGAGTAATGCTGCAAGAAGTTCTCGATTCAGCAATAATATGAGAAATGACAATTGTTCTGTTTATAGATATAAGTTGAGCTGTAAATTCATTGTCCTTGGAGTTTTCTTAACGCGGCCATTGATTCTATTCTAGGTTACGGTCTTAAGAGAATAATAAAACATTTTCGCATACGCATAGGCCGTTAAACAGATAATTAAGAAACTCGCACAGTTATTCATTTCAAAATAAGAAATTGCATAACAACTAAACATCACTAGTTGCAACTTAACAATATTAAGATGCTAATTAACATTTAATATTATTAGATTTTTAATTGGCCATAATTAGTACAATTAATTAATATCTTTAATTATAGATACCTCAATACAAATTGAAGTGGGAGATCGGTTTGCGATTTTGATATTAGTTTTCAAGTTGTTTCTACTATAAATTTATTACAATAAAAAATATTAACTAGAAAAAAGAATAATATGTACTCTAACTATACTTAATTCATTAACATTAGTTAAGTATTCTAACTATACTTTCTTAAGACTATAAGTATAATATTGAGTCTAAGTCATGATATTTTACGGGTATGTTGCCCAGAAGGCTAGTCAACCTTTTGGCCTTCTGGCCAGTTACCTAGTTCGATGCTATCTGTGTGAAGATTTGATTAGACATTTTAAAAACTCTTTATAGAGGCTTAATAGGGCTTTAGGATCCCACAGTCCAAACATGGTAACAGCAAACAGCACAAAGTTGTAACTTCTGTCTGAGATAACTCTCACATTCATTTTGTGTGATTGTGCTGTTAAAGTATAAAAAAATACGTTGAACAACATAAACAACAACACATTTACGTACGAACATAAAATATCTTTAAAATTACTGAGTCAAGCCACGAGATAACTCATAGTAACTTATACAACGTAAATAAATTTTTAAATGTCAATTATTTTATGAACCAGTATTATAATAACTTATTAAGTATACAAAACTTATAATGCATTAATCTTTTATCTGTCGTAGCAATTAGGATCCTCAATTATTTCTTTAGATGTTTGTACAGTTATATCCTGAATCATAAAACCTTTATAGAAGGCTGTCATAATGTCTGATTAGAGAGACCCGGTGGAAGTGATGAGGAAAGCGGAAGACCACAATATGTGCCCTAAGCTTGGGCTTAAGTCCTATGATCAGCAGTGGTTGAAGTAGTGAATTAGAAATTTTGTGGCTACATCGGGCAACGGAATAGTTGGATGGTCCAAGGGAACAATATTTTTATATCTGGAGTGCTGCATACAGGTTGTCAGTCAATCTGATGGAACCTCAGTGGGAATTCCAAATCCTTAATGCATGCTAAATAGATGTTCTTGAGCATTTTTGGATGCGCAAGCGGGGTAGTTCAAAAAAATTCGGCCAAACTCCCGACAAATCGCCAGAGGTGTAATGGTAAAATGTGAGCGAAGCCATCATAGTACATACGAAGTAATTTCTCGAATCACCGCCAAATTATATGGGCAGTAGATACCCCGATAAATGACCTACATTACTCATAGTAGATAGTGATCTAGACTCAATATTGTATACTATTAAATTTAAAGGGGCGAAAACGTATAAAGTTAATGTAAAATGTTTACTTCTTTAGTTAGGTTAAATTTAAACTATTTTATTATTTCATGTAGAATTTATCTTAATGTATGAATATATGTACATTAACGTAAACAATATTTTACTAAAGAAAATAAAAATAATCATGGATAAAGCACAGTTAAATGTTAAAAATATGTGAAATATACTTAATCTAATTAAAATGTGTATTAAGTGAATTTTTATATATACCTTCAAAATCCGGTAGAGATGTTCAAAACTTTCAAAATTGTGAATGCACTAAACAATTTCACTGACACTATGTTTTACCAATTATAATAACGATTTAATCGTAACAAAGATATTGTGTTCAATTTATGGATATCATTAAAACTTATTGCCAATATGTTTCGAGCTGAATTTTAAAAACTTTCTTTTTAGTAAAAAATGTTTTAAATGTAATAGTAGTAATGTGTAATATTTTAATACTATAATATCAATAACTTATTCATTGATACTCATCATTGTTAGATACAGGATACATAATCGCGAAAAATTAATTAAGTGTAAGCGCATAAGTATTAGTTTTCAGAAGCTTCTTATGTTGCGTGCAGTATAACAACATTATCCCTGGTCACGAGCGCAGAGGTTAGAGTGCGATCCTGCAAGGAGGTAAAGGAGGGGTCACTTCTTAAAAAGACTGCGTCTGCGCACAGCCATCAGTCGCAGCGGCGTCAACCAACAATTCAAAATGCGAACGCTGACGATAACGGTCTGTGTCTTATGAAATATATTTATTTAATCCAATAAAATACGGAGATAATTAAAAACAAGCAGTGCAAAAAACAAGAAATATAAAACAAGTGTCCTAAATATCGAATAGTGAATTTTGAAATTAAATTAATCCACAAAATAACTTCAATACAAACAAAATTGATTATTATGATTTTTCGGGTGTATTTAAAAAATAACAAAATAGAATGTTTAATAAGTGCGAGTTAATATTTCGCTGTGTTTGTTTGTTATTATGTGCCTTAGTGATCATTTCTAAATATGTGCATTTTTAATCTAAGTGTTCAATGTCAATGAGTATGGTTATATTGATCGAAGTACTTATATCCTTATTGGAAAACGACTTATTACCTATATAAATTCGCGAATGTTTTTAATTCGAAAAGTATACACTCATAGAATGTTATATTAGTTATGTACGCGAGATTCAGTCCATGTGAAGAAAGTAATAAAATTAATTCAAATTATAAAACCAAAAAATTATTGTGATCATTCTTAATCATCTTAGATAGGATTTTTTGAGTTATATGGTTCAATAAAAAAAGTAATGATTACAATTTTTAAATGTATTAAAATATTATATAAACATGAATCATATAATATTTACATGAAATTGTAAAGTATTATTATTAAACAATATATTAATTTTATTATGAAATTGTACTTTATGAAAAATAACGACTACATCTAATAAATACGATAAATTATATATTTTTCAAATGAATAAATTACAAGACGACTTATGATCCTAGATATATAAAAGTATTTCTCTATTCATTAATATTATTATTCAACAATATAAATATATACTATATATAATATAAATATATACTATAATGAATATGTAAACTACTGTATGTTTGTACTAAAAGAGAAACTTGAAAAATTTTCGTACTAAAATATCAAATAGCTAAAGAAGGATGATCTGTAGCATGATCTCGTCATGTTGTAATAATTTCTTTAGACGTTATGGTAACGAACAAACTCGGTAGTCTAATAAATACAAAACGTATTACAAACTTAATATATACCATCAACAAAAATTAATAGTTAAAATCAAGTCATTTTAAATTTGCCTTGATATATAGTACCAAAAATACATATTTATTATGTAAACATAAGGATAATAAATTATTACTAGATAAAACACATTTAAAAAGCAATGTATGAAATAAATGTTTCACCATTTTCCTTATACTCCACAAGTAAATATACCTACAAAAGTGACCATGGCTTCATTCAAATTTGCCTAGCAGTTATATATAAATATATATATAGTTATTGTGAGAAAAGTTAGTTAGTATTTATTAGTACACTTTCAGTGGCAGGTTAAAAAATATAAATTAAATTAAAGACAAGAATTATATACATATATATAAATATATATAACTGTTCATTATTTTGATATAATTATTTTGATTGATTTTAACGTTTAAAGTAAAAGTTAAATTAAAAAATTCAATCCCTCTTTCTATCAGTTTCTCAATTATGAAGAGGAAAATTCTGAAAAATAAAAATAGATTATGTAGAGCATCCGAAATATTATAAATGTTTAGTTTGTAGTCAAGTACTTACTAAATGAATAATATATTTTATTAACACGGAGGCCTATTGAAAAAAAAAACGAACACAGAAAGCGGTTACTTATTGCTAAAGAAGGGAAATATTTCTCATAGTTTTTTTTTAAATAAACTAATCAACAAGAATATTTAAGTATCTACTCTTTCATAATTATCTCTATCTAGGAGTAGTCTAATTATTTACTGACATTTACCCAGGTATAAATTATCGCTAATGAAAATATGTTTATATTCGCAGCTATGGGTGGTGCTAGCTTTTGCAGTATCACTGGCAATTCCTGTCCAGGATCTGGGCAAAGCTGAGCTATCACGAATAAAACGCTCTCCCAGTGGCTGGCATTCACAACCAGAAGGGGTTTGGAAGAAAAAACTCGTTTGGAAAGAGGAGTCAAAGCAAATCTGGACGACAGAAAAGAAGCTTATTTGGAAATCACAATGGGTGAAAGAGAAAGTTCCGGCTTGGAAAACCGAAAAGGTTCAGCAATGGAAAGAGGAACAGGTACCAGATTGGAAAGTTGTGCAAAAGCCCATCTGGAAAGAGGTGCAAGTCCCAATTTGGAAAGAAGTACCAGTGTCTGATTATAAGAAAGTATGGAAACCAGTCTGGAAAGAGATCAAAGTCCCCATCACTAAAGACCTAAAGGTGTCCGAATGGAAACAGAACTTCATACCTGCTTGGGTTAAAGAAGGAGTACCCGGAGAGAAATACCTAGGCAAAGACGACCATGGATGGGAATACACCAGTCACGACCTATGGCGCAAGAAAATGATCTGGAAGCCTGTATGGACCAAGGTATGGAAGACAGTCCAAAAACAAGAATGGGTAACTGAGAAAAAATTGGAATGGAAAGAGGATTGGAAGCAGATTTGGAGAACTGAGAAAAAACAGGCTTGGGTAACAGAGAAGAAACAAGAGTGGGTAGAAGAGAAAGTACAAGTTTGGAAGACTGTTAAAAAAGAGATTTGGGTGCCAGTGCAAAAGAAAATATGGGTTGAGAAATGGAAGCAAATTCAAGCACCTGTTTGGAAGACGATAGAAGTTCCAGCCTGGAAGAAAGTATGGAAACCGGTATGGGAAAAGGTGTGGGTCCCAATTCACCATGAACACCACGGTTGGGACTGAGAGTTAGATTTGCCCACTCTTCTGTACATATAGAGTTATAGTTATCATAGTCATATAATATGTTAAAATTGTTACCGTGAAACCGAGTTTATATTGTAAATATCTACAAGGTGCTGTACAAACGGTGAGTTTTATCGGCGTACGCGAAGGCGAATGCTTTCTGCTGGCGTGTGATGATTTGATGTCAAAAAGTCGCGTGTTTTTGCCGTGCGACTTTTTGTCATCAAATACAATTTTATTGTGCAATCGCGAAATGTATTCTGCTTTGCGTGCGCCTACTGAAGTGGACTAGTATAATAATTTGGGCAAAATTGAATATTAAGAATATTTCTAATTATATTGTTCTTTATACGGTTCACTTCAAGTCTTCAAAATATTGTTTTGACATATTCTAGAGTTTAAAGCAATATCTTTAAGATGTGTCCGGCTGCTATTTTAAAATCTACAATTATAACCAAATAGTAGTAAAATGTATCTTTTTTCGAAAATGAATTACAGATACTTTTTCGTTTTCTATTATTCAAATTCTATGAGGCTATTAATTAAACGACCAAATGATTTTATATATTTTCTGTGTATGAAAAACTTACCAAACATTCCGTAATTATAGTTACCAATAGACGTAATAAGTTTATAGAAAACGTTTTTCTTTAGGCATATTCAGTCAAAAGTGGACTAACTAAAATAAAAACCAAAGGAAAGATTGAAAAAGAAACATTTTTTAACTTTTTTACAATAATTTGTACAATGTTTGTTAGTCCACGCATAAGAGGCTTAGATGAAAAGATTTTTCGAGTGTTACTCGGAAGTAGTGAAAGTACAATTTTTATTTTGTTTTTAATAAACCAGTTAATAAAAAAACATTAGTTTTATTTCCTCTTCCTTGTATGAAGCTACAATAAAAATTAAGGGTAATAATTTTATTATTTGAACTATTTTAGCTTGTTACTTGGCATTCTCCGAATCAGCATCTGCTCTACAATAATAAAGACACCTGAAAATGTCTGTATTAAAAGTAACTAACACCTTCAGATTTTAAAGAATCATATTTGCTGATCTTACGAAAAGCAGAAATAAATAAACCCGCAATCCGCTGGAAATATTTCTAAATATATGTCCATGCAACAACGGCTAAATATGAATCAGTAAGGATTCTGTTAAATCTGTTCATGGGTTTCGATAAAGGTTTCGGCTCCATACCTTTTGTAAAGATATGTAATTAAATAAAGTGGTGAATACTATTTCATTAAACTAGGAAGTCATTCGAGTAAGAGGTTAATCAGTTTATAAAACTTATAAGAATAAACGTGGAAGAGAGACAGAAAAGGTGACAAAGTTGTCAGGCATACGTCTAAAGGTGGATTTCTATGTCTTAATACCACCATACTATTGGCATTAATAGAAAATTAATATTAATTGTATGGAATTTAAGTCAAATTTTAATTATAAGTAAAGCAAGTGCACGTATAGTAAAGATATAATTATGAGCCGGCTGTAAGGCGCATATTAAGCGACAATCTAAATGAATTCATTTATTTCTGAAGTTTTATGAACTTAATAAGGAACTAGCGGTCCCGGCAGACGTTGTCCTCACCTGAAATTAATAAAATGTAGAACCCAATTCCAGCGCCACATATCAGGTCTAATTGTGAATTTAAACCATCCCGGGACGCACTGAAACACTATTTTTTTCTAGTAATAAATATAATAATTTGAGATGAGGTAGCATTACAAATATTAAAGAATTTTTGGAATCTGTCCAGTAGTTTTTGAGTATATTTATTACAAACACAAAAATACAAATCTTTTCTCTTTACAATATTAGTATAGAAAAAATAGTATAACACCAGGCATAGAGAAAGTCATTGTAATCCGAAATATTTACCTTATAAGGATGGAAAAAGTAAGTATACAGAAAAGAAATCCTTCACAAAAAAACTACTTACTCGATGGTAGCCATTTTTTTGGCAAATAAGCTAAACAAAAAATGTTATTAATTATAACAAAATACAAAATCTCTTTTCAGTTGAATTCTTCTTCATTATATTATACACAAAACGTAACCAATGGCAAACTTCGGAATTTTACAAGAGCACAGCAGTCATACTCTCCAGATTTGGCTGGCGGCGAAAGTTAACATACCAACAGTTGACCCACCGACAGATAAGATTAATTTGTATGTTATAACGATTCGAATCGTCGCACTTTTTATGTACGAGCTTTACTTTGATAGCCGTGAAGATTCAAGAGAAGATCCTTAATGAGACCTGCTTTTAATTAAATATTAAAGTAATTAAGTACATCTCTCTTTTCTTTCACCTTCTCCCAATTGTTTGGGGACGACGCAATACATCTATTCCTTCCAATGTCCTCTATTCCGAAATACGTCCTCTTACACACTACAAATCGTCATGTCATCCTTCACACAATCCATCCATCTCTTTTTTGGTGTAAGTTTACATTTGTATCCAATAGTGTAAAAAAAAAGTATATCATACCAATGAAAACGGATGTTATTTTTAACGGACTATAGAAAGGAGGAGGTTCTGAATTAATTTGTATTGTTATTTTGTACGTTTGCTACTCAACTCGATTTTTCCGTCAATTTTGGACCGATTTTCAAAAGTTTTCTTTTAATGGAAAGGATATATTTCCGAATTGGTTCCATTGTCATCATTCAGGATCTGATAAGTGAATTCCAGGGGAATCGAGAGAAACCCTCTAAAATTGTTAACCGACTTCTTTGTTACATGATATCCTCGTCAATTCTAAAGCGATTTTCTTTTTTTTCTTATTTGTAAGCTCCCGAGGTGGTCTCATGTCAGTCAGGGTCTGGAGAGTGGACCCCAGGGACATCAAGATTAGCCCTTGTTAAAGAATACATTCAATAAAAACTCGTGTATGCGTGCCAGTATTACATTTCCACAGGAACTTAATTTTTTTTGTATGCATATAACGCGATTTCTCCGTCAACTATGGGCCGATTTTCAAATGATTTTTTATTTATTCGGAAGAGTATATCCCTACGAGATGGTTTCAAGATAAAGAGTAAAAAATATTTTGTTTTCATCAAAAACATAACTGACTGCAAACTCATCATATATAAAATATTGTCCAAAATTTCCAAACAATAATGTAACAATTTTTGTTTTTCATAATCTTTTCAAATGAAATAGTTTATCAGTGATTTTAATCGCTATCGGTATGCCATTGAGATATAAAGGTCAATGGGATATGTCAATTTATTTCCGTTTTCTAAACTGTAGAATTGTTAGAGGGAAAATGTGATACGGTTTATCATTACCATCATCGTTAATGGCGAGGTATTCTAAAAATGTCTGTTCTGTGTGATCTTGCAGTGTATTCACAATAAATGCACATTTGAGCCTGAAGGTTTTCTGATTAAGAATATAGTAAACAAGTTGCTGTTCTTTTATTACTTAAAACCCTTCTGAGTTATTTATTACAAGTGTTACGATATTGCCAGGGCCAGCGGAGAGGATAAGCCATTTATCCGTGGCCCTGGCATTAAAGGCGAAGGACGGAATACCGAGAGGTTTAATGGGTATGCCTAACTGAGGTGTGGCAATGGCATCTTAAGTTGTGGCTAGATCTACTAGTGCCACCCCGACCTAGCGAATCCCACACACCGGCCGCAATTTCCCCAGTTCACTGCGCGGCTGATAGCCCTCAATCGGGTTTCCCCTCAGAAAAAAAAAGTTATAATATGGAATGTATGCACCTTTAGTGTTATAAATGTCTATAGGCGATGGTAACTGCTTTCTATGAGGTGGGCAGTCGGGTTGTCTGCTGCATGCAATGAAAAAAATACCACCACACAGTGCTGCAGTAACATAGCTAAAATTAAAGATTAAGGGTGGCGGTCATACATATAAATTTGAATTAATTTTAATTGTAAAATGAGCATTAAAAAGCTTTTTAATTTTTTTCTATCTGGTTTGTATTATAATATTCAATAATTTTCAATATTGTACACAATTCTGTGAGTTATCTTTCGGCAAATCATGAAAGTTACGAAAATATTCTTTAATGAGTTTAAGTTAATGTAATTTTATATTATACTAGCTGCGCCCCGCGGTCTCTCCCGCGTGGTGATTGAAAATCGTCATAATTCCAAAATAAAAGAATTTTTCTAAAATAAAGTAGCCTAAGTTACTCCTTATTACATCAGCTGCCTGCCAATAAAAGTCCCGTCAAAAGTGGTCCAGCAATTTCAGAGATTAGCCGGAACAAACAAACAGACAGACAGACAGACAAAAATTTAAAAAAATGTTATTTTGGTGTATGTACCGTATTCATATGTATGTAGTAAAAAGCGGTTATTTCAATATAAAAAACAGACACTCTATTTAATAGAGTATAGATACCGTGAACAATTCTATCCCCCTTTATCTTTAGAATTATGAAACAAAAATAATTGAGGTTGTTTCAATGAAAATTATTATAAGTCTAAACATTATGCATTAATAGGAGTTTTTTATATACGGATTATTTTCGACTAAATGCCTTTTTTATAATTTCGTAAACAAATATTGAAAACATAATATATATACGGGACGGGACTATACGGTATTCCCTCCATAGTAGTAGGCTGTCACACATTGGTCAGGTTTTTAAAGTTGTTGAACTTTGAGTATTACATGAAATATCTTAAAATCAGTAAATTCGAGACCACTGTTGAAACATCCCTTTTTAATGAGCAATTATGAAAATGATAAACTATACGTTGGTATAAGAAGAGATAAGAACACAATAGGTAGCAAGAATCAACATATTTCCTGCATCATACGATAAAATCACTGTTTTACTAAGATTTTTCGTTAATGACCCTCCATTGTTCTTGTTGATGTTAAAATTAAACATAATTATTTTAAGAGTTGGGTTAATTATTACAAATGAAGTTTTATTTATGACTCCTTTATTTTATTTTGGTTCCTATATGACTAAAATAAATAAATGATATTTCAATAAGATCTTATATGTGACCAAATAAAATATGACATGCGTGTGACACTTTACGGGCGATGAAGAGGTGACAAATAAATGAATTTATACCTATCACAGAGTACTTTATATATACTGGTACCTATCATTTGTCTACGAAACCGTATAAATATTTAATCAATACTAATCCATACTAATACTATCAATACTATATTTGTGTAGATCGATGGGACTCGCCACTGCTACGTAAATGAGTGCAACTGCACACCGAGTTAAATGCATGAGTTTGTTTGTTTTCCGCCGCCTCGCGGCCCGGTGGCAGAGTCCTATCATTAAAGTCATTTGGTATACATGTCCCTTTGATGCGGTGGAGTAGAATCATTTATAATAATTATAGTGACGCGGGTGTAATGCCCTAGTATTTGTTTAATTAATTAATTGTTGTTCCGTGAACTAATTTTAACATTAAAATTTGATAACAGTGATTTGTAATATAAAACTGTACAATATGGAAATACTCAATATTTGAAGTAAATGAATTATTATGTATGTCTTTCAAGACCACGGGCCATAAAAATGGCCCGGACTTTTGGAGGGCTTGCGTGGGGCTATGGGGAGGCCAACACGTAGAGGCCCCTTGACAAATTTAATGTAAATATGTGGCGTGACACTGACCGGCGATTATCCCTGTCTACACCATACAATAATGCACCCAAGGACAAGCCCCGGCCAGTGTAGGACTATTGTGGGAAATGAAGACAAAAAGTACCGGGCTATTGTGGTGAACTGTTAGTGGTACTGGGGGTCTGGGAATATGGGGACTATGGCGTCTGCCCGTCGGAATGTTCGGGGAACATGGAAAAATGGGCAGACGGTGACTCGCCACTCCCTGCATGGGCCCCAAAAATGCCATAAAAGGCAGGGGCAACATGGGTATGAGTGGCTAAGGGGGGTAGAGAGGTGGGCTGCAGGTTCACCGAAGCTACTTCCGACATTATTATTATTATTACAACTCACAAACTGTGTTTTAAAATCATTACCATCTTGACTTAAAAGAAACCAGTACATATTCAAAAGTTAGAGGGCGGGTGATACAATTTTCACGATGTTATAATAAATAACTCTTAATTACTGATTTATAAATTGAACATCGCTATAAATTTTCAAGATTTGACTAATGATATCTACACGAATGTCTATACTGAAATATTTTTCAACCCTCAGTAGCACAGCTTATTTTGTAAAATTTCGCATTTTAATACACCTTTGCATAGATAGTATTATATACACTACACCTCTCTGTTTCGTTCATGTAAACCCAGTAGTTTCTGATACAATTGCATAACATAATTGAATTAGTTTAATTGAATTAAACCACCAAATATATATTATATAAAAAAAATGTAATGTCTCCTTAGACACCGGGTTGCCTGGAAGAGATCGCTATAAGCGATAAGGCAGCCCATTGTTCTAATGGAAATGTATTTAAGTATATTAAATGTCTAGGTTTAAGTTTGATGAACAATAAAGAGTTTTCATTCAGTCATTCATTCATTCATTCATTCATTTATAACAAATAAAATAAACACATAGACACGGGTAGGATGAAAAAACCTCTACGGAACACTTTAGATTTTATTTAAACTTTGTTCTTTTGTGTAAATTATAAGGCGCATTCATAAATGACGGCAAACGTTAGGGGGGGGGGCGTTGAGAGATTGACGAATTGTGACATTGTGTGGCAATGGGCGGGAGGGATCCTAAATTTTGTGACGTCACCTTTCAAAATCAAGTATATTTTGCCTTATTACGGAACTGCTGTTTTCATTTGATCAGTTCTTGATGAAAAATGGCAGAATATGTTATGTCACACTAAGGAGGGAGCAGTCTCACGAATGTGACCACCTGTGACAAGGACGGGGGACGGATCAAGAATCATAAAATTCATGTGACGTATTTTGTGGATAGCCCCTAATGTATTCAAATATCTGTCTTCACGATGGAAAATTCAAACCCACTCGTATATACGAGTGGGTTTTATATAAAAGCTCTACAAGTGTCCTACACAACAAGTGCTATTGACTCGCCATGAAGATTCTTGTAAGGTAAGAATTTAGTATGCTTAGCCGGTTCCCAGCCGTCTAAAGTTCACTTTCACTGAGGTCAAACTAGTTCAAGTTACTGTAACCACGTATGTTTATATGTTGAATAACACACATGTTGGGTCATTGTTTTGTTTTTTTTTATACCTAAAAATTACTTTGCCTATAGGTATTATCAATATCCATCTAATCTGAAATAAATGTAACAAAGCAACATTTATGTTAAGTTCATAAAATCAGGGTCAAGACAAATTGAAGAAAGAAAGAAAATTATTTAATTCAGTACACACTACATTAGATAGTTTAGGTACAAATGTTAATAAATTCAATACAAGTAACATAATCTTATCCTAAAAGGAGCATCAGTCTGAGCATAATGCTGGTCTCTTAAAATATATTAATGTTATAAAAACGAGCATTTCAGATATAAAAATTAGTTAGAGAAAAGACATTACAATTCAATCAAATATTACACTTAGAATAAAATTCGTATCAATTTTTATTTTTATAGAATTTTATAAATAAAAAATCCTTTTTAAGCTCACAACATAAAAAACGGTTCTGTAGTAGTGATGAAGTCCTTACATTATGTAAATACATCATTGAAAGTACTTGATAAGCTTTTTATTCGACTTTATAAATTTATTTACTATTATTTCCATGGTAAAGCAAGATCAATTGTTGTTCGTTACTCAATGTTAATGATGGATATATGACACCTCCATTCAAGGCTCTTGTACTAGGGGCTCAAAGTTTATAAGAAAGTAAATGTTTATATCATTAAAATACTGCATTGTATTTATTGTCTATAGGATTGCAATATAGACGATAAAGCAAGTTAAATGACATGCAGCCACGTGCTCATTATTTATGAAATTTGACTCCACAAAGTTCATACTTGTGGTATTAGGGCTTTAAAAAGGAATGAAAGTAAATTATGTATTATTGAAAATATTGTTAACCTTTTCCAATTTGTGAAGCTTGGGTAGAAATACATATCTGTAGGCCTATTTTTTTATTGATGATTTGCAGTTTCACTCAATATTTTTTTATAGTTTGGTCTTAGTTTAGATTACTTTTATAAAAATTGGCCAACTGCGTATAGGTACGTACATGCATGCTTGTGTAGTTTATAATAAATTTCCACTCTTTGAATCCAACTTTGTCATAACATACGCAGATTTTTTTTTCACCTGTACTTCTAACCTAATTTACACATTTTATATTTTTTTTATTTTCATATATCTATCTAGTGGCAATAGAGAAAGAGATGTAACAGACCAATATTAAGATTTCCATACTTGCTGTTGCATACTACTGAAAAATATAAACTAGACAAACAAGAGTTGTTTCAAAATCAGTATTTCTTCCAAGCTACAAACGAGCCCGATTGGCGTTATTTTATAATTCTTTTATGCATAAAATGTATGAGTCCTAAAGGGTTTTAAATACTATAAACAACTCACCGGAACGTATCGTGACAAATGACATTTTTGACATTAACGCCACCAACTGTACTAACCTTCAAAATCGAGTACGGAGCAGGCGGTGAGTTTTTCAAAAATTTTAATCACAAGCCAATTTTATTATCAATATTTACATGCCAATCCGCATAAGCCCCAATATACCAATGTACCCCTTATAAGAATGCGCCAGTTCCGTATATCCAAAGATCTTCTTTAAAAAGGAAACAGTCCCTCATATGCAATATTACCAGACGGTTTAAGACTTCAACGGTATGCACCAGTCCTAACTTCATATATTTTTGTTTATATATAAGAACATCTATATGTCTTAGACGACAAAACTAATAAGCAAAACCTCGTTTACTCTGGTTCTCGAATATTCCTTCCGCCGCAAAGGCGCCCTAGGCTAGAATCCCTCGTTTGAATGTAAGATCTTGGTCCATTTATTATATCAATGTCTTGGTCGCAAGATGCCTTAAATAATTTATTTATAGCAGGCTCATATTCACTATAAAGTACAACATTTCAACGAGGTAGCATTATCAAAATATTCCGGTCGTGCAACTTGAAAAGCGATGTATGTCTTGCAGATTATGTTATAATATATAGCCGTAGGATACTGAAAATATTTTGTTAAGAAATATGTAGGTATATATATAGGTTTACTGAACTGTGCATTCTAGTTGCTAAAGTAAGTTGCAAACCTCTTCGTTTAGTGTCGTGTAGTGTTTTAAAACTTTGATATTCCAAAAAAAAAACTGTACTAACGAAGGAATATCTGGACTAAAATCCTTATTTCCTTACAAGTCATAATAATGTTCTTGTATGATAATGAACGAATAGTAGAATAACTTATAATATAGCGCTAAGGCCGCCTATTGTTTCTACCATGACAATATTGTAATTGTGTATTTTTGAAATTGTATATTGGGTGAGCAATAAAGTGTTGTCTATATATCGAAAATATTCGCAGATTTTTGTAACTTTTTTAGAATCGTTATGATTTGTAATACGATGAAACGAAAAAGCGACACTATAAATAGATAAACACATAAATCTATAGAACTAAAATGCGAGAGAATGAGCTAGAATACAATATATATATAATATCATTTAAACACTATAATAATACAAATAGAGTTGGAAATGTTTTGAAGTTTTTCGTTAGTATGTACTTCAAATTTCGTGTTTTAAAGATCAATTATAACGACATAATATATGAAATGTGACGTCACAAAATCAAGAATTCCTCCCACTCCCATCCCTTGTCACACGTTGTTTCACTGCTACTGCATGTGAAAAGCACACACACACACACAATTTCTTATTTTAAAGTTTTTTTTTCAGTTTATTAGGTTTGGAATTCTTTATTTTCTAATATACTAGCCGTCCCGGCAGACGTCATCATGCCCAGAAAAGCTTCAATCGATATGCCGACAGCGCCACCTACCGGGTCCAATTGTCAACCAGCTTAGAAACCTTCTCTGGCTCATGCACGGTGCACTTTGCTAAAGATCATCACATGATCAAATGTATAGATTACTATTCTAAAAAGGACATACAGAGAAACATTCATATATATATATATATATATACACACACACACACACACACACACATATATATATATATATATATACACACATATATATGTATATATATATATACATATATAAAGATATTTATTAATTTATTTATTTATGTATGTATATATACAAGTCGCACGTTGTTTCCGTGCGATAGACGAAGTTTCGCTGGCATTGCTAGTATTAAATGAACTACGCGAGATTTTCTAAATATTAAAATTCATTATTGCCACGCCTGCTGACGTCATTACTGCTATAAACCTGAGTAGGAAGTGTTGAAAGGAAAAGTCCGGGGTCTAGTGCAAGTGAAAGGGAAGGCAACTGGGGTCAATCTAGATTCATATCGAAGAGAGAAGTCGCGTACTGATGATGCCATAAGTTTATTATTTTAAAGTATTTTTTAATATTATTTATAAATGGCTATGTCCGCCACTTAGGCCTCGCGTGTCTTTAGACTTTATATTCATATATTCCGTTATCTTCGCAACGTTGCAAGATATCTAAATGAAACACACAAGAAAATGTAAGATGAAATTATTGTTGCAATCTCTAAATTTTTTTGTTCTATTTCGGATCACTGATAACTAGCAAATTTTACGTAATAAAATGTATGTTACTGTTTATCCTGGGAATCCCGTGGGAATTTTTCCGGGAGCGGTTTGTAGTTGTTCTGCATAAACATTAGCTTATCCCGGCACAGTTTTCACGAAAACGATAGATTATATTCTTTAATCATTTCTCATATGCTGAAAGTAGGCTTGGAGTTGCCAGATCACAGGGATTAAAACAGTACTTTTCGTCCCTGGGAAGCGATTTCCCTGCTGTCAAAAATTTAAAACTATGCGAACCGTAGATGCTCCTACTACATACTACTCAGGTCCTAACTTTTTTACAGCCACTATTAAACTGCGGCAGAAATTCTACTAAAAAAATATCAACTGATTTGTAACAACATTTAATAGTATAAATTAATTTTCACTTAATTTTTACTAATAAATATTTATTATCAACAATGACAAAAAATACTTCTGATAGAATGCCACAGACCAAAAAATTTTTTTGATGTTTCATAATAATATGTGACATATTAAATAAGTTAATCAGATTTAGATTTAACGCCTGATTTCATTAAAGAAGCAGTTGTTTATATAACTAAACTGTTTTTATTTACTTTCCTGATATTCGAAATGAAAAGTAGAATGTTTACTTCGGGTGTAAGGTCTATTTAGGCACTAAATACGTCACCTCTCGTCTAACAATCTACTAGTATTGTCAAATAAAAACCGGTCTAGAATACGAGCTCAGATTTTCACCAATCACCCTCTAGGCATTATAAATCCTCCCACCTACCTATTGGTGCTATGGGGGTGGTACTGGTCACCCCCTTCCTTAACTAAATTTCCGCTTCCGAGAACACGAAGCACCTAACATGTGTTGAGCTATACCTTCCGGTAGCGTTAGGCCGATAATACGGTTAGGAACGGAGTTTAATGGATGCACTGGGAAACCTGTTTCTCATCCAAAATTTCGCTATCGGTTATTGGAAATTATAAAAGTAGTAATAAAACAGGAATAGCACTAATTGGTCCATCAGGAGCCTTTCACTCAATTTTGTTTCGCAAACAAACAATTAGTTCAGAGTGCATGCTTGATCGTGTTCTGTTTATTTATCATATATTATAGTTCAAAGCAATTTTCGCTAATATTATTTTTGAAGCCCTACTATCCTGATTTTCCCGCCTCGTAGTTTTAAATAATATATATCGTTACCTAATGACTTTATTTAAAAAAAAGTGTTCAAAGAAGTTTGATATATTTCTCCAAAATCTTCACCACGCAGAAAACGTCTTTACAAGTAGTTTCCATCAACAGAGACTGGAGCTTATCGGGCCAGGCGAACACGATAAACACAGGACGGTTTTCTTTAATCTGTGTTTACATCTATCCGAGTAGTTTCTTAACAAAATGACATCGGCATGCGAAGACAGATACGGACGCACACGATGATTTAATAAGCACTTTAATTTTGCCAAAATGGCTATGAGACTCAAAAAGAGGCATTCACATTGCAAACATTTGAATACATAGGTACCCTGAAACAATTATCCCGTTTACTTGTATGAATATAACGTATTCATTGCCAAAGTAGACACTTGGCAGCTAAATACGGTACTACTACTTTATTTAATATTCGACTGCAAATATTAATTTTACAATCAATAACCACTTTGGCATCAGCACTTACACGGTGATTACGACACAATTACCAGACATCTACGAGTTTATTAACTCCTTAATTAAATATTACTAATGTATTTACTAATTTTTAGCTTTACGTTAAGCGGGTTGCACGGGTCAAAGTAATAAATAGTCTTTTGATTTTTTTGTTAGTGAACAATAAGTTGCCTTTAGCCACTTATAATGCATTGATGAAAGTAGACCTCACCAAGGCTTGGAAACTGGTTAAAAAATTGGACCATAGCCTAAGTAAATAAGAAACACACATACACGTTAACATCTAGTTTAAAAATAATTTAATTTTAGAGATTAAAATTTTGTTAATATGTGGTTAACATGGTTAACATAGGACCTACTTAGTGTCCCGCGATACAGGCTAGCCAAAGAGTACATTGAATATATAGGCTAGCCTAGTGCGGGAACCTATGTAAGCATTAGAAGTGTGCCTTGACGGCCAAATTGTCACGTTGGATGGCATTTCATAATATTTAGTATAAAATATATTATTTATTTATTTTTTAATGTAGGAATTCAGTAGACAGGCAGACGGCTCACTAGATAGAAACCGTTTACCATCGCCTATGGAGATTTGCAACACCAAAGGAGCAAAGGAGCAAACAAATGCTCTGCTGCTCTCTTAAGGGAGACTGGAACCTGGTCACTAATGCCGGAACACAACTCAAGGTTGTTTGTGCGACATACTTTAGACCAGGGGAGGTAACCACCCAGTCGGGCATAAAAGCTATACTGCTTCAGTTCAAAATTTAGATTGTATAAATTGAATACCCAAAAATGTAGCAGGGCCTTCCAACGAAAATTTTGAAGTTGAATTTAAAATGCATCATTTTGTACTAAAGTAGTATTGTCATTATAATTCTTATAAATAAAAATCAATCTATGTAATCTTTGCCCACTATGCCTTTCTAAACCATTTATCAGATTGTGATAAAACTTTGGTAAAGTGTTCTGAGGATGCCCAAAAGGGATTCTGGCTTAAAAAATCTATATATCTTTAAAAATAAAAATCAATGTTTGTGAGTTTGTCCTCAATGTGTTCCTAAAGCATAATCAGATTCTGACGAAACATTAGTAGGGTGTTATGAGGACGCCCGCGAGGTCGGCCAGAAATCTTTGTACATATAATTCTTCTAGTTGTGTATATGTATGTCACTGAACTCTTCCTAAACGACTGAACCGATTGTGATGAAATTTATTGTGCGTTTTCAAGTGGGTCCCGGAGTAATTTAGATTCAAATTTTTACCAGGTAGGTGGCGCTGCAATCGTATTCCCGGATATAGGTGAAATTATTTTTCGTATGTTAATTCAAATGGGTCCCGACATGGCTTAGATTCAATATTGGACCTGGTAGGTGGCGCCGCGAAACTCCTTCTAAAGGGTCGGATCGATTTTGATGAATTTTTTTCTGTTTGTTCTCTTGAATTTCTTGAATTGGATTCGAGAATAGTTTAGATAGTATTTGGTGCCGGTCGATGGCGCTAGATTCGGGTTCTAGATTTTTATACTTTAAGGACAGGACAACGTCAGCCGGGTACAGCTAGTTTAAAATAAAAAAGGTAAAATAAATGAGTATTTAGCTTTTTATGTGTTTGTTGTAAAGTTTTATTAGAGATGTTGTTGTTTCAAGCGCTGACTTACTACTGTGGGTTGTGTTCGTTAGACTACTGTCGCCATCTGTGAGACACACTATACAACCCACTTTGTGTAATAAGTATAGTATGTTATGAACAAGGTTAGTGTTAAGATAGATGACGCTATGGTTTCACTAACAGCTGTATACAATCTTAACTAACAAAATAATTTATTTTGCGCTAAATATGTTACGAAATAGTAATGACTTTTGATGGGGTATTTGACCTATAACCTTGAAATATTAGTCAATCGTTACTTGATTATATACATATATATAGTTTGGGTTTTCAGTCACACCTTGATCATTACTAAAGGCAGGACGATGCTACCAGAGTTAGAATAAAAATTATCAGTAATCTTGTCTGTTGTCGACAGAGAGAGAATATAAAAATAAGTCTACTCGCAGTAACATAAAAAAAGCGAAGGCTGTGGCGTATGTAGATTGAACTCATTACTCCTTTCGGTGTACCTGTTTGAACGATGGGATGGACCCGAATGAGGCAAAGTTATAATTGTATGTATTTAAATTAAAATGGGAATACATAAATTAAACGCCATTTTCCCCTGAAGTTCAAATCACAAGCAACTCGATTTTCTTTTAATAATAAAATTTTTACATTATTATAATCAAAAGAACAAGTGCCCAGTATTATAATATAAATAAATAAGCACTTATTCCACAACAATAGATTTATAGAGCGATCCTTTCAGCTTAACCAGCATTTTAGGATCACAAATGGAAATTATCATCTATTGCCATTAGGCTTGTAAGTACCTAGAGATCCTATACTTTCGTCTATCTGTTTATACATATGGTTATCTGTAGTGTTGGAGTCTAAGTACTATGTCTGTCGCTTGCCACGGTTGATTTCAGACTGGTATTCTTAAGCTATTCCATTCATGCTACTTTGCGCGCCTCCTATCTGATTTTACTAACTCGATACCATCAGCACGTATACCATTAGAAAATTAGACTTGTGTATATCTTTGACACTGTTCGACATATTGCTTTATGTCATTCTGAACAAAAATAAAATGAGGTTGGATACCTATTTATCGGAGTTCGACTTTTGTAAGTAAGTATGTAATGTTGCTAATAGCTTTATTTTAACGAGGGGAAATCTTCAAGTGCCGTCGCTGGGGAAACGCGGCGGGGGCGTAAGGGATAGTCTATGGATAGTAACCCCGGAGATGTAGAATTGCCACCCAAGTTAGAGATACCTACTAAAAGCCATTGGCCTTACTTGTTTTGCCTTATGCCAGGACGCGGAAGCTCGACCAACTACGCGTGCTTTGATAGATGGCGGTCCTCTGTACGACTTGTTGTGGCAAAAAGTCTCACCTCATGGGAGGGGAGATGAGCGCGCGCGCCGCCCGTTCATAGCGATTGAAAGTTGAAAACAGCCCTTCGGTGCCGGCGCGTCCTACTTTGGCAGGAGCGGAGATAGCTTGTACATTGGCGCTCCCGCTCCGCCTCCTCCTTGGCGAGGATTATGCACTTGCAGAACGAGGAGACGGCATCCCATCCGAGAAGATTGTTCTTAACCATGGCCCAGACCAAGACTGGGAGCGAAATGAATGAATGGCGGTACATATTCCGAATAATATCATTATGAGTTGAAACCCTTTTCATTTCCATTAGCTATGCTTTTTCCTTAGGAAATATGTTCAAACGATTTAATTTATTTTTCAGGTTATAGGGAAATATACCAGACATAACATAATATTTTATTCTAAAGTACTGAGAAATTCATTGTTTCTGATACCATTGAAAATACATAGCAAATCATGATAGAGCGATAACGAAAGATAATAAAATAAACAATAAAACCTAAAAATCGGTCATTTGATTATTTAGTTTGACCTCAAAATATTTCTATGTATAATACAATTATTTAAAATAAAATAGTAATGGCAGTGAACATTTCTTTGTGTAGTCACTTTACAGAAATGTCGGTAAAACAGGTTACAAGGGTTAGTATGACAGTTTTACACTTAGGATTAGACGTGCAGTAGATTGAATAAAAATAGTGAATATTTAAATGCAGCTTAAAATAAATTAAAAGAGTAGAAAGGAAAAATACAAACGAGGAAGATCTAAAGCCTGTATAAAAGTTATAACTGAGCACAAAGGAATCGAATTTATTTTTGGCTTTTACGTAGGTGGCTACATAATAAAAGAAAATAAATGTTAGTAAACGTTTTTCAATAGGATTAGTTAAAGACGAATCCAATATACGGAAGACATAATAATAAATAATGAAATAAAAAAGAATTAAGATGATCTGGATAATTTAATGCATATAAATGTTAATTCGGGAAATTAGGTAAGTGTTTTAATATATATTTTTTTTGTTAATTAATAATTTAATATTGATTTATTTATGTTGCAAGATCTTTAAAGATTACAGAGACGACCATAATATTTCCTTTTTGCTTTGAGAATTATGGGTATTAAGTTATTAAGTTATGGATATTAAGCAACAGAATTTGTTACTTTACAGAATTTGTAACAAAGTAACCATTATAAATATAGGGTTAAAATTAACTTAATTAGATGAAGTGATTATTTTTTAACGTGTGGGCCTTTTAAAATATATTATAACAGGGATGGCATTTATTTACACTTCTGCTTAATGTTGATTATGAATGAATGAATAAATGAAAACACTTTATTGTTCACAAAATATTAAAAACACGTTCTTAAAAATTAAGTACAATAAATGTTGAACAGATGGCGGCCTTATCGCTTAAAGCGACCTCTTCCAGGTAACCCCCTAAACTTAGGAAAATATTAAAATATAACAGTGGTGGTGATGACAATAAATAATATGAAACATTCCAAGAATAAGTAACAAAATAAAATGCTTTATAGGCTATACATTCATAAAGTATATCATACTACATATAGAATCAGCAGCATTATTAGACCTGCGAGGACCTAAGACGATTAGTGACCATTACTTAAAGACGATATGGATTTAGCTTGTCAGATGTTGAGTGGCAGTGAGTTCCATAAAGTAACAGACTATTGTACCGTGAAGGAGTTATCATTATATTCCAAAATATAATTTAAATTAAATTAAAACATAACCATAACCACACCGTAATAATACCTAATACAACACGGAAGAAAAATCAAATCTTGATCTATAAAAGATAGAAATAAAAAATATATCTAATAGAAACTTAAAAGTAACGAAAAAGCAAAAAATACATAATTTTTAGAAAAATTTGTTTTCGGTACGAAGTAAATATCTAATCAAGAATAGAATGTATATGGCGAAAGAAATTATAAGCCAATACCAAGTCCGTTGGGTCCACAACAGCAGGCATTCCGGCGGTGATAAGCATTCGTCGAATGATGTTTATCCGTGCGGGAAAGGGGAAAGAATACAATTTCCTACTATGCTTGCTAAGCATAGGTTTTTATATTCCTTCTTCCCACACATTTTGAATATGTCAAATCTTACACTATTCCGTGCGCAAGGGAAATCCTTATACCTGGGTATATGGATTTCCCTTTATGAATTAGTATGTTGATTCCACTTTCTAAATTTATCTTCTGTGCTCTATAGTTATAGATAGTAATAGCACGTCTACTGACGTCAGTTCAAAGGTCTTGCTAAAAATTTATCTCGAATTTGTTTTGTACTAAAGCTTAATAGGTTCGCAGAATATAATTAATAATTCAGACTAATCGGACCGATAATGTAGTGATAGTCTAAATAATTTGTTTCGATGAAATTTGAACTCCTCGTACTAACTGCGGTGTGGTGTATAATCACATGATTTCGAACATGTAGTAAACAAACACATCACGCACATAAACATGTATATGGAGGATGTTTTGACGAAAAATGAATAATCTTATTTATAACTTGTTGATGCCACTTCCATGGCAGCGTACATGAAATAGACAAGGGAAGGGAGCAGCAGCGCAACTTATTTAAACATTTGATACTTGCCTTGCATCGCAACATTTCTGCTTGTTGGCATGGAGTGGAAGTGGATATAATTAAATCAAGGGGTGCGACGTTCCATAGTCCTGCTAATAACTAAATACCAGACCCGCCGGCCGTTAGTTATTTGACCAGCTCGTGTGTAGCATCAATTTCGCTGCCCTCTGTTTAATTTACACTAGGTACAGAGTTAGCTAGAGGGAATTTAGTATTATCTCGCAGTGATGTGATTATTATTTATTTATTTGGCTTAGTTTAATAGTCTGTGCATTAATGATTCATAGAACATCACTATTACGTCAACCACGAAACTGAAGTACGACATTTATGTCATTTGTTTCACGTGGGTCTTACAGTCAAGAAATATGTAACTTGATATATATACGTGGAAGCAGCAAAAGTAACATAAACGCTTGAAAACAAAATACGATATTTAATTGTAGACGTCGCGTTAAAATTTTAATAAGCTACTGGCGGCAAATGTATAACTCTGCGAATATATATCAGCTAAAAAATATTACCCCATTTTTTTATATTTTATAATTAAATATTTTTTATATAAGTGAAAAGTTTAAATGATCGTAATGATTTAATCCCTCTTTGTGTTATAAGTTAATATTACTCAGAGGTTTCAGTTTTTCTTCTATAATTGAAGAATAAAAATCTATAAAATTAGCAACTAAAGTTGTGTGTCTTGGACCGAATCATAAAAAAATACATGCACAAATGAATTCATAACACATTTTAGTGTATGTAGTAAATTTAATTCGCAATTAAATGTGTGTACAGATATTAGTACATTTTTATAAGTCTGTTAATTACCAATACAAATTTAACGATTCTAAAAAAGAATCCATAATGGCAAATTTTTTTTGTGTTACACAATATGTTCACGATGGTTATTAGACGACTAGTTATGGCCCAAAGAGTATTCTACCCTAAAAATCAATGAAATAATTTGTAATAGTGGACTTGGGATGATTCGATGGGTTCATACTGGGTGTGTTATATGTAATGTACATTTATATCAGTAGTAGGAACTAAAGGGTAAGTACACGGAATAGTTTAATGCAGCGACTTAAGAGCAACTAAATCACTTGAAAAGGGCTATTATTAAAATAAAAATATTCATATCCAAAAGTTTTTATTCAAACTTTACGATTTGATTATTTCATAAACTAAAATTTGTTTTCTAACATATCAATATATTAAATTATTATTAATTAGGAATTAATGGAGATGCAGGTAACAGAATATAGAAAAAAAATAATTTCTCAATTATGACTATAATCTACTAAAAAATGTCAATATACCATATCTCCATAAATTCATTACATGTTTTTAGGTACCTAACATAAAATAAAGCTATACCAAAAATAAGTTTTAAAATCCTTCCCTCTCTCTCACTACATCTCCTCTTTAGCGATAACTAAAATTGCATTAGAAAAAACTAAACAGTAAAAGTTAATTAAAATTTTAGAGCACCAAAAATTTACTCTTTGTTAATTTGTTGTAAATTTTCTATCCAGCAAAAACAAGCACTACTGCAACAATATATAATTGGTTATTTAAAATTTGCTTGCATGATACTTAAAATATCCCGTATTTTCTGTATTAGAAAGTATATTATGTTTATTTCCATTACCGCAAGAATATACATATGACAGTATTAAAATAAGTTTGTATTGTCGAGATTCATGGTAAATCGGTTCATTTCCAAAACCAATAAATAGAAAATATTATTGAAGTGTATGAATCATGATTACTATTAATCTTATAATTGAATTAGTAGTGCTATTTCAATACATCTTTCTTGACACAGCTCCTTTTTTAATTTTTCTAAAACCTATTTTTTCTTTTTCCTCAAAATAATTGGAAAACACAAACGACCTTTTGTTTGGATTCCAGTGGTGGACATCTTGCGATTCCCAGATTTCTTTTATCCAACGATTTGCTACAATTGGATTCGTAGGATATTGAAAACGTAATATAAACTGGTTTAAGAAAACCGGACGGACCCACAAACATTACATGTCTGTTTTCTATAGATTTTTCAAATTATTCATATTTTACAAAAAAAATCGTAACAAACTCCCCAAATTTTGGAAAATAAGTTCCACTTCTCACCTGACAACATTAGTCAATTCGATAACCTTGGAAATATCGAAATTAAATTTCATGTTTTTACTAAGAAATCATGAAAAAGATGATAAGTTTTTCGTTGAAATAACATCATATCCTTATCCTTTCCTCTTTTAAAATAGTTCCGATACATTTTAATAGCGCAGGACGGTATAAAGATTTTTTTCGTGAGAGCTCCAGCCGGTACAGTAGCCAAAGCGACACTAACGGGCGTGACCGGCGTGAGGAGCGTGTGCACCAAATTTGGTGCACAGTTTTTGGGCCGTTTTTGTGCAATTGATGCGTGATCTAGACGTTTATATGATCTAAGAGTACATAATATAACGATCGGAAAGTTTTTTCTAAGAAATAAAAAACGTATGGTACGTTTATTATCTATGTATTATAGGTATCTCAGAAACTTTTAAAAGAGTGCTAACATATAATGAAATAATATTTCGAGCATTGCTTAAATTATTCAGACAAATTTTCCTATTTTTTTGACAAAAAATATAGAAAATGTTCAATTCCATCTTACACGTCATACGCGAACACATTGGCAATTAAAGATGGGTTTCAATACTACCCGCGCGCAGGTTTGCCGCGATAGCCTCATGATGTCATGCGTCGATGGTCAGTAAGTAGGGTTGACAAAAAAGGTTACATAAATAGTTGTTGCAATAAAATTATTATTGTATATACTTTACATAAAACTAATAAAAAATAGTTTCGGTTAAATTTGCCCACCAGTTTCTTCCCATGAGTATCAAAAAGGCGACAATAAGCAAAAATAGTAAAAAAAAACTCTGTTGTTAATATTTAGATTAAATATTATTATGTATCAATGAGTGAATGAAACTAAGCCGTAAAATAATAGTTCAATCATTACCCCATTTAGTCAGACATTACCGAATCACTTTCAATGTCTGTTTCTAGTTCAGTAGAGTCGCTATCACTGTTTTGACCTACAGAAATAATAAGCTCCCTTTCGTATATTTCTCCCAACCTGTCCTCTTCCCAATATTTTTGACGTAAGCGACCCCATTGGTTGACTTTCTTTTACCAGTCGCTTAGCGTGATACTTTTTATAAAATTTGGGTTAATTCTAATATATACCTTTCGGACTGGGTTATTTTTTATCTGCGACACCCTGCTTCATTAAATTCCTTACTTACTCTAGCTGGTTGAAGTCACAGTGATACGGTGGTCATCGAAGCACTTCGAGACTGGCTTTTTAATATTTCGTCAATTAAATATATTTTAGGTGGCAGTGACATTTTGATGACATGGTAAAATAATTCTTTTTTAGTAATTTTTTCTTCATATGTGACATTTTGGTCACGTAACCAATTCTGACTGTCTTCTTTACGTCATGCGAAAGTCGGTCATTTTTCTATTTGCTTATTATGGTATGGAGCGTTATCTATAACTACTATGCCATTTGGCGGTAGGTTCGGAATAAGCTTTTCATTTAATTTGAGTACCTATTAGCAGTATAAGGATATTCACAATTTCAACACCAGGCATTGTAACAGACTGATATTGCCATCTAAAAGATGGCAAAGGTATTGTCCCCTTTCTTGGTGGTTGGTTGCTTTATACGCTTCTTCAATAAGATTCCGAAATTAAAGAATGAAAGGTTAGATCTGTCTTTCACTAAATTAAACTCCAACTTAAAAAGTATCTTGCTAAAAAGGTATACTACACTATTAAAGAGTACTTAAATGACAAAACTTAATTTACATAGCAGCTCGCTCCAACCTCTTATACTATATTTGGTATTACATTTTTATCCTGCCAAGCTTGTAAGGAATTTATATAGCAGCATAAAATTTTAGTACGTCATGTCATTATTTAATTAAAATGATATTTTTCTTTCCTTTGTTCTATTTATATTGTATCTTTGTCGTATTCAGTATGCGTTGTTTACTACAACTCCATTAATTCTTCAAAAAGTAATTCTGTAAGATACTTCTGTATAAAACTTATAAAAAATTATAATAGAATAAGAAATATAAAGAAAAACTATTTTTTACTAGATGTGTTCTTGGGAAGTTTCTTGCCGCTTCTTGTCCTTAACAGAAATAACACGTTGCGAAGCGGTGTGCATAGAATAGGAATTAGTAATAAATTTTAACTTATATGTATGACCTACAAAAAGTATCCTCCATTGGAACTTATTTTGAATAAAATTGAACCATTTTACAAAATTATTGGTGTTCATCTCAGCATGGTAGTCACCTGTGGAACTCGTACACTTGTCAACTAGTTCTGCATTTTATATAAAGCCATTCTCATTTCCAGCGTGAAAAATAATCCATCTTTGGCCCGGATTAAAATTCTTTTTTACACTAGCGTCTAAAGTATTTTGCCAGCATTTAGCGACGGTGTAATGGCTGTGAATCCAGGTTTCATCAAAATATGTGACAGGTTTGTTATCAGCGCCAAATTCATTTTATTTTCTTTCACCGGCGTAAATATCTTGCTCTCCACGCCGCTACATCCAGTTCTGTTCAAGAAAATCTCTAATATTTTTACGTTTTTTTAATTTGTAGCCTTGTTTTTCTTTTAGTATTTTCTTAATTAAGTTTTTTGTCCAGGAAAGTTGAATTCTGTTTTCGCAATGTTTAATATCTTTCTGAGAGTTGACATTCTTTATTCACACTATAGAAACTCTCAACTAAATTACTAATAGTACATATGACAAAATCGTCTATTTTTAGCTTCTTTTCACTTGGCTTCTATTTCTTTGGCGTCGTAAGTTTCACCTCTTGTTATCAGTCGATATACCTGGTGTAGGTTTAGTGCTTCTTAACTTCATAGATTCATTTTTAATGTTTCGAATGGTCCGAATACTCACACGTGTAACCTCACTAGCGCAGTCTAACACACGCTCAACGGGTATTATTATAGGCGACCCTTTTTGTTTTTCTTCTCGAAAAACGTAAGATCTTTTAAAATAATATCATTTCTCTACCACAATAGCCTTTCTCCTTACTCATTTTAATGAAATGAACTCATGAATGAAATGAAAATAACAAACAACGAAAAAAAGGTAACGTAACAAAAAAAACTAGTAGAACTTAACAAAACAACATTGAATTTATCCTGAGCGAAAGCAAAACATTACACGTGCGTATTGGCTGCGTTGCTAGCTGTACTGACTAGATAAGCACGGGACGCGGTCGGTGGAAGTGGGAGGGGTAGTCATCGGCAAACCCTCTGCGCACGGCTAATATTTACAATCCATTCTGTGAACTTATTACTATCTATTTGTAGAAAATTAACATTAACTCGTAGAGTTCATGTCACGTTTTAGGCTACCATATCCAACGATAATATTGCCAATGTTATGTTACAACAATATTGAACAACATTATCAAACCTTACACTAAGCAATAGAATGCTGCCTACAAATGAACAATAAATAATAATACTGTGTATGTGCGGTTAGCCTTAGACTTCTATCAAACTTGTATTATTCACCATTCTCAATAACTTGACACACAGGGCTACTAACTCCCAAATATATATCATTTATTAAAATAGGTTATAAATAAAGAATATTAAAAAACGTAAAATTTTCTTTGTTATTTAGGGTTTTTGAGTTAAGTTTTAGGTTACATATTTTTGATTGTTGGTAACCCTTCATGTAAATTATCGTGATTGGGTATATGTTTGGTATTGGCATCTAACTTCAATTAACATTTTTATCTAAAATATGCTTTAAATAAGAAAAATGGGTTCTATTTTTCGGACTAAAAATATCTTCTGAGCATTGAAATATTAAAAAGTTTGAAATGAAATAAAATTATTTAGGCCACCATATTCGTGTAAAATTTAGCAGATTTTTAGATATATGTATTTTATTGGACGACTATTAATTATAGTATTCTACTATCTCAAAATCAAAATCGAATCCCGGTTTTAAATACCGATCTACCGTATTCCGAGAAAATATAGCGAATTACTCCGAGACTATCAAATAGAAAATGAGTCAATTCAAGCAAAAATTCTCGAGTTACGAGATCGGTGTTGTGTTTGAATAACTCGAGCCCAATTATCCTGAGAATCCAAGACTTTGGAACGCTATTGTTTTCTTTGCTAAAAACGTTTAGTAAACATTAAAATATTCATCGAACGTAAGTTAAATTTAAAACGGTTTAATACCCATTACGGTCATGCAAAATACTTCTATGAATAAATGCATGGCATTAACATAAACATGTAATGTATGAAAGAAAATCATGCAGAGCGTCACTTTTACAAGATATAAAACACAAACTGGAAACATGGTGCTTCAAAAGATTTCCTGCAAGTTAAAATATTTATAACCTTTTAAAAGATCTCGTCATAATAGAAAAGTTGATTTAAAAACATCTAATACTCGGTCTTTATGCTCGGCTACGCTTGTATAGACTTTGTTTCTATACCCCATTAAAATAAAACTTTCGTTTCATACTTATTCTGTCAGTACTAGTACGCAAGTAAACATGGATTCTGTCAAAAAAGTATCGGGAATGGATGTTATGTTTATGGTTCAAAATTCAGTTTTTTTTTGCTCTTATATTGGCACAACTGTTTTTCATTTTAGCGCAGAGTTTGAGTTGCATCTGTTATTTAAATTAAATACAGTCTGTTTTTAGTCGGGTCATATCTAGTGTGTTTTGCTAATTTCATAATGGACAAAAACATTGAACAAAGAATTCGTCTTAAATATTGCATCGCCGATAGAATTTCATGTTCGGAGGCACTGAAAATGTTACAGAAGGCTTACGGTGAATCGACTTTATCAAAAACACCTGTTTCGTACAAAACTTGTATGCAACAGTTTTAAATAAATAATAATCATAGTTAAGAAGACTAAGCTAAGACTCAAGCTCCAGGGCGAAAAAATAAAAAAATAAAGGCTCCAGCACGTCAGAAGTAGCTTCGGTTAACCTGCAGCCCACCTCTCTACACCCATTACCCACTTACACCTGTTGTTGTTATCTTTTATGGTACTTTTTGGGGCCAATGCAGGAAGTGGCGATTCACCGTCTGCCCATTTTATCTCGTTCCTCGAACATTGCGACGGGCAGACACCAATAGCCCGGTACTTTTTGTTCTCATTTCTCACCATAGTCCTACACTGGTCGGGGCTTGTACTTGGATGCATTATTATATGGTGTAGACAGGGATAATCGCCGGTCAGTGTCACGCCACATTTAGACTAAATTTGTCAAGGGGTCTCTACGTGTTGACCTTCCCATGACCCCCACGCAAGCCTTCCAAAATTCTGGGCCACTTTTATGGCCCGTGGTTTCTAGAGACATAAAATATAATAATAATCGGCAGACAAACACATATTGTATATTCCGAAATCAAGCCAGTTACTCTTGTGTTATGGGTGATATACAAGGGAGTATTCTCTATAAATAACGGAGAAAATTCGTTTCCGAAATTTACTGTACCAGGAATCGAACCTGAAATCCACTTAGTTATATGGTTCGAATTGTAAACATTAAAAATAATTATATTTAATCCTCATTGAATCGGTTTCTTCCGCAATAATTGTTTTCCTCGTGTCACAACTGTTTCTAATAATAATACGAGTAAGTACACAATTGAATCCTTTATTTTGTCACTTGGCTGCGCTTTGAAAGTATGCGGCAAATTCATTCCTAAACAGGAAGGGTAGTTGTCAGCAATTTTCCTGCAAAAAAAAACTTATTGAAAAGTTTTTAATAATGTAGGATCAAAAATAATATTATTTTCATTCGTAATCAATTACGAATGGAAGGAATATTATTTTTGATCCTAAAGGTAGTTAGTAGTTGAAAGCGGTGTACTCAATAAAATCTGTTTATCAAATTGATGTTATTAAAAACCGTTTAACAAGATTATTGCGAGGCCATTTTGGGTGGACTTCCAGCCAGTGCATATGAGGTCTATTCGAAGTAAAGTCACTTTTTGACAGTGCGCCTGAGATCTTTTCGACGTCACAAAACAACATTTACAAAACTCGCTATATCCTGCTGAATTATAACAATATTTGTATGAAGATCTTCTTAAGATTTCCCGACTAACACACATAATAAAATTACGTTTTAACGGTTTGAAATCGGAAATCTGTAAACATACACTGGAAACCCTACCACTACATTAGATTCGGTAAAACACACAAACGAGAATTGTTCCATACCTAGAATGAGGCCATTGAAATAAAAAAAAACACCCAATTTTAAATAAAGAACATGGTTGGCAAGTGCCACCTTTTGGATCCAAAACCTTTGTATAGAGTTCCTAGAAGCTTCGAGATTAAATTTCTTGAAATTCAGTGTGAGCTACAAGTGGGCGGTAAAGGTTGCTCGTCTTCTATTTACGGCCGTCCAATAGGAACTAGTTGTAAGCAATGTTAACGGCCAATCACGAAAGCGGATGCATCCCCGAGGTATTCTGATTAGTGGCCCAGGTTGAATTTGAATTGAAAACCCCCTATTTCGTGGGGAGATTTCCGCGCATGAGTATTGAAAGCTTTTTGATTGAAAACTACTATATAAATGTGAGCGGCTGGAGACTGGGACCTTACGTACCATGGCAGCCGATCTGAGTAGTCGATCTGAGCAGCCAATTCGGGCATCCGTTCTGACCAGCAGCCTAAAAAGCCGCTCTTCTCAATGATGTAAGTATCACTAACTGTTACTTGTTTCAGGACATCATTTTTCATGATGTATTTTTCACTGTGTTCATTTTATAAGAATTCTGATTTTTTTACGATGCTGAATTTTGTTGCCATATCCTTAAACATATTTTATAATATTTTTTATTAGCTAAATTATTAATTTATTTATATTAAAAAAATAATTTAAATTACTGCCAAAGAAATTATTTTAGAGATTTCAAATCAAAATTAAATTGTTATCATGAAATCATTGCTATGAAATGTGTATATCGCAATTTGATAACCAATTTGTAATAGTCGTGATTTAAGGAAATATGAAAATTTTAGGATCGGTAGTTTAACATAAACGTAGAAAGGAATGTATACTTGCTAAGCTGAAAGCAGGCCATAACTTTTGACAGACACTTCAAAAAAATGTGGGGAATTACGTCATTTTTGGAAGGCTGAATTTTATATATTTTTTTTAATATTTCCAATGAGCCAGACAGACACACATGTACTTAGAAAATTTTCAACAAATAATTTAGACTATAAAATACTGTTACGAGTCGCAAGACTCGCATTAAAATGCCGTTTGAATTACTATAGAGTTTATTAGAACTATACAAACACGTATAACACAGGTAGAAATATAACCGAAAACAACAAGTCCAAACGTAATGCAAGGTCGTAATTCAACAAAACCCGCAAAGTCCGCCACTTATTAAATTTCCGTTGACCGAATTTCCTAGAATCAGTTTTTGTTTTAAAATCCGTAACACCTGGCTAATGATTAGAATACAACAATAGGCCGTATGCCAATAAGTAAACAAAAGAAGACGACCATAAAAGAATTTCAATGTTATTAGTTCAAATGCCGACGGGTAATAAAAAGACATGCAGGTGGATTTTGTTTTTGTCGGGACCTGAGTTGTAATAATAACTACAGATAAAAAAAATACGTGACTAACTTTACTAATCATATCACATTACTGATTTAGGACCGTAATTACCCTTCCAGGCATCATACACGCACCTGACATATTTTAATTACATCAAAGTAAAAATTGCGAATTCCTATTTGACCTGTGTTATATTGATTGGATCAGGGGGAAGTGAAATACATGATCGCTGTTAGGGGGAATATTTTCGGCTAGACGGCCAGACACTAAGGCCGCAAACACATAGTCATTAAAATACCGATACGAAAATAATTTAGTTTCAATATTCAACATTGTCCTGTGGTTTGATCGCAATTTTATCTTCAGCATCTATTATAGTGAGACCATTAGCACACAAGTTATTGTTACACACATTTATTTGTTAGCCAATATAGGTTTTTTTTTCAGGAGCTCAGCAGACATGCAGACGGACCACTTGATGGAAAGCGGTTACCATCGCCTATGGACTTTTGCAACACCAAAGGTGCTACAAATGCGCTGCTGCTCTCTTAACGGAGACTTGACCCTAGTCACTAATGCCGGAATACAACTCAAGGTTGTTATGGCGACATACTCTAGACCACGGGTGGTAGCCTAATGTCCTACCAGCTGGCTGACTTCCATAAGACTAGATTAAATACTGATTTTCATTTGTATTACTTAGGTTGTTATTTGACTTTTGAAATAAGAGTTAAGTCCTTATCATCGTTTGGGCACCAATTTTCTATTTAAATCATAAATTGCCGCTTAAGTCAATATCTGTTCAAAGTGGCTGAACGATTGTTACGATTGCAATATTTGGGGTTACTTCATCCACAAATCGCTATCGTCGTCGTCTCTAGTGCGTGCGCGCCTTTAACAAGGGTATTAAATCTCTGGCATCTATTAGGAAGTATTATTGATGCCGTTGAAGCAATTAAAGGGTCGGATTTTTTAATCCCCGTATAAAATTTATACGTAAGAGAAGTTCCCTAAAAAAATAAACAAATATATTTAATATTCAGTACATAAGAAAAGTCACATTATTTTATAACAATTAAGTTTCTATCTGTTTTAAGGTTGACTATGTCGACGGGTGCAAAGTAAAAAGAGATATCTGCAAAATAGCTACTTTACAGGAGAGTGAAAAGATGGTCGTATTAACTTTGAAAGAACATACGTAGCTGGCTTTTTTACGTACAAAAATTTATTGAAATAATGTGATATATGCAAAACAAATAATGTCATATTGTAAAGGATTGTTTTATTAAAACTATTGTACAATAACCTAAAAATCATCATTTTGTAGATAACTTTATTTACTTTGCACCCGTCGATGTATCATTTCTATCAAAACTGAAAGACAGAAATAAACCGTCTATTTTCGGCATTAGGTATCTATAAAGGTGTTAATAAAATAAAATATTCACAGATGACGTATGTATATACACCACAACATACATTAATATAATAGAAGAATATGTAGGTAATGTGTTCGGTGTTATTATTGTTTACGTTATTCGTTAACGGTGTTATTGTTATTTTATCTATTATTTTAGATTGATTAAAAATACGTTTCTTGAAATCAGAAAAATGACGTGATTAAACGATACACGATAAAAGATATTTCCACCTTCATTCATATTTAAAAGCCGTCATTAATGACAACTAGTAGCTTTGTTCACACGGTATATAATATTCATAATACTAAGTACGATGCCAATCGATAGAAAGTTCCATAAGCAGAATCGATATCTGATATTCAAAAAAATATTAAATAGAGAAGTAATAAATGCATAGTATTTTCTTCTGTTTTCGCGATTAGTACACATAATAAAACTACATTTTAAGGGTTTTAAGGATTGATAATTTCTCTTTTTATTTTAGTCGATTTTAATCTATGCTAATATTATAAAGAGGAAAGATTTATATTTTTGTGTGTTTCTTTCACCATATCCATATCCCAATTATTTGGGGAAAAAGAAAATTTTAACTTGAAGTGTTACGGGCAGATTGTTAATGTACGTACTTGTCCAATTTGAAAATCTGCCCGTAAAACTTCAAGTTAAAATTTTTTGCAATACTTTTTCTCACTTGTCTGTTGAAGATTTTCCAGTTGTCAGTTGCGATTTGTTATTCCACTTGTCCGTTGCGATTCATGTTTCCACTTATCCGTTGCCATTCGTTTTTCCACTTGTCCGTTGCGATTCGTTTTTCCACTCATCTGTTGCCATTCGTTTTTCAACTTGTCCGTTGAAGTTTCACTTCTAATATGTGTCCCAGCACACATTTCGATTTTTCACAGGTTTACTGCAAATTATGATTTGGTTAGGTTAGGTACATTACAATGGTGTAATACGCTACACACGCACCGACCATTTTTTTACGTCAACACTTTTGTCGTTCGTTGTCGTTCACTTTTGTTGTGATTTTCTAAAAACTGAACCCTTGGCAAAGTTTTCTTGTTGTTAATTTGTTTCCTTAACAAACACTCTATTTATTTATTAATATTTTTTTACATATATCACAAATAGAGGGAGTGATGCCCAGCCACGTAGAGAGCAGAGGTATATAGTTCGATGCAAAATTAAGTTTCTCTCCATTAATGGCGGCTCGGAACATCGCAATTTCCAATGCACAGAACGCGATTTTAGGTATTAGAGGGACGAGGTATATCCTCGCTCGCTTTCTCGTTTACGGGACTTCCCCGGCGCTCGGCTCACCAGCGCTGCCAATTTAGCGCTTTCGGAGCTAGATATAGCGCTTTTTAGGGCAACCCAGCTCCCAATTTTATTAAACAACTTCCAGCGCAAAATCTCGCGCTTTTTATAATATGCAAATATCTAATTAGTTTTATAATAAATATACATGAATATCTATACTAATATATTATAAAGAGGAAAGATTAGATTGTTTGTTTGCATTGAAGAGGTTCCGAAACTACTGAACCGATTTGATCAATTCTTTCAGTGGCAAGCTACACTATTATCCCCGGGTGATATAGGCTATATTATATTTACAAAAAAATTAGGGATCCTTACTAAAACTCCAATAATGTAATCCAAGGTGTAAAAAAACTATAATCGCGTGCACTGTGAAAAATATTGATGATACAATAAAATAATCTTGGTATTCATGCTTGTCAAAATAAATGACTTCATATTCAAGACTGCTTCAATACCTTTATATAACTTTTTGAATTATTTAATTCGGACATCCCATTCGAAAGATATCACGAGTTTAAAAATATAAGTATTAGAACACGCTGCCGTAACGCTTTTTCGTGAGCGAAAAATCGTAAGACCCCGTCTATATAGAAGTTTCACTTCAAAAAGTCTCATATTTTAATACGAGCAGTTCAACACAAAACAAACTCATGCATATTTCTAAGTATATATATATATATTGCAGTAGTATCCACGCTGGAATAAATATAATTTAGAGATATTCAACTGGAATCTTCGAGTGAAGTGAGTGGGTTTAAGATCACTTGACCATTGTTTTAGACTCCTAATGGTGATATGAACGCGATGATCTAGGTCGTCAAGATTTGTCATAACCAATCAGTCACCATTGTTGTTTATCTCCAGTGTTCTGACCATCTCTTTCTCTTTTTTCAGGAGAATGGTGGCCGCTCTAGTGGCGAATCGCGCTTTCGGCGGTCGCGTCTTCAACCCACAAAAGCGGCTTCTATGCTGTCTAGTCGCCCTGATACTACTACCAACAATTACCATTTTCGTCATATGGAACTGCATGGGTAAGTAGGATCGTTTTGTTTGAATAAAGATAAATTTAGCTGAATAACCAAATGAATACACGTAAATTTTCAAAGCAATAAAGCTTTAAAAATATCTATGTATGTACTGATAATGATGTAAATATAAATATAATATTTTACATACATACATACATATTGTCACGCCTGTTTCCCATTAGGGTAGGCAGAGACGATGGATCTCCACTTGTTACGATCTTGACAAACACTTTTCGCTTCATCAACTTTCATTTATCTTCTCATACATACACGCTTATTTAAACTACTTTTTATCTGACCCTTCTTCAAAATATCTTTAATTTGATCATGGTGAGTACGTCTTGGTCTACCGGCACCGAGTCTTCCAGTCAAATTGCTATGATATACTTGTTTTGTTATTCTACTATCATTCATTCTCTCTACATGGCCAAACCACCTTAACATTCCCTTTTCAACTCTTGTCACTACATCTTCTTTCAATTCACAACGCCCCCTTATCACACTGTTTCTTATCATATCACTTACATTAACCTTACATATACTTTTCAAAGCTCTCATTTCAACTGCATTTATCCTACTTTCATGCTTCTTCTGCCACACCCAACTGTCACTGCCGTACATTAGCGTTGGTACTAATACCCCTTGGTGGACAGCCAGACGTGCCTTTACAGACACTTTCTGGCTGTTTATAAAAGAGTTCAGCGCTCCATTCATCTTATTACCTGCCATTACTCTCCTTTCAATATCACTTTCACTTTCCGTCTCTGGTAAACATGCACCCTAGGTAAACAAATTCTTTAACTTGCTCTAGTCTTTCATCTTCTATCTGTACGTTACACATTGTCATACTTTCATCTCTTTCAAACACCATAACTTTCGTCTTCTCTACATTAATTTTCATACCCTTAGTCTTAAAAGATTCGTCCATAATCGTTACCGTCTCCTGTAACTCTTCTTCCGACGATGCAAGTATAACTTGATCATCGGCGTAGAGTAGACATTTGATGAATAACCCATTCATTCTTAAACCACTTTCACTTTCTTTCAAACCATCCAAGCAACTGTTCATAAAAAGGTTGAATAGCCACGGCGATGCTACGCAACCCTGTCTAACACCTTTTTCGATGTTAAACGATTCAGAGTAGGCCCCGTTGATCCTAACACAAGCACTGGAATCGTCATAGAGAGACTTTAGTGATTGTATTAGGTTGTCTGTTACCCCACATGTAGATAACGCTGATAATATTTTATTTATGCAAATTCATAGATACAATGCGCACAACAATATACATAAAGCCAACTAATTGAACTAAATTAGATGCACTTTTGTTGATTGATATATCCCGAATTACATTTGGTACAAGTTTCATTAATATTGGTGGAAATTTAATAATATTTTTTGTTTCTAGAAAGCGTAGATACACCTTTTTATGAACTAATTAATCAATGTTTGAAGTCACTTGTTGTAGACTCGATTATTTTTTCAAAAAGATATCAATTAAGTTTTAAGCCCAATACAGCAATAAGCGTGTATTATACGATATTAGATAAATCCTCGTTGTTGACCCTAAATTTGCTGTGAGTACTTTCGCTGCAATTTTATTATTTTGAATATTATGAATAAGTAGTTCAAAACGCGATTGACACGCTAGTCAAAATTAAAGTTGTTTGGTTTGGAAAAGAACAAAGAAAACACGTTTAAGTAACTTTGGAGTAGCATCTTGCATTATTTTCATTAACCATATTGATCTAATACTCAAATCATTTTATAATTATTTCATCATCATTCTTAATCTAAGATTTTGTTATATAACCCACATTGTAAACGATTGAAATAAATAAAAGAAAGGTATTGCTCAACCTCCAGATAGAAGTTTTTTTTTGATAAGTCAACTATAATTGACATATCACAAAATTTTATATACACATGGCATAAAATAAATGTTATATAAATAATTGTTAGATGTGGTGCATGAAACCAATTTTATTCAAGAATCTTATGACCAAATGTCATTCATTAATATATTGAAGGCGAAGTGTTATAGTGGTTAATATAACCACTATATATAACTAACTAACATATAAATATATCTAGATATTTTTTTTAACTATTAGGTGATGTTCATCTTCCTTTATAATCATGGCTACTACGCCTTCGGTCTTTGAAAACGGTAGAAGCTCAACATAAACTCAGAAAATTAAGCCGGTATACTTTCCAACGTGTTTCTGACATAACGCGTGTCAGCTATTTGATTATTTGCCATTAACATACTAATTATAAATAATTGATTATGCCGTGTCATACAAAGGATAATAACAACAAGGCCGCCCATTGTACTATATATTAACTAAAGGAACAAAAAAGAAAAACAATCACAACAAAACCGTTCGCCCGGAGGGAGGTTAAAAAAATACTATTTATTAATTAAATGTCTAATTTTCAATTTATCGTTAACAATTAAGAGTTTTCATTCGTTCATTCATAACACATTATGTCAATAGTGACGAAATTTGAACCTTGTGGACAAATCAATACGCAATTAAAGTGTTTAGCTATAGATGGTAAAATAGTGTATTAATTTAAGCCCGCTCCCCTGTTATTTGAGCGTCCGTCATCCTCATCATGCGGGACGAGTCCCCTTCGTGTCATACATACGTTTATACGTGTAGGCGTACTTTTATCAGTATAAGCCTGGTAGATAGATTTTCATAAGGCCTTAATTAGAGTAGAAAGGGTGTAGTGTAAATCGACCTTGCATGGGTTATTTCGGTACACATTCAATTATAACCGCCAAGAAAGTCCTGTAAATATACATTTTTGTAATTGTTTATTTTGGTGATCAATTAGGAGCTATTTATCTACTATTGGTAAAATATACATTTGATACCACTACATTATTCGTTTACCTTTAAAGTTGAATTTTTGGGTCCTCCTGTCACTGTAAAAAAATATTTTTGTATTTGATACTATATTATTATAGACACAAGACTTTTATGAACGTGCCAAAGTAGTTCCTGAGTTAGACGTGACAGTTTGACAAACACTGGAGTCAGTTTCTAAGGACTTTCAATTTTCTAAAATAAAATATCCAAAGCTTTGAAGAGTAGTAAATATACTCGTTAGTTATGCGGGAACATAAGCAGCCAGGTATTACTAAAAGAGTATTTCATTGCAAATATGCTGGTCTGACGTCGTCAAGGTTGACATGTGTGCCAATGGTCTTACAATTATGGATGCCTAAGATCACATGAAGAAGAAGAAGTAGGACAGCACATTCCAGATAATGATTATTTCTCGGAGAGATATACATAGAGGACAAATTCAAAAAAAGTTTAACTTGACAACAAAATAATAATTTAAAAGTCCAAGCATGCCAAGCATGATCGCATCAGACATGTTACATGCATATACTCAACTTAATTAGCAGGCTATTCGCGAACCACTATGGCTGAGTTACGTACTCAATTTAAATATCCGTCATATATTAGATATTTTGTTTGTTGACAATTTATACAATGAGATAGGGGAAATGGAACCTCGGCCGGCAGTTGTGTTTTATACTATTTTGATCACTTTGTAAGCCCTTTAAATTAAACTATGTGGCGTTGACGCTCGGTTTTTAGCAATGTGTCGAGAGTTGTGGTATTTATAAGTACTTTTTTAATTTCGCATATTCTGAAAGTACTCTTGGAGTTATCTGATCACAGGGATGAAAACAGTAGTTTTCGTCCCAGGGAAATGATTTTCCCTGGCGTTAAATTTTTTTTAAATATTGTAAACCATAGGTAATAGGCACATGCGTCATTCGCCAACTTTTTTACAGCCACTTAAGTCGTTGCATAAATTGTTATAAAAAATATCAACATATCTGTAACTTCATTTTATACCTATAAATTACTTTTCACTAAATATTTACTATCATCAGTCACAAAATAACACTGGCTGTGCTTGAAAAAGAAATTTACTTGACATTTCATATGTAAGAGTTTGAGTTCATCAGATTTAGATACGGATTTAACGCCTGATGTCATTAGAGAAGTAGTTGTTTGTTTAACTAATCAGATTTTATTCATTTTCCTCATATTCGAAATGAAAATCAGACTAATAACCTCGGGTGAAAGGCTTATTTAGGCACTCAAACTATTAGCGCCTATTATCTTATGCCTAAATAGGTCACTGTCACCTCTCGTGTAACAATATACTGTTAATATTAATTAATAAATAAACCTTTTTTTGTTTAAAAATTAAACCTTACAAATTACTTATTGAAAATCATAAGTCTACCACCGCTTCCAATGCAACTTTAGTTATTACTGTTAAAGGAGAAGAAGTTTTGAAACAAAATCCTCAACAACATTACTTCGTAATTGTTATGTCAACAGAAATAGTTTCTAATTAAAAGCGAAATTGTGGTTTTTACTATATTCCAAGCATCTTTTTTCTTATTTACTCACCTTTTAAACCTTCCCTGAACTTCCACAAATAATTCAAAACCAAAATTAGCCAAATCAGCCGTTCTCGAGTTTTAGCGAGACTAACGAACAGCAATTGATTTTTATATGTAGATAACTACGGAACCCAAAAAAGAAAATAAGGTATCATATTTTTATAACCTAGATATTATATTTAATATGCAGTGCAAAATAAAACTAACATAACATTACATTTAATACACACTGAAATAGATTCTAGAAAATTCAGAATGAGACGACAGAGCGTGGCAAATAGTTTTGCCGACACTTTTAGAAATTACTCACGAGAAATTCCTGTAAACTTGTTAGAAAAGTATAATGCTGGATGGTCGTGTACGGGGTAAGTTTATTTCTCCCGGCTTCTTACAATTTGCGTATGCAAACTTGAATGTAAATATACTTTATTCTTTGAAATTTGTTCGTATTTTTAACGGGGTACAATTAGTTATAGGATATGTTGGGTAAACATAAGCTTTAAAAAAAATTAAAACAATATATTTTTAAAACAATAAAAAAATGTGTGTGTGTGTGTGTGTGTGTGTGTGTGCGCATGCGTGCGTGCGTGCGTGCGTGCATGCGTGTGTGTGTGTGTGTGTGTGTGTGTGTGTGTGTGTGTGTGTGTGTGTGTGTGTGTGAGTGGGGGTGGGTGCAGTTCACATGCAGTAAAAGTGACAAAGTGTGACATGGGGTGGGAGGGTTTCTTAAATTCGTGACGTCACATTTCATATATTATATCGTTATAATACATATATTTAAGCTTTAAAACACGAAATTTGAACTATCAACAAAAAACTTTTTGTAGAAAAAACAATACTAACAATAGAAAAACTAAAATGTTGACAATAGCTAACTTCAGGTTCTCGGTTTTTCGAGACGGTGTGCGCGCGCATCGTAAAAATTTACTCTCATCATATTTCCCTAACGCGCCAAAACAAGTATAACTTCACGACACTAACAATAGGAAAACTAAACTGTTGACTATAGCTAACTTCAGGGTGTCGGTTTTTCGTGACGGTGTGGGCGCGCATCGTGAAATATTACTCTCATCAGTTTTCCCTAACACGCCAAAAGAAGTATAACTTCAATAATGGACCGTCCTTTTAAGAAACTTACCACTCTAAGAATCGCACTCGTGACCTCTGACTCAAATTGTGCTAGGTGGGCAAGACTTCCACTCAATCATAGAAATCGACAAACCAGTAATACTCACTAGTCACCATTAGATTGAAATTGATCAAAATTCAATATTTTTTTAAGTTTAAACGTAAACCTGATATTGGAAGGTTCCTTTTCTCTTTCATTTTAAATTAATCAACCAAAGTGATAAATGGTAACATGAAATTGAAACATTCAATATGATTAAACATCATAGTTTCCTTTCAGTTCTGCGTCTTTCATTCAAATTAATCAATTACAGAGATTGTTTTCGCAAAGAGTTCTATATGTATATTTTTTTAGTTTTTTTTTTTTTAGAAAAGCAGTTTAAAGTGGTTAGGGCATAAAATAATTAGGCTGATAATATTTTCTATAAAACAATAGCTTACGTCATTTTTAAAGAGGCTGCAGTATTTTATATTCTAGGAACGCTGTTTAAAGTACTTGGACCTGCATATAAATTAGCTGATTTGGATACAGTTTATATTTTATGCTCTATTAATTTTGTCTCAGGAAAGTCTAAAATAGCAACAAAATCAAGCGTCTTACTCATTACGGCATAAATTGATAGTACACGACCTGAGATGGTTTATTGTATTATAGCTGTCTAATCTTATTGAGAATATACAGTGTGCGTATGTGTGTGTCTGTCAATATTAAAAGAATATTTACGTGCCATCGTAGACTGAAAATGTTCATTGAAATTCTTCAATGAAAGCACACGCCTCGAGTGCTGATAAAAGCTATTTCTATATTAAGAACACGTGGCCAATGGTATTTTATATTGTCCAACAATACAATAAAATAAAGTCTTTGTTGATTTAAAACTCCTTTTATATTTTTGAACTAAATAATTTAAAACCTTTTCAGAATAAAAGTATTTTATAATAGTTAAATTTCCATTAACAATTTATCTCCACGAACTTTAAATAGCTTAGTTACATGTAAGTGGATATTAGCATAAAGATATCGTTCATTAATATTCTGTAAGGTTCTCTTTAACATAATCGTTATTGTGAAAATGACTTTGTTTGGAAGTTTACTTTTACTTTTGATGTAGTCGCATAGTTGGTGTTTGGTGCGGATGCAAAATTTACATAAATGAATCTAAATATGTTCGCTTACAGCTCTGCCAATCTTGAATATAACTCTGAAGTACATAGTATCAGTTTTTCAATCTGTACTCTAAATAAGTTTTTTTTTAAATTTGGTTTCCTATACATACATATACATAAAAACATATTCGACTGTGGCACAAAAACCTGAATTAACACAATCTATATACATAAAAATGAATCCCTATTTCCCTTGGTCACGCTATCACACGTGAACAGCTGGACCGATTTCGCTAATTCTTTTTTTGTTGTGTTTGTTATTGACAGAAGAAGGTTCTTATGAAAGGAAAACTTAGAAAATTTCCCGGAAAATTAGAAAATTTAATAATACTTAGCCATCATATAAAATTATTTCTAATCTAACCCCAGTGCTTTGGACAATATATTTATAAACTTTTGCAATGTAACATTTGACATAGAATTTTATTGACAGAATGCGTGCTGCAAATATCGTCAGAGGATGTAAAACAACTGAATATCGTTTAAAACAGATGCTTCGTTCGGAGTTATTTTATTGATAAAATACATGTAAAATAATTAATTTAGCTGTAATCGGGTTCCAATATTTAGGTGAATTATTTTTGTATGTGTTCAAGTGCGTCCCGGGATGGTTAAGATTATAGATCTACCGGTAGGTGGCACCGCTAAAGTCTTTCTAAACGGTGGGACCTATTTTGATGATTTTTTTTATTATTAAAGTGCATTCAAGAATGGTTTGACTTAACTATTGGTCCCGGTAAATGTCGCTGCATTCGGGTTCTAGATTTCTATTTCTAAGGGCAGGATAACGTCTGCCAGGTACAGCTAGTATATAATATTGTCTAATATATGCTAATATTATAAAGAGTTAAAGTTTCTGAGTTTGTGACGTTGTAGGGGTTAATCTCTGGATCTATTAAACCGATTTTGAGAATTATTTCACCAGAGGAAAGACACAATATTCCTGAGTGACATAGGATATATTAGATTGTGGTTAATAATAAGTATTTTATATTTTTTTTCTGATGCCCCAGTGAAGTGGGTACGGGTCAGCTAGTACAATATATTATATGATCTTGTCTAGCCAAAAGTTAAATTGAAAGTCAAAAGCAGCAAATTACAAACAGAACGCTGTTAATTATTACTCTGGCATTGATTGCATTTGAATTAATAGTGATTACTAATACAATAATGTTTGAGTATGAAGTACAAAGATTACAATAGGTCTGTTTATCAAACCATATCCTTTGTTGAATGGTGTTACTAGTCTAGGTATAGACATGAAGACTGAGATCTACCTAATATTATATGTATATATATACTACATATATAATATACTAATAAGTGATAGAATAATAATGTAATAGATAAGTATATATCTTTGTAAAATATATATACATACATATATCGTGTTTGTAACATTACTGACGACTTTACTCAAAACAAACCGCGACGGCAGTCACCCTCGGCCTCATGTCTCTAGAGGTATTTATTATACAATGTCGCTCGTCGCACTAGCGTACTTTTATGTGTAGTTACTGACAATTAGTGCATCGGATTGCAACATACAGTGTTCAACAAATTCAAAAGTTTTTATTTACAAAAGTTCACGGGAATGTCACACATACAAGTTAAAATTTAATTTTACGTCCTATTCTATATACAACGCCTCGCAACGGGTTATTGCTGTTAAGGATAAGAAGCGGAAAGAAACTCCCCAGCAACGCGTCTGGCTAAAAATTGTTGCACAAATACTTTTCGAAGAATTAATGGAGTTTTAAGAATCCGTTCGATTCGGATCCGAATTTTATTCGTGCAGGAACGGAGAAAGAATACAATTTCCTGCTGCCGGGTGGCCTGTCGTAAGAGGCGACAAAACAACCCACAGCCTGGGGGTAAGGCATTTGCCAGACTGGATAGCTACCACCCCTGGTCTAAATCATGTCGCCATAACAACCATGAATTGTGTTCCGGTATTAGTGACCAGATTCCAGTCTCCCTTAAGAGAGCAGCAGCGCATTTGTACCACCTTTTGTGTTGCAAATGTCCATGGCGACGGTAACCGCTTTCCATTAAGTGGGCCGTCTGCCTGTGTTCTGAACTCGTACAATAAAATAAATAAAAATAAAAGGAAATAAAAACATTATTATCGTTATACATTATAATCTTATTATTAAGTTATATTTTATTTTAATTTGCTCTAAATTCTAAAGAACTCCAGAGCCCTTTAGGTAGTAGACAGTTCGCTGTGTATTCGCCAAACAATAGTTGCGCGACGTTAGCGACATGTCGGCGGTACCGCCTACACGAGTGCTATTTCTGTTCAAAATAATTTTTGTTGAAAGTATAATTTTCGTTATACCACTTTGAACTTTTTAAAAATTTTCATAATATATATCACGCAATCAAGTATCTATTTTTTTCGAATTTAGAAATAACATTTGTACCACTTATTGACTTAAAAAAACGGCATTAAGTTATAACACTATACTTTTTAAAACCTCTGTAATAGTACCCCATTCGCTTATGTACTCGGATTTTGTTATCTTTCAGTTATTGTCACGTGCAAAATTAACCGGACGTAATTTTTAATTATTCATAAGTTCATCATACTATTGTGTACCTGCCAAAGTAGACCTACAAATAGGAGCAGGTACTTTTTTATTTCGGTTACGGAACTCAAAGAGCAGTAAAGATTTTAAAGTACGATTTCAAAAACACATGATTATTGCACTTCCTATTCGTATGAGAGAGCGGGCACTCATCAGTCAACTCGTGTGATACAAATTGAACAAAGTTTAATTCCTGGACATAATTATATTTTCCTGTTCTAATAAGGATGCAAGTTTAAATGAAGTTCCCAAATATTGTTATTAAACGTGTATTTTTTACTACTAATGTACACTGTTACTCAATGTACTCTCTTATAAGCGGCCTGTCGTAAGAGGCGATAAAACAACCCACAGCTAGGTGGTGGTATAATACATCAGAAACTAGCATTGAAACATAAACTTAATAAAGAGCCTTACACACCATACTATAAATATAAACCCCCTACAGTACTACAAAATACCACGTACAAGCTTTACTATGACCGTACTATATTCACTGACCATACTGTACATAACAATAAACCAGATATAACACTTATTGACAAAGAAAATAAACACACATACTTAATAGATAAAGCCATACCGAACACACACAACATCCAATCCACCATCACTGAAAAAATACGTAAATATACAGAATTACAGGAAGAAGTCAAGAGACTCTGGAATATGCATAAAGTTACAATAGTCCCAATAGTAGTTTCCACCACCGGGGTTATAGCAAAAGATTTATCCTCACGGCTCGAATTACTTGGCTTACCTAAATACATTTACATATCATTACAAAAAGCAGCAATACTCAATACATGTAGGATAGTTAGAAAATTTCTGCAATTAAACGAAGAAGAACAATACGTAACAATATATAAAAAAACAAAACAAAAAACACCACCATTCACGACACCACGCCCCAAATTAACACTTGGTGTTCACCCGTGTTAATTTGGTATTTCCAGGTTTACCTGGGTCTTTAGAAAATAATTGAAGTATAATAATAATAATATTTATTTGCTCTTGCAATATAACATGATATAAGTAATTGCTAAAATTGTTAGCTTGTGTTGTGTGTGTGTGTGTGCCTAAGGATAACCTTGGGTGTTATTGTATGGAGTAGACAGGGATAACCGCCGGTCAGTGTCACGACACATTTACACTAAATTTGTCACGGGGCTTCTACGTGTTTGCCTTCCCATGGCCCTACGCAAGTCCGGGCCCTTTTCATGGCCCGTGGTCTTGAAAGACATACAAAGATTAGGTGGTATTTCTGTAAATAATAGTGGCGTATTCGTTATATACACAATACCGTAATCCGTGGAAAATAGGAAAAGCCATTGAATAAAAGCTTCCAGCCGTCGTTTTCCCAACGCATTAGGTTTTTTTTTTAAATTAGCGTCATGAAATTGATATAAATCCGCTAACTGGTTTTCTAATATCGTAAGCAACGATAACTACTTGCCATCCGGTCGGTTGTCAGTTTGTCTGCTTTAATCCAGATATAAGAAAAAAATTACGCTGTTTTACTTGATGTTCATCTCTCAAAATGTGATTGCCGTATTCTACATTTATATGTTAGTAAAATTTAATTTTAGTATGAAAATGATCGCGTGATCACGGATATTCTACTTTGTATTTTGGTTATAAGATTCTTCTATTTCTATTATATTCTAGCTGTGTCAATATATTTGTCAAACTGAGGATTCAAAGAAAGCGTTCTGAGGAGAGCGATATTAATCAATTGAGTTCTAAACAACTAAATTACGTATTTAAAGATCCGAAGAAGTTGACACCGCCCGCATTACATTCTTAATTTTTTTCTTTCAGCTTTCAATCGCCTCGAATCGCATAACCATCGCATAATCTACACGCAACTATGTCTTTCAATTCACAGGAGATCCGCTAACAGTACACATACAGCACCTTTACAGACAAGCCCTTACTAAACTGTTTTAATAATTAAGTTTTTACGCCACTTTTATACCCATTGAATACGACAAAAGGTGAATTTGACATCGCTTTGAATTTTTGCATGAAAATTAAGTGTCGTTATAGTTTGTTGGATCCATATAAATTAATTTTTAAATTAATATTTCGTCCATGCAGGAACTGATAAAGAATAAAATTTCCTGCGACCGGGCGGCCTGTCGTAATAGGCGACAAAACAACCCACAGCCTGATAGATGGTAGGGTATTTGTCCGACTGGGTGGTTGCCACCCCTGGTCTAGAGTATGCCGGCATAACAACCTTGATTTGTGTTCCGGCATTAGTGACCAGGTTCCAGTCTCCCTTAAGAGAGCAGCAGCGCATTTTTAAAATTTTTGGTGTTGCAAATGTCCATAGGCGATGGGAACCGCTTTCCATCAAGTGGGCCATCTGCCTGTATGCTGAACTCATGCAAAGAAAAAAATACTGTTTTTGTATATATTAATAAAACTTTTATCGTCACTTATACTTATTACATGACATCTGGTTAGGCTTTTTATAAGAAGTTGCGGTAAAAACTAATATATATAGTAAGTAACGGCTTGTAAAGTGCGCTGTGTACGTATGTCATTAGTCGTAGAAATTGTGGCGATGCAAGATCTGTCTCATTTGCATCTGAGTAATACATAAATAATAGTACACTGTGTTTAGTTTCAAATAAAAATTATTTTCAGTAAATCTTTCGAGCGAAGATCAAATGGAAGAGCGGATTGTTGAAATGCGTTCTCACGTTCAATTTTTACAATCACAATATAGGGGAAGACAGGAAGATATAATGTCTCTACAGGTAAAGTCGGGAACCATTTGTCTAAATTATTCAAGGTCTATTAGTGAATACATAAGTTAAAGATAAAAATTCTGGTCACCATTGATATTAAGTGCAAAATATTTATAATACTTCAAAACAGACAAAACTTTTTAGAGTTAGCTCTGTTTGAACATAATTGATCAGTCTTTAAAGATAAACCCCAACTAATGCCTTTATTATGTGATTATATACTTAGATTTAATTTCAAAAGTTGGAGTCTTAAGGCGTGCTTTATCTTTTACATAACTTTCTGGCGGATAATAAGCGTAGTAACAAAGTGAAGAACCGCTTATAGATCATAAAAAATGAATAAAATATTATTGAGATACTGTGTAGTAGACCACTGATAATGATAGTGTAGACCTCCATCTTCGTTATCAGTCAACCGTAGTCCGGACGTAGGGCCCCTAAGTTTGCTCTACATATCCGCCCTCTGCTTCACATTCTAACTCACTTACATATACAACTATTTATCACCGAACAAAGTATTAATTCAATGTTAATCATTATATTACGTCCTAAAACTAAACTTCGCACAAAAATTTTGGGAGTAAAATAATATCCAAATTTTTGTGTGATTTTCAATAGGCTTCAATATAAACTGATATGACAGACATATTCTGGGCGCAGTCAAAAGATTACTTGTTGATAACCTGTCAAAATTACCTGTAGATAGGCTACGGCACAAAATATTCGTCAGAATATTTAACTCACAACTTTTGCCCGTCAGGCGAAAGTTTTTATAGAGCGAGGCAATGAAACTCCTCATCACATCGTTAAAAACGACAATCCAAGATTAAGTTATGAGGTGATGGCTCTATTGAAGAACATGTCCGGTGCGTATTTTTAATTTAGAATTCACTTTCATTTCTTTTACATATTTTTATTTAAATTATATAAATATAATTTAAATTGTTTAATTATATGCAACGCTTCAGTAAAGTCGCTTTCTGATTTCTCAGTGCAACAGTGGTGCAGATCAGTATACTCGGTATAAGTGCTACTGAAAGTTTACCAGGTAGTATGAGCGTTCCTGGTTCGCTCGGTGTGCCGCTCGCGTTCCGGTTTCAAGCGAGTCAACGAACGCCCATAGAATTATAGATGCTCAACAAGCTTTGGATACCACGTATACCGAGGATACATATTCTGCCCCGCTGCTGCACGGACAAATCAGAAAGGAACCTAAAAGTTCATATAGTGCAAAACAGAAATATTTACGTCCTTTATGCCAGGTTTCTTTGTCTTACTCTCTACATACATTTTTTTCATATTAGCAGAAAATTAACATTATGTACTTGTCAAATTTTAAGCAGTAGTTATGACAAATTATTGGATAGTAAGATACAGGACCCCGTCACAGTCGCTAAGAAACTCATTACTATTTAATAAGTAACTTTATTAACGTAGGCGTCGATTGTAATCATGAAGTTAATTATTAATATATAATATAACAATATTAACATGTTAAATAAATAAACTTTTAGAACAGATTATGAATGACAAATAGTTTTTAGATCAATAACGTGTACCATTTAGCCAAAACAATTTTAAGTAGGTATATCTATTCCTACAACACAAAAAAGTCGTGCGATAAGGGTTTACAAAAAAAGTACATTATCTATTCGGTTTGAAATATTTGCTAAATACCATTAACATAATACAAAGTACTCTATTTCAATTAGCATATTGAGTGTATTCCCGAAAGACTGTTAATGTTGCCATTATATAAAAACGTGTTTTAAAGACGTTTTTAAAAATAATGAACAAACGCAGAGACAGATATTTGTAGCTACTCATATATATATGTATTTTATTAGTTACAGTTTCATTGAAACCTAATGGAGTTTTAGGCAGGAGCTTTAAGAATAAAGGTTTGCTATCCAGTTTTATTATAAAAGACATACTATAATTTTTTAACAAGAAACATGATTTTGTTGTTTATTATTATTACTTCAAACAAAGTTTGCATGAAAAATCTCAATTATTTAATTAAATGTGAACCAAAGAATTGTTGTTTGGAGTCAAAGAAAACTCACATTTCTTGTAGCTTGATGAGTTGTGACGTATTTTATTATATTAGATTGGCAATTATTAGATAATTAAAAAATCACATATTCAAATACTTGACAGTTACAGTATCCGTATGAAACTATTTATGGAAAAAGGAAGAAAGAATAACACTTAGATCTAAGCATTATTCGAACGTTAAGAAACTAGTGCAGAAAATATAATTTGAAAACTTACAGTCTATTTTTACTACAATCCATATTGAAATTTGTTATTATAAGATATTTACATAAATAAACTTGATAACGATCAACGCTACGCTTCAATTTCCATTTAAATATTTTTGATAATAAGTAGGCAATTTTTTTATGTAAAATAGTATGAGTTTCTATAGTGACACTAGTACGTAATTATTTCTCATTTTGATTAATATATAATACATTTTTCAGAACATGGTAAAATCATGCCACATTACTTAATGTTTTAAAACTGATTTTGTACCTTTAATTTTTTATGTTGCTTTTAAATTAATTACAATTTATCCACACTAATACATGTAGAAACACATTAATACATATAACTTAGAAAGCTTGTTTCTTTGATGCCGGACTTTTATGTCTGTTGATTTTCTTGAAATTTGATACCCACAGCCCTGGGTAGCAAAGAGACCTGTGGTGAACGTAGGATACTTGTTATTAATGATAACAGAAGTTACGCTTATGGAATATTTATAACTATGATTTTCATATGACTTCGCTCACATAAATTATGATTATTTATTCCAAGATTGTTGACATCCCATGATCATTTGCAATGTCTTAAGCATCTCTGTACCAGATTTCAGGAAAATCCTTGTATATTCTTATGACAAACAAACGACTTTAAGACATTTGCGTGTTTGTGTGAACCAAGTCACAGGTAAGTTTAAAAGTAACACTTCTTTAATGGTCTTTTTCTAATATTTTATCTTTATTTTTAAATTTACGTTAAGTATTTATGTTTTAATGTTTCTATAACTGAAGGTCTTTTCTTTCTTGGATCTAAAGAATTGTTTTGTATGTATTAGATACCGTACATTGTTTTAAACTAAATTTCGACACAACGTAACGCTGAATGACAATCATTATCAAATAAAATTACAACATACGTCTATAAAAATTTATTTGAATGCATGTAACGAAACAAGTACCGCGGAAAAAATTGAACTTATTATAATAGATCAGCCCAACCACGTTGTTATGCTTTATCAAGCGTTCTAATGTAAATGTTGCAATAGAGTCTAGGTTTGCAATTAATTTCATCTGTTTTATGTTTACCTTGATACCTTTGCTACAACTGGAATAACGTTAGTTATTAATGCGTTATTGATATTATTTTGATACTCGATTATTATATTGATACAGGACGTTGCTATTAATTTTTAATGACGTATCCCAGATGGAGCATGGACATTAGTTACCTACCTATTTCTATAAGTTACATTTTATGTTTCATTGACTAAGTTGGCACGTACCTAATATATTTTAAAGCAGAAATTACACTGAATGAGCAGCGGCGATTATATTATTACTAATTTGTGAAATGTGAATTTAAAATGCCGTTAGAATTATCACAAAGTTTACAGGAAGTACACACGCCTAATTCACAGTCCTTACAAGTAAAAACGAATACATCATAATTTGCGCGAAGTACGACGTTATAAGATACTATATTATATATGATTTTTATATCTTGTCGTGTATATAAACTTGAGAAAGGATCGGTGTTCCATGGAAACTTTCATCTATTTCAAATCATTCTAGTTTTATTTATCTATCCCCTGTGTATCTGACTAAAAACGAAATAAATGACAACAATGACAAAAATGACCGAAATGGCCCAGTTGGCCGAAATTACCGCAATGAACGAAATGGCCGAAATAGCTGAAAATCACAAATCGCATTTGTAATATTAATAAGGATATATATATATATATATATATATATATATATATATATATATGTATATATATATACTAGTGCTTCTTGTTTAAAGAGCAGGCGTTAATACAGGTTACATTGTACTAAATTTTCATATTAGTGCTATTTGCACTCGGAAGATTAATTTCATTTTATATCGCAAACTATCCCAGCTCTATAAAACTACATTTAAACAAAACTACAGCAAAACCGATCCAGTATTCCTAGTAGTTTTCCGTGAAAGCTTAACGGAAAGACATATCGAGTTACTATCGCATTTTTTATAGACGACGAATTATTATATCTATAAGCTTGAGAAATGATTGGTCTCATCCAAACTTTCATTCTTTATTTCAAACCGTCCTAGTTATGCTTATCTATCTCCGTCTATGTAAACTACATAATAGACAAACATGAAAATAATGACAAAAAGGGCAAAAATAGACAAAAAACACAAAGGGCAAAAAGGACAAAAAAGACGAAAAGGATAAAAAGAACAAAAAGGGCAAAAAGAGACAAAAATAACACAAAGGGCAAAAAGGACAAAAAGGGCAAAAATGACAAAAAGGGTAAAAAAGACAAAAAGGGCAAAAAGGACAAAGGGGACAAAAGAGACAAACAGGGCAAAAAGGACAAAAAATACGAAAAGGGCAAAAGGACAATAAGGACAAATGGGACAAAGATGACCAAAATGATGAAAATGGAAAATCACAAAAACACCTATCCCACTTTTTGGGATAACCTTTACATTAATCTATCCCAAAATCTATCCCATTCTCCGGGATAAAAGGTATCCCTTGTCCGCCCTCGGTATTAAAATTACTTGTATACCGAATTTCAGCTAAATCGGTCTGATCGTTTTTCCGTAAAACCATAACAAACAGAAAGACAAATATATTTTTATCCCGGAATCTGTCCCGTTTTTCGGAATAAAAAGTATCCTATGTTCATTCCCGGCATCGAAAATATATATATACTGAGTTTCAGCCAAATCGGTCCAGTACTTTTTACGTGAAAACGGAACAGACAGACAGACAGAGTTACTTTCGCATTTATAATATTACATATATGTAATATTTTTATAATATTATATATATATATATATATATATATATATATACATATATTTATATTTATGTGTGTGTGTGTGTGTGTGGATGTTTTAATAATTTGTAATTGTGTGGTCTAAGGTGGATACTGTAACATCAATTGATGGAACACTGATTTGTCGCAGAAGTCTTTTCAGTGGGATTTTAAAGCTTAGTTTTCGCTCTTAAAATAATATGTTTGTAACATTGTTGTGTGTTCTTAAAGAATAGGAATGGTTGTTCTGCATTTTTATACTTGACATTGTTTATTCATGACTGTTCTGTGTTGTATATTGTCATTTGTTTTCATTAGTATATGCTTGCGATTACCAGTTTCGCTTCATGAAGGTGTCTTGAATACTCAGGTATGTTATAAAGTAATGGATTTAGTTTAAAATCTTGTTTCGTGTATTAAAACGATTTAATATTAGGCTAAAGGTTCTTATATTCGAATGGTGTAAATAAAAAAAAGAACATGTGGTAACACCATGCGGGAATAACAGAAAGTTATAGCTCCATCTAGAAAAAAAAAAAATATATACTTTTTTTCTTCTGGCAGAATTAATTTGGATACGAGCGTCAATGACCTGATGTGTTGATATAATGATGGGAATTTAATTATTAAACATAATTCCATAGCAGCTTTCAAAATTTCGTTTACAATAGGTACTGTTTAACCAGACGTATAAATAATAATGCGTTGCGAGAGTTTTTAGTACTTCCAAAGAGCGAATTTATCTAAAATAGCCAAATTTAATTATATGCTTATACTATTAAATATTCATTAACAACTAACTTATTTCGTGACTAAATATATAAGTAGCATTTTATTTAATCTTATATAAGCTAATGCAATATATGTCTTAGTCTATATATGTCTATCTGGATAAATAATACTGGAAATATATATTCATATTTAAGTAGAGTAGAAAAACCATATGTTGATTACCAACACTTTGTAGCGTAGCGAAAAATTCAGATTTAACACTAAAAAAACTGGGAAACGTATGATCACTGGTTGTATGTAGTGTAAACTAGTCTAAAATGATAAAAAACATGCTTTTATCTCTGAATGGGTTAACATGTCATCATATAAGATCGATGTTATTGTAGAATGGAAAAATGAACATAGGTCACTTGTTCAATGTTTGTTACGTTAATAGAATGTTAATAATGTGAAACATGCTTTTATCTCTGAATGGGTTTACATGTCATCATATAAGATCGATGTTATTGTAGAATGGAAAAATGAACATAGGTCACTTGTTCAATGTTTGTTACGTTAATAGAATGTTAATAATGTGAAACATGCTTTTATCTCTGAATGGGTTTACATGTCATCATATAAGATCGATGTTATTGTAGAATGGAAAAATGAACATAGGTCACTTGTTCAATGTTTGTTACGTTAATAGAATGTTAATAATGTGACACGTGCAAATAAACATTCGTAAATATAATAATAATAGCATATTTTTTTGTCACCAGGTTCCAGATCCGCGGAAGGAGTCAATACAAAATCTGTCCAACTGATGAAATACAATTTCATTTTGAAACTGCTACCGCATCTAATGAATCATCCCGATAGCTTGAAACCATCCTTCCTCTTAAGGAGTTCTAATAAATACGTTGGTATGGTTATCGGTGTACCAACTGTTAAGAGAGATAAAGAAAATTATCTCATGACTACGCTCCGAGTAAGTTGATATTAGTTTTTCTTCATGTGCACGTATATACATACGATTATATTATATTATTATTATACTTGCTGATTTTCTGCCCTATTACGAAATATATAGGTATGCATTTATATTTCCAGACCTACTTAGTTAGATTCAGAAAAGCTTAAAAAAAGAAAAGTTTTACAATTATCAATTCTCTTCCCGTCAAAAAGAGAATAGGAATACGTGAGGCTGTGGTTTCCTCGATAATGGATGAGGCTGTTGGATCACCGCCTGCGCCTGCCAGGGCTTCGCACAGTAGCACGGCCATATATCCATGGTTCTGGCATAAGAGCGAATGATAACACCGAGGAGTTTTAGTGGGTATCCCCGAGCGTGGCATGGCAAAAGCATTTCATGTTTGCAATGCTAGTGCCGCCCCAGCGTAGCGAATCCTACACTCGCTACCGCGGGGAAACGCAGATAGTACTTAAACAGATTTTCTCCCCTCATTCAAAAGGACAAGTATGTAAACGCAAGTTATTTGAACATCTGTTACTCGCGCAGTGCACTTTCCTGCTCGCTCTGAAATTAAGCTAAGCGCCTACCATAACGATTTATCAATACCGGTATCATCCTTTCGTACTACAATTACGCGAATTATCAGGAGAAAAAACGATCGTCAATCTGTAGGCATACTTGCTCGAGCGCTATCACCCGCTTTATGTTTATTTTTGTCCACAGCACTTGATAAACGGACTGGAATCTGCGGACTATAACTCAACGTTGATTGTGGTGATGGTAGGAGAAACCAACTTGAAATACGTATTACAAACTGCTCATCAAATAGAACTTGAGTAAGTAGTCATATGATTGATATTGTACATTGATGTTTATTTCATAAGAAGCAGATGATTCTGTAACCCTACTACATTACAAAACATATATTGTTCACTACACAACCGGTTGAATCTCCTTCGTGCATTATTGGCTACAACCAGGTTTTTAACTAGGTATATCACCTAAAGAATTTTTCGATTACAAGTAGGTACCTTTATGAGCAATAATAAGTAAAATAACAGCTTAAAATGAATGATCTAGCATAAGAAAAAAAAGGGTTGTGGACAATGATGCGCTCTCGAGAGTTGCCAAAATATAAGTGTGCAACTAAGCGTGATGCTCTGACGCTTTCTCACACAGCGGAACTATTAACCGAGTCTGGGAGGATGTTTGGCCCTTCAGATTTGTCTGGCTCATTAGAAAATATTTTAACATATTATACTTATAACTATAGTCCCTCAGAGGGTGCCGCCTGTAAAATGTCTGTCCGGTATTTTATAGTGCACACGGGTTCGCGAGCCCGAGGTCCTCGACGCGGCCGCTATTACTTTCCCTTTGTTCCGTGACAGTGGTGTCCCTCCTTCTCCTCATCCTCGTATCCTCCATCTTTACTCCTTCCCACATACCACTATCCATTCCTGGTTTCCCTATATGGGTTGTGTAAGTCGGGCGGCAGCCGCTACATTTAAAACCAATACTTGCCACATCATTTATGGTTAGTCTTGGTAGTACGTTGGGAATGGCTAGGGCGTCGCCGCTAAACGACGCGTAGGCATATCGCCCTACACCTGCGACAAGTGGGCAAGGGCTACCGTGTCAAGGGCGGGCACGGTTAACGACGCGAGTCCACACTCAAACTAGGAAACTCCGCTTCGCGACGTGGAATATTGGCACGCTGACCGGACGTGCAAGGGAGCTGGCTGAAGTACTCTCCAGGCGGAGGGTGGCCGTGGCGTTCTTGCAGGAGACTCGGTGGAAAGGCTGCAGATCCCGGTTCATTGGGAATGGCTACAAGCTGATCTATACGGATGCTCCTGGTGGGGAAAACGGGGTTGCTGTAGTGCTCTCCGAGGAGTTCCAAAACAATATTCTGGAGGTGAAATGCTTCAGCGACCGGCTTATGGTCGTGTCGGTTCTTATCGAAGGGGTTGTGACCCATTTGATAAGTGCCTACGCGCCACAGGTTGGTTGTATCGACACTGACAGAAAGAGGTTTTGGGATCAAATTGGGGATGTGCTGCGTGGCATCTCGTTATCACAGGGGGTCGTTTTGGGCGGTAATGTGGGTGAGAAGTGGGAGGAATTTGAGCGTGTTCACGGTGGCTTCGGATACGGAAGCCGCAACGCAGAAGGGGAGGACATCCTCCGATTGTGTGCGGCTGCCGATCTTGTCATTGTGAACACGTATTTCAAAAAGAAATCCGAACACTTAATCACCTACAAGAGCGGGAGGCATGCTACCCAGATCGACTACCTACTCACCAGGAGACACCACATCGGCAAAGTAGCCAACTGCAAGGTCATACCCGGAGAGAGTCTCACGGCACAACACCGTCTTCTTGTCATGGATCTCTGCATAAAACCCAAAGACAAACCCGTTGAGCACTGTCGACGCCAAATTAGATGGTGGCTGCTTGATGAAGGCAGGAAGGCAAATCCCAGGAGTTCGCTTCAGCATCCGTCGAGATGTGTGTCGGAGCTGACAGCGAATTAGTCCAGAGCCACTGGGACAAGATCCAGGCAGCCATTACTAAAGCGGCAAAGGCAGTGCTGGGTGTGTCTAATGGTGGAAGCGCAAGTGTGACAAGGAGACTTGGTGGTGGAACGACACAGTCCAAAGGGAGGTTAGGGTGAAGAAAACCCTTTTCAAAAAGTGGCAAGCATCTAGATCTGAAGATCGCGACGCATACAGGGCCGCAAAACGTGCCAGAGCTGTAGCCAGAGCCAGGCGAGACCACTTTCGATCGTTGTACGATAAGTTGGAATCGTCTGAGGGGCAGAAGCTCATTTATAAGTTGGCACGTTCCAGGATCAAAGCGGCACAGGACATTTCCAAGTGCCGCTGTGTCAAGGATCCTGGCGGTAACCTGTTATGCGAGGACCTCGCGGTAAAGGAGAGATGGCGCTCGTACTTCCACGAGCTGCTGAATAAGCAACACAAAGAGGTACAGCCACCGAACCTCCCTCCGAATCAAGGACTAGTGCCACCGATAACGCCTGAAGAAGTCCATAGAGCTCTTCGCCGCATGAGGAATCGGAAAGCTGTCGGAGCCGATGGAGTCCCCATCGAAGCCTGGAAAGCGATGGGTCCTCGTGGTGTGGGCATTTTAACAAACCTTTTTAACCGCATACTCCTCACCGGAAACATCCCGAGCCAATGGAGACTGAGTGTTATCACCCCAGTCTTCAAAGGTAAGGGATCGGTGCAGAAGTGCGAAAACTACCGTGGCATAAAGGTAATGTCCCCCACCATGAAGCTCTATGAGCGCATAATCGACTCTCGGATCCGGCAGGAGTGTACTGTCTCGGGATGTCAATATGGGTTTCGCCCCGGGCATGGTACCATGGACCCTGTTTTTGCCCTAAGGATCATCATGGAGAAATACAGGACGAAGAATACGCCTCTGCATTTCCTGTTCTTGGATCTGCAGAAGGCCTTCGACTGTGTTCCTCGCGTGATGATCTGGTGGGCACTGAGGTCCAAAGGGTTACCAGAAACCTATATTGACATTGTCCGGGATATGTACCGTGATTCCGATTCCATAGTTCGGACCGCTGTTGGCGACACCACACCCTTCCCCATTACCGTAGGCGTGCAGCAGGGATCGGTCCTTAGCCCGTTTATGTTCCGCGTGATATTAGAAGAAGTCTCGAACAGCATCAGAGATGCGCATGAGCAACCTCCATGGTTGCTCATGTATGTTGATGATATCGCGCTGGCAGATTCGGACAGGGGGCGCCTGGTGCGACGCGTAAATGCGTGGAAGAGGTCGCTAGAGAACGGCGGTCTGAAACTAAATGTGGCGAAGACTGAGTACTTGGCCTGCAACACTACAGATCCCTCATCCGTGCGCATAGGCGAAGATACGGTCGAGCGCACGGATCAGTTTAAGTACTTGGGATCTGTCCTTAGTGCGTTCGGGGATATCGATCTCGACGTCAAGGCCCGTATTACTGCAGCTTGGGCCAAGTGGCGTGAGGTGACAGGTGTCATTTGTGACCCCAAAATGCCGGTTAAATTAAAAGGACAGGTCTATAAATATATCATTAGACCTGTCCTTTTGTATGGCAGTGAAGCGTGGCCTGTACTTGAGCGACACAAGCAAGAACTGCGTGTCACGGAGATGAATATGCTGCGTTGGATGTGTGGAGTGACGCGGAAAGACCGTGTCAGGAACTCCCACATCCGTGGCAGTCTTCATGTCCGTGACATAGCAGACAAACTGCAAGAGTGTCGCTTACGTTGGTACGGAGACCGGCTAATTATGTGGGGAACAAATGTCTAGCCATGCCACCTCCGCCAGATCCCGGTCGAAGGGGAAGGCCCAAGAAATCATATTTCCTTAAATCACGTAAGTCTGGGGTGACTGGGATCTTGGACTGTATATTCGTCTCTTACATGGTGTGGTGGACCCGAACGAGGCAAAATAACAATTATATTTTAATAAAAATGGGACTAAATAAAATCAAAAACCATTTTTCCTCATGTCCGAATCACAACCAACTCGATTTTATTTTATTATAAAAACTTCGAAAAACCGAGCGGCCAGTATTAAAATATTTACACAAATAAGTATTTATTCCACAACACATGGAAAAGACGCCACTTGTCGAGTTAAAAAGTATCCTAAGTGTTAACACAGGTTATAAGCTAGTCCTATGTCGAACTTCATTTAAATGCATTCTGCAGTTTACACACGATGTTCTAATAATAGACAGGCAAAAGGATAGACAGAGAAAAATGATAAATGGCATTTTCGGAAACTACTGATCAGAATTAGTCCCGCTGATTTTTTCTGCATTTTTAAACGCATGATAAAAACTCCACATCTCTACAGATTTATTATATTTTCTCTTTTCTTTCACTTCTCCGAATTCTCCTGTATTCTGCATATATCGCCTGTCTCACAACAAATCACCAATTGGCCCTGTTAATCTTCTATTATAACGTATTTATTATATTATAAATTTATAAATAAATAAACATTATGAATATCGTTATAATAGAAAAGAAGTAAACTACGGACTGCATTTTATATCCCTGTAACTCATTTTATGCGATTGAGATTAATTTCGATGCGTCAATAAGTATACGTAAAGTTGGTACGTGTATAATTTCCACAAATAAAAATGCTTGAGCGACACAAGCAGGAGCCCTCACGGAGACGATTAAATAATAAGAACTCGGCTCAGGCCTCCCATTTTAAAAGGGAAACGGACATATACCCGCCACGGTTGTCCAAAGTGGATTGTTGGGATTGATACATCGGACATATCTTTATGCAGGTTTAATCACAATATTTTCTTTTACGGTTAGCAGATGGTAATTGTGATAATATGCATAATATTAGCTCAGAAAATTGCATAAGTGGTGCACGCTTTCGAACCCGCGTTCTTTAAGTTTGGGATGCGAATGAGGTAATTAGCTACCGCGGCACAAAGCTAAATTATCTACGATAAAACAATGAAGTTACTCTGAAACATCTCTTCAGGAACTCTTTCACCCTCGCCAGCTTTCATGTCGCTTACATTAGTATGAACACTATTTACCGGTAAGATTCATGTCGTAAAATATGCCTTTCCAATGATTTCATAATAAGGAATACCGACACAAAACGTACAAAAGTGGACCTCGACTTCCCAAAAGGATAATGCGAACTCCTCTATATTTTTAGTAACAAAAAAAGGAATTAATTGTTAATTGCTAGATTCCCGAAGGAATTAAACGATGGCCTTATTGAAGTAATATCACCACCGGCAAGCTACTACCCCGATTTGGAAACTGTTCCGACGTCTTTGGGCGATTCAGCCAAGCGAATAAAATGGAGAACCAAGCAAAACCTGGATACGATATTTTTAATGGCCTATTGCCAGTCACGAGGAGCTTTATATCTAATGCTAGAGGACGATGTTATAGCTAAAAAAGGATATCTACAGGTATGTACATCAATCACTGTTGGCAAAACAGTACATATCCGATTTCTTGTGAATTATTTCGACATCATAATCAAATAACACTTTATAACGTTGAAATATCGCACCGTGAAAATTATAGAGATCTTAATCAAAATTTCAAGTAATTGCATTTAAATATCTATAACATAAGTAAAGGTATGAAATTGAGAAATTTGATATTTTAATAAAGTCTACATTTCTAAGGGTGCGATATAATTTACAAAAATTATGACAGACAAAACTTAGCGATTTGAAAACACGCGATTTTTTGGTATCATATTATATTATAACACGGTGGCACATGCACCGCGGCTAACCGCGTTCGGTTTTGGTATTCATTATCTATCGATATATTTGTAGGTGTACCCAGTATAGGTACTGGGTACACCTAAAACAGCCTCAACACACGCTACTCGCGAGAAGTCCATTGTGGGAATGAAATAAAATTAAACGAAAACGCCAACCACTGTGCGTGTTTTTAATTATTCCTAAACCGCTCGCGTTTAATCGTTGTGCGCTCTAAGCTATAGGCTGAAATGAGAATTTCAGATTATGCACGAATAATGAGCTAATTTTAAAATCTCTTACTGACATTCTTGTTGATTATAGTTGATTAAAATTTAAATAAAAGCTATTCGATAAAATTTGTGTGTTTTTTAACTCTATGTTCTTACTCAATATTTTATCACTTAGTCATTATACGGCTAGGTACAGTTACATTACTTAATCACAATACGGTTATATTACTTTTTCATCCAGTGAAATATAAAATAACTCATGCGACATGGGTAAAGTTGAATTGAAATACTAGAGTTTTCAATTCAAAAGTTTTATTCAAACCAAATTTCTCTCGAGAATATTTTTTAAAAGTAAGTTAATGTATGTGTTAAAAGTAAAGCTACTTCCATAGTACCTACACTAATAGAATGTTTATTATTCGTTATAGTGAATATCGGTTTTAATTTGAGATTCTCAGAAGACAAAAAAAGCACTCGATTAAACATAATATTTTATATCTGTAATATAAATTATATCTGTAAGCGACTATACAAAACTGTATTATGCTATTATGTTTCATCTGCGAAATTTATAAGCCATATTTATATCGTGACATCTATTCTATCTTAAGCATCGCAAATATGATATATGGCGTAGCTACTGCGTATGCGATTATCTTGTATTTACCGTAAAAAAATAAACTGTAGCTATTTTACAAATTGAATAGTTAATATCTTGTCTTCGATTTTTATTCATAACTTTTTCATAATAAATTTGAAATTGGTTCTAATATAACCGATTGTTAGAATTTGATCTTTGGTAAAATAGCTAATAATATCATATATTTATCTAATTAATTCTTGTAGAGAAGAATCAATAATAGCATAATTATATTTTAGCTACAATTTTTGTTCTTCCTATTCCTACGTAATAGGTATATATTATCACAAACAAATTAAATTATGAAGCATTTTATGTATTAATAAGTTTATTATCTGCAGGAAATCAAGAGGTTCACTGCAAAGACGTCGGTTATCAATCCTTATTGGTTTTTTATAGAATTCTGTCACGTTGGTGGTATTGGCAAGCTATTTAAAACACCAGATTTAGTACACTTTATAGTGTATGTACAACTTTTTTATCGAAACATGCCAATAGATTGGTTGCTAGATAGCTATCTAGCAAACCGAGTCTGCGCGCACGATAAAATTGCCGTAAGTTCAGTATTACAAAGTATATATAATAACATCGTACCATTACGTTTTTTCACCTTTTTTCTTACACTATTAGTTTATCGTTATTTTTAAGGTTAATACCATTCGACTCTTTCGACTCCAGGCATGGTAAATTTTGTAAAAGACTTTTTCCGTTACTGCCTATGTATGGTCTGGGTGTTTGGAATTGGCCCACAAGTGGTTCGTTGTGTATTATCCATAGCACAAGTGCAATTTACTTACACCAGCCTCAACTACATCATCCGCCGAGCTCTTGTCAGCGTCGGCGTGCCTTCCATTTTAGAACCGAATGGCGTGGTGCGTGACGATGGCAAGAGACCGGACGGAATGTCACTCGTCCCTTGGAAGATAGGGCGGCCGCTAGTGTGCGATGCGACCTGTGTTGACACACTGGCCCCGTCACATCTTCCAATGACCGAGTCAGGGGCTGGCAACGCCGACGCTTCAGCTAAAGACATCAAACGGCACAAATATGGAGCCTTAGGAAGGGGTTACATATTTGCGCCGTTTGGTGTTGAAACATTAGGTCCGTGGGGTCCGTCGGCAAAGAGTTTGTTTAAAGACATATGTAAGAAACCCGTGATCAAAAGGCTGGCTCATATTTTGCACAACAAATAAGTATTGCCATACAGCGTGGCAATGCAGCCAGCCCTCTGGGCACGCTCCCCGTTGGCAGTGATCTGCTACATAATGTATTTTAGTTTCAATTAACAAGTAAATGTTAATTTTGCTTACCATGATTTCTTTGGCTTATTTTACTTGTCTTCGTTTTGTTTTCGTAAATTCGTAGATTCCTTCTTAAACTGTGTACAATTTACTTACCTGGGCATATACAATGTGTATGTTTGTATGTCGATTATTATTAGTTAAGATGGCCAAATCGACGCCGTTATTGCATAGATTTTGTATGCAGACATTCGTCGCAACAATTTGTTATGCTCGTAGTGTTATTTATCAAAACATACATACATAAATTTCAAAGTAATATACTGAAGACAATCTAAACAACTAATGCCGTTTTATGCCAAAATATTATAATATATTATCATGCTATATTAAAGTTCTTTGATGATTATTACACATATGATAATGCGAGATCATATGCTGTAATATTTTGTAAGAATTGTATAGAAATCTCTATATACTTATTACTATGTGTACATATGTGACGAAAGTAGATGTAATGGAGAATGACAAGTATACTTATAATATATATATATATAAGAAATTTCTTCTTATATGCGGGTGATTCTTCAATACACTTGGCCGAAACCTATTTTTATTTTCGAAACTAGTACTAGATCATTAATTTTTGACTACAATATAACCGACCAGCGCTCATTATTGTTGTCGACAAAGGGCTTGAAATTTGTTGTTTGTATATTAATTTCTTATAATTTGATCTCTCTTAAATTGATAAATCTCTTAATTATAAATCGGTTAGGATGCATATTTCTATCAATATATGCTTATTAATTGATTTGATATTAATGCTAGTATTATATATATTATGTAGTTAGAGGATTTTGTTGTCTAATTAGATTTTCTAAACAAACCTAGACAAAAGAATCGTAGTTCAATCTTGAGAGAATCCAATAATATCAGTAATACTTAACAGACTCAACACTATATTTTTAAAACACATTACGCACTGGGAACTCAAACCAGAGGAAGTATTAATCAAAATTCACGTCTTCTATTATTTATACTATGAAAGCTACCAGTTCTAAAATAATGATAAATTAAGACTATGTATTAATGTCATCGGATTTATATATATACCAGTTAAACGTCATTGCATAGTGAGAATTGGATATTAAAGAGACATTATTGTTTTCGCAGAAACTATGTGGTGAGAATAAAAATAAAATCCGGCCAAAATATAAAACGTCACTATTCCAGCACATCGGCTTGTATTCCTCGCTCAAAGGAAAAATACAGAAAGTTAAGGTGTGTAACCATCAAACATAATTTTGTGAGAATTTAATCATTTGTGTAGCTTTTCTCGTTAAAATTTATTTAAAATTCTGCACTACAAATTTTATTGCACGGTGGGATTAAGCCTGTGTAATATAAAATTATAATATCAGCCCATAAATGTCACACTGCTGGGCTCGGGCCTCCCATTATATTGGGGAACGGACAGTATACCCACCACGCTTGTCCAAGGCGGCTTCGCAGGTTTGACACATCGGTTATCTCGATGTGCAGGTTACATCACGATGTTTTCCTTCACCGTTGTTAGCACGTGGTAATTGTAACAATATGAACATTAAATCACAAAACTGACTAAGTGGTCCATGCGTTCCGGTCATGATCGAACCCGCGCCCTTTGAGTCTGGGACGCGTGCACTAGCCATTACGCTACCACGACTTGTATTGCGAATTAAATGTACCCCGAATATATTATTATTTACTACACCAATACTTAAATTGGATAATGATTGTGCGTGGGATTTTTCTTATAATAATTTATTGCTTGCTCTATTTAATGTGACGCCATGACGGTTTAACTGATAAATTATTAAAGTGATAACGATTGTCATAAACAAGTCATTATTAATTTTATTTTCTTTTGAAATTCATTTTAAAATCACTGCTGTTTTTGTAATGTGCTTTTTATTGAAGTTTGACAGTGAAACTTGAAAATAGAATATATTAGGCACTGATTAGTATTTTAAACTTTTGCTTGCAATCTTTTATTTACACAATACACATTATCACAGCTTCCATAGGAAATGTTAAGATATTTGACAATGTAATAGCTAATCACAAAACAAACAAATCAAAATAAAACTTTTTACAGTAGACTATAAATTTTTTGAATATAATTTATTTTTTGTTGATTAATCGTACATTACTTTTAACAATGTTACATGTTTTTATAGCGTTTTTTTAAATTTATTTAATATTAATGATACTTATACAATTTTTAACACGAAACAAATTCATTTTACCTATTTTCATATTTATCCTGCTAAACGTGAAAATGCAAAATGTATCACAATTTTCGCATTCAAATTTTGATTATTTTAAATTAATATCTTTATACAAGCACGTTGACTTGAGGGTATGTTTATTCTGCTTCAGACCTTTTTGTTTACTTGACCCATCATTGGTTGAAGTAGTTGAGAAGAAAGTGAAAGTTAAAACTTGGCTGATGGCTTGTAGTATATGACTAAGGTCTTGAAATGGGTTTAAAACTGATATCTTTTATTTATAAGGAAATTCAAGTAATTGACATAGTTTAATATAGCTCGTAAAATATAAAATTCAACTTATATCTATTCTCTAAAACGTCTCATATTATTTCTTGCAAGGGACGCGCAAGCTTTTTAATACACAACATTGGTTCTCTCAAGAAGAATTGCTAAAATTTAGAATAAAAGCTGTTAGCGTCACTCGTCTGTAGAGGTAGCTAATTTTTGGGCTTATTACACGCAGCCCGGCGCAGTTCCGTAAATAGGGCGGTGCCATTGGTGCTTAGGCACAGGGCGTAGACTCTAGGGAGCGCAAGAAAGGCCAGACCAGGCAGGACTATATTCTTTCAGTTTGCTCCTGATAAATTCCCACTGCGCCCCTAGTGCTTGATTCCAACACATACGTACCTACATGCCATTAGCATCAAAAACGTCTGTTAAATTAGACAAAACATCGCGCTCATTGTTTTGGCAGCGCATGAGGTATTTGTATTCTACTTAGATATAGATTTTTCTTCCAAAATATTAGATAATTGGTCCACCAACACCAATGTCATTTATCACCCTGAATGAAATAAAGTAGGCCTATACATAGCATTGTTCTAGCTAGGGTACCTATAATATAAAATAAACAAGAGTGCAGTTAAAGAAGCTCGCATAGGGCGCATAAAAGGCTATTTACGGCAGTGGCCCAGCGCCACTTTAGCCAATACAGATCTCCTTTAAGTTCTGTGGATGTTCTTTATTCATCCAGAACTTCATATTTCTTCTTTATCTTCTCTGCTTGGGGGAATGCCGAACCGATACGGTGAAAGATAGAAATGTGATAATTTTCTGAAATTTTTCTCACAAGTATAATTTTTGGGTAATTTAGCGAATACTATTGACATTGTCACCTAAAGTTTGCTTCCTGTCTCGTAAGATATCCTCAACAATATAATATCTATAAAAATAATATAAAATACCCATTAAGTTATATATCTAATAAGCATAAGAGGCTGGTTATCATTATTTAATTGAAATTTGATCGATATGATCGATAATTTCACTATTTGAGTATTTCTCTACGGCGTTTGTTGAATGACGACTTTTTTCAATTATTTTTGTAGGTAAGCTTGTATAGTGGAGTATTTAAATTGTTTGTTGTCTAAGGCACAAGCCGAAGCAATAGAAAAGAAAGTCGTTGTTTGTTCTATAAAATTGTATATTGAATATAATATAATATACCTAATATGAATAATATATTTAATTTTGAATGTTTAAGATGGAAAAATAAGCGATAGATTTAAAGAAAAAAATATTGTGTTTATCGTACATAAAATTTAATAGTCTTAAGTGACACTGAAAAGCGATCTTCCACCCGCATGATAACCAGATAATATATGTTTTGTATCAAATTATATTGATTTGTAAACACAACTATCTATTATAGCTTGCCAATCGAAAAGTGTTCACGTCTATTTTTGAAATCTTCAAAGCATGAAAAAAATATTCCATGAACGGTTTTTTGCAGGTAAGCCTATCGAAGCATATTCTTCACGTTAAAAATTACCAGCTGAAACTAAATTTGTTCAGTTATCAAAACTGAAGGCTATGAAAAGAAATTGATTTTAAATAATTTTATTAAAATAGCTATGAACAATTTTCGTTTGGCAAGCTATCATAGGTGTGTTTATAAATCAATAATTGTAATTTGATAAAAAATATTTCATCTGGTTATCAGTTGGGCGAAGGTTGTTCTTCAGCGTCTCCTCTACTACGAAGGTATAAAAAAAAATAAGCACGACACTAGTACTACTTTATCTTAACTCTGTTTGTCATAACATCTTGTTTAACCTTTACTTTATTTAACCTCTACACGTTGCTCTATCAAATAGAGAGTTTAATATTTATTTTAAATCGTAAATTTACCAAAAACATATTAAAAACCGTGGTAGCGTAATGGCTAGCGCACGCGACCCGAACTCAGAGGGCGTGGGTTCAATCCTGGCCGGAACCCATGCACCGCTTAGTCACTTTTCTGATGTAATGTGCAAATTGTTACAATTACCACGTGCTAACAACGGTGAAGAAAAACATCGTGATGCAACCTGCACATCGAGATAACTGATGTGTCAAACCTGCCAAGTCGCCTTGGACAAGCGTGGCGGGTATACTGTCCGTTACTCCTATAATGGGAGACCCGAGCCCAGCAGTGGGACATTTACGGGCTGATATTATTATAATTAAAAATCTGAGAACGTATTAAGTATGTGTATAATTTCACACTTTTGCCAATTAGTCTATGCCTATTTAGATTATTTAGTTTAAAACCACATTCAGTATAATTAAATCAATTTATCTTTATCAGTGTGGAAATTCTTGTTTTACTGTATTATATGCATGTTTAATTTAACCACGCCAGTTCATAAAAAAATTTAACATTCTAAATTATATTATATATATTTAATTACCATAAATACTAGTCATAATATCTCTTTAATATTTTTTATTTATTTAATAACTTTATAAATATTTAAATACTCCGAGTGGGATTGCAAGCTTTAAGTGCTATAAGTAGCTACTGCCTTATCTTTTTAATTTTCATGCACTAAATTTGTGACAATATACACCTATTTATATATGTAGTAGCTTGTATTGTATACATATTACGTTACTGTAAAATTCCGATTATTACAAAATATTAGTCTTTACCACTATATTTCAGGATTAACTAACAAAGTTGTTTTATAAAAACAGTCATTTTTTTTCATTAATTGAGTTTAGTACATGTTAGGTTTTTCTAATAACGGTTGGTTAATGTTGGTTTTAAGGGGAAAAACAATGATCATTTTTTAATTAATTTCAAATAATTATCAGTCCAAAGTAAATATTTTAATTATCATCACGATGTAGTCAAAGTGAGCTCCAAAACCATTTCATCGCTCGCTGATTGCATGTCTTTACAAAAAGCAGCAACCGATCATTTTTTGTTTGATGCCAACGGACATGCGTATTTCCTAACATTTACTGTCATTTTAGTAAAACCTAAGAATTAACGGTGATAATAAATTCAAATCAACGAAGATCACCTAACAATTCGGAGTTCTACCAAGAAGTTTTGATAAATATTAAATATTGCCAAAAAATCTTATTACTTACCAAAATTAGGACTTTTACGGTAACATGTCCCTAAAAACCTTGTAAACATTTAAAAGTTTGATATAATCTGATTTATTGAAATTTTCCAGGAAAGTCCTTACGGACACAAAACGACTTACTTTCCCCATGACAATCCTCCTGTCAAGAAGATTATATCAGATATAACGGACCATGCGGAGCATACTATTAAGAACGCGTATGAGGGAAAGACGTTTTTCTGGGGAGCAAAGCCCAAGAAAGGGGATATCATTGAATTTTGGTTCGTGCAGCCAACAAATATACAGAGGTTAGTTGCATTTTTTACCTATAACAAACTATCTTAAAAAAGGTATTTTTTTCATTATGCCCTCTGGGTCTCATTAAAGGTTTTATGTTATCTTATTTGCTCACGTAAAGGAATTTAATTATGAATTATATTAATTTAATTATGAATTATATTTGATCATTATCATACTAGCATTAAATAACCATTGACTTCGGATGTATGGATTCGCTTTCCTTCTTTTTGTTTTCCATTCCATTGTGCGGCCTTTAACACCTCTTATTACAACACTATTGGTACGCCTATCAATTCATCATGACATCAAGGCAGCTGGAACTAGGTAGAGAATAGATGGTTAACATCAATGCCTCACCTAATCTTCTAGTTTCCACAACACGTAACGGTACTAACACGAGCGACTCTCCCTTGGGTCTTGTTTACGGTGTACCTGTAAGGTTCTTAGATTTGTGACTACGCTTTACTTCTGTGTAAGCGCTTTACTTATCTGTATAGCAGTATATTTACCTCCGTGACACATGACGCCTATTTGTGTAGCTCAAGCACAGGTAACACTTCAGTTCCATACCGGGACATCTAGTGACGATTTTGTGAACCCATGGTTCCAGCTTTCATCATTTTAGAGTCACAATAGACACCAGTCCAATAGTGTTACTTGGCTTAAGTTCTTTTAACAACTTCTTTACCCATTTATCGTGTAATTATAATACTGTAAAATTCCGATATACGTTCCTTATTCTATTATGTTCTTCTTTATAAATTCGCTTCGTGGTAATAATTTTTATATCAGTTTTTTAACATTAATAATTTTTATATTTGTTTCCAATAATACTAGTCATGTTTTTTTGTTATTTGTTTGTTTCGTTTTGTTTATTCGCGAGTCACTTGAACGGCCCTAGTGGAAGACCAGCGCTGGTTGAGCGAAACAGCATCATGCTGAGTTAGGACCGATTCAGAACTCCGTTTCAGTTTTATTGTCTTATAAATACTTTTCGATGTGTATCTGTATGTAGTTTTGAATAAATATTTTTTCTTTCTTTCTTATTGCAATCAGTAAACAAACCTTTTCAGTTATGTGCTACGGAGTGGTAACGCAGATCATGTAACTGACAAGTTCTATGCCACAAATATAGAAGTGCTACCTTACCTATCCGCTGACAACTTTACAATCGTCGGCTTTTTTGATGAATTCGGAATTGCTGAAGGTTGGATCGCCAAAGATATGGGGCCATTGGCAGCAGTCAGGTTGAGGGTGAACAAAGATAGCAACTACTGGGCTATCCTTAGTGAGGTAGAAGTTCATTTTAATATACTTTATCTCTATATTTACGTTTTCGCGTTGTTTTCGTGCGTAACCTTCAAGTGCATATTTCAATAAAAGGATTTTTAAGGATTCTGTATGCATTTTCGTATAATGAAACTATGATAAATACGCTATATCCATCCGTAAGTCACTCTGTTCGTGTATATATTTTATGTCATTTTTTGTCTGAGTCTAAAAAGAGTCTGGGTCTGTTTTGACCGGAACATATGTATGCCATTGCATAATGGTTGAGTACAACATAATCGTAGGGGGGTATCGTTAGTTACATATTGTGAAAACATGACAATTATCTGTAATTACTTTGAAATAAATAGATAATAGCTTCCAAAGTGGTGAAATTTTGGTATACCCTTTAACTAATGAATGGTAAAAATATAAACTCTGGCAACCTTGAAAACTACTTTCTAGACAATTTTGTATGAACGAAATATATCTTTTTATTTATTTGGGCAACACAACAGATAACAATCAGTAATTCATTTATATAATACAGTTTGTAAATTATTACATCTAGATTGAAATCCAAGCATGCTGACACATCCATGTTAAAATTATATTTTCGCAAAAAAAATATGTGAATAATGTCAGTAATAGTGATTCGATAAATAATTAAAGCACTTAGCACATTACTTTTAGTGATACATTATAAGGTAATAGATTAAGAAAAAGGAAGCATTAGACAAATTATTAAACAAGTGAAGAGGTGTGATCTTTCAGCATAGAAATTATAATCTTTTTAAAACCTTTTTTTTTAAATCTACTGAGTAGTTTCTGATATATGACATATTATGATGAGATGCTCGTTTATGGTTTTTTTAAATAGCAAAAACAGTAGAAATTTTTCACCACTACGGGCAAATGTGTACAATTTACGTTTGCTGTACACAGATTCCAAATTGGCCAATTTTGGAAATAAACTAATGACTAAGTTTCATCGATACCGATTTTGATAATATTATATATATAAATCCCATATAAATAATAGAGAACAGTCTTAGCTCTGCAGCATATGCAGTGAAAACATAAGATTCATGACTGACGTTGATACTGCTCGTTTGGTTTACTTTAGCTACTTTTACAGCATCATGTATTATGGTATTATATTATGGGGTAACGCAGCTGATATAAATATTTGTAATACTATGTTTGCCCTACAAAAGCGTGCTATCCGTTCATTTTACAACATAGAAGCATAGAATTCCTTGCGTGATAAGTTCAAAGAATTAATATTTGAACTGTCACTTCACAGTATATTTTTGAAAATGGTTCTTTGTTAAGAAAAATATCTCGGATTTTCCCAAATGTACCTTTAACATTGTAAAAAATATTAGGAACAAAAATAAATTAGAAACTCCCACTATACTCTCCACAAAGTTTACAATAGCTTCGTGTGGCAAGGTATATATTATATAATAATGCTCTTCAACAAAATGCCAGTAAAAGTTCAAGAACTTTTGGTAAACAAGTTCAAAAAATTAGTAAAGCAGCGTTTGTGCGTGAAAGCTTATGCGACTAAATAGTTTTTCCCTACGCTCTTTATAAACTCTCAAAATTTGTAAATCGAGATACTGTATTGATTGCTTACCATAGCTATTTTGAGTCTATACTAAGGTATGGAGTTATATTTTGGGGTAACTCCACAGACAAAAATCATATATTTATTGCACAAAAGAAATGTATTCGTTCCATCTGCAACTTGGGTCCCAGAGACAGTTGCAAGAGAAATTTCCTTAATTAAATTTTAAATTATATTAAATTTAATTTCACCTTGCCCTGTCTGTTTATATACGAGATTGCAATGTTCGTTAAAATAAACCCCCATCTATTTAAAATAAAACCGCCACGATACGAAAATTTAAGAAAAAGAGAGTGTTAATAGATATAATACGGCACTGTTGGATAAGAGCGTGTACGAAATGGCACCGGCAATATTTAATAAACTACCAAAACCGTTAAAAACAATACCATTAATTCGTATATGGTATGTATATGGTATATATTTAAAACAAGACTAAAGAAATTATTAATAGACAAATCATATTATTCCACAAACGAATTCCTTAATGACAAATTTGAAACATAATATCAATACATAACTAATAATAATATTTTAATTAAAGACATTAAATAATTGACAAACAGATTGAAATAATAATACAAAAAAACAGATCTCTATATAATTAATAAAGGTAAGAAATATTATTAATTAATAAATAAATATAATAAATACGACTCAAGTTGATAAAAGGTACCTAATAAAATAAATAGCAAATAACTAACTAAATAAAGACGATTAAGATCCTGCTTACTTGCACTTAGGGGGATGTACAGTACACCCGCCACGCTTGTCCAAGCTAGCCATTACGACTTAATTAATTGTAATTTTTACCTTTTTTAAATTAAGCTGTATATTGATTTTATTAGTAAAGGTATATTTTAGTTTTATTTTTTTTAACATAAATGTATAAAAATAAATGATATATTACGTTATGCTAATTATTTAGCATTAATGGATTGAAGGGCATTTCAAGAATGACCTCGCTGACAAATATAATCAACATACAAAAAATGTAACCTTGAACTTTGTTAACTGTTTCAAATTATTTTTTTAGATTGATTTCCGGCCAGGGGAGTTAGAAAACACGGGACATAATGAAAAGGTTTCTCAAGAGACAACAGCCACAGAAAAAGTTCAGAAAAAAGATCATATCAATACCAAGCATTGAATGAGATGAATAATTTGGAATTAGTTAATAAGAATAAATTAGTTAGACCATGACCATGACCATGGCATGGATCGTCAAAGAATTTCTCTAAGAGGAAGGCTATATATTTATCTTCTAAAGATATATAAGTTGTTGTATATGTATATATTGTCAACAAATTAGTTTAAGGGCCTTTAATCACAATAGTAGTTTATTTAATATTTCTGTTTATTCAGAAATGTATACGATACATATAATGTATGTTATGAAAAAAAATGAGTTTCTAATCAAAATAACGCAGAAAATTTTAAAGGCAAAAAAGGCATTCATATGAAGCATGACATCCACATTAGGAGTCGGATAAATAGCTCATATACATTAAAAAATTACACTATAATTATACATATTATACCTATTTGTACAACATCGAATTTTTCTACTTTAATTGCTCAACTATTCCAGCCATTTTGTTATCAGTATCAATATAATTCTAACATATTTTCTGAGCTCATTATTTAATAAAAGCCATTCTCTCATAAACTTAAGCGCCATATAAAACATCCAATTACAATTTATTCAAGTTTAATATAAAATATTAATTATCTATATGTATCTAAAATCTGAACTAAAAAACCGACTTCAAAAACTAAAAAGTATAAAATAAATTATTTCTAAAGCTATTTTTAATTATAATATCTTATTTTTAAAATATATTATCTTAAAGTCGGTGCTTAGTAATGTTCAAAATATAGTAATTTTTATGTTTTACTTTGCACCGACTTCAAGATGTTTTAGGTAATATAGGTATGTTAAAAGATATTATCATTAAAAATAGCTTTAGAAATAAGTTATTTTATACTTTTTAGTTTTTGAAGTCGGTTTTTTTAAACGAAGTTTTTTTTTATTTGTTACTTTTTAGTGTCTAGCTATGGGTAGGCATACGAAAGGTGCCGCGCGCCTTAAAAAATATAGGTCCCATAAAACCGAAACGGAAAAATATTTAAAAAAAATGTTCGTATAACGAAAACTACTGGGTGAAACTATATTAATTTTTTAGAAGACCAAATGGCAACTATTCCGCATCAAACTAAAGAAAAATCACGTTAATCGGATCATAAATCTCAGCGTAATCGGTGTACATATGGAACGAAATGGATTTTTTTTTTCATAAAAAATGTTCATAAAATTAAAACTGCTGGGCCAAAGTATGTTAATTTTTTAGGGGACTAAATGGCAACTATTCCGCGTCGAACTAAAAAAGAATCACGTAAATCGGATCATAAATCTCAGAGTAATCGGTGTACATACATAAAAAAAACATACCGGCCAAGTTGAGAAACTCCTGCTTTTGGAAGTCGTTTAAAAACCAACAAAATATTTTACATTTAATTTTCATTACGTAAATATTACTGCCAAGTTATAGTCAGTCTCTAAATATTAATTTGCATGGACAAGCCCTGGCCAGTCTATTTTGGGATGAGAACAAAAACTAACGGGCTATTGGGGTGACTTGCTCTTGGTACTAGGAATCTGGGAATATGGGGACTATGGCATCTGCCCTTAGCGATGTTTGGGGAATATGGATAAATGGGCAGACGATGACTCGCCACTACCTGCATGGGCCCCTAAAAATGCCATAGAAGACAGGAGGGTGAGAGGCTAAGGGGTGTAGAAAGGTGGTCTGCAGGTTCGCCAAAGCTACTACGTTATGCTATTTACCACTTCCACCCCTGTAGCTTGAGTCTTAGCTCTAGCGATCTCCACTCCATGCCAGCTGGCTAAGGCAAACAGGGAGGCGGGGGCCTCGCTTTGATCCTCGGAGTCAGGTCCGAGGTGACACTACTCACCTAAGGTTTCGCCACAAAGCTCCCCTGCGAGTATTAGTTAATAATGCTTAAATTATTATGATTATACCTATCCGTGTAGGAACGGAAAAATAATACAATTTCCTGCGGCCGGGTAGCCTGTCGTAAGTGGCGACAGAACAACCCACAGCCCGGTAGTAGAGTTTTTGCCCATTTGGATGGCTACCACTCCTGGTCTAGAGTATGCCGCCATAACAACCTTGAGTTTTGTTCCGCATTGATGACCAGGTTCCAGTCACTCTTTAAAAGCGGCAGCGCATTTAAACACATTTGGTGATGCAAGTGTCCATCAGGCGATAGTAACCGCTTGCCATCAGGTGGGCCGTCTGCCTGTCTGCTAAAGTCGTGAAATGAAAAAAAAATCCTTTAACAAGACCTTAATCTTGTTAATTACAACAATATTTATTTAAACTTAATCAATTGTATACATAGTTTATATCTAAATATTAATATAATATGGTTGTTTTGGTGCTAAAAATACATAACAAAGAAGACAACAAACTGTAACAAAAAAATAATGGAGCGCTCACTCGCATATAATAAATTTATTCAAAGATAGCATGTTCACATTAATTGTTACTTTTACATATTACTTTTTATCTGATTAACAAGGTTGAATCAAATTATAATAAGTACGGCTCCAATTCTTTTATGTCTAGGTCAGAAGTATGTTATTTGCAAGATTTAAAAACATATAAACAACGTAACAATTGCCTAAGTACTTTTTGTTCACCTGTGAATTCGCTTGAGGCCACCACGTTACGTGCCCTATAGCTGCTGTGCTGGACTGCGGTGGAGCTATATGGACATCACAGGCTTATAATATTTGAACATATCGGTCGATCAGGCCGAAGATTTTTCCATGCTGGCATTAATGGCATCAAACACCGAGCTCTTAACAGCGTTGGCGTACGAGATATTCTAGAGCCGAATAGCTCGATGCACTACGATGACAAGACTCCGGGCGGTATGTTACTCATTCATTGGAAGACAAGATGCTTACTTCTGTAAAATGCAACTTGTGTCTTACACTGTCTCCGCTATATCTTCCAATGATTAAATCAGAGGCTGGTTATGCTGATTTATCAGTTGAAGACAGATTGCATGTTTGTGCCCTTTGGAGATGCAACATTAGGTCCGTCGCGTACATAGTCTAAAGATTTTGTGTATGAGTACAAGTATGTAGTGTAGTTTTGAGTATACGTATGTAAATAGTACCCTCTTGGTAGCAGTGGACAATACATGCTCAGTTATCGTCTTGGACCTTGGCTTAAATAAATTAAATACAGAGAAAAGTGGAAAGCGTCAATTTATTGTAAAAGACTATACTAAAGAACAAAGAAAAACACAAAACTCAACCCAAAACATTCTTAATTTAATATTGGTGTTACGAACAGGTTTCTACGCAGAAATTTTCAAACAAATTGATGCTACCCGTACGATCAGAGGACTACTTCACACTTCATACAGCAACATAGTATTTTCAAAGCGGCAATGCAGCTTGCCTTCTTACCAGTTGCCTTTCGGCATAAATCCGGTAGGTACATAATCCATAATATAATTAAAACACACTTATTTGCAATTTAGGTAATTTTAGCATTTAATTAATGCCAACAAAATCCTTTTTTAATTCAATCATATGGTTTAAATCTCGCAAATACTTATAAGTTATAAATTGTCTTAGTAATAATTAATATAATGTTATTGGTGATAGATTAAGTAAACTTTATTCAACATTAATTGAAAAATTTGCTCTAATAAATGTAATAGGTATATATTATTAGTAGTTCATTTATGCTAGTAAGTACTAACTAGTGTGGCCATAAATACTGTTACATAAAAACTTTTCCTTTTTTTCAACTTTTTAATTATATTGAATTTGAAACACGTATATTATTTTAAAAACTTCTTTTGATTTTGCGCCTTTTCGCATATATTATTTCGTGTTCATTATCAAATTACAATATGGAATGGGGTGTTAATGAAAATGGGAGTGCAGTGATCGCCTTGCACAAAGTGGGTATGGAGCCGTTCGGTCATATTCCAGACACTTCAAAAGCTTGGTATCAGCCGTATGTTCGTATATTGTACTATCCACAGATATAACAACACTTCGTCTGTCGAAGACCGGAAAAGATCGGGGCGTGCTGTTAGAACTACAAAAGTTGTTAATACTGTTAAAGCCAGAATTCGTGAAAACGCCATTAGGAAGCAAAAAATCTTATTGCGAGAAATGAAGATTCCCGCTAGGACTCTGTCGCGTATTATAAAACAAGACCTGAAGCTCAGTGCTTATCGTCGATATACAGGACATGCCTTAAATCAATCTTTACAATTAAAGAGAGTGGATCGATCAAAACTCCTTCTGTCGCGATACGCCCGTGAAAGGCACAGAAATATCCTCTTTATCGATGAAAAAATTTTCACGATTGAAGAACACTGCAATAAGCAAAATGATAAAGTGTACGCTCACAGTTCTAAAGAAGTTGCTCAAATGGTCGGAAAAGTACAACGTGGTCATCATCCTGCGTCGGTGATGGTTTGGTGGGGCGTGTCTTATCAAGGAGTCACAAAACTACATTTTCGTGATAAAGGAGTGACAACTTCAGCCAAAGTGTATCAAGGTACAGTCTTGGATCATGTTGTGAAACCTCTCAGCAATACACTTTTTTAAAATATACCGTGGACTTTCCAGCAGGACTCTGCACCTGGTCACAAGGCATGAACTACCCAAGCCCGGCATGAAACCAACGTTCCGAACTTTATAAGAGCTGAAGACTGGCCCTCATCTAGCCCAGACCTCAACCCTTTAGACTTCAAATTATGGTCAGTTTTAGAGGACATGGCCTGCTCTAAACGACATGGTGACATTGAGTCTCTTAAATCTTTGCAGCAAGCAGTGGCGAAATTTCCCTTGGAAACAGTGCTTAAATCCATAGATTCGTGGCCAAACAGATTAAAAGCCTGTATAAAAGCCAAAGGTGGCCATTTCGAACAGAATATTTTTTATTTTTGCTGAGACTAATAAATATGTAGATATAAATTTTAATAATATTACATTACTTCATTTAAAAAAAACATACTTTTTCATTTGTAACAGAACTTATGGCTGGACTAGGTACATAATATGCATTGGCTTATTCAGAATTAACTTATAGAATTGTTAGGATAATGTATGTCTTTCAAGACCACGGGCCATAAAGATTGCCCGGACCTTTGAGAGGCTTGCGCGGGGCCATTTGAAGGCCAACACGTAGAGGCCTCTTGACAAAATTAATCTCAATGTGGCGTGACACTGGCCGGCGATTATCCTTGTCTACACCATATACTAGTGCATCCAAGGACAAGCCCCGGCCAGTGTAGGACTATTTTGGGGAATGAGAACGAAAAGTACCGGGGCAAACTGCTAGTGGTACTAGGGGTCTGGGAATATGGGGACTATGTCTGCCCGTCGCAATGTTCGGGGAACATGGAAAAATGGGCAGACGATGACTCGCCACTCCCTATGCCGAGAATTGTTAGGATATATTATTAGATTTACTTAGTCACCTCGTTGAAGGAAATATGTCCTATAATTATCCGTGCAGGAACGGAGAAAGAATACAATTTCCTGCGGCCGGGCGGCCTGTCGTAAGAGGCGACAAAACAACCCACAGCCAGGTGGTAGGGCATTTGCCCGCCTGGATGGCTACCACCCCTGGTCTAAAGTACGTCGCCATATTAACCTTGAGTTGTGTTTCGGCATTAGTGACCAGGTTCCAGTCTCCCTTAAGAGAGCAGCAGCGCATTTGTAGCACCTTTGGTGTTGCAAATGTCCATAGGCGACGGTAACTTTCCAACAAGTGGGCCATCTGCCTGACTGCTGACCTCGTGCAATAAATAAAAATTAGAAATACAATTTTTTTTTTTATTTTTTCTGTATAAATTCAAATTTGACTTTGCATTTACAATGCTTCACTAAGCGGCGTTATTGCGAAATTCATATAGATATAGGGAAGGTACGTTATATTATTATCCATCTCAAAGTATTATGTATTATATATAATAAAGTAAAATTTTAAATTTATATTTATCATGAACTATAAATGTTGAGTTGATATATTAAAGCGCTTTCGTTGTTGAATCTGTAAATATGGTAGTATTATCGTATACAATAATACATGTATGTATAATAATAAAACAAGTTCACAACTATTGTATGGTTATTAATTTATAGCGAACTTATTTGTAAATATTATTTAGCAATAAGGTAGAAGTTGGTGTCATGATGTTTAAAACGCGGAACACAGTAATTTTCTTATGTATAACACGGGACTTTAAATAATATAATTATTATAGTTATATTGTTACATTACCATATCTTATAAATATCGAAAATTTACTTTAGTATTTGAACAAAGTAAAAAATAAAAAGACGTTATTTTTCTTTTTTGTTTGATGTTACTTATTTTATTATTATGATAATTTAAATACATATTATTTTTATTTTTAACAAATTATTTATACTGCTTTTCTTGTTTTATTTTTAAGGGTGTTCTTCAAGTTAGAAATGTGTGAAAGTAATACATACACACCTATTGTCACGCCCGTTTCCCATTGGGGTATAGAGACAATGGATCTCCACTTGCTACGATTTTGACAAACAAATAGCCTACAAATGTAGTCCATAAAGCTGATCGGTTCGTGCCAAAGTTTCTGGCGCTTTAGGCTTTTGTGTAAATGGTTTTGATTCGGACAGGACCACGCATTTTTAGCCTCAACAAGGGATCTCAAAATGACAAAGTAATGAATTTAATAAATTACTGATGAGTTCCATGGTGCTATACACTGAGGCCCAGAAGCCGGGTAGCACTATTTAGGAAATTTTGCGTATTCCCAGACCGCCAAGCCTTATCGACAGGATGGCTTGGGTTGGCCACGAACGATCATCAAAAGGGATATTGAACAATGATGAGAGTGATTGCCTAATAGTATTGTCTAAATTAGCAAGTAAATGTGAATGTTGCCATATGGGACAGCATCGGTGCACGTACGTAAAATTTGGAACAAACAAGCAGTGCCTTATTATGAAATATGTGCAATGTATAGTAAAAAAAACTTACATTAGCAATTTAGAAAAGAACATTTTAGATTTTGAAATCCATGAAAGATGAGAAAGAGTCAATAAAAATAGGGCACCCGAGGTGGGGTGGATTACATTCGTTAACAATTTTAATATTTATACCCAAACTTTGAAACTCAGATATTATGCTATCAATATTGTTTAGGTTGTTGGAGAGATAAATTTCGCATGTAGACAAATTAAGATTTAGGCCAATTGTACCAAATTCTTCAATAACAAAATTGGATGTCATTTTTATTGTTTTAATGTCCTGGGGTGCCATCGTCTAAATACGATGCATTAAATTTTGAATCTAGTTGTTAATGATTGGATGAATTGCAAGGGAAATTTTCCATAAATTTGTGTTAGTTGGTGTCCCTATCTACCGAATTGAAGGCATTTTTTACATCCACTTTAAGCACTGCCTTACTCTCTACTACTTAGTCTCTCGTGATAAAAAAGTACGTAATGCGTGGACCGCCGTTTCGCATCCACCTTTCAATCTGAAGCCCAATTGAGTAGGGGCGAAATTTGTGGGACATGCGTCTATCGTCTGTCGACAACAGATTTTAATTGCGAGGTGATGGTACACTGTACCAATCGCTATAGGGCAGATACCGCTATCCTTTTTAACAAGAGCAAATAGAATAGTATCAAATAACGTTGGTACGACATCGCTTGTCACAGAGCCCGAGAGATTAAATTCATCAAGTCTGTTAAATCCTTCAAGAGCGTCTCATCTACACCTCCGGGGAACCCACCCAGCAGATCCTTAAGGTGTTGCGGGGTGAGGCAATCTAGGCCGCCAGCTGAGCCGCCTTTAAAAGACATAACAGACTGGAGAACAGCCCTCGGCTCGGTGACTAAGTTTTCATCCTGTGATTTCCTGCTTGGGACAGTGCTTGAGGGTGGATGTTTGCGAATCAAAGCGTCCAGTGTGGTCTCATTGTTGGGAGCAACTGTGTCACAGGAGAACAAAATTCCGTCAGAGATTTTGGATTCAACGACCCGGTGAAGTTGAATAGATCAATCTTTGCTGTCTTGTGCATTATTATAATTTCTTAGAGCTGTTGGTTCCGGAACAATTATGCAATTTTTTTGATTTTGGATGTGAGGTTTCTGGATTTAAGATCTATTTGAAAAATGTTATACGGGGGCAATATAAGCTCCTCCCGGGCTTGTAGATTATTGTTTGATAACACATTTCTTATTAATTTTGAAAGAATTTGACATGCTAATATACGGGCACCGCGGGGATTTCTTTTAATTAGGAGGACTGCATTTTTAAGGTTACCGATCCATTGACAAAGAGAAAGGGGAGTTGTTAAAATTGTACGGAGATCTGTTTGTATGACAGGCAACGAGTTGGGGAGATTTGCCTCTTTATGTATGTGCCTTTCCTAGATGTATTTTTAAGCTTCTCTGACCTTTAAAGAAAAGGGAGTCGGAACACTTATGGCATTGAATTAAGTTCTCCAGCAATACCGTGTCAGGTTGTGACTGGGACATAAAGAATTACAGAATAAAATCAATTACAACTTAAATTAAATCTTACAAAAATAATTTGAACAATAGAAAAGTAACGAATAAATGCGAACAAATATAAAATAAACCGGAACCCTAAATTATAACTATTTAAAAAACCATAGGTACATATGTACGAGTATATATGCCTATCTATGAAATATGTATAGTACAAATAAATAACAAATAATACAGCACTTCAGTTTTAAAACAGTTCACGTAGTCAATTTAAGTTTTCGCTCATATTCACAAATATATCTACAAATTGCCGTGTATGGCATTATTCTCTCGTCGTTGTATTATGGCACTCGACGGAAGCAGTTGTTGGGTGTGTACATTATAGGATTTGATCTTGGGTTATGTTGAACTGGACGGAAAGGAGTGAGGCAAAGTAAACACGGTAGCATGTCTGCTCTATACCCTTCTCTTCGTACTGCTATGTTCGAAAGATTGAATTTTTCAATTTCTATACAGATACTGGCTCAGAATTCACGCTATAACATGCCATTAATTTATCGATTTCTCGTTATTTTGCGGCTTTTTCTAATGGTAGATATTTTCGCACTTTCGCTAAATTATTTGTATCACCACGTATGTTAAAGCTTTACACTTTTGCTATTTGTTGTTTTGGCTTTCATTTGAACTTCATAAACAGTTTAAATAATATATAATCTTTAAAATATTTTATTTTTGTCTGTTTGTTTTGCTTTTACGGAAAAACTATTAAACCGATTTGGCTGAAATTCGGTATATATGTAATTTTAATACAGGGTAGACGATGGATACTCTTCATTTCGGATAATGGGATAGATTTATGTAAAGCTTTTCCCAGAAAGTAGGATAGGTTCTGTTTTTTGTTATTTGCCATTTTCGTCATTTTGGTAATTTTGAACATTTCGGTCTTTTCGGCCATTTCGGGAATTTCTGCTATTCCGGCCATTTCGGTCGTTTCCCCATTTCCATTTCGGTGTTTTCCCCATTTCCATTTCGGTAGTTTCGCCCATTTCGGTCGTTTTGTTAATTTCAACCGTTTTGGTCATTTCGGCCATCATCTCTTGTCACAAGAAGCTTGTGTGTAACGTCGGTCCTTGGGAGGCCCACATACCCTCGGTGACCTCCTCCGGGGCCCGAAGGTGTACGTAAATGCAATTCCCCATCGTTGACAAAAAAGATGTGGGCATAATCATCTCCACATTAGAAAACTAACATTTGATGATATGATATGGTAACTGGATTCATTTTAATTATTATAGTGTTGACGTTTCAAAAATTTATCTTTTGTACATAAAATTATAAACAGGTCAGTCGGAGAGAAAAAATACTTATCATAAATATATCTTAAAATTAAGGTAGTAAAATAATTATTATTTTAATGTGTAAAAGTAATTGTTTAGAAATGAATTTAACTAATATAATGATCTTACTATAGAGGCTACTTATTAATTTAATTTTAAACGATCATTTAATTATTGAATATCTGACCAGTTATTTAACACATACACACAAGTACACACCTAAATATTTTTTTTATATTTTTGTCCTAAATTTAGCTGAATAATAATTATTTAAAATAAACGAATAACAGGGATTTAAATTGTAAGACTCTAATATAACATCTTTTTTTTCTCAAAAACAAATTTATTCCTTAATCAGACCATTTTTTAGGTACTAAATATTGTATTGTATGTTTATATTGTTTCCAAAAAAGCCACAGTGTTTGAAATTAGATGATACAATCATTATTGATTCACATTTAATTCAGCGATTGTCCACATTGCTGAGTTGCAACTTTACTTCATTTAATTAATACGGTGTTGATAGATACCATTTTTCTGTAAAGCCCTTCTGAACATACATTTACCACAGCAGTGGCAATGATTTCCCATTCCGTTTGTCTGTTTGATTTTTGACATTTCCCCCACAACTCCGATAATATCAGTAAACAAATTACTATTTATCTCTAGAGTCAACCATTCCAAAAGTAAAAAACTATCACTAACATTTTTATTTAATCTGGCCATTTCAAATCATCCCAAGAAAAGTTCTCGCGGAATTCCCAGGATAAAATATAGCGCAGATTTTAAGTCTACGAATTTGAGTTCGGTCAGTGAAAATCGCATCAAAATCGGCCCAGTAGTTTTTATGTGAATCCCGAACAAACAAACAACCAGGCAAGAAATCTAAAAAACACGCATCAGGTTCTCCATCATATACAGTGTATTTCAATTGTTTTTTTTTAATAGCTACAATGTACACAATCGGCTTTTTTAGAATTTTATAATATTATATATTTGAACCATACGGTAAAGGAAGACCGACTTACTATTATGCAATTATTATTAATGTGTCTTTTTCTATAACCATCATCATCATCCGAGCGTTAAATCTCGGTTGCGTTCGGAGCGATCACTTCGACGCCCAGGGTCCGCTTTCCTACTTATTCTTGTCTTTTACTATAATATTCTATTAAAATGATAATCAATCGTCACTAAACGCACAACGCTTGCATTAGTTAAGTAATTAATTAAAATATTAAGAAGTAAATTAGGTACTTATTAGACTTAAATGGTAATGATGCTTTAATTTTAGCGCTATGTTAATAAATATTTCTGTAAGATTAGAAATATAAATTAAGTAAATAAAATTTAAACCAACTATCTGGTTTCTTAATTTTAGTTTGTACTCTACTTATAGATCCCTTAAGATTATTAGTTAAATACTGAGCCTATACGTCAGGTTAATTAAAAATGAAAATATCCAAAAAAAATATAAAAATGTAATTTGACAGTGAGCTGTCTTGGCGACCTCATATCACCGAATTAAGTCGGCGGCTTTATCTCTCATCCAAATCGCTTAGAAGGTTGAGGAATTTCTTACCCACTACCACCAAAATTAAGCTAGCAGAGTCCTTATTAATTCCTATCCTTGATTATGCTGACGCCAGCTATCTAAATTTAACCCAAGAACAACTTAATAAACTTGCGCGCCTCCAAAATTTTTGCATAAGGTTCTTCTTTGGACTACGCAAATATGACCATGTCTCTGAATTCCGAAAAAAACTCAAGTGGTTGCCAATTCGATTTCGCCGGAATACTCACATCCTTGCTCTTCTCTGTAGTATTTTATTTGTCCCTAGTACTCCTGATTACCTTAAACAAAGTTTTGAATTTGTTTCGTGCTCTCATAATTTACGCCCTTCTACTAAACTTAAATTGAACACTTCTGCGCATAGCTCAAGTTTTTATAACAATTCTTTTACTGTTAAGGCTATACAGCTCTGGAACACGCTTCCTGTTACAATCAGACAAGCAAAATCGCTAGCGATATTTAAAACTGATAATAAAATACTACCTGTCGTTGGAATATGATATTTAAATTCACTTATAAACATTTATATATTTTGTAGATATGTATTTGTATGGTATGTATATTAAGTATATATCTATGTAATATATAAAATTTCTCCATATACTTATATATATATATATAATTTATGTATTTATTATTAAAGTGTAAGTAGTTTGTACTATATGTTACGTATACACCACCATCGCCATTATCATCGAAATTCATTCCTGGGGTTGTCTGGGAGATTTTTAGAGATAAGACCGCCCTTTGTACATAACTAGATATAATTTAGTCTTAAGTTCATGTTTGTATTGGTGTACAATAAAGAGTTATCTATCTATCTATCTATTTTTTGTCATTATATAGTGTATTTAAATAAGCCAAAGGTGCTTTGAAATATTAGTTGTTAAATGTTAATTAAGACCTGAAGGAAACCTTTACACAATTCGTACCGTGTTCAAGAGGTCCGTCTTCTGATTCTGGCCATTTACTCAAGAGCCTAGTGAGAGCCCCTCTAGGTGATGATTAAATCCGCAATATAAAATCCCTTTATTTTTATTCTGAATATCTAAAACGAATTTTATTGACTGCCATCACCATTATCTAGTAGATATACATAATACATATGTATATATATAACTATATATTCTTGTACAATATGTACATTAAATTTATGAGATTTAGTGGTAATTATTAATATTCTTAAAAAAATCTTGGATTGTATAATATGTCATATCATAGATAATCAATTAGCTTAATTTATCAATTAACTGCAGTTGAAGGTGATTACGACATTATCATTAAAAGAGCCGATAATGAAATGTCGTTTTCTTCGTCAATTAATGCACAAGGGAAGTGATAATATAAAATCTATTTTAAAATAATTAATAATATTGCGCTATTAACGTCGACCTATTTGGTCACTGCCTCTTTCGTTTCTATTTCTTTTCACCGCACCTGTCACTATGTTTTTTTTTACGCACTCTCAGGGCCGTCACTAGGAAACGGCGCGCATCCATCGGGGGCGGGAACGCTAGCAATAGTATGTTTTGTTTGCGCTCCGTCCGCAATGGCTTGACACTGAGGAGTGTGGAAGACTCAGAGCGATGCCGCACGGGCGAGCAACCTCAATACCCACTAAAAACCCCCTCCTCCCTGTCGACCCTGCGCTTTTGTTGTGAAGGAAAGACTGAGATATAGAACATAGTTACGCAACAGTCGATCCAGCGCAATAAAGTGCCTGGAGTGTGCCCTGGGAGAACACACCCCACTTCGAAACGGGGGCAGATGAATCCCTTGCGTTGCCTAGTAGCAAGGGGCCCCTCGTACCGGAACCTAACTCAGGGAGGGAAGTAATGCGCGTACCTGCCTCTCCGGGTGCCAGCTGAAGGCCGGCGACCTCGGGTAGAGACATTAGCACGCGCTGCAGGACTTCGCTCCCTGTCCCTTTCTGCGGCCTCTTTGAGAGACATTACTGCCTCATCGCAAACCACCTCGCCCAACACCTGCCAAGGGAGAGGCCGTACGTAGCCGATGTTCAGTGCAACTTCCACCAGGGGCGCTCCACAGTCGATGTAATATGCATGTGACGAACCAGGCGGAGAAAGCAGTCTCCAGTAGCGAAGTAGTGTTGGCAGTGTCCTTGGACATCGCCTACACGTTTGACAGCAAGCCCTGGAGCTGCTTCAGGGAGGTGCTCCGATATTGCCACCCTGCCAGCTTGTGCCACCCCGTCTTGAAGAATCCCACACACGGGCCGTAACCTTTCCCGTTGGCGCGGCTTATGGTCCTCAAATGGATTACCCCTGTAAAAAAAATATAGTTTCATTTCATCCATCTTTGAAGTAAAAATAGGTTTTGTATGCAATTTCAAGCTTTATGGCAACTGCTACACCATGAATAAGACACATAGTGCTTAGCCCGTACAGCATATCGGATTATATTTAAAAGTATTATATTTTTTAGGTTATATACAGCTTATATATAGGTTATATATAGGTTATTTATAGGTTATATATACGTTATATATAATACTTTTAAATATAATCCGATACTATATTTTTTTAGGCAATAATGCCTTTCTGTCGGGATAAATCGGATTCCCAACTACCTGGGCGGATTCTCGGTGGTCAGCCACTATTGTCGGAACACCCATTCAAAGTTCTCGGTGCTCTGTCCTGGGGCTTTTGCAAGGGTTACGGAAACACTGATTGACCAACCGGAACACTGTCAACACTATAAAAGGCATAGGCTAACGTCACTGAAATAGATACTTACAGCTTAAAGAGGATAAATCAAATGTGTTATTAAATCTCTTTCATTTGATATCTGGATCAATAATGTGGGAATATTTTTAATTTATTTACACTCACCGTTTCGTATTAACAAAATTTTTATCTATTATAAATATTTATAGATACACGAAACTCTATAAGTACGACAAAATTTATGTCTCTAGATTTAATAATTTAACTGTGACAGATAAAAAAACTGAAAGACGCCAAAGTGAGACCACATAGATTCCATTTTATCTTTAGATATGGGCACCCTATAAATAATTACACTACAACTATATACTAAATATAAATTACTTAATTATCACATTAAAACTGAAAAAAAAATTTTAAAAAAAATATTATGTTTCAAATACTTACAAAAATAATGTTAATTAAGTAGATGAGTACTAGCAATACCTAATAATAAACTAAGTGCTAAAGAATATAATAATAAAGTAAATCAAAATAAACTTCATTATTAACGTATATTAAAATATTTAATAAATTAAATAATAAATTAAAAGCCAGAAACTAATTTTACTATAAACTAAATACTTATAATAATACCTTAAAAGTTCCTGTCTCTGAAGCCCTAACTACCGGTAGCTTGTACCCCAAGCCCCGCTACCGGTGGACTACGTGATTTTCATTTCTTTTTTTGAAATAAATTATTTTGGATGTAAATATAAAAAAATAATGATTTCAATTTTTTTGTATATTAATGTAATTATTTGTAAATAAACTCATACTTGTACAAACTTAGTAATGAATACACTGGATATGTACAGTAAATATAGCTGAATGTAGATTTTATACCAACAGCACTAGCACCATAGATAATACTTATTATATAAATATATAAAAATCAAATTGCTGTTCGTTAGTCTCGCTAAAACTCGAGGACGGCTGATTGACTGATTTGGCTAATTTTGGTTTCGAATTATTTGTGGAAGTCCAGGGAAGGTTTAAAAGGTGAGTAAATATAAAATAAATGCTTGGAATATAGTAAAAACAACAGTGTCGCTTTCTCTTAGAAACTATTCTTGCCTTTCAAACATTTGATGTTCGTCCCCTCGCATCGTTTAGAAATCAATGAAATTTAAAAGTCATTCAGAAATTTATTTTTTATTGCAGAAGTTCACCTGACTGGCAGACGGCCCACTTAATGGAAAGCGGTTACCATCGCCTATGGACATTTGCAACACCAAAGGTGCTTAAAATGCGCTGCTGCTCTCCTAAGGGAGACTGGAACCTGATCACTAATGCCGGAACACAACTCAAGGTTGATAAGGCGACTTAATTTATACCAGGGGTGGTAGCCATCCAGTCGGGCATATGTTTTTATAGCAGGAGTTCAGCAGACAGGCAGAAGGTTCACTTGATGGAAAGCGGTTACCATCGCTTATGGACATTTGCAATACCAAAGGTGCTACAAATACGCTGCAGCTCTCTTAAGGGAGACTGGAACCTGATCACTAATGCCGGAACACAACTCAAGGTTGATAAGGCGACTTAATTTATACCAGGGGTGGTAGCCATCCAGTCGGGCATATGTTTTTATAGCAGGAGTTCAGCAGACAGGCAGAAGGTTCACTTGATGGAAAGCGGTTACCATCGCTTATGGACATTTGCAATACCAAAGGTGCTACAAATACGCTGCAGCTCTCTTAAGGGAAACTGGAACCTGGCCACTAATGCCGGAACACAACTCAAGGTTGATAAGGCGACTTAATTTATACCAGGGGTGGTAGCCATCCAGTCGGGCATATGTTTTTATAGCAGGAGTTCAGCAGACAGGCAGAAGGTTCACTTGATGGAAAGCGGTTACCATCGCTTATGGACATTTGCAATACCAAAGGTGCTACAAATACGCTGCAGCTCTCTTAAGGGAAACTGGAACCTGGCCACTAATGCCGGAACACAACTCAAGGTTGATAAGGCGACTTAATTTATACCAGGGGTGGTAGCCATCCAGTCGGGCATATGTTTTTATAGCAGGAGTTCAGCAGACAGGCAGAAGGTTCACTTGATGGAAAGCGGTTACCATCGCTTATGGACATTTGCAATACCAAAGGTGCTACAAATACGCTGCAGCTCTCTTAAGGGAAACTGGAACCTGGCCACTAATGCCGGAACACAACTCAAGGTTGATAAGGCGACTTAATTTATACCAGGGGTGGTAGCCATCCAGTCGGGCATATGTTTTTATAGCAGGAGTTCAGCAGACAGGCAGAAGGTTCACTTGATGGAAAGCGGTTACCATCGCTTATGGACATTTGCAATACCAAAGGTGCTACAAATACGCTGCAGCTCTCTTAAGGGAAACTGGAACCTGGCCACTAATGCCGGAACACAACTCAAGGTTGATAAGGCGACTTAATTTATACCAGGGGTGGTAGCCATCCAGTCGGGCATATGTTTTTATAGCAGGAGTTCAGCAGACAGGCAGAAGGTTCACTTGATGGAAAGCGGTTACCATCGCTTATGGACATTTGCAATACCAAAGGTGCTACAAATACGCTGCAGCTCTCTTAAGGGAAACTGGAACCTGGCCACTAATGCCGGAACACAACTCAAGGTTGATAAGGCGACTTAATTTATACCAGGGGTGGTAGCCATCCAGTCGGGCATATGTTTTTATAGCAGGAGTTCAGCAGACAGGCAGAAGGTTCACTTGATGGAAAGCGGTTACCATCGCTTATGGACATTTGCAATACCAAAGGTGCTACAAATACGCTGCAGCTCTCTTAAGGGAAACTGGAACCTGGCCACTAATGCCGGAACACAACTCAAGGTTGATAAGGCGACTTAATTTATACCAGGGGTGGTAGCCATCCAGTCGGGCATATGTTTTTATAGCAGGAGTTCAGCAGACAGGCAGAAGGTTCACTTGATGGAAAGCGGTTACCATCGCTTATGGACATTTGCAATACCAAAGGTGCTACAAATACGCTGCAGCTCTCTTAAGGGAAACTGGAACCTGGCCACTAATGCCGGAACACAACTCAAGGTTGATAAGGCGACTTAATTTATACCAGGGGTGGTAGCCATCCAGTCGGGCATATGTTTTTATAGCAGGAGTTCAGCAGACAGGCAGAAGGTTCACTTGATGGAAAGCGGTTACCATCGCTTATGGACATTTGCAATACCAAAGGTGCTACAAATACGCTGCAGCTCTCTTAAGGGAAACTGGAACCTGGCCACTAATGCCGGAACACAACTCAAGGTTGATAAGGCGACTTAATTTATACCAGGGGTGGTAGCCATCCAGTCGGGCATATGTTTTTATAGCAGGAGTTCAGCAGACAGGCAGAAGGTTCACTTGATGGAAAGCGGTTACCATCGCTTATGGACATTTGCAATACCAAAGGTGCTACAAATACGCTGCAGCTCTCTTAAGGGAGACTGGAACCTGATCACTAATGCCGGAACACAACTCAAGGTTGATAAGGCGACTTAATTTATACCAGGGGTGGTAGCCATCCAGTCGGGCATATGTTTTTATAGCAGGAATTCAGCAGACAGGCAGAAGGTTCACTTGATGGAAAGCGGTTACCATCGCTTATGGACATTTGCAATACCAAAGGTGCTACAAATACGCTGCAGCTCTCTTAAGGGAGACTGGAACCTGGCCACTAATGCCGGAACACAACTCAAGGTTGATAAGGCGACTTAATTTATACCAGGGGTGGTAACCATCCAGTCGGGCATATGTTTTTATAGCAGGAGTTCAGCAGACAGGCAGAAGGTTCACTTGATGGAAAGCGGTTACCATCGCTTATGGACATTTGCAATACCAAAGGTGCTACAAATACGCTGCAGCTCTCTTAAGGGAGACTGGAACCTGGCCACTAATGCCGGAACACAACTCAAGGTTGATAAGGCGACTTAATTTATACCAGGGGTGGTAGCCATCCAGTCGGGCATATGTTTTTATAGCAGGAGTTCAGCAGACAGGCAGAAGGTTCACTTGATGGAAAGCGGTTACCATCGCTTATGGACATTTGCAATACCAAAGGTGCTACAAATACGCTGCAGCTCTCTTAAGGGAGACTGGAACCTGGCCACTAATGCCGGAACACAACTCAAGGTTGATAAGGCGACTTAATTTATACCAGGGGTGGTAACCATCCAGTCGGGCATATGTTTTTATAGCAGGAGTTCAGCAGACAGGCAGAAGGTTCACTTGATGGAAAGCGGTTACCATCGCTTATGGACATTTGCAATACCAAAGGTGCTACAAATACGCTGCAGCTCTCTTAAGGGAGACTGGAACCTGGCCACTAATGCCGGAACACAACTCAAGGTTGATAAGGCGACTTAATTTATACCAGGGGTGGTAGCCATCCAGTCGGGCATATGTTTTTATAGCAGGAGTTCAGCAGACAGGCAGAAGGTTCACTTGATGGAAAGCGGTTACCATCGCTTATGGACATTTGCAATACCAAAGGTGCTACAAATACGCTGCAGCTCTCTTAAGGGAGACTGGAACCTGGCCACTAATGCCGGAACACAACTCAAGGTTGATAAGGCGACTTAATTTATACCAGGGGTGGTAACCATCCAGTCGGGCATATGTTTTTATAGCAGGAGTTCAGCAGACAGGCAGAAGGTTCACTTGATGGAAAGCGGTTACCATCGCTTATGGACATTTGCAATACCAAAGGTGCTACAAATACGCTGCAGCTCTCTTAAGGGAGACTGGAACCTGGCCACTAATGCCGGAACACAACTCAAGGTTGATAAGGCGACTTAATTTATACCAGGGGTGGTAGCCATCCAGTCGGGCATATGTTTTTATAGCAGGAGTTCAGCAGACAGGCAGAAGGTTCACTTGATGGAAAGCGGTTACCATCGCTTATGGACATTTGCAATACCAAAGGTGCTACAAATACGCTGCAGCTCTCTTAAGGGAGACTGGAACCTGGCCACTAATGCCGGAACACAACTCAAGGTTGATAAGGCGACTTAATTTATACCAGGGGTGGTAACCATCCAGTCGGGCATATGTTTTTATAGCAGGAGTTCAGCAGACAGGCAGAAGGTTCACTTGATGGAAAGCGGTTACCATCGCTTATGGACATTTGCAATACCAAAGGTGCTACAAATACGCTGCAGCTCTCTTAAGGGAGACTGGAACCTGGCCACTAATGCCGGAACACAACTCAAGGTTGATAAGGCGACTTAATTTATACCAGGGGTGGTAGCCATCCAGTCGGGCATATGTTTTTATAGCAGGAGTTCAGCAGACAGGCAGAAGGTTCACTTGATGGAAAGCGGTTACCATCGCTTATGGACATTTGCAATACCAAAGGTGCTACAAATACGCTGCAGCTCTCTTAAGGGAGACTGGAACCTGATCACTAATGCCGGAACACAACTCAAGGTTGATAAGGCGACTTAATTTATACCAGGGGTGGTAGCCATCCAGTCGGGCATATGTTTTTATAGCAGGAATTCAGCAGACAGGCAGAAGGTTCACTTGATGGAAAGCGGTTACCATCGCTTATGGACATTTGCAATACCAAAGGTGCTACAAATACGCTGCAGCTCTCTTAAGGGAGACTGGAACCTGGCCACTAATGCCGGAACACAACTCAAGGTTGATAAGGCGACTTAATTTATACCAGGGGTGGTAACCATCCAGTCGGGCATATGTTTTTATAGCAGGAGTTCAGCAGACAGGCAGAAGGTTCACTTGATGGAAAGCGGTTACCATCGCTTATGGACATTTGCAATACCAAAGGTGCTACAAATACGCTGCAGCTCTCTTAAGGGAGACTGGAACCTGGCCACTAATGCCGGAACACAACTCAAGGTTGATAAGGCGACTTAATTTATACCAGGGGTGGTAACCATCCAGTCGGGCATATGTTTTTATAGCAGGAGTTCAGCAGACAGGCAGAAGGTTCACTTGATGGAAAGCGGTTACCATCGCTTATGGACATTTGCAATACCAAAGGTGCTACAAATACGCTGCAGCTCTCTTAAGGGAGACTGGAACCTGGCCACTAATGCCGGAACACAACTCAAGGTTGATAAGGCGACTTAATTTATACCAGGGGTGGTAACCATCCAGTCGGGCATATGTTTTTATAGCAGGAGTTCAGCAGACAGGCAGAAGGTTCACTTGATGGAAAGCGGTTACCATCGCTTATGGACATTTGCAATACCAAAGGTGCTACAAATACGCTGCAGCTCTCTTAAGGGAGACTGGAACCTGGCCACTAATGCCGGAACACAACTCAAGGTTGATAAGGCGACTTAATTTATACCAGGGGTGGTAACCATCCAGTCGGGCATATGTTTTTATAGCAGGAGTTCAGCAGACAGGCAGAAGGTTCACTTGATGGAAAGCGGTTACCATCGCTTATGGACATTTGCAATACCAAAGGTGCTACAAATACGCTGCAGCTCTCTTAAGGGAGACTGGAACCTGGCCACTAATGCCGGAACACAACTCAAGGTTGATAAGGCGACTTAATTTATACCAGGGGTGGTAACCATCCAGTCGGGCATATGTTTTTATAGCAGGAGTTCAGCAGACAGGCAGAAGGTTCACTTGATGGAAAGCGGTTACCATCGCTTATGGACATTTGCAATACCAAAGGTGCTACAAATACGCTGCAGCTCTCTTAAGGGAGACTGGAACCTGGCCACTAATGCCGGAACACAACTCAAGGTTGTTATGCCTGGAAACTACTTCTATATAAACGAAGGAGAACACGATGCAATTTTTATATATATTTTTAATCTGTTTATCTGTTTGTTGGTTTATTTGTTTGTTCGGGGTTCACATAAACACCACTGGGCCGATTTCCGTACCGTTTTCGCAGATCAACAGTAAATTATTAGACTTAAAATCTGTGCTACTATTTATTGATTAATTATTAAAAGAGAAGAAATGGAGCTCCCAATCTTTCTACAAAAATATTTTCGGGACGACGTATCATCGGGTGTTATGTCTTTTGACATCAATTTTGGATGCACTGCGATATTACACCGATTCATCTTGCATTAGCTACTACAACAATTTAGCCACATTAATAAATATATTCATAAACGATTAGGGGATAATTGTAATAGTCATCGATTATAATATTATTATATGCTTTATACATACATAGATATATACGTCTTAGCCTTTGTCAGTTCATCGTTTTCGTCCATTCGTTGAGCTGGAGAGCGTTCTTGAAACTAAGTAGCTTGTATGGGAATACAAGATACAAATACGATCTATCCTAGAATTATACGACTCTTCGCTCCACAGCCTACTAAAAATAAGATAGAACAGATATATTATTCTTCTTTGTCTGTTGAAAAATGCATATTTGTTGAGATTGTATTATTGTTGCAGTAAATTATTTTGTATAGATATCTAAGTAAGTTATTCGGTTCGCCGAAGTGTTGAGAGGTTTCTTTCTACAATTGTATTACTTCTGTATTTTTTATCAAAGAAAATATTAATCATTGGTTTTCAGAGGCAAAACGCAGCTTCTTCTCTTCTTATTACAACGTCGTTTATGAATATGACTCGTTAATATAAACGTCTTAGTAATGAATTTATATAAATATCTGTATTCAAGATTCTACGGAATAAATGTCTATATCCAACATTGTTGTGGAATAAATGTCAATAGGTATCTAATATTGTACGGAATAAATGTCTGTATCCGACATTGTTTTTAATAATTATACAATATTATATAGTATAGATATAGTCAATTATTGTATGTGTGGAATAAATGTCTATAATAGGTGTGAATCTGCATTTTATTTGATCAACCTTTATCCAAAATCTTAAAGTAGCGTTTCTAAGACGTATAGATATGTACTTCTTCCTAAAAAAACAAGGCCTCTTAAAATTTGTCAATAGATGATGATAGATAAACGAAGTAATGTATTTTTAAATAAAAAATAACTTACTAAACAAGTACTTGTGTGTGTAAACACTAGTAGTTTAGTGATAACGCACAGGAGTTCCAAACTCAAAGGACGCGAGTTTGAACCTTGACCGGATAAAGCATGCACTTCTTAGATAGTGTTTTGACCTATTGTAGGTACATATTGTTACACACACATCGCGAATAAACCTACACATCTCGATAACCTATATGTAAAAAACCGCTAAGACACCTTGGACAGTCGAAAAATGGGCCCGAGCCCACTGGTGGTATATTTAAGGGTTGTTATTCATATATTAAAAAACAAATTCAGTAATACAGAATAATTGATATGTGTTCCTAATTAAGTAACATAATGTGTGGATTATTTCTGATTAAAAATTTATTCGATTCTAGAAGCAATTATTTGCAAAATCTAGCATAATAAGGCTGATGTGCACCGACATTTAACCAATGGTTTACATAAAATAATCGCTAAAAATATATGGCTAAACAGTGATTATTTTAATGTAACCACTGGTTAAATGTCGGTGCACACCAGCCTAAGTCAAGTCTACATTTGCACTGATTAAATAATTAGTTAACTCGCGAATAAATCCCTGCGATCGTTTAGATAGGCATCTACTTATGGCCGGTTTCTATATTTTAGTATTCATTCACTTGCCTTACACGATCGGTTAAATAATAATATATGTTGTTATTGTTGTAAGTAGTATCTTTATGCTATTTAGTGAATTATTATATGAAATATATGTGTGTATTTATAAGAAAGAAAGAAGAAAGAAAATACTTTATTTGAAGTAATAGCGACGTAATTACATTATTACACACAGAGCGTAATTTGAGTATTTGTGCGCCCCATTTTCAGCAAACAAGGTTTGGACTCAGCATATTGCTGTGCCGGAATTATATCTAACATAGAGCTGATTTTCAGTGCAAACCTTCCTTTTGCCGTAAGACCAAAACGACCTAATTTTGTTAATAATAAATAATTATTATTATTATTAAAAACTAATTCTACTTCTGTAATATTTAATAAGTAGGTAAAACAAATAAATAAATTTTAATAAAAACAGCAATCAAATACTTTGTTACTTCAAAAATTAAATTAAAATATTCGTATAATAACTTGTATCGAATCATTTATTCGAATACAATTTGATATTTTTTTTTTATGCTATGGCTGCAACGCCTTGGGCATTGATTTTGCCAATTTCAAAGTAGAAAAGACAGGTGCTTTATTCTATGCAATCCGCAAAAAAGGTTTTGGTCGGTGATTTGTACGAGTTTTTGCAAATCTGTGGACAACACAAACATAAAGTTAAACTAACTACATTAAACATAGATGTTATTAAGCGTTAAAAACTTACACAGGACATACACAAAATCACTATGAGCTAATGTTAATAAAAAGTTTGATATACTTAGTGCTTGCCGAGTATTACCACCACAGAGTACTTTATATATATGATTATCACATTAGCAGGGCGTTCCATTAGGGACTCACAACGACCACGTCCACGACCGCGATTTTTCCCGTTCCACTTGCTTGCGGACGTTATAGTCATAAACGCTAGTGGAACGGGTTATGGAGCGTTGATGTCATTAATGTCAAATGTCATTGGTTGATATGAAAATCGCGCCTTTTTCAATGTGTAGGGTTGACTAATTTATGTTAAAAGAAATATAGCTATTTAAACAAAATGTCCTTCAATTGGGTATCTCCTACTTCATCGCGGTAATGATTCAGAAGAAAGCAATTCGCCTAGCTCACATGAAGAGTGGATGATAAGTTTAGAAAACGTAATACTAAAAAACGTGATCTCAGGCCACGTATTACACAATATAAAAATATAGTCGATCGTTATTCAGATGAAGAATTTAAAAGCCATTTTAGACTTTCAAGAAATACATTTAATTATCTATTATCTATATATAATTCTGAATTCTGAGTTATAACTCTTTCGTATAATTCTGCAGCAAAAGCTTTGGCCTACATACAATGAATTTCTCATTAATTATAAAATTATATTCAAGTCAACGATAATGAAAACTGATTAGAAATAAATTATGTAAATAAATGTTAATAACAAATAAAGGAAAATGATAGATGGCTGTTCAAAATACATTAAAATTGATTTTACAAAATTAATAAAGAAATATATTTTTTCGTTCGCTATCTTTTTTTCAAAATTCGCGCCTTTGTCAACGTAATGACAAGAGAGAATTAATGCTCTGTGGTCAACGCCCACTTCGACCCACCTTTTGACATGGGTGATTGTGAGCGTTATGTGATCGAAAATGATGACGTCATTAGTGACGTTTTCGCCACGACCGCAACGCTCGCGGTCGCCTTGTGGAACGGCTAACTGAGCAATTTGGGCGTTGTGAGTTACTAATGGAACGCGGGGTCTGTATGCCACGTCACTGACTGACATAAGGCAACAAATAACATTTTACTTCATAACCTATAAATATTTAATGTTTAATGTACTGTAAATATATGAAATGCTTAATATATTTATATATATAATATTACTATGCTTCATGTATTTAATTATATGTAAAAAAATAAGCGTCGCGTAATGGTCTAGCGCACTCGTCCTATCCTCAAAGATCGCGGGTTAGATCCTGGCCAGAACGCATGCACCACTTAGGCTGCGTTCTGACCTAATGTGCATATTGTTACAATTACCACGTGCTAACAACGGTGAAGGAAAACATCGTGATGCAACCTGCACATCGAGATACCCGATGTGTCAACCCTGCCATGCCGCCTTGGACAAGCGTGGCGGGTATACTGTCCATTCCCCTACAGTGGGAGGCCCGAACCCAGTAGTGGGACAGTTATGGGCTGTTGTATATAATATATAAATTCATGTGTATGTCTATGTAATAATATTAATATGTAACATGTTTTAAAATATAGTGCAGTAAACCCTGCTCTAGCTTTTATGCCATATTTCTCTCGCCATCCCAAGGTTGTCTGGAAGAGATCGCTGGCAGCGACAATACCGCTATTTGTACCTAATTCTACTAATTTTCATCTACAAGGTTTGCTTAAAAATGTTTCTATTATTGTGTTTTGTTTCGAAACTGCTATGTTTTACTCACACACGGTTACTTGTTTGTAATTTTTGTCTAAAAACAACACACCGTATTCAACAGAATTCCGTCCTTCGTGTCTTTACCGAAACTGACAAAAACCATTAATGGAGGGAGAAATTTGCCACAATTGACGAGATCAAAACTAGAAAAAAGCGTATATCACAAGTACTTCGAGGGATAAAGTAAATATTGATGAATAAATAAATAATTTTCCCTAAAAATGACGCAACTTTTTTTATCAAACTGTTTATATACGCATTGTAGTTATTTTAAAGAAAAGGTTGACACATATGGAAAGACGAACGGAAATGTAAATATTTCAGGACTCCGTTTTTGTCATCTGCTACAATGCCTACCCCAAAAATCACGTATTGATTAGTTTTTTTTACTTGTTTCACTACCATCTAGTGAATCTTATGAAAAAGTGGTGGAAAATACACATTCAACGCTTTGTAAATGTTTAGGAAATATTCGACAGATGGCGCTTTTTCAGTATTCTTTTCAAAATTGTTAACTCTGTAAAATATAATAGTTCATTGCAATCTACGTTAAACAAACACAAACATAGTCTATCTGTGTAACATCTAGATGGAAATTCTGTGGAAAACAGAATTTCTATTCCATTGTTGCAAATTTACCAGCATGACATAATACTAGGAAGTCAAAGGCTTATTAATCCGATATGACTAAACTAGATGGCATTACAAAACAATTTTCGTTTGCTCATCACTAGACATCGGATTATATGCACTATCAAAATGGCAAAATATGCATGCAAATATGCACTAAAAAGGAGCGAAATATGCACAAAATATGCACAATCAATAAACCATTTATTATTAGATTAATTAGAATGTATGTTTATTTTCACATTATATTTATATATTAAACATTTCTTAATATTATTTTTTAAATTATTATAATAATAATTTACTTATTATAATTCTTTGTCACAAGAATTAAACAATTACATATTTTTCCAGATTTTCTGCAGCAAACTTGTGACGTTTGTCACTTAATATTAATTAATAGGCTAAAAATGACCTTTCGACGTCAACTGACGTGACAGAACTTGAAATTTGGCGCCATTTCTGCAGAGAGTTCTTCAGGCAGAGTTTGTCCGTATAAATGCGTCAATTTTCTTTACTTTTTCATGACCGGGGTTTTTATGCAAAACTGCATTTATTTTGCCAGGCGGACGTGTCGTTGGCATAATACAAGACGCCTAACACGGATAACTACCTAAATAAGCACTGTCAATGAAAAAGTACCAAAATATGCAGTAACGCTATAAAAATACATTTATATGCAAACATGCAAATGCATATAATCCGATGTCTACTTATCACCTATTGTTTTCTACGCCGAACCAAAGAGCTATCCCAAATAGTAGAAGTTCTCTATAGTTAATTAATATTCAAATGATAGTTTAAAATCGGATAAAATGAGTTGGTTGGTTTCAATATTAATAAAAGGTCCAAAGTAAGATCTGTGGCTCCATCTGCACTGGGATTTTGAAGATTTGCAAAGCATTTTAATGGTAATTTACGTCTACGAGGAACACTTAAATTTAATTATTGGCGTAGCTGATAGATTATACATATATGCAAGTGAAACTATCCAGCAAAATACCACGCCTCGCCTTCAAGTCACCACCAAAACTTCCGGATCACACTTAGCTCTAGACGACTAAAACCCTTCAGCAGTAGAAGCTGGCTGCCGAAGTCGCAGAGGTTGCGCACATTGTTTCTCACGCCTCCTCGATTCAGCTCCGGTTGAGTATTCTGGGGGAGACCGTCTTAGTTGTATGTACGTAGAGATCGGCTCCTTTAGGACTGACCCATCGTACTAGACAGGAACAGGCAGTTTTACTTGATTGGGATGGGCATGCCGGAAATTCGATTGTCACTCCAGTTCCAAAGGGTCTCCACACCCCCTAAGCGCGCCTCCAGAAGAACAGTTTGTAAATGGACCCCCGCTCTCAGGCGGTCTTTTCAACAAAAAATAAACAATGTTACATTACAGAAATTTTGATTTACGGACCTCAATACATATTGCATTATATTTTGTTAGTAAATAATATCCAATAATCTTTACATTGTACTTACTACCAACAAAAATAATTTGAGATTTTTAGTACTTATCATTTTGCCTTTTCTGTAAAACTTGTGTAAAATTTGGCGGGATACCAATTTAGGTATCGCGTTGTAAAATACACCCATTTAAAGTCTGGCGCTGAACTCTTCAACAAGAGTTGCTCTAGATTTCCCTGGGATCCATTTATCAGAACCTGACTTGGTGACAATGGGACCACCCCAGTATTCTTTTAAATAAAATAAAAAAAATTGACCCACCATTGACGGAAAAATCGCGTAATAAACGTGCAAAAAAGCATACAGTCAAATGAGAACTTTCACCTTTTGGAAGACTTAAAAAATAGTCATCCGTGCAGGAACGGAGAAAGAATAAAATTTCTTGCGGCCGGGCGGCCTGTCGTAAAAGTAAGAGGCAACGAAACAACCCACAGCAAGGGTATTTGCTAGACTAGATGGCGAACACCCCTGGTTTAGAGTATGCCTCCATTACAATCTTGAGTTGTGTTCCGGCAGTGGTGACCAGGTTCCAGTCTTAAGAGATCAGCAGCGTATTTGTAGCACCTTTAGTGTTGCAAATCTCCATGCGATGGTAACCGCGTTCCATCAAGTGGGCCGTCTGCCTGTCTGCTGAATTCCTGCAATTAAAAATTAACTGCCTACTGAAATCAAAAGAGTTTACTATAACGATTATAGTGTTATATTAATCAATGGTTCTTCAGTTTCGAGTTGCATTTAAATAAAAATCTGAACGTTTATTTCAGGATAAAGGTATTAACAAAAAGAAATAAAACATCACATTCCACATATAAGAAAAGTTTAATAATATAAAATGCAATATATGCTACATATATCGAATATCTTCTAGCAGCCGGAGACTATTTTGACCACCATTTCCAATAAATAACGAGGAAATTATAATGAATTATTTTGTTCCATAAATAATTACTTTTGTAAATATTAATCATTATAACTATTTATTGAATATGTTAATTATTTACATTCGAACGGCTTTTGGAAGTAAATGGATAGCCGACGATTGAATACACTCATTTTATACGGTAACGTTATAATTCAAAAAATATTATATCCTTTTGAATGAAATGCTGATTGATGTATGTATGCACTACAATTTTTGGCACTCATCGTGTGTCCGAGTTACAGAATATATATATATATATATATATAGCAACCAAATCAATTATTCGCCCCTTAAGCCGATACATAGCAAATAATTATTTCTGTCTTTTAATTTTGATGATTTTCAGGTCTGTCTTCCAACCAAATAATAATGTGGAGATTGTAAACCGTCGAAAGATTGCGAAGGGAATTTAAAAGCGAGATTTTAATTGATTCTGCCATTCACCAGACGCTTTCGCGGTATAGCCCGTGGGTTTTATTTAAACCAAATGTATAGTGTTCTTTTAACGTGTCCTGAAATCTATTCTTTCAAGTGGAAGTCTTCCATAATACCAACCAAGCAAGGTTTCCAATTTTATTAAAATTTTGAAACTCTGAATCTCGTTCTTACAATATTCTGCTCACATGTATAAATGCTTTTACTAAAAAAATATGATCAATTTATAGAAAAATTTAATTCAGGTTTTTTACTTCAAACAATTCTTAATATATTAGTTATACTACCAACCCATGGTAGTGTAACTAATATATTAAGAATGATTTATCGCTGTATACATTCTTGAGTATATTATATAAAACAAAAAAGAAACTAATTATAACATTACCGTAAAAATAAATGACTAAAAAACTTGGCATCACGAATGACTATTTGTTCAATTTTATTAATTATACATAATTTTACAATATTTAAAGTTCGTCTGGTATAATAATCAAATTTATAAAATTAATAAAAGCATACTTAAATATATCTGTGGTGGGCTATTATATGAAATACATTAAATTCTTTATTAATAATTTATAACATAATGTTTCTTCACTGGAAATAGATAAAAAAAGTACATAAAGTAGTTTATAACCGACTTAAACTGAAAAAAATAACATTTTGTTATATTATTATAGTATTCTAAATTGTAAGACAACAATATAATAATAACATAAACTTTTACAACATTGAAACATGACATCAAAAGACATAAAATTTAAAGTGCAACGCAAATTAAGCTTTAATTAATAATAACGTCTATTAACACGATTTATTACTACATTTTCAATTATTTCTCAGTATCAGATTTAGATCTTATAACAGCTTTCAAAATACCTAAAACTTCATTAATTTATCACTTAATTAATTTCCTCAAAACGAACGTTTAGTAAATAAATAAATTTTGAAATAAAATACTAAGTTTCTGCCGATCTTATTTATTGCAACTTATTTATGATAGTAATGTAACAAAGTCGGTCATAAACGGTCAGTCGTTTTGTCGACCATTTCAATGTTTCTCCTTTGTATAAGCCAACCGAACGGTAACATTGGAATGTTCTGAAGAAGTTCGAAACATAGTATACATTAAATAGTAAATTACGACGCTACAATTAAAATTAAAACTACAAATAAGGCACCACGGAAGATTTCCAACGAATTAATAATAAATACAACTTAAGGCCGGGTTTCCGCCAAAACAGACGTGACAAGAGACGCTTTGCAAATGTTCTTTTATTGTAGTTCTGACCATGATTGTGCATAAAAACAGTTAAAACCTAATAACACAGAAATTGGCCTGTTAACGCATGATATACAATGAATCACCCAAAAGAATAACGGACTCACCATCCGTAAATGCATTTAAGATAAGGCTCAAGAAGTGGTTAGGTCATGAAGAGTTTAGTTAGTTTATGTTATTTGAAACAATAATTATATTCTTGAAAATAACGTGTAACATTGTTATGGATAAAAAAAACTGACTTTTGACTTTACGACCCAAATTGCAAGCAATGACAACAGCTTCTAGCAATGAGTTCCATTCTTTTGGGCACGATGAAAAGTGAACGCGAAGCGCTTCGATTGTACAGGTACAGGTGTTATATCCACTATATACCTGTACCTAATGGCAGTGTGTCTGATTGTACAATGGTGGATAGTAGAAGACAAAATATCAAAGATATCGTTAGCTCTTCATCGTGTATCTTTGTTGGACACTTAAATCGGAGACATGTGCGGCAGAGAATTGCACGGTGTTAGTTAATTCTTGTATAAGATCTCTAAGTACAGCAGAAAATAAATATCAGTAAATTGATTATTAAATTCTGCGGTCAAGCAAATCGATACTCAAACGCTCTGAGCACAGCTATTTTGAAACCATTAAAAGTAAATTATACCAATATTACTAAAACGTTAACATGAATTGTAAAACTTAACTATTTCTTTGATAAGTAATACGCAATCGGTAGGCTTATACATTTATATTTTTAATATAATTAAATGTTGTTTCTTTAACACACAGCCGCAACGTTTATAATAAATTTTTCTTTAGTTTAATTGTATATTTTATTTAAATATTATGTTACTTATCTCAAAGGTTATACTAGACATATAAATATATTAACCACGGTACTCTGGTTGAGGTGTTAGTAACCGATCGTTGTCAGCATTCCACTGAAGGTATTTTGAGCTTGTTGTTTCAATATAGTATAATAACTACTCTACGATGCATTTACCAGCCGTCGTGCACGTTACTTTTGGTTAGGGGTTAACATATACATCATGGATTATACACAGGTTCAGCGCGTGTACTTTGTGCATCGATTACCCGATTTTCTAACAATTTTCCTGTTTGATTTTAAAGACGTTCATTTTTAGTTTGTTTAAAAAATATACTTAATAAGCCATCCCACGCTTTGTATGTATAGTTAAATAATTACACAGGCCTACCAAAAATAAGTTATTTTAAATTGTTGAACAGGAGGAATCTTTTCTAATGTATTTGAATGAATGAAAACTCTTTATTTTTGACCTTAACTTATCTATATATAGAAATCAATTGCTGTTCGTTAGTCTCGCTAAAACTCGAGAACGGCTGGACTTATTTGGCTAATTTTGGTTTTGACTTATTTGTGAAGTCCAGGAAAGGTTTAAAAGGTTAGTAAATATGATGATGCTTGGAATATAGGAAAAACAACAATTTAGCTTTCCCTTAGAAACTATTCTTACCTGTCAAACATTTGATGTATGTCCCGTCGTTCAAAAATCAAATAAAAGTTTAAAAGTGAAGTTTCTTTTTCTTTTTTTTTGGTTTTGAATGTCAAACGTTTGATGTTCGTTCTGGTTAAGTTTAGACCACATTATTTACTAAAGTTGAAAAAATCTGCAATTATCATTCAGCTTTTTTACTTATTGATTCTGAGGCGGTATGAAGTTTGCCGGGTCAGCTAGTTTAATATATTTCCATTCGAACAATGTACGGCCTTAGCGTTTATAGCGATCTCTTCCAGGCAACCCGGTGTCCAAGGAGACATTAAAAGAAAAAATCATTAATATTATTTGGCAGTTTAACAGTTTAAAACGAATTCAACTGTAATTAAAGAAAAACCAAAAAAAATATATAATAATAAACTGCTATAGATAACTGCTTACACTCCTTAAATTGCGTGAGTGAGCCCAGACTGATTCCAGATTCGCATTCAGCGCATCGAAATGCATAAGAAAAGATGGGTCTGATCAAAAGAACAAACCACTTTTGTAACACAGGGGTTTTATTCTTCAGCGCCAACTCTACCAACGTTTTAGAGTATATAATGTTCACGTCATGTAAGATAGACTTCGCTTATGTGCTGAGATAGTATAAGACGTTTTCTAATTAAGAAACAAAACCAAATTTATCTCTAAAATCTTTTAGAATTAATTATGTTAGCTTAAAATATTTAAATTACTATACTTTTAATTTTTTGTGTGCCAGTGTTATTATTAGTTGAATTATAATCATTGTTAGAAATGAAAAAGAAAGTTATTTTAAAAGGTACACGTATAGGTTGAGCTATTTAAAGTTAGCTGACAATTGAAGATTTTTTAAATGTAGATATTAAAAATTTGCTATACATAACTACGGGTAAATAGGGTGGTTCTGAAACAACTTTGCAACACGGTACTTTTGAGCACTGGAAATACACTTAGGGCTGCTTGCATAAGCTTGCTTAAAATAATTTAAGAAACACAAAACGTATTTAACAACCTTAAATAAAATTAGCATCTTGCATAACGCAAAATTTGGCCGCTAAATATGTTTAATATGATTAACTAATTTTATTTAAAGGCGATCGTTATGCAAGCGGGTCTTATAGTCCTAAATGTCACGCGCAGGCACTGTAAAAAGTTACAACAAAGATTTAATAGAATATTGAATTGAAATACAAATAAAGTTTCATTTCATTTCATTAGTTCAAATCTATCAATTTCTTTCAATATAATAATAATATAATTTCCCCCCTTTCACATCAAAATCTCAATCCAATTCGATAAATATTTAAAAATTTGTATTAGTTAACATGTGACAAATTTTCTAAAGTATATGAAAACCCCTAAACCGTTTAAGCGCCCTACAAGTATCATAATTTAGTTGACATTCGTATATTATTATCTATGACACATATTACTTCACTATTATAATATATTTCAATAAACTTATGAATCACATTTAATTCTTTTAAATATTTTCCCTTAAAAGTTATAATTTCACAATTCAATACACTCATACAATCATCTAGAAAATGTAATTATCAATATTTTTTATACTTATATATTTTTTAGATATAGGAGTACCTAGCAAAATTATATAAAAATGAAGAGCAACAATTGTTTAATATGTGAATAAAAAACCTTACATTCTGATACAAATTTCACATAAAAGTGAATGAAAAAGTTTCTATTATAGTAATAATTATTAATTACTTAAGTCGTTGTGTAAATTGTGTAACATTTACGGACCGCACTATTTTTTTGAACATCCAGTGTATATTTGACATTTAGTTAAGTGTATACAGCTTAGAACAGTTTATCATAATTTATAAAAAGACATGAGGTCCAGAGTAATTCCTTGGCTACAACTTGAGACACTATACTTAATAAAGATGCATCCCATCTAAACTTGCAAATATTTAATCAGTCGATAATGAAAACGTATGTTATCTTGCAAAGAATATGACTGATTATCTCAATAATAAAAACAATACTGGGAATTAAAATTGCCCAGTAAAATATTATTCGGAAATGCCCCTAAAACCCACACGAGTAAAGCCGGGTTGCGACATCTTAATATCCATTCTTTTACCGTCACATTGATAGAAAATTGATACTACTTTTAAGAAGTTTCTATAAAATTATAACCAGTAGTAAGTAGTAGTTGTTGTAAACGAGGAATAAGTACTGCCAATGAATGGATAGTAAGATTAAAAACCGACGATACATAGAGCCACGAGTCATTTCTTATTATTATTATTTTATAAAATTTAGCAAACTAAAGAACTCTGTACGTTTAGATAATTTTATGCAAAATATAAAATGTTATATCATTAGATATAGCAATTCGCTTATTCGCTTCGCGTAGGTACAGACCTGACAAATAATTGTCAGGTGCATATATAATCGAGGTATTGAAAAATTTGATTTTGATAATAATGTATACAAACAGTTGAAACTACAGTGATTGAGTTTTAGCTAGTAACACCAACTTCGGTTCTATAAAAATAAAACATTGAAGATATTTGTGCTATTACAATAAAATTGACGATATGGAAGACACTAAAATATATTGAGAATTATTTGAAAATTATTTTTTGTCATTTTTACATCGATAACTGTTACTTTACTGTAATATAGAATTCAAATAAACCTGTTAACCAGTCGATGGTGCCACCCGCCTTAGAATCAACTTAAGAATCACAACACACTCAGCGCTTTTAAATTTACAAAAATACAAAAAATTATGTACTATAGAAGTTACCTTCCCTGTAGGCTACACATCAATGCCGTGTGTGTAACGGCGTATTTCTCTTAATACTATACACGCTCGCAGATGACATAAAGCTTAATAGATTATGTGAACGAACGAATAAATAGAAAATCTTTGATCGAACACTGATCACGCTTACGAACTACACAGCGTTCAGGAATGAAAAAGTAAGAAACAGCTTAAAATAATTCACATCGCTTTTTTAATGTATCTAAATACTACCCTATTATTTAACGAAATAAACATTGTAGGTATTTCAGTGTTTCGATTCAGTTGTTATTTATATTGACCTTTGTGACATATCGATTATCGAATCAAAGCTCAAAAAAAATATTTTCAAAACGGTTAAACAATTTAGATTTTTTTCTAAATTTTTTACTGCGTTTTATAACCGTTGCGTTTTTAACCGCAACTTAAATTTAAAATAGCATCAGAATCATAACACTAACAGTACATCAGGTAACGCGACGCACATCCTAAAAATTAAATATGGTTGTGCATACGTTCGCATCGGTGGGATTGATTAATATGCATCCCGCGAACTTAAAAATTAATAATCACGTAACAATACGTGCTACTTATGAAACGTTGTGTTTAGTCGGACCTAATATTTGTATATGCTTGGCTTGATGCCTGTCTTGAAAGGTGGTTACTATGGTTTCTTTTTAGGATAAAACATGAAAAGACTTAACAATATGCAACTAAAGTTCTGCATAATAATATAACCCTAAATTATCCTTGAGTAATAAGCCTTCAATTAAGTTTACTAGCTATTTTTCATTATAACTTTATACGTCATTGATCTACATTTGATCAATATACATATGTACGTACATATGTCAAATAAAAGGTTGGGTAAAGTTTTTGTTAGGTGAATAAATGGAATGCGTGTTGAAATAAGCGAATATGTTAAATCCGATAAACACAATGTATCCAAGCAAGTTTAACGAAAAAAGCAGATCAGCGGCAGCAGACGAGCACACGCTAAAACGCGACGGTTAAACGCTCGTCTGCGTCCGTCGACGATGGCACAACTATACGTTTGCTCAGTCGGAACACTGGAAGAAGAGTAATTGTTAAATATATATTAAAATGTTTTATTGTATTCAAAATTGTAATATTATGACAATTTGAAACATTTTAATTCATCGTCCATTTTTACTTTCATAATCAAAAGAAAAATAGGTAAGCATCCATTTATTAATTGGTAGAACAAAACATTGATGAAGTACTAATTACGTTTTAATTTGCTTGATTGATTGATACTAAAATATTATATATACGAATAACATACAGAGCATTATTTTGTTAAATATTTAAAGACGGGTTTATACTTAATAAATATAAAAATGTAAACTAGCTAAAAACGTTCTTTGGATTATGTGTAACTGCAGATTTTTTATATTTCAACTCCGATTACGTTTGTGTTGACCCCCCCTGTGTTCCAACGCAGAGCTAAACGATTGACCGCTTTGCGGTAAACACAAACATATAGACAATATGTATTTATAAAAAGCTAACATATACATAACGGATAATATTCTCCTTAACCAATATTACAACAAAGAATCGCAAATATAAGGCCAGTGCCCATATTAAAAAAGAGATTTTCTCACATGAAAAGTATTGTTAAAAAATAATAATGGAAACACTTCACATACCCTCTTTCGCTTTATACGTAACATATCTCCAAAAAATTAATACAAAATAACTTTAAAGCATTAGGTGCATGAGTGTTGACTTCGCTACAATTACGGTAGCTTTCTTTGGCTTACTATAAACCCGCTCCCCTGTTATTCCAAGACTTGCGCGCGTTCCTTTTACATATTTCTACATAGCTTAGCATGTTTGGATATATTATATTTCTCGATTAATACATTAATCGCCGCAATCGGAGAAACAATAAAGTTATACCAGAGCTTATTTTACTATGTTTGATACTTGTTGGATTACCCAAAGTATTTAGTGTCCTTGCAGTACTGAGTTTAAGCAACACTAAAAACCGTATCTATTGTTGCGCCCCCATTGTATCCCACCTTCTCTTCCGCCTCCAACCGTTGAGAGCAGTACACGCTATTTACAGTTCACTCCGTGACTTTTTTATTTATAATCAGCCCTTCATTTCAGTGAAATAAAATTAAAAGACAGTCATGTTTAACAATACTAATTCAATGTTTAAAACAGGTTCATATCGATCATTATGTTGTAACAGATCTTCGTGGTTTTAACATTAGTACGCACACTGAGTACTGAATTAGTTATATATTGACTTGACTTTTCTAGCTAATCACGCTAACACTTCGGTAATATACAACCCAAACTTACTACACTGATGGTATATAATCAGAACTATCAATAAAGCTACAGAAACCGCAATGAAATAAAGCCAATAAAATATATCAGCACTTTTATTCATATAAATTCGGTAATATTTTGAACCAAAAAATTCTTAGGTAGTTTCAGATGTTTCATAAATTAATTGACGTGTCGCAACTTATAGAATTTTATCTTATCTTTATCTCTTATTATGCTACAAAATTTAAAATACTTAAGGCGGAAGGCCCCTTGCATAAGGATGCTTAAATTTATTTAAAAAACACAAAACGTATTTAAGACCCTTAAATACAATTAGCGCCTTGCACAACGCAAAAATTGCCGCTAAATGTTTAAAGAACTGTCAATACGATTTGTGTAAAACGTACTTAGGCAGTTTAATATGATTAACTAATTTTATTTAAAGGCGATCGTTATGCAAGTGGCCCTTAGTATTACTTTCTTGATTCTTGCTTTAAACTAATCGTATGTTACGAATCTAAGTGTGTATATGCATATTTTTCCAACACGCTTTTAACGCCATAAGTCAAAATAGTTAATTAGTATTTAACTTTTTATTTTAGTATTTAAATTTAAGTATTTTGTGACTCTTTTGCATTGCTTCTATAGCTTTACTTTTTCGTCTGAAGTTTATATGTAGCAGGGCTGCTATAATCTTATCATACATAATTTTTCTTACTGTTGGTAGAAAATTGATATTATTTATATGGAATATAGTAACATAAATTAATGGTTAGTAAAATATAGGGACCAGATGAATGTAGTTATCTGATATTACTCTAAATTTCATTGATATTTATTATTTAAGGTATCATAGTGCTCAATGGCTATTAATTTCAAGGAGACGATCAAAGGAATTATTTATCTAACTCCGAGTGCGGCCTTAAGTGTAGAATTAATATCATTATTTTATTAAACTTGATTAACATTATTTATTTCGTTAATCATTTAATACCACAACAGCATTTAACAGGTTAGTATGGATTTAGTCTTTTTTAATATAAATCGTATATTATGTTAAAATATCTACGAAATTCTACATTCAATATATCAAAAATGATTATCATATGACACATAGTATGCAGTATCTTGTCAGTATATGCTATTTTAGTTAAATTGTACAATGTATATATATATATATATTTGGCGGGCAGTGATAATAGCTGTATTTACGGATTTTTATATTTAATATGAGTATGTTGAAAACTTTAATTATCCAATAACTAGCTAGATCTTTAACTATTTCTATATTATGACATCTACATGTACGACTTGGATTATCCAAAAATTGATCGGCTATCGTATCTAAATTTCGAGCGCATAGTATTTCATATATGATCGGGAGTAACTTTATGATGGTCCTTTTGACATCATTACACTTAGGCGTTAGCCTGTCATAAACGCCGTAGGCTGCATCTGGCATGACGCTGTGCTTATTAGCCTCTTCTACATCTGGGATAGCGCTAATGTTAGTGAATTGTTAAACATTGACAGATAATATACATATACTAATGTAATCATTAATGTTGTTATTTTTACGCTATAAACAAGGCCCATCTGGCTACAGTTACTGATAATAATATTATCCCAAATGGAGCAGGGATATTATGAAAATGCACCATAGTGGTATCTTTCAGAAACCTCACGCGTCGCACCTAGGTAAGACGTCTGAGACCACTTTTTCTATTCAGAGTATATTGTATCATTTATACGACATTCTTCGTTTTATTGGACTACACACTGCATGTAAGCGCGAGGCCGAGCCATAGTGAGTGCATCGGTGATTGAGACTTTAAAATTATTTACGGTAATAGGAGAAACTATGCCATTGTGTGCCAACCACAAGCACAATGATTGGCTATTATTATATTAAAATCATTAATTTTATTTTATTTTGAAGCTATATAATAATAATAACCATTTTTACATGTTCCCCAAACATTGCGGCGGGCAGATTCCATAGTCCCCGTATACCCAGACCCTAGTACCACTAGAAGTTCACCCCAATAGCCCGGTACTTTTGTCCTCATTTCCCACAATAGTCCTACACTGGCCGGGGCTTGTTCTTGGGTGCATTATTATATAGTGTAGACAAGGATAATCGCCGGTCAGTGTCACACCACATTTACATTATATTTGTCAAGGGTCCTCTACGTGTTGGCCTTTCTATGGCCCCACGCAAGCCCTCCAAAAGTCTGCGCCATATATATGGCCCACGGTCTTGAGAGACATACATTATAATAATATTATTGTATGGCTACAAAACAGACCATATCAATTTTATTTCATGTCTTGAATAAACTGAGAGGTGTCAAGAATAGTATAATTTACCCTATATAGGCTCTCGGCGTATAATTCGATCATGTGCAGAATGCATTATTAGTATTTACAAAAAATGAGCCGACAGATGCTACATTGCTCAGTTTGCATGGCCACAGCAATATATAACTTTTCTTAAAACGTTGCTTTTGTTGGCATTCCGGCATAAAAAACTGAGTTAAGTATGAGTTCATTAAATTTGAGTTCAAAGATACGTAGCTAGAATACATTCTAAAAGATACCCATTAGAACGGGTCTCGATTAAAATATAGTTAAATGCTTTCCTTTAAAATGCGTCTGGATTGAATATATTTCCTTTTAAGAGTTGTAGAGCTAGTTCGCTGCTGCTCTTTCAGCTAGGCCTCATATTGCTTATGCTCGGATTTTGAAATATTCTTCTATACCCATATTTTCCATAGGAATCATAAATATTGAATTTTTTTATGAAACGAACAAAATATCAAATCTAAAACAATATCCTAAAACAATCCGAGCAAAAATTGCTATGGTGAGTTTATGCATTATTTTTGTTAGTACCAGGGTATAATGCAGGTGCCGTATTTACAAGGCGCTATATAATTTGTTAAATAAATGCAGCCCCCTCGTTTTATTTATTATCATATTTATAGAACACTGTTTAGACCCACCCAGGTTGCTTTAGTTTTGTCGTCGCGATACCAGATTTAGCAATTTGGTCAGCTGCTTGAATAATTATCTGTTTTTTCATATATAGACTGTCCCTAAGTCCCTATAGAAAGTTAAACAATATTGTTTATATTTATATCACTTCAGGAAATTATTGATATAGAGATGAATGATTGTGACTTAATTTATGAGGTAAAGAAATAAATTAGTATTAAATATTATTGTTATTTGTATTTACTGTAGTATACTTAGGGTCAGTTCATCTTAATAGCCAGTCCAGGTATAATGCAGATAGCTACGTAATGATTAATGTTGTATAATCTCTTCCGTAGCTATCCATTGCTAAGGATATTTTACAACAATAAAGATGAAACTACAAGTGACATATATCTACACATGACTAAAGAGAATTTTAGAAAGCATTAGCTATCTCTTTCAGTCACGAGCAGAGTATAAACATTTCATTCGCACAATAAAGACGTGACGTGAGCAAGATGATAATACGATATTGCGCGAGTGAAAGAGATATACTATTTTTTTCTGTCCGTGATCCGCTCTATACAAAATTCTCTTGGAGCCTGTCTGTTTATATGCTGATTATGTTTATAGTACACGACCCTGTCATCTGCAGTTGTATCTTAAGTTAAGATAACCTTTACATGAGAAGCCAGATTTAACTAGCATTCATATTTGATGGCTAAGTCATTTTCGGCCTGCACTACATAAGGAACGCGCGCATTTCAACCGCTTACCGTTTACGGTTGCGATTCTTCCGAGGTGCGGGAGTGGTCGGGGGCTACGCATGTCTCTTTGCGTGAAGTGCTAAGTGATCGGAGCGCGAGAAACACCTTTCGCAGTGGCGGCAGCGGAAAGGTTTTGCGCCCGTGTGTTTGCGGTAGTGCCGTGTCAGTTCATCGGAGCGGGCAAAGCGCCACTCGCAACCTTCCCACGAACACTTATAAGGCTTTTCACCTGAAATAGGGAATAGAAGAGGCGTTAAGTTATTTTTATTATTTTGTTTTGTCGCCGGGACTTCCAAGCTATATAGCGTGGCTCCTGTTATGTAGATTTCAAGTTATATCCAGTTAATTCAATTAGTAAAAGTGCTTTAAGTTACTTAAAAAGGATAAGTTAATTTGTATAAGAATTTTTTGAAACTATTGGTATTTTGTTACGTTTTCTTTACTCTATAGGTGGAGCTTCATCTGCACTATAAATAGTGTTAAAAATGTAAGTTGTTTCAGGCAGATATGGCGATGGGGTTAATGGGTTAAGTTGCGATATTGTTAATGACGTAAAATATTGACAGATAACGTATGTATATACACTTATGTGGGTATACGTTGACGACGATATTTTTTAACGCTATAAAGTCGTATTCGACCACACCGTAATTTTTTGTGTGCGTGTGTTTGTGTGTGTGTATGTGTGTGTGCGTGCTCTTGTGTGAGTACTATTTACATTATTCTCTTACCAGTATGTGTCCGCTTGTGGGCTTTCAAATGTGAGCTTTTTGTATAAACTTTGTCGCAATCGGCAAATTCGCAACGATGCACACGCCGACGTGGATCTGTTACATGCGGAGGCGGATGTGCAAGGTTATGGTTATGGGTGTGTGCTTGCACCTGGTGGCGGACTGGGGGCGGTCTTCGTGGCGGAGCTGGACTTGGACTCGGTGGCTCATCTAAAACATAAACACCATTAAATTAAATAACCCGCAGGGGTTGTGGCGAAGTCTTAGGTGAATAGCGACATCTCAGACCTGGCTCCGGGCGGCAAGGCAAGTCGCCCGCCTCCGTGCTTGCCTAAGCCAGCCGGCACGGAATGGAGATCGCTACAGCTAATACTCAAGCTCTAAGGATGGAAGTGAAAAATGGCATAACGTCGGAAATAGCTTCAATAAACCCGCAGCCCACCTCCTGACCCTTAGCCGCTCACACCCATGTTGCCCCTCGCTAATCTTGTACGGCTTTTTTAGGGGCCCATGCTGTGAATGGCGAGTCACCGTCTGCCCATTTTTCCATGTTCCCCAAACATAGCAACGGGCAGATGCTATAGTCCCCATAGTCCCAGATCCTATCCCTATAGGCAGTTCATCCCAATAGCCTGATACCTTTTGTTCTCATTCCCTACAGTATGATCCTACATTGACCGGGGTGCATTTTTATATAGTAATAAACGTCGGTCAGTGTCACGCCACATTTACATTAAATTTGTCAAGGGGCCTCTACGTGTTGGCCTTCTCATGGTTTCACGCAAGCCCTCCAAAGCCAAACCCAAAAGTCCGGGCCATTTTTATGGACCATGGTCTCTAGAGACACAAATAATAAATTAAAAAGCCTTTTATTCGATCCATTTTAAAATGCAATAAACAATACAAATTAAATAAATATATCTGTTAAAACTTCTAACAAGCAATGCAAAATCAAATCCAATAAAACTGCGGTGATTACACCATGCGATATACGAGGACTATCCCTATAGCAGGATGACGCAATAAAAAAGAGAGCTGGAATCTACCTTCTCCTAATTCAAGCCTGCCCTCTGTATCGAGTCATACGTAATGTATTGTAATAAAGGTCTGTCATTTCCTAAGAATTTACTAGCCGGCTTTGGCGGAGCATGTTACGATAGTCGCTAGATGACAGTAATAGTTTGTACTCCCGTTAGATGGCAGTAATAGTTTGTCTTTTTTATTGGCTAGATGGCAAGTTACAGTATTAAATATTTATATTCATAACTAGGATATGCCGGCGACTTTGTCCACGCTTGACTTGAAATTCCCGCGGTGGAACCCGAACACCTACAAACCGCTCCTAGGAAAATACCCGCGGGATTCCTGGGATAAAAAAATCACACATTTTATTACATAAAATATGCTATTGGAATTCGATATTTACTCAATATGGCCATTTTAAATCATGCTTATTCAATTACATACTATTGAATACAATGTAAGAAAACTTAACTTATTTGTATTGTATTCTACCCATAGTCCCTCAAGACTATAAGTAGAATACTGATGCTTAGAAAAATTTCCGCGGGATTCCCAGAATAAAACGTAGCGCAGATTTCAAGTCGAAGAATTTGCTGTCAATCAACAAAAACGTCATAGAAATCGGCCCAGTAAAAACTTACGTGAATTCCAAACAAACATACAAACCAACACACAGACAATAAATATAAAAAAAATGCCTCGTTTTCTCCGTCATTTATATAGTCTATACCGGTTGTTGTTTTTTTTTAATGCTTCAATGTACAGAGACGGCATGTTTAGAATTTTATAATATATTCATAATAGAATTATGTTCTTAAACCTACCAAATTTCAAAATGTAAATGCAAAAAAGATGATTAATGTCTGTCTTTCAATTTCGATAGAAATAAGACATAAAAAAAATAAGCAAACTAGTTTTATAGGTGTGTTTTCAAATTGTTTATATGTTATATTTTAAGAGTGTTTCTTAGGTTATGGAGTATTTTCCATGACTTTATGGTTAAAGTATGAAATATTGTTATGTGTAAGTAACTAATAGAAATATTGATAACAAAATATGGAACATTTTACAATAAAAACAACAATTAAAATTGTACCATTTTTGTGTGATTTCTATATGAATTGAAAGACAGAACTGAATACGTCTATTTTCTGTTTAACATGCGCAAAAAATTAAGGTAACATTCCTTTTTGGGTACTTAAAATTTTAATTGAAATTTGGTAGTCTCGAATAAGTCGAGGAATGTAGGTAGAGCGAGTATCAAATATTCAATTGAATGTGTGTGTATATTCGCATTGCACACTTCTCTGGTATTAGTACTGGTATACTGGTGGAGGTAGTAAGTAATATCCGTTCATTTGCCTTATCTATATATATAAAAATCGATTGCTGTTCGTTAGTCTCGCTAAAACTCGAGAACGGCTGGACTGATTTGGCTAATTTTAGTTTCGAATTATTTGTGGAAGTCCAGGGAAGGTTAGTTACTCGTTAAAATTTGGCATAAACTTCATACTAGTAATATTATTTCCTACCAATGCTGGTAACGCTGACATTAGACAGATCAAATAGATTGAATCAATTTGGTTGAAATGCTAAAAATCCTAGACCAAAAAAAAAACAGCAGAATTAAATGACATTGAATGAATCACTTTTATGTTTAATGGATCACTTTAGTTGTTTCAACCAAATTGAAATGAACCGTTTAGTATCAGCTTAAAGTTAGTAAAGTAATGGATAGTTTTTTCTTATGGCACGAGTTCAGCAGACAGGCATGTGGCCTGCGTGATGCAATTAATTACCATCGTTTATGGACTTTTGTAACACCAAAGGTGTTTGTTAGCAATGTGCTATATGAAGGGAGACTGGAACCTGGCCACTAATGCCAGAAAACAAGGTTGTTATGGCGGTACAGTCTAAACTGGTAGTAGCCATCCAGACGGGCAAATACCTTATTTACCATCTGGCTGTGTGTTGTTATGTCCCCTCTTGCGACAGGCCGCCCGGTCGCATGAACCGGCCGTATCCGTGCAGGAACGGAGAAAGAATACAATTTCCTGCGGCCGGGCCTTGTCGTAAGAGGCGACAAAACAACCCACAGCCAGGTAGTAGGGCATTTGCCCGACTGCTGCTGCTGGATGGCTACCAGCCCTGGTCTAAAGTATGTCGCCAAAACGACCTTGAGCTGTTTTCCGGCATTAATGACCAGGTTTCAGTCTCCGTCAAGAGAGTAGCAGCGCATTTGTGGCACCTTTGATTTTGCAAATCTCCAAAGGCGATGATAACCGCTTTCCATTAAGTGGGTCGTCTGCCTGTCTGCTGAACTCCTGCAATAAAAAAAATGAACTTGTATTTTGCTTTACCTTTTGGTTCATCGGAATCGCTTGGCAGTTCAGTTTTCAGAGCCGTCACAGTGAACAACACTGGTGGCGGTGGTGATGGGGGCGAAAGTGGGGACAGCGGGGAAGGGGGCCACGTGGGCGCTGACCTAGCCCACTCCTCCTCCTGTGGTGGTTCTCTGCGTTTCCCCCTTGGCTCCTCCCGCAGATACCTCTCCATTTCGTAACATGTCTGGAAAAAGTGTAAATGGATATTTACCAAATAACACAATAAAATCTACAAACTGTACACAAAATATATATATATGTGTGTGTGTGTGTGTGTGTGTGTCAGCTCCAACACGTGACTGGAGTTTATTACTCTTTAAGTATCTATGTCTTTGAATGCACTGATGGATATTATTTTAGATCTTACTTCATTGCATTGAAGTTAGAAATCTATAAACGACTGAACCGATTTAAATGAAATTTTGTATGGTTTATATCCCTGGTCAACGTAAAGGATACTTTCGATCCCGAGTTCCTGTGGGATAGTTAAAAAAACTTTAAAATCTTAAACAGCTTATGCACCTAATTCAGTATTGAAATTGTCGGTATACATCATACAATAAAACAATTATACATTAAAAAGACGAGATTCCGCAAAAAAGTAAAACCTTACAAAAGCAGTGTCTAGCATAGCGTATTTCATCATCATATTAAATAAACTAGATGGCGCTGATAGTATTCTACATCGCGATCGTGACGCGGACGAAGTGTCGGGCATCAGCTAGTTGTATAATAAAAAACATAACGCTTTGGAATAAACGCTTGTATTATTTCACTCCTTATAAAATTTCCATACCAGAAGCCTTATACGAAACTCGCTTCTTAAGGAGTATACTCAAAAAATAACGTGCGTTTGTAAACCTAAGCTATCTCTGCCCTATTATTAATTTCACTTGCAGTAATCGTCGTTTTTAGGTTTTTCTTCTCTTTTTTGCAGAAATGGTATCCCAAGGCGCTAATCTATACATAAATCTTGTTTTTTAGATACATTAAAAAGTTATATAATATGAACATCTTGAATATATATCTAAAAATATGTTTATCGCGTTTTTCTCGAAATCGTCATTTTGCAAGTACTGCGTTTGCTATAAGGAGGGCAAAGCTGCCATCGCACTTTCTAACATTCAATTTCAAAAATAGTTTCAATTACTGTTTAAACAAAGCAGTCAAATAATCTATTTGACTCCATAGAATTATGAGGTCACAACGCAGTAATCCCGTACAAAATCAAGGAGGCCATGGATTTTTGAATGATCATTACAAGTATTACTTGATTTGACTGTCTAGTAGCCCACTAAGTTGAGCTACTTTATTAATATACATTATAAACTTTATATAACGACACTGAACGGACGTTGCATTTTATGGTGTTATAGAGAGTTGTCGTTAAATGGAGAGAAGTCTGTTATTCATGTGTGACGTCTTTTGCTGCACCAGTAATTTTGAAAAATGATGAATTTTGTTTACTTATTTATTATCTTGATATTGAGGCATCTTGGTGATAAAGGAAGTACTTATAAATTTCAGTATGCATGATGCCGACAGTCGAGTTTATTATGGGATAGGATAATAAAGCTATAAAAGCGCGTACACAGCCGCGCAGTTTTTACTAATTTTGGCAACTTAAGGTTACTTTGTATTACTTAATTGTTGTCGTTATTGAGAGTGCGTGTAATGCTATAGAGAGTGTATGTCATTGTATGGAAACCAAGCTAAACCTACCAAAGCCAAGCGATTTCGACGCTTAAGGGAGATTGTTGTTAGATCGAACGACGTTACATGGAGTTTACACTATATTTGTGATGCCTTCGAAGACGGGTTGCCTCTTAGTGGACACTGCGGCACCCTATCGTCCAAGGTCGCGTGCTATCGCCAGGTCTGCTGCAGCCTAATAGCAAGCCAGCTCTTGTACACAGCAAATCACTTGGTTTTAGGATAGGAGCGATTGGATAGAAAGGATGAGATAGTTGTAAGGATTTGGGTGGGGTCTGAGATTGGAAGGATGGCATACTGAGAGGGAGAAGACAGCCTTGGAACTCTCATTTATTGTATGAATATCTAGGAATAACTATATTATAAATAATGACGACTTACATAATGTATAACAGTATTATTTTGACATTAATTGACTGACGATAAAAAATTATTTATAGTAATGTGACATATGTAGAAATTTATTTATTGATTAATTAATGTAATAATGGCCAGGCGCCATTACAGCCTGTATTGTACGTTCGAAAGGCAAACTGTCGTTCCAAAAGAACTCAAACACCTTTGTAAATTTATGTTTGTGACAGTTTATACAATAAATATTTATTCTATTATATGAAATACGACTAGCTCAAGGCTAACTGTTTCACCCCGATATTCTGTGAGAATGTGGTATCACACCTATCAAGCCAGCCCTAAGAGATATAACCAAGATTCTAGCATGGTGTTACCAAGTCATAAAGGTTGTATCATGTGGGATTTAGATTTTCAGAGTGTCGTTATTGGGCAATTGTAATTTTCAGTATTTTTATTCCATAATCGGTTCCCTTTATATATAGGTGGCATCAGCCTGCAGTTCCGCTCCTATAGTCTTATTCCGCAATATTATATATCTATATGTGGAAAGAATGTATGATGAAAGAATGACTAAACAGATATACAATGCAAAAGTGGATGGATGCAGAAGTCGCGGAAGGCCACGACACACCTTCCATGATCAAATTGATCGTGTATTAGCAGAAGGTGATGTCAGGAGCCTTAAGAACAGACGAGCGTGCATGACAAGAGCTATGAATGTCAAAGAAGCAAGTGAGGTGTGTAAGAATAAGCCTGTATGGCGCTCTGTTGTTCGTGCCTACCCCGTAAGGGACCTGGCGTGAAGTTATGTATGTATGTATGTATGTATACTTAATATTAAGAGGTATAGTTTGTGACGTTGCAGGGGGTAATCTCTGGATCGCCTAGACCGATTTTAAAAATTATTTTACTGTTGGAAAGCTACGTTAACAGAGTGTCTGAGGCTATATAAGATAACGCTATATACCACGGGAGCGGGACAGAGCGCGAGTGAAACCGCACCGGGCCGCTAATTTTGAATAAACTGAATGTTAGTAGCGACTTTATTCGCTTTCTGAATGAGGTAAAACACAACTAAAACACGTATTACTTTTACGTATTATGGATTGCCTATACAATTATTATGCATATACGGAAAATATTTTCCGTGTTGAAATATCTATGCATTTTAACCAATTTTCATTGCCTCTTACTACATGATATAAATTTAATATAGTACGAAATGTACTTAATTTTCATCGTTAGTTCAATTGTTGCGCATTTTATTCAGATTCTTATAATTATTTTATAAAGAATTGAACTTTCTTGGGTAAAGCAAAAAGTAATAATAATATAATAACCCATAAATAATGTAATAATGAAATAAATAAAACAATAAATAAAAAATAAATGTGTACTATTTTTTCCCTAACTTTCCCAAAAGTACTATATTTCCGGTTAAAAAAACAAAATTACTAATATTTCCTTCTAAAAAGGTGGCAACCCCCAACATCGCATTAGCTTATACAGCCAATTGACGCAATTATAATTAGATATTTTAGGCTTGTGAAATGTATGTACAGACGGACGGATACCCGTTTGAATACATAAGTTACTCTATCTCCTGGTGTTATAAAAAAAAAATTATTTTTCCAATAATAGACGAAATGAGAGGGAGTGGGATGGAGAAAGGGGTAACACGGACTCGTGAAGGATTATTACCTCGGGCTCTAAAGTCATTCATAACATTTTTATCTCTCCCATATTTACGTACGTTTCTATACATTATTACTATGATTATTTTATATATATATATATATAATAATATATATATATAATAATATATATATATGTATATATATATATATGTATATATATATATATATATATATATATATATATATATATATATATATATATTCTACTTTATTTCACACCAAAATAAACATCACATCTACAATATGTTCTAGGCAATACAATAGGCGGCCTTATCGCTCAAAGCGATCTCTACCAGGCAACCTAAATCAAAAAAAATATAAAATGATTCCTGACCTGGGTATTTAAAAAATATAATGATACCATTTTAGTTTTTATCAAAATCGGCCGCGGGACTTCGCTGACTGTTTTTCGTTATTTCGTATAGTTTAGGATATGACCCTGAAGGCCCCTTTAAAAACCCATCTGTATAAAAATAGTAAGCTATTATAATATAATAATAAATTTATATGGAACCTCAAAACACGAATGATGGCTCATTTTTAAACGCTGTTCAGTTCATTGGCCTCTTCAAGGGCAAGCTCGACTAACGGGACAATTAAGCCCTTATATTAAAAACCTTTACAACTCAGAATTAAAGATGAGAATTGCTTGGCAAGCTTTGGATTCAGTTTAAGCCTAGGCCACGCAATGAATTCTGGCTTTGTACGACAACGATTTGATATTCTACATTAATACAGAAATAAACGAAGTATAATGGAACAGAAAATTAATTCAATATATATAATATTAAATAAACTAATTAATATAATTGAACCGCCCTAAGAAGCCGCTTTTGAAGTTTGACATAAATACTGATGAACTAACTTTGAAACGGTATCAAAATTGATTATATCAAATTAAAACGTTATAATTAGCTTATTTAAAAAAACGCAACGTTATGTTTTTCAATTTTTTTTCTTAAATATTAGTGACGTGATCTGGAGACTGATGTATATCGAATAGTTTTAACATAAATCATAATTAGTGTATATTTTCTACATTTTAAAGACAAAAAAGCAACACAACCTAAATTTTATTCTTTAAACCATAAATCGTTATATTTCAATCGGTTCGCTAATGCAGACTTCCTATCACTACATCGACTATCCTACATCGATGGTAATTTTCAATCGAATCACCATCGATGGTTCACATATAACTATGAAATCAGTTTGATAGATGCCAAATGTGGCTTTATAGAACGGTCGATCTATAAATAAAAATTTAAATCTGAAGTGCCAGTGACTTCATTTTAAAATGCCTATAAGCTCGAATTCTCCCACTTCTTGGCTCAGGCCTTCAAAGAATCCGTCAATTCACCTCACGCGAATAGGCAAGATTTACACACCGATCTCGATGTAGCTTTTTATTTTTAATAGTAGGGGAGGCCAAGCGGGGATTTTGGGATTTACTCGAGCGTGGCAGACTAACATAAGGGGAGAAACCTTGCACCCTGTTATGTAGCCCCACCATAATCTTATTAACCCTTCATACAAGGGGGTATTTTTTATGTTTCAAATTATTTTTCAAACCGTCAGGTTAAGGAAATTCCTACACATAATTGTCAGATTATGGGTCAGCACGACAATGACAAGAAGCTAAACCGTCTGTACATTAATTCTCATTCTATTAACTTCTTGTAATTTAACAAAATTAAAATAGTGTAATTTAAAAAAAAAGTCGTGGTAGCGTAATGGCTAGTGCACGCATCCTAAACTCGAAGGTCGCGGATTCGATCCTGGCCGGAACGCATGCGCCACTTAGGCATTTTTCTGACCTGATGTGCATATTTTTACAATTACCACGTGCTAACAACGGTGAAGGAAAACATCGTGTTGCAACCTGCACATCGAGATAACCGATGTGTCAAACCTGCCAAGCCGCCTTGGACAAGCGTGGCGGGCTATCCAATCCCCCCTACAGTGGGAGGCCCGAGCCCAGCAGTGGGACAGTTATGGGCTGTTGTTATATAATATTATAATTTAACAAACACATACGTACTATAATACTAATCTGTATTTAAAGTATAGGCAGCTTTATTTATTAAAGTACAGCCTTCCATACCGTTTCGCTCGCGTGATCTTGAAACCCAATTTCAGGGCTAGGTACTTAAAATTCTAGTGTTCCTATTCTAGTGATCAAAAGCATCGATTATCGAAAGTACATCATTATACACTAAATTGTTCATCATCGTCGTCATTCGGAGAGATGGCTTCGGAGCACTGGATCCGTTTTACAAATTTTGCTTAGGTAGGTATATCGCACGGTTTTCAGCATTACTTATCGCGAAACTATTAAATTGGAAGATTAGTAGATATAAGGTTGGCTGATAAACATGAATACCTTTTAGTCTTGTGCCATGATAAGGAAGATTGCAGTAAAATAGTGATGACTAAGACAGCAATCAGTAATATGTATGGACCCCATTTCTCAAATATTTTATATTCGGCCTCCATTTTTAACTGTTTTTGTGTTTTCGGATTCTCCGAAAAGAATAAAATTATTTTATAATTATACATGATATTATTTAGCTTAAAAATCTATCAGCTAGGTGGCATCCAATTTTTATCTTACAAATTTCTTTGTAGAAATTAATTGTGTATGGACCCTACGGACCGAAGTATGTCAAAACTCCAACTGGCTTCAACTGTTTAACGTGATTTCATAGGCATTGTAATTTTATACAACTATTATTAAGAGTAATTAATGTATTATGTTTTGTTTACGTTATGCAGAGCAGGCGTTAAGCAGGAAATCGGCGTGGGAATTGAGCAGTACGAGTATGTAAACGCAATTTATTTGAACATTTAATACTTGCGCTGCTCACTACCCTCGCCACTATTCTGCTTGCTACCGTGGAAGTAAGCGAAATAAAAACTTAGGGCTATACGTTTTAAATAGAAGTTTATTATTAAAACACAGTTCTACGTCTTATACGGTAATGTTACTCGTCCTACAAAAAATGTGAGAGCGCAAATTTCAATTCTAATGCTTAGCTTCTCATTACCCTAGCTACGATAGTAGTGCAGAATAAAGTAGAAATTCCATTGCAATGAGAATAAAACTGGACAAAACAATTTAATTTTTAAATTTCCATTGGGCCGGTGTGTAAACAGAATGCTATCTATAATAGAAATGCAACGCATCTAAACCGTTGCGGCAGTTGTAGGGTGTGCATGAGTTTAAAAAAAACTGGAATAAAATCAATGGTACCGTGTAAATAATCAATTGCAGCAGCTTATTATTGTACCATGCTAGACATGGACCTTATAATTTCAAAGGAACTGACGGTATATTCGCTATAGTCTAGAACAATTAAAAAATTTCGAACGTCGGTAACTAACTAGACTAATTTCGATATGCAAACTTCTTCACGGTGTGTTTCTTTACTGTTAATATATTTTAATTCTTACGATATGGCGTGTATTCAAATCCTGGCCGAGAGAGCATACATTAGGTAGGTAGTTTTTCTAGCTTTATGTGCACATTATGTAGTAGTAATACTACTACTATATTATCTCCTCAAAGCCAAACGTCTTGTAATTATGGGGGTATTTGTCTGGTATCCTAAAATTGGTAGGTGCGTTGTCTAGCAATGGGACTTTAATAAGGTAGATATATATAATTTAAAAAAATATAACATGACAATATTTGTGTCAATTACTAGTCGTAATTTATTTGTTCTGGGCGCATTTTATGTAAGTAAGTCATTTGTATGTTTCTAACGTTTCCACAGGTTTATGTTGAGGTACAAGTAACTATAGAGTTATATTTTTAATAAAAAAGAAAAAGTTACAATATACTACTACACGTTTGTAACCTGTGAACACCACTAATACGAGTAGATGTATCAACCACTAGTTTCCTGGTATTATTACTACGAAGGGTTAATAAAAGCCTTTAAAACTTTTAAGTTACTCACTTCAAATGAATATTTGCTAGAAAGTAAAATAAATAGAGCACAGCGTGAAACAAATTCGCAAAGCGACTTACGAGTATTTACAAAAATCTACAGACAGTAAGTAAAAAAGCATATTTAACATGCACACGAGCATTGCATACATTCATGTTGCATTATATTTATTCATATTGCTTTTGCTTTTTATATTATACATTCGCAAGATAAAAACATTTTTAAAAGCATTCGCATGTAAAAAACTTCACTAACTCGATTTAAATACTATAAAATTGTAAGAATATTATGGTTGTATTGTTGTTGTACGTAAAAACTTCTAATCCAATTTTGATGCTGATATCGCCAATTGATAGCAATTTTTTTAATGTAATTTTAGGTCGTTTGTATTATGGGAAAACAGCGAGAATATTCCCGGAAATGGACTGAAAATTTCTCTTGAATGGTCTACAAAAGGGCTCAACGAATTCAATGTAATAATTCTAATGTTAGGGATATATATATATCTTTTCATATATATTTTACGTTATTTTACGGTACAGAGATATAAATAAAAATTAACCAAATAAATGTAGCCATTTTCAAGTGATTCACTTACTAACAGCGATTCAATTTTTATTTAAATAGGTAACCTAATTAAGACTTCTAAAAACAGTTTACAAAATAGGTTTAGCCATTTTAAAGTAATTCGCTTATCACCGTACGTTATTTTATTATATTTATATAGACCGATAAGATATTGGTTCATATAAAAAGTACCTACAGTTTTTCTTGAATTTTCTAACATGTACGGCAACTTTCCAATTTGTTATAACCTATATCCTATTTATAACTACCACAAACATTTTAGGATTCTATAAAAAAAAAAAAAACTGACTCAAATATAAATATATTTAAATATCGTTTATTTAAACACTGTTTTAAACGTCGAATAATAAATTTAAGGTGTATGCTGATTTAGGGAAATCTAAGGAATAAAGCCAAAGGTATCGTAGACCGAGATATAATTTGCAAACCTTATAAGTATATTGTATATTCTTTTCATAATTGTTAATATACCGAGAATAAATACAACATGGTGACCCTACTGGTTTGTCTTCCGCTGCGCTTGACTGGCTTTCACGACCGCCTTTCTCAGTTTCTCGTATTCTGTCGCTGTTATAAAAAATAGCGCGCATATATTATTTCTTTCATTTATAAGCTAGGACTTGTCTGGCGATTATTACCGCATATACATACTTTAATATTAGTATCTTCCACATACTCTGGGATAATTGAATCAAGTGTAATAACGATTACAGCCTCTAAACTCCCCACAGCTAGATGCCTCCCATTTATACTAGAACGTACAGTGTACCTGCTATGCTTGTCCAAGATGGATTGACGGATTAGACACATTGATAATATCGATATGCAGGTTTCATCGCCATTTTTCCTTTACCGACAGCACGTGGTAATTATCACAATATGCACATGAGATCAGAAAACTGCCTAATTAATGGATGCTTTCCGGCCAGGAGTCGAGTTAAGTTTGGAACTCGAGTGCGCTAACCACTAAGCAACCACGGTTCTATTCAAAGCACAGTATGTTTAATTCCCGTTTAAAAAATTCTTGCGTATTTTTTTCTTACGTGTAAGTATTTAAAATCCTAATAACAATGAAGTCGGTTAAAAAAATCACTACTAATAAGATCGTCCTCACGGTTGTATGTCTTTGGTTGTGTATACCGCAAAAACTATTCCACTTTCCGTGACGTAAAGTAACCCATATTGATCAGGGATCAAATTTCGTTATAATCGATTAATTCAACTTCGCTGACGCAAACCTGGAATACGGCATGATGCTTTGTTCATACCATAAATCACGATAATAGATCTGTTCCTAAGCCACGTACCAGGTGGTAGAACATTGGATAACCACCAGTGGTTTAGAGTATGCCGCCATAACAACTTCGAGTTGTCTTCCGACATCAGCGGCCGCGTTCCAGTCCCCCCTTTGAGGCTAGCAGTACATTAGTAGAACGTTTGGTGTTGCAAATCTCCAACCACGATGGTCACTACTATCCATAAAACGGGCCCTCAGCCTGTCAGTCGCGCTTCAGCAATAAAAATGAAGCCCATGTTTTCAACAATTCTATGTTTTTGAAGTGAAACTTCTATATAGACGGGGTATGATTTTTTCTGTCGCATGGAGGGGCGGCATAATTTTAGAGTAGACTATGGATGTTTTTTTGTTTCCGGATCGAATTCACTTTTTTTGTTTCATAACATAAAATATGTTTAAATAAAAAAAAATCATTCATTAAAATGTGCCTAACCTAACCAAATCTTAATTTGCAGTAAACCTGCGAAAAATCGAAATGTGTGCTGGATGGAACACATAGTATTGAAAACCTGCCGGTAAAAATTCAAGTTAAAATTTTGTTGCGATTTGTTTCGCCACTTGTCCGTTGCCATTCGTTTTTCCACTTATCCGTTGCCATTTGTTTTACCGCTTGTCCGTTGCGATTCCTTTTTCCAATTGTCCGTTGAAGTTTCACTTCTACTGTGTGTCCCAGGACACATTTTTGTATTAGGTACCTAAAGCATGCGAACAGGCAACTAACTGCTCACAAGCTAGTAAATGGTCACCGCTGCATATAACCTATAGACGTTTACAACATTATTTTCGTCACCAACGCGTTGCTGACCTCAAAGAAATATTACAACAGCGTTGTTAAACCACTCATGTCGTAGTACAGAGTTAAATCCTTGGTGGGAAGTTCCCCCAGACATTATTATTGTACGCGGAATAAACGTTCTACAGAACCGATGCGTAGTTGAGCTGTTAGTTCAAGGAAATGAGGGTGAACATCCCGTCGATGGCGACCGGTGTATACATTATGTGATGTATATTAGTATGAATGAATCAAATACCGATGTCCAATAATCTGTCTGTGGCGAATAAATATAATTGATTGATCCCGCTAATATTTATGATCGTTATTAGTCAGCCATAACCGTTCAATAGACGACATTCTATGAAAAATCAATTACTATACAGGTATCTGAAGATCATTTAGAGAGGCCATTAAATTTGTTGCGAAATATACTTGCTATGGTTTTGTGTCATGTGCATATTCACATAAAAATATAAGTGGCCTGAATTTGGACTCCAGTAAAAGAAAATTTGTAATTGATGTTTCGAACGAACAGTTAGTGTAAGGTTAGTATATAAGCTAGTAATTAATATTGCAAATAAGAAAGATTGTAAGACAAAGCTATACGTTTGCCTTTTGAGGCAAAGTAATAGAATTGTAAAAATATAAGAATATTTTTACAACAACACTTCACTGTGACGAGAGTGCTTTTATAAAAATGACGCGGATATTATGCCAAGTATTTATTATAAGATAAATGTATAAAGCACAATTAAAACCCTTTCCGGCTTATTTTCACACATACTACCCCTGCGCAGGTTTGCCGATAGCCTCATGATGTCATGCGTCGACGGTCAGTGGGGTTGACAAAAAGGTTAAATAAATAGCTGTTTCAATAAATTAATTATTTATACATTACATAATAGTATATACAATAATAGTAAGTAATCATCGGCAAACCTTCTGCGCGCAGCTTATACCCCGACATATTTTTCGTCTAAATTCCATAAATGGCCTAATTCATTCGTATTCTTATAATAAACATTAAAATATCAACTTTAAAATTACCGCGAAAGTGCTATACATTGATTTCTATTATAAATTTTTTAATAAAATTTTAGGTGAATTGTATTTTTACAAGGCTTATCTTAAAAAAAACTAATTGTTGACTATAGCTAACTTCAAGGTGTCGGTTGACTATAGCTAACTTCAAGGTGTCGGTTGACTATAGCTAACTTCAGGGTGTCGGTTTTTCGTGACAGTGTGCGCGCGCATCGTAAAAGTATAACTTCAAAACTAAAATGTTGACTATAGCTAACTTCAGGGTGTCGGTTGACTATAACTAACTTCATGGTGTAGGTTTTTCGTGTGACGGTGTGCGCGCGCATCGAAAAAAATTACTCTCATCATTTTTCCCTAACGCGCCTAAAGAAGTATAACTTCAAAAATTCATTGTAATATGTATCTTTAGATTTGACTTTAGTTGTTTAAGACATTTCAACATTAAATAGTGTCATTCATTCCCATAAATCCTGAAGCCCAATATTCTGCTCTATATCAGTATCTTGGCGTTGCGAACATATTCAAAGTACGATCCCATTGCAATAATGTCAAAAATTCGTACCATACTAAATTCATAATATCTTCTCGAAATGGTCGCGAATGAATAACAATAATAGGAATAATGCCACCATTAGCAGAGAAGGCGTTAGCTGAATTGAATATTGAAAAGCCCTCAAAATTTTAAACATTTATTTCGCGGGTTTTTAAGTTGTATATATTTATAAAGATAGAGTGACGTGTCCGTAGACCGCCATTGGAATTAATAGAATGCCAAATTCAGGCTAACCTACGATTGAAACGCTAGTGTCGGGCGATTTTGTTGAGATAATAATAGCAGAATTGAACAAGGGGTTCTTTGTAATGTACAAAAATGATCTGATAAGGAAAAACATGTTTGCTCATATTGGTATTCACATAATAATTATTTAATTATATTTTAAGGATCCCTTCTCAATATTAAAGAAAATAAAAAGACAAATTCGCACCTGCGTACCTGTAGACATTTAATTACTTTTTTAAATTTGGACTTCTTTTGTGTACTTTGTATTTAAAATTTGTAATTAGTAAGACAGCCCATCGTGTATTGTAATCTTTTATGGTAGTCATTAGCCAGGTGTGATTCTAAGTAATTCAGTCTACGCGGGCGAGAGACATATTGTATTCGTGCAGTATAAAGCAATGCCCCAATGGAGAGATCGGCAGCGATGACCACAAGCAAGGCAAGACGTGTGTACATTCGATATTCTATATAGTGACGGACTTTGCGCGTGTTATTGAATCGTGCTTTACGTTTGTACTGGTTGTGTTCAGTTATATTTGTACCTGGGTTATACGTCTTTGTATAGTTCTAATAAATTCTATAATAATTCCAACGGCATTTTCATTCGAGTCCTGCAACTCGTACAATATTAATACGGCTGGGTGAATCTACTGGTGACCCAATAGAGAAATTTCACACGTTCTATAAATATAAACAGGTAAATATTGTTAACCGTGCCGTTGACCCTTTCAGTATATAAGCCCATCGGCAATTATAATACACATGATTGCGGCTGACCTTGCATGTATCCGGCAACGAATTTCACCGGCGTAACACGTGCGTAAACGGGGAATAAAACAATACGTTATTCAAAAGAAGCATTCACGCATTAATTTTACTTTTGAACGGATTTACGAGAATAACGTGTACTGTGTTTAACGTTTCATGAATTCTGAATAAAAAGTATTATTAGTACATAATCATAATAACAAGAATCATATTTCTACCTTGTCCATCCAAAGGATGTTTGGAAGAGATTGCTTTATTCAATAAGGCCGCCTATTGTACTACGTTATAGAATTTAAGACAATAAAGTGTGCTGCTTGTTAATATGTTGTTGTACAATGAAGAAGAGTACCTATTGTATTGTATTGTATTAATCTGACGTCCATTAGCCATGATCATAGATTCAGTACAATGACTAAAGCTATAGAGACCGTGCTATAACAAAATCTGATTGACATCTCTTTTATCCGTTAAATACAGTATACATAAGTATACGTAAGTGAAACAAAAATACACTATAGATTTAGGTACATTATCTTAGATGAGTCACAAACAACGAAATCAGATACAGTCTAAACTCCGTGTAACGTCACTCGATTTAACGACAAACTCCCTTAAGCGTCGAAATGACTTACAAGAGCTTTGGTTAGCTTAGCTCGTCTTCCACCGGCCTGGGCGTAACTACGTTCTAAGTCTCAGGCCTTTCCTACCAAAGCGCGGGGCACATGGGAGGAAGGTGGTTTTAGTGGTTGTTAGTCATTGGCCGTCCAATGATCTCGAGTCACCACACAAGCTGATCAATTATGGACGGATTACCTATAAGGGAATCCCTTCATATGCGATAACGGTCTAATCCCTTGCAAAGGATCCAGTATTGTGCGTAAACAGCATTTCCCCCGCCTTAAAAAAAAATCTCGTCTTCAATACAAAGATACACTATATTAGACGCACTTTCAATATCGACAACAATAGTAATAAAAAGTACTTTTAAAATTGCCAAAATTAGTAAAAACTGCGCACCTGTGTATGTTCTTTTATCGCTTTATTATCCTAGCCCAAATTTCTAAGTACTTCCTTTATCATCATGATGCCTCAATATCGCAAGACATGAATAAAATAAGTGAAAAAATACAACAAAATTATTGGTGCAGCAAAAGACGTCAGAAAAACATAACAGACTTCTCTCCATTTAACGACAACTCTCTATAACACCATAAAATACAGAGTCCCTTCAGTGTCGTCATACAGAGTTTACACTATATTATATTAGTAAGGGTTTAATATAATAAACGCTTATACTGCTAACAGTACACAATACACAAGTTATGTATTACTTAAGTACATAGGTAATGTAAGTGCAATGGGAAAAGAAATAAAAAACGAGGCCGCACCATTGAAACAAGCTCGCTTCACTCGTAAATATGTTAAATAAACGATAATTTGACTGATTTTCTGTTTGAGTACGTACAACGGTTTCGAAATGGACGAACTACTTTACTGTTTCGGTGGATACTTGAACGAGATTAAGTTCTAACTCATTAAGGTACAATCAAGTTATTGTTAATACTTAGCCTGATTTAAATTTACATTACCTAAATAGGTAACTTGCAAATAAGTTATTATTATCGCTTGGACATGCATAATCCAAAATATGACGAAGTTCAGTACTGAAAGGACACGGCGAAATTTAATAAAATAGAATAATGCAAGTTATTCAGCGAATTAGCATTGCTATCCAGCGTGACAATGCAGCTAGCCTTCAGGCCACGCTTCCCTCTAACAGCGATGTGGTATATGGTCTCTAATTCGTTTGTAGTATACAATATTTATTCACTAATTATCTTACAATTCGTGGAAGTCTTAGTAGTTTTATTTACTTTCCTCGTATTCGAAATGTTAAGCAGAGTATTAATCTCGGGTGAAAGGCCTATTTAGACACTCGAACTATTAGCGCCCTCACTACGCTCGTGCGCCAAACCATCTCGTGTAACAATCCACTCTAGTGTAACAATCTACTATTGCGATCACAGAGGCGAAGGCAACGCATTGTCAGCCTTTAGAATGGGGTATAAAACATAACATAGGAAGGACGGAGTAAAGGGAGGGAAGTGGGCCATTGGAACTCTCACTCTTTCTTTGAAATACGATTAGCTTAAAGCTAACCGTTTCACGCCGATATTCTGTGAGCGCCAACTCAGCGAACTGTAATCAAGATAATTCCACCACGTATAAAGATATAAAATTTCGGCTTTGTTAATCGTGTTCACTTTAAATGTCTGATAGCCATCATTTCAGTCCCGTCCTTGCAGCAGACAACAGAACAAACAAACGCTACTTTGTTTGAAAAGGGCACAGTTTACATTGATTAAAATTCTTCACGCATCACAGTTCATTCCGATCGGCCCTTTAAGAAGTTATTAAATTAGATCATAGCTTCATCTTTCTCACACTTATAATAAAGTAGGGAAGTTAGACAAGGAAGGATAAGGGGCTGTGTTACGTGAAAGATTTTTGTATGTATACAGCATGTAGGTGATGGTTTATATTTAGTGAATTTGTTTCTCTTGTGGTAAAAGCAATTGAGGAGTCGTCAGGTGTCTGGTTTAGGTCTTTCAGGCGTTGCTTAACTTTGGCCGTATTTAGAAAACAACTTAAGAGTGTGATGAACTACAACTACTCACGTTATTTCATTTAATATTAAAAAACTATTTTCGTTAAAATAAAATTATAAAGTTTTATTTATTGTCAGACACATAACCACCTGACGTGATTTAGTTACCTTTGTTTATAAATGTTTGCAACACCACAAACGATGCAGCTTTTTGGGATTCAATAGAGACAAATTGGGATTGCGGGGTGAGATATGGTGGCAGGAAATCTCATTATTATAATCTAAACCAAGAAATTAAAAAATAACCATAATATTTTTTCAGGGTTTTTCAAATAAATTTATAAGAAACTCTTGATACCATTCATGACCGAAGGCTGGTTCGTATTTCGCGCATTGATTTACTTTAATAAAGTATTTAGTTTAATTTATAATTTAGTTTTATTTTCTTTCATTGTAAAACGATAAAATAAAATAAATTAATTATTTAAATATGTAGTTATTTTTTACATGTTATTGTGTAATGTGGCAATAAATAGTATTTTACTGACATTTGATTTTACAACTAATAAGTACTATATATATTTTAGTAATTAACTGGCATTAAAAACCCATTTCTTACGAGAACCTAATTTCGTCCTCTTCATTTTTTCCCCACAGAAAATAGTACATACCTAAAATTATAATGAAAACTGCAAATTACACCTATTTATTTAAATATATATTGATTCCTAATCATAAATAACGGTTTTTACATTCTTTGTCTTTCTGTTTAAAATGATGAATGAATGAAAATTTAAGGACTTATATCTCACGTTTTCGTGTGTGCTATTTTGATGTCTTTAAGGATTGCGAAAATAGAAATACTTAAGATCACAGTTAGTCAAAAATGATAAGTGTTACTTGCAACTTCTCTGTACCATCTTTAAGGCACTGATCTTACTACAGACGACGCTGGCACAGACAGAGTACATTGATGCTGTACGCCTCTTCCGGCATTGGATACACGTTATACCAATGACAATTCTGGAAACATCTAAACACGTGTCAATGATTCCAGTGCACTCTATGATCGGACAGATTTGTTTGACAGATTTACATCAAAAGAATGTGACGGTTTTATGGTGAAATGCTCACAAACGACAGCGGATGCGGCATAAGACGCGGCGTACGGACGCCGCGCACTACGTATATCCACCGTTCATAATTAACATTGAATTTATCAACCGCGTACAGCGTTACGCTTTATGGCATTTATAACAGACCGCAGCCTAAAACTTGCATTCGTGACTGAAAAATTTTGATTGAAATAATTAAATTAATATCTAAGCGTGAGCACTGTTAGCTCTCTCAGCGAGTACTCTTATTAAAGTGTTAGAAATTAAACGTCATTAACTTATAGCCGGTTTCCATATCTTACCAACCGTTCATTTGTCTTATTATCGGTTAACATTTGACATAAGCTCCATACAAGTAATGTCAAATTTCTACCGATGGTAAATCAAGTGAATACTTAGTAAAATATAGGAACCGGTCGAACTCAATGAACGCAAGAATCTTATTTTAGTTCACACACTTTTAAGTGGCATATTGTAAGGATGACGTCATAGCCTCTTTTTTATCCGTTGAAATGCACCACGCTGGCCTTGTCGCCTCATGTAAGTGGGTGACGATTAGTCCTAATGTTGTTTACACACTGGCGGCAATGATCACTATGATTTTTTTCTTGATACATAAAAATATACTACTTTTAACAAGGATAATATATCGTTAGTAAATGAAGATTTTGAGAATTATATTATCAATTCGACCTATCTCAAAATTAAATAATGTAAAAGATGAATTTGACACAAAATTCCCGTTATCAAAAAAATTCTGACTGACCTGCTAAATAAAATATTGTATCCTTTTGCACGTTGGAACATATTTGTTTAAGAGTGGTGATTTGGAAAAACAGAACTGCACGACAAGAAAAATATTGAAAAAAAACCCTAATAACTACAGATTATTGGCAGATTTTAAAATGAATCTTCTGCTATATCTTCGGAACTCAAAGTTCAAACCTACTCCTTTTTATTAAGTCGGTTCAAAACAATACTATTTTTTCTATTTCCAACACTTTAAAATTAATCTTTTGTTTAATAAAAGTTTGCCCTTAACGGTACGATACTTATCATTATTTAAATTACGTTATCTTTAACAATCCTCTTCTTTATATAGGTGTAGAGCGATCTTCATCATAATGCCATATTAAATCATGCAAATTGTGGAACAAACGTTCACTTGCATTTTACACGCATCACTACTTTCTACGGAGACAAATTGTAATGAGTAAAATTTTAACGTGGCCTACACTGAAATATTTTTTTCATTTACGTATGTGCCATCTAAAGTGTCTAAAGCTTTGGTTTCCAAACTTTTTTGTCTCATATACCATTTAGATTAAACCTCTCAATATTGGGTATGAAACATGTAAACCTAAGTATTTGTCTACAATAGTTGACATAGTGCTATTTATGTTGAAGATTTAACTATACTATAAATATATCGATATGAATCACTTTGGTCGGTTTGCAAATAAATATTCTTTCAGAAAACGGGTTAACGAGTGTGGTTTATACAGAATTATCAGATTATAGAACTTTAATTATACGTCTAGTTTGTTAGCTTAATCGATAGGCGTGAAAGCGCCGATTCTGCCAGTCTGCAGAGTAGCTTCACACCGCTAATCCACTAACAAGTATAATAATAATATAATAATAGCCCATAAACGTCTCACTGCTGAGCTCGGGCCTTTTCGTTATAGGGGAACGGACAGCACATCCGCCACACTTGTCCAAGACGGCTTGGCAGGTTTGACACGTCTCGATGTGCAGGTTTCATCACGATGCTTTCCTTCACCGTTGTTAGCACTTGGTAATTGTAACAATATGCACATTAGGTCAGAGAACCGCCCAAGTGGTACATGCGTTCCGACCTTTTAACCCGCGCCCTTTGAGTTTCGGATGCGTGCGCTAGCCATTACGCTACCATAACTTGTCTACCACTTCACGTCCACTAACAAGTGAAATTATTTAAAAGATAATAATATTATATAATTATTATACGCCATAGTCCCCATATTCCTAGACCCCTAGTAAGGACCACTAGCAGTTCACCCACATAGCCCGGTACTTTTGTTCTCATTTCCCACAATAGTCCTACACTGGCCGGGGCTTGTCCTTGGGTGCATTAGTATATAGTGTAGACAGGGATAATCGCCGGTCAGTGTCACGCCACATTTACATTAAATTTGTCAAGGGGCCTCTACGTGTTGGCATTCCCATAGCCCCACGCAAGCCCTGCAAACGTCCGGGCCATAAAAATGGCCTTGAAAGGTATAAAGGTGGATGGTGGTCTTGAAAGGTATAATTAAAAGACTATTATAACAACACCACGGGTTCTCTGGCAATAATTGTGACTGATTTATGAATATGTAGTGGTACGCGTGACGAATAATTAAGAAGAAGTCTAAGGTGGTATGGGCGTAATGAGAAGGGATGAAAGTTAAGTGACAAAAAAAATGTTCGACTGAAATATTGACAGGTACAAATGTAAATGTAGAGCAAACAAGAGATGTGGTGGAGATGCATTGTGTGATGGATGGCATGATGCTTTGTGATATGACAGACTACTTACGTCAGAATAGGATGAGTATGGAATTATAAGACATTGTGCCGACTTCAAACAATTGAGAGAAGGTAAAAGAAGAGAGTTGAAACTGCAGGATATGGCTCGTTTTTTATATACAGAATTAAAATTATTAGACAAGTTATTTTATATTATTACTTGTTTATATTACGTTTTAATCCAATTAAAACATACTCCTAAATATTATTATTTTGAGTACCTAATACATAATTAACTTAAGTCATACTTACGGTTCAAGCAAACTTGTTCAAACAATTAAATAATTAGCTTAAACAAAATTGTTACTCAACAAACCGTGACGAATGGAGTTATGTTCGAAATATTCTAAAGTAGGGATTTTATTTTGTGCTGGCGATAAAGCGGTGTGTGTACACGCTCCAGATACGCGCGTGAACCACCCGCTTATTTTGGTCCTACAACGAATGGATGTGACCCGGCCAATGTTAAGGGCTGTCAAGTCTTTTATTTTAGTATTTTTATTGCTATCTAAAAATAATAATACTATAAACTGATTTATTTTCTAGTGTAAGTATTTAAGGTCTAATTCTGTCGTTCTATTTCGTCCGATCAGCCCTACAGAGTCAATGAAATTTTAAATATAAAAAAGAAAGAACAAAGATTTCTTTAAAACTATAATAATATAGTCTACTAGCTGATCTACCAAAAGTTGTTCTGCCATAAAAAAAAGCATGAAAAATACTTTACGACCTATTCTCATACCTACCAAAAAAAAAACAATTAAATCGCTTAAGTCGTTTCGAAGGAGTACGACCATAAATTCTCTAGACCCTAGCACGAATTTTCTATATATATAGTCTATATATAACACAAAAACAAATGGAACATACAATCGAAAATGTACTTAAATATAAAAAATACAGGCAAAAACCTTTTAAAACGTAAATGAACTCTCTCGTCGAGTAGAAGCGAGGGCAAAGGAGAATTTCCTCGAGGCCCCACCTCCTCGCCATTTCTAAGGGCCAAGATGAAGAAGACCACCGAGAAAACGAGCGACGAAAGACGTTTGAGAGTAAGCTGTTTTACTGGTATAGCTTATTTAGACTAGGAAGGTACGATAATAAAACTAGAGAAGTCAAAACCGAAGCACAATAATTATCACTGGGATGATGAATCTTTATATTCATGTTTGTATTCAGGGTTAGGTTAGGTTGGGTGCTACGCACAAAGTCTCCTTCCATCATGATTCCAGCACAGGGGGCCGCGTGGACGATTGGGGGATCCCACTGACTTCCCTGTTGTTGAAGAGGGTGTCCTTCCCCGCAGGACACCCTGAGTTCGTCGACAAGCGTTGGGGCGTCACAGATGTAGTACCTATTGGTCCAGTTCCTGTGGCGCCATGTAAAAGCGTGTGAGCTAGGGACGCAGGTTAGGTATAGTAGGTAGTTTGACGGCCGACCGTTCGGAGGTCATGGGGGCATACGGCCGGTCAAGAGTCCCACACATCCCTCGGCGAGCCTTCCCCCCAGCCCCGAGGATAGTGTCCCAAGAAAAGACATTCCCCCTGCGTCATCAAAAAAAAAAAGGTTGGGTTAACAAGGAACTTAGCGTCAGGGAATCACGGACGTAATACCTGTAGTGTAGTTTAGTTCCTGTGGCACCACATAAAAGCGCCATAATATGAGAGGGGCGCATATTAGGCTAAATGGATAGTTTGACGGCCAACACCCCCCATACCTCCGCTCGGAGGTCACGATAGTCATACGGCCGATCAATAGAGTCCACACATCCCTTTTTGAAGCCTTCCCCCTAGGCCCGAGGATGGTCCCAAGATAAGACATTCCCTATCCGTCATCAAAAAAAAGATTGACAAGGTGATAAGATATTTTAGCTGTGGCAGTACGGAATCAAATATTTAGAATGGGAATTGGATAAGAAAACCGTGTTGTTTATAATTTTCATCAGTTTAAAAAAGTTTGATAGCCCTATCTACATTCATATTGGGACCGGTGTCGATGAGTCATTGTCATAATAAAAACACAGAGAGCGTCCTTATTACGTAACTGCGTATTTGTAAATAACCGTACTGTAAGGTGAGGCTTCGTTCATCGCAAAAATATTCGGTGAAGTACATCACCATGAAATCTTTTAGCACAAACCTGTTCAATCACTCTTTTTAGTTGGGGCAAGACGGATTTTCATTAAAATTTACGGTAGTTAATTAATAAGACATTGTATCAGGTACTGAAAAACTACGGAAAAGAGATACCTATTTCTAATATATGTAGCATCTATAATTCGTAGTTGAAATACAAAAAAAATATTTATGCTAATTAGAGAACTACTGTTCTAATTTAACAATTTCTTGATATAAAATATAAAATGATGATGTCACACTAAGGAGGTGGAGGGAGGAGTCTCACGAATGTGACCAGCTGTGTCAAGATCGGGGGAGGGATCAAACAATCATGAAATTCGTGTGAAGTAATTTGTGGATTGCCCCTTACTAAAGTGGATTGTGTGCAAGTCGAAAATACACAAGAAAATGTTCTTTATATAACACAATACGGATAATAAACCTCTTTTTCCGACCAACTTTAACTATTAATTAAGACTTTTTTATTAACTACAATGTTTAATAAAAGAAAATCACAATGTGAAGTATAAATTAAAATTACAGATAATAAAAAATATTTTTATTTCTAATTATTTAAAAATATAATTAGCGATAAGACCGCCCATTGTACTTATAATTATGATTCTATGTATGAATTTATTTTGTTACATTATGTGCAAAATAAAGTATATTCTAATCTTATTATTATTTACATACATACACATTTTTAATGTTGCTAATTATTAGATATATACAACAAGTCGACAATTCAGTTGCGATATCATAATGGAACACTGGTACTCAAAGTACACGCGCGTGAGGTCAAACGCTTATCACTATAATAATTACTAGACTAAATTCCACAAATAACTGTTTCCATTCAAAAGCCTGTGAAAATATGTATATATAAATATTAGTATGGATATTCCTACTAAATCTACTAATAATAATATGTACATATATTTACAACAAATAATCTGATACAACAAAAGAAAACTTAACTTATTTATATTGTATTCTACCTATAGTCACTCAAGACTATAAGTAGAATACCGAGACTAGTTCACTGTCTTCTATTGGTAAGGTGCCCAGAAGGCTACGTACGTTTCCTCGCTGGATCGCCATACTGATCTCTTGCCCGTTGTATGTATGGATTAGTATGGATAAATATATCTGAAATTGGTCTACGTTTCACATTCATGACGTTTTCAAAAACTTTGTAAATATATATGATATGTATTTCTTCATAACTTTTAAATTATTAATTCACAAAAATATATTTTTTATTGCATGAGTTCAGTAGACAGGCAGATGGCTCACTGGTGGAGAGCAGTTACCATCGTCTATCGCAGCACCAAAGGTGCTACAAATGTGCTGCTGCTCTCTAAAGACAGGAACGTGGCCCTAATGCCGGAACACAACTCAAGGTTATTATGGCGGCATACTCAAGACCAGCCATCCAGATTTGGCCGTGGGTTGTTTCACCTCTTACGATAGGCCGCCTGGCCGCAGGAAATTATTACGTTTCTGCACAGATAAGCCACACAATTAACATAATTCTAAAATAATCATACCTATTGTACACGCCATTTATTCCATTCGTTCGCTCCTCCCTGTTCCGTATTCAAAATCTCCCCCCTCTACCCGCTTCCCATAAAATAAGAGACGTTGCTTAACTCGCTCGCTAGCACGTACACGAAATAAAAAGGCTCTACTCTAAATAAGAGCCAAAAATCAATCCACCGCGCTGCGACGTGTGTAAAACTTTAATATATTCAAATTAGAAGATGTGAGAGTGTTTGATACTGGTGTCTGCTCAAATAAGTTATCGAAGGACATGACAAATTGTGCAAAGTACGTACCCTTTTATCTCACACCTATAAGTACCTATTTTCTATGTTTTGGCGACTAGTACACTTAATTAAATGTTAAAACAGTTAAAAGTTTTAATTACATTGTAAATATTTGGAAATATATTGTATCTTGTTTTTCAGAACATATGTAAATTATGTGTTATGTAAAGTGTTCGCGTAACAAAAATTGGAGACAAGAGGAGGGATATTAGTTTTACAAATTTTTTAATTATTTGTTACTGAAAAGTAAGTTTTGCAAATTATTCCGTAATAGACTCACGGGTTGTCTACGTCTGATAAATGTCATATCGCTAGCCTTAGTAGTTACTGAGATAAAAAGCGATGATATAGACAGTCAGACGTCTGTCTGAATGAGTTCATACTAATGTGTTCCTTTTTACAGACAAATTGAATCACAACATCCTCTCATATTGTACAACATGAGTTCGCAACGCTCGAAATAGGGAGTTGAAAATTAATCGTCAAACTGATTGAAATGAAGTCTGGATACCTGTCCCATCAATGTCTTTGACAGATATTGGTTGAGCGATCTGCGATAATTGATTTGTACTGGACATGAATGTATAAGCCGGTAGATGCGGTACGCTGATCATGTGTAACCACACGTCCCGTTTTGAACGGGACAATCTCATCCATACACAGCCACCAACACACACAAACACAAAATCGCAATGATTGAATCAATTTATACATACTTATGGTTACTAATGAAACAGAATTTAACTAATTATATTACTTATAATAATTTTTTAATCATTATAAAAACATAATGATGATCATAAAGAAATTTGAACGTGATTAAATTCAAAATAATAATGTTTTTAATTATAAAATTAAAAGCCCTTTTTATATGATTTTTTCATTTTTACTTTGACGTCTCGGATACTTCAGTAATCTGCAATCATAGAATAATTAATAATGTCGATGTTAAAGTTATTATGTTTAATTTTGGTTATACTTACTATTTATTCTATGATAGCAAATCTATTATAATTTTGTTTTAAAATAATCATGACGTGTCTTAGAAAGAACCCGCAAAATAATTTTAAGTTGCGGTTGTTATCTATTATCCATTACTAAATAAAATCGCCGAGAAAATATGTAGATTACAGAGTCTAGTTCATTACCTTCTATTAATGAGGTGCCCAAAAGATTATAAACATTGACTCTCGCTGGATCTCTATTGTATCAGGTAGACATGGCCTTATGAACACTTGAGGAATAGACCAGATGCTTTGATAACTCTTTGCCGATTTTCAATCAAGTCCCTGGAGAAACCGTGATATGATAGTTTAAAAAAGATATATTTAGTGTGTGTTGCCTTTAGAATGATTAACAAATCAACACAAAATAAATCAACCTTATACTTGTATGCGTGTTTGTAAAATAAAAAATGACGGTCAAAATAACATTACCTAAATTAAATAGATGTCCTATTTTGAGCCAGAATATAGGTTACATTCAGAGATGCCATATGACTTAACATGTGCAATCAAACTGGCAGTCACGCGAGTTTAATTATCTTACATGAACAGTTCAATCCACTAACAAGCCCGTAATAGACCTATGTCTCTGAATATTTTGAATTAGTTATACCTGTGGTCAGTCAGACACGCTCAAGTGTTTTTGAGAGCTTTGCAGAATAATTCGCAATAATATTTCGTTTCCAATCATAGAGGTAATTAAAGCTTATAGTTTATAAAATAGTACTCATAAAAATGCAATTTACAGTCTACATTGACTCTGAGAAGACTGCGGTTAAGAAGTTGGTCTCTTGGTTAGTAAAAAACGCCCGGTCTACACACTAATCATCTAGATTTAACATTAGCATGTTTGGGAGACGCCGTGGCTCAGGCGTGTGCCCTTATTAATAGAGACACTCTTCAAATATGTGGTTAATCTTAGGGACTAAATTATCCCCATGTTTTCAGCACGATAACTCTTTAAGTCGCCATTATATCCAGCACCTTGCGCTGCGCATCATAGCATCGACTGTACTTCGTAGCTTGAGATGTCAATTACGTGTACCGCTGGAGTCCTCATGAATATTAGTTCAAAACTTCAAAACTATTCTCACGGTTCGTGTCAGCTTTTATAGAAGTTTTATAAATGTTAACACAGCAATTGAATACCGGGTGGTTAGGTTTAAAATGTTGTTCGAGCTTAACTGAATCGTACAGAGCAACGACGCTTCTCAATTTCTCCCTAACATGTAAACATCGTTTGACACATGGAGCAGCGACCAAAGTTGATGCGCTGCAGAATCAGGACAAACCCACCTACCGTCGAGTATTGGCCTTGTAGAGCATAGGTGGGTTGGCTCCTTACATATTGGTGATTCTAAACCTGCATATGCCTGGACTGAACCTATAACAGCAGGCACCCGGCTGCAGTCACAGATTAAAAGGGTAAATCAAAAAGTATAAAACTTGGACAGTATCGAAGCAAACTTCAACGGACCAATTGTAAATAACATATTTTATGTATAATCTCAAATGTTGTTAAGTTTAATCATTAATAACATAGATTAATGGGAAATCAAATTAACATTTTTTTTTCCTTAACGACCCACAGATGTATCTTGTGGGTCGTTAAGGTTGTATACAATTAGTTAGATTGTGAAACTATGTTCCGAAGTATACAAATATTCTCATTTATTATTTTTCAAAAAACCATAAATAACATATTTGTTGGAAGTATTAGGTCAATAGAAAAACTAAGTATATGAGGTATTTGACAGACCTTTTCTAAATTAATTTTCCTACAAACTAAAATGGTGATTTTTTTTAAAGTTGAATTTACATATATATATATATATATTCTGTTACACTTTCGATTTAACAACGACAAATACAGCACATTTCCAAAATAGAAGACTTGTATAATGTTGGACATATATAAATGGGTTTTAGACAAACGTAAATATGAAAAAAAACAACGAACTCGGTACGCAAAATATCGATGACAGACTAATGGAATGCACTAAGCACTTTTGTTTACGGATACACAAAGATTGCTATTAGTAATCGGAGTTGAAAATTATGTTTATCAGATAAAAGTGATATAAAGTTGAATTATTTATTTATTTATTGAATAGCAAAAAGCTTACAATATTTATAGCACAGACAATAAACTCTGTTTGACATGATTTTTGCCAATTACTGGATACTTTACACTCGAAAATATTTTTGTAAAAAAGCAAGTTTTCACCAGTTTTAAATAAGACTTTTTCACGTTATGACAATATCATTTACGAATAAATACGCCACTAGCATTTCCCTTGATTTTTCTTCTGCTTTATTTCAAAAATAACAAATTAATTCTGATGATTGCTAATAGACGCCTTAAATATGTATATAAAGAAATAATAAGGTATGAAAAGATGTATTAATCAGTTAAAGAATCTGAGTTGATCAGCTTAATTGTTTTTCCCTCTGGTTGATTATAAATTCGCAACGACGTTGTTTTGAGGAATATACTAAGAAATATTCATTTAACTACCCAACATCGATAACCAAAGAACATATCTATAAGGAATTTAAAAAGTTGCTAAAAAAATAGAACCACATCCATCCAATCGGCAGTTCGTGTCGGTCTTTTTATGCTTTCATTCGTGAATGGTTGGAAAATTTGATTTCGAATAAAATCTGGCTCTTCCGGTTCGGAGCGTCTTTTCTACTCTTCGAAGTAAAATGCATCTAAAATATTACTAACAAGAGTAACTACGCCACAAGGTTTTAACAAGAATTAAAATTCCACGTTTACAAGACCGCATCCTTTAGAGTCCTGGCGTGATGAGTTACGTGGTAGCATTGTTTTTTATTTTTTTTTATTGCAGGAGTTCATCAGACAGGCAGAAGGCCCACTTAATGGAAAGCGGTTACCATCTCCTATGCACATTTGCAACACCAACGGAGCTTCAAATGCACTGCTGCTCTTTTAAGGGAGACTGGAACCTGGTCAATAAAGCCGGAACACAACATAAGGTTGTTATGGCGGCATACTCTAGACCAGGAGTGGTCGCCATCCAGTCGAGCAAATATCCTACCTGGCTTGGATTGTTTTGCATATAATTATTTCCTCAATAAATGGAAAGTCTACACATAAAAATAATTATTCATACATACAAACCTTTCAAGAAATGTGATCTTTAAGACTACATGACTAAATGGAAACAGATCAATGCTCTCCGGCTTTTAGACATTTATTATTTGTAACGTACTTGTAGACAAAATCAATCTAAAATTTAAAAAAGTGTCTTGAGACATCTTATTGTTATTGTAATAATAATAAAATCTTTTCATTGATTCATTTGAAGTAGGTGAAGCAAAAGGCGTTTGTCAGTATCCTATCAGATGGAGGTCGATTGTCCCTGACTACCTACCCTATGGAAAGCACGCAGTCGACAATTGTCGTCGTTAGCTAATCACAGTCCACTGATAGACGTAGGCTTCCCAAGTTTGCGCGTCATGTCACAAGTCTTCCATTGTCTGGCGACCTTAGGCAGATCGTCAGTCCATCGCGCTGAAGAGCATTCTACACAACATTTGCCGAGACGCTACACAATGTAATTATAAAATCGTGATGTTAATTAGTAATGAAACGTGTGAAACCGGCAAATCTGCACTGAACAAGGCAGGCAGGTACATCCTTATTTTTTTTAATGCTGAAATTTGAGCCCAGCATTGTGGAATTTACAGGTTAAAATTACAATATAGTCTCTCTTTTCTTTGACCATCTCCCAATTATTTAAGGTCGGCACAAGACGTCGTTTCCTTTCCTTTATACTGATATACGTCCTCTGTCACACCACAAATTATTATGCCATTATTCACATAATTCATCTGTGTGCATTTTGGTCTATCGTTACATTCATATCCGTCACTATTCCAATCTAACATTGCCTGTCACGTAACTCCATCCCTCATCATTATATGCGCATACCACCTTAGTCTTCTCGCTAATATTACTTTATAAAGTACATTGAAAATTAGATTACTTTGTCCGTAAAAAATGGCAATAACGTAATAATGAACGGGCTTGATAATAATATCAACATCCGCGGTTTGACAATTAAATCCCTCGTTCATTTACAATCTGAATCGATCCCGACCACTTGTTGCTGACAATAGCAATTCGAAATACCGGGAATTTATTTTGCACTCAATTATATTGGCGGAAAACCGTGTTTATTACAGAGTGAGATGAATTGAAGAGAAACACAATATTCGGATGACAAAACGGTTTAATTAAACGTTACGTAAATAACTTAAATAAATTGTATAAGGGCAGTCAGACCTAGTAGTTTCCGAGAAAATTACTTTGATATAGAAAGACAGACCGACAGAAATTAACGCAAGGACATGAGTATTTTATAAATGTTACGTTATGCTAAAATGTTTTTTTTTTATAGTCTCTCTTTCTTCAAGGAGTTTCAAGAAAAAGGGATTTTTGTTCTTTTCTTTTACAACATTCTTAAGATATATGGGGTTCTTTTTTATTTTTGTTGAAAACACTTATAAGTATATCTCATTTATTGCTTCTTACTGGTATTACATTTATATATACTTATGTCTATTATTGGTTATGTTATATCTGTTTATTGGTTATACGATATATATTTACTGTGTATTCGTTTATTTATACACATATATGTACATAATTTATCTAGGGCCAAATCTATCATCTAACTATACTAACAACTAAAATGATTTCCGAATCTTTCAAAGGAAATGGCATATACTCGTAAATATAATTAAAGTATCCAATTACCGAAGAGTAATTTCCAATCGAGTTACAGCCGGGGCAAAAAGGTCGAAACCCGAGGCACCAGTCTCCAAAACACCTCAAAGGAACACAGGCAGAAAACCCTGGCTCATAATTATAATTAAACTAATTTATGCCTGCAGCTTCGCTCGCTTTAATTTCACCTATACATTCAGACTATAATCTAGTTCTGTGCCAAATTTTATCCAGAATCGTTTAACCGTTCTGGCGGGATTGAGTAACAAACATACACCCAAAATGTGGTATTTATATATATTATTAATATAGATTGCATTATTGACTACTACATTTATACACAATGCTATTGTAGAAATGACTGACCATGGGATTCCCCTTTTCATATTTGAATTGTTTGAAAACAAAATGCAATATGGGTGGGTGGGTGTACCCACAAGCTTCAATACTAATTCTATATTGTAAACGAATGGTGATCCCGCTTTCAGTTTACTTGTCGACACTCGGGGCTAGCTTGCTAAATCCGGAATTCATTTCACCGGCACGATTGCTTGCCCCGGTTGATCTATTGATTCAATTGATTGAAAACGAATTGTTTCAATTGATTTGATTCGAAAATATTATCTTAATTGACAGAGAATAACCATTTGATTATGAAATTCAAATGCTTGTTTTGATCGTTCGTCAAATGGAATTCCAGGAACTATTCCGGTCAGCGAGTCCAAGCCGCCACTCGACCGCTTTACCGCTGAAACATCTCCTCTATTTCATGCATACAACGTTGGCTACTTGTAACATACAATATGTGCAAAACTTTATTCGGTACGGTAAATATTCCATATTTCGGGTTAAGAAGTTTTCTTTACTATAAGACGTCATGTCTATAGGTAGATACGGTTACAAGGCTTTTGAAAAATATAGGGTAGGGGCTTGGCACTCTACTTACAACCAAGAGTTCCATAGAGGTAACTATCGTCCCCTGTGTTAGTTTTTTGAGGTCGTGGCGATAAAAGTCTTAAGCCTTGATTTCCACCACATCGGTTCACAATTGACGGAGAAATCGAGTAACGAACATACGAAAAAACATACACACGAATTGAGACCTCCTCCTTTTTGAAGTCGGTGAAAAATAACAGTAACATACAAGTAGAAACGCATAAACGGACGGATATGGCGATTTCATAAGGCGGAACCTACACTTTTTTTCAAAATTATTACGGGACCCTAAAAAGGATTTTTTAAATAAATACCGGCAGACAAAAACACATATTATATATCCAAATTAAGCGAGTCACGCTTGTGTTATGGGCAATATACAACGGACTACTCTGGGGCCAATATCCTATACACCGAGACCACAGTTTTTTTCTATTGCATGAGTTCAGCAAACAGGCAAACGGTCCACCTGATGGAAAGCGGTTACTATCGCCAATGGACATTTGCAACACTAATGGTGCTACAAAGTTGTTATAGCGGTATCTCTAGGCCAGGGTTGGTAGGTAACCAGACGGGCGAATACCCTACCACCTGGTGATAGTAAATAACGGAGAAAATTCGTTTCCAAAATTTACCATTCCAGGAATCAAACCCGGAGCCTCTGCATTGCAGTGAGGTAGACCGGCAATAGTTTAGCCCGCTCCACCACAAAGGCCGTTAATTAAATTTATTAAATAAAAATTAAATCATTTAAACAAATATAGATGTGATAACTAAGTATAGAATTGAATCAACGGGATAGACTACCAAGAATCCAAACAGCATAGAATGTTTAAACCAGGACTTTAAGTACATACATAACTTTTACAACGAAGGACCTTAGAATATTAGTGGTTCATACCAAATATAATTGACCTTCGAAACACCACAACGCAAATTTCTGTACAACCAAGTCTTACAAACCGATGCTAATTCTGGCCATATTTTAATGTGAAACATAAATGATTATTTTGGAATGGTGGGAACAGAAGACTGCATTTAATTCTCTCGCATTGTTTCCATACCCTAAACGATTAGAGCGTAAAATACGAGTGCCCACTTCCGTCGAATCAAAAAAGGCATAACAATGACTCAAATTCATATAACCTCATTGCATTTACCAACAGCATTATTCTTGAACATGAATGTATGTACAAAAATATAAACGCAAAAAACATTGTTTACGTTAAAAATATTTTTTATTTTATCTGACACATCGCGACTGCTACTGGTTATAACTGTACTTCTTTGTCAAAGACCAAAGATATTAACTCCATAAAGATGAGTCAAATACCCACAATATGATTTCTATGCAATTCCATTTTCCAACACTCGAAACTATTACGTAATTATAATAAATAATAAACAAAAAAGTGTCTCACTCTCTAAAATTAAAGATTGTAATATTGTAAAATTTCTGTAAATTTGTAATATGTAGTTTAGTTTGTAGTTGTAATAATGATACAATCATTGCTGTTTACTCAACTCCTATTTACTGCAACGACTGAACATGCAAATCTTTATCACTGTCACAAGCATTATAATACACTATTGATGATATGGACAGTAACATATTTTTAACAGAATATTGTAAGCGTCAATTATATAAACCTATTTTCATGATAATAGGTTCATTTTGTCAAGGCCATGAAACAGGAATGTACAAATATAAACAGAAACGGATACGAAATATGCTAAGGCAACTTCATAATGACCTAATTATTATTATTATCCGGATATTTCCTAAATAACGATTAACATATTTTTATGTATATCTTTTATTTTGCAACAAAAAATGCTAGGTACTTGATAAAAAGATTAATATGTAATTTTTATAATATAACTAATACCCGATTCCGATTAAATTGAATGATATTTACCAAAAATTCGATGCGACCGTTACTTATCAAATTGTTCTAAGAAAATCTTATCATTAAAACTATTAACCGTAATTGCTTGTTCGTTCATACTTGCATGACGCTTCACTAATGATGTGATGTGGATAGGTCGATTCGTAACTTATCCATGCTAACATGAAATGCACGTAAGGTGCTTTAACAACAAATTGCATGTACCAGTGTTTCACTGATCAGTGGCATGATCCTAATTCTAGGTGTAGATAAAAGTGTGTCTAAAACTGTAGGACATCAATACCTTACCAGAAATCAATTTAATTTTCAACCGTCCTGTCATGTCAATTAGTAAAATTGTTTTGATTTCCGAGTAATGTGACTGGCTATTGTATATCTACATACCTGACTTAGTTAAATTATCGTAGTTTCCAGAATTTTCGATTAATCAATTTAATTTAACACCGACCAATGGCAAAGGCTCGTTACAACTAGATAGATTCCTATCAGCTTCTATTTCAATAGAATCATTTCGTTTTATTATATTGTTCAAATAAATAAAAACAAGGTTAACACGTGCATAACAAGAAAATAATAAAAACTCAGTTTCCAGCTAAGAAAACATTAGTTTTAATTACAATGAAAATCAGCCCTCGACTAGAAATGGGTAGGTCCGAGTATAGTTTTGAGCTGCAGCTCAGACCGACATCCACCCATGTCTAAAGATGAACATCCAGGTATCCGTATCCGTAAGCCCTATATAGGTCCGAGTAAATACCGCGTACATCGCACTATGGAGAATACTGATCCGTTAAAGCAAATTTATTTAGGTAACCTTTGTGATTATCGATACGGGTGCCCATATCTGCCACGTGTGTGTGTGTATGTGTGTGTGTGCGTGCGTGCGTGTGTGTGTGTGTGTGTGTGTGTGTGTGTGTGTGTGTGTGTGTGTGTGTGTGTGTGCGCGCGCGCGGGCGTGCGTTTTGCATGCGTGTGTGTGGATTCGTATCATGTGGTCCCGCGGAAGGTTTCGCCGGTGTTGTCGACCGGTATCCGAATTAATGTCGATTGTACGGTCGGCCCAGTTCGACCTTGACCAGTTTTCTAACATTTTACTTTGTACGGCACAAAAAGTTTCAATATCCACGCCTACACTCCTAAGTTTCATATACACCAATTAGGACGTTTCTGAAACTTTTGAACTAAACGAAACAATTGCTCGTGTTTAGTTGCAATATACAGTTTGCCGGTTGACGACTCCCTTTTTTTTGTATTCTGCTCTCGCTTTGTTTACGGAGTTCGATTTTATTGCCTCCTTCTAAAACCCAAAACAGGTAACAATAAAACCCCGCCCCTTAAAACTTATGTTTTACTTATGTTGTGCGCGTGTCATTGCGCTGTTAGCGAAAGTTTTAACCAAGTGATTTTAGTCTTATCGGTGGTTTACTGTCACTTTAGTCCATTGTACATCATTCAATGTCACCAATCAATAATGCGACGGATATAGCTCCAAGGATTCGTATCCATCCATACTGCCGATATAGAGATGGATAGACCCAGGGTAGATCCTCAACCACTTTGACCGTTTTTGCTGAAGGCCAAAATAACTGTCTCTTACAAATCTTAATATAGTTAGACTATATTTTGTTTTTAAAGTGAAGCTTCTTTAGAATCGTTGTGATTTGAAACTCGATGAAACGAAAAAAGCGACACTAAAAAGAGATAAACACATAAAATTCAAACTTATTTAATTCGAAATAAAACACATTTCTCTTCATCCATTAGTATTAATTTTCACTTTAAATAAAACTTAAAAGATTTCAAATGAATTTTAGCTTTATCTTCATATGCTTAAGGCAGATATTCTTTTATACGTAGATTATAGGAAATTGTGCGTGACAGTGCATTGAATTTTGAACTTTATGCTAGTGATTTAAAGTGTAATTTACATTGAATGTTATATATTAAATATGTAATTTATGAAATGTAATAATTTGCATTAAAATATAAAGTAATTTTTAAGCTTGGTAAAATTATTATAAAAATAATATATATAACCTTATAATTATTCTACTACTCCAGATACTCTATATTTACCTAATTCTCTCTTGGGCTACTTTTTTGAAGTTTCAGTTCTACTGCGTGTGAACTGTACACACATAAACATTTTTTTCTTACAAGATAAATTTTTGGATACAATTTATATAAAACATTTTCTATTGTAATAGTAGCTGTGGCTTAAGTTATCTAAAGATATTTAAACATCATTAGATAGTTTAATTAGTTGCAAAACTCCTGTTTTTACTGTACAAAAATGACCTTCTAAAGAAAAACCGTGTGTAGGTAGTTTACTCACAGTGCGGTAGGACTATATAAGTATTATTTCTGTATGAATTATTGGGCAATAAATTGATTTTGTTTTTTCTTTAATTGAGTTACATCAGCAAATAGTATACGTTGATTAAGGAACAGTAATTTTAGGTGACAAATGTAAGTTAAGATGTATAAAGATTGTGTTAAATACTAAAACAACTGTTTGTGTGGAGTCTAAGAGCTATCAGCTGCTTGTATCCATAAAACTCATTATGCACACAATTTTATAATCTATGATGTATTTGCTCTCACTATCCGCCAGTGAGTCAATTGGTTACTCATCGCCTTCATACATGTATACGCGCATGAATAAACACATACATGAATACACTACTACAACATATACTGAGACATCGATATATTTATATAGCTTATTGTATGTCATGTCGTTTACAAAGTTAAAATTATGTTTTCTTAAAAAAAACAGTTTTAATCAACAGTTTTTATAAACGATACGTTACTTTTAAATGCGAAATAAAGAAAGCGCGTCTATATTATTCGTAACGCTTTCATATAAAATCCACAAAGCCATTTCTTAATGTTTGGTATATGTATACCGTGTATGTAGTTTCAATACCGCGAAAAAATGGGAGCTCTTTTCGCGGGACAGATTGGAGAAAATCAGGTGCGAACAGCGCCTTGATAAAAATTTAATGCAACGTAACCTATGTGAATTGTTGCTATCAAAATAAACGAGGGTCTGCGTTAAAACTGCAGCATTGTGGAATCCCTATTTAATAATACTTTAAAATAAATACACTAGACATACTAAGGGATACTAGAGGGCTCATTTATGTCTTTGAATTTAGATGAAACAATCAAAGTGATCCATGTAAACACGAAATTGAGTCATTTAATACCGTCGCATTCTTACATTTCATTGTCTTTCAACCAAACCGATTTTGGTTGATATGTCTAATTTGAGCATTATAAATATGACAACCTAGGAATATACCGTTTTAAGAATGATAACTACTTAAATGCCGGACAAACACTTCCAATTATCAATTGTAGTATATAGTATTATAGGATTCCGTAAATATTTTGGCAATAATAGTAACCATATGTTTTCGTCGTTTCCGTCCGACAATCTTTGTACACAGTTATTTTCCTCAGAAAAACTGAGTATATGTAAATAAAAATCATTAATTGCTTCCGGGGTCATTCATGCCAACGCCCGACTTAACTTCTGAAAATATTAGAGGTAGTAGAGCTCCAAAAAAATTTCACTTTCAACTTCAACTTTTGAGATATGGACTAATTACAGCCAAATGGTTTTTAAAATTCTTGAATTAATTAATAAAAAATGTGGACGTCAGTTAGCTCTACGTACCCTTCAAAGTTTAGGGAATGCCATACCCGTCGCCGATTTTTATATATAACAGATAATACTCTATTACTCATCAACATACAGTTACAAAACTGCATTACTACAATACTTTATTGGTAAAAATAAACTTCGTTTAAAAAAACGACTTCATAAACTAAAAACTATAAAATAACTTACTTCTAAAGCTATTTTTGTTTAGTAATTTTCAAAATATAGTAATTTTTATTATGTTTTACTTTGCACCGACTTCAAGATGTTTTACATAATACGTATTAAAAATAAAATATTATAATTAAAAATAGTTTTACAAATAAGTTATTTTATACTTTTTAGTTTTTGAAGTCGGCGGCTTTTTTAACGAAGTTTTTTTTTATTTGTTAATTTTTAGTGTCTAGCTATGGGTAAGTAAGCCTACGAAAGGTGCCGCGCGCCTTATAAAATATAGATCCCAAGCAACGGGACCGGAAAAAATAACATAAAAATGAAAACTACTGGGCCAAACAATGTTAAATTTTTAGGGGTCCAAATGGCAACTATTTCGCATCAAACCAAAGTAGAATCACGTAAATCGTAAATCATAAATCTCAGCGTAATCGGTGTACATATGGAACGGAATGGATTATTTTTTCATAAAAAAAATTCATAAAATGAAAACTACTGGGTCAAAGAATATTAAGTTTTTAGAAGACCAAATGGCAACTATTCCGCATCGAACTAAAAAAGAATCACGTAAATCGGATCATAAATCTCAGAGTAATCGGTGTACATACATAAAAAAAATACCGACCAAGTTGAGAACCTCCTGCTTTTGGTCGGTTAAAAACAATAGGTAGTGTCTTATTGCTCAAAGCGATCACTTCCAGGCAACGTAACTTAAGGGAATTCTTAACTGGCGTAGTAGACGCAGCAGAGAATGAGATAGGATTGGTCATTCTATATAACTATATATACTTAAACTATTTTAAAAATGTAATTATCTACATATATAATTATATTCATAGGTATTACAAATTTCCTATATTTGTGTATTATTATATTTTTTTCCAAATACAAAATGTATTATAAAGTAGCAAGCGAACATATACAATAGATGACTAATTAATTGTTATAACCAGAATAATTAAAACCTATATTAAAGGCTTTGAAGTTCATGAACAAAACAAAACCACAGGCGTTGAGTGTTATATTGATTTTAATAAATAAGCAGTTTTAACGGCTACGTAAGAGTTTGCTCATTATTGTGTTGGTATTCCAAACATCTGTTGTTGAAAATGTTTCAATAATTTGCGACTGACGCTGAAGTAAACAAATACGAGTTTAATGTAACAAACCATTTCTTTGTTTATATTTTAGTTTATTTAGTTTGGTTCATAAATTATAAAACTTTATTTAATAATGAAACTGTAAAATTATATTATAATTATTACTTTAACAATTTTGTTTCGGCATTCAAGATCGGGTTTCTCTTTAGGTTTAATATGGAAGTCTATTAAGGTCTACTCTTCTTTGTAGATAAAGAGATGATATTGTGTAGTGAAATTCGCACCGGGATCTTATTAATTAATTTAATTGTTGTCTCGATACAGAATGAGCAAGTTATCGATAATTATGAATAGCGAAATCCAGTTCCGGTAGAATGTAATAAAGTGTGCGTATTTATTTATTTTTTCTTTACTACCCCAAAAACCTACGTTTCGCTATGACTCAATCAGATATTAATTAAAAGGGAAAGCAACTTATCAACTGCTTTTAAAATTTTGCGTATACAAACATGCGGAAGCTGATTTCCTATATTAAGTATGGAATAAAAAAAATGTAAACACACTCTTCTATAAGATACAGCGTTCATGCAATAAATAAAGTCAATCCATTGACCGAATGCAGCCGAAATAAAAATGGAGGAGGGATACTGATTTTTTCCTGGTTTTAGCCCGGGCGAACGATATTGCCCGAGTCTAGAAAGAGTATCCCTCTTTCTGCTTAAGGAATTGGGCCTGAATCGTCGTGTTTTTGTAGGAAATTTTATAGAGCTAACCTTAAAGAATTTTATAAAAGTTAATTATTAGAGTTAAAATAAATATTGTATGTTTAGTTCAGAAAATGATGAAGCTGATATGCTCATGTCGTACAAGTGACAAAAAAAAAGTCAACCCATCGACTAATTTTCGAGTTTTTGCAACGACAAAAATACAAAAACCGTCGGTAATGAACAGGTATCTCTGTGAGCTTCTTGGAGAGGTCCATGACAAAAAGACAATGTTGTATAGTGATATTCTAAGTGATATTATATGTACCTAATCAAGGAATGTATTCATACTATTATGTACAATATGTATATGCCAGAGCAGACATTTGCATTGAATCTTTTGAGATTATAATTATAACGCCACAAGCATGATTTTATAATTATTATGTTTGATATATATTATATTTTAAGAAAGAGTTTAGACAGTTTGCTACTAAATAAATATATGAATGATTAGAAAAAACGGCGTCGTGTACATTTTGGGATTACTATGAAATCACAGATAGTTCACTTTTATTCACTGGTATAGATAAGTTTTATAAAAGTCAGCCATTTACGACACAGCCGTTTCCTTCACTTTGACTACCTCATATAAAACAATGGTATTCCTGTATGGTATGATAATTGACTATGTTTTACCGTAACAGGGTCGGCTATTCTAATAATAACAAGATAATCACACTAATTGTTATACTTCAATCTCCTTACATAATACGAGCTGTGGCTCACAGTTTTATCCATGCAGGAACGAAGTAAGAAAACAATTACCTGTGGCCGGGCGGCTTGTTGTAAGAGGAGACAAAACAACCCGCAGACCACCTAGCTGCGGGTTGCTTTGTTATAGGGTTATTGCCCGACAGGATAGCCACCACCCCTGGTCTAGAGTATGTCGCCATAACAACCTTGTGTTGTGTTCCAGCATTAGTGACCACTATCCCTTAAGAGTGCAGCGGCACATTTGTAGCACCTTTGGTGTTGCAAATATCCATAGGCGATGGTAACCGCTTTCCATCGAGTGGGCCGTCTGCATGTCTGCTAAACTCATGCAATAAAAAAATAAAATAAAATCCAATTTTAACGACTCAACCGCCCCGGGTCGTCTAGAACCTCAGCTATTCTATGCATAAATTTCAAGCATTAAATTTTTTTCGATTTATTTCATATTTACTCGTATTTATTATCTACTGGAGAATTATTAATTTAACAATTAATAGAAAACTCTGGTAAGATTTAGTAATATAATATTCGATGATATTATTCAAGTTTCTTTTTTTAATCTTTTCCGCGTTTCTTGTTCAATATTCTCAATAAATTTTTCGCAAATTTAAGAATACATTTTTATTGACACACTGTTGTGATTTACATTTGTGAGAAGTTTCATCTCTATAACCTCCAGTAATGAGTAATCTCTTAGATCACAAGATCTCTATGAGTAGTCTGAAATGATCAGCTGTGTTGACAGACAATCGCCTGAATCTCACGAATTCCTTTTTACCTATAGATATCGGTAGTCTTAAAACAGATCGCCTACTTATAGCCATTACGAATTGCACCATGTTTTGATCTGTCCAAAGTGTGATTAGGATCACGTAGATCAAAATGGCTATAGAATATAAATCGTATATAATATCGGTCTAAACCAGTGTTTTTATTTATTTATTAATATTGTTACATACCGACAGACACCGCACAGCTGCATGTTGTTAAAACGAATTCTTTTATATACTTCGTGTTTAAACTTTAAAAACATCTATTGTTATCGTACTTATTTTATGGCTGTAATTAGTGTTGAACGACTTAATCCTTGTTTTTATTGCATTGCTCCGAACCTTGCCAGATGTGCAATTTACTATTTCTCGGAAATTCACTGGTGTTTCCGAGTGCCGAGCGGTGCACTGGCACGCGTTCATTTTTTTTTTTGTACTGTATAGTTAGTATAAAACAATGCCCGAACGGAGGGGTGGGGCAGTCAATCGACGACTATGATACGATTAAGACGTGTAGTACTTTCGATTAGCGACATAGTGATGGACTTTGCGCGTGTTAAATTGCACTGAATAGTGCAGTGTGAACTGGTTGCATCCAGTTTTATTTTGTACTTGTTTTATACGTGTTTGTACAGTTCTAATAAAGTCTATAGTAATTCCAACGGCGTTTATTTTAACTCGAGTCCTGTAGCTCGTAACAATATTACTAAAGGTACTTTAAGTGCTTTAAATAAATAATATTGATATATCTTAATATTCTTGTTAAAGACATGAATCACAAATTACCAGCCATAAGCCACGTTGCAGTCAAGCCTGGTAAAGGGCTTAATATTTTTAATACTGGCTCGACATCAAAAGATACAGGAAAAATTTCCGTCTTTGAAAGATAGCTCAAAAATAAATCCAGTTATGCAAGAATGAACCAACTTACAAATGATCAAAAATTAATTATTAACTTCAAAATCAAAATTAAATGAATTATTCAGCCAAAGAACAGTAGAAGATTTATTAAAATCTGACAAGGTGGCGAAGTACGTCAGTGGGGGAGGGAACTCCATACACCTCTCATTATATCCGTGTTTGAATAGTTATGACGACAACAAATCAGTCATTGAAGCTAAGATACCATTGAATTCTGTCTTCGAATTTTAGTTGGCGCTAAAGCCCGTTTAAAAAAGTTGAAAAACGAGCGGTGTATGAACTTACCCCATTGGCGGACTTCGCCACCTTGACCACACTTCCAACAAATTTAGATTCAATTTCTCGATTACGTTTTTGTTATTTTGCATTTATTTTGAACTAGCTGTGCCCGCGACGCCGTCCGCGTGGAATTTGTTTTCAAAACCCCCCGATTTTGAAACATTCTTTATTGGTGCTCCGCTCCTATTGGTCTTAGCGTGATGATACATAGCTTATAGCCTTCCTCGTTAAATGGGCTATCTAACACTTAAGATTTTTTCAAATCAGAACAGTAGTTCCTGAGATTATCGCGTTCAATCAAACAAAGAAACAAACTTTTCAACTTTATATATTAGTATAAGATTATTAAAAAAAATGTTAAATAAGTACAGAAACAACCTAATCATGTACCTAAGATAAGCATGCTTATTGCGAGTTTTTACTACTCGATCACGTTGAAGTTAATGCAATTTTGTATGAGATCGACTTAGCGCCATCTCGTGAGCGACAAGGGAAGCATAAATTGTGCCATACAATCGTGAACGTGACGTCATACAAACGTGATCAAGTAGTAAAAAAATTCACACTAAGCCCTCTGAATTAAAGAGGGCAATCGGACATTCAATTTTTTATATTTTAGGTGTTTGGATCATAATATGAGCCTCTATGCGTCCTACAGGAGGGCTCTGGTCTTCCCCTCTTTAAGGGAACGGGTAGTACCACAGGTATGTGTTGTCCAAGGCGTATTGGCGAATTTAACACATCCATTATATCAACTTTCACTACTTCGACGACCACGGGAACAGTACATTATTTCGGGATAACAGTAGCCTATGTGCTTTTAGAGTATAAGGTATATCTGTGCCAAATTTCCTCTACATTCGGTCAGCTATATTGAAGTAATTGAGCAACATTTATAATATTAAGTAAAGATGTTTCTTGCTGGAAACTGTAATTCATGCTTCCCGGCCTGGTATCGAACCCACAACATTTGTCTTAGTCTTTCTAACTCCGAGACGCGAATGTGGTAACTACTAGATTAGGTTGTTACGACTTATTTTCCCATCGTAATTACAAGTCAAATTTAAAAATTATTGTCTCGAAATCAACTTAAAACAGTTGGTACACTTTAGCTTAGCTGGTTTCAATTGATTAGTGCCTTTCCATAATCGGTACCAAGCATTCAATCCCGGTTGGAATAGATGCAATTGTCTGTGTGGCCGCGAGAGCGGGCGGAAATAATCTGAATAGAACAGGGGGAACTTAACAAACCAATCGGATAGCTGATAATTTAATTTTCCATAATCTCTCAGTGCACGTTGTGACTTTAAATTTTCTAGGATTTCATTCGCAGATTTTATGGCTGCTTATGAAATGACCACAAACATAGTATCTTTTCGTTTTTATAACCTAATCCAAAGATCACTAGTTAAAATTCAGATCGAAGGGCTAATGTATAAAAAACTGACGTTTAGGTAATATAAATTAAAATATAAGAAAATGTGTTTCGTGTAATGCGTGTTATTATTAAGATGCCATATTAACAGACGCAAAGAAAAGAAACATTTAATCTAAAAAATAACTTAAAATGTTTATGGCCAAATAGGTTTGGACGGCCTTCATTCAGAATGCCAAAGACATTTTTTAATAAACAATTCAATAAATCTTTTATTATTTATACATTTCTAGATATTTGTAGCAAAGCAAAAAAATAATTTATGTATATTATTATTGATTAGACAGGTGGTTGCACATTTGCCCGTCTGGATGGCTACCATCCCTAGTTTTGAGTATGGCGCCATAGCAGGCTTGAGTTGTTTTTCGGCATCAGTAGCCAGGTTCCAATTTCTACATAGATTCGGGCAGCACATTAGTAGCAGCTTTAGTGTTGCAAATGTCTATAGACGACGGTAACCATTTTCCATCACAGTTGGGCGGTTAGTCTGTCTGCTGTACTCCAGCAAAAAAAAACTGAAAAGGTTAATTTTTCTCGTAAACTCCTGGATCTGCATTGCTGCAATTTAGTAAGAATGTGTAAACTCTTTTTTTCTTCACCATGGCCCAATTATTTGGGGTCGGCACAATAAGTCTTTTCCTTCCACACTCCTCTATTCTGACATACATCTTTTGTCACACCACAAATCATAATATCATTCTTCACAATCCATCCATCTTTTTTTTTGGTCTAGCTATACATTTGTACCCATCCATCTTGTAGTTTAAATCCTTTTTGTCACGTGACTTTCATCCCTTCTCATATGCCCATACTACCTTAATCTTCTTCTAAATTTTTAGTCACGAGTGCAACTTTCAAGGATTTCCTTATGTACTCACTTGTCACCTTATCCATTCTTGTAACACTACACTCTATCTATCTCAACAAGAATGAGTAATATGTATGCATTACGCAAGTATAGCAAAATGCGAAAAAAGTAGACTTGAGGTAGCCGTCATACATGTAACCGAGGGTTGAAATTGTTTGTAGTGTATATAATTGTGTGGGTGTCGTTAGGCAGACCACAACAATACGGTACATGACAGTATGCAAAATATAGGCTGATTTTAATATATATCGTAGATTACGATCTAAATATGACAAAAATAAATTGTTTTAACTTAAATATTAAATATTAATTGATATTTTTGAGAAATAAAATTGTTATATTGCAGCCATTAGCCACGTGACAATAAACGCCGATCAGAGCGCGTGACCTCATAGCGTGCAAAACACAAGAAGTTATCAATGACTTCTCAGATAACACTTCAATGAAACAAATGTTTGTTTTGCACACTGTGACGTCATGCGAGACTCCATGACAGCTTGACGCGTTTTTGTGACGAAATGTCAAAATATTTATAAAATTGCTAAATTAAATATGTTAATGTTGTTTTTTTGCTGAAATATTAATATTTTGGCTAAAATAGACCATAAGGCTCAAAATAAACCTGTTTCTCTAAAATTGACAACTACCGAATTCTTAGGAACTATTTGATTAAGTGACCAAGTAGTGAGTTATTTGCTTACAGCGTCGTGAAAAGTATGTCCTTCTTGTGACTTTTAATATTATTATGGGGCAGGCTGCCTATAATCTAAGGATGCAAAGCTTGAAAGGAACGATAGTTGATATTAAAAGATTAAATAGTTTTTGAAATACTAGTATTTTTGGATTAAATACTTTTTTACAATTACATACTTAAATGAAAAAAGAGTGTTCGTTCCCCACTACTATGGAACCCTTTCATGTATGTTGAATGACACACTTGACTTTTTATATTTGGCATTCATTACATCCATAATCGTTATATAAAAATAGTACCTAGTTAATGTCTCAAATACCTGCAACCTTTAAATTCCTAAAGCCAACTCAGCTCACGTCAGTTTTAAGATCATGGCCAAATGCATCATACTGTTCCTTTCACATATTATGCATTTTAGGTTTGTTAAAAATATTAATATCGATATATCGAATTTGAAGGCTCCGCAGCCAAAAGCAAAAACTAAACCCTTTTTATATCCACATATGCATCCTTCAATCTATTTTTCTATCCACGTATGTCTAGCTATTTTTCTAGAAATTACGAGATATATAAATATGAGTGAAATATTCCCTAGAACCTAAGTAGGTAAAGTTTTTAAAATTGGACTATTTTCGATTTAATGCTTGTTTTAGTACGTTTATAATAGCAGTCGTATAAGTTCGTCACTGCTACGGAACTTCTCCTATTTTTATAACTAAACTAGTAATTACCCACATCGTAACTTGATGAACTGAAATAATTTCTTTGAGTATAATAATAAAGTAATTTATTTAATACTTTACAAATTATAGACTATGTACAATTTCCTAATTAAAAAATATTATAAGTACTATATAAGTACCAAATCACTGTCGGTTGGGAATGTGCCCATAACGCTGTCCGCATATCCGCGCTGGATGGCAACGCCGACCCGGTGCCTTAAGTATAGGCCAGCCTTTTTGGTCACGTGAAACCTCTATCAAACAAGATGATAGATGTACATATAAACCGAAAGGCTTCACGAGCAGATGGCCCATAAATTTCGGCACTGAACGCCACAACATTTATTTTATTAGGCATTATTTGATCCATATATACTACGGGCATTTCTCCTATTTTTACAAGTAAAATAGAAGTAACCCACATCGCAAGAAGAATTCATTACAATAATATAATGAAATAATTGGATTGAGTCGATATGACCAATATTGATCGATAAGAGGATTAATACTTCTTAGCACTTTATACGTCCCTAATACACTTCATTCTACATGCGTAAAAAAATACTTATAAACAATTTCATATGTTACGCTGTTGCAGTCCAGGCTACGGTAAATATTTGTTGATTACGATTTCCCGAGGCTTTTGTTATTTATAACAAATATAACTTTAGAATAATGACATATATTTTTGTATCTACAAATCTTAGGCGCTTCAGGCCCCTTCGAAACCCTAGAAAGCAAATATGTAGCCATTTTCGATTGGTGATTTTCTGCGGCGTTTTAAGGCTCATTGTTGTGCAACATCTGTGCTGGCTGGTCACAATCTTCAAAAGCACCAATGACATCTTATTAGATCTATTGTTATGTTGTAGCTCAAGCAGTCTGGTTCTCAAACGGTAAGTAACCAACCAGGCGGTGGACAGAGCCCGACGGCTTATACAATAGTGTAAAATTTTGCGGTACTTCTGATACGCTATAGAGTCTATAGACCATTGTGACCGCTGTTCGCTTCGTTATCTCCGCATTGACAGCGGTGTGGGCTGCCACTAGGCGAATTCAGACATTTATTCTGGAAGTATTTATAGCTAAGAAAAGCGGTCACCCTGGCCAGGTCAAATAGGGAATTGTATCAAACTGTTATTATACTAATATGATTTATAAATAATTGTTTTTATCTTTAATTTTATTTATTTTGATTTGATTTAGCCGCTTCTTTAATCTAATAAATCTAAATCCATAATTCTATTATCAATAAAAATGATTTTATTAATGCATTTATAACAGTATACTGTGTGTACAACGCTTTTGCAAAATACTAACACCAAAATAATAATAAAAAGATACGAATTTTACGGCAGAGAAACTGCTAGAAGAGTTTTGATTTAAAATAGAGTCAAATAATAGAGTTAATTAGAGAACAATCTGTTATTAACAACAATCCGCCTATTGTCTTCTGTACTTAAACTTCTTGAATTGTATCTTAATGTTATGCAATAAAGTATATCCTATTCTATTCTGTTGTGTACCACATATACATATAAAAAAGATTTACAAGTCATAAACGTATAGCAAGTAATAATCTGCTTACCAATATACCTACCAACTTCCCACCTACATTATATTTTTCCATCATATGCGGCCGTCCAAGTGTGGCCTAATAACGCAGCACAAAAATTCTATTGGTTTTCTCAAACAATTGCAAAGATCTATTTCCACCCTTCCTCTTATGAAATCCAAATACATAAACCGTTTTCACACTGTTCGATAAACTAACAAAACGTTTTCAAATTGTGCACAACGGATGCAGTAAACCGCTTTATTGATGGTAATACGATTATCGGCTACTGTGCAAGGTACGGCTCGGCTTAGCTGAAATTGGTCTCTACTAGTCAGGTTTCTGTTAGCATTTAAAAGCATACCAAATCTTTTATTGTATATACTTACTATTATACACATAAATAAGAACGTACATAAATAAGAACGTACATAAATAAGAATAGTAGTATTTTATTTGATTTTACAATTTTAGGATGACTACCAGCTATTAACATTATAATAATTACACATTAGTGATAGTGAACTATTAACAAGTTACCACAGATAGAAATATATTATGATACCTAGTCAGAGAACTAAAATCACAGAGAAAATAAATAGTAATTTAAACATGAAAAACTGTCTAACATACTAAGAAAACCTGCTCATTACACACTTAAATAAAAAATATCATTGAGTTTATTCCTAAAACCAGACACTGAGTTACCCTTTATATCCAAATCATAGCTGCGAATTAACTTATTTATTATAGGTAGTACACGTTCGATACAGTAAAACTATTTTGGCGATCGTTCGTAGATAGCATTATAGTAGTTAGAAGATAGTATAATAAAGAAAACTTAATTAATTAATTAATGCTTTAGTTAGATACATCATTTATTACTTAATTAAACCTTTGATTAATTTTTAAAAATTACTAGAAAATAGGTAAAAACCCCTTCCATTTTAATCTAAACTGTCGAAGAGTATTTGAAGAAACTTTTAGACCGGGGCACAAACTAAATAAATTACAATTAAAAACTACCAGAACATAAAAAATTGACCTTTTAGACCAGGGTAGATAATTTTTGAGACAAAAATAAATTAAAGTACGATGAAGCCCATTGGAAAAGGATGAGAATATAACAAAAATGAAAGGAAAATATAATTTACGGGAGATCTGAGGTCGGGAAGTGGAAGGGGATGGGTTTTAAGGGTGAAGAACGGTTTATCTCGATATCCGGCAAAACTACAAGTCCTAAGGAAAAAAGTTAAATGGCAAAGTTGTAGGTAATAAAAAAGATCTACAACTTTTGTGTTTACACATTTTTCACATAACCTCAAAATTTATGTGAAATGCCACTGCCATAAAACGTGTGATGCCACTTCTACGGCAGTAAGCAGGAAAATTGGCACCGCGATTAGGTAAAGCCACTTGCTTAAACATTTGATACTTACACTGGCCACTTCTGTCGCCACTTGCCTGCTTGTTGCCGCGGTGGCTGTACTGGGATAATAAAAAGAAGAATAATGGCCTGCCAGCCGCATTCAGGGAACTATTAATGTGTGAATTATAAAATGTAAAACTTGTTTCAAAAAAGGAATAATCAGCATAGAAATTCAGTCCAAGCAATATGGCCGATTTCTATACTATATTCATTCACTTGTCTTATCATCGGTTGAATTTTCACATCTTAGAGCTTATGTCAAATTTTAAGGTTCGTAAGATGTAGGTACAGGCTAATGAGATATACCTATATTTTTTAAATTTATAATAACATACAGAATTTATAGATATATTTAAATTTATAGAAATAGTAGCTCGTACATTACACCTCGTTATGTCAAATTATTACTTAATACCACTCCAAGGATCTCTTAATAGGCACTCCTGACAAATAGCCCGCCTACGAGTCATGTAGATGGGTAAAGCCGTGCACTGAGTTACTTACGTAGTTTACGTTATATCGAAACTTCTGCAAATTGTTGCGTAATATTATATATAAACACTTTTATTTCAAATAGGCCGTCCTATTATATATATGGGAGAAATTACGTAAATAGATAAATAAGAATCGTGATTCCAAGTATGAAATTATTATTAAATAGTAACAAGATTAATTATTTCATATAATGAAAATTATTATTTATATCGTAGGAGAGATTACAACGTTACAAAGTAAGATGATGCAGCAGATGCATTGATGCATCAGCCATATTGTCTTATTTAATTTAATGAAGAAATAATTTTCCGGCATAAGTGAGCTACGTAATGAAAAAACATCCTTACCAATTAAAATTGTGGTTTCTAAGATTACAGTGTTCACATGGACGCAGATACAATAACTTTCAGTTTTATTATCAGTTCAGCTCAGTTCTTGTTTCGCTGGCTCCGACATATTTGATATTGATTTTTCCAGTATCACTCCAGTTTTATTATATTTAAACATCGAAGTATGGGTAATCTACATATAATAAAAACATGACAAATTTAACATCGTACGATTCTTTCAACAATTCAAAAGTTCGTGAGAGCTGCCATTCGTGGTAGGAATGACGTCACCGTTGCCGCAGGAATGTCGAATTACAAGATTACATACAACACAGCCGGTTAAAAAGCATAAATGTTTGATCTCTGAATCATTTTATATCGCCCAAAAAATCGCTAAAAGATGTGTTAACTTACTTATCAATTATTTACGAAGTTATAAGGTGATAAGTTATTGCAAGTTAATTAACACTTAAAAAAGGATTTCATGCAACTCAAGTGTTTACAGAACATGTGTAACGAGAAGCGTTTACGCCATTTTAATAACTTTTCAAAAAATACGACCCGTTATTATGTAACGTGTTGATTATTACGATTTATAGAATATTTCTATTACATATTTCACTCCCTTCCCTCAATCTCTATTTTACTATGATGACTTTCTATTATTATACTATATTACTATCGTATAATATGAAGGTCTGTGGTTGAGCGGGCTAAGCCTTTGCCGGCTTACCGCATTGCAACCCAGAGGCTCCGCGTTCGATTTAGTAAAGAATTTTCCCGCTATTTACTATGAACAAGTTTCTTAATATCTTAATATTTTCTCTATTATGAAATTAAAGCAATCATTGAGGGATATTTTTATAATTGTTTTTTTTCCTTTTTTTTAACAATGGCTAAAATGCCATTTTTTCCAATAAGTACCTGTATATTAGCCATAATACAACTGTAACTTGCTTAATTTGGGAATATACAATGTGTGTTTGTCTACCGATTAATTATATATATAGTTTAAACCTCTCATACCTTTGATCACATTTCCAGTCATATATGAACTCTCATACACAATTAATATTCCTAAATACTATTTTAGTGTGAAATTTATATATTTAAATAAAGCAGTTTTATCCCATCTAATTGAAAATCATTAATTTCTGTGCCAAAGGGTCAAATTTCTTGCTAACTATAGATAACACTTTATTGTACACCAATACAAACATGAACTTAAAGACTAAAATTATATCTTGTTATGTACAAAGGGCGGTCTAGCCGAGCTATAATATGATAATGGAGATGGTGGTATACGTAACATATAGTACCAATATATATATGTCGGAGGGAGTCGGATTGATTGTTGTTTGGATGTATAACGCACAATATTATTTGTTTACATTTTAATTACTTTTTTCTCACTCATTTTAATTTAATTTTATTTGATTTGTTAAATCTTTCTATAACTTAAAGATCGTCCTAACGTAATAAAAGTTATGAATATTGTAATTTAATATACGACCAATCACAGCAGAGCATGTGCCTCGAGCGGGGTCGAGGCGCCATCTGTACTTTAGGTAGACGGGCGAGTTTGGTGATACATTTGAGTGAGTTTGGTGATACATTTGAGTGATAGTAACGGAGCGAGTTGGATCGTTAACACCGTAAGATCGGTGCCCTGAATCCGCGGCTCGGTCTAAACTGTGTCAAAATATTGTTTAAATCTAAATTAAAAGTGTATAAACCGTGGCCGTGGCGTATGTTTTATGCTCGCATTTTATCCTGATGACGCCCACTAAACCTACAACCACTAAAGAAGATGTCACGAGAACGATGCCTTCTCCGATATATATATATATATATATATATATATATATATATCGGACCATACAAATACATATGTACAAAATATATAAATGTTTATAAATGAATTTAAATATCATATTCCAACGACAGGTACTATTTTTTGATGATAGTTTTAAATATCGCTAGCGATTTTGCTTTGTCTGATAGTAACAGGAAGCGCGTGCCAAAGCTGTATAGCCTTAACAGTAAAAGAAATGTTGTAAAAGATATTTTCCTCATCTATTATTATATTGCTGGCTATATATTGGATTAAAACGTTCAGATATTAGATTGTTACAACTTGAGACGCGAGACATGTGTACATTCGGTAATCTATTAGTGTTGTGTTCGGTTATATTTGTACCTGTGTTATACGTGTTTAATAAACTCTATAGTCATTCTAACGGTATTTTAATTCGACTCCCGCTAAACTCGTAACAATATTATAACAAAGAATGTTAGTGGCAGTACTAAAATCTGTGCAAGAGATAATTATTAAATTATCTTCGATGAGCCTTATAATATGAGTTTGTTACTGTCTCTGTAGTCTATTAGAATCCCTCTGAATAAATTACTGCTTCCTTTGGCTATCGAATACCACAAAGAAGCATTCTTCGTCTCATATCTGAAATTTGGTTTTGTACAATTTTGGAGTGCTACACATCAGTCATCAACTCGAGTCTCTTGTCACCTTCCTCAAATACACAGTGAAAACTTATAACCAGTATGTATGTAAAGTGTAATTTCCCTGGATATCAGTGTCATATAAACCCAGGCATTGAAGCGTTGTGTACTATAAAACGCAAATGAAGCCCCATCCATAAAAACAGGGCTACCATCAGTATTACCTATGAAAATTAAATAAAGCATTAAAATAGGTCGCATGTTTAATAGGATAAAGATAAGTACAAGTTTCAATACATAAATAAATTGTCAAGGAATAGTTTACATTCAAAGATTAGGTAATAATCGGCAGACAAACATACATATTGATTATTTCAAAATTAAGCAAGTTACTCTTGTGTTATGGGTAATATATACCTGACTACTCAAGTCAGACACCCAGACTAAATTAAATAACGGAGAAAATTCGTTTCCGACATTTACCATACCAGAAATCGAACTCGGAGCCTCCGCGTTGCAATGAGGTAGGCCGGCAAAGGCTCAGCCCGGTCAACCACAGAAGCCGTGTATTAGATATTTATATATTATTTTATATTGTATATTGAATTCATAGATAGTCGGCTTATCCAAGAAAGTCATACAGGCCGGTTCCTACAACTATTATTTATAACTTTACCATCGGTTGAATTTTGGCATTACTTGTACGGAGCTTATAAATTTTTAACCGATATTAAGCCTAATTGCCGGTAGGTAGATTTGGAACCGCCCATTAGTGTTAAAGTTGATAAAATGGAATTATGGATAGAGGAAATGCATCAATTAAACGCGACTATTTTGAAGTTAAAATATTTGCAAAAAATATTTTAAACCATTGACTTACAATAAAAAAATACACTAATAGACCGCGCGAATTGAAAATGATAGAAAACGCTTTCCCAGGTATTTGAAAAGTGTAAGTCCATAATGTTTACGAACAAATATTATAGCAAGGCCTCCTGTTTGGAAAACCCGAAACAAATATGTGTTTGAACCACCAAAATTGAACGCTTAACAACGGATCACCTGCCAACCCTATATATAACGAAACATTCCATACAGGTACTCACAATCGACTGTATTGTGCGGTACTACGTGACTCCAATGTTGTGGGTAAATCAAACAAATATAAACTTTAGATATTGAAACATAAAATTAAAATTCGCCTAATAAATATAATTAATGTTATTGAAGTATGCGTGTATCTATTTAGGATTTGTATGACGTATCGCCTTTGCAATTTTAGCTACATGATTATGAATTAGTAATATAGAAAAAATCAATTGTTAGCACGGTTTCGTCATTGGTCGCTGTCTTATGAAATTTAGAACAAAAAATTTCAAATACATACATGAATGGATGATACACATTTATTACAGATAAGTTTTAGTACTCTTCTCAAAGTTGCTTCATTGATTGAAGATACTAATTCATCTTATAAAAAATATTTTTTTTGCAAATTTCCATGTCAGTTACAAACTATACTTAAGTTAATATTTTTTAATATTTTTATAATTGTGCACCAAAGGCGGACTCATTTCTATCTATTCCAGACAACCTCTGGCAAAAATAAAGTAAACTAAAAATGTTAATATATGATGAGTATAATGTTCATTACAAAATATTTGCTATCTTATTTACTCGAATAAGCAAGGGCGCAGAATAAAAAGTTGCAAGACAACTAATTAAGTTTAACAATCGATTATCGGACTCTTAATGGGGTGGTTAAAACACAATAGATAGTTTAGAATGTGAAGATTAGACCGCCTAAAGCGTCCGACTTTGGAGAATCGATTAGCGAAATTGACACGTGTCTAGATATACTGGTAATTGTAAAACGGAATAAAGTTCCACTTTATGTTGATACTTGTCATTTTTATGACACGAATTTGTGAAAACAACCTCTTTAGGCGCTCAGAACTAATATACAGTTTTTCTGGACATCGATGGATATTAATTAACGAAAATATAAATGTTTTTTCAGAGAGCTATAATTTCTGACCAAATATATTCAATCTTATTTTGCTTAGGAAGTGGCCAAATAACAAAGTTCAATCTCATATTCTGTATAATTGCTTCCATAGGGATATTAACTGTAACATTTTTTCCAAATATCCATTTTTCGAATAATTCTGTTACCATATTCAACTGTTCTGTATTATCATCATTGACATCATACGAGTTATTAATAAGTTCAAAAAGATTGTTTAACAACTCAATGTTTCTTTTTAAAGTATCTGTTGCTAGTTCCAAAGCACTATTCGGAGTACTCAAAACCTCGTCTAAGAAATCTAAAGTATCTCTTTTGACAACACCTTCAGCAGTTACTATGTACTGTATAGATTGACGAAATTTAGAGTTAGACTTAATAAAATGTTTATGTTTTTCCAAAATATTCGGTACTGCATCAAAGAAAACTTTAAGGTCAAAGTTTGAAAGGTTAAGAAGACGTCTTATCCAGTCAATCAGAAATTGCGAATACGAATTTCTCTCTTTACACAAATCTAATGTAGTGCAAATATGATTTTCTACATTATTTCTAGCAATCTTACTCTGTTGTCTTTTAATTTTTTCCTTCAGTGTTTGCTTATACCACTTTGTCGGCAGCAACAACTTTCTTTTTACTTTTGCAAGATTAAATTCCATAACTTTATCTAGAACCTCATTCGAAAGGTCCATAAAATCTAACATAAATTCTTCACTTGCATTAAATGTTTTGTTATCTACCACCGTTTTCACATTGTATTGCGTTATATACTCAAATTCTTTTGTTGCATTATCAAACAACTGTTGGATCATATCAATCTCATAACGACTTAATTTATAATTTTCCTTTGCATTGCTGGCTGCGTTATGTAATTGTGTTTTTGAAATTATCATTAGAACTGCAATGTACGTATCCCAAGATATAGTATCGCTATCAGAATCACATTCTGAGTGGTCATCAGCTTTTTGTGGTTCGACCGTCGAAGCAACAACGATATGTCTAACCTTATCTGTTGCATTTATGTTATCTGCGTTGATAGTGAGAAGTGGTGTTGCTAAAATTAAAAATATTTCAGATCAATATATAGGAGTGCTGGCAACGTAGACAGTAATTATGTCAAGTATTCGATATTTTTTATTTTGCTGAATTCATGATCAGAATTACCGCCTGATCTCACATATGATTAGGATACATTAAATATTTCTTGCACGTGTAATACAGTAAAAGTTTGAAGAAGAATATTAATAAGAATAAAATTAAAAACTCACCAAGAAGAATTAAATGTAATATTTTCATAATAAAATTGGTTTGTGAACTGTAACTTTTTGGTTTGCATAGAACATGATAAAAGAATTTCTCGTCCATTTTTATGTATTTCAATTTATTTTATCTACATTTTTACTGGTAGTATTGTAAGTTCGTTTAAGGAAAATACAATTTTATTTGTATTTACGACAACATGACGTGACTCAAAACCATTTGATTAACAGGAAATATATACTTAACAATGACGGTTCCAACAATATTACTCAAACCAAGGCATTGTCTCCATTTTAATAAATTAAATAATTGTAAATATAATATTAAAATATAAAATTTAACTGTTTATCTACTCATATAAACTGTAAATAGTGTAAATTATTATTATCGATGTTAGTTAATATGTTGATCATTAATAAATGATGTAATATATAAATAACCATTATTTTAATTAAGTTCTTCTAAGCAGGGTATATCCACGAATACTGTCGCTCTCAGAAATATTAAAATACGAATAACTTAAAGAGGCATTAGTTTAAAAACCATCTCAAATAAACGTATATGTATGAAGATATACTTATTGAAAATGTATGAGGCGAAAGGGCTTTGTCAGGATTGTGACAAATGGAGATCCGTTGTCTCTGCTTATCACTATGAAAAAGGGGTGTGATGATATGTACGTATGTTCTTAAGGCCCTATTAATAAATTCAGCTATTCATAAATGATTATTTATTATTCGAGAAATGGTTTGCACATTACGTGGCAATGTCCTATAAGTGTTACCTCCAAATTATATTCCGATGCTTTTTTCAAATTATTATCTCGCATTCCAAGATAAACTTAATTCATCATGCGTTTACACCAATGACAAGAGCTATGAATTTCAAAGAAGCAAGTGAGGTGTGTAAGACTAAGCCTAAATGGCGCTCTGTTGTTCGTGCCTACCCCGCAAGGGACGTGGCGTGAAGTTATGTATGTATGTTTACACCAATCTTTCCAGTAAAGTGTAAAGTAAAACGTATACAAAAACTTGATCTCCCCATTTTTTACGGTAAAGAATAATATATGGGTTTAAAATTTACGTTATTGTCAAATAAATCAAAATATTTTATCGATAATGTTGATATTCGACATTGAATGATTCTATGTTTATATGGAACACTCTACTAATTCATCTAAATTGAAAGAAATAATTGAATTAACCGTCTAATATCAACTTAATAATCTAAAATAAAACTAACTATATTTAAAATTCCCAGGTTCGCTGTTAATGAAAAATCCCCGCGGCATATCCCAATGTTTTATCAGAACCTTTCTAGCCAGAACTATATACAAATTGACATGGCGGATACAAGAGGTGTCTGCCATATAAAACGGGGGCAGGATTACCGCACTCGACTGTATTCATAAAGTTTTCAATAATTTGGTATAGGTACTGTTTAATACGAAACACAGACTTAAATGGGTATAACATAAAATTCTGTCTTCAATATATAAAATGTACGTAACATCTGTAAAATTGTTCTAGCAATAATAAGTTATTGTTCTAAATAAGTTCGAGATAAAACAACACTTTTAACGGATTACATTTTTTCCTCTCTTTCTCTTTTTTTAAGGATTATAGGTTTATTTTCTTTATCTATGGTCTTGTATATTTGCAAATCTCTCATTGCTCTTGTAATACATTTTAACATAGAGTACTTTGTTTTATTTCAGTAATATATTTAATTACAAAAATAGTGTTTTTGTAATAAATATGTGAATTTTAGCAACCATTAACCTCTCTCTAACTCTCTGACAGTAAGAAGCAGCATATTTCAAAGTTAAACAGCATTCACTGTTAAAGAAATGTTGGAAAAATCTTTGAAGAATATTGAAGTATTGAATTCAAAATTATATTCTTCATACCTAGAATAATAGAATATTTTGTCTATGACATTATACAATAAGGTTTTATAGAACAAAAAATATCTTAAAAGTTTGATGTGTGTGCAGGTGTTATGAGTTAAAGATACTTATCAGAGCGCAAATTGTGGGAATTGGATTAGCGAATGAATTTAAAAGATCCTTAAGGTACAGGATAAGTGGATACCATCTATACCTGATTTTCTTTATTGCTTTATAAGCAAGAAAAAACTGAGCAGTAGTATATGATTTAGGATTTTATTCAGAGTACCCTTTTCATTGGGTAATTAAGCTTTCTAGTGTTATTTTTCGAGTAAGAACTCATTACGATATACATACGTTTGCCTTTAACCCGTTTCACCCTTGAGTTAAGTGACAATGCCCTCTAATATTAAAGTACATGCAAACTTTGAAGGTTTCGGTTTCAAAGGGATGAATGTTTTAGGCGTCCCTCAAACTACACATTGGTATTTTGTAAGCAAGTACGAGTACTTTACAGAAAGATAAATAATGGTCCGTTAACCTGAAGTAGCTGTGATTTCATGAAATAATCATCAAAGTAATTCAAAACATCAATTAAATTGTGCTGATTATTAATTAATAAATTCGACAGACAAACACATAATATATTCTCAAACTAAACATATTATTTTTAAGCTATTGTATAGCTTTTATCGCGGGCTTTGAGCGCGGCGACCGAATCAAGAAATTCCGTAACGAAAATAAAACCTAACACCACCCACCACCCACTCCGCCTACGATGTAGCTCGGCCGAGCGTTCGCTTAACGTGTATGTATATGGTACGACTGTACGAATATCGCACGGATCGAAACGAGCTGCTCCGAAATTGGACGAATACGTAAGCAGCTGTTTGTGAGAAAGTATATAGGTGTATAGGTATCATATCTTTATAATGCCACACTCACCGCATCTGCGCCCCGTAAGTATACATATAGGTATATATGTATATATAGGTAGGTGTACCTATGTACAACAGTGAATAGCAGTTGCTGGTGAATAGCTGTACGCGTAAAATTTGTGTAAAAAGTGTTTTAAATATGAATAAACAAAGTGCATTTATTAATGAAGAAAGTGATGAAAAAATAGCGAAAGAAAATGAGTGATAGCTCAAAAATACTGCATAAATAAAAAATAAATAAATAATTATAATTGCATAAGTTGATAAAAAAATGCTAAGCAATAATAGCTTTACCGCGGCAGACCCCGAGTGCCACAAGGAGTTTTTTATTTGTTTTTTGTTCTGTGGTTAATATAGTAAAATATCAACCAGTATGGGATAGGTATTAGAGTAAATAAATGGAGTTCATATACGTAATTCAACCCATAAATCGAACTCTGAACTTCTTATCTATAATAGACCAATCGGGTCAACTTTAGAACCACAAAGACCGTCATAATAAAAAAATCAGGTTTTATTAGCATATATACGATTATACACCAACTACTGGGCTCGGTGTTGACTACTTTTAAAGGACTCCCCCCCCCCCCTTTCTGAACATCAAGAATTTAGATGTAGTTTTCTTCTCGATGACTTTCTTACGCCATCAGCGCGGTGTAGTTGTAAAAGTCAGGTCAAAATAACTGACTAAGAGGTGCATGCTCCTCGGCTAATATTCGAAACCATATCATTGGAGTAAGACGGGTGTTATGGTTACTATTACGAAAGACTGTCTATACGTACAATAATTTTTAATTACACTGTTGACTTTTTGCTACCCAGCAGTGTGCTCGTACACCGAGAATTACTTGTTCCGTTTGTTATTGAAACGGTGGATTATAAAGCTCAGAACTTTGAGCAGGCTGATATAAAGAGCGCTGACAAAAAAATTAAGAGTCTTCAGGTGATCAAAGCGCTGGTATCGACCTCTGACTAAAGATCATTACGGCGATGGCACGAGAAATATGGTAACTTAACAAGCCTTGTATATATTATAGTATTAAGGGACTATAAGTAGAATATATTAAATATATTAATGATCGCTTAGATAAAGTTTTCTTCATTGTTATAGTTGTAGCATAGATTATGCACTTTCTCTTAAAAATTCAATTATACATTTTAATTGTTATTTCATATAATTAAGATTTCTGAGTGCAGTATTCAGAGTTCGAAAACATTCCCACAAATACTCCTGCAATTGCTACGACCTAAAACAATTATACAACATTACCCAACACTGATAAATAAATATTTTTATCTAGTATTTGATAAATTATTATCTAAGTGCGACATGACGTCACCAAAAAATAAATAATATTAATAGTATATAAGCCGTACAAGCCTGTGTGTATTCGTCGTGTGTCGTGTATAATTAACATTCTGGTCTTAAATCCCGGTTGCGTTCTGAGCCTAAAGTCCGTTTTTCTATTCTATCTCACACGGTCTTTTGGCACAGTGAGTACATTGTAGCATGGGTATGTGTCGTGCACAATGTGAAGTCAGAGTTTCCCAGACTATGTCTGAGACATATCACTTTTGCATTACGTATGATATACGTAGGCGTCTGACATAATGTCTATTATTTAAATCATATACAACTTTTTACTCGTAAAATGGGATGCTCTCCGAGAAATATGTTTATATAACATACACGAGCTAAGACAACAGAAAAACATTCAAATATACAAACCGGCCTTATGCAGCTTATGTACAAAAAAAGATTGTGTAGAGTTAAACTTCCACTACTTTTTTCCATTTGGATACAGATCCTAACAAAAACAATTTTATTTTATTTTTAGACTCTGCCACCTTTATGATCTTTTCCAGAATTTTCCATCCCGTAATTCATAATATACAAAGCGATACTTTTTATTATTTTGTTGGAATTCTAAAATCATCAGCGACTGACTTTGTCTGATTTAATTTTTATAAATTCTTAATTAAGTGAAATCTAACCTGAATTTCTTTATTTATCACCATAATACAAAATAGCCAGTTAACAAAAAAAAATTAAGTCATTTTTAAACTAATACAATAAAAAAACCGACTTCAAAAACGAAAAGTTTTTTCGTTTTTGAAGTCGGTTTTTTTAAACGAAGTTTTTAAATTTTATTTGTTACTTTTTAGTGTCTAGCTATGTATGGGAGTACCTACGAATGGTGCCGCGCTTCTTAAAAAATATAGGTCCCAAGAACCGGGAACAAAAAAATGTTCGTAAAATGAAAACTACTAGGTCAAACTATGTCAAATTTTTAGGGGACCACATGGCAGCTATTCCGCGTCGAACAAAAAAGAATCACGTAAATCGAATCATAAATCTCAGAGTAATCGGTGTACATATGGAACGAAAAGGAAATTTTCTTCATAAAAAATGTTTATAAAATAAAAACTACTGGGCCAAACTATGTAAAATTAAAATTATTATTAAAAAAAAAATAAGATCCCGACGAATTGAGAACCTCCTCCTTTTTTCGAAGTCGGTTAAAAAGAAAACTTATTTGAGTTATATTGTATTCTACTCATAGTCCCTCAAGAATATAAGTAGAATACTGAGCCTAGGTCACCGTCTTCTACGGGTAAGGTGTCAAGAAAGCTAGCTACATTTCTATGCTGGAACACCGTACTGATCCATTATCCGAGGTAGGCACCAGCCCTCTGATCAAATAAAGAGTCAATGAGTCGTGTTGATAAATTTTGGTACAGGCTCATAGCCGCAGGTCCCACGGTCCAAGCGTTTCAACAGCAAACGGCACAAAATACAAATATCTTTTATCAACCTAACTTGATGAATTATAGGATGCCAATTCAAAATTTCACTTTCTATTTCTCTTCGTTCGAGATCCTATTTTAAGACAAAATGTGGCTCATTTCCCCCAGGAAATATCGACCTAACCAAATATCTTTAAAATTTCTTCAATCGACTGGTATCTGTTATACATACATAAAATAATACACTGCAATGCCGTAAAATATTAACGAGTTAAAGAAAAATGGTTGGTATAAAAACCTTCGCCATGAAATAACACTTTAAATGTGCCAATGTTTGATCAAGATCAGTCAAAGTATTTTAGTTTATCTAACTCATATAAAGCAATTTCCATTTTTTATTTTACAGAACTGTGGGCCTAAAGAGGTAATTTTCGCAGATTCATATTTTATGATGAATATCAACATAAAATGGAACTTTATGCTATGTGCTAAAACTACCAGTATATCTAGACACGTCAATTTCACTAAGCGATTCTCTAAAGGCGACCGCTTTAGCTTTCGCTTTTCCGTCATTTTAAAATGTTAATAGTAATTATTAATCAAATCAATGAATAAATTTACAGTTCTATTCCCGTACAAATAGGTAAATCCATTCTGCGTCCAATAACTTGTTTAACCGCAAGGTTCTCCCGGGCCGGGCTGACCTTAAATTTGGGTCAACGGATTCCCTGTGTGGCTTTGACATGTACGGTGACTAACAGGGTGACTGCAGTCGAAGATCCTTTTGATTGCTTTTGCACAAGTTGAAACTCGACACGCGCAGCTTTGCTTTCGAATGCATGTCAATCAATTAGAATTCACTGTATGTTGCCCTTGTTTGGGTTAATAGTGGAGTATAAACCTACTACACTAATTTATGGACCCGGCACTGAGTATCACTTCATAGAAGCGTACGTGACTTATTACGAGCTTTTATTAAATTTGCAATGTTTATTCGTGAGTTTGTTAGTCAGTCAGTAGGAGAGTCAGTGTCGCTTATATATTGTTACGAGCTACACAGGACTCGAATTAAAATGCCGTTGGAATTACTATAGAGTTTATTAGAACTGTACTAACACGTATAAAACAGGTACAAATATAACTGGATACAACCAGTATACACTGCACGATTCAATAACGCGCAAAGTCCGTCGCTATATCGCTCATCGAATGTACGTCTCACTCGTATCGTAATCCTCGCTTGACTGCCCCTCTCCGCCTTGGGCCATTGCTTTATAATGCACTGATCCAAACCTGGCAAGCTTCGACGCAATACAATAACAACAAGGATTAGTTCGACCCTAATGACGGCCATAAAACAAGTACAATAACAATAGAATGTTTTTCTTAATTACAAATTCTAAACACAAAATAAACAAGACATCTTAAATGTGGGGAGGTAATAAACTGCGCTTTACGACAGGCAGGTGTGCGTTTACCTTTGTCGGTATGTAACAATATGTATAGATTAGAACTATTACACAAACAGGTATTCAAAATAAATGCATTCCATTTCAGTTTTCTAGTTCTGTTTATAAAATGTTAAGGAGGAAAAAGAAGTTGTAAACAGGGCGCGTGTTTAATTAAAACGGTCCAAATCTATTTGTAAAAAAGTCGTAAACCGCATTAAAGAGCCAGCGTCAAAGCCTCTGCCCCAGGGCGTTGTACAGTTTGTAGCTGTTTGTGGATATTTTAACGCTCTTCTACGATTTCCTATACAGGCGACGACTGACTTTCAACATATTTTATATAAATACTAGTGATATGCTGTTTTGTCAAACAGAAAATAGACGGTTCATTGCTCTTTCAATTTTGATAAAAATAAGGCATTGTCGATTTCGAAAAGTAAGTGGATTTAATTTTTAAAAAAGGTTTCACATGTAACTTTTTAACTTATTATATGCTTATTTGTTATTAAATCGTGTTTCTTATAATATGGCGTATGTTCAAGCACAATTTTGTAAATTTCAAGTAATAATGTATAAATAACTAATAGAAATACAAATATCAAAATTTTGACATTTTTACAATAAAAAATAACGAAAAGCAAAAGGCAGTTAAAAAGTCACATATGAAATCTTTTCTAAACACTACGTGCGTTTTTTTGTGATTCATTTCTATACAAATTAAAAATCAGAAATGAACACTAATAATGGCTGATTTCGGCTTATAAGTATAATTTAATTACGATAGGCACCCCGGTTATAGCCATTGATAGTTACTAATTAGTGATTAATATTCATATGATTTTGCATGAAATATAAGAAAATGTTATAGTTTTAGTAATATGTACACTAATCAATAGCGTTATGAAATGAAATAGTTAATTTGTATTAGACCAATAGCATTTCATAATACCAATCATTCATATTGAACTAGGTGTAAAATACATTCATCGTACACATGTTTAAAGTTAAAGTAAAGACAAGTTTAAAGCGGTATCTACATCATGATACGATTACTATATAATGCAAAAAAATGATGACTTATTCATATTGCGTTGGAGTAAGTTTGTAGGCTTCCTTAACAACCAAACATACTCAACTCAATATAAATAAGACCGTAGTATTTATTTGTGTTGTTATTGTTAAAACTGCTTAGCTTGATTGTTTATAAATATAACATTTTCCTTTCACGTTTCTAACTACATATTTTGAAGGCAGAACTGCCTGTGTTTTCCTCCGAAATTTTATATTCTATCATATATCCTTTTACACCACCAATATTTATATCAACTGACAGAACATCCATTAACCTTGTTCTTGTGGTCATAGGTAACCAAGAGAAATTTCAAAAACAGTCATCGATCTATTGGAATAGTTGACAAATATCACAATAAATAATAATTCTGAAACAAAGCTCACGTAAAGCGCGGGTTTTCAAATAACATGTCATCATTATAACTTTAAAATATTATCTTTACACATAAAAATCTTTAAATATAACACACTGTTTATCAGATGACTTAACACATTACATGAGAAACATGTCGTTTATGTAATGTCATTTATGTCGTTCTGCAGCATGTCGAACACGCTGCAGAACGACATAAAATTGTTACGTTATGCGAAACAGTCAACCAATAGTAGATCCAGTTTAGAATTCTGTATTAGGATACGCGTAAGTCAATCGCCTCCATAGCCGTAGCAGCGCTTTAAGCCTTTTCACTCGATTTTACTAAAGTCACCTGTTAGTGGCTTAGTGGAAAAGTAGATGGCAATTTCTACAATACCTTCCAGTTCCACTTTGTGACTGTGATTTTAAAAAATATTGTAGGTGAGTTTGTTCAGGTTGAACTTAACAATTTTCCTTAAGTTTTCTTTTGCTTTTAAGCTGTTACAAATGCTAACTTTCACACTAACCATTTCTAACAAAAAATCAGCACTAATTATGATTTGTATATATAAGATAAAGGTTTTTAAGTTATTAAGCTAAATAGCAAAAACAGAGCCCTTATAATTTGGTATGTTATTGCGTTTACAGTATGTCTTTGGCTATAACTATCTAAAAGTACATACTTTTATATATAACAGTTTTATAATACATATATAACATCCAGAAATAATATTCCTGGGGGATTCGCCTGTTAGCTGATTAACGTGAAATCGTTCAGGATAATTATATTGGCGTTAGTTGGTTCGTCTTATTGCCGGTTCCTATATTTTACCTACTGTTTATTACCTTACTATCGGATAAAATTTGACATATAATTATCACGTGCTAATAACGGTGAAGAGAAACGTCGTTATGCAACCAGCACATCTAGATAACCGATGTGTCAAACCAGCCAAGCCGCCTTGGGCAAGCGTGGCGGGTATACTGTCCGCTACCCCTATAGTGGGAGGCCCGCGCCCAGCAGTGAGACGGGCTGTTATTATTATTAAGCCCGGTAATATCTGCCATGTAGCTTGTTCTTCCATACATTGATGCATTCGGAGACTATTATTATTAATCGGTTCAATTTACACATTGTAGACATACTAAACGGTAGCACAATCAATGAAGTTACTTTAATCACATATATAAGTATTATGTATAACCTATCGCAATTTACGCTCATGCCTTTAGTGGAATGTAGAGTATGATCACAACGCGAGTGATTCCAACGGCGCCACGTTTGTGGTGGCACTATAATATATTATGGTATAAAGCATATAAGCCTACGTATGGATCTTAGGTATGGTTATCATTGGAATTTTACTAGGTTATGAGCTTGATATTTCAAATATCTGGGTTATAGAATATATTCGCTGTTTTCCAATAACTTTCGATTTCATACGCAGCAGATTAATAAACATTTTCCGAGATTAAAGATATCCTAATATCAGCTCTTAATCTATCATATAAATCTGTAGAGGTCGTGTTTATACAAAGTATTAAAAAAAAATCAGGGCGGCTATTTCGGTCACCTATTCCTAAAATACAAATATTAGAATTATTGTCTGTCTGTTTGCTAGAGCATCACATGAAAACTACTAAACGAATTTAAATTAAACTCGACAAAGAGCTGACTGAAATCCCGTGACAATACTTTTCAATTCACTAACAAATACGTTGTCATGGCCAGGCGAACGAAGTTTTACTAGTGCAGCTTGTATTTCAAATCAAACAGTTAACCTGATTAATTGATTTACAGTTAAGGTAGTTTTAGTTCCTTGGTAGAACAGGGAAGCACAATATCAGACAGTCTGCAACTATATCTGTGCACTTTGCCGTCGTCATCGATAGCCATTCGATCCACAGAGCAGAATATAGGTCTCCCAAAATTTGAGCCACATATCCCGGTCACCCACTTTACTTACGGACAACTTACGCGGGTCGTCGGTCCACAAAGGTGGAGAATATCATACACTACATTTTCTGAGGCGCGGTTTCCACTCCCAGATTAGTGTGCTTTGACGGCAACAGGTCTGTGTCTAGGAATACACTGACCGCGTCGGTATCCTACGTCGGTGTCCTCTTTTTATTTAACAGACTTCGAAAAAAGGAGGAGGTTCTCAATTCGTCGTTTTTTTTTTTTTTGCTTTTCTTTATGTATGTTCGCCGATAACTCCGTGATTTATGATCCGATTTACGTGATTCTTTTTTTGTTCGACGCGGAATAGCTTCCAATTTCCCCTAAAATTTTTACATAGTTTGGCCCAGTAGTTTTCATTTTATGAACATTTTTCATGGAAATAATTTTCACTCCGTTCCATATGTACACCGATTACTCTGAGATTTATGATTCGATTTACGTGATTCTTTTTTTGTTCGACGCGGAGTAGCTGCCATGTGGTCCCCTAAAAATTTGACATAGTTTGGCCCAGTAGTTTTCATTTTACGAACATTTTTTTGTTCCCGGTTCTTGGGACCTATATTTTTTAAGAAGCGCGGCACCATTCGTAGGTCCACCCATACATAGCTAGACACTAAAAAGTAACAAATAAAATTTAAAAACTTCGTTTAAAAAAACTGACTTCAAAAACGAAAAAACTAAAATGTATAAAATAACTTATTTCTTAAGCTATTATTATTAGTATATATTATGTAAAACATCTTGAAGTCGGTGCAAAGTAAAACATAAAAATTACTAAGCACCGACTTTAAGATGTTTTAGATAATATATATTAATAATAATAGCTTAAGAAATAAGTTATTTTATACATTTTAGTTTTTTCGTTTTTGAAGTCGGTTTTTTTTATATCTATAGAAAAAGCTTCTAACAAACTGATATTAACTTTAACTTTATGTGTCAATCCCCCATCAATGTAGTCTAAGTTTTGGCACCGAATGAGAGGTAACCCAAATATAGCCGGTAGAATAGTTGATAAAAATACTTATAAATACGTTTTATATCATCATTTAATAATATGTAAATCTAGATTATTTGACTAAAGTTCATTCATTCAATTCCCTGAAAGTTGATTCATGTACTATACCGTGAAGAGGGAAGAAACAAACGTCTTAATTGAACAAGTGGCCGTGCAGGCGGATCGCCCATTGAGGGTTCCTTTATCCAATGCGGATATAAAGTCTTATTCAATCCAATTTCGAATACAAATAAAGTTATATTTGTCTAAAATTTTAAGAAAAATGATTGCCACTTTATGATTTGACCACGCAGCACTTATAGCCCACATTACTCAGGTATTTTAGAGCTTACCCGTTATTAATTTATTTTATACCTAGAGATTTCCCTACGGCTACGCCGCGGGCCCATACCTTAGGAAATATGATAGCTCAATATTTATTTAAGCGATGATGAAAAACGCTTAAAATCCGTTGCGTGGACGGACGCTAAAAGTAACTTTGTTTTATACTCCTACTACTACTACTAAATATAATGAGAGAGGAAGTGGAATGTGAAAGCGTTGAAAATGAAGAAAAATAAGAAGTACAACCAGTAGTTGAAGAAGAGAAACGTTTCTTTGAAGAGCTTCCACCGGATTCAGCTGCACCTTTTGACATCAGTGATACGAACGTAAAGAAAACATGGTGTTTTATATCATTTAGTCCTATTTTAACATAATTATATAATTTTGCCTCGTTCGGATCCATCATCTGTGTTGAAGTTTAGTTAATTCCAATGCTTATAAAAAAGTAAAAATGTAGATACAAAATAAAATGTGTGATGGCGTAGATAAGTACTAAATATTGTTAGATATTTAATTCTAATTCATATCTGCACCAATACCTAAAGGCGCTAAATGCAGAAAAGTGACTCTAAGGGCCGCTTGCACAAGGTTGCTAAAATTTATTTAAAAAACACAAAACCTATTTAACACCCTTAAATACAATTAGCATCTTGCACAACGCAAAATTTGCCCCTAAATATGTTTAAAGAACTGTCAATACGTTTTGTGTAAAACGTATTTAATCAGTTTAAAATGATTAACTAATTTTATTTGAAGGCGATCGTTATGCAAGAGGCCCTAATACTAACAATATCTGGGGTATTTTTAATTGTATAGAGTAGTCCACTTTCAGAATTTACTTTGAACTAGGAAAATCGATGGTTGACCCTTATGCTTTTTCACGCCCGGGCGGGCAAGCGACAGGCATGTGTGGTGCAAGTTACAAAAACTGAGCTCTAAGTCTGTGATGTCCATAGAGTTTTATTTCAAATCCCAGGTAACGAGTACAGCTTGCGATGAAGGTATAGTAAAATTTACATGTTTTAAAATTTGCTTATTGTCTACAACATTCTGAAAGGGGAGGAATTTACAAAAAATTAATATTAAACAATTAGAGTGAGATGCCCAACCTCAAAAAATAAAAGCACGGCTAGTTGTCCACAGGACAAAAAGGTCTTTATATTATAACGGTAACATTCAGTACTACAATAGCAGCAATTCCTCTATAGCAGGGATGTTATAGCATTATAGCGGTTTCAGATATAAAATTATTTCAAATTATCTGACAGTTTCGTATAGTTTCAGCTACGGACATTAAATTTTGTCAAAGAATTGAAAAAGTAAAACATAAATAATATTACAAAGTAATGATTTGATGGCTAGTAGAAGATTTTTAAATAATATCTTATCTGTACAGTAATTAAAATAATTAATTTAATAATTGTATGAATGTTTATCGTACGTGGCATACCTATGGATTATCGCTTCTAACTTACACCTTGCTGGCATATAATATCAATTAAGTGAACGCCAGCTCGTTTTAATAGTAGAGCGAAAATGTGCCGAGTTCGTACGCTAACATGAACCTAAAACAAAGTCCAGGTTTAGGAAACAAATGTATATAAGTAAAAGGACATGAATTATTAAAACAGCCACTAAAGGACTACTAAGACCATGATATATTTATTTATTCTCTTAATATATTTTTATTAATTTCTTAAGTTAATTCTAGAGATCACCAATATATAGGAACAAAATCTTGTCTTAGAAGCAATACCCTTAACCTTACCATGCCCTTTTTTTCAGTGTCAGAAACTTTTACGTCTAGACATATGAAACTTGTGACACACTTGTAGAAATATTTCCATCCTATCCTATCCTATACTATTATAAATGTGAATGTAAGTTTGTTTGTTACGCTTTCACGCGAAAACTACTCAATCATGAAACTTTGTACACATATTCTTGGAGGTATTAGAAGTAACATAGGATACTTTTGATCCCGAAAAATTGAAGAGTTCCCGTGGGATAGTTAAAAGAACTTTCGACGCGGACGAAGTCGCGGGCAGAAGCTAGTATGAATATAATTGTAACGTGAAGTTTGCAAAAATATTTCTTTGAAGGGGACCATGAATGAAAAAAATGTAATTTAATTGACTAACGGTCTACCTCTCCGGCCTCTGGGATAAAAAGTTAATTTATAACACACAGCAATTGACGGCTACTCGTCTAATTACACGGAGCACCTCATGACATTATACCAATTGAAGGTCCCGACCCCGCTGACGATTTGTCACATGATGATTCACTGATATCCGCCACGCGATCGACATTACATAGATGTTGGAGGTTAATTCGGGCGGATATTGTAAATTAAAAGGAATGTCGCCTATGCAGGTACGGTCACTACGGAAACCAGGTAATTGTGGTAACAAATAACTAACCAGGTTGCCTCTATCAAGCCCCGTTAGAATGAGTAAACCCAAGATCTGCTGGCTTTATTTTGTGTGAGAAGATATACATATCAATTGTCTCACAATGAGGGATGTTGGAGACAGCGCGAAGTGAATGTGAAAAGATATTAGTTGGAAAGCGGGCCCGGGCTTCAGACGATTCGAACGCAATCGGAATTTAATACTAGGATGATAATGATGATGATTGTAAATGAAAAGTAAGGTCTAGTTAACAATCTGTCAAATGCGTGCCAGGCCACATATAATGGAGGGTTTCGTGAAGAAAATTTAAATGTTGTTTTCAAATATGACACACACAGACATGAACGTTTATTGTTTTGCCATGTGGTTAAGGAACAATCAAAAAACAACATGTAATCGAAGATAATCTAAATCCTATAAACTACTCAAGAGATCTTGAAAAAATCAATTTTAATAGTAAGTGCTACACCTATTAGTTCAGTAGATTAGAAGGAACGCTTTGTACGACCTTGAAGGCGAAGAACTCGCCACCTATTGAACTAATTAAAAACTTATTAAGATATACTTATGATGGTTAACATTGTTCAAAGTACTCATGCCATATTAAAAACTTTAAAAATTCCGAGCTACGGCGATCACCTTTGATTTTCAATTATTTACGATTTTCCTACAGCATGGATGGCAGAAGCATAAATATATCTTTCTACTCTCTCTTTTCTTTCACCTTCTCCAAATATTTGGAGTCGGTAAAATATGTATTTTCCTTTCAAACTCCTCTATTTTGACATACATCCTTTGTCGCACCACTAATCATCATGTCTTCCTTCACACAGTCCATCGATGTCTTCTTTGGTCTGCTTTTAAATTTGTAATACCAATACACCTTTCTACGAAATCCACATAAGGGCAGTAGTTGATGAGAAAAATGGTTATGATTTACATGCACGACCGCATCGTCATGTCATGACGACTGTATAAGGCTTTGTATTTTGCCAAGATAACTAAAGCAACCTAAGAACATTAATAAGAAAAAATGACGGGTTGTTATGAAAGTAGCTACATGTTTCCAATGCCAAGGTCAAAGCATACCTAATAATGATTGTAAAGCCTACGTACCCGTTGTTTCACGTGTTTGAATTTAAATCAAACTTCTGCTTCTGAGCTAACGAATAATTTCTTACAACATATAACTACATGTATAGAACACATATGTATAACATAAATATATATGAAATTGTATATGTGAAAGAAGACGTAATTAAAGAGTGTAATAAATAAAAAGCATTAAAAGTAAAATGTCCAAACTCTTACAGTTGAACTGCGGTAATACGACTAACGTATTAATTTAATGTATTATATTTCGAATTTAATAGATTTGTTATACTATTAATTTTTTTATAATTTCTTCGAGACCTGCAGTGCGTTGGTAATGTCTCTGGTGTTGCAAACGTTCATAGGCGACCCTAACCGCTTTCCATCAGGTGAGCCGCCAGCCTGTCTGCTGTACACCAGCTATATTAAAAATTAAAAAAACTACAAATTTCAGCAACCAATAGCTTATAATTTATTAATTCATCTAATCCAACAAATCTTGTACATAATATGATAAAATATATTTAACTTGTTTTCAGTATCATGGACGAATAATACTATGAATGGCAATTACTCAATAAAGTAGATGTATAATAAGTACTGTATAGTTCTAAAAATCTAAATCCTTCATGAGCAAATGGTGGCAAACATCAACGTTTCAACGTTTTAATAGTATTAAACGTTATACGTAAACGTATTACGTATGTCAATATACGAAACAAATAAAAAACTGGAAGTCTTAACTAACTGAAAGATTCCATAGAATGTAGAATAACTATGAATCGATATTACTGATATCTAAAAAAAACAAAAGGGACCTAACATAGGCAACACACTAAAGTATTATCTGGTAATGCCTATGGTATGTAATAAAATATATGAATAGTCGGTTAATTTTCAAGGCAGTGAAAGTAGTAAAAAACATACAGAATACCTTTACGGAATATTTAAATTTTAAAATGTACTATTAAATAATGTATTAATACAAATAAAATTAACGTTAAGCCGTTATAAAAACGTTAGTCTTTAACCAATCAAAATATTCTCAAACACAAACCGATTCAAAATTTAAAAATAAAATAAGCAACTGTCATTTTGATATGAATATTTACTTCATTCGATAAGCGTGACTCAATGCGCGTAGGTTTGCCCTCTATCCGTTTCTTTTCAACTTCACGTGTTAGAAAGGGACAACGGGATATTATTGTAAATACCAGTTTGGATTCACTCATTCCTATTTATAGTAATACTATTCTGTGATAATCACTATTCAACTGAGCTATGGTACATATCAAAAGAGAGACATATCCAAGCTTTTTGGAATAATTTCATTTATTGGTCTGGACTAAATATTGTTACTGTCACATTATTATTTTAATTACTGATTATATTCACGCTAGCCCCATCACACCTCACATGAAGCCGGCTTTATACCAGTAAGTTATGCTCGCGTAAGATTCTAGGGCTCACCGCGCAATACCGAATTTATCATTTCATAGTTGAGTCTGGTAATGATAAATTCAGTGCACGCTTGTTCTTTGAGGCGTACGCAAGCAAAATTTACTGGTGTATATCGGCCTAAGAGTAAAGTAACAAAATCTTTAACATTATTATAGTGATGAGAGACTAGTGCCACATATTGTTGACATTTGGAGTAACCTGCTTATGACCTCAATCCCCTATGGCTGGATTACTCGTATTAAATATAAGTGACTTAATAAATTGCCTTAAAATGTAAATTTACTTACCCACTGTTGTAATCAATTCGTGTAATAAATACAACAGTTAGTCAATCTAACGCCGTGTGTTTCGCATTGCCGAAGACCCAATATTCAGACAGTACAGATATAGGCCTTCAGAGATTTGTCATCCCTACCTTCTTTATCATCGGCAAGAATACTCTTTTTTTTAAATAAACTGATGCATCTTCACAGAACTAAACTAAATTCTAGGTTGTGTCACATTAGAATTACAATCTAATCTAAGAAATAAGATTAATGGATTATTTACATCTGATCTAAAATACTAATTATGTAGGTATACTAAGAATGTTTCAAAAACACATGTCCTCAGTTTGTTCATAATTATGTCCTATTATTTATTTATGTTTAACACATTTCACTATTCTTTATTTCGATATTTTTACAAGACCAACTTAAAAATAAATATTTAGAGAAACTTTAAAATGCTCCTCCTCTTTATACCAAGCGCTAATCAGTTGGGCGTTCATCACACTTTAAGCCACTGGCCATTCAAGAACCTTCTTTAGTTTTTAGTTGGTTTAGCTGAAGACTACGTACGATGCCTTAAGAACTTAATGAACATATAATTTTTTTTCAAAATCACTACAGTGCCGTCAGCTAGGATCATTATTCTAAATTGAGAAAGTTGATTCTATAGCAGAGGAGTAATAAAAAAAAAGTATCGTCAGCCATTCCCAGTCCACTGCTGGACGTAGGCCTTCCCAAGACGGCGCCACTCATCCCTGTCCTGTTTTCCTCATCCAGCGCCTGCCGGCGACCTTACAAAGGTATCAATAAGACACTTTTCAAAAGAGTGCCATAAAAGTAATTCAATCACCTATGCCAAAAAATTTGATTACTATTAGAGATTATTTATATTGTCGTACTAATTTTTTAAAGTTTAGATTGCGTTAATTTTATTCTTATATACCAGAAAATACTGTTATGGGATTTCAAAAAATATGTTAATCCTCGTTGTCGACATGTACGCAATTTCTGGAATGAATGATATAAAATAATAATAAGTTCATAAAAAAGATTTAAAATAGTGAAAAAAGATAAATACAGATATCAAAAATGTTCGCCTATTCTTACAGTATTACGCTACAGCTTTTCACTTGCACATTTTCTTAACAATGGACTGACTTGAAATATCCGTCGCCTGCCGCCTCCGTTGCCATGACATTAACAACTATCAAGTTCATTCACTCTTTAAATGAAAAAAACACGACCAAGAGCGTGTCAGTCCAGACACAGTAAAAGAATGAATAAAAAGATCCATTAGGTGTGACAAACAATACGACAATTCTTATTTGAATCAATTTTTATTGACATTATTTTCAAGCTCTATCGCCTTTGAATATTTCAATGATTTTCCAAGTCTTAGTTCACAAGTTATATGGGGAGGACAGAATTTTGACATAATATAATACTCGGTATTCTAATAAAAACATGTCTGTGACATTCATAAGTGAAATAGAGGACGATATTATAAGAACTCTGTTTTTAATCCCTAAAAATGGAGACAATGTCGTATAACACTATTCAAAGCGTACTAATCCAGTCTGTGGTTCGCATTTATTTTTCTTAAAGTGGGCGGTTGATAAAAGAATTTGAAAACCTGTGATCTGCAGGATTATATGTCTCTTACCCAATGTTAGTTTTCTTTCAAAATAATTCGGTACAAAGGAATGATTGGCAGCCGTTGAACTTAGTAATTAAAGACGGGGCCAAAAAATCGATACACCAATATAATCTTTAATATTCGTTAGTCTATTACGGTTAGTTCAGAAATATCAGCCATAATATATCGCACTCACAGTCAAAAGCCCCTTATTCTTAAATAAGGATAAATTGAATGTAGTTTTTTATATTTTATACAAAATATAAAAGTTAGCCAAAACAAGCAGCTTCTGTGCGAATCATTCTCACACATGGAGGATTCTTCTTATAAAATACTATTATTAAAAGTCTTATTAGTTTAACTTGAAATATAATTATAAATGTGATCAGAAGGCTGGTGCCTACCTCGGCCAACGGATCAGTATGGCGATCCAGCGAGGAAAAGTAGCCAGCCTTCTGGGCACCTTACCCATAGAAGACGGTGATCTGGGCTCAGTATTCTACTTATAGTCTTGAGGGACTATGGGTAGAATACAATACAAATAAATTAAGTTTTCTTAAATTGTATTCATTAATATAATAAATATATATATAATGTTGTATTTTAAATGTATAGTATAATCATATTAAGTTAGAGTAAGTTTAAAAACTTCTTTAAGAAGCTATAAGAATCCTTCAAAGTTATCCGTGAACACATTTTATCCGTGCAGAAACGGACAATGAATATAATTTCCTGCGGCCGGTTGGCCTGTCGTAAGAGGCGACAAAACAAACCCATAGCCAGATGGTAGGGCATTTGCCCGACTGGATGGCTATCACCCCTGGTCTAAAGTATGTCGCCATAACAACCTTGAGTTTTATTCCGACATTAGTGACCAGGTTCAAGTCTCTCTTAAGAGAGCAGCAGCGCATTTGTAGCACGTTTACTGTTGCAAATGTCCACAAGCGGTGGTAACCGCTTTCCATCAAGTGGGCCGTCTGCCTGTCTGCTGAACTCCAGCAATAAAATAAAATAAAAAAAGAACCTTCCACTAACGCAATATGAATAAGACCGATAGAATATTTTTATGAAATTTTTGGTACGTACATAATAAGTACGGGTGTACCAGTACTAAAATGTATCTACACATTGTTTTACGTGAGAAGAGAGTTTTGGTACAAGACACACGAATTTTGAAAACAATTTCTCTATATAAATACTTAATTATGGTAAGTTAAGTTAGTTTAGTTAGTTAGTTAGTTTAGTACGTGATTGATTAAGTCTTTCTCAACTTATAGAATATCTTATAATAGATATTGAAGGAGAAAAGGTTTTTAATTAACCATCTAGAATGTTATTCCAAAAATTATCTTGTAAGAAAACACAAACGCTTGTTTGTTTTATAATTATTTAACTCGATAGAATCGAGAATTACAATATTCATTAAAAACTTGTAAAATGTCGGCGAATTCGAGAAAACGGCTGTGACCTGTGATATACACAGACGGACGAATAAAATATTGGAGAAATTATAATAATAAACTAATTTATTTGAATCAAAAATAAGTAACAAATTTAACATAAAATTAAACGCATACAAATTTGAGATTTTAGAAACTCTATTTGTGATTCTACTAATTCAAAAACTAGTATCAACTGTGTCTTTGGAGCTACAATTGCCATCCGTTAAGAAAGATCCCAAATTGTTGGTGGATACAAACACAATGGGCGTTATTTTTAACCAACTCAAAATGAAGGAGGTTCTTAATTCGTATGTTTTCTAACGGAACGAAAATTTTTCTTTCATTAATAATTAGCCATCCAGACTGGCAAATACCCTACCACCTGGGTATGGTTTGTTCTGTCGCCTCTTACGACAACCCCAGGCGGAAAATTCTGAACTTCTCCGGTCCTGCACGGATATCGAAAAAAATTAGCGTAAATACTTCTTTCAAGATTATTAGACTATGTACTGATTAAATTAATATACTTATTATATATTTCGTAATAAAAAATAATAATAATACAGGCTTTTATTTAAATTGCTATAAAAAGAAAAGAATTAAATCGAAGAACAAAATGTAAAATTCATTATAAAATGCACTTCCATATTAAATAAAAATTAGCAAAAGAAGTTCTAACCAAAACGAACTACGAAATACGTCGAGAGTAAACGTCCAATCGACTTGGTGCTGCAGGCTTGGTCCAATCTGCAGTTTGTTCATATACACCACACACGATCAAATTAAACTGTCAAAATTAAACAATCGGTAGTTGAAGCTATGGCGGCTCCAGTGACGGATGACGATGTTATATCCGTCTTGGGCATTTTAGTCCTGGTAAAGAACAAAAAAAACAACAACAAAAAAATTCACTCAATTCATTCACAAAGTCTATTCAGACGATCTTGATGTCAAACATGATCCAATCGGCATGACCAAGATAAAATAATTGAATTTCGATTGTTCTGTCAAGTATAACTGTCATGCCAAATCTACTTCCGTTCACGTTCAGTTGTATTTGATCCAATCGGCAGCCTCATGCCGATTGGACGATAGGCAGCATGGTGTATAGTCACCATAAGGCTTTAGTTAGAATTCAACTCGCATGATTTCATCTCAAACTAATATATTTTGCAAGTTAAATAAAAACTCGTATACAGTGATTCATAAGATTCTCGATGAAATCAGCAAGAGCTCAAACGTGAGAAAAATACTTTTAAGTTACTGTTGCAATTCTCACTATTGCATTGTATGAATGGAATAGTGAAAATTGCAGTCATGCACTTGCATCGGTATAGAAAAGCAGAGGAAAGTTGTAGCCTGTGGCATCATCATCCATGCGACCGACTTAGGTTTTTGCATATTTTCACTTTTGCTTTGAACGCTTTTCTAAATCCTCTTTTATTAGAGTATCGTAGCTAGGTGGCAAAGGCTGAATCCATGTAATTTCATCAAATATGCCTCTATATGTGCCTTGTGTATGTTCCATCCAACATTTCTCAAAGATTAGCTATAGCATCTTACCTATGTAGCTAATCAAGAAATTAAACGAAAATAGAGTAGTTAATTAGTCGATTCTAAATCCTGCTATGTGTACAACGCTTCAGGATATATTATCGCATTTTTAAGAAGAAGAAGTGATAAGAAGCTCCCCGCAACTTGTATAGCTAATACTCTTTTTTCACCATGTTTTTGTTTCATTGAGGGATACCTACGTATAATAAATTATTTAAAAATACTTTCAGCGTTAATGTCCTTGTTAGGTACGTATGAATCAGTGTTTCGCGAATAACCACCGACGTTATTAAAATGACTCAAGCGGTCGAGTGCCTACTCAGGTATATAACATAACAATGATATTTATAAAAGGGCTTGTGATAGGTAAAATAAACGTATGTGGACACGGTAAGTCAATAAACGAGGGGAACTAATGACGTAAAGTCGTTAAGTCCAGCTGACCAGGATAGAGGAACGGTGCAGTTCATGAATAAGTTCGCGATGTGCACCTACGTGGTGCAGTGCTTTGCTCGCTTGACTGCACAACGCCACTATTAATCAGCTAGTTCAAGTATCGTAATATCCATTCATCTGTCTTACTATTACTTATATTTTTGCATTAAAAACATATAGAAACGGTATTAAAATAGCTACAAAATTCATAGATCCAAATTATTCTCGCTTATGACTTGGAAAGTGTAATATTTCGGAAATAAACTGGACTTGGGTTTTCAAATTTTATTAGCCGAATTTCTCAAATTATGTTAATGTACTCTGTGGCTGAATGACATCATAGATCATAGATAATACATATATCTACAATATATACAAGGCATAGGTAGGCAAGGTATAGGCAGACGCTGTACTGCCCTTAAAAAATAAAAATCTAGAACCCGATTGCAGCACTATATATCGGGTTCAATTGTGAATCTAAACCATCCCGGGACTCACTCAAACACATCCCGACAAACACACACAAATCATTTCGTCAACATCCTGGAAACCGATTGCAACAGCCGGGACCAAATGTCTATCTAAACCATTTTAGAATCCACTTGAACTCAAAAAATGATTCATCAAAATCTGTCCCACCGTTTAAAAGTTCAGTAACATACACACGAACAGAAGAATTTTTATATTTAGAGTCACAACCCCTTAAGGTCGTCCTCGGAACACCCTACCAAAGTTTCATAACAATCTGATCAATGGTTTACAAACGCATAGAGGGCAAACATAAAAACATTATTTTTCATTGAATTTAAATTAATTATTTTAATGTTTAATAATAAAAAAAAAAATATTTCGTTAATTCTATTAAATATGGTTTTAAATTTTTAAAAATCACATTGCGCCGGCAACCATTTCTAACATAAGTAAGAATTTTCTATAGGAAAAGGATCGCGTAGTATCACGATTAACTTCATTATAATTTAACAGAAAGAGAATAAAAATGGAGGTACGTCTGTTCTGGAAGTAGTTTTGTAGTATGGGACCTTCGACAATACGAACGGCGCGAAATAATATTAGAGCCTCTCGATGGGTCTGTGGGTAATTCTCATTCCTAATTAATATACTTGAAGGCTAATGGACGTTATGTTTTGCTATCATCAGTCAGGTGTGACAGTACACTACCTATGCCCTGCGAGCTAGCATCACATGTCAATATAAAACTATTATTCGTAAAATAATGGGCTAAAATGTCAGTACCCGAAAGCAAAGATCTTATGCTTACAAATGATGCCTCGCACTCGTGATTCCATCAAAAATGACTATTCTTTTTTAATAATTCACATAACGGTGCAAGCCTATCACTCATTTTTTTAAATTAATTTACCATAGAAGTTAATCATGCCAACAAAAGATCTTAGTTCCGTGAAATTCGTAAAGGCTCAGAATTATTCTTATGGCTTCTACTTTACATAATGTATTTTATACCGCCCTTAACTATTCATACGCACTTCTTTTTATCAGTATTAAGCTATTCTATTCTATTATTATATACAAAAATCTTGGGTCACGATGATGGACAACTTTGAAGGTGAGCTACAGAAAGGGCACTCTTCAACAACTTTATCCTCCCTAGCAGCAGAATTTGCCACATTCAAAGTGTTTACTTTAAATACTTTAAAGGTACTGCAATCTCAAATTGAACTTCTCCAAAAATCCACTGATAACATGGAGATGTATAGCAGGAGGAAGATATTACTGATTCATGGAGTAAACGAAGGTAAACAAGAAGATCTTGTTGACATAGTTTCAAAGTTAGTTGTCACCAATTTAAAGGTGGATAATTTTAATCCTGAACATATCCGTCGTTGTCACAGGATGGGAAAGGCCCCAACTTCATCGAAGAGACCCAGACCTATTCTACTTAAGTTAAGTGATATTTCTATTCGCAATACAGTCTGGTCAGCTAAGTCTAAACTCAAAGGCTCTGGTGTGACAGTTTCTGAATTCCTTACAAAGATGAGACATAATACTTTCATGGAGGCCAGAAAACGCTTTGGTGTATCCAAGTGTTGGACACAAAACGGTACAATCTTTGTAACGGCTGCTGATGATAGTCGATATCGTATTAAACAGCTATCTGACTTGGATAATATTGTTCTGCCAAGGGAAGTGCCGCAGTCATATAAGGACGCTCCTGCTGCTACTAAAACGCGAAGGGCTGCGACGACATCCAAAAAGTGATCTTAATTGTTTTCTGTGGCTCATTAGAAGATATTTTATTTTTATTTTCTTCACTTATTCTTTTCTTATATACGTTTTATAACAATCTGTGACACTTAAATTAGTTTATGTTTCCAACTTTTCGGCACAACTTTTATGGCTTACATTAGTAATATTAAAGAAACTACTATTATTTTTCAGACTTGTTTAGTTTAGGTAAATTTATTTCATGTTTCTGTCGTATTTTATTTCATAATTTATAGGTTATATTTAAGGTATCATTGTTTACTTTTTTTTTTTTTTTTTTTTTTTCCTTTTTTCTTTTTCTGTATCTATAATTGATGGTGCGTTCAGGAACCTACAAAATAAGTTAGTTAATACGTTTGAAAGTGTCACATTAAAATTATTTTTACGGTTTTGTTTTTGATGTTTGTGTTGTTTTAATATTATCTTACTTCATTTTTATTTTTTTTTGTAACTGGTAGGTGAAATGTGAGCAATTTATTTAATTTTTAATTTATAATATTCTAACATTTATATCATAATTTATTTAATACAGTTTACAATTTTTGCAATTTATATATAGCATTATTATAATAATTTGATGAATATCTCAAGCGATACTGAAAGTGAGGCCGAATATGTGTCTTGTTCTTCTGACAGTTTTTATAGTGACAGTAACCCGTCGTTAAACGATCTCCTTGAGGCGCGCTTTTCAAATGTTACACCTAACTTCAATATAGTTCACATAAATGCGCAGAGTATTCCAGCTCACTTTATAGATATGTTGGCGTCGTTTAGTCAAAAAAGTATACATGCTATACTAGTTTCAGAGTCCTGGTTGAAACCCTGTCTACCCTCAAGTACCTATACCATACCTGGTTACCAGCTTATAAGGAATGATCGTACCGGCAGTGGTGGCGGAGGTATCGCTATCTATCTTCAATCACACATTCCTTACTCAATCGTTAGCATGTCTCCACAGCCTCCTCCGCCTGATGCTGGTGAACATCTGTTTATTGAGGTAGAACTATGTTCAACAAAGGTACTGGTTGGTGTGTTTTATAGCCCTTCTCTTAGAATCAATTACTTCACATCGTTCGAAAATCTTCTAGAAAATTTAGTTCCTATTTATAATCACACTATTATTATGGGTGATTTCAACACGTGTCTTCTTAAGCGTGATCATCGTAGTACTTCCCTCGAGTCCCTAGTTACAGCTTCAGGCCTGACCATCCTTCCGCTAAAAGCGACTCATTGTTTTCCTAATTTTATTCCTTCTCTCTTAGATTTGATTCTTGTATCTTCACTCCCACACGTCGTCACACATGGTCAGTGCCCGGCGGACGCTTTCTCATATCATGACCTGATTTTTCTTTCGTATAATATTCGTCCGCCAAAAGCTAAGCCTAAAGTTATCCTGCAACGTAATTTTGGTGGTATTAATTCGGAAAATCTACTTAAGGACTGTCGTGAGTCGGATTGGTCGAGGGTCTACAATGCAGTTACTATTGATGAAAAGGTGCATGTATTTAATGAAATTCTATTAAAACTGTATGACTCACATGCACCCATGCGAAGAGTTAAAATTAAGCACCTTCCTGCACCGTGGCTTACCGATGACATCAAGAAACTTATTCGCATAAAATCTCTGGCCAAAACCAAATATAAAGTCAATCCATCCACTGACAAAAAATTGGCTTTTATAACTATTCGTAATCGCTGTAATAGAGTGTGTAGGGATGCACAACGCCGGTACATTCATGAATCAGTTGATAATGGTAATCCGTCTAAGATATGGAAATTTCTAAAATCGTTGGGAGTTGGTAAGTCAGTGCAAAATTCTGTCCCAAAAAACTTCAACATTGATAACCTTAATCAACATTTCTCATCCGTTTCAAATTTTGACAATACTATAAAGTCGAATACATTGAAAAATCTTTCTTCTATTCCAACTCCTTCACATTCTTCTTTTTTTCTTAGCCCATTATCTGATTGTGATGTTAAGATCGCTATTAAGTCTATTTCTTCTAATGCAGTCGGCAGCGATGGTATCAGTCGTAATATGATTATCCCCATCCTAGATGTCATCAATCCCATTATCACCCATATATTTAATTCCTCATTAACCAGTGGCATCTTTCCAGTAGCATGGAAAGAGGCACAGGTCATTCCTCTCCCTAAAAAACTTAACCCTACATCCTTCTCAGAGTTCCGTCCAATTTCCATTCTTCCATTTCTGTCTAAAGCTTTAGAGCGCGTAGTCCATAAACAATTAAGTACCTTCCTCAGTCAAAATTTACTATTAAATCCCTATCAATCCGGGTTCCGTGCAGGTCACAGCACAGTAACAGCTTTATTAAAAATAACTGATGACATCCGTTATGGGATGGAGAATGGTAAGTTGACTATACTATCGCTGCTAGACTTTAGTAGTGCCTTCAATAATGTTGATTATGATATCTTGCTCGGAATTTTTCGCAGTCTTAACATATCTCCAACAGTAATGGATTGGTTTCACAGTTACCTGCATGGACGCCGGCAGCGAGTTCGTGTTGATGACGATTTTTCGTCATGGTGCAATTTAGCTGCCGGAGTTCCGCAGGGCGGCGTTTTATCTCCACTTTTGTTCGCTGTGTTCATTAACTCCATTTCCGATAATTTGACTTCATCCTATCACCTCTATGCAGACGACTTACAAATCTACACCCAAGCTGCTCCAGATGACTTACCTAATGCTGTTGACCGAATTAATTTCGATCTGAATTACATTCATCATTGGAGTACAATGTTTGGTCTCGCAGTAAACCCTCAAAAGTCTCAAGTGATAGTCATCGGTAGCCCAAGAATGAAAGCCAAAGTTAATTGGCCAGCTTTACCGAAGGTTGTTTTTGACGGTACTACTATCCCTCTGAGTGAAACAGTTAAAAACTTGGGAATAGTAATGGATAGTGAATTGTCTTGGAGGCCCCACATGTCCGAATTGAGTCGCAGAGTTTTTCTATCGTCTAGGTCTCTTAGAAGGCTGAGAAACTTTTTGCCCACTGCCACCAAAATTATGCTTGCAGAGTCCCTCCTACTTCCCATATTTGATTATGCTGACGCCTGTTATCTAGACATAACCTTAGAACAGCTAAATAAACTTGAGCGACTTCAGAATTTCTGTATCAGGTTCATATTTGGTTTGCGAAAATATGACCATGTTTCTGAATTTCGTATGAAGCTCAAGTGGCTTCCTATTCGTTTTCGCCGGAATACTCACATTCTAACTCTCCTTTATAATATACTATTTAATCCTAATAGTCCTCCATACCTTAAGGAACGTTTTGATTTCCTTCGCCTCTCCACTTCTCACAATTTGCGCTCCGACACATATCGTAGACTCCTGACACCTGCACACACTTCATCCTTTTACGGTAACTCTTTTACAGTGCAGGCTGTCAAACTCTGGAATGCGTTGCCTCTTACTGTCAGAGAGGCCAAAACATTATCTACTTTTCGGAACTCCCTTCGAAAGCACTATCTGTCTTTAAATAAATATGTCTAATATATAGGTAATACATTTACTTATTTATCTATTGTAATATTGTTAATTAATATAAAGTGCTTGTCACATATAATGTTAACAAATATATTTATCTAGATTGTTTTGTATATACGTATATATATTACTATTATATTTATATATGTATTAAATTTATAAAATATTGTAAGTATGTATATTTAAATTGTACAGTCCTATATTTTTCTGCTCCACCTACATCGCCAGATTAGTTAAGAATTTCTTTTAAGCTAGGTTGCCTGGAAGAGATCGCTTTTAGCGATAAGGCCGCCTATTGTTTTGCCAAGAAGTATTGTAATTATGCATTTTGTTTTTGTACTTGTTTTTTGGTGAGCAATAAAGTGTTATCTATCTATCTATCTATCTATCTATCTATGTTGCCGATAAACTCCAAAACTACTGAACCGATTTTAATCAAATTTGCACACCGTGTGCAGTTTGATCCAACTTAAAAGATAGGATAAAAAGTATATAGGATACCGTTGGAACCGGTAGGTGGCGCTGAGATCGGGTTCTAGAATCCTCTTAATCACCGGGAGGGATTTTGTTTTTGTGTGTTTGAGTGGGTTCCCGGATGGTTTAGATTCGCAATTAGAACTGGTAGGTGGCGCTGAGATCGGGTTCTAGAATCCTCCTAATCACCTGGACCGATTATGGTGATTTTGTTTTTGTGTCATGAAACAAAGTTTTTTAGGAGTTCAAAAAATATGGCGGTACGAAGTTCGCCAGGTCAGCTAGTATCTTATAGGTAAAAACATAGCATCTTAAATAAAATGTAATCTACTTGGATATTCAATACGTCAAATAACAATTTCCCTAAATACCAGTTCATATTACAAGATAAAAAAAACAGCAGAATGCCTTGTTCACCCAACCGTCCTAATTGTCACTAATTACCCTTAATCGCTACTAAACGAAGCACGGGTTATCTGCTGGAATGCCGAATACGGTCCGTTCGACAATTTCGGTCAGGTTGTAGAATATAGTCCAGACTATAGTATTAATCTCTATTTCTTATGTAATAAATAGTTCCATAAAGTAGAAACGTACTTTTGTAAAGTTAAAAGAATGGTCGCATGTATACGGTTCACACGCTGGAATGATTCTTTAGTAGAGACAATAATTCATATTTCTTTAGTTATTCGTTGGAAGTAACGAACATTTACTATTTTCTTATTTCGATACGGACAGTATAAATGCATAATCTTAAATACCTTATATCTTACAAACTACTCGCTCGCTTGTTGATTTAAACAATTCTCGAAGTATTGTTAAGCTCTGCCACTTATATTTTTTTAGAATTTTTCACCACAGTTTAAAAGTTAAGATGATAAAGTACTTTAAAAGTTGCACCCGTGACTGAAAAATTGAGAGGAATAAAACTAAGGTGGTAGGCATGTAATAATGACGGATGAAAGTCACGTGGCAAATGAAAAACTAGAAGATAGAGTTGTACAAATGTAAACGTGAAGGAGGACATGATGATTTGTGGTATGACAAAAGAAATATGTCTGAATAGACGAATATGGAAGAAAAAGACATTGTGTTGACCCAAATAATTGGGGGAAGATGACAGAAAGAAAGTTTACAAGTTAAGGGAAGTAACATTTTACTACTATAGAAGCAAATTTTGTTTTAAATATAATAGGCACTAAGAATTCATATTCATTACATCAAGCGCACTCGTATGTAGAGACTTTTGCTATGAGATTTCCTTATCTTTACATAGTATAAAATAAGTGGCTTTTCTCGTCTGGCTAACTCCTCCTAAACCACACAATGGATTTTGAAGCGGGTTTTACCATTTTAGCTAATGTTTCACTTAAAAAACATAATTAAGTTTTTATGCAAGTAAAATGAGTTACTTCCTAAGATTTGACCCGCGCCTAAGCGGGGAAAACTCTACTTACAATAAACAATAGTTATAATATTTTTAATGCAAGAGTTGTGTTTTTGTACAAAATCTATACAGTTCAGAAATATGAGTATTCGAGTTGCCACAAAAACTCTATTATTTCGCGTCATTCAAACCTTGCTTCTTGAGGCGGCAGGTTTTAATTTTAAAAAGCTGGATATTTATGATTTAATAATGGCTACAAACAAACCGTTGTAAACCTAAAAAAGATTGATAGAAAACCCTAAAATAAGAAAGCATAGAGCTGTAGAAGTAATGTATATTTCAAAATGATACAAGTCTCCCGTGGGGAAAAAACTGTATACGTTTGAAGTTACTAGCATGACATGATGTGTACTAAATCATGTATTGCAATTCTCATGCGGCAGAAACGAAGTGCAAGTATGAACAGACGGGTCAATGTTTACGTTATAATGTTTATAAGCAACCAGTACTATGTCATTGACTTCTAATAAACCAGCAAAGATTGTTTGATATCGTCCTCGTTCTCGGAATTGAAATTTGTTAGGCTTCTACGCCGTAGTTTGTTCCCTAGTTTAAGTTCCTTGTTTAGGTGTCCACAAACAAGTTCAGCTTACGTGTTTTCAGACACCCGTTTCACATACATGGTGTTGTTATCCATTCATATTTGTTTGTATAAAGTGTTACACATTGAAGAATTGCCCCACATGTGGACTCCAGAGACACGAACTAATGGCCACGTCAAATTTTGACCAGTATTAAGTCAAGTGACGGGATAGTAAACATATAGACACCCGACTTAAGATGTGATGGTGGTTTCATTCATTAATAATGTCGACAGGCATGTTTCTGATGACCCTGGCTCTTCAGTCTGTAACTTTCATCACAAATTCCATGCCAGTGCGAGTCAAGATCCATTCGAATGACAATGGTGAAATATCTGTAGTCTCTAAAATTCATATTAAATCAGTCTCGGTTAAAACAGGTTTGATTGAATATCGAGCCGAGATGGTTTACAGACTACCAAAACCGTCAAAAGCTACGATTATAATTCGATTCAATTGCCTTTGCGATACTATTAGTATTAGAAACTATTGTCCAATCTGACTTACTTATAGCCTTAAATAACGTGTTAACGATTATATATATATCAGTGTATATGTTACGGTAAATCTGATTAATTGAAAATTATTAATAATTATCTATTATTATTAATAATAACCACATGTTTTGGTAAATGTGAATAAACGATCGAAATTTATTACTTTTAGTAGTAATTATTAATAATTCACGACACATATTGGTAAAAGTTATAAAATAAATGAAAAACCCATTTTTTTTTGACCAGCAGGTATTTATTTATAATATTAAACACAGTCTGTAGGTATAGGTAAAGATTATAAAATTATGGGTATAGATACACGGCACATTTATTTATTATGCACAAATTCGAACTTTTTTAATATAGGTTAGAAGGCTAAGGCGGGTGCGAAGCGAAGCGGAGCACCCGCCTTAGCCTTCGTGGTTATTTTTTTTATAACCATCCAAAATTAATTTTATATCTCAAGTGTAAATATGTCTAACAAATGATATCCAACACGTCGCACACAACGCCCCGCCCCGCAACCCTTGGCCACTTATTACATTTATCACTACTAGGGTTAAATTATTAATAAAAACCGACAAATGTGATTAATTTATCACTTTAACCTCGACTTTCGGTTATTATTAATAATAATAGATAATTATTAATAATTTTCAATTAATCAGATTTACCGTAACATATACACATTAACTGTCACTGTCAATATTTGACGTGATTAACAATGAAAACGCATCTCGAATAACGCATTAAACCTCTGGCTACATTTGCGTAACACATTTACTAACACCAACATTATCCCAGGTATAATAGAGGCATTAAGGTTACGTTTTCCTTAACTTGCAAAACTGGTAGAGACACGTGCAATGTGCATCCAGAAAAGCCAAGTCCTTGCATGCTATCCGGCCAGAATTTGAACCTACGCTACCTACGCATTGTGAGGTACGAGCAGCATTGAATAAGATGCGGGTGCCCAATATTGATATTTTTAATTGTTTTCAAGTTTCATACGAGTTCATATTCAAGCCCGTTTACACGGAAGAAGTAGATATAGATATACTAATACTCTAACATTATTAATTATATTTGTAATTAATTAAAATACTTTTCACCAGGTTGTCTAAAATTATTTTAATTTTTAGTTTAATAAATTAGATAGAAAATCCCTCTGTATAAATTATATTTATTTATATGTAACAATTTCATTAACGGCTGATTTTCAAATCATCAGATAAGCTATCAGTCGAATGAGTGAGTGAATTAAAAAGTGAAACCATTAGACTGTTTTATTTATGCAGCAGACATTTTTATTTTTTCCTTATTATACTTTTATGAACTACTTTTATCTGGTGGTTGAAAAATCGATCCTGCTATATTATATATGTTATAATAAGCAAACTTAACTTATATTGTATGCCACCTATAAAAGACTATAAGTAGAATACTGGCTACGTTACTTCTCTGGATCGCCATACTGGCCCATCGTCCGAGGTAGAAATCAGCCCTCTGATCTCCCAAAGAGATATTAAGTCGTTTTGAAATATCTTTGTAGAGGCTCATAGCCTCAGGACCCCACGGCAAACGACACAAACATATAACTCTCACCGAGGGTTACATATTCGGTTGCTTGATTGATTCAGCTGTTTCCGCCCCCAAACCGGCCGATTTAGACGTGCTTGCTAAATGGGATGCGGCCAACGTGTCCACGCAAGTCGTATACCATACTAGAGGTTTGTCACGTCGCCAAGGAATTAAGAGTCATTCGGCCAGGACGCCTACCTTCCCCACATGTAACATCACTCAGCTCTAAAAGAGCCGGCAGGTTAGCGGTGGCAAGCGCCCTCCACGTCATTCAAGGCGGCCGCGGCGTGGCGTGACCATCCACTGGCAATACGGCGCGCGGCCGTTTAACATAGTTTATTTTTAAACTTTTTCCATTAACATAAATAATAACATTAATATTGACGGGTACTGTGGACCAGTGGTCTAAACCTCGACCTACATAGCTCACAAAAATATAGTACATTTATCTTCACGCCAGGTCCCTTGCGGGGTAGGCACGAACAACAGAGCGCCATTCAGACTGACCAGACAGACAGCTGAGAAGATAAATTTTATAAAGTAATTTTTCGGATATTTCAGAAATCAGTGACCCAGACATTTTCATTGTACAAGTATTATCTATATAACATGCGCAATTTACTGCGTATTTGTCTATTTATTTATTTACTAGCTTTCGTCCACACTTGACTTGAAATTCTAACGGAATTCCTGGGACACAAAGTACAGCAGTTTTAAAAAAGAATATTAGCTATTGTTTTAGTGGAAACTGTGTCAGAATAAGCTAATTTTTATGCACCCGAACAACTACAACCGCTGCGGAAAATTTTCCGCGGGGTTTCTGGTATAAAACGTAGCGCGGATTTTAGTCTTAAGAATTTCTAGCGATCACCGAAAACCACATCGTAACCAGCCCCGCAGTTTTTACGTAAATCCCGAAAAATCAGACAAACCGACTAACAAACAAACAGACAACCAGTCAAAAAAAAATGCATCGTGTTCTCCATCTATTTCAGTTTTTTCTAAATATGCTCACACACACGCACATACAGGCATGTTTAAAATTTTATAATATATAGTTAGACAGATTTGTTCGAAATCGACTGTTTGATTTATTTGTAGTAATATTTAAAACGATATTCTTATTTCACCTTGTAAATAGTTTAGATAACCGTGTTTATATAGATAAGGTGAATACTTGTAATCAGGGCTGGCAATTTGATGTAGCTCTCGTTTTTATTAAACAACTCTAGTACAAAATATTGCAGTCTTATAAAGTAAATGATATCTAGGTATGCTAGTAGTTTATTTTTTGTTCAACCTTAAAAGTAAATGGCCAAAAGCCATATGTTCTTATTGTATTGTCACTGTAAATAGCACAAACATATAACCTCTTTCTAAGGTTCCATATTTACGCAGTTCGAGAGCTTCAGCTTTTGTAGCAGCGTTGCCAGCCTCTAAGTCAGTGATTGGAAGATGTGACGACGCCGGAGTGTCGACACATTTCGCGTCCCAAACAAGCGGCCGCCCCATCTTTCAAGAAAAAAGTGACATACCATGCGGCGTGTTGCCATCGCCGCGTACCAAGCAATTCAGTCATGGTTATGGCCAGTACGCCGACGCAGACAAGAGCCCGGTGGATGAGAATTTTTGGAATATTTATTTTATTTAATTTCAAAGTAGATACTCCCCTCTTGCTTAGATGTATAGGTTTGCTGGAAGAATACTTTTTATAAGGTTAAGCACATCTTTGTACACCACCACTATTTTATAATTTTATATGTAACTATTTTATGTAAACAAACAAAGAATAGATTCTACGAGCTTTTATAATTTGGCACGTAATCTACCGATTTTTATTTTGAACAAACTAGCGCTTTCTTATAAGTAATAAAGCGATCAACACTCACTACACACACTAACAAAGGTGGTAACCCTGCTTGTACTATTGATTTACCGATTCATTGGTTGACAGTAGATATAATAACATAAAAATGCTGTAAAAATTCCTGAAATATGTAAGGACTTTTATGTGGTGTTGTTGTCATGTCGACGTTTACTTTGATAATAATAAGAGAATAAGATAGTTAACTAAGTTACTTAATGATCAATCAATTTTCAGTAAAAATATTTAACTTCAAAACATTGTAAGAATTAATTTCACCGAAAACTTTATGATGATCACATGCACACACGTGTACGTGTGTGTGTGTGTGTGTGTGTGCGTGCGCGTGCCCATGCGCGTGCGTGCGCGTGCCCATGCGCGTGCGTGTGCGTGCGCGTGCGCGGGCGCGTGTGTGTGTTTGTGTGTGTGTGTGTGTGTTTTATATGTCTTGTGGTACGGCTTCATTTGTGATAATGTTGCACATATGAACGTTTCACGCAGCTATGGCGATGGGTTATATGCGTTATTCGAGATTAGTAATTGTTAATGACATATATTGATGGATAACGTCTTTATATTCACTAATGTGGCTATTCATTAACAGCTTTATTTAGCAACGCTTTAACTAAGACACATTCAGCCACAGTCTATATATCTAAATGTTGTTAAGTCCACACAAACAATTTGGACTGTTTTTCCACAATTTGCCTAGTCGCAACAATAGGAAATAGAATTAAAGACCGCGCCGGTACGAGCTACGGACAAGAAACACCTACATTATTAAAATTGAATACAAAGTTACACCCTAAAATATTAAGTAATAATGCAGCCCACAGCGCTGTCCACAGGTTAAAATAGAAATATATAAAAGGGATTGTGTGACCACTTGTAATTGCTAGGCTTAATATTAAATATATATTTATATAATAAATTACATACATTTTTTATCTTACCATAAATAAAAGTAAGGCCATATATAAATATAGCACTTGAGTAGCCCACTGGGGGCAAATGTGTAAATCCGGCATTGCCCCAGGGCGTCGGAGGACAGAACCCACGCACGCCCTCCATATGCAATCAAGGTTGCTCTCTACCTTATTGTCATTATAACAAAACCTTATAAGGCTATTTTTAACATGAAAGTGGTGTGCTTAAATAGACGTCATTTTTCGATTTTCACATACATATATCTAGTACGTAAACATAGAAAAAGATAGAATTCTTGTTCCACACTTACGGTAAAAAAATAAACATAATATGAGTAAACTTTCAAGTGGACTTTCAGGGCCAAATCCTAAACTGTGCTAAATAGCGAAAAACACAGGGAGTGTTGACGCCGATTTTTTATTTATTAGGGTCTACTCTAAGTAAAACTCAATGTCTTTAAACAAAATAATAGTTTAAAATACCATTTGCAACGAAAAATATATTTAGATACAAATGTCGCTTACGATAAAATGAAGGTAAAGGCTCAATGTGCTCGCGGAACGTTAAATGAATCCATTTGAAAACTGGCGAACCTTTTCATACCGCAACTGTACATTGTTTTAGTACAGGAGAACGTAGACGATTTCAACGAGTGCGTCTTTTGAGACCTGAAGCACAGTTGACGACCACGAGTCACCACAATACACACGAGTGTTGTGCTACGATATGCCAAGAGTCGTAGTTTGACCGCATACCGAATATTCGGTCACGCTTTCGTCCAAAGCGCCGAATGTTAGGCATACGCATGTAACAGGTTACGACCTCTAGTGTTGCGCCTGCTGAGATAATTCTCTAAGGCATATCTATCGTCTCCTGGCAGTAGTTTTTAAAGTGAAAGGCTATTTTCAGAACCAGACATTGTTTACGAGGAAAAAGGTAATTGTTTACTACCAACTAGTGCTGAAAAAATAGTTTTTATTCATCACAACCTGCAACAGATAGATTTTAAGTATTGAAGCAATTTTGTGTAGTATTTTTTCAAGTTGTTGCGAATGGTACGTACATAAGTAAAAATATGTTTTAACGGTTTTAAGCGCGATTTTGAATGATTTTTTTATTTGATTCTAACATTTTAAAACTGCTGGGTATTTAAGATTAAAATGAAAATTTTATTAAAATCGCATTCGACAATGTTAAAACATGTAATACTTATGGCACGGAAAATAATTTTGGTTCAATTCAAAAGACATTAATTCCGTCCTTATCATATACATTTTTTTTCTTTATCTATACTAATATGAGGAAAGATTTGTATTTTTGTATGTTTCTGTTGTCTGAAAGAGATCGCTTTTAGCGATAAGACGTAACTAGATACAACTGTAGTCTCTTAGTCCATTTTTGTATTGGTATATAATAAGTGTTATCTATCTGTCTATATATTATTATTATCGTTTAAAACTTCACTTATACTAGGAAATATTTGGAGTACAAATTAATATGACCAAATTAATAGTACTGATAGAAAAAAATCATTCACGCGGGTTCATCTTATTTCAAGTTAATGTTGCGGTAATTCAGTTTACCGATTGGTAATTTAAGTTACCAATATCATTTTGCAGACTTGAGATAATATTTGTCTAAGGGCATATTTTTTAATCGCCACATAACGTTATTCATAGAATAAATTAGAACACAGAACAATTAAAAATATCAGTCGCATAGAAAAAACAGTTAAACGGTTACACTTTTGAATTCATTCAGGTCATAATTTATTCATCTGGTAACTTTTATAAAATGATTGAAAAATCGGCCCTAAAGAGTTTAGTAAGAATTTCAAAAACCTAGCATGTAGACACTGTATTTTCATATATTTTTCCCTCCCGCTTAGAAGTACCAAACTAAAAAATATAATCTATAATAAAAACATACATAAATATAAAATAGTTAAGTTATATATATTGTTACACGCTGACAAAGCAAAGGCACACCTGCCTGTCATAAAGGGCTTTTACATTACCAGTTGTATTACCTTCCCGCATTAAGGAATTATTTTGTTTACTTTGTGTTTAGAATTTTCAATTAAGAAAAACATTCTATTGTTATTGTACTTGTTTTATGGCCGTCATTAGTGTCAAACTAATTCTTGTTGTTATTTTATTGCGTCTAAGCTTGCCAGTTATGGCATCGGTGCATTATAAAGCAATGGCCCAATGCGAAGCGGGGCAGTCAAGCGACGATTACGATACTAGCAAGACGTGTGTAGTACATTCGATAAGCGATATAGTGACGGACTTTGCGCGTGTTTGGATCGTACAGTGTGTACTGGTTGTACCCAGTTATATTTGTACCTGTTTTATACATGTGTGTATAGTTCTATAGTAATTCCAACGGCGTTTTAATTCGAGACGTGTGTAGCTCATAATAATATAATTGATTTATTACAAGATAATTGATTCCAATAAACACACACAATTATTAAGAATAATATTTTTTCCTTATATCTATGAGTATGTAAGTAATTATTGACTAATACTGATTAGGTCCCGTCAATAAAGCACCAAATCAGTGGGTAGTTAAATTTATCGGCTATTCCCTTCCGGATGCTGTTGTTGCTAGCACGCAATCTGCTCAGTAACGAATATGTGCCTATCGTATGGAACATACGTCAGTTATCGGGATAAGAATTATGCTAAGTGTTGATCCGGTATATAAACTAGCTCTTTGTCGAGTTTCATCTAAATCCGATCAGTAGTTTTCACGTGATGCTCTAACGGACAGGTATTTCTCCAACAGTGCCACAGAAGTCATGATATGATTTGAATTCAATCATTATATAAATACTTAAAGCAAAAACTTTGTACCCTTTTTACGAAATTTGCGCGGACGGAGGAGTATGAAATTTCGCACACTTATAATTTATATAGAGAAGAAGTGCAGAATAATATATTTTTTTAAATTATACATAAAAAAAACATTAAATCAATAAATAAAAAAAACATAACACACACACTACTCTTTTGTTTATTGTTAAAGTCAAATAAACAGTGCAGCCTTGGCGAAGTCTGTGATTATAGAAGTTATATTAATAACAGAACCTAAATAATGTTCAAACTTATAATTTAAATTAATTATGGTAGAGTTTCAACCACTATATATATAATATATATACATTACACGTTTTATAATGAACTCTAAAACAATTTAGATACAAATAGGGAGAAAAAAAAACAGGCAGGCAGACAAAGATTCTGAAAGTTCTGGCCCGAATTACATAACTTCTTATGGGAGGGTAAACCGCTTAGTTACGTAACGCGTTACGGCGCCAGTCTGTCTGGCTTCCCTTTCTCTCACGCATACGGCACCGTTAGGCAGGCTCCTCCTCTCTCACTAACCCACAGCGCTAACCGTATTTCGGTAGTTAGATAAATAATTATATTAATAATGTGCATATTAAAACTCTAATGTATGTACAGTACATATTCAAGAATTGTAACTAAGAGTGAAATATATTTTATAATTAATTAAAGATTTTGTTAATAAATAATCTTTCCTTACGTTATCATATTAATATACATAAAATTTAAGTAATAACCTTAGGTTTTTTCAAGTTAAACAATTTCAATATTAAATAGTTCAACTTAGATTAGTTTAAGTTATCACTTCTATCGGGCGTCCCGAGACGCACACGATTTTTTTTTACAATTTCGTGCCCTCTAAAGATTCATTATTATATAGATTTTTATACCTATCTATATATAAAAGAAAGCCGTGTTAGTTACACTATTTAAAACTCAAGAAGCTTAGAACCAGGAGACGGACACAGAATACTTTTTATCCCGTTAGAACTGGTAGGTAGCGCTGAGATCGGTTTCTAGAATCCTCCTAATCACCTGGACCGATTTTGGTGATTTTGTTTTTGTGTGTTTGAGTGGGTCCCCGGATGGTTTAAATACGCAATTGGAACCGGTAGGTGGCGCTGGGATCGGGTGCTAGATTTCTATTTTTTCAGAGCAGGACAACGTCTGCCGGGGCTGCTAGTATTAAATAATTATAACTGAAGTTGTGGCACGCGTCCCGGACTCAAAGGGCGCTGGATGGAATCCTAGCCGGAACGCATACATCACCACTTGGGCTGTTTTTTATAACTTGATGTGCATATTATTACAATTAGTACGTGGTTACAACGGTGATTTCCTACATGGACATGAAACCTGCACATCGAGATAACCGATGTGGCAATCCTGCCAAGCCGCCTTAGACAAGCGTGGCGGTAAACTGTCCGCTCCGCTGTAGTGGGAGGCCCGAGCCCAACAGTGGGACGATTACGGGTTTTTTTATTTAAATCATTATAACTAGTTGTAGTTGTATTGTAATTTATGAGCTGTCTGACCATTCCATTAGACAGCTAATAGGCATTCGCCTACGGCGCCTTAGACGTGCCTGATTTGATACTTTATCAACACAGCTAGTCAAAGGAAATTGCCCTATTATATATATTATATTATATATCTTGGTGTTAATGGAATTTATGTTTTATTTTTATTTTAACTACTCTACGGACTCGAGTTCTGTACTTTTTAAAGCTTTATTTCTAGATTTAATTTTTAAAATTTAACACGCTTATTATTTAGTTTTTGTGTGTGACATTAATTAATTTGTGTTGAAGTGTATGTATCTTACGAGTGACTTATTATATTAATTTATCCTAATTTTAATACTAAACTTATACTAGTATAGAGTGTATCTGTTACATGCTGGTGTTGTGAGGAACTGCATGTGCAGTGTGGGCCTTATGTCTATATAGAATTTATGTTAACGGGCAAGTGATTCTAAGGGGCGCTTCATATTCTCTTGACTGTGGTTGGAGTCATATATTCTGCGATGATCGAGAACCATGGACTAACATGTAGGGATGGTCCGAATGTTGTTTGAACCGAATAGGAACTTCGGCCAAACATTCGGTTAAACAAAATTCGGCCGAATTTTACTTTGATTTCGCCACGCTCTCTCAAGCTACACATCGTGAGCTGTTGACGTCGTGACTTGATAACGCCGTAAGTTTTAAATATGATTAGGTAGATAAAAGAATAGATTTTTAGAGCTTTGATTGAAGAAAAATCACCATTCCATAATTCTAAATTCATAATGGTTAATTCGTAAAAAGTTTTTTCAATCAAAATTAAAGTTGTAGTTAGACGTGTTTTTATTTTATTCAAGTTACGCATTATAATTAAGCAGTTGCACTACTTACTGATGTTTCTTAAAGGAATAATAAGTTTATTTTATTTTTGTTTTAGTTTGATGTCTATTTAATAAGGCAAAGACTCAATCAAGAAATAAATTTATTTATTTTTAGCACATTACCCGTTAAGGTTTACATGTTCCTAACTAAAATAAATGACCATGATTGAGTATAAAGGTGCTAATTTTTATATAACGGTTAAGATAGACATGATTCCTATTAACTTAAAATAGTGCAAGTAGGTATTTTACTTTTTTCTTGCACCGAACGTTCGGCATTGAAACCGAATTCGGCCAAATGCCGAAGTTCGGCTCAAGCTGCCGAAATTCGAATCAAACCTCGAATCAAAACAACAATTGAATGATTGTTGTCGGTTTTTTTGCACGTAAACAAAGGATCCATGAATATTTAGGTATCTGGTGCTATTTTCACGAGAGTACAGAACGTCTAATCGGGATATTAAGTTGCGACTCATTCCGCGATAGAATGCAAATTGAAATACTATAGAAACCTGGCCGAAAAGATAGCCCCATTTAGAAAATATGATTGAAGCTATCATAATTTAATAGATTTAAGTTTAGATAACAAAAATAAAAGACTGCCGTAGTTATTTTCGCAAAAATGCTAGTAAAAAAGATGAAAAAAGGGCTACCCTTAAATGAGACAAAGTAGGTGAAAACCCCCAACACCCCTATTTAATATTATAAATGCGAAAGTAAATTTTTCTCTCTATGTGTTACGCTTTCACGGAAAAACCACGAGACTGATTTTTAGCTAAAATTCAATATATATATATATTAGGTGCCGAGGATGGACATAGAATTTCTTTTGATCCCGATATGGATAATGGAATATATATTGGAATAGTATTATGTAAAGATTATCCCGGAAAATAAGATAATTTCCGAAAAGTGCCTATAACTACTAAGTACCAACGTTTAATTAATTAGTGACTCCTGACTTTTTTTAACTAAAATACAGCAACTAATATTTTAAATGCGAAAGGAACTCTGTTACTCTTTCATGGAAAAACTAGTGGACAATTATTGCTGAAATTTGGTAAATACCGACCAATAGACATAAGATACTTTTCATCCAGGAAAATGGAATAGATTGCTATATATTAAGTAAATCTTCATGGGGCATAAAAATGTAATACAATGTAATCTGTATTAATTGCTTGCTCATTAAACAAGAGTGAATTAGTAGGAAAACTATAGTATTATTATAACAATCACGTGCCGATACTGTGCAACAAATCATGAAAATCATCACATCTATATTACCAATGTATGAAAGGCACTAATCCATCTAAGACATACGTGACTCTTTTATTATCCAATTCCCTTAAATAGGGATAACCCGAACCAAACAGTTGGATGTCTATTGATATTATCTTAATGATTAATAATTTTCTATTGACATTTCAATTTTTCATACATCATTTTTCATGAAAAACATACATACATAACTTCACGCCAGGTCCCTTGCGGGGTAGGCACGAACAACAGAGCGCCATACAGGCTTATTCATACACACCTCACTTGCTTCTTTTACATTCATAGCTTTTGTCATGCCCGAAGGTGATGTCAGGAGCCTTAAGAACAGACGAGCTGTTCTTAAGGCTCCTGACATCACCTTCTGCTAATACACGATCTTTTTGATCATGGAAGGTGTGTCGTGGCCTTCCGCGACTTCTGCATCAATCCACTTTTGCATTGTATATCTGTTTAGTCATTCTTTCATCATACATTCTTTCCAAATGCCCGAACCACCGGAGCATTCCTTTCCTTACCTTCACCCCGACACTCTCTTTCAGACCAACTCTCTTTCTTACTTCGGTATTACGAACGCGGTCCGCGAGCGTCACTCCGCAGATTTTGCGCAGTGCTCGCATCTCGACTGCGTTTACTCTACTTTCATGCTCTCTGTTCCATACCCAACTCTCGCTTCCATACGTGAGCGTAGGTACCAGCACCGCGTTGTGTATGGCAAGCTGGGCCTTCTGGCTGAGGTTTTTAGCGCCTAGAAGCTTACCTAACGCTCCATTCACACTATTCCCCAAATTTACTCTTCTTTCTATGTCAGCGGTGTACCTTCCATCCCTGCTAAAAGCACATCCAAGATATACAAACTCATTCACTTGTTCCAGCATAACATCATCGACCATGATCCTTGCATCCGTTCTGGTTTCTTCTCTTTCAAACACCATAACCTTTGTTTTCTTCTCATTCAAATGTAAGCCTCTCGCCTGACAGTCATCTTTCATCATTGTGACTAGTGTTGCAGTTCTGATGGCGATTCGGCTAAAAGCACGGCATCATCCGCATAAAGCAAAGTGCTAACAACTAGATCACCCATCCGCACCCCAACATCCATCAATCTTAATCTCTGGAGACAATTGTCCAGATATAGGATGAACAGCAAAGCCGACAGCACGTAGCCCTGCCGGACGCCAATATTGACGTCAAACCAGGGCGACAGGCTGCCGTCCACCCGCACGCTTGCCATACAGTCCTCGTAAGTGGACTGCACAGCACGCAGCAATTGGCCATTGATCCCATATCCGGGCAATATGTCCCAGAGGTCCTTCCGCACAACCCTGTCAAATGCTTTCTCTAGATCCACAAAACCGCAGAAAACCTTCCGGCCCATAGCCAGCTGCTTCTCCACGATATTGCGGAGCGAGAAAACTTGATCCATACATCCCCTTCCATTTCTGAAGCCCCCTTGTGCATCCCACAGTAATCCATCGGATACCACTCTCATTCTCCTTTCAATAATCTTCGCATACACTAGATGCTGTGCTGATCAAACTGATGGCCCTGTAGCTGGCGCACTCCATACGTGACCCCTTGCCTTTATACAAGGGCACGATTCATGAAATACAGTTCGAAGAAAAGTGGATTTCTCATTACTCAATGTATTTCTGTGAAACGATAAAACTTTTCTTAACATTCTTTTGTGTACAATTCATTCACCCAAATAAATACTATCGTAATAAATGTAATTTAATACAATAGTTGGTAATTAGGTAGATTTAAAAAAATGTGCGAGACGAACTTAAAACAGATTATTACTTGTAACCGTGTATATTAGGATAAGTGATACATAATAGTAAAAGTTAAAACAATAAACCTTCAAATCAATAAAGAAATCCAATTGGCAAATATTAAACAAAAATATAATTCAAAACAAAACAATACAAAACAAGAAAAAAATATTGATGAAAAGTAAATTTGGCAACTTTACCAAACCCCAAAGCACGTTTTTAGTTAGTTAAAATCGATCGTTTTCCTTTGGGAAGGAACGAACTTACGTACGAAATGTACAGAACATAATCCGTTATACGTGCGTGGACTAAACATTGGTACGCTCTCGTTCATAGGAACCTCTTAAAACATCGGCTAGATATTTATAGTAGTGGCGTAATCTACAAATGTAAACCATACCGATGATTTAAACATCGCATAGCCAGAGTTTTGGGTTAATATTCGAAAAATCGACCGTATCACACCACGCAGGCGCGATTAGGGTCTTGGGTTCCACTGTCATGTGAGAATTAAATAATCGCGCTCAGCTAGGCCTAAGGCCTTATCGCACAGCTTAATATAGAACTTACCTGTTGCCAATAGTCTTCCAAAGATAGTTTCCATTCGAAGTATCCAGTATCAGCGACATCCTGCAGCTCGCGGAAAAGATTGCCGCTCGGCAGGACATCCATCGCGTTTGCATGTGATGCCGATCGAAATTAGTAAAAAGCGAGACGTAAAGTCCCCTGCACGATCCGCGTGTTACTGTGTTCGGTTCGCCCGCGTCTCCGCGAGCGTCCGGCAAGCGCGGTGATACGCCGCCCCCGTCCACCCGCTCACCTCTCTCACTCGTAGTAGTACCACAGTACAAATGTATTATCAGTAGTACCTACCTACCGTACAAAAAATAAATTATATGAATAATCAATATAATTATTAAGCCAAACAATCATCGTTTAATTTTATAAATTACATTAGTTTAGCCGATAAACTTGTTACTTATCTATATTATAATAATGTCTGTAAATGGTTCGAGTTTCTATTAAGCGTTTAGAAATGTAAAAAAATTCAGGGGGTAACTCGGATCAGCAGATTCGGGAAATACAATTTATAGCATTTTGTCTGCCTGTCTACCTGATAGAGCATCACGTGAACACTACTGAACGGATTTAAATGAAACTCAAGATAGAACTAGCTTATATCCTGGAGTATAACTTAGTATAATTTTTATCCCGATACGCTGTACGTTTCTACGGGATATAAGAAAATAGCGGAAAAGATGGCGCTGCAATCGCATTTTTATTTGAAGCTACTAAAAGTATTTGAATGAAACTCGACATAGTGTTGTCTTATAACCTGAGCTAATTACTTATGATATATTTTATGCCAATAATGACGTCGTTTTCTTAGAATTAACGAATTTACAAAATCTATGGTGCCGCAATAGCGTTTTTTTTTAAATTCACTAACAAATATCTACATTGTCTAAATACAACATACTACATGCATTATTACTATTTATTACATTCATCGTATTACTTTTAATCAGGTTGGCTGCGACTCGCTTCTTTGTTATGCTGGGCAAGTATCTAAACTATATGGACTTAGTTTCTTGATTATTGTAATAAATTTAACAAGAAACAGTAAAGTTTTATGTTAAAAAAAATTACAGAATATCTTTTACCAAATATGTTACTTACACAGTAATACAGTTTACCAACCATCAGTATTTAGTTGTTTTGTCTGTTATTATACATTCTTTAAAACATAAAAATGTCAATTTAGTTCATGAGCTCTTAGATTATGCCATTTTCACGTCTGGGATAATCTTATATTTATAGACCATTTACACAGATTTAGCAATGAGTTTCATGCATTATTTTTGATGTGATTATTAACTTTTAATGACTTTAAATATTGACAGGTGTGAGTCTGTGTGTATGTTGTATTGATAGACAGTATGTGTGTAATAAGGTAGCTATGATTTTTAATTGATTTTCTCCCTCAGTTAGATAAATTTGGAAGGAAGGCTTACGAGGTATGAATAAAAAATCAAATTAAGTTTTTGTGTAAGTGACAAAGAGACACAACCTAGGGTTTTTCAGGCGGCTAGTACTTAATACAGATACAATAACGCTACTTAAGTTATAATCATATTAGTCATGAATCCCTTTAATCTTTTTATTTGATAGTTCATTTCATCACAGCCTGGAGCATATACTCTGGACACTGAATTCCGTTTTGCTACTTTTTTTCACCATATCACACAATAATTAACATTATACAATTATAATTATAATATAATATACATTATATCAATTGGCCCCCTTAAACGACTTACTAGACTATTAGTGTACTTAAAAAGGCTCACAATTATTGAAGTTATCCTTGTTTTGGCGCATTAGAGAAAAATGATGAGAGTAAATTTTTACGATGCGCCACCGTCACGATAAACCGACACCCTGAAGTTAACTATAGTCAACATTTTTGTTTTTCTATTGTTAGTGTCGTTTTTCTACAAACCTAGAATAAGGCGAAAAATAAAAAAAATCAAAAGATTTTTATCTTGTTACGCCAAAGAAGTATAACTTCTAACGCGTGTACATAAGTACACACACACTTTTTTTTTAATATATTTTTCACTTACCCTGAATATACAGAGATTTCGGTATATAGCTACATAATACATTATTAAAATGTTATTGATAATATGTCCATAAATCACAATTTTATAATAGCAAAATACAAAAATATAATTTTACGATTAATTAATGGCAAGAAGCCCATCTACGCGTGTAACATTTATACCCATCGCGCCAACGACCGTGTCGTTGGGGATCGTGGACTACTGTAATATTCTTTATACTATGGTAGAACAGTGTATTTTGTAGTAAAGATACAGATCAGAATGAAAGAAATATTTTCATCTCTTTTACGTTCTTCTATATAAAGAATGAAATTAAATTAAATAATAAATGATCAATTGGATAAACAACATATTATTACTATTTAACAATTTATTCAATTAATTTATTATGTTACAATAAATGTTAAAAAATCTTTACGTAAGTATAACTTATCGTATTACTTTCAAAATAGATATCGAAAATAATATGAATCCCTGTTTATGCGATAGTTAATACGCTATTTGACTCATTAAAAACATGATATTAGTATAGTCAGAGCATCATGTGAAAACTAATCAACGGATTTACATGAAGCTCGACACTGAGCTAATTTATATCCCGGATCGCACTTGGGATACTTTTTATTCCAATAAACGCGTCGTTTAATACAATGAAAACATGGTATTAATAGGGTCGAGTTTATTTTTGCCACCCTTACTAATACACCAACAAACATATCGTCTTAGCAACGCGAACGAAGTTTCGCTTGCACTAGTTTAATAAATTTGTGTTCAGTTTGCTGAATTAATCCAAAGAGATGAAACTACTCTGAATACTAAGTCACAGTAGTTAATTTGATTTGAAACATAGTTCGAGCTCGGCTAAACACTGTTCACGCAGGGGAATGTCTTTGAACATCATACATGGGCCATACGGGAGATGGCCTTGAATGCAGAATGCAGAGCTGCATGCATTGAGCGTGTTAGGAACTGTCAGCGAGCGATGCTTGCACGCAAACTTCGCTAAGGCGAAGCAAGACCTGATAAGCCGATGACCGAACTACCTACTAAGCCTGGTGCACCTGTGTACGGATACTTAAGCAGGGAGATGTCCGCTGTTACGCCCGTATCCAGCGGCCCCCTGTGACGGAATCGCGGGAGACAGAGCTGTGCATAGCGGCGTCTACGAGCGCCGGTCTAACGACTTTGAACGAAGGCTGCATGTACTTTCTTCTTATTCGGTGGCCTCTTTCTGTGTCATAACAAACTCAGAGTAGGAAAGGACCCGACAATATGTCAAGCCCCTTGTTCCTGCGAGACCCAACGAGATAGGTAGGAACGGATGGCTTCCACCGTCTACACGCCAGCTTCTAGGGACTCCAAGTTCCTCTGTCATGTCTCAATCATATAACTTCGCCCGTGTTTAACATTCAATAATTTGTAAGCAAGTCGGTTAATATAGTTGATATTGAAGTAAGCTTACATGATGTAATCACAATGTTTATAAAACATTTATATAGAAAGAAAGAATCAAAGAAAACTTTATTTGAAGAAATAGCGACGGAATTACATTCCTTATACTTATAAATTATACACAGAGCATATTTTAAGAATTTGTACGCCGCATCTTTAGCAAACAAGGTTTGCACTCAGCATATTGCTGTGCCGGAATTATATCCGTCACAACGCTGATTTTCAGTGCAAATCTTCCTATTGACGTAAGACCAAAATAACCCAATTATGTTAACTAAATAATAGTAACTAATAAAACTAATTCTACTTATGTAATAATTAAAATTAATTAATTAGTAAAACAAATAAATTTTAATAAAACCAAATTAAAATAAATACTCGTGTAACAACTTGTATCATTTATTGCTAGAGTGCTTGCCGAGTATTACTACATTATATCATATTATATACACATTATATCGAGAGTCTGCGAACTACCCGTAGATGGGAGCTAACTCACGCCAGCCAGGGCTGCGCCGTCGGCTTGTTCTCTTGACCCTGGTATGTGACATCAGGAGGGATACCGGGGTGTTAATTGGTTATTCCACCAAATGCCGAGTCTCACATCTCCTCGAACAGTGGGGTGTCTGCAAATGGATTCACCACGAATAAAAGGAAACTCCAAACTATGGCCCGCGGGCCACCTTTGACTCGCTATTGTCAGTCTAGTCGATCCGGGGCACGACAGATAACGCCCTATTGTTATTATAATAATTTAAATAAAAAACACAGAATGACAATATCAGTTTTATTTACTTACTAGATAAAATTTAATGATTAGTATAATACACAGAAAATTTACATATGTACATATTATCACCTTTCGTTTTATCTACTTTCATGAATCTTTTGATACAGTATGTATACAAGTTGTGCGCAAAAGGTTTGCCCATGATCACCCCTCCCGCTTCCTACGACTAGGACTGGTCCCTTTTTTTTGCCAGGGAAAATCCGCTTGAAGACCATAAACCGCGACAAGGGCAGAACCTTGGGGGGATAATTTGCGACCCGTGTGTGGGATTTGCCAGATCGGGGGTAGCACCAGCATGCCCAGTCAGAACTGGTGCCATGCTGTTGCCACCCCCGGTTAGGGATACCCACTAAAGCCCCTGGGTGTTCCGTCCTTCGCCTTATGCCAGGGCTACGGGTATATGACCTAGCCTCTCCGCAGCCCTGGCAGGCGTGGGCCCCCCTCACGAGGCCTCTTCCAATGCCGGGGGATCACGGGAGGAGAGGTGAGCGCGCGCCGAACACTCGCGCTCTCGTCTCGACGGCATATGTGGCTGAGTGAGAACCCCTATACCCCAAGGTGCCTCACCCGCGCCTCCCGCTTACGGTGGACGAAGGTCGAATTCCACCCTCCGGCGTCGGCGCGTCCTCCATTGGCGGGAGCGCAGCAAGGACGTCCGCTCACGCTCCCGCTCCGACTGGGACCGGTCCCTGTCTAAGTAGTACTAAGAAGTAGATGACTACGGGTCGCGGTTTAGAACGGATTATCATCTGCAAATCTGCGCACACCTTATATTTGGGGTAATTTTTACCTGACCTTTCTTTTAAACCTGCAATTTGATAATGTTGTGTACGTCGTTTCATTTCTGAATTCACTCAGGTTAAAATTGATTCGGCTGATAACTTTTCTGTTCATTGGAAAATCCGGCCCTTAATATATTTAATCCGAACTTCGTCCAATAATATTATGGACCGATTTTTCAATCAACAGGTTAAAGTTATCAGGCGAAGAAATTATTATTTCGACTAAATTCAAAATTGAAACAATTCAGATGTTTTCATGCAACTGTTATTTTTAATATTCCTATGTTGTGTTTTATTCTATACTAGCTGTCCCGGCAGACGTTGTCCTGCCCGGAAAAGCTTCAATCGATATATAAAAAAAATGCAGGAGTTCAGCAAACAGGCAGACGGCCCACTTGATGGAAAGCGGTTACTGCCGCCTATGAACATTAGCAATACCAGAGATGCTAACAATGTGCACCGGCCTTGAAGGAGAAACTGAAACCTGGCCACAGATGCCGGAACACAACTCAAAGTTGTTATGGGGACATACTCTAGACCAGGGGTGGTAGCCAACCAGACGGGAAAATGCCCTACCTGGCTGTGGGTTGTTTTATCGCTTCTTACGACAGCCCGCTCGGCCAAAGGAATTAGTATTATTTTTCTCTTCCTGCACGGAGAAAACGAGTAACAAACACAAAAAAAACAACATACAGACGAATTGAGAAACTCTTCCTTTTTAAAGTAGGATGAAAAGTAATTATACTTATAAATCAAAAAGTATGTAATTGTGGTTTCAAGAGTTTTAAAATTGCACATTGCATTTCAGTGAAAAAAATTACTGTCAAAAAACAATGAAAACTATTAAACTTGTCAAGTAAAAGATCGCAAGAAAAGCTATAGTTTTTGTTCATGTATGATATTAAAATATCAATAATGTACAATTTAATTACCTTGTCTACTGGTCTGGAACTTTATTCCAGCAAGTTCCAAGTGTTCTTCAATAAAATTTATATCAATTCACAGAAAGTTTCATAAAATTTCCTCGAGTAGCTCACTTGAAATCTTTTCCTTGAAAATTGTCTTGTTAGTTCATGAGATATCTAGGGCCGTTGCTAACCATTTCACAACACCTGTAATTTCAGTTGTCGTAAGGAACATTTTTTTCTTTATTCTATACTAGCGGCCTGGCGTGGTTTCACTCGCGCTCTATCCCGCTCCTGTGGTATATAGCGTCATGTTCTATAGCCTATGACACTCCCTGTTAACGTAGTTTCCCACAAAACATATTTTTTTTAAATCGGTTTAGTAGATTCAGAGATACCCCCTACAACGTCACAAGCTCACAAACTTTTCCTCTTTATAAAATTTGTATACATTTTCTTGTTATATTCTGTATACCAACTCCTCACCACCCGGGGATCGCGTTGAGGATGTTGATGGGACTCGCCAGCCCAGCAGCCGGAATATCCATATATCGTTTTTTGCCAGGGTCTTCTACCTATCCTTTAAAATTTGAGACTACATATTAATATGACACCGTCTTTTATGGGTAAGGTACCCAGAAGGCAGGCATCGTTGGATCGCCATACTCATTCTTTGCCCGGGGTAGAGACCATCCCTCTTTTCACTCGAAGAATCGATTAACTGCTCTATATTATATGTTTTCATTTACGTCTTAAATAGACTTCTGAATTTAGAGAAAGGAAAAATATATAATATTATTCCACATCAAAAGAAAATTGCCTGAATAATTTAATAATAAATATAATATATATAATATAATATGCAAGGCCTCGGCCTCCGTGCTTGCCTTAGCCAGCCGGCACGGAGTGGAGATTGCTAGAGCTAAGACTCAAGCTCCAGGGGTGGAAGTGATAAATGGCCTAACGTCAGAAGTAGCTTCGGTGAATCTGCAACCCACCTCTCTACACCCCTTAGTCACTCATACCCATGTTGCCCCTGCCTTTTATGGCATTTTTTGGGGCCCATGCAGGGAGTGGCGAGTCACCGTCTGCCCATTTTTCCATGTTCCCCGAACATTGCGACGGGCAGACGCCATAGTCCCCATATTCCCAGAACCCCAGTACCACTAGCAGTTCACCCCAATAGCCCGGTACTTTTTGTCCTCATTTTCCACAATAGTCCTACACTGGCTGGGGCTTGTCCTTGGGTGCATTATTATATGGTGTAGACAGGAATAATCGCCGGTCAGTGTCACGCCACATTTACATTAAATTTGTCAAAGGGCCTCTACTTGTTGGCCTTTCCATGGCCCCGCGCAAGCCCTCCAAAAGTCCGGGCCATTTTTATGGCCCGTGGTCTTGAAAGACATACAATATAATATGTATGACTGAATAGTCAATCTGTGCTTTAATATAAAGAGCCTGTGATAGATAAATATGAAGTAAAAAAACTCTTATTATAACTAGACATGTTGCTGGGGAGGTCTTGCCGCTCCTTCTCCTTAAACAGTGATAACATGTTATGATAGATAGATAACACTTTATTGCTCAACAAATATACAATTTCAAAATACACAATTACAATAGTCATGGTAGAAACAAAAGGCGGCCTTATCGCTGAAAGCAATCTCTTCCAGGCAACCTAACTTAAGGAATAATTTAATCTAGTCGGGCGATGTAGGTGGTGCAGATCATTAAATATCAAATATCATAAATAAACATACTTAAACTACATAATTTATAAATTAAATACATACATAAATATATATTAAATACTGTATAATATATAGGCATAATTATTTAAGGAAAAGTAATGTTGTGAAGCGGTGTAAATACATAGAATAGTGTACATACATAAAACTTTTGTATTTGAATGCCGAAATGTAAGCCAAGGCTATTATTACTACGAAGCCGAATCATAAATATCTGGTTTATGAAAATTTCTGAAGTTAAAACGGCAACTGTATTGCTTTATGTGTATGTTTTTTTGTAGACCCGGTGTGTCTCTACCATGGGGTAAGGCAGAGTCAATCTTTTCTTTATTTATTTTATTTGCTATTTATAGGTTTCAATTTTTTCCTATCTCTTAGCTACTATATCTATCGCATGCATAACACTAACACAGGGTTGTGGGTATATGGGTATGGGTTTATGTGTATGTTTAATTAGGATATCTTGCATTTTTCCGAAGACATGAATCAATACAGTCGAGCTCGATAATTGGACCCTGAGAGCCCAGAAAAAAATTCAAGGTACCAGGAGTTCAAAATAACAGGAGTTTATAATCAAGTATACAGGGGTTTGAATAAAATTCGTGATTTACGTTCATTTTGAAAATAAGTCCGTAATTTTCTGTTGAGTGAGCGACTTCAGTCTATCATAGTGCAATGAATTTTCAATACTGGTGAGAGCTGAGAAGAAATCGGTCACTCGGGTCGGTTCTAAGGGCTTAAAAGCGTTCGGTAGTGCAAATTATAGAAAGTAGATAAGCTCAGACCTCAAATTATTACTTATTGGCGGGTAAGATACTGTTGCTTCAACTTCAAATTGCCGCAAGGATCAATTAATAATGATTTTATTAATTGATAACTTGCTTAGTATTTTTCAAGGGACCGGGTAAAATTTCAAATTATCAAGAGATTCAAATAAACGAATGTCAAATTATCGAAAGTCGACTGTGTTTGTAATCTTGTGCAAACATAATCGCGGACACAGTTCATAATATCTGGAGCAAGGCCTTACTTACACGGGTTCACTTGTTTTTTAATTTTAATAAGTTAGGTCTTTTTATCTGCTTATTTCAACATTAAAAAACCATTTTTACTTTTATAAACAGTTAAAAAGTCACTTATAAAAGAAGTTATAAGGCCTAGGGTCGTTTAATAATTTGCTCCATTTCTAAGCAAATTGACATACTCATAGAAGAAATAAACAATCTTCGACTCTATATACAATTATTGTGACCATCCCTATCTAAAAGTGATCAAAATTACTGTAGGTAGTAGTAGGACATTTGCAATTTTAAAAGTTGTATGCAAAGCCTTCTCTGTCTTTTTCGCAGCAAAGCTCTTTTTGTTTGTTAACATTATTTTCTAAAGCCACAGTTAGGCTAACGCGTTAGTGGTTCAGATGTCGCGAGTTCGTGTTCGTTGACACTTTTCTAAATTAACATGTATATCTTTACATAGTATAAGAAAGTCACTTACCGCGCCTGTCTATCTGTCTGTATATCCGTTAACTCCTCCTAAATCACAATAAATCACGCAATATATTTTTAAGCACTTTTCAACATCAGTAGTATATAAACCTTCCGTGAAAAATTATTCAAGGAAGGTTAATATATATACAAATATTGATAAAACCTATAATAAAATTAAGATATCAACGGTTTTAAGTGCGTTATTTTCTTTGATTTTTATTCCCATGTTTCAGCCACTTTTCAGTAGCCGTGATCACAGAAGTCAAATATGTGAAGTGTAAGTGTAGTTTTATTATATATACTACTTACTTTACTTTACTAATTAATATTTTCTTAAGTTTTCGCGACTTGTATACATAATAGAACTACGTTTTAACGGTTTCGGACAAATGACATCTTTGTCGTCCGTGACCACGGCCACTGAAAAGCGGCCGAAACGTCGGAATAACCAAAAACAAATAAATTACCGCGCTTAAAACCGTTAAAACGTAGTTTTATTAAACCTAATTAAGTTTTTTGTTAGTAAAATAGAGATAGATAGATACTTCCTAGATATTGACCCAGGCCGCGGGAAAACCTCTAGTTATTTAAAATTACCACGTTGTAACAGTGAAGTGTGCAATACAAGCCGTGCTAGTAATTAGAACACACGTGACCCAAACTCTAAGGGCGCGGGCTCGAATAGGTTTTCTAACTTATTACGCACATTATTATAATTGCCACGTGAAAACGGTGCAGGAAATCATTGCAATGAATCCTATACATCAAGATAATAGGTGTGTAAAACTAACTCATAGAGATAATCGAAATGTTAATACTTTGCGTTTCTCCCTAATACTGGGAGTCCATCATAGGAAATAAAAATAAAATAAAAGTAAGGTATTAAATAGATTAGCATGTAGAACGAAGTAATATACACATATATATATATATATATATATATATATATATATATATATAAAGATAGTATATATATATATAAAAAGGTACTAGGATTTAAGAAATGTAACGGATATAAAACAGCATGCATAAACAAAATAGATATAAATGTCAAATGTAAATTAGTAGTAATTAGTTAGTAGATAAGATCTACGAAAAGAAAACAAAAGAAAAAGAAAATAAATAAAAATGACTCCCCATTTATAACCCTGAAGTAGTTTTTAGAAGATAGGTTTTAAAAGAGACAAGAAATAGAAAATCTCTGTCTTAGCAAAAAATGACGGAGGAGAAAGTCGATAATAACAATTAAAAAAAACTGGTAGTCCTGAGTTAAGCAGTGGGACGTTTACTTCTTCTATAAAAATAGGGTTATTAGTAAGGCTCGTTACATGCGTACAGGAGGTAGCTAAGAGACACCCCTACAATAAGGAATGAAGTTAAATACGTCTTATAACAGTGTTCAGTTGCTTCTTGTTATTATATCGGGCTATTAACGTCTTGCTGCAAGCTAATTTAGAGTGTTTTTAGAATAACGTAATTTGACCTATCGTTCTATAGGATGGAAAAGAAACAGCTACCTATATCTCCAGGACCTAATGGAGAGAACTGCTTGTAGTTTCTTAGAAAGATCGTATTCCTTGGGTGTTATTAATTTTTGATATAAGTGAGACCCTTAGACTAGCTATGTAGATTTTCAAAATAATTGAAATGCCTGTGAGTTTTTAAACTTATAATGTAAATTCATTTATTCTTTGCTATTTTATATACATAGGTCGGGATTTAATTACTACAATATTGTAGCGAAGTATAATGTAAAGCCAGAAAAAATATTTTACTGGTTTAATACACAACAGTAAAGGCAATTAATGCTTATTATAAAAAAACTATATTATACACAGAGTACACTCGTTCTGCGTGACATGAAGAATGTTGAACTGGACGACTTCTGGGTACAAATGCAAAAGTAGACCAAAATGGAGAGGAATGGATTGTTTGAAGTATGACAGACGGCGATTTGTGGTGTTACAGACGACGTATGTTAGAATCTTATACTAATATATAAAGCTGAAGAGCTTGTTTGTTTGAACGCGCTAATCTCAGGAACTAGTGATCTGATTTGAAAAAATCTTTCGGTAATAGATAGCCCATTTATCGAGGAAGGCTATAGGCTATATCACGCTAAGACCAATAGGAGCAGAGCATCAATGAAGAATGTTTCAAAATCGGGGGTTTTGAAAAGAAATTCCACGAGGACGACGTCGCGGGCACAGCTGGTAGAAGATATAGATGGAAGAGACATATTTTACCGACCCTAAGTAAATGGGAGGTAAAAGAAGAGAGAAAGAAAGGCGACGCTCACGCCCCAGCCAGCGCACACGAACCCGAGGCAGCTACACGAATCTCTCAGAGAGAGTAAGCATGTACTTATATATTACGTGGAGATTCTGTACTTATCAGTTTTATCATCAATCATCATCGTTACCTGGCTGCACGTTAACTTCAGGTGTTGAAAATATCTTAGGCGACGGTAACCGCTATCCATCACACCACTATACACCAAGAATAAAAAGTACTTACGGACTTATAAGATGCATTACTAAGAATTCGGTGCGGCAACTATGTAAAAGTAATTCTATTTTACAACCTTTTATTTAACTTACAATGGATGTACCTATGTATGTAAGTTCGGGTGGAATCTTGCAAGTTAAATTTGACCAACTTCCCGATTTCCGATTGAACTGAAATTTTGCACGCGTATGTATATATTACGTGGCTTGATATGACACCATGGAGCTGATCTGATGTTGGAGTCGGAAGGTGGCCATAGGAACTCCTGTACTAAATAAGATAGACCCATCGTGTTTGGGCTCGTTTTACTTGTCTTGGCTAGCACTCTGCTGCCACATTATATCCAGGATCTCAAAAGCTTGTGTTTAAAAACCCTTTTAAAAAAAACAAGTTATTTGCTCCGAGTTTGATACGAAGTCTACGTCCCTATGTTTTTTGATAAACGTTATTATTGCGTATAAGATCACCAGCTAAAGTAATAAACAGGGTAGAGACGTCAATAATAAGATACCCTAAAACAGTTATCATAGAATTTACTTTCAAGTCGCATGCAATGAAATAAACTAAAAACAAAGTAGAACGGTAAAAAATATATAATATACATATATGTCTTAAATATATAATAATGAATTTATTTATTTATTTTATTTGTTTGGGAAACATACAATAATTAATATTCTTAAATATAAAACACAAAATGAATACATATATCAATCAAATTTCCACTATAAAATAATTTATATAATAAAAATAAAAATTGGCTGAAACAGTTAATTACAAAAAAGAAAAAAAATACAATTATACGAAAATTACATAAAATGTTTATTTAATTTACATTAGGTCAAAATTGAATAAAATAAAAAGAAAATGTCAAAAAAAGGAAGTATATAAAAAAAAAGTTTATGTCATTATTTTAAAAACTGTAAGTCATTGGATCATTCTAAATTACAACATTTTTTAATTTGGGTTTTAAATTGATATAGGTTACCTATGAAAGGATCAATACTTGTAAATAGTGCATTGTATTGCTGACAAGTGCGGTTTAAAAACGTGTTTTTAGTATAGTTTGTTTTTATAAATGGTACTGAGAACAGGGATTTATCACGTGAGCTTAAACGGGGACACTTCAGGAGTAAATTATTGATAAGAAAAGGGGAATTTATCACTTAATAAATCAATTTAATACGAGTATATACGCGTACTTGAATTATACACAACTAGAGCTTACACCGCGGCTACGCTGAGGGTCGAACGTTTCCTATTATATTAATGTACCCTGTGGTGAAACCCTAGAGAATGGATGGATTTTATTTACATAAAATCTTATTTAGGTTTTTTAAATATATAAAGCTTCAATTAAAAATTATCATTATTTAAATGCCGCCTCCCCATTTTTAAACGACTTCAAAAAAAGGAGGAGGTTCTCAATTCGTCGGAATCTTTTTTAAATAGCTAGTATTTCTAACTAGAGATTATAACGACGCTAGTTTTGACAATCTTTAATAGAAGAAAAATGACTAAACATAGGCATAGCCTAGTTTAGATGTTAGTAGTCATTGTTTTTGTTTTTAGTTGTATCATAGTTGTGAGTGTACCTGTAAAGTACACGTACAAATTAGTCCAGGGGATCTAAAACGGCTGCTTTCGCACATTCGTATTAAGAACATGACAAGTATTAAAATAAAGTGTAAGTCTATCAGTACATTTAGACACGGCCTTTCTTCGGTTCTTAAAGAAAAGAAAGAAGAAGTCTTCAAACTTACTCTAACTCAATATGAATAAAAAATAATACTAATAATAATAAAACGAAGTTTTTATTTTTTATTTGTTACTTTTTAGTGTCTAGCTATGTATGGGTGGACATACGAATGGTGCCGCGCTTGTTAAAAAATATAGGTCCCAAGAACCGGGAACAGAAAAATGTTCGTAAAATGAAAACTACTGGGCCAAACTATGTCAAATTAGGGGACCACATGGCAGCTATTCCGCGTCGAACAAAAAAAGAATCACGTAAATCGAATCATAAATCTCAGTGTAATCGGTGTACATATGGAACGGAGTGAAAATTATTTTCATGAAAAAATTTCATAAAATGAAAACTACTGGGTCAAACTATATAAAAATTTTAGGGGACCAATTGGAAGCTATTCCGCGTCGAACAAAAAAAGAATCACGTAAATCGGATCATAAATGATGGAGTAATCGGCGGACATACATAAAAAAAAGCAAAAAAAAAAAAAGGATCCCGACGTATTGAGAACCTTCTCGTTTTTACGAAGTCGGTTAAAAACCGTAAGTATTGTCTTAAGTTTTAGTGACTAGTACACATAATAAAAACTACGTTTTACGTCGTACGGGTTAAAAACGGGTTTAGTCGCGGTATCTTATTTGATTTTTATTATTCCGACGTTTCGGCCACTTCTCGGTAAAGTTAAAGTTTTATGTAGCCTACCGCCAACTTGATCATTTTACATTAAGATTTTATATGATTTAAGTCATTTTAATAATTTAGTTTTAATTTTTGTTTATGGTTAATATTTACTCTATATTACTCCAATTTACCACCGCTTCGCAACATGTTGTGGCTTGAAGAGAAGAACATTTTTAAACGCAATGTACAAAATCGAAGCATTTATAGATTTATTATAGTATTTTATATTTTTATTATAGTTATTTATATATTTTTATTGTAAAGCATGACAGACCTTATTAATTTGTATACTCTTTTAACTATCTGAGGACCAAATTTCCATCATCAGATAAAAATTATCAGTGGAATAAATTATAACCTGAGTGAACTAAAAAATGAAACCATTGACCTGTTTTATTAACGTTTTTTAATTTTTCCTTGGTATACTTTATTCTATGAATACCTTTTATCTGGTGGTCGAAAAATCGACCATAAATCTAATTAATATCATGAACGTGAATGTTTCTGAGGAGGTATGAGTACATGTTTTGATTAAACTTCACAGTAAGAGAGCTTATACATCAGAAATTATACTGGCGCACGCGGCGCCCTATAGGCGCCGGCACCGCGGGCGGGCGCCCGAACCGCCCAGCCTTAAAGCTGAAATTGATTAGAGTTGGAGCAATTTACGAAAACTAACAAGAGTTGATTCAGATTTTCAATTTATGATTGATGTAATTTAAAAATATATATATTAAATAATAAGGCGATGGCGCCAATTGTGACTGCAGAGTGTTTTACCAGTTACGTGTTGTGATGGCGGATTGTTATTCCTTAATTTTTGTTTTTCTATGGTTATGATCACAATCGACAAATATTCTATACACACACACAACGCGCGCGCGTGCACACGTACACACAGATACACGCAAGTCCGCACGCGTATACTATTATTTTATTACATATACGAATTTGACACATAGTATACCCTAAAAGCCCTAAATGGAACGGGACAACAATATACCAACAACGGCGGTCACACATCGCCCCACGGGATACCACCCGCTACAAACGCGGCCACCGGATCATCAACGCTCTTGGCTGCCTACCACCCGCGATCTCATACAGTCGTTTGACTAGGATGATGTTATGAGGTAGCGAAGAAAACAAGGCCCCTGACAGGCCCCTGGAAGCCTGAAAGGGCTGCCCCAAGCCCGAGATGGCCACCGAACTCCAACGAATGCCCATCGGATGCAGCAGAGTGGCCAACGAGCGCCGTTGAGAAACGACCATTCTGAGGAAAAGATCCAACGGGTTTATTAACCCCGCCACCGAAGGATAGTTGCCCGCTGAGTAAAAGCTGAGGAGGTTTTTTTTCCTCGAAGGTGTGCAGTTATTTCATAAATTTCCAAACGAGTTACAAAATGTAAAACTTTTACAAAATTTAACTCAAAAACCTTTTATTAAGATAAATATAAGATAATAAACTTGCGTTAAACATATCAGGCAATTTTTAACGAAGACTACATAGCACCATATTAGTATTAAGATTTACATTGTATTAGTTAATAATTACTGTTAATCTAATTGTAAATGAACTAAATGTTCTTATGGGAAATAAACTTCTTTCATCCTAAATTTTCTTTTATTGTTTTATTGTCTTAGTATTTTTTATATATTCTATGAATGTATTTTTATATTAAGCGTTAAATTAACGTATTAACATTTTTAAGCGTATTATGAGTACGAGGGAATAGATTTGGTGCAGCTAAGAAGAGTTAAAGATAAGAGCAGTCCAAAAAGCTTTTTAAAGTATTACTATGTTAACATGCAATGCAAAAGAGATAGATATTACATAGCACGAGGCAGGTGGTTCAAATAGATAAACGAGACTATGCAAGTATATATTTATAATTAGCTAAGACACAGACAGACAGATATACTCGTCTACCGGAATAACACCATAAGGATGACTTTGACCTAGTAACTGAAACTTTACACGATTTCCTCGAAACTCCGCCCCCGTTGTTTTCTTTACTAACTATATTGGATATATTTCTATTCTCTTACCTTAGCTTAGTATTTTAAATGAATGTAATAAAAATAAATTCACTATCATACTTACAGTTTTAATGTAGAATCTGTTAGTAGTAACGGCAGTACAGGTACGGCTGCATATTATATATATATAAATGCAGAAGTAAGATTGACGTTCGTTAGAAGTTGTTTTCAACCGTACCCAACATGTTAATTAAAACTTAACGAACTTTTGACTGTGTTTAAAGTGACACTGAAATCTAGGGGCAAACCAAACAGAAGAGTCGTAGACATCCGCTCGCTATTTTAATGTCAACGTAGTTTATAGCATAGAGTATATTTTACGGTCCGTGTGCTAGAAACGTTTTCGGACTTGAATATAACTTTAAACATAGACTCGGTAAAACTAAAGTGTCCTACCGCCTTGTGATGCTCCGTATATTCAAAAAAACTTTTCACGTCAGTTTACCAGGTAATGGCTTAGAAACAGTATATATATATATATATATATATATATACATATATATATATATATATATATACAATAGGTGATCCAAAAAAAAAAAAATTTATTTTATTTTTTTCAAACAGGATGAAGATGAGCCTTAATATTAATATTAAGATTGTCCTCATCGCATTTTTTTAATTCCCATAACAATAACACAGGAATTATTTTTTTTGCTTCTTCTGATTTTTGTACCGTTCAAACGACTGGTTGACTGATAAATCGCTGTTCCAATCTTTATAGAGAATTGAACGCTCTACAAAAAAGGTCTGATAACATTTTTTGATTTGTCGATTTTTAATTTTCGGCTACAGTCCGACTCACGCCTACAACACGAACGCACGACATACGTGCTCGTGTACAAACGCTAGTTTTCGCGCTCGCTGCTAGCCTTCAAATAAATCCTTCTGAACTGTATTATATTTGACAAAAAATTTGATCCTTACTTTGACAATGAAACCAACAGTTTCGGTGTAATTTATAAAATTCGATCAAATTATGTTCAATAATTTGATCGAACTTTGATCTTGAATACCTTTTGAACGCGTGGACAAATCAAAAAATGTTATCAGACCTGTTTTGTAGAATGTTCAATTCTCTATAAAGATTGGAATAGTGATTTATCAGTCAACCAGTCGTTTGAACTGTACAAAAATCAGAAGAAGCAAAAAATTTTTTCCTGTGTTATTCTTATGGGAATTAAAAAAATGCGATGAGGACAATCTTAATATTAATATTATGGGCTCATCTTGTCACAGAATTTTTTTTACACCCAAAAGAAACTTTTGGGTGTAAAAATCCAAAAGTGCTTTTGGGTTTTTTTTGGATCACCCTAATATATATATATATATACATATATATGTGTGTGTGTGTGTGTGTGTGTGTGTATGTGTGTGTGTGTGTGTGTGCGTGTGTGCGCGTGTGTGCGGGTGCGCGTGTGCGTGTGCGTGTGCGTGTGCGTGTGCGTGTGCGTGTGCGTGTGCGTGTGCGTGTGCGTGTGCGTGTGCGTGTGCGTGTGCGTGTGCGTGTGCGTGTGCGTGTGCGTGTGCGTGTGCGTGTGCGTGTGCGTGTGCGTGTGCGTGTGCGTGTGTATGTGCGTGTGCGTGTGTGTGTGTTTGTGTGTGAGAGTATTTATAGAAGCAAAAGACCTGTGCGCAAGTCGATCTTGTACATATAGAGATTTTCTTTACAAAAAATGGTCCAACTTTACCCCATTCGTGACTTAAACCGCTTCAGTGTGGCTTAAGCTCAGGTCATATTTATGTATTGTACTTTAGTACGTATACTAACGATCCCACTCTGAGCGAAGCGACACATGTTATATAAACTTAAAGCAATTAAAAAATTTCATGCACGTGGAGTGCTCTGATTTCTAATTCAGAAGTATTCAGCGTGTCTGCGCCAACTTAAACATTTTTGCCGAGATGATATTCTGATTACAACCTCCCCTTGCGTGGAGTGTGGGAATCGTCGGACTATATAGATATATATATCTAACTGAAGGTGAAACTCGCTTCAAATCACTTGCATGTGTCACTTACACAAATAGAAAGACATCAAACCTGTCTAATTTTAGCAAAACTAATAAAAAATTCTAATAAAAATGAAACCGACTTCAAGAGTAACTAAAAAGCAAAATATAACAATTTCTACATCTTAAAGTCGGTGCCAAGAAAACATCAAAACATCTAAAACATTGTTACAACAACAAAATAATGCATAATTTAGTATAGCACGTAATTGATCTTAATTAGGTACATACTCGTTTTAGTATTGTCAAAAACCTAACAATATTTTTCAATACGTTTTCTAATTGATTTGAGTAATTTTATGCTATGTCTTCGGAACCCAATAACAATGAATTTTATATGGTACTATTTCGAAGCTTTTCTTAATCGAACACAAAGTCGAATCGAAAAAAACACTCCTTTTGTAAGTCGGTTAAAAAGACATTTAATCAGTAAAGAAATAGAAAAAGAATACAATAACCACAGCCAGGTAGTAGGGTATTTACCCGACTGGATGGGTATCACCTCTGGTCTAAGGTATGCCGCCATAATAACGTTAAATTTTGTTCCGGTATTAGTGGCCAGGTTCCAGTCTCCCTTAAGAGAGCAGTAGCATATTGGGGCTACCAATGGCTACCATTTTTTACGACTAATACCTTGGCTGTAAGTCGTAAAAAATGACACAATTACTTTCGCATTTAATATTGTAATGGAGTAACGAGTAAATACAAACCCCGCCGTATAATTAACACTAACGAGCACACCGAAGTCCGGTTCAGTTTTCACCAATTCGATAGAGGGAAACATTTTCCAGTGCACAAGGGTATTAATTTCGTTTGATACTCGACAAATCTTTTTGATACTATCGAAATTAAATTCCTAAGTAAGAGTTAATTCCAGGGAGCACCATGGCAATATTCATTTGGTAAAGTAGTTTTTAACGTTAGGTATACCTGGATTACGATAATACCACTGTTATTTAGAAATAAAATATACAGCATACTTTTAGATATATAAAAGAAAAAATTACATATAAACTATACTAATAATCTCTAAGTAAAAAAATTACTTCAAATCACTGTCGGCGGGGAGCGTGCCCAAAATGCTGGCCGCATTTCCGCGTTGGATGGCTATGCTGATGCATTGCCCTAGGTGCAAGCCAGCCTTTTGGTCATGCGAGACCTCAATCGAGATCTCTATCTCGACAGAGCTGATGAGCCCCCACGGCCCCAAGGCCTCAACCCCGAAAGCCAAAATTATCAATAGACACATATTTGCGGCGTTTCAGGGCCTCCTGGTGAGTGGCAGCAGCTCCGGCCTTCACGACTGTGTCTGGAAGACGGGATGCGGCCTAAGTATCGACTCAAGTTACGTCTCTACCAAGTGGCGTCCCATTTTTATTGGCATTGGCAGACGCAATGTAGTTGACATTGGGTCTGGTCTCTTGCCATCGTCGCGGCATAGCCCATTTGGTTCAAAAATAGCTGGTGCCCCGGCGGTGACAAGGGACCGACGGATAATGTCATTAACCATTTACAAGCCATGGTGGCTTAACTTATCAACTCCATCTCAGCATCGATTTCATTCTCCGAAATCAATTTGTATTTGTTTTTTTTTGTGTGTGATAATTAGAGAGATTTTTAAAATTAATAATGATATTTCTTACCAAACTTTTCTGTCTAAGATGATTTGAAGATTGATTTTCAAAATTGTAACTATTTTCTTCACCCCAATTGTCATTCGGTATCAAATCGTAAATGTTATATTTTTTATTTTGGAAAATGGTTTACGTGACAGACATCCATTATTATTCCTATTTATTCCTAGTTAACTTAGCAAAAAAATTCTTACAGATGTACTGTAATATCACGCCCTTACCCAAACAAATTTCAAGTTCAAAGTAAACAACCCTCTGGAACGACTACTTCAAATTTACAATATTTTATTATTTGAAATTTAATTTATTAAGGAAAGTAATGTCACATCTTGACCTAGAAACGTTCCACGGAGTGCTTCTAGTTACTAGCTATTAAATTATATCAATTTAAAAGCGCGTCGTGTGCTATAAGATTTAATTTAAAATTTCCAACAACTCTCATAACATTATACTCAATGCTGAGTTATTTGCGGTTTTCACACACATGGCGTTGTGTAATAATACATTTCCATGTTTATTAATATGGCATATGGATTGTTTTATTTGAAACTACACTTCTCACATTTTGACCTTGCATTATGTTAATGCACAATCTACACATGACAAGAGGTTTTATACTGTTTCCTTGACAAGGGTACTAGATAAGTACATACCTTGATATGTCAGATTCCTCTGTATCAAGAGTGACCAATCCCAATTCGTAACTATGATTATTATTGCTTTTTACAGTAATACTTTGCGACGATGATGCGATTAATGATTTCATCTGTATCGCATCCATATCAAACAGACCTTTCTTTTTACTGCGGGAAGTTGTCGAGGGCGTGTTTTTCGAAACGTCTTTAGTTCAGTTTAGTTTTAGTTCAGTTTAGTTTTAGTTTAGTTTAGTTATCCAGCGTCGCGCCGTTCGTATAGTCGACGATCCCATACTAACAGACGGTTTAGAATCGCTTAGCCTTCGGAGAGACTTTGCGTCCATCGGCTTATTCTACCGCCTGTTCAACGGAGAGTGTTCCGAGATACTGTTTGATCTGGTGCCAACGCCTCATTTTTACAATCGCACCTCTCGCCATCGGCGGGATGTTCACCCCCATTTCTGGAGCTCCCACGCTCAACTACGCAACGGTTCTTGAAAACGTTTATTCCGCGTACCGTAATGATCTGGAGAGAACTTCCCGCCGAGGTTTTCCCTCTGAGCTACGACGTGGGGTCTTAGAAGCCAGCAACGCGTTGGCAACGCCCCTGGTGTTGCAAACGTCCATAGGCGACGGTGACCACCTTCTATAAAGTGTTTTTTCATGAATTTACTTCTTACAAAGGCGCATTAAAATTCCGGATGTATTGCTCATTACTGCTGTAATCATGTTTTTGCAGCTCCATAATTTACTCTGGAATCTGAATTAATTGTATTTAGCTCACTGGCAGACTGACTGCGAGTAAAGCAAGTTTCACTATCGTCAGTTATTGCATATCTTTTAATCATATTGTCTTACATGGAATTCTTCGGTTGCATATTTGGGTTCAGAGATCCTGACATAGGACAATGAGATGGGACAGCGGGGTGATTTAGTTTGTAAGTCCAAGCATGCCATCGGAATTATATGATTACTTTATCTTCAAGAGACAGTGTATTGAAGCGGCCAGTGGTTTCCGAGCTGACCGGGATCTTAAATAAGAGACTGGGTTCAGGAAATATATATAATAGATTATTTTATCAACGAAGAAACTTTCACAATCATGTGTTCATCTCGTGGCCCGATACAATTTTGTTCTCCTTTTTTTTGGGAGGCGTTCCACGAATTAATTTCAAATTAATTATATTTCTTAATATATTTGACGACTAAAGAAGTTAGTCGTTACAGAACTTACGCCATTACCCATTAATTTGCCTTATAACTGGTTAAAATTAGTCGTAAACTCCCCCCCACAAGTAATTTCAATTTTCTTCCAAGAGTAAAGGAAAGGATTGTAAGATATAGAAACCCAGCAAGGGTCATGTAAAATAGGTATTAGGTATCCTTTTAGGTCAGGGAAGTGTGCTTATACTACTAGAGTTATAAAAACCGTCTTTTATTTCTGACTTGTGACCACCGGATGGAAAACTGAGGGATTTAGTTGATAGGTTCGAATATACCATCGGGAGTCAGGTACAGCGCCTCAGTTGTATTTTTTACTTGGCTATTATTTATCTTTACTAAAGCTAATACTATAACAATATATAAGTATATAATAGTGCTATATATGGTTATAATATATTCCCTCCAGAGTATAAGGAGACTACTGAAGCTAGATGAGAGTATTATACAAGTAAAGTGTCCAGATGTCAACATGACCGCGTTGGATCATTATACAGATCCGAGGTAAACACCAGTCCTGTTATCGCCTGAGTAGGTATATCAGCCGCTTGAAATGTTATTTTTGATAATATTTTATTACAGTGGAAAAAATATCTAGCGCTGAAGCAAATTTACATTGGTTAGGTTGGAATAAAAATGTTAATCTAAATGTAGGTTTAAGCACTTCATTAAATAACCTAAGTGCTTTCGACGGGCTGGTCCTGTTATTGCATAACGCAGCCGGGATTACGTGCTGATTGCATAACGGGGAACGCTGCAGTTGACTCACTATAACCTTCAATTTAATTAGAAGCTATTTTAGTTTGAACACTTTAAGACGTTTAGTATACATATTGTATTCTGCTGTATATAACATATGTATAGAGGAACCCTCCATGCGCGTGCCTGACTCGCCCACGGCCCATTTTTTTTACCGTCATTTGCACATTCGTCTGGAATCAGTTGAATGCATTTTCATTAGAGAAAAACCTCGACAACACAATGGGGTGGAATTGTCTGGGGATGACAGTAGGGTTGCATATCCACCCCTGCAGGCAAATACGATATTGTATCAGTACTTTCCTAGCGAGCAACTTGTTTTAAAAATAAAATTTACAACTTGATAGTTAAGTATCTAGTGTCTTCACAAGTTTTTCAGTGAAATTTATTTAAAACTAGCTTGCCCGGTAATGGTTATCCTGCCCTGAAAAAATATAAATCTGAATCCCGATTTCAGCGCCACCACTTGTCACTCTAATCCGGGATCCACGTAAGTATGAACACAGTCTTTAATTCTTTAATCCTGAAACCGATTTCTGCGCCACCTACTGGATGCAATTGTGAATGTAAACCATCCTGGGATCTACTCAAACACATAAAAAATATTTAAATCGGGAGCCAGAATAACGCACGAAACGATCGAAAAGAAGTTCAAACTTTTGAATTTCACCCATACAAACACATATTTGAAGTATGTGATAAAATGTTTGTTTACATTATTTGTAATAACAAACATTATGATACACTAGTGTTCAATCGCAATGTTATTCACGTTGGATAGAACCTCGAGTTCAAGTTGGAAAATTTGCTATCGATCAGAGAAAACTGCACCGAAATCGGCTAGTTAGTTTTTGTATAAATCCCAAAATAAATAAAAATCCAAAAAAATATTTCTGTTCTGTTCTCCGTTATTCATATATGTATGTAGTCAAATTGTTTGTTTTATGATTTCAATATATACACGGCACTGTTAATATTATAATATTGTAGATTATTACTTTTCGTATAAGTAACGGAGATCCTATATAAGTGTAACGACACGCTTGTGGAACGTACGACGCTGAAAGTTCGGCTATATTACCCTCGCAGTGTTTTTAAATAACCTATATGATACTCAGCGAAATTACGTGCCGATCCTTCAGTCGCTGAACTTTCAACGCCGCACGTTTCGCAGGTGTGTCGTCACACTAAGTATCGAATATTTTCTCAACTGGCGAACAGTATCCTAAGTATGTAAGTAAAAGTTATTCGTGTATTTTCATGTTGCACTGGAGTTCTAGAAAATATTTAGTTTTGCGTTAAGTTTTGTACATATAAATACCTATATTTTGCAAATTTGTTGTTATTGTTTTATGTTTTACTTGTCACCGACTCCAAGATTTTGTAGAAAATATATTAAATATTTATTTAATTTTTATATTATTTTTAGTTACTTTTGAATTCGGTTTTATTTTTTGTTAAAAAAATAATTATACTTTAGTTTATAAGCTGGCTTCGTGTTGAATTTTTATTTAAATCCGTTCAGTAGTTTTGCGTAATTCTCTAACAGATAGAAAATTGTATTTTGGAATCTACTGCATGGTTTGAATAACCCCCCTAAACATTAAGATTCGTTCAAAAAACTCGACACCTCTAACAGATTTATTATAGAATAGATTAAAGACATTTTTTAACGTTACTTTTGAATTCATATTCTGCATCCAAATATCTCATTTGTTGCGAGATATTAATTATAAGTATATTTCGCTTAACCTCCTTATGTACCAAAAGTAAGGATAAAAAACAACTCAACTTCTAAACAAAGAGGGTGACCCCTCAGTATCGATGTAAGAGCATAATTTAAATTTAATATAATAACTACCACTTAACATGTTTCACACTTGTTGACTTAACTTAACTTGTTGTCTAAGAGTAGAGTAAAGTATTAAAAGCCTTCAGTTAGCCTTTAACCGCTTCCAACTAGTAATTTCCGCACAAACTAGCTATGAAGTTACGGCATTCAATTTACACCGCTTTGACATCATAAACTGCCATATAAAAACACCAAGGCTCGTCCAAAGTGCCTTTGCTGCATCGAGATGCAATTTCCTAGCTGGAGAAAAAGGTAAATTGGAGTGTATAAAACTTAAAACCGTTAAAACGTAGTTTTATTTATGTGTACAAGTCGCGAAAACTTAAGAAAATATTTTGGAGCGTATAAGTTTTGTAATATATAAATGCCAAGGTTTGAAATATCAAATATGTTGTTACGAGTTACGCAGGACTCGAATTAAAATGCCGTTGGAATTACTATGAAGTTACAAATATAACTGGATACAACCAGTACTAACTGCACGATCCAATAACACACGCTAAGTCCGTCACTATATCGCTTATCGTCGCTTGACTGTATTCGGGTATCGTTTTATACTAAACTGTATAATACGACAAAGCACCGCGTTGACTGAGGTTTCTGAGAAAACGTAATTTGCACACGTGGTTAATTATTCCTTCGAACGGCCAACAAAGTCGAAAACAATTATAATAGGCTATTGTTTAATTGCAAACTTTAAAGACAAATTAAACAAAAGAATTCCAAATGCGTAATAAACCAGATGCGCATTTCTTTGTCGGTATGTAACAATATTATACATCCGCCCCGGCATCGCACGGGTATCTAAAAATAACTTTTTTGTTGAGTTTAATTATCTACCAAGCGAATTCCAAATATTTCCCCTCCCGTACCCCAGTGACGACTACATCCCATAAGGTGCTGCCTAGCTAGCTCAGCAGGGTGAGCGCCGACCACGCAACTTTTTTCTTATACTTTAATTTTTAAACTCGTGATATCTTTCGAATGGAATTTCCGAATTGAATAATTCAAAAAGTTATATAAAGATATTAAAGCAGTCTTGAATATGAAGTAATTTATTTTGATAAGGATGTTGTACTAAGAAAATAAACAGCCTCTTCTAGCGGCGACATATTAATTAAATTTTTAAAATGAAAGAACACTTATTGTGGCATAACTATAATAGTTAGACATATGATGTCACCACACTTTTTGTAAATAATGATGTGTTCTGCAAAGTCGTGGTACATTATTTTATTCTATCATAAATTTTCACTGGTTTATGCAGCGCACGCGATTTTAGGTATTTTTTATACCTTGGGTTACATTATTGGAGTTTTAGTAAGGATCTCTAATTTTTTTTGAAAATATAATAATGCCTATGTCACCCGAGGATAGTGTAGCTTGCCAATAATCCCCCCAGGGGGTGCCGCCCTGGACACGTCTCAGTCCAGGTAGCGGTACAAGGGGATGCGTCCCCGGGGCTCCGAGCGGCCACTGTCACATTCCCCCTTTTCACTCCGTGACAGTGGTGTCCCACCTATCCACTCCACATCCTTGTATTCCTTCCCGTTCCTCCCAAACCTCCTCTCCAAACACCCCTCCCATCCGACGACGACCGCCAGCGTCGAGCTCTGCTCCGCTGGCCGTCGAGGAGAGGTCGGTAGAGTTGGAAAATCCTGTGGCCGGCGTTGATACGGTGGAAGCGACTCGACCGCAGCTGTTGCGATGGCTCTCGCGGAAACTCTGACCTTTAGTTTGCAGGCTGACAGCCTTCACCCCAATGCCACCAGTGTGGCGCGCTTGACACGGCATTTCATACGCTAGTCGAGTGCGCAGCCTGGGCACCACAGAGGTCTGAACTCGAGACAATAGTAGGTCCAATTGATTCGCTCGGCAGCCTGGTGTAAGCCATGCTGCATAGCGATGATCATTGGGTGAGTGCGGCCAATTTCTGCGAGACAGTGATGTCTCAAAAGGAGGCCGCGGAACGAGATAGGGAGAGAAGTGGAATTGCACGTATTTATGCGCCTCCTCACGGGCGCCGGCATCAGCCGGGAGCCCGGAGACGCAGATATGCGCATGACTTGACCCTCCCTGAAAAATACCGCTTCAGGGGCCCTCTTGCATCTAGGGTGCAGAGGAGTCTTCACCCCTGTCGTCGAAGTGAGTTTGCTCTTCCAGGGGCATTCTCATTCACTTATTGCGCTAGGATCGGCGTGGGCGTAATTACGTTCTAAGTCTCATGCCTTTCCTACCATAAGCATGGGGCATCGGAGGAGGGTGGTTTTAGTGGGTATTAGCCTTTGGGCATTTGTCCATTGGTTCGAGTCTCCACACAAGCCGATCGATTACTGTTTCGAATGCCTGCAGTGGAATGACTCCATGATTGACAACGGTCTAATCCCTAGCAAAGGACCCGGTATCTGCGAAATGCATTTCCCCGCCTCAAAAAAAATAAAGCTATAATAATAAAAGATTTTTTCAAATCGGTTCAGTAGTTTCAGAGCCTATTCAATGCAAACAAACAAACAATCAAATCTTTCCTCTTTATAATATTAGTATAGATAGTATAGACTACCTGATAACCGCGACTTTGCGATGACTGCATTTATTTTTACGTTCTGAATAAAGTAAAAACACAACTGTATCGTCGTGTATCTCTTTACTACTTACCAAAAGTCTTAATACAAACAAATTATATCTTTAACTTTAGGAAGTAATACAAATTTTCATTCCGTTTCATATATAACAAGATTATTTTTTGAGACAAACGTTAATTCTAAACTTCTAAAACGTCTGAAAAGAAGGGCATCTTCATTCATTACTAGTAGCCACCAAACCTGATCCATAGTTATCACTGATTGCAAATACTGAAGAACCAAAATCATTTTGATCCGTTCAACCGTTTAGCTGTAAAAACGTAACAAACAAATCCATTTATTTTGACCTCTGCGTGATATCAAAATCAACACACACACACATATCATCCGTGCAGAAACGGGGAAGAATACAATTTTCTGCGGCCAGGTGGCTTATCGTAAGAGACGACAAGACAACCCACAGCTAGGTGATAGGGTATTTGCCCGTCTGGATGGCTAACCATGTCCTAGACTCTAGAGTATTCCGCCCAAATAAACAAGTCCTTTTTAATAATAAGAAAGACTAGTTTAAGTAACACCACCACCGTATCAGATACACACAAATACACACAAACATATGCAGATAAATAAAACACTTACCTTCACAAAGCTCCGACGAAAACACAATAAAATCTCGTCGACATCTTAACGAGCTTTGTGAGAACTTGAAGGGACCCGAATACACGAGTAAGTCTGAAATCAGAATAGATGTAACACATTAAAAACATGTATAGCAATAAATAAAAACTAGTAATAAAATAGCAGTGATAAATAAAACCGGGTAAAATATCACACTGAAAATATATTATATTATGTAATATATTTCTCCAGCGTCAACTGACAATGTAAAATGTATAAAAAGCAATATTTAGTATAGAAATAGTACCAATACTTGTTACATAGAATAAGTAATACCTACAGATAGAAGTATTGTACACAAAAATATATAGATATGTATAGAATATGAAAAATTGTTCCTACCCACTCTTGGTCCAAAATTTTCCTTCCTTCCTTGGTCAAGCTTCCTTTCAACCCCCTACCACATCCCTCAACCTTTATCCATTCACCTCTACACCCAATCAATACCCATCCCATCCAGTCACATATCCAACCACATTTTAATTACCTTCCATTCATCCACTTACCCAACCGACCTACGCAATATTCAATTGCCCTAGTAATATAATAAGAGTAGTAACAAAGTGTATTTTTTTAGAAAATACAAATAAAAAAGACAAATATAAAAGAAAATGAGAACTCTGCCCTGACCAATGGTGGAGAAGCCTACATAATATATAAAAAAAGAGTATTCGCCCATAACAACCTTGAGTTATGTTTCAACATTAGGTTCCAGTCTCCCTTTAAAGAACAGCAGTGCATTTGCAGCACCTTTGGTGTTGCAAGTCTCCATAGGCAATGGTAACCGCTTTCCATCACGTGAGCCGCCTGCCTATCTGTTGAACTCGTACAAATAATAAAATTTAGCTAATATTTCTGTTTTACTCTGTAAATTTTAAAATGTATTTCGTTTAGTTGTTCCAGAGACTCTTAGAGATGATTTTCACCAAAATTGACATATTTTTAAAAATGAAATCGGCTAAATGGTTGTCATACCACGCACATAGTGGAGGCCACGAACGTCTACTATTTTTGTCATTTGACTTACTAAACCCCAAAAAGGCAATTAATTGAAAATATCGTATATCTTAAAAATTACTTGATATATATATTATTCAAACTTATTTTCGTTTGAATAATTCTTTATACAAACATTATTAAAATCATCATTTTATTTTGGTTATAAATTTATACAAATACGTGTATATAGTTATAAATGCGAAATTAACACTGTTTCTTTCTTACGTTTTCACGAGTTTGGAAGCTAAGTGACAAAACCGTTTTGTTTACTTACTGTGATTAAGTTAATTCTAAGTAAAGAAGTCAAGGCCTATAATTATATTTCAATGGTTTTGAATGAATCATCATAGTTTTATATTGACGTTAAATTAATATAAATTAATTGAAGCAGTTGTTAATAAATACGTTAATAATAATTAATGCTACAATATCAGAGTTAATTTCGAAGTAAGTATGACTTTCAACTAATGTTTCTAATCAGAATTGTTTGTATCTCAAACAATTCTGATACACGTAAGGGTTTAATTAACAAGTTGGATAAAATTACAACTACTACTATAATATTATATATTTATACTGATTATTCAAGAGCGTGCGATAATGATCTGGAGGGAACTTCCCGCCAAAGTTTTCTCTCTCTTTAAGAAGGGCGTTATAAAATTCCTTACAGGCCGGCAACTCGTTGGCAACGTTGCAAACGTTCATAGCTAAAAAAAACTAAGTAAAACGATCTGTAAGGGCAATATATAAGTAGTAATAGCTTAGTGGTTAAGATGGGTTACGTTCAAACGACGTGAGTTAGAATATTAGGATGTCTAATATGCAGGTTATTACAGCAGATTACAATTACCAAACCTAACATGCTGAAGTGGAAAATTCTTAACAAATTCCAAGTAGAACTTAAAATTCTTTAAAAGAAAATTTGCTTGAATAAGATCCGTTCCTGACCAAATGACAACAAGTAAAAATATGTTATTCATTATCGTTACGTGACCTTTCATTGTACGGGCTTTGCCATTTTTGGCTTACTTTTACTCATTAAATTTCTAGTTTAATACTCTTTTCGATTTATAACATATACATGTATGTTAGTCTTCTTAATCTATATATTAATACGAGAAGCAAAAACTTTGTATCTCTTTTTACAAAAATTGCGCGGACGGAGGAGTATGAAATTTCGCACACTTATAGTTTATATAGAGAAGAAGCGACAAATACTATTTTTTTTTTAAATTATGCGTAAATAATACATTGAATCAATAGAAAAAACATTACACACACTACCACGTATTTGACACACACGCATATAATATACTCTTTTCTTTATCGTTCTAGTTCAACAGTGCAGCCTTAGCGAAATCTGTGATTATAGAAGTATAGTCTTTGACATTAATTATTATGGTTGAATTTCGACCACTGGCGACGTTTGTCATCTCTCTATTGAATAATATTATGTACCATATGTGACCGTACAGGTTTCCAAGTAAAAATTCGTTATTTTAACAAAAAATCAAGGTCAAAAGCAAACCGGCTGCGATATACCGGCTCTCCGAGTTTGCATTGCATAACCGTTCTTTTACCTACCCACGAGGCATTCAAAATGTGGTGTAAGAAACTATGGTAAGAGGAAATCATTAAGTAACGGATTACTCTCAAAAAATATCTATATCTATCTATAATATTACAAAATTCTAAATATACCGTGTCTGTACATTGAAGTTATTTAAAAAACAACAGCAATACATTATACATACATATAAACATTGGAGAACACGATGCATTTTTATAGATTCCATGTTTGTTTGTCTGTTCGGGATTCACGTAAAAACTACTAGGCCGATTACGATGCGGTTTTCACTTCTTAAACTCAATACTGCGCAATTTTTATCGTAGGAGTCTCGTGGGATTTTTGGGAATTATTTAAAATGGGGGAAATATATAAAAACGAATTCCAAAGTCAGTTTTTCACTGATCAATAGTTTTTATGTAATAAAATGTTTATTTTAATGTAATAAAATATTTTTTATCTCAGGAATTCCGCCGGAAATTTCCTGGAACCAGTTTGTAGTTGTACTGCGGTACTTTGTGTACGAAGTCGCTGGCATATTTTATGTTCATATAGGCGGCTTCATATAGGCGACTTTTTATCCCGGAAAATATAAGGTTCCTGTGAGAGTATATACATATACACACACACATATATATATATATATATATATATATATATATATATATATATATATATATATATAGACACTTTACTATTTTTAAGCAAAGTTCGTCAAAAATTTCAAGTGATTACAGTCTTTTTCAATAGGACGGTATGGGAGAAATTTCGTTATAGAGAAATAAACATCGTAAGTCTAAAACGGGCTTCACAAACTCCATTTTTTTAAAATTGCAGAGCGCTTAGTCTGGTGCGCTAGCTGCTATACTAAATGAGCAAGAGTGGCAGAGCCCATACGATCCGACTAAATTGGACCAATTTTAGCACACTACGTGAGTTACCTAGCACTGTGCAAATTGGATGATGTAATATCTGCATTATTATTAAATAGTAACCGGATTGAATATTATATAATTAAAATCAATATTTATTTCATAGGACAGCTTACGATAACGATAGAAATTCAGTTTTACGGATGTGTGAGTGTAATTTAAAATAGATATTAAGAAGTTATTTTCAATCGTTCATTGTTTTATCCACAAAATATTTTTTAAATAATACGTCAGAGTGAAAGATTAGGGACATGTGTAGGTATACTCATCTAGGATTTAAAACTTTTCAATATTAATACGTTCACTGCGAAACGGAGTCTAAGGGCGGCTTGCATAAGGTTGCTTAAATTTATTTAAGAAACACAAAACGTATTTATGAAAGAATGACTAAACAGATATACAATGCAAAAGTGGATGGATGCAGAAATCGCGGAAGGCCACGACACACCTTCCATGATCAAATTGATCGTGTACTAGTAGAAGGTGATGTCCGGAGCCTTAAGAACAGACGAGCGTGCATGACAAGAACTATGAATGTCAAAGAAGCAAGTAAGGTGTGTAAGAATAAGCCTAAATGGCGCTCTGTTGTTCGTGCCTACCCCGCAAGGGACCTGGCGTGAAGTTATGTATGTATGTATATAAAACGTATTTAACTCCCTTAAATACAATTAGCGTCTTGCATAGCGCAAAATTTGCCGCTAAATATGTTTAAAGAACTGTCAATTCGTTTTGTGTAAAACGTATTTAGGCAGTTTAATATGATTAACTAATTTTATTTAAAAGCGATCGTTATGCAAGTGGTCGTAAATTATATACGTGACTCGCTTGCGGTGCGGCTAAAAAACATAGACTTCTTTATTGTGCGAAGGGCGTAATTTCAAATTGGTTCAGTGTAAAAAAAAGATGAATATATATGTAAGATGTGTTTTAACAATTAGTATATAAAGACAATGTAAATTAAATAAATAAATAAAAAACAAACCCCTACCCATCCCACGTCCAATTTCCAAACCAAGCCCACCCAAATCACGTTCCTACCAAACTCCCAATCCAAGCCAACCAAAACCAACACATCCCAACATGTAAACATTTATTTGTCTTAATAAGTAGTTAGTAAGAACTAGAGCAAAAAAGTTAGATAAATAAAGTAAAGAGAATAAAAGAGAGCAATTGACTTGGGCAATCTCGTTAGCCTAAACTAGAAAAGCGGAAAAAAGATGTTCCGTGCTGCACCTATGACCGTATTAGGTCCTCAATCTAGTACAGCACAAAACAAAAATCCATGAACTAATTTAAATATAAGCCAAAAGGGGATTTTAGTTTTTAAAACGTTACGGGGCTCAATAGGCCTCGTGTCGATACAATGATAGTTTTAGTACAATGTCGAAAACGCCCCGTAGCGTAGAAATGGAAACTACCTACCTACCGATAAATTATTGCCGCTCTGACGGTGTTAGACGGTTAATTTTTGTCTTTCAGTTTAAATGAATCAGGATATTAATTATAAATTATACTGTGTCATTGAATACGGGCTTATCCTTGTAGTTGTAATGTAATGTAATGTACAATTCAAATAAATTGATTTAATTTGGTTGATCTGTCTAATATCAGCATTGGGTTTTTTACTGTGTAATTGTCTTAATCTTCTATTCTCTACTGAACGTATTATATAATACGGGCTTCCCATGCGTTGAAAAATGATATGAATGTCATGTAGTGGGCATGTTATGATTCTTAGAAACGTCGGAGATAATTTTTAATTATAAGTATCTAGTGATAAATACCCGTAACGCCATCTAGCGAAGCTGTAGCTAACCATGACAGCAACATATTATCTACTATTATAATATAATAATTATTTATTTATTACAAGATAACACAGTCCAATATATATACTCAGATAAATACAGTAAGAAACTTGTCGCGGTGATTGTAGTTGCCATAACAATGTATTTGTTACAGAAATGCAACGGTGCCGTCGATAAAACAATCGGAGCGCCATCTTTTCGGCTATATTCGTGTATTCCTCGAAACACTTTTTTTCTGGATGAAAGATACCCCATGTATATCGTGTATGCAAAATTTAATTTCTGAAGGCCTAAAGTGATTGCTTTTGTAGAATCGCTTAGTGGGATTGACACGTGTCTAGACAAACCTACTGGTAGTCGTAAGTCAGCACAAAATTCCACTTTATGCATTGATATATCAATGACTTTATGTTGATACTTGTCATGTTCATGATAGGAATGCGGAATTAAGGCGTGAAAACATCACAAACAAACTCACAATCTCTTTTTTATTATTAGTTATTCCATATCTTACCTACTATCTATATATGCAAGGTTTCTATCTTACTATACATTGATTTACCTTATTATTTTTTATGGAAGTTATATCAATTATCTACCAATGCAAAGGTAAAATGAAATGCATATTAAAAATAGCAATTCGCCATTAATCAAATTAGTGTTCAGTAAGACCTTCAAAAAGACAATATTCTTCTATCATGGTAGGACACAATTATAAAATGAGTTTATAAGTGTAATTTGACTTTTTGTATTGAAATGATACAATGAACCACTTTAAAAGAGGCGAGGCGTTTTTAAATTTGGCAGTAGTACATTTGAAGCGATGAGTGCAGTTCCTCATTGCTCCCTTTTTTTTTTTTGTTTGAGGCGAGGAAAAATGCTGACCGATTTACGCACTCTCAGGGCCGTCACTAGGAAACGGCGCGCATCCACCGGGGGCGATAACGCTAGCAATAGTATGCTTTGTTTGCGCTTCGTCCGCGATGGCTTGACACTGAGGAGTGTGGAAGACTCAGAGCGATGCCGCACGGGCGAGCAACCTCAATACCCACTAAAAAACCTCTCCTCCCGTCGACCCTGCGCTTTGTTGTGAAGGAAAGACTGAGATATAGAACATAGTTACGCAACAGTCGATCCAGCGCAATAAAGTGCCTGGAGTGTGCCCTGGGAGAACACACCCCACTTCGAAACGGGGGCAGTTGAATCCCTTGCGTTGCCTAGTAGCAAGGGGCCCCTCGTACCGGAACCTAACTCAGGGAGGGAAGTAATGCGCGTACCTGCCTCTCCGGGTGCTAGCTGAAGGCCGGCGACCTCGGGTGGAGACATTAGCACGCGCTGCAGGACTTCGCTCCCTATCCCTTTCTGCGGCCTCTTTTAGAGACATTACCGCCTCACAGAAAGAGACCGCAGACTCCCAGCGGTCGTCGCTGTGCAACATGGCCGTTACCAAGTCGCCAAGCGATCGGACGGCTCCTACGTGTGTCTCGAGCTCGAAACGCTGAGGCGTCCATGCAGCGCACTCAACAAGCGTGTGTAACGCCGTATCGGGTGCGCCGCATTGGCAGCAGTCCGGGGAAGGCAAGCAGCCCACAATGCGAAACAGATACTGGTCGAAACAACCGTGTCCGGTCAGTATCTGAGTCGCCCTGAAGGTCAGGGTTCCGCTGGTGCGGGTCACCCATCTCTCCAGCTGCGGCCTGATTGCATCCACCGTATAGCCGCCGGCCACAGGGTGTTCGAGGTCACGAGACCAGGCGACGAGGCAGGAGGCGGTTTCCCGCTTCCTGACCGTCTCTAATTCGACTTGACAGAAGGTCAGTCCTCTAGCTAGGGCATCCTGCCGGGTGCGTGCTCCCTTGCACCTACGTGGTACAATCAAAACTTCTAATTCGAATATGTTCGTTAAGATTCGGGTATGATCGGCTTTAATTAATATCTAAAATGAAAAGAGGTATATAGCTTTTTCACGGTTGTTGCTCTCGCTCTTCTAAAAGCCGAAAGACCTAGAGCAAGTAACATAAAGAAAAAATAATCTCAACTTTATTTATTTATAAAATAAAAATCTATTTGCACTGTGCGTATTGACGGCAGTGTGCTCTGTGCTGGTAACTTATTTTTGTCTATCATTCGTGAACTACCAGATTCTAGCAATAAGTCAGCCGCTGACTTTGTTTTATAGGATGACGTCGCATCGTATCCGCAATTCAAACAGCTGAGATTTGAGATTGTGTTTTTTTTGGTAAAACAAATGCTATTTGCAGAATTTTCATATCCCAATTGTTTTAACAACAAAGTAGAATCTTCAGTTTGAATTCTATCGTCTATCCATTTTTTTTACTAAAAGTAGTCTCTTTCTAGATACCTCTTCTTCTAACATTTTGTCAAATCTTCCAACAGTAGATAGGAAAAATTTCTCAACAAATAATTCAATCGGATCAAATTGAGATTGCCGTTTTCGACAATTCATATTTCCTTAATGACAAAGAATTGTATAAAGAGAGAAACTTAATCGAAAGGATGTTCAACAAAATCAAGCACTTCCGCAGAGAACTTCAGCCAAAAATTCACTAAATAAATAACCTAGACCACTGACTTCATGTAAACGGCAGAAGTCAGTTCTCGGCACCTGCACTGGCGCCATTTGAAGACAGTAGTTAATATTAGCTACATCAATGTACATCAGCTTTTGTAGTATAAGCCTCATTCCGGCATTCCTCTTACGTTTTACACGATTTTATGAGTGAATAGTGGCGCGACAAACATTTTCAAATTTTTAAGGCTATCAGTACATTTGTCTTTTGTACGGGACAAATTTAATGGCTCATATGTGTCCTACACAACACTGAATCAAGTACATGATACATGAATATCTATTTCTTATAATCCTGGACAGATTTGATTTGAGATGTCAGTAAATTAAATTTAACAGAATCTGCAATGTCTCTGAACACATTATGAAATATATTTAATTCTTTTAAAACCGTTTCTTCGATGCGGTCTACCGTTTTATTTTGATGGTCAGGAATTGACTGCTTCCGGCAAGGAGTCTGGACAATAAGAAAATAATGCTTTTGTTTGATTAATAATAAAGCATTACTTAATTATCAATAAGTATTTTGTTTTATACTTACGGCTTCAACCAAACAAAAAGTGAAGAAAAATAAGCCAATAATATAATAAATATTATGCACGCTTAAAATATTCATGATGTTCTTAAAATTATTGCAATATTTTATTTGAGAATTGTTGTTTAGCGATAAACTTTATCGAATCAAATAAACTTGCGAATTTATTTGATTCGTTATGTATTTTTTTTTATAGTTTAGACGAGATGAAATAATTTTCTGGTCATTAGTGACGGTTGCTATTCCTACATAAACTTTGATCGTTAAATATCGTACTTTCCACAATAATTGACCAGTATAAGAATATTGCATATTTATTAGCGCCTTTTAATTATCTAATATTCCACTAATCATCCCTAGTTTAATAAATTTTCGATAATGAATGTTACAAACAACGATTAACCATATTTTTTTGAAAATTAAAGAATGTATTTAAAATCACAGAAAATATGGCATTATAAACAACTGCTATAGTATACTGTTTTGCGTTGTTAGCACCCACTTCTAGACAACTCGATCTTTGTCTTTAATATAATAACATTCCAAACATACCGTGTCTGTACCTACAGACACGGTATGTTAATGTACCTACATTAAAGCTACTTATAAAAAAAAACAACTGGAATACACTATATAAAAGATGGAGACTTCAATGCCATTTGTTTAGATTTCTTGTCTTTCTGTTTGTTCGGGATTCACGTAAAAACTACTGGATCAATTTCGATGCATCTTTCAATGATCGACAGGTATTTCTTAGAATTAAGCTCTACGCAACTTTTTATAATGGGAATCACGCGAAAAAATTTCTGGGAATTATTACAAATGGCCCGATTAAAAATAATTAAATTCCAATGTGATTTTTTTACGAAATACGAAATGTGCGATATTTTTTATGCGGTAAAACTCATACGGGATCTTGCCGCAGGTGTTTTCCCGGGAGTGGTTTGAATGTGTTCGGACGCATAAGTATTAGCTTATACCGACACATTTTCATTCTTATTTGTATCCCGGAAATCCCGCGGGAATTTCAAGTCAAGCTTGGAGGAAATCGTGGGGACAACTGGTACATCATAAGAAATAAAATTATCTTAAAGTTTATACATTTGAAAATTACCTAACATTTGTTATGTCTGTGGAAATGTATAGATGTATGAATATATGTGTATATTTATGTTTTCGATTAATGGCCAATTCCTATATATTACCCAATAGTATAGAAAATGTACGGTCGGTACGATATAGGAACCGGCAATAAATGAATTTTAAGGGCTTATCGCCCCTAGAGAGTTCTATATTGAGCTTGCAATCTACTTCATGCACAATGATGGATTTGTTTTACTACCATTTCCCACTTCAATCGACGAGGAATGGGGTTAGTAAACCACAAAAGCAGGAAATCTTTGCAGTGAATTCCTTACTTTTTATTTATTAATCACTATTATAATTAACAAATAAACATGATTAATATTTTATTTATCAATCATTATTTTTAAAATCAAGTTGTGGTAGCGTAAGGACTAGTGCACGCGTCCTAAACTCAAAGGTCGCAGGTTTGATCCTGGCCGAAACGCATGTACCACTTAGGCTGTTTTCTGACCTAATGTGCATATTGTTACAATTATCACGTGCTAACAACGGTGAAGGAAAACATCGTGATGCAACCTGCACATTGAGATAACCGATGTGTCAAACCTGCCAAGCTGCTCTGGACAAGTGTGGCGGGTATACTGTCCATTCTCCCCCTACAGTAGGAGGCCCGAGCCCAGCAGTGGGACAGTTATGGACTGTTGTTATATTGTTATTATATTTTGAAAATAATGATTAATAAATACAAATTATTAATCACTTATAGAAAAAATAATGGTTAATAAATAAAAATTATTAACGATTATTTAAAATAAGGATAATTAAATAAAAAATATTATTCACTAATTTACCATTCATTATTTTTTGAATAATGATTAATAAATAAGTGAAAAATACTGTTTTAAAATTAATAATCATTATTCAAAAAATAATGATTAATAAATAAAATTGATTAAAATTTGAATAAAACAGAAATCATTGAATAGCAAGTTTATTTAGGTCCAAGTATAAATCAGTTACGTTACACAATCGCTTAGGGTAGATTTGTAGATTATTTTTCCAAGTTAAGAGCAAAGTATCACTCTCCATAATATAAACAAAGTAAAGAAAATAACATAAAAAACACTGGCATTTAAAAAAATCATTCTTTTTAAATGTCAGTGGAGCCAGTTAACAAAAACAGAAAAATACATGCTTTGTTTGTTCCCATTTCCAAATCACTTTCTTATATAAAATCAGCACAGCATATATAAAACAACACCTAAGGGCCTTTCGTCTGATATCTTATTCATCAGATAGAAGTCATTCGAAATACAAAATACAACAAAAAGTTATCTATCTGGTAAAATAAAAATCGAACGTTAGCCAAAACCTACCAAGTACAAATATATAACACATCAAAAGTCATAGAAAAAAAATACAAAAACTGACACTAAGCAAGTGGTGTGTCAAAGTCCATTGATTTCCAATATCATCAATGTAATCTTCCATCAGTTAAAGAAAAAAATATGTAATCTTAAACAATTAATCAAAGTATCAGAAATAAAAAGATATAATATGCAAAAAGAAAGAATCAAATAAGTAGTGTAAGTCTTCACTTACAGCGCTACATAACACCGCATACACCTGTAAGTTTTCACACGATTTATCGATAGCGCACTCAATTGTGAAATGATGAGTCCGGTATTGAAAATCGTAGTGCGTGCTTAGCCTTCTGCCAGATTTACAGGTACATTTAATGATTCAGAAGAAAATTAAAAAAAATAAAAGTTACATGATAATGATTTTAGTAAGTTGTTATTACAGATTACTTGGCAATATGTGTAAATTGGGCATTAAAGACTAGCTAGGAAAACATATAGGTGTATCGTCAGACTATACAATACTTACTTACTTATAAGTACTTAACTATAACACCATATATAATCTATAATATAATCAAACCTATTCTTATAAAACTAAAAAAAGCAATAAAAACAAAAAAACCTTTTTTGTTTTTATTGACAAAAAAGAAAACAAGTGAAAACAAGAAAACAACGTATATGTGAAAGTCTTTCTAGTAAACAGTAATATGTTGATCCTCCAGTTGAAAATAAAGTATTGTTGAACATTAACTTAAATATCCCATAGTACAAGTTTTAAACCTGAAACAAAGGAAATTAAATTCAACATTTTTTTACTATTATTAGATGTCATTCGAAAGAATGAAATCAATAAAGGCCGGTTCCTATATCTTACTAATCGTTAATTTGCATTACAAGCGATCAAAATTCGATATGAGCCATACGAGTTAATGTCAAATTTCTACCTATGGTAAGGTAGGTGAATGAAAACTAAAATATAGGCTATAAAATGATTGAATTTTCGAAAGTAAAATAATCTACACTGGTGTGCAGCAGTCCACCTACTGGAAAGCGATTACTGTCCCCTATAGACAGACATTGGCAACACCAGGGTCGAACCGAATGCTTTGCCTCCAAGAAATTTAATAATGTTCTCCATAAATGCCCATGTCGTATCGCAGACAAAGCTCATCGGGAAGTTATTTTACATTAAAGTGAAGTAAATTTTCACGTCATGTTACGGGAAGTTTGAAACAATATTTAAGTACGTAAAAAAATAAAATAAAAATAAAAAATTTAAGAAAATAAAATTTACTAACACTAAATTATCAATGTATATTATGTGAAAGTCAGTCCCCGTTAGAATGTGTTAAAAGGATTGTCAATTCATTCGCTACCTCACTAAAATAAGCTATATGTAATTAATATTACGAAGACTTACGTAAACAAAAACATTCTAGAGCATTCGCCTGATTCGTTCCAGTTTTGCAATCGAGTCAATTGGAGCGCTGGCCAGCCACGCTGCCGGTACTGTGAGGACGCCCGGCGGCGGCGGCATCAGGGACGCCCGCGCCGGGACGGCGCGGGTAATTCCTTGAACTCACGCCCTGGTTGAAAAATTAGAATATTAATTATTATCAACATGAAATAGAAAATAAATAAATAAATAAATAAATATATATATATATATATATATATATATATATATATATATATATATATATATATTATAGCGCGGAAGGTGTATACGTGCGCGGGAAGTATATTTGTTAAAGACTCCGTGTTACCAACGCGGCGCCCCGCTCCACCCTCATGGCGATCGAACAAAAAATCTATAACATTCAGTTTAAATAAAAGCTATTTAATTGTTTTTAGGATTTATAGTTTTACTTGTTAAGATGTAAAATGTCACTTGCCACCCCAAAATTATTGAAAAATAATTGGCAAAATTATTTAAAAATAAATTGCAAAAATATTGAAAACTGAGAGAGCAGATCTTAAAAAATAATTTCAATAAACATTGGTTTAAATCAAGATAATTTGATTAAAACAAATAGCAAATGCCTCTACGGAACCCTTCGATGTACGCCGACCGAAAAATTTCGATTTATTTGCAGTTGTAAATGTAAAATGAGAAATACACTACAGAAAATTAAACTGGAACCTAAAAACGTGGCTTAGAAAACACGTGGTGACATTCGGGTTCACAAGATGGCGATCTAAAATCACAATTTATGTAGGTTAATTATTTTTCTATTGAAAGAAAAATAATGTTTAATCGAGAATTCTCTAAAACTCGTACACGATATCCGATAAAGGCCCACTATAATTTATAAAAAATTAATGCCGACTACTAATCCAAAAAAATCAATATAAAAAATAATTATCACTGCCAAAATAAATAGGACAATATTAATTCAAAGCCAATTAAACGACAGTAAATAAAATCACTGAGATTTCACTCCACGTGGCTTCTGATGAGTTTCACAAAATGGCTGAGCATTAAAATGATCAGTAATAGACAGGTCAAAGTGTACTCACCTGTTCAGCTTTTTCTCCCAAATGCGATTAATGCGCCGGCGTCACTCCTTTTTATAATGCCCCAAGCCCTACTACGTGCAAGCACGACCCGAAGGCAAGACGATGTAACTAAGATAATTGATTATTTAAATCATGTGTTAATTTAAAACAGCATGATTTTCATAAACTATTTAATCAAGCCCTAGTTAAGGATGTAGGTTAATAGTATAGGAACAATGTATCACAAAAAAAATTCTTTGGCTTCAATAATCTATAATATATTTTCTAGTGGATATAAAAATCTTTTTTTATAGGATAGGGCAGAAAGTATCTAAGAAAAAATTATCTATCTACACATTCCCAAAATATTATTGGTTGACAGTATCTATACATAGACACTAGTACTCCTGATGATAATTATCTGACTTTGAACAGTGTGTGGATGTTAATTAAATAAAGACTATAGTGTTTTTATTATTATTATCGTTTTTTATTATTATGGTGAGGCTTCATTTGAGTTACTGTTACAGATATAGCCTGTTTCACCCATCGCCATATTTTAATGTATTATTTGAGGTCCGACATTGTAATTGATGTAAAATATTGTCAGATACGTATTTATAGTTATATGCAATAATGTGGCTATAAGTTAACGGCGTTATTTTTTAATTCTTTATCTATTTAAAGCATTAAAATGCTATGATGCACTCAGCCGCAGACTAAATATTTAACACTATCGCAGATGAAGCCCCACCATTACCAAAAAAAGAAGACTGTTTTAAAAGTTAATTATGTACATTCATATAATAATAGATCCTACAACTGTAAGAATCAACTACCCCAGTACTTTTAAGTTCCAATATAGTAATCCCCTAGCAATTTCCTTTAGAATAGTCTAGCGCAAGAAATGGGTAATGGCTCAGCTGCTCATGGTTTCGTAATAATAAATAAAAAGTTAACTAAATAAAAAGGTAACTAACTAAGTCTAAGTTAACAATTAGACCAGCCTTTTAATTCTTGATAGAGTATTATTATACTGAAATCACTTTACGATGTATGCAACATACGAATATTATTTATTCTATCCCTTTTTCCTGGATCAAAGTATCGTAATCATTTCCGCTATACAAAGCACATAATAATATTATATAATTAATTGAAAATTGTTTAATAATAATAATAACAAACCCACAGGGGGCTTTATCGTGAAGCCTTAGGTGAGAGGCGACACCTCAGACCTGAGTCCGGGGTCCAAGGCCCCTGCCCCCTTGCCTTAGCCAGCCGGCACGGGGTGGATATCGCTAAAGCTAAGGTTCATCAAGCTCCAGGGGTGGATATAGTCCTCATATTCCCAGACCCCTATTCCACTAGCAGTTGACCCCAATAGCCCAGTACTTTTTGTGCTAATTTTCCACAATGATTCTACACTGACCGGGGCTTGTCCTTAGGCGTTACGGGGGTCACGATACTTTTATATTAAATTTATCCTTGTCATGGCCTCACGCAAGCCCTCCAAAAGTCCTGGCCACTTTTATGGCCCGTACTTTTGGCGACAATAACGACATACTTGACATATATTGGGCGTCTCACCGCCCTGGGGAGTCTCTCGGATATGCTACTTCCGGTTGTCCTTCTCTTGCTAACAGTGAGTAGTTTCACAGGCACCATCAGGGTTAGCTTTGGTTACTGATAAATAAATGTATATATTTTATAAAATATCTATAGTAAATATGTGAATAATAATCATAATAATCGGCAGACAAACACGTACATTCTATATCCCCAAGCCAAGCAAGTTACGCTTGTGTTATTGATGCTATATAACTGATCACTCTGGGGCCGATACAGATACCCAGACCATAGTAGATAACAGAAAGTTTGGTTTCCGAAATTTACCATGCCAGTAACCGAACCCGGAGCCTCTACGTTCCAGCTAGCTCGGCCGGCTAAGACTGAACCCGCTCAACCACCGAAGCTATCAATTGCAAGACTGTGAAAAAGATAAAAATATGCAAATACAATAAATACTATCTATTAAATTAAAAATATATATTCATTAAATATTAATATTCAATTCACTTGTTCTTTTCTTTAGATTCAATAATAAAAACCATAAACGAAATATTATTATAATTTGGCCATAGGCGTAAAAAATCATGCATGTGCATGATTTTTACGATAAGTTTAGTTATTTACATCGTTTTGCCAATTGACCTCTATCATGGGAGAATATTCTCGAAAAAATATGATGAAATATGTAAATACATAAATTGGTTTTAAATACAAAATTAAGTATATTTAGTATATAATGATGGTCTACTGTCTATGTTAATTAATAATCTATACATATAATAAAATTGTAAAGGTCAAATTTCTGTACAATTAAAAAAAATGCCAAAAACCGAGTCAGGGGGATGTAAGAAGTGAAATAGAACTAATTTAGATTTTTTTCAAATTTTTTGTTTCTCTGTTTGTCTGCTTGTACCGGCTAATCTCCGAAACGACTGGAACGATTTATATGAAATTTTGTATGGTGATAGCTTATATCCCTGGTCAACATATAGGATACTTTTGATCCCGAAAAATTAAAGTTCCCGTGGGATAGTTAAAAACCTTTAATTACTTATAACAGACAATGTAATTTCTCTGCAACGTAACATATTAGATAGCCCATTTATCGAGGAAGGTTATAAGGTTATAAACCGTCACGCTAAGAGCAATAGGAGCGGAGCACCAATGAAAAATGTTTCAAAATCGCGGGATATTTTTAACTTACTTAAAAAAAAAATACATACAACCTTAAATTTTCAACCCTCTACGGTCAACCCCTATTTTTTAATAGCGATATTAGTATTTGTATAATTTTCTACTGGGATGATTTAGATTTTAATTTGAACTATTCTCATGAAATTTTGTGTGCATATTAGGTAAGTCTGAGAATCGGACAACATCTATTTTTCATCCCCCTAAATGTTAGAAGTTAACCCCTGAATATTTTATAGATATTTTTTTTTATTTTTTATGATACAGCATTAAAAAATACATACAACCCTAAATTTTCAACCCTCTACGATTAACCCCTATTTTTTAATAGCGATATTAGTATTTGTATAATTTTCTACTGGGAAGATTTAGATTTTAATTTGAACCAGGTAGATGGCGCTGCAATAGGGTTCCAGAATTTAGGTGTTCTTTTTGTTGTTGTATGTGTTGAAGTTTGTCCCGGAATGGTTTAAATAAACGATTGGACCCAGTAGGTGGCGTCGCGATACTCCTCCTAAACGCTGGGCCTGATTTTGATGAAATTTTTTGTTTGTTCAAGTGGATTTGAGAATACTTTAGATTATCATTTGGTCCCGGTAGATGACGCTGGAATCGGGATCTAGATTTTTATATTTTAAAGGCAGGACAACGTCTGCCGGGTACAGCTAGTTAATTATATTTATTATGCGTTAAATGTTTTTCTTAAGGAAATTATTAGAATCACAATAGATTATTATATAGTATATATTTCTTCTTTTCTTTAGTTCCTATCGATGATTTCTAGAAAATCTCATAATTTAACCGTCGTATATGCTTTATTTCACTATTTTAAATTGTATATACTAATATAATCTTAGTATTTTATGCAAAAAATAAACTTTCCGGCTTATTTGAATTTACCTACATTGGAAATAATATTTATTCATTTGATAGGTTTGCAGTAAGGATTATTATTGTATAAATGAAAAGAGCTTGGATTTTTATGTTCTTGTAAGAATCAATTCAGATAGGATAATATCTTGTTTATAGTAAATATTTAAATCATTACAGATGTAATGTCATAACCTCAAATTACCTAGTTTTATTTGCATTGAGTACCATAGCAAACAAATAATTATTTATGTTCATTTAATTGCTTGAAGCTGTTAAACTACTATATTTTGTCATTGTATCTTAATGTTTGATGTATTATAACTCACATAAGAAACAAAGTTAGGTAATAATAAACTTAAAGATACACAAATATACCTAATAAGCTGTAGATAAAATTTGAGTGTAACAATCAAGACAAGCACATGCAAATTGATAATCTAACAAATATTTTGATATTCTATTCACCCTTTCGCATATTTTGTACAAGAAGTTATTTCAACATTATAGGTATAAGTGGTTGTTAACTTTTTCGTTGTTTGTTGTCTAACCTTCTAAAAAGAGTTTTATGACAATCAATATAAAATACATAAATATACCATAATTACTATTCGAACTGTATAAATATAATTAAAATAGTACCTTATTATGATTTATACTTTAATTACTTAAATAGCTTATAACAGACTGAAAGTAATTTCTCTGCAACGTAACATGATAGAAGGGGAGATTTTGACAGGGTGTGGTGTCGGTGAGAGTTTTATCTTATATATATATATATATATATATATATATATATATATATATATATATATATATATATATATATTATAAAGCTAATAAGTATAAAAGTACTCTGTGGCGTCATTTTTCTAAATTATGAAAAAGGAACAAATTAATGAGAGGTGTTATTGTTGTTATGTACTCGTATATGCTATATGGCAATTAAGGTATAGAAGAAAGATATTCCCCGATTGTTTAAAATAATATGTAAGTAAGTATTTATATTATTATTATAAATAATTTCAGATTAATTATAATAATAGAAAAGAAAAGCGAGACTAGTATTATGTGTTTTAAAAATATAGCGAACACGTTTTATAGCGATTTTATATGAGTTTTTATTGACATTATATTAAGATATATTTTAAGTTTTATAATAGGTAGGTACTATTATTGATATAAGTTTTACATTTAATTCAGGGTGCAACAGCCACAATCTGATTCCTCGTTTGAGAAGCTGACTCAGTGTTATCAATGCTCTCAGATACGATATTTCAGAGGGCAAAGAATCTGTTCTCACCTCTCCAGTGGATAGCACCCAAATTCCACATTGGCAAAATCTTTCAAAATTAAAACAGTTGGCACCAATTTACAAGAAAACCTCTCGACTGGTTATATAAGAACTACACAGTATGTGAATTTTTCTCAAAACGCATAAAAAAGTATTGATAGATAATTTGTTAGGTTTAGGATTGGAGGAGGAGGATTTTTATTGCTCTCTTATCAATCCGATCTTCCACATTAATAAAGATGATCACGGTAATATTACTTCTAAAATTAAGAAAAATTGCTAAATTAAACAAACTTTTGGAAATTAAATAGATATAAAATAATAAAACAAAAAAATACCAACATTCTGAAACTCAAACTTGATATTCAAGGTCAAAGGTCACGAAAATCATGTTTTCGCGATTAAGTTGATTTCTACAGCTCCAATGACATTTATAGTTATTATACAAATTGTAGAGCATAAAATCGGCGTCAAATTTTGTTTTAACAAATTTTTCATACGCCCAATCGTTTTTGAGATAGTGGGCAGAGAGCCCACAGCGCTTAGCTATACTCAATGTGATGCTAGGTTGACCAATATATATGTACCAATGTTCAGCAATTATACGACAATGGAGTATGGTATCTTACTAGCGGTAGATAGGTAATGCTATTAAATTTGAAAGCAGCATCGATCATCTTCGATATACTTAATTCATAAAGTCTACAAAGCTCCATAAACCTGTCCAGTTGTCCAATCTTACACCGACAAGTGGTGTTCTCGGTGTTGTGTTTCCCCATCCAGCTCCTGTTGGTAATTTTGCTATCACTGTTTAGACAGCAAACAGCAACCGACCTAAATCTTAATTTTACTAGCCCCCAGAACCTCCTTTTTTTGGCCATGGGAAATCCGTTTGAGGACTAAGCCGTGACAGACACAGAAGCCTGAGGGGTGTTCGCGACCCGTGTGAGTGTGGGATTCGCCAGATCGGGGGTGGCACTAGCGTGCCCAGTCAGAACTGGTGCCTCGCTATTGCCACTCCCTAGTTAGGGATACCCACTAAAACCCCTGGGTGTTCCGTCCTGCGCCTTATGCCAGGGCTACGGTGCAGCGGGCTTCCCAATTCCGCGTGCCCTGGCAGGCGTGGGCCTCCCTCACTAGGCCTCAGGGGACTAAAGTTCCCCGGCCACAACCAGGTCTAATCCATGCATATTCGGTCTGTAACGCGCGGCATGGAAAGAGAGATGAACGCGAGCGGAACACTTGCGCTCTCATCTAGACGGAATGTGCGGGTGAGTGAGAACCCCTATACCCCAAGGGCCGCTTTCGGCGGCCGAAGGTCACTATCCGACCTCCAGCGTCGGCGCGTCCTCCTTTGTCGGGAGCGGAACAGGGATTTACTTAGCGGAACAGGGGGTCAATAGAAGCTTAACCTCAAGTTTGTGGGGTCGCCACCCTTGTCCCCCGGCCGCCATCTTGGAAAAAGGGGTAAAAACACTTTTTTCGCGATATCTCGGAAACTATGCGTCTTAAAAAAAATTTGTAGTCATAATTTGTAGCAAATTGTTTTGCCTACAAATATGTTTACATAACTTTTTGCCCTAAATTAAAAATTAAAGAAGTTATAAGCAAAAGAGTGAGATTTTTTTTATTCATTCCTAACTCTTTTCTTTACCATAGAACTTACCAAATTTAACTTATCGAATGTTAAGCAGGTAGAAAAGGTCCCCCGTTTTCCCCGCCACCTATGAGGTACAGTCCGTAAGCCGACACATGTCCCAAAAATAAAATTGCGTCCACTAAAAAATGCAATATTTGGTCCTTAAATTGTAAGATTTCAATGGATTAAAAAGAAAGTTCTCAATTCTATTGCATGTTTTTTTTGTATGTTTGTTACGCGGTTTCTCCGTCAATTGTAGTTTTATATTCAAAATAGTTTACTCCTGAGATCCATGTCACCTAGTCAGAAACTGGTGAGTAGATCTCAAATAAATTGAGAGCAACTTTTGTTGAAAAGCGTCGAGTGCCTACACTCTTCGAAGAGCAAACTTGTGTACGCGTGCCAGTAGTACAAGAATTTCTACAGGTGCTTAATATATAATTCCTAAAGCTACAAGCAAATTAAAAAGTAGAAAATATTTTCTTAACAAAAACAAAAGCAATTTCAAACTAAAAAGCAAAATATAACTAACTTCGAGATGTTATAGATTTTTTTTAGTAATTTTATGCTTTTTAAACCGATTTCGAAATAAGATTTTGCAGAATATATTATTATTTTTTGCTTTTTAGTTACTTTTGTATTTTTAAAGAATCAACATACACGATATATCGCACCTTCGGTAGAACAAGGGCATAACTGACAAAAAATCGAAAAATGACTTAAGTATGTCAATGAGCTTTAAAAAGTCCTCTTTATCCGGAGGAACAAAGACCTGTATCAATATCAGCTTAATGCCGCCAGAGGGCAACGGTGGCTTTGTCATTTTTAGTGTGTTTTTTTAATATCTTGGCGCGACAAAATCTCATTGGTCAGTTGCGCCGCCACCCCCACGCAAGGTAATTGTAAGCTAGAAGGTCAAAGTCATTAAAGTAAATATGCCCCTTTTCCTCTGAGATTCCTGGAAAGACGAAGTCATATTTAGTACAGTTGCGCCTATTTTATGAGAACATATTCGCAGGAACAAAGCCTTTCAAACTGTTGTGGCTTTCTATGTCCAATATGTTTACAATTTCCTAGTCTTTGAAACAAATATGCCTTTGTCATTCCAATATATTTCGTATTTAAGCAGACATAATGGGATCCTGAAGTAGAATTTTTTTGATGATGTTTAATGTTGAAGAAACATCTAGGCAGACCGAAGTAATTGATAAGCCTAGAATCCATGATCACTCAGAAATCACCACTGTTGAAGAGAATGAGTGCTATTGGGCTACTTCCAGCATTAATTTATTAGTTCTTCTATTTTTTCTTCTTATTATATTCTTATTCTTCGCCTATAAAAATGGTTGAGAAATGGAAAGATAATAATGACTTAAACCAGGAACCTGGAGTCATGGAAACCAACATTTCACAAGTAGTAAATGCATCGAAACCTAAATTTTGTAATACGTGTTTTATAATATATTTTACATCTATAATTGATATAGAACAATTTATAGATGTATATGTATGTAGTATGCTGAGGTGACACATAATTGGTTAAAGTTTTATTTGATTTTTGCTTTGATAATGATTTTAATTTCCTCATTCTCTCGTAGGTTACTTTTCTGAAGTTTCACTTCTACCGTGTGAATTTTTTAATTACCTTAAATGTTTTATGGCTTTTTGAAAGACTTCATGGATAAATGTTGATTTTTTTACTTACTGAATAATTTTTTATTTAATATACTGTGATTTTTTTTTAAAGACATTGTGATTTAAGAAATGGTAAATAAATACTGACAAAAATTTGACAGACAGTGATTTGTTTTACGTTGCTTAACTTAAACAATGTGATAAAAATCTTTGACTGTCAAATATTTGTTATACCTAGCTTTAGGTGTTTTTTGAGCATAATTATAAAGATTTTCGGTAGTCATTCTTAGACTTATGCAAAATATAGTTTCTAGATTACTTTAAATAATAGGTAAATAAGACATTCTAGCATATAAAGACATTATTTTTATGCCAAGACGATTGTAAAAAAGGGCCATAATTACAAAATGATTAAGATTTTGGTGGAACAAGGGCATAACTGAACTCCATTCTTTGAAAAAAAATCATAAAAAATAATCAAATAATATTTTACTGCTATGAATAACATGCTTCTACTCATAAAAGTATAAGGCTGGTTTTATGCATAAAATAATGACTTAAAAGTAATATATAGAAGAATAAAATGATATTGATTGTAAAAAAAAACTTAAAATGGCTCTCCTGTAAAATCAATAAAAGTGCATTTGTGCCCTTGTTCTACCGAAGGTGCGATATGTGCGAGAATGGTAGGACTAATATAACAAGTGAATGATCTGTCGATAAATGTACACCGAATTCGAACCTCAATCGGTGTAAAACGTAAGATGGCGTTGTATTCCAATTTGTAAAAACTGTCACTACAATAATACTTGTAATATTTATAAAAATATTTGATGATAAATAAAAAAAAAGATTAAGACTTAAGACCCAGGGTGGAAGTGATAAATGGCATCACGTTAGAAGTAGCTTCGGTGAACCTGCAGACCACCTCTCTACGCCCCTTAGCCACTCACATCCATGCTGCATGTCTTCTATGGCATTTTTTGGGACTCGTGCAGGGAGTGACGAATCACCGTCTGCCCATTTTTCCATGTTCCCCGAACATTGCGACGGGCAGACGCCATAGTCCCCGTATTCCCAGACCCCTAGTACCACTACCAGTTCACCCCAATAGCCCAATACTTTCTGTTCTCATTTCTCACAACAGACTTACAGTGGCCGGGGCTTATCCTTGGGTGCATTATTATATGCTGGAGACAGGGATATGCCGGTCAGTGTCACGCCACATTAATATTAAATTTTTCAAGGGGCCGTACGTGTTGGCTTCCCCATGGCCCCACGCAAGCCCTCCAAAAATCCGGGGCATTTTTATGGCCTATGGTCTTTAAAAACATATAGTATAATAAAAATATAAAATACAATTAATTCAATTGCAACAATTTGGTTATGACTACATCATGTGTGGTTGTATATTATATTATATAGGATACAAGACAATCACCTTATAAATATTTTTTATACTTATAATATTTATACAAGTCAACATATAAATTGTATTATAAATAAAAACCACGAGTAACGTTATTACATACAATGGTATATTAAAAAAGTTCTGCTAAATGGAATGGCACGCACGTGGTGTGCTGATTGAGCCGCTGCATTGTATTGTTGGGTGGCATGAGGCAAGTCGCCAAGCACTCCCGTTGAGATTCGAAATTATTCTGGTTCCCACCACAACCTGAATACATGCGCCGTTTGCATGTTCTAAAAACAATATTTTTAAATGTTATTAAACAAGGGCAAAGAAACACATGATGGTATTGCATGAGGTTTTTATGTTACCTACTCCTGCGCAAATTAAAGATTTAAAATGAGCTCAGTGTAGATTTTTCCTACAGCAGTTTGGTACCATCTCTGGTGTTGCAAATGTGCATAGACAAAGTAACACATTCTATCTTTTGGATGAGCCATTTGTCTACTGAGTGCGAGTTCTTTTTAACTAATCAGTCACGTTCAAGTTAACGCAATTTTGTATGGGAAAGATTTCTACATTCAGGTCTACTTTTAATGATTGGGGCCTCAACCTTAAAACAGTTGTTAAAAACGAAATAGAACACAGAATAATTAATACCTACGTGATTTTTCATAGTAGGCACATGCAACCCATTAGCGTTTTTAGGACGAGTACATAAACTTTTATTTCCGTATAGTAGCAACTGCAACTATATCGAAATATTTCGCACAGATGTGTCATTTGCAGCAATTACAATGTATCACTTACTTTGCCCATTTGTCCCAAGCCCAGCGATTATAATGTCCGAAGCATGTTCCATAGTCAAATGAAAGTGAACAAAAGTGCGGTATTTCACCTGTATGAACACATAGAACATTTCTTATTAATAAAGTAATAATAAATCGGCCAAGTGTGTGTTAGATTTCATAGAGGCGAGAAACATGAAACATCCACTGTTTTCGTCATTTAGCTATAGAAAATATGTTGAAGTGCTCCATATGTGGAAAAAACTACTTAACAGATGTTATTCAAACAAATTTGCGTTAATAGTATTTTAGAGCTATAACTTTTTTCAGGATTTATTACAAGCTTTTATTTAACTTGCAATGGATGTACCTATGTATCTTTGTATGTAAGTTCGGGTGGAATCTTGCAAGTTAAATTTGACTAACTTCCCGGTTTCCGATTGAGCTGAAATTTTGCACGCATATGCATATCGCGTGACAATGCAATAATATGGAGCTGATCTGATGGGGTCGGAAGGTGGCCATAGGAATTCCTGTACTAAACAAGATAGACCCGTCGTGTTTGGGCTCGTTTTACTTGTCTTGACTAGCACTCTGCTGCTACATGATATCCAGGATCTCAAAAGATTGTATTTAAAAAACCTTTAAAAAAAAGCTTATTACTGCTATACTAAACATTCATTCAGACCTATTAGCTGTCTAATAGGATAGCATAAAGCATTTCCCTTTCACTTCAAAAAAGAACTTGAACTACGTATTTATCCCATTAGATACCTTTTCACCCCTTTTTCGTGAATTGCTTTGAAATTCGAAAAGTAATATCAAACTCTAAGTATCAGGCACATATATGATACAAGTTAGGATTTTTTGTTGATATACATATAAGGAACAAATATGTACTTACGAACTTGGTGTGTCGTGTTTAAGTAGCAATTATTAGAGCAATCCTTTTCGGTTTCGAACCTGTTCCTTGACAGCCTCCCCAGAAGAAGCGATAACATCTCCTTTGCATTTATCGCCTTTATCTCTCATCCAAATCGCTTAGAAGGTTGAGGAATTTCTTACCCACTACCACCAAAATTAAGCTAGCAGAGTCCTTATTAATTCCTATCCTTGATTATGCTGACGCCAGCTATCTAAATTTAACCCAAGAACAACTTAATAAACTTGCGCGCCTCCAAAATTTTTGCATAAGGTTCTTCTTTGGACTACGCAAATATGACCATGTCTCTGAATTCCGAAAAAAACTCAAGTGGTTGCCAATTCGATTTCGCCGGAATACTCACATCCTTGCTCTTCTCTGTAGTATTTTATTTGTCCCTAGTACTCCTGATTACCTTAAACAAAGTTTTGAATTTGTTTCGTGCTCTCATAATTTACGCCATTCTACTAAACTTAAATTGAACACTTCTGCGCATAGCTCAAGTTTTTATAACAATTCTTTTACTGTTAAGGCTATACAGCTCTGGAACACGCTTCCTGTTACAATCAGACAAGCAAAATCGCTAGCGATATTTAAAACTGATAATAAAATACTACCTGTCGTTGGAATATGATATTTAAATTCACTTATAAACATTTATATATTTTGTAGATATGTATTTGTATAGTATGTATATTAAGTATATATCTATGTAATATATAAAATTTCTCCATATACTTATATATATATATATATATATAATTTATATATTTATTATTAAAGTGTAAGTAGTTTGTACTATATGTTACGTATACACCACCATCGCCATTATCATCGAAATTCATTCCTGGGGTTGTCTGGGAGATTTTTAGAGATAAGACCGCCCTTTGTACATAACTAGATATAATTTAGTGTTAAGTTCATGTTTGTATTGGTGTACAATAAAGAGTTATCTATCTATCTATCTATTTTTTGTCATTAAATAGTGTATTTAAATAAGCCAAAGGTGCTTTGAAATATTAGTTGTTAAATGTTAATTAAGACCTGAAGGAAACCTTTACACAATTCGTACCGTGTTCAAGAGGTCCGTCTTCTGATTCTGGCCATTTACTCAAGAGCCTAGTGAGAGCCCCTCTAGGTGATGATTAAATCCGCAATATAAAATCCCTTTATTTTTATTCTGAATATCTAAAACGAATTTTATTGACTGCCATCACCATAATCTAGTAGATATACATAATATATATGTATATATATATAACTATATATTCTTGTACAATATGTACATTAAATTTATGAAATTTAGTGGTAATTATTAATATTCTTAAAAAAATCTTGGATTGTATAATATGTCATATCATAGATAATCAATTAGCTTAATTTATCAATTAACTGCAGTTGAAGGTGATTACGACATTATCATTAAAAGAGCCGATAATAAAATGTCGTTTTCTTCGTCAATTAATGCACAAGGGAAGTGATAATATAAAATCTATTTTAAAATAATTAATAATATTGCGCTATTAACGTCGACCTATTTGGTCACTGCCTCTTTCGTTTCTATTTCTTTTCACCGCACCTGTCACTATGTTTTTTTTTTTTTTTGAGGCGAGGGAAAATGCTAACCGATTTACGCACTCTCAGGGCCGTCACTAGGAAACGGCGCGCATCCATCGGGGGCGGGAACGCTAGCAATAGTATGCTTTGTTTGCGCTCCGTCCGCAATGGCTTGACACTGAGGAGTGTGGAAGACTCAGAGCGATGCCGCACGGGTGAGCAACCTCAATACCCACTAAAAACCCCCTCCTCCCTGTCGACCCTGCGCTTTTGTTGTGAAGGAAAGACTGAGATATAGAACATAGTTACGCAACAGTCGATCCAGCGCAATAAAGTGCCTGGAGTGTGCCCTGGGAGAACACACCCCACTTCGAAACGGGGGCAGATGAATCCCTTGCGTTGCCTAGTAGCAAGGGGCCCCTCGTACCGGAACCTAACTCAGGGAGGGAAGTAATGCGCGTACCTGCCTCTCCGGGTGCCAGCTGAAGGCCGGCGACCTCGGGTAGAGACATTAGCACGCGCTGCAGGACTTCGCTCCCTGTCCCTTTCTGCGGCCTCTTTGAGAGACATTACTGCCTCACAGAAAGTAACCGCAGACTCCCAGCGGTCGTCGCTGTGCAACATGGCCGTTACCAAGTCGCCAAGCGATCGGACGGCTCCTACGTGTGTCTCGAGCTCGAAACGCTGAGGCGTCCATGCAGCGCACTCAACAAGCGTGTGGAACGCCGTATCGGGTGCGCCGCATTGGCGGCAGTCCGGGGAAGGCAAGCAGCCCACAGTGCGAAACAGATTCTGATCGAAACAACCGTGTCCGGTCAGTATCTGAGTCGTCCTGAAGGTCAGGGTTCCGCTGGTGCGGGTCACCCATCTCTCCAGCTGCGGCCTGATTGCATCCACCGTATAGCCGCCGGCCACAGGGTGTTCGAGGTCACGAGACCATTCGACGAGGCAGCAAGCGGTTTCCTGTTTCCTGACCGTCTCTAATTCGACTTGACAACCTGTCACTATGTTAATGTGACATCGATCAACCGCCTCACAGATAAAGAGTAGTAAAGGTACATTGTATATATAAAGCTCACAGAGTACATTAATATAATAGGAGAGACTGCCTTGTCGCGTTTCGTTAGTCTCAAAGAGTATATTGAATATATGGAGAGTTAGTCTCTTCCTGCATTCTTAAGCCGCTGTTAACACGTTTGCTGGAAGGCCCCCGCTGTGACATACCCAGCTAGTCCTCAATATCAAACGAATCGCAAGACGTGAAGAAAGGCTCACGAGGAAGACGTGCCTGCTGCTGCAAACCCCGTATCTTACTGATCCTGTAAGTCCTTTCTTCTTTCTCTTAGCTTAGCAACTCATTTGCGGGCCCTAATCTGAACTAGGTGGATTTTCCGATGATGTATTACAAGTTAGTTAAGAAACATTGCGAGCGTTTTTAACGGAACTCTTCACGCGGAACCTTCCACAGGTGTGTCTTTACACTTATTCCCGCACACACAAGCATTTTATTTTTGACCTACTCATTTATGTATTATGGTCACATTTCCGATTTTTGTGACAAAATTAAATGGACATGTAAATTCTTAAGTAAATTTATTAAAATAATATTAGGCACATTGTATTCCTATAGCAATAATCATATAATTAATGTAGGACTTTTTTTTTTTTAGGCGAGGGAAAATGCTAACCGATTTACGCACTCTCTGGGCCGTCACTAGGAAACGGCGCGCATCCATCGGGGGCGATAACGCTAGCAATAGTATGCTTTGTTTGCGCTCCGTCCGCGATGGCTTGACACAGAGGAGTGTGGAGGCTCCGAGCGATGCCGCACGGGCGAGCAACCTCAATACCCACTAAAAACCCCCTCCTCCCTGTCGACCCTGCGCTTTTGTTGTGATGGAAAAACTGAGATATAGAACATAGTTACGCAACAGTCGATCCAGCGCAATAAAGTGCCTGGAGTGTGCCCTGGGAGAACACACCCCACTTCGAAACGGGGGCAGATGAATCCCTTGCGATGCCTAGTAGCAAGGGGCCCCTCGTACCGGAACCTAACTCAGGGAGGGAAGTAATGCGCGTACCTGCCTCTCCGGGTGCCAGCTGAAGGCCGGCGACCTCGGGTGGAGGCATTAGCACGCGCTGCAGGACTTCGCTCCCTATCCCTTTCTGCGGCCTCTTTGAGATACATTACTGCCTCATCGCAAACCACCTCGCCCAACACCTGCCAAGGGAGAGGCCGTACGTAGCCGATGTTCAGTGCAACTTCGACCAGGGGCGCTCCACAGTCGATGTAATATGCATGTGACGAACCAGGCGGAGAAAGCAGTCTCCAGTAGCGAAGTAGTGTTGGCAGTGTCCTTGGACATCGCCTACACGTTTGACAGCAAGCCCTGGAGCTGCTTCAGGGAGGTGCTCCGATATTGCCACCCTGCCAGCTTGTGCCACCCCGTCTTGAAGAATCCCACACACGGGCCGTAACCTTTCCCGTTGGCGCGGCTTATGGTCCTCAAATGGATTACCCCTGTAAAAAAAATATAGTTTCATTTCATCCATCTTTGAAGTAAAAATAGGTTTTGTATGCAATTTCAAGCTTTATGGCAACTGCTACACCATGAATAAGACACATAGTGCTTAGCCCGTACAGCATATCGGATTATATTTAAAAGTATTATATTTTTTAGGTTATATACAGGTTATATATAGGTTATATATAGGTTATTTATAGGTTATATATACGTTATATATAATACTTTTAAATATAATCCGATACTATATTTTTTTAGGCAATAATGCCTTTCTGTCGGGATAAATCGGATTCCCAACTACCTGGGCGGATTCTCGGTGGTCAGCCACTATTGTCGGAACACCCATTCAAAGTTCTCGGTGCTCTGTCCTGGGGCTTTTGCAAGGGTTACGGAAACACTGATTGACCAACCGGAACACTATCAACACTATAAAAGGCATAGGCTAACGTCACTGAAATAGATACTTACAGCTTAAAGAGGATAAATCAAATGTGTTATTAAATCTCTTTCATTTGATATCTGGATCAATAATGTGGGAATATTTTTAATTTATTTACACTCACCGTTTCGTATTAACAAAATTTTTATCTATTATAAATATTTATAGATACACGAAACTCTATAAGTACGACAAAATTTATGTCTCTAGATTTAATAATTTAACTGTGACAGATAAAAAAACTGAAAGACGCCAAAGTGAGACCACATAGATTCCATTTTATCTTTAGATATGGGCACCCTATAAATAATTACACTACAACTATATACTAAATATAAATTACTGAATTATCACGTTAAAACTGAAAAAAAAAATTAAAAAAATATATTATGTTTCAAATACTTACAAAAATAATGTTAATTAAGTAGATGAGTACTAGCAATACCTAATAATAAACTAAGTGCTAAAGAATATAATAATAAAGTAAATCAAAATAAACTTCATTATTAACGTATATTAAAATATTTAATAAATTAAATAATAAATTAAAAGCCAGAAACTAATTTTACTATAAACTAAATACTTATAATAATACCTTAAAAGTTCCTGTCTCTGAAGCCCTAACTACCGGTAACTTGTACCCCAAGCCCCGCTACCGGTGGACTACGTGATTTTCATTTCTTTTTTTGAAATAAATTATTTTGGATGTAAATATAAAAAAATAATGATTTCAATTTTTTTGTATATTAATGTAATTATTTGTAAATAAACTCATACTTGTACAAACTTAGTAATGAATACACTGGATATGTACAGTAAATATAGCTGAATGTAGATTTTATACCAACAGCACTAGCACCATAGATAATACTTATTATATAAATATATAAAAATCAAATTGCTGTTCGTTAGTCTCGCTAAAACTCGAGGACGGCTGATTGACTGATTTGGCTAATTTTGGTTTCGAATTATTTGTGGAAGTCCAGGGAAGGTTTAAAAGGTGAGTAAATATAAAATAAATGCTTGGAATATAGTAAAAACAACAGTGTCGCTTTCTCTTAGAAACTATTCTTGCCTTTCAAACATTTGATGTTCGTCCCCTCGCATCGTTTAGAAATCAATGAAATTTAAAAGTCATTCAGAAATCATTTTTTTATTTTTTATTGCAGAAGTTCACCTGACTGGCAGACGGCCCACTTAATGGAAAGCGGTTACCATCGCCTATGGACATTTGCAACACCAAAGGTGCTAAAAATGCGCTGCTGCTCTCCTAAGGGAGACTGGAACCTGATCACTAATGTCGGAACACAACTCAAGGTTGATAAGGCGACTTAATTTATACCAGGGGTGGTAGCCATCCAGTCGGGCATATGTTTTTATAGCAGGAGTTCAGCAGACAGGCAGAAGGTTCACTTGATGGAAAGAGGTTACCATCGCTTATGGACATTTGCAATACCAAAGGTGCTACAAATACGCTGCAGCTCTCTTAAGGGAGACTGGAACCTGGCCACTAATGCCGGAACACAACTCAAGGTTGTTATGCCTGGAAACTACTTCTATATAAACGAAGGAGAACACGATGCAATTTTTATATATATTTTTAATCTGTTTATCTGTTTGTTGGTTTATTTGTTTGTTCGGGGTTCACATAAACACCACGGGGCCGATTTCCGTACCGTTTTCGCAGATCGACAGTAAATTATTAGACTTAAAATCTGTGCTACTATTTATTGATTAATTATTAAAAGAGAAGAAATGGAGCTCTAGCGCTGATTTTCAGTGCAAACCTTCCTTTTGCCGTAAGACCAAAACGACCTAATTTTGTTAATAATAAATAATAATAATAATTATTAATTCTACTTCTGTAATATTTAATAAGTAGGTAAAACAAATAAATAAATTTTAATAAAAACAGCAATCAAATACTTTGTTACTTCAAAAATTAAAATAAAATATTCGTATAATAACTTGCATCGAATCATTTATTCGAATACAATTTGATATACTTAGTGCTTGCCGAGTATTACCACCACAGAGTACTTTGTATATAATGGATTACCACATTCTGTATGCCACGTCACTGACATAAGGCAACAAATAACATTTTACTTCATAACCTATAAATATTTAATGTTTGATGTACTGTAAATATATGAAATGTTTAATATATTTATATATATAATATTACTATGCTTCATGTATTTAATTATATGTAAAAAAATAAGCGTCGCGTAATGGGCTAGCGCACTCGTCCTAGCCTCAAAGATCGCGGGTTAGATCCTGGCCAGAACGCATGCACCACTAGCAACTTCACGCGGCACCCCTTCAGATCGTTGTTTCTGGCGATCTCGTCGTAGCCTCGGCGCATCTACCAAAACTTGTTTCTGAAAGCCATTTCGGTGCATTTTCTTTTTCCTTTGATTTTCTTTACTAATTCTTAGCCAGACCGCGTCTTTACATCCGCCATTTATTGGAACTTCCATTTCTCCACACTTGAGGATGCCGTTTCCTATATCAAGTGTACACCGATGCCTTCTGAGGAAATCTAAACCGATTATGCATTCCCCTATAATGTCGGCTATAACTGCTTGTTGCCAGAAAAGCTTTTCACCAATCTTGATAGCTACTTTCTGCTCTCCTTTTACCGGTATCCGTTGGCCAGTAGCCGTTGTTAGCTCAACAGTGTTGTCTTCATTAGTTACTTTTCCATTTTTCCTCAATAACTGCGGTCCAATAACTGTACGCGTTGCTCCAGTGTCTATAGTTAGTAGACAAGCAACTCCATTCACTATCCCATTAACCATTAAACTATTCCCATTTAAACTTTGATAAATCCGAATTTCCGGGGTAATTTGTCTGCCAGCCTGTATCGTTCTCGCACCTCTAGCTTTGTTTGCTCTTTCTGATACAGAAGCGTCAGTTCTTTGCCCCTCATAAGGTCGTCTTGGGCACCTGTTTCGGAAATGTCCTCGCTCCCCACAGGCATAACATCTGAGGGTAAATGTCCTCCGACCTCCCATGGAATCATCGTCCGTCGTGATCTCACGTATGCGTCCACTCCTCGAATCTCGACGAACAGCTTCGACCTCTAAAGCGTGCGCCAAAGCCTCCCTCATGTTATCGTGATGGCCCAATCGTACAGCTGCTCTTATCTCAACGTCAGATATACCGTCAACAAACGTTTGAAGTAGTACGCTGTCAACAAGTGTCGAAGGCGAACTCCGATATGCCTTCCGTACCAGCTTCTCCACCTCCAGTGACCACCGCTGTAGCGATTCGTTAGGTCTCTGATAACGCTCTCGAAGTTGGGCTCGAAACACGTGCTCTAAATGAGAGTCACCAAACCGTGATTCCAGAGCTTCCATTACTTGCTCATAAGAGGCATCCTTGCAGACTGCCTCCAACACATTCGTCGCTTTATCCCGGAGTCCTAAAACAAGCGCAGTCCTAGCTTGTTCACTATCCCATCCGTTCATTTCTACCACTGCCTCGAACTGCCGCATGTAAGCTGCCCATGAAGATGCTCCATCATAAGGAGGTGCCTTAAAATTCATGGCAGATGGAGTTGTCACCGTTGAGATTGGCACACCCCTAATCTTTATTCTATGCAAATCTTCTTCCATGGCCGAAATCCGTTCTTCATGCCCAGACAGACACTCTTCATGTACCTGAAGCTTATTTCTTACGTCCTCAACTGCCTGTGCACTATCTTTAATAGCCTCTAGAATGCTGCCTTCACTGGTCCTCTGATCTTCCCCCAGAGCACGCAGTTGTTCTTCCACGACGCGCAGCTGATCCTCCTGACGGCAAGATTGCTCCTCCTGACGGCGAGCTTGCTCGTCCTGCATCGCTCGCAACTGTTCCTCTTGGCGGCGAGCTTGTTCCTCCTGACGGCGGGCTTGTTCTTCTCGACTGCGGGCTTGTTCTTCCTGCATCGCTCGCAGCTGTTCGAACAATGCCCAGAACTCCGATTTAGGGGGCTGCGTACTTGATGAGTCTGTTGAAGTCCCCTCAACAGGATCGTTTAACTCTCTAGGGTTTACTTCCACAGAGCTCTCCGGTTCCAAATTCTCTTGTTGCTGGGCGGCGGCCCTAGCACGAGTGTTGACGCCGTCTCTTGGCATTACTGGCATTTTATCTTCCAATCCCACTTCTGACACCAATTGTTACGTACGAGCGGGGATACGCACTTATGGATTGGAAGAAAACACCAGTTGTAAATTTAAAAGCTTTTATTGACTTACACAGCCGCACGTAGTACCTCTCTGCAGGGTTGCCCCTATACGCACGACCAACGATGCACAGTCCCGACGATAAGTTGTCACACCCTCAATACCGTCGCCGATATTGCGCGGACCACCTCCAATATTATCGCGCGTAGCTCGCTTCTGGTTTCCCTCCTTCGCGTATGTGTCTACCAAACTTCTCACTAAATTCACCACTTAGTTCGTCTCTGTCCTCTATTAACGTTCTCTAATATCGCACTTGTCGTTTCACCGTCTTGGACTGAACTCAACTTTAAACTGCAACTTTCAACTCTAAAACTGCACGGTAGGCGCGCCTTGCGCTGTTTATATACCCGAAAGAATTTTCTAGAACCCCTCTATCTATCTCTGTCTCTTCCTTCCCGAACCTTCTGTTCGGGAACTTTCGTTTATACATCTATCCCTTTCTAACATCTATCTATCTCTTTCTTTCGGTCATCGTCTATCCCTTTCTAACATCTATCTATCTCTTTCTTTCGGTCATCGTCTATCCCTTTCTAACATCTATCTATCTCTTTCTTTCGTTTATTGTCTATCTCTTTCTAAATATATCCGTCCTTGTCTTTTTCTTCCAGAAATTTCTAGTTCTTTCTAAAAGTTCTAAAACTGATTTACGCTGCTGGGGCTTTCCACCCTCGGTCGCCACAATATGTTTGTATATGTTGGAGTGTCGAACGGTACAGGGTTTAAAAAAAGGTAACGTTGGCCCTAGAGCAAACCTCACAGGTCCCGTAAGTAAGTTCACTCATTGCAAATAATCACAAAAGTCTTTTCTAACACAATCTATTAAACATTACAATTGTTACAAAATAATGTTCAAACTATAATTATAAATAGACACAGTAAATGAGTAGGATGAATACTGACAAGAATTCAAAGCTGTCTATTAAATTTACATCATAGAATAACGCTTTACGCCTAAATGATTATAACGAATACAGTAAACAAGTAAATCAATACTCACTAAATTTCAGACGTTACAGAAGTTGCAGTCTATATATAAAAATGCATTTAAATCATAAGTAATCAGTGAAATGATTAGATCATAAAAACTACTACTTTAAGATTACTTAGCAGCCGCGTATTACAACTATAAAAATGATTGACCTTTGAATAATTAATTATTACTTATCAATAATTTGATAAATTGAGAAGCCGTTATATTCATTCAAAACAATTCCTAATAACAAAAAGAGTTTGCTGCTGTGAGTTATCTCCAATTATCACCCTTCCGCTCTCTACATAAACGTTATCACGATAAATGGTAGTTGACTATTAAAACTAAAGTTTTCTTGTAGGACAAGAAGCTGCAATTACGTGGAAAAAACCTTAGTCAAGATATGCGGTGCACAAGTAGACTAATCTCTTATCATTTATAAGGAAAGGCACAACGACAAACTGACCTCGTTTCCTGGAACCCATAAAATATCAATATTTCCACTGAGTCCCGATAAGGTGCGAAATCTCCGTGAAATCACATAGCAGTTAGTTTAATCAAACTCCAATTCCATTAAAACATCTCGAGTGGGTGTTTCGGTTTCGGTTAAAGTATTTCCACAAAAACAATTAATCGCAATAATTTTTCCCGTTCGAATTACAAAAGAACGGCAATAGAAGCCTTGCAAAAACTTTTGTCTCAAAGTATTCCATAAGGTCACAAAGATTACTCCACTGTTTTTTAAAATTCATTTAAAAAACAGTGGAGTTTCATTCATGAAATGAAAAGAATTCCAAAGAAAAAATTATTATTTTTAGAATTGCTATAATATAGGCGAAAGTTAGAAGAGGGAAACGTTTTTTATAACTTTGAAACAATATTTCCCGATCCGGTAAATTAAATAAAATGTCATTTAGGAAAACTGTTACGATTTTCGTAATTGTTCCGATTTTACCAAAATGGCTGTTGCACCTAAGAGCGATTTCAAACTTACGTGTTTTGTTCGCGTATAAGGTCGTTTCAAAAGCCGAACGCTCATAGACGGGCTTATTCCGGCGTGTGCTCTCGAGTCGGTGGTTGTGAGTGTCAGCAATATGGATTCCCACATCGCGCACGGGATAACATCTCTCGCAACTTATAAGGCCGCAAATTTGTAACGGCGGGGCGTGCAGCGGACGTTCCAGCGTGTATTGTCGCGTGCACGCAACTAGTTTTTGCTAGAGCGTGTGTACGAGCAGGGCGTCCAAGTACGTTGACCAATCGGAGGCCGCCATTCAAGGGTAAGTGTCATCACGTCAAAGGAACGATATTACGAGATATTCGTGTATAATTATTGTTGTTTGTTATTTTTAAAGTACGAATACGATCCTTCCGGGATATTATTAATTAATCAACATAATGTCATTCGAAATGATAATTAGCGAAGTGCAATCACGGCTGGAGTTATTGCTTTCAAGTCATCCATTGTTCAAAAATAGGATTGTGTCATAGAAGAAATAAAATAGCTACGAACACACCACTTCTTTTACTGGCAAATCTTGACACACTGAAAAAAATATTACTTGTAAACGCTCGTTAAAACGCCAAAACACTCATCACGCCGCTTAAATACACGCTAAAAACGCTGCTACGAATACACCAATAGAGAAATCCATACGTTCAGTAGTCGAGCGTGCACGCTCAAAGCAACGCGCCGCTGCACGCGACGCCGTTCCGAATTTGCGGCCTAAGAGCTTGTAAGCGCGTTGACAAGCGAGCGTCAGACAACGAAAAACGAGCTTAGATATACGTTCGTATAAAATGCTAATCTGAAGTCTCTAAAACGTCCTAAGAGCTTATGTAAACGACACCACCGTCTTGCCACCTCTCTACGAATTATCTATTATATGCGAACGAAAGTGCAGTGGCAGTATCATATACACAAGCTCTAACAAACTCACATTGAAAATTAGGCATTATATTGAATTACTGATACTAGACGGTTCAACCAAATTGAATCAATTTAATTGAAAAGCACGGAACTGAGACATAATGTTATTAAGTGACAGCGAATGACTCAAGTGTACGTTTATTATGTATCACTTTAGTTTATTACGTTGTTGGCACGCGCTGCCTGTTGCTATCAGACAAGCAAAATCGCTAATGGGAATGCATAAATTGTACGGTTTACACCCGCAACAATCCCGCGTGATAGCACTTTTTAACCGACTTAAAAAAAAGGTGGAGGTTCTCAATTCGTCGGGATCTTTTTTTTTATTTATGTTCACCGATTACTCCGAGATTTATGATCCGATTTACGTGATTCTTGTTTAGTTTTATGCGGAATAGTTGCTATTGGTCCCCTAAAAATTTAACGTAGTTTGGCCCAGTAGTTTTCATTTTACGAACATTTTTTTGTTCCCGTTTCTTGGGACCTATATTTTTTAAGGAGCGCGGCACCTTTCGTAGGTCTACCCATACATAGCTAGACACAAAGGTAACAAATAAAAAAAAAACTTCGTTTAAAAAACCGACTCCAAAACCTAAAACGAAGTTTTTTTTATTGTATCAAATCAGTTCCGAAACGCAGTCTTTGAATTCTAATTCTCTTTAAACTACATATTTATCAGACTTGCGTTTACCTTCTATCAACCAACTACAACAGCAACGGGACCCATAATGTTTAATGTTGGCTTAACTTGTGGCTGAAGATGGTTTTAATGGTCATACTTGAAAATTTACACGTAACTGCAACTCCACCGAGTAGAAAATATATCATTCAATATTCTCAATAGCAGGTATCCAACAACTATCTAGGTATGCTATAAATGTAGTACTCCACGTTCTGTAAGATGCGATAAATCCGAAGAATTCATGTTCAAATGTGAATCGACTCAACAAGGAAACTACTTCCGATGTGAATATTTCTTTTAAAATAATCCGCTTGTTGCGGAGGATTTTCTATTTACGGTTGCCTAGTCAAGTAGCAACAACGGGATCATCATGATATTTTATTACTTTCGTTTGTCTGACCATGTGTACGTATATCCGTTTGTCATTTACATTCATTTTCTATAATGTATATATTATAGCCGACCTTTCCACAAAACGAATGTACATGAAAAGAAAGTATGATACGGTTTTAGTGAAAAATGTATCGGAATAAGGTAATTTTTATGCAGCCGAACAACTACAAATTGCTGCTGGGAAAATTCCGTGCGATTCCCAGAATAAAAAAAGTGTAGATTTAAAGTCTTAAGAATTGGCTGTCAATCAACAGAAACCGCATCGAAATTGATCCAGTAGTTTTTACGTGAATCCCGAACGAACAGACAAACCGACAAAACATAAAAATAAAATATATAGTGTTCACCATCGTTTATATAGTATATTTCAGTTGTTTTATTTAATAGCTTCAATGTACAGAAACATTTTTAGAATTTTATGATATTGTAGATAGATTATAGATATGGTATACTCGCGCTGTTTGGTTCTACCACCACTTTTCTGCTTGCTTCAGTGGGTGTAGGCATAATGTAAATAAGGGGCTAGGGCTGCCACCTATATACGAGTGTTAGCGTTAGATGAGCCGGAGAAAAGCGCTAGATTCAGAAAACAAGTGAGTGCAAGTAAATCTACATAAATTGAAAGCTGCACAAGCAAAGAACGACCAATATTCTTCTCATTTTATCACGAAATCCTAGATACATAATAATAGAGAATCCTCAAAAAACCAATTATTATATATTTTGTAGTGTTGTCACAAGAAGCACAATAGGCTTTAGGTATATAAAAACGTAAGTACATAATTAGAAAAAGTGTTAGATTTGACGCCGGGAGTTGTTTTGCTAAAATAGACGCTAGATTACCTTATCAAGCGCTAGATCTAGCTGTGAAAGAGTTAAGGTGACAACCCTCATAAGGGGTAATGACTGCATCTGCATATTACACCCAAGCGAATACTTTCTTGTTTCCGTTCATTCACTTTTATTTTCGTAGAAATGAAAATATTTTTTTAACAACAACAAACTCGACTTCACACTAAAAACAAAAAAATAAATATTTAACCGACTTCTTTCTACAATATCTAGAAGTCAGCGCCAGGTAAAACATAAAAGAAGAACAAGAAATTTATAAAATATAGTCATTTTTATGTTTCACTAGTATTTTTATGTAGTACAGTATTGATAGTTTTACGTGTAGAGTTTTCCTGAAGTTTCAGAAATTGGTAAATTTAAAAAGTTTGATGCGTTCTTTCTGTCTCTTCGCCGCTCGCACTGCCATATTGGAAAATAGCAGTTTTTTAACAATATTCCCTTTCCAATTCATTTTACGATACAACATTTATGTGTATACAAAATTTAACTAGGAAAATATTTAAAAATTTATGTAATAGCATTTTTTAAGTTGTTAGTTTTGGCGTAAGAGCGGCGCAGTATATTGTGCATTAAATGCAACAAAATTATTACACATGCATACATTGTACTATTTTTGTAATGGATTCTCACAAATAAAACAGTTTACTTCATTGGAAGCCAAGAAGCATATTGGCTTCATAAATTAATAAACGTGGGATCATAAAATCTGCCCAAATGAAAATAACCTTTAATGTTTGAAAATTAACTGTATTCTTTGTTACCTTTCAAACGCGGAAAAATTCGCAGGCAATTCCTAGTAAGAATATATAATGGTTACGCCACGGTGTAAATTGATATATTTTGTTGTACTAGTGGTTGGTGGGGTTGCATGTTACTGGCCTAACTTCCGGCTGTCTACTAGTGAAAGCTAGAATACTGAGACGCGCACAACGTAAAGGTACTGTGAAATTTAATTTAAAACTTAACAAGGTAATTTTAAACATTTATCAGCTCGCGTACGGCTCGTCATTATGAGACTATAAGTAGAACATAAATGCACGTGAATTCTTTGTAAATATTTAATTGATTTGTTAACAAATTGTTCATTGTATTTGTGTTAAATATTTTTTTATGAATAAACAAAAGCAATTACATGTTATTGTGATTGAGGCCTTATCTTGATGTTGATTTATTAATGGTATTTTTTTATAATGTACTCTCTGGTCTGGGTGTCTGGCCCCAGAGTAGTCTGCATACCCATAACATAAGCGTAACTTGCTAATTTGGGAATATGTAATGTGTGTTTGTCAGCCGAATTTTAAAAATATACTCTTTTCTCTTAAAAATGTGAAGGCTTCGCGTCCGACAACATTATTAATTATAAGGTTTTTAATGCCAAAATTTATTATTTTTGAAATTCAGTGAAACCTGGAAATAAAATGACTGTATCAAAGTATTCACATTTGAATTGCTCTATATAGGACTGGAAGGCAAATAAATAATTTTGCGATTGATCGCTATCGAAAAAATTTAATTTTTCCTAAGAAATACGATCAAGATTAATGAATATTTTGCTATAAAGTGTGTTCTTTTGACTGAAGAATCATTCAGAAAACGCTTTTATCTCATAAGCCTCTTAATAATTGTAAGAAACGATGACTGTGAATGGAAAAGGGCGATATAACCAAATTACGCAATCAATATATTTGTGAATAACTCCTGTTTAGTGTTATATAAAATTGCGTGCCTAAACTTACCACAAATCCTGTTCAATTTGGTTATGAAATAAACACGGTTGAATTACGCATAATAACAAAGAAGTATGAAGTAATAACTGACTTGATACTTGAATAATTGACATGTGAACTATGTTCAACAATTCTAATAACCGATTTCGGTTACAGTGACCAGTCATATTATCAGCTCTATATTTACTGTGGACTTGAAAACCAGAAACAATTTTAATACAGGTATAAATATCATATATTAGCTCACAGACGGATGCACCTGTGCACCCGTTCGCCCATCGTTTCTAAGCCCAAAGCAGTCGATCCCTATTGATGTTATAAATGCGAAAGTAACTGTCCGTCTGTTCCGTTTTCACGGAAAAACTACCGGAACGATTTGGCTGAAACTCGGTATATATATATATATATATAATTATATATATATATATATAATAATATATATATATATATATATATATATATATATATATATATATATATATATATATATATATTCGATTGCGTGGATGAACATATGATACTTTTTATCCCGAAAAATGGTGGTAGTTTCAGGGATAAAATATATTTGTCTTTCTGTTAGTTAAGCTTTTACGGAAAAACTAATGGACCGATGTGGCTGAAATTCGGTATATATATAAATTTTATACCAAGGTTGGACAAGTGATACTTTTCATCCCGGATTATAGGATAGATTTCGGGATAGATTTATGTAAAGATTATCCTAGAAAATATCATAGGTTTTTTATTTGTGGTTTGCCATTTTCGACATTTTGTTTATTATGGTGTTTTTGGTAGTTGTGGTAGTGTCGGTAGTTTTGGCAGTTTTGGTAGTTTCGGTAGTTTTGGTACTTTCGGTTTTATTGGTAAATGTGGTAGTTTTGGTCATTTCGGTAGTTTCGGTAATTTTTGTAGTTTTGGAAGTTGTGGTAGTTTTTTTTATTTGTGTAGTTTATAGTCCGGTCAATTTAGACAAAAATAGTGATCAAATAAAGAAAATTCCGACAGTGTCAAATTTTCGTAGAGACCTTAGGTTTACCATAATAAATAAAGTATCAAAAATCCCTATCGGTCCCTTGTGTGCTAAGGGACTTATTCGGGGCCCAAGGTTAAAATTGTAGGTTTTTTGGATTTTTCTCGAAAACGGTAAGTTTTATCGAAAAGTGCTTCAGAGCAAAGTTGTAGATCTTAAAATTCTCTATAAAAATGGTCTTTATGATTTTTCTCTAAGACCCACCATTTCCCAGATATTGCGCTTGTAAGAATCACGTTCTACATAATATGCACACATTTCCACACCACCTGTGAGATAGTGTACTCGGCGCGTTTTTTTTAACGTGGTTTCCCCGGTAGGCCTATTCTACGAACCTTTATGACGTTATTTTCAGGAACAATACTTATTTAATAGTATGAAGATTATTGATATTGGTTATTGAGTTTAACTATCGTTCTATTTTTTTTGTTACTTTACATTACATACATTACATTACTTCACGCCAGGTCCCTTGCGGGGTAGGCACGAACAACAGAGCGCCATTTAGGCTTATTCTTACACACCTCACTTGCTTCTTTGACATTCATAGTTCTTGTCATGCACGCTCGTCTGTTCTTAAGGCTCCTGACATCACCTTCTGCTAGTACATGATCAATTTGATCATGGAAGGTGTGTCGTGGCCTTCCGCGACTTCTGCATCCATCCACTTTTGCATTGTATATATGTTTAGTCATTCTTTCATCATACATTCTTTCCACATGCCCGAACCACCGGAGCATTCCTTTCCTTACCTTCACCCCGACACTCTCTTTCAGACCAACTCTCTTTCGTACTTCGGTATTACGAACGCGGTCCGCGAGCGTCACTCCGCAGATTTTGCGCAGTGCTCGCATCTCGACCGCGTTTACTCTACTTTCGTGCTCTCTATTCCATACCCAACTCTCGCTTCCATACGTGAGCGTAGGTACCAGCACCGCGTTGTGTATGGCAAGCTGGGCCTTCTGGCTGAGGTTCTTAGCGCCTAGAAGTTTACCTAACGCTCCATTCACACTATTCCCCAAATTCACTCTTCTTTCTATATCAGCGGTGTACCTTCCATCCCTGCTAAAAGCACATCCGAGATATACAAACTCATTCACTTGTTCCAGCATAACATCATCGACCATTATCCTTGCATTCGTTCTGGTTGTTTCTCTTTCAAACACCATCACCTTTGTTTTCTTCGCATTCAAACGTAAGCCTCTCGCCTGACAATCATCTTTCATCATTGTGACTAGTGTTTGCAGTTCTGATGGCGATTCGGCTAAAAGCACGGCATCATCCGCATAAAGCAAGCTGCTAACAACTAGATCACCCATCCGCACCCCAACATCCATCAATCTTAATCTCTGGAGACAATTGTCCAGATATAGGATGAACAGCAAAGCCGACAGCACGCAGCCCTGCCGGACGCCAATATTGACGTCAAACCAGGGCGACAAGCTGCCGTTCACCCGCACGCATGCCATACAGTCCTCGTAAGTGGACTGTACAGCGCGCAGCAAGTGGCCATCAATCCCATATCCGGGCAATATGTCCCAGAGGTCCTTCCGTACAACCCTGTCAAATGCTTTCTCTAGATCCACAAAACCGCAGAAAACCTTCCGGCCCATAACCAGCTGCTTCTCCACGACATTGCGGAGGGAGAAAACTTGATCCATACATCCCCTTCCATTTCTGAAGCCTCCTTGTGCATCCCACAGTAATCTATCGGATACCACTCTCATTCTCCTTTCAACAATTTTCGCATACACTTTAGATGCTGTGCTGATCAAACTGATGGCCCTGTAGCTGGCGCACTCCATACGTGACCCCTTGCCTTTATACAAGGGCACGATGACAGCGCGCCTCCAGTCGTTGGGAACCTTTCCCGTCCTCCAGCACAAGTTGCATAAGGACAGGAAAGCGTCCCGGACGCAGGTGCCACCATATTTGATCATCTCAGCAGACACACTATCGATTCCTGCTGCCTTTCCATTTTTCAGACTTCTTATCGACCATTCGATCTCTTCCAAAGTGATCTCGGATGCTGACTCCTCGAAGTCAGTCACAGACTCAGTCGTGGTGCCAGCATCCGGGATATTATCATACATTTCTCTAAAATATTCACTCCATCGCGCTAAAACCTCTTGTGGGTTAGCAAGAATGTCCCCTCCTTTAGATTTAATTCTTTCCATTCTGGAAGCTGACGAACATCCCCGAGACTTCTTAACCTCTCTCCAAAAGAGTTTGGTATTTGCCTCGAAGTTCTCCGTCAGCTTCTCTTCTACTTTCAATTTTATTCTTTCACGCTTCTCTTTCACTAAAGCTTTGGTTTCATTCTTGCAGAGGCGATACATTTCTTTCTTCATCTCTTTCATGCTGTCATTCTGATGCAAAGATGCATCAGAATGACAGCATGATCATATAATCCAGCCAGGCTTTTCTCTTTCTCTCTACGCTAGATTTAACATCCGCGTCCCACCATTCGTCACCTTTCGTTGTTATATGCCTCTTTGCGCATCCACATGCTTCTTTTGCGCTTTCCACTATACTTTCTTTCATACTATCCCAGTCATTATTCACATCTAAGTCGGAGAAGTCCGCTTTTGCAAGCCTTTCTTCGACTAGGCGCGCATACATACTCCTTATACTAACATCTTCCAATTTTTCACATTTTATTCTTTCAAGCTCCCCGAAATTGGTACGCTCTCGCCAGTGCCTCCACTTCTTGAAAAGGCCCACAAACCGACTTATCACCAGGTAGTGGTCCGTTCCAAGAGTGGGGCCTCTGTAGGCTCTTGTATCCATTATTGTGTTTCGGAGGCGACTATCTATTAAAATCAGATCAATCATACTTTTCTGTTCGTTCATTCTCCATGTATACGTGTGTATATCCTTGTGATGGAATAAGGTGTTCGACACAAGCAAGTTTCTTTCCATGCATACGTCTATGATTGGCTTACCAGCATCCTTTGCTCTCTTGTCGCCATAGGGTCCAAGGACAGCCTCAAAGCCGTCTCGTTTTGTCCCCACCCAGCCATTAAGATCACCACACATAATTAGTCTTTCGTTCCCTTCAGCCAGATCCAGAATTTCTCTCACAGACTCCCAAAACTTCTCGAGTTCTTGGGGATCCGCTGAGCTTACGGGAGCATAAGCTGCGACCAGAAAAACTCGCGTGATCCCCAGTTTTAGACGGACCCAAAGAAGTCTCGGGTTCACCAGACAATAGTCTTTCACTCCAGACACAAAGCGGGATGAGAGTACGACGCCTACCCCCCCACTTGCACGCTTGTCCAGGTCCACGCCGGACCACAGAGCAAGCATGCCATCGGGGAGGTCATCGACGTCACACCCCTTCCGCTTTGTCTCTGTCAGACATAAGGCATCCAGGCTTCTCTCATTCATTATATCAATCATTTCGTCCATCTTATCTTTCATTCCACCTCTCACATTCCACGTGCCTATACGGCACTCTGCTCCTCTCGACCCGCCAGGTTTGGCGCTGCGTGAAGGGTGGCGGCCCCCTTCGCCGCATGCGCAAGAGTCCACACCGACGGGGGCGCATCGGTGAGCGTCGCCTGCGGGGGACGCCCTATTATGCTCTGCAGTCAGGTGGATTCTGGTCAGAATTGTGGCCCTCTGGGCCAGCGGGGATCGCGACGAGCACGCTTCTGACATGACCCCGATTTGTTACTTTAATCTGACTCATACTCAACTTTTCTTCTTCCTGTTGCTGAATGTTCAGAAATTGTTCAAATGAAGATGAATCAGTTGTGTCTTCATCAAAATCATATGAATCTTCCTCTCTTCTATTTAATTGAACATTCGAGCAAGATAGACCTTGGCAATTGGTACACGCTGGAGAACACTGTAACCCTACTTATCTACAGCCACATTTGGCACTACAACCTTTCTTGCAATTGCAAAAAATAGTGTTAAGAAGTATTTCTGGAGCAGCGGGCAGTAAAGTTTGAATCGGTTCCAACGTATTATTTATAAATTTCCAACCCCAATCTTCAGGGTTCAGTTGATTGCCTTGCCATGTCTGAACTTGATAGTATACTCGATACAAATGTTGAATTGCAGATGCCGATGTTGGAGGAAGACAAGATAGTTGTACTTGCTTTTTGTTTAGTGTATTTTTCTAGTTGATGTTATTCAAGGCCATACAAGTAGAGGTGATTCTGTAAGGGACTGGCGGTCTTATGAGAGTATATTTTCTTAGAATAGTATAATGTATACATAAAAGTGACACAAGTAGGCATTATTGCTTGCTTGAGTACCTGAATGTGTATGTATGTATATATATACATACATATATATATATATATACATATATATGTATGTGTATATATATATACACGTGGCATATGTGTGCATATTATGTAGAACGTGATTCTTACAAGCGCAATATCTGGGAAATGGTGGGTCTTAGAGAAAAAATCATAAAGACCATTTTTATAGAGAATTTTAAGATCTACAACTTTGCTCTGAAGCACTTTTCGATAAAACTTACCGTTTTCGAGAAAAATCCAAAAAACCTACAATTTTAACCTTGGGCCCCGATTAAGTCCCTTAGCACACATGGGACCGATAGGGATTTTTGACACTTTATTTATTATGGTAAACCTAAGGTCTCTACGAAAATTTGGCACTGTCGGAATTTTCTTTATTTCAATTGTCCAAATTGACCGGACTATTACAGAGAAATAGACGGGGTTATATAAATAAAAGTAGAACAGGTTGAAATAGGGGATTAAATATTTTCTAAAGTTTTCGCTACTTGTATACATAATAAAACTACGTTTTAACGGTTTTAATAATTAAAACGGTAACGGTAATTTATTTATTCAAATAAATTACCGCGCATAAAACCGTTAAAACGTAGTTTTATTGGGGGGTTAAAGTTTGTATGGGAGACCAATCATTTCTCAAGTTTATAAATATAAAATTCATAATCTATAAAAAAAATGTAACTCGATCTGTCTGTCTGAACACCGAAAATGAACATAGATACTTTTCATCCCGTGAGATGGGATAGTTTGCGAAAAGTGAAGTAAATCTTCCGACGACAAAAGCACCGACATAAAAATATAATAAATTACCATACAATGTAACCTGTATTAAACCTGCTCTTTAAACAAGAGGTACGCACTAGAGTTGCCCTAGACTAGTCTAGTACTGCTATAATTGGACACATTATTGCTAATATAGCGAATTTTTTGGTGTTAACTTAAAATGCTCGCTACTCTCTTAAAATTCTCATAAATTTATATTTTTTCTAATATTTTTCAGATGTGGTTCGCAGGACTAGCAGCCATACTAGTAGTCTGTATGTATTTATATTTCAACACTAGAAAACCGAGCAAATTCCCACCCGGTCCCTCCTGGATACCAATCCTAGGTTGCGCAATAGAAGTTTGCAAAGTGCGTGAAAAAACTGGCTATCTGTACAAAGCTGTAAATGATATGACTAAAACATACAGCTCTGACGGACATCTGTTGGGCCTGAGAATTGGAAAGGACAGGATAGTAATGGTAAATAGCCTGAAAGCTAATAAAGAAATGTTATTCAATGAGGATATTGATGGACGACCAAAAGGAATTTTCTACCAAACCAGAACGTGGGGAGAAAGACGTGGAGTCATGCTAACTGATGGAAACCTTTGGAAAGAACAGAGGCGTTTCCTTATTAAACATCTAAAGGGATTTGGTTTCGGCAGGAACGGAATGAGCAAAATAGCTACCTGCGAAGGAAAGCACATGGTTGAAGATGTTCTTACGATGATAAAGGAAAGTGAACAAGACTCGGTAGTTTTGCAAATGCACAACTTCTTCAACGTATACATACTCAACACTCTTTGGACCATGATGGCAGGATTGAGATATAATCCAAGCGATCCACAAATGAAAGTGCTCCAAGCTTTACTTTTTGACCTATTCGCAGCTATAGATATGGTCGGAGCTGTGTTCAGTCATTTTCCGATCCTAAGCGTCTTCATGCCTGCTCTATCGGGTTATAAGGACTTCGTACGAACCCATAAAAGGATCTGGAAATTTCTTCGAGACGAAATAGCAAGACACAAAGAGAGTTTTGAGCCTGAAAAAGAAGATAGGGATTTTATGGATGTTTATTTAAGAATCTTGAGAGAAAAAGGAGAAATTGATACGTATTCAGAAGGACAATTGGTTGCTACATGCATGGATATGTTTATGGCAGGAACTGAGACAACGGCTAAGAGTATGAGCTTCGGCTTTAGTTATTTAGTAAGAGAGCAAGACGTTCAGAAAAAAGCTCAAGAAGAAATAGACCGAGTTATTGGAAGAGAAAGAATGCCCAATATGAATGATCGAACTGAGTGAGTGTTTCTTTATAATTTTAATTTTTACTATTGAAACGACTTTTTTACATAAACATTCAAATACAAGAGCAAAGTAGGTTAACACTACAATAAATACATGTATACAGAATTATTGCATTATGCCTTTATAGATCAATATGAAAAAAAGACTAAAATGATTTAATTTCAGTATAAAAACAGAGCCCTTCGTCCGCAAAGTTGATTATGTCGGCTCTTGTCAGATTACAGTTTCGGTAAACAAAAACACGATATCAGTTAGCTTTCGTTAAATGAATATTCATTTAAATTATCCTGGTGTCGTAGGAAAAGTTTTCCAAAATTATTCCAATTTGTACAAAGCTAAATGTGCTCAAGCGTAAAAGTATTAAAATTATATTTAACGTTAGCAAGTATCAACAAGTCTGCAGTCGATACTCCGTATATTCCCAATATACTATTGCTTTGTTTAGTTCAAACCTACTTTTGGGGATTACTCGAGGATTTTTGTATGAAAATCATACAAAACAAATACAAGTCTGAATTAGTATTGAAATAGCCTGGATCTTTGTGTCAGTTACGGTAGTAGGGATTATTATACACATATGTATAATAATCAAGTGCATTTTGGACCACGCTTAATGAAAAGTTCCATAGAGGTGACAAATATCCCATGTTAATAGCATTTGGCTAAGAAACCATAAAAATGCTTCTGTTTAGATACTTGTGCTATGTTTCATTCATATAGAACCAAGTACTTTCAAAATAAAAAGCAGACCAGAGAGTTTCAAAGCAAAAACAATATTGCGAAATATTTTAATTTCTTTCTTAAATAAGAATGTGTATATACCTTAAGGGTTTAAGCACGTGCCTCGATAGTACAAAAGCCTGTAAAGGTGCCCAAGTTTCAGGGACACGGAATTAATTGGCTTTGCTTAATTCAAACCGACAGTTTATTTGTATGGAAGTGGAACAATTGTCCCTGTTGTTTTTGGTATAAAAAAAATCTACGTTGAATCCTACGGCGTTTCGAAGAGGTAATGACCTCAGGTTTATGGTCGTAAGAAGCCGAGTGTAATAATAAGGAAACTGTGCGGTTCGATGTCTAGACCTACTTCACTCAAATAGAAATACCGCAGAAACCGATTTTATTTTTGAAGTGAAACTTCTATATAGTGCGAAAAATAGTTGCGTTGAAAAAAAGGTTTTCAAATTGGACAAGTACATTAACAATCTGCCCGTTACACTACAAGTTAAAATTTTGTTGCGATTCATTTTGTCATTTGTCAGTTGAAGATTTTCCACTTGTCCGTTGCGATTCGTTTTTCCACTTATCCGTTGCCATTCGTTTTTCCACTTGTCCGTCGCGATTTTTATTGATGGAGTACTGCAGACAGGCTGATTGCCCTGATGAAAAGTGGTTACCGTACCTTATGGACATTTATAACACCAGAAGTGTAACCAAAATGGTGCCGACCTTGAAGGAATGTTATTATACCTTTTGTAAAATCTGCCATATGGTAACGGATGGGAACTAATTCCAAGTTCCTGAAGTGCGCAAGAGAGCGTAGCGGCATTACCGCATTGGCAAGTACTGCTTGGGCCCGCGTTTATGAAAGGAGTTTTCTTGGCAGAGAATACGCAGGCTTGTATCTTCATGAGGTTAAATTGTGCCGTGTTTTTTCTTCCCTCTAAGGAGTTATCTACTTCAAACACAAGTCTTTTACAGGGAACGCTGTGTACTGTGAACAATAAATCTCGTCGAACGAGCTTTTTTGTCGTCGCAGCTGGTAGCAAGCTTCTATAAGTTCTTCTATTTCAAGTATTCGTACTTATTATTATTATAGTTTAATGGCTACGATTTATTATGACTAGGTATTGATCATTTCAGTATGCCATACAACGAAGCAATAGTCCATGAGAGTATTCGACATTTTATGGGCAGGACTTTCGGTGTGCCACATCGAGCCCTTGCAGACACAACTCTAGTTGGATATAACATCCCTCAGGTCAGTACTCTGTTGTAGTGTAGTATATAGCTCTGCCACAATTTCCAATGTGAAGTCAACGATCGAAAATTAATTATATCATATTTAGAAATGTTACTAAATTTGACTCTAATAATAATAAATAAGTAGACCACTAGAAGATCACCCCAATAGCCCGGTACTTTTTGTTTTCATTTTCCACAATAGTCCGATTTATTCCGGTGATATTGTCCGGGGTATGTCCTTGGATGCATATGGTGTAAACAAGGGTAATCGCTGGTCAGTGTCACGCCACATTTACATTAAATTTGTCAAGGGGCCTCTACGTGTAAGTCTTCCCATGGCCCACACAAGCCCTCCAATAGTCCAAATGGTCGTTCTAGTTGTTTATTTGAGACCACGTCGTCCACGTGGTCTCAAATAAACAACTACAACTTCTGTTTTAATTTAATGAAACCGTTAACAGCTCTTAAGGTTTTACATCTAATATTTTCGCGTAAAAATAACACAATTCGACAGTAAACAACTCTCAACTGTAAACAACCGTTTACAATTGTAGTAAACATTTAATAAAAAAAATACGAGATCGTACAATACAGGGATTAATAACAGTTTGAATATTATTGTTTTTAATTTGCCGTTATCGTCTTATTACTATTTATGAAACAGACAAAAATTTGATTATTACAAATTTAAGTACCCAGTACACACGTGCAAGCACGCATAGACTGATTTTTTAAGCTCTTATACTAATAAATAAAGCTGAAGAGTTTGATTGAACGCGCTAATCTCAGGAACTACTGATCTGATTTGAAATATTCTTTCAGTGTTAGATAGCCCATTTATCGAGGAAGGCTATGGGCTATATATCATCACGCTAAGGGCAATAGGAGCAGAGCACCAATGAAGAATGTTTCAAAATCGGGGAGTTTTGAAAACAAATACCACGCGGACGACGTCGCGGGCACAGCTAGTTTTAAATAAATTTAGTCCGATTTCTTGTAGCGACATATATTGTCACAGCAGACTGAGGGCTTCTTCATAAGAAGTTACCCGTAGTTCTGAATATCTGTAACATGAAAAATACACGCACACAATATTTCCTTCTGTGCTTTCGACCTTTAACCTTACATTGTGTATAGAATTCACTTTCCTAATTTTTCTTTTTAATTAATGTTCATTGTTTCTATCGCTTGTTTTTTTTTTTCAGGATACGATGGTTGTCAGTAACTACACGAACATTCTGATGGATGAAAATTACTTCCCTGAACCGTACTCCTTTAATCCCGAGAGGTTTCTAGTTGATGGAAGAATTGTGCTACCAGATCACTACTTCCCGTTTGGTCTCGCTAAGCGTCGTTGCATGGGTGAAGTGCTAGCTAAATGTAATATATTTGTCTTCACTGCCACTATGTTGCAGCATTTCACCTTTCTACCAGCTCCCGGGGAACCACTACCGCCCTTGGAACATGTGGATGGGGCTACACCCTCAGCTGCTCCGTTCAAAGCTTTGGTGTTACAAAGGCCTAAAGCCAACTTATAGTAGTATAAACGCGTAGCCGCTTCTGCTAAATAAAATTATATAGTTAAAAAAACATGGTTTCATAAAAGAAAAAATAAATATTTTTAAACATTAAGATTTTATTTTGTTCAATAACGACACAAAGTTCCCTAATTAAGAAATTCAATTTGATAAAAAAATCAGACGTGTAGGTATGTTCTGATAATTCTAACTAATGATGTAGGTATTATGACTATGCCCTATAGTTATCAAAAATATTGTTATTATCGGTTCTTAATGTATGTGCAAATTTTCAAATAATCAGACTCCTAAAAATCGATGACAATTGAGTTGAAAAATATTTCACTTTTCTATGTAAATACGTACATTACATTGTTTAAGATGCCTATTATTTTAAGTTGTACTAAATTATAAATAATGATCAAAAAGATTTTGTTAAGTAATATTTTCTATATTTTGGCTTCTTCTATAGAAGTCTTGGTTCTGCTATTGCCTGCACTCCTGCATTGTACAAGATTTGAAAAAAAATAGGTGTCAGAAACTCGGATCAATGATTCTATGTATGCAAAGCATAGCTACATACTCGTATCAGAGGCCTTACTCTCAAACGCCTTTCGTCATTCGTTTTCGTCCGATCAGCCCGAAAGAGATAATGAAATTTTACATAAAAGAAAGAAAGAACAAAGATTTGAATCAGGAAAACTTTCTATGGCTTGAAGTAATTCATGGATTGTTGATTGATTGATTTGGATGCACCCATACATCATTACAGATTTTCACGTTCGTAATATTAGTATGACAGAAACGGGCACCCAATGCATTACTCGCTCGGGGTGCTTATATGGTTAAGGCAAGCCATAATTTTGGGAACAACTGTACCGGATTCCCACAGAAGCCGTGCGGCGCTGAATCTCGCCGCGTAAGGTCTAACCCCCACAAAGGACCCGGTAATGTATGAAATGTATTCCCATTTCCCCCTGCTCCAAAACAAAGCCTTAATAAAGTGAAGTCGTGGTAGCGTAATCGGTAGCACACGCTTCTCAAACTCAAAGGGCGCGGGTTCTAATTCTGGCCGGAACGAAGCACCATTTAGGCAGTTTTCTGGACCAATGTGGATATTGTTACCACGTGCTAACAACGGTGAAAAAAAATATCGTGATGAAACACACGATAAGCAATATGTCAAACCTGCCAAGCCGCCTTGGACAAGCGTGGCGGATGTACCTACTGTCCGTTCCCCTATAGTGGGAGGCCCGCCGAGCCCAGCAGTAGGACGTTCATGGGCTGTTGTTATTTATAAGCCCTGGTGTCAATTTCGTAAATAATGAAACTGAACGTCACACACTTTACCTCTTTATAATATTAGTATACATTTAAGTTTTAATATATATACGTGATAATACGTAATAATGTATCGCAATCCAGAACAAATAACATTGAAGGCCCACTACCCTGCGGTGCAGTCCTGAAGTGGGCGAAGCTTGCAGGACTCAAGAGGCTTTCTGCTCGATGCTGCAAGAGGCAAGGCAGGCAGGCTGCAACAATATTTTCAAACCTGCATTACGCGTCGGACTACTATGCGAGATAGTAAATAGGTCCCTTAAGTATTATAACACTTTTGTTCTTTAGTATTCGAAGAATAAGCATGGATTGTTGGCAACTACATAATGATCCTCTTGATAATAATGATTATGATTAACATTTTATCTATTGTTTCTTTATAAAAAACTTGTTTAATGAATTCTGTCACGATGATATTTCAAGTGGCGACAGAAATTCCTAATCTGTGAAACCAGTGAAAGACGCAAAAAAACTAAATTGAGGTTAGACCTATAATTTGATTCAAAAGGTAGCCAAAAGCCTTTGTAATCATCAGCAATAAACATTGCCAATAGTCATTTGTGTAGATAATACACTTTATATAAAATAGATGAGCCTCTCTAGCATAGGATATTAAACATTTACCACCTCATCTGATAGATGGCGTTTCTATCGATAATTCCATAAATTACACTAGATGGCTATTTTTAACTTATTATAAATTGGAAAGAGAATAAAATTAAAGTTTAAATAACTGAAATAAAATACTTGATAATTTATATCAAAGGCAAAAAACGGTTTACAAAATAACTTCAACATAAAATGTGTGAGCGATTAACCAAATATTCGTATCTGGTCAGTGCGTTGCTATTATTCAATGATAATGTACAGCGCCATCTTAAGTGCCCTAAACTAAATAGAACTACTTTTAATTTCTGGTATACATACATTCTTGATGGCGCTAGTTTCCATACATTTTTATTTTTCGATTTTATAGAGGAGGCTACTGCCACTGGCGTGGTCATTCATCACAGCTTAGTGGCTCTACCATCATAATAAAAAAATAAAATAAAATGTATGGAAACAATTGCCATCAACCGAGGGAGGGGGTCTAAATTTATAAGTAGCTTCCATTTAGTGGTAGTCAAAATATCGTTGAATAATGGCAATGCGCTCACGAGATCTTGGGAGCAAAACGTTAACCACAAATGATGGTCTTACTTGAGGAATCATCCGGGCTGAACACCTCGGTTCCCACGGAGTCAAGAAGCGCACTAAACCCGCTATCGATAAAACAGTCAACTGAGGCTATTCAGCAGGATCGTGCAAAAAAAAACTCGGTGAATCATTCACATATTTTTGCCTTTTTTTTGTTTTGGTTTAAATTATCAAGTATTTTATTTTAGTTTTAATTTCATTTAGAATAAGTTAAATTACCATCTAATGGAATTTATAGAAACACCGATTGAAATGCTATCTCATAGTATTTATAGGAATTTAATACTGATTGAGGTACCATCTACCGGGTGAGGTGGTGGATGTTTGATATTATGTTCAACAGTTCATCTATTTTATATAGGTAAAGTGTATGATATATCATCATTGATCCGTCTTTCTCAACAGTCAACAGACAGTCAGAAATAAACCTTTTTTTTAAACGACTACAACTGACAAGGCTGTATGGACCAAGTTCTTTGCCTGCCTTTGTGGCAAACTTTAACAACAACAACCAATCAGAAATAAACAATGATCGAATTCTGAATTTTCAGTTTTTGTCTTTCGATGAAATTTGGGAATTCGTAACTGCAAGCTCCCGTCAAATAAATATGAAAGTTCCAATTTTAAATTTAATTACCTAACATTAACAACTGAACAACGAAAAATCTAATCTAACTATCATTTACTAATTGATGCGTAAAAAAAGTAAGTTAAATTTATTAATTTTTTCAACTGTTTTCAGGTTATGTTGTGTAATTTTATACTCATTTACCGTTTCATGCCATAGCTTTCTACGCCATTTCATGTGTACGAAAAGTTTAACAGTCATTTTATGAATGCCTCTACATAATTCTTCACAGCGCAATGAGTTGCATTCATTTATTAACTGATACTATAATTTAGAAAAATGATAGAGACTGGGCATCTCCCAACTTACAGCTTTTCGTAAGTCTGAAGAACTTCCGTTTTGAAGATTGGATTGACCATCTGCAGTTGATACTGGTTCAAGGTGTATAATAATATCTATACCAATGGTCTTGAGTGTCAAATCTGTACAGCTCAGCACTTCTACATGTAATTTTGTTTGCTATATGATAACAAAATCATAAGTTCAGTTTGCAAGCTGTACATGAACATGAAAACCCAAAGTACAATGCATCATTTTAATTAATGTCCCTCCTCCATCTGGGATAATATTAGTGTTAATGACTGGCCAAATGTGTCTTGTGTACATTAGTGTATATACATATTATTGTGTATAATCTGAGGTGAGACAATCTGTCCCAAGAAATGTAACTAGCATTGTTTTATTTATTCTGCTTATTTAATACATTATCATCGCATCACAAATGTGCAGAAGTCACCAATACAAACATCACAAAGTGTTCTCATTATTTTATGCTATAGTTTCAGTCATTCAGAACTTTAATAAATATGGATTAATCTATAAAACATATTTGTGACTTTGTTTTTATATTTTGTACTTATTTGAATTATTTATCATGAAATTTAGCATATAAATAGAGTGTATGGAAAAATGCATGAATAGGTATGCTAAAAAGGTAGTTCCTAGTATTCTTTAATGTTCATTAAGCTGTACAGTTTCAAAATGTAGTAAGTGCTTGTCAAGGAATTTCACAACACATTGTAAAACAATATCATGAACTTCAATGTCATGCCGTTCTTCTTCATGAAGTGGGGGTGGCTTCAGAATCTTGACAAGTGATTGTGTGAGGGTGGTTGAGGGGTCTATTCAGTCCAACTCCTGTAGGAAATCCACCAACTCCTTGGTATTGCCCAAGACCTCTTGAAGGCTACCTAAGACTACAGAAGACAGTGACACATATATTGCAAAGATACCTGTAAATCCACATACTAACCGAGTGGTACAGTAACATGCGCTGTGTAGGAGTGTAGGCCAACATTTATCTTCGTGCTATCAACTTGTTGTGAGTGCACCCGTTACTGCTCACTTCTAGCTTGCAAGCTACATATACACTATGTTTGGTTATAATTACTGCAACAATTGAAGTTCCCAGATGGCTTTAAAATAAATATGCCCAATGGCTGCACTAATGACCGAGCCTAACTTAATTGGGGAGATTAAATCTCACCATCTTCGCTGGCTCGGTCATGTAGAGTGGATGGAAGGGAGGAAGGATGGGGAGTGAAGAAAGCATACTTGGGGCAACCAACCGGTCGGTGCCCAGTTTGTCGTCCCAACTATCGCTGAAAAGATATGAGTGGAAGCTGACCTGACCGCACTACAAGCCCATAATTGGCAAGACACTGCGCAGAACAGAGGGAAATGGCATGCTCTCGTTTTGGAGGCCAAGACTCACTTTGGGTCGCTGAGCCAACAGAGTTAGTAATGGCTGCACTAATAACTAGTCTTATCCGAGATCAACTGATCTGATATATTATTACCTAAGTATTTATTAATATTAAAAGGAGCAATACCATGCTTTGATACAGTTTTTAAATGTTTTGGCAAACACAATATATTAGGAAATATCTATAAGACAATGACCACAGAAACATTTAAACAACATTGTCAGTTATGATGTTGCACAGCTGCTTAGTATCAATATATACATTTATTATGTTTAAGATCTTTAAAGTAGACTGTATCTCTTTTCAGGTTCAGTAATACATGTATATAAAGTGGACTAAATCTCAGATTAGAACCAGTTGAGTAGTATGATGACAGTAGAACAGCATATATCCAGAGTGCGGAAGTTGTACAAACTAATTTTCCGCATACACCGTGGATTGCCAGCAGAGTTGAGGCTACTCGGTGATAATTATGCTAGAGACGAATTCAAACGACACAAGCAATGTAACATGGAGGAAGCAAGGATATTCCTTAATGAATGGACAGTATGTGATCATTTATATTGTTAAATGCCGACAAAAGCTGAATGCACACCTGCCTGCCATAAACCTGGTTTATTACCTTTCCGCATTTGGACTTCTTTTGTTTACTTTGTGTTTAAAACTAGTACTTAAGAAAAACATTATATCGATTAATTTGTATAAGTAGTCTTGTGGTATTCTACTTGTGAAAACATATTTTCAAGACCTTGATGTATCCATGTTAATGTCAACAGATGATTGATTAATGCCCGGTTTCTATATTTTACCGACAGTTGTCGGTAATAGTAACTGATTGACTTTGATGCTACCGATAACCGATGGTTGAGAGGGTAGTACGATTTCACAAGCTCATTGACAATTAGTAATACTGTCGGTTATCAGTAACTAATTCCCTCCCAAGCGTTTTGTTAACGCAACGTTGTTGCAATAGTAGTACACGCGACGTAATTCAATGAGTTGAGGTATAACTACAAAATAAATACGTTTTCAAAAGATGAAGTCTTTTCTGATATACTGTTGTCATTAAATATCAATCTTTCAATTAATTTGCTTTAAAATGCTTACAAATACAGAACCATCTTATGTGTGAATATTGCATGAACAGAACGCATTCATGACATATCATACGAACTTTTTAAATAATTATTGTTCTAATGTCATTGGACTTTTGTTTTGTTTTGAATATTGCTTCGAATAAAGTAAAAAGTTATAAGTTTGTACTGATAAATAAAAATGGATAACAATGAGGTAAATATATTCTTTATGTAAAATATAATTGTATGAATATTAAAGTAATATGTGATCGTTATGTCTTGTGGTTTGTAATTTCAGAAGTATAAGAAACAAATGACGCGGGATGAGGTATCCTATTTTACGGACCTTGTGAAAGAAAAATCAGCTATACACTCAAAAGCAACTAACGCTTTCCAAAACCAATTGAAAGAAATAGCATGGACTGAGGTGACAGACGCGTATAACGCAAGGTTCGGTAGGGTCCCAAAAAACAAACAACAACTAAAATTAAAATGGGATAATTTAAAAAAAATGGCCCGCAAAAGGCTACAACTTATAAGATACAACAATTTAAAGGTATACCTAATATCTTGTTTTAATTCTATACCCTCTGTGAAGTAATACTGTATTTTATATCTGTTAAAACCAGAACATATTTTGATTTTGTATCTCAGGAAATATTTACATTTTTCTCAACAAGTGCCATTAGATTTTTTAATCTTCATGAAAATACATTTTATTCGAGTGTAAATAAAAACTATTAACTTGTAATTTTGCAGTAATAGAGATTCCATATGCATTAATTAATTTCATTTCACTGTAAAGTTGTACAGGCAAGTTCCTTTGCTTTACTTTTGTAACCCAGCTGTAATGTTTTATCTTCTGATTTTGTAATGTTCACAACCACATATTAAGAAAAATATGGTCTTAATTCAGTATTTCATTAATATAATTTCATACATGAATATCACTTTACAAGATAGTATAATTTTATTTTACATTTTCTTAGACAGGTGGTGGAAAACCGATATGCATCCCTGTCGATGAAATATTGGATAAGGTGGCTGAGCTTTTGGGTTCAACTGGCTCAGGGTTTGAAGTACCATTTGGTGGTGATGGTACAGAAAATAAAGAAAATGAATCAATTGTCTTGGAAGAAGACAATAGTGAGGTTGCCACTACTGAACCACCTAATCAAGAATCGGTTCCTGGGCCCAGTACAGGTATGTCCTAAAATGTAATCTTCTACTTTATAATATAGCATATGAAAAACAAAGTATATAATATATAATAGCATATTGTATATTAGTTTGTAGTTTCAAAAGTATCCATAAACTAAACAAACAACTTCCATAAAACAGATATAAAAGGTTATGAAGAAATAAATATAAATCATCTAAAGAAACTTAAATTTACATTTTATGTAACAACTATTCTGCAGAACGTGGACTTTTATATTAATATTACTTTTCAAAAATTTTAATTGATGTCCATTTAAACAGTTTGGAGACTATTCAAGAAAAATTTAATATACTGATGGACAAAAATTGTAAAAATATTCATTTATTATAGATACAATACAAATGACAGTTTCACTTAAATTTTCCCATTTATATTGGAATCATAGTTGGTCTTCTGTTTCTATTAATAATATTTGTGAAAGTTGAAACTTTATATACTGTCTTGTATTTCAGAAAAAAAACAAAAGCATGAAGATGTACCAACTATACAAAAACCAATTTCGAAAAGACTCTTTCAAAATGGTGTGTATCTTACTGTTATATTTTAATTGGTTCTGTGAAACAACTAATTTTGTTAAAAAAATTAATTCATAGACTGCCTAGATATTAATCACTTGTTATAATTTCAGCCAAAAAGAAAAAGGATAACGATGGGCGTCTACAAAAAAAATTTGCAATAGCTAAATACTTTGAAAAAAAGACAGAAAAGCTGGAACTCGAAATAAAACTTTTAAAAACAGAAATATCTAATTTAAGAGATACAAATAACAAATAAATCTAAATCAAAATACAAATATTTTCTTAAGTTTAACTAGTATACCAAAAGTATTATAGTAGCAATTATACCAAAAAAAATGTAAAAAACTTTAGAGATTGTTGACCTTTTTATACATTATCATTTATTTTTTGATTTTATATATTTTGAAGATGGTTAATTTTGCACTTGTTGGTTTTTTATTTGCAAAGAAATATCATTTTGAATTAGTTTGTAAATCTCTTTCTTTCTAACTTTATATTAATAAAACCATTTGTGTATAATTTATTCTATAGTTTTATATTGAGTGTATGTATATTGTATTTCTGTATAATGTTGATTATTTTGTCTATGAAGACGAGTGTTATAATTTGTTTTAAATTTTATATAGCTTCAATTTTAAACGGAAATCACATTGCAAATTACTATGTTTCTACCTTTTGAATTATCTGCAAAGAAGTTGAATTTTGTGTTAGTTAGATCTCTTTATGTAAAATTTATTCTAAACTTTTTTTTATATTATTATTGGAATAAATAAAAGAAATTGTTTAATATGTGTTTTAATTATATTTAATATGTACAATCTTAGAATAGAATAGTAAACACTATTGTTTACCAAATCAATAATTACAATAATTTTACAGCAAAACAAAAGGTGGCCTTATCACTAAAAGCAATCTCTTCCAGGCTTGTACTATATTTGGGCTCCATCTGATAAAATTGTGACAAGCAAATACTTGGATTTATTGCTTAATTAATATTTGAGAAATAAAGCAGTTTTTTCATATTATTACTCCAACCTGCAAATAATGAATATAAGTTAATAAATAAAATAAATAAATAAATAAAATAATTTTTATTGACATCAAAAAATAAAAATAACAAATTTGCCTTAAAATTAGGACTGGATACTAACACCTAGACTAGGCCAAGCCTGTATTCTAGGTGTTAGTTGCTCCCAGTGACATAATGACTAAACTTATTACTAACATTATTAACATTCTTCTTTTGCAAGATTTTTCAACACTTACTGACTAAAATATTCCGCTATTAACATGTTCCGTTCCATATTAATGCCTATCTCATTATTATTAGATGCAGGCATTGCATTCTCCGTGTCTGATGTTGCCACATCTACCTCTGAAGCAATGTCATCCAAATTATTTAATCTGCAGATGTTATGCAATATAGCGGTAGCAATAACCACTGTGTGTGCTCTTAACAGACTGAGGCGCAATGTTAATGCCACAACTGGAAATCTCCGCTTCCAATCTCCAAAACATCTATGACAAAACAAATTGAAAATTTTAAATGATGGTTATTGTCTTTAAAACCCTTTAATATGCCACAAAAATATGTCAACAAGGATTTTTACAATCTCAATACTAGGTATATAGTACTGCCAACTTTAGAATACAAAAATTGTAGTCCTTTTCTATACTACCCGTATACATTTCTATTGAAGAATATTTCTATAACAGAACTGCAATCACATGGTAGCTTCAGCTTTTGACCCTATTTTTGTGAAACATTTTGTCAATGAATAACATTAGGATTTATAGAGATATGTTGCATTGTGAATTTTCAGTATGATTTGTCTTTACTGTGATATGCACTGATAGGCTAAACTGCAATGCATTGTGGAAAATAAACAGACATAAAGGATAAACGAATTTTTAGCTAGACTATGGTGATAGTGAATTTCTTTTCTCAAAACACCAATAGTGCTAAAAAGTGGTGTAGGAACTAAACTTTTAGCTTATGTATGACCCTCCAAAATATATTATCCAGTGGAACTGAGTTAGAATAAAATTTACTGAAATTTAATATATTATGGTATTTATAACAAGTTATGTGTATACCTTTCTATGGTATTTCTGGTTCTAATGTGAGCTTCATTGTATAGTTGTTCCCCTCGAGTCCTAGGATTTAATACTGGTGTTAAAAGGTACGGCTTTAAAGGGTATGCACTATCTCCCAGCAGCCATTTGTTTCCAAATATACCACTTTCACATTGCGCTAAAAAAATCAATACATTATAAATATGTCAATCCCTGCCATTGCGCTATCTCTGAATTTTTCTATTTCCATTTATCTATGCTTTGATGTACTTGCAATATAGTGTTGTTTATCTATCTATCTAGATTGTAAGTATATATGTTATTTATTACCTCTCAGTTCTGAATTATTGAATATGGTGGCATCATGCGCAGATCCTGGCCAGCGAGCTACAACATTCATAAACTGCAAATTTTCATTACACACTGCCTGGATATTTAAGGAAAAATATCCTTTCCTGTTTCTGAATTCTTCTATCTGAGAACCTGAAATAAAAGTAACACAGTTTTATATTATAGGAACAAGGTTAAGTATGTTTATAATATGGCTAGTGAAGTTATGGGACTTACATGGTGATTGAATTCTAATATGAGTGCCATCAAGTGTGCCAAGGACTCGAGGAAATCTTGCTATTGCATAAAAATCTAGTTCTGTATTTGAGTGCATGTATATATATCTATTGTAAAGTGCTGCTATTGCAGAACTAACATCTCTTACGATGCGGCATGCTGATGCTTTTGAGACCCCTATAAAATCAGCGACAGATAAAAGTATGGTTCCCAAGGCATAAAATCTTAATGTTAGAAGCAGTTGGTGCAGAGGAGAAATTCCATAATTTCTGAAACAAAATTGATAACGATTGAGCGATTTTAAATTCATTTCAAATCATGTATGTAATGTAAATACTCACCTGGATCCAGATACCTTCAAACTTGGCTGGATTTCAGTCAGTAAATCTTGCACTGAAGATTTATCTAGACGAAATCTAAGTTGAAATTCATATGACTCCAATATTGTGAAATAGTCTATTCTTTCTTTATAGTTTCTGCCGCGATTAGAATTACTGGACTCAGTATCGCTAGATAAAAAACTCATAATTTCTAAATCACTATCGCTATTACTACTATCTACAAACATTTTTAATATTTATACGTATTTATTTTAATATTCACGAATGGTTAAAAACACATAAACCGGCAACCGGCCGAAATCGGGTGGTTAACAAAATTCCTACGAATACTGGTACTGACAACTAGTGGTATAATATAGAAACACTTCATCTGTCGTTTCCATACAAAAAATCTACCGATCGGTTAGAAAATCCCTCCCATCGGTAGTTGGTACTTTCATGTGTAACTAGCTACGGACAGTTCATTATAGAAACGTCAGTAGAGTTACCAGGCGTTAAAATTCTAACCGTCCGTATCAAAAACGAATCGTTTTTGGTATATTGAAACCGGGCATAAATTGACTAATGATTAAAGGAGATAGATTCACAAGTGTTCAAGTTAACTGCAAACTCGGGAAAACATATTATTAAAACAAAATTCTGATTTCAGGATTATGCTATCAACTTATCAAAACAAATGAAACCATTACATCAAGCAAGAAAGAAAACAGTTGGCAGATATTTAGACCCCAAACTATTGGATCATATGTCAGATGAACAGCTAGTACAGCTCTATGAGTTGCACAAAGCTGCTTCCCATCCAAAAGATGACAAAGAAGGTTCTAATGATAACCAGGAAATAAAATAATCCATATTCTAGAGTCATAAACAATTATACAAATATAAATATAGTTATATAGTACAAAATAGATGAAATTAACGAATTAAAACTGCTGCATCTCAAACCAAGGCTAGGTTGCAACAATAACAACAGTGACAGTACTTATTTGACACTACTTCTCCCTGGTCAAGAGTTTGAGGCGGTGTTTGTCACTTCAGTAGCACACTCTTAGATGTATGTGACTATATTTTCGTGGAATGTTTAATTAAGTACAGTAGTTTCAACAGTCCCTATTCTGTAGTTTGCAGTTTTCTTACTTCAAAATAGGAGCATGAAGAACTAAAGGAGTGAACCGTTAAAACACATCTTGGGTCTTGAACTCAGGACTTGGTGTAGATGTTTGTATGACAGTAGATTGGATTAATATTAAACTTGTCAATCATAAGCCAGTCTTAGGACATGTCTATTATTGTTTAAGATATAATGATCGTGGTGAAAGCATAGGAACAAATGGAAGGTATATCTTTAGTGTCCATATCTTTCAGATGATTAACCCTGAGATTAATATGAGCCATCACCATTCAGACTGGTAGTCATTCAGGGTACAGGCTCAGCTTGTAGATACCCGGCACTGGAAAATGATATTCCCATATACTAGAAGGAAGCTTCGAAGGACTTATTTTATAGATGTAAATGGCTTAAGCACAATGGACTGTACAGGGGTATTGTAATGTCTTAACTAATACAGTGTGATTCAACCTGGAACCTGTGAAACGTGAATATGTATATACTCGCATATGAAATGAAAAAATGCTAAAATATCATTATTAATTTTCATGAATTTTTATATTATAAGTTAAATTAGTGTTGTTGGTTAAAAATATTTAAAAAAAATCCTTATATTTATTTGTGTTGCATTATGAAACCTCAAGTTTGTTGACTTAGCTGTATTATATAGCAATTTAAATATTTTGTTCTTGTTATATTCTTTTATCACTAAATTAAGTATTTGATAGATGTAATCGTCAGATAACAATTATTCGAAGGCAAAATTTTGGCAAAAAAAATTAGAGTTCAACTTTTCACTTTATCACTTAATACGTTATAATTTATTTGAATTTATAAAACTGTTATCTTATTATTGAAAATCAGACCTCAATATAATAAAAATCGTTAAACTGTTAATATCTTGTGTTATTCAAGCCCTCGTTTACATTATTCTCACTTTCATGGCAGCCACCAGGAACGGAAGATATATTTTGAAAATATATTGTAGGTGGGTAGGTAAGTAGTCATTTGAATCACGCTTGTTGAGCCAACTGTCTATTTACATTGGCATACACGGAAAGTGACTTTTTCAATTATACTTCTAGACTGGTTTTTTATACTTGTCTGCTTCTACATCGGCCGCACGTTTACAGGAATTTTGAAGTTCCCACATGAACGACGTACGGGAGTTGTCAAAATATCAACTTGTGCACCAGTACACCCCAAATTTAAAACTATTTCTACATTTTTACTTTGTGACTTAGGCCGATACATAAATTTATCTTTTAATAACCAAATCCTTCAAAATGACAATTTCTTAAAATTGTTTATTGATCTATTGTGAGCCATGAGACTTTGGTGCTTAACCCATTCGCATCCTAAACTCAAAGGCGCGAGTTAAGTCGTAGCCGGTAAGCAAGCACCACTTTTTGACATAGTAGTTGAATAAATATGTATAAATAAAAATATATACATAAGTTAAATATAATGACAATATAAAATATATACCAAGACAGAAAATAAAATTATACAATAGCCCTAACTAATTTAGGGGAATCTAAGCGTTTATTTTAAAAAAACTGATGATCGAAGTAACCGACGTGTCAAACCGGCAATCCAGCTAGCCCAGGAGTGGAACTTTATGATGTAATATTAGTATATAGTTTTATAGGATCCATCTCGTGCTATTCAGTTAACATAAATTGGGACTAAAAAAACAAACTACCTTGCATATAAAGCTATATTTCTTGACAATAACTACCAAAATGAAAAGGTTCTCCTTTTCATATTTTTTTTTCCACCCAATGGCACTATCCCACAGATGTATACATATAACTAATCAGTACAGTGTTCAATACAAGTTATCAGTCTAGTTTTTTCCTTATTCTCAATTTAAGCTATTCAAACATTTATTTTTTTATAACACTTTCTGTTTTTCTTTCTATCTAAAAAACAATAAACAAAAAATCTAGCAAAAAAGAAACTGACTCCCAAGAGTTACTAAAAACCAAAAAGTAAATATCTTCTACAACATCTTACGATCGGTACCAACAATAATATAAAGGGTCCTCCTATTCATATTGAATTAGAGTAAGTTTGAAGGCTTCATTATGGTTCTTAAAGAAGCCTTCAAACATTCTGTAACTCAATACGAATGAGACCGAAAAACAACATCAAATTTGCAAAGTACAGTAATTTTTTATTACTCTTGAAGTTGATTTTTGCTAATTTCTTACATTTAAACATCAACAATGTTCAACAAATCTTACTACGATCAGTACTTAACAAAAAAAACTTTTAAAGAAATCAACAAAAAAGTGTCCAATGTCTGTGAATTGGACAAAAATTCAAGAGTTTCAAGAGCCGTGGATCGGCTTTTTAACTTAATCAACGAGGTGGAGATCCGTGAGTATTCATAGAACTTACAATCCTCAGAATAAGTTCTTTACTGTAACTTAACATTTTAACGCGTTGGACAACCACTGAAATAAAAGAAAATGAACTATTTACTATTCATTTATTATAGCCATGATCGCTGACAGGGAGGGTGGATTGTACCTACATTAATCATTGCTGTGCAACGCATAATAGCGTTATGTAGTTAGCTTGTGTAACATATGTGTATGTATGTATTATATGTTCTATTTATTAACTAGCGGGCCCGGCAGACGTCCTGCTCTGAAAAAATAAAAATCTAGGCTACCCGATCCCAGCGCACCCACCGGTTCTAATTGGGAATCTAAACCATCCGAAAACACAAAAACAAAATCACTAAAATCGGTCCAGGTGATTGGGAGGATTCTAGAACCCGATCTCAGCGCCACCTACCGATTCCAACGGGATAAAAAGTATCCTATCTCCGTCTCACCAATGTTCAGCGAAATCGGTACAGCCGTTCTTGAATTATAAATAGTAACAAGACTTTCTTTCAATATATAGATTTATAATTGGAACAAGAGGCTTATCAAGTCTATAGTAGTTTTATTTTTAGGTAATATATATTATATTTTAGATATTAGTATTGTCGAAAATAAATAAAATGAACTAATTGTAATTTTGTGCATTGCAATTACGGGACATGTTTTCCTGGAATAAAAATGTATATATATACACAATTTTTTGGTGTTGAAAATAAGTTTCACCAAAATTATAATAAAACTTTAGAACTGAAAAAAGCAACAGATAAATAACAGGGTATTCAGTTAACACAATTTGTCGTACAAAGTATAAAAAAATGCTTACTGTATCCAACTCTTCTGCTGTCATATGGGGCTTATTTGTGTAGTATACCACTGCAAAAAATCGTGAAGTTTTTATTACTAAAATTAAATTTTTATTTTAATATATTTTGTTATTCAACATTTAAGAATGTTGATTAATATTGTGGCGACCGAGGGCAGAACTTTCTGGCAGCGTAAGCCAGCCTCAAGACTTTTAGGAAAAGGTAGAAGATTCTGGAAGGGAAAGACAAGGACGGGTATATTTTAGAAAGGGATAGACGATGAACGAAAGTTCTAGAAGGAAAAGACAGATAGATGTAAAGGAGGAGGAGACTCCTCTAAAAGGAAACTGGGATCTGGCCCCTAATGACGGAACACAACTGAAAATTGTTATGGCGGCATACTCTAAACCAGAGGTGGTAGCCATCCAGACGGGGTAAGGTACTGTCTGTGGGTTGTTTTGTTGCCTCTTACGACAGGCCGCACGGCCGCAGGAAATACTATTCTCAGACACACAACTCACATCTTTGTTTAGTTTTCATTTTCTTTATCTTCAACTACGTCTATTATGACTACTTATTACTATTATCCGCTTTTTACTACCTTGATGGATACTGGTGTCTAACCTCAAGGAAAAATTATATGCTCAATCAGACGCTCCAGATAATGGTTCCATATTTTCGTTACTAGAGTTTTTCTCAACTTCTCGGAAGGTTCTCACAAGAATGTGGAGCGCCCATTAATTGCTAAGAACATAATATATATCTAGATTTAGCTGTTGCGGTTGATTGACTGGGGATAAGATGGATATGTCATTTCTATGTCTATGTTATTTCAAGTTTTCTAAAACTTCTAGTTATGCCATGCTTCGGAAATTTGAAAATACTTTAGTGAGTTTTCTAATCTTACCTACAAAAACCGTAATAACATCGAGTAATTAATATTAATAATTGTAAATAAACTAACTTACCACAAATTCTATACAGGTACAGAATAACGCTTACGAAGTCCCCAAAACGAAACAAGCCATCTTTCTTCATGAACCTTAAGGCTATTACTGAAAGAATATGATTGGGTACCGTAAACCCCAAATCCTTTAAGGTTTCTCGTAGTCTATCGGCTTTTAATACACCCATTCTTTCCTTAGAGTTCTCATTAAATACGGTTTGCCACTCTCTGAGATTGAATAAGAAGTCTCTAAATTCATTTATTGCTATGTTCCCATTACCCTTCTTATCCATTGACAATATGATTTGTCTGCAGGTGTCTAAAGCAGAGCAACTTTTAATATGGTCGTTTGGTAGACATGTTTCTAAACATTCTTGTAGACCAAAAACATTTACTGATTTACATCCATCGGCAAGATGTAGAAATACTCCTTCGTAATAAGTAAAACTATTGGCCTTTGATCCGATTGGCGCTGGTTTTATAAAGTCCTCAACCATGGTCAGTGGTTCATCCAAAACCTTCATGCTTATAGGATACAGAGAGAATATACGCAGTGTGAAGTTCAACTCGCAATTTGGTTCGAACGTCGAAGGTACTATCAGGTATGACCCAGCCCTTATGCACAGCCTGAAAATTAATAAAAGCTGAATTTAATTATTTTTCATCGACTATGACTTTTAGTGTGTTTGCTGTGATTTTAACTGTGTAACTACTAAATCCTGCAAGATATAGAAGTTAAACATAAATGGAAATTTAGTATATCTGTTTAAAGATCTGAAATTGTTATTGAAATTAATTTTGTGTTGGAGCCTGTTTAAAAGCAAGTTTCAGTATTTGTATAGATTATAAGCATATCCATTCGATAGTTTCATGGCTTTATTAGCATGTGCTGGCTTTACTTTAAAACTCTTATGTTCCAATATTAGAACTTCCAAAATTGATTTCCTTTCAAAACTTAGGATACAAATTAAATATTCATTTGGTCTACCGAGACCAAATGAATATTTAATTTGTATCCTAAGTTGTTTTTTCAAAGAAATTAACATGTTATATTAAAAATAAATATAAATACTTATATCTCAAGTTTAAAATTATCAGCAAAAAAGATAATAATGATTTTTATAAGAATGATAATCTTTCTTTGATAACAATGAGTTTTTATCGATAATGGCGTTGCGCCCGCGCATCATGCTCACCGCCTTAGCCGGGCTGAGGCCGAGCTATGATTTATGAGCCAAACTGCACGGACAAAATAATTCTACTATAGTTTATATTTAGTATCCCTTCACATTTAGTATTATATATATTAGTAATGTTACAACCGAAGTTCCTAGAAAATATAATCCATATAATCCTTCGAAACACGTATTTTATTACTCCTTGAAATTTAATGTATCTGTAATCCTTTTATGATTGCCTTTATTATTTACTGGGATTTTGTTGCCGTTAATTTTGTAAGAACCGTCTATTGTAAGTCCCGATTTGCTCTTTCTTTGCCGGTCAGCGAGTCGAAGATGTCATAAACCTTTTATTGTTTAAATCTTGCTGCAAATTCTTAGAAGTCATTAAGCTTATGAGTTCGAGAATACCAAAGAATAGTGGGCATGTTGCTGGTGCGCCACGTTTATTTTGCGTATAAATATATGGTCTGTCTACAGTCTGTCGAGTTTAAGTTAGTTGACTTTCGGAACGAGTATCTTATGACAACGGACTTTGCGCGATTTATGTTATGACGATTTTTTGTTTTAACGTTAGACTTGTATTTGGTTGTGTTTGTAAGAATTGAAGACGTGAGTGGATGAAGGTGATATGTCGCATATTCGGTTTTTTGCTTTTTTTTGCGTAGATGAATGTTATAAGTCTATACTAAATGACTACAGACCTTAGACCATAAATATAAGGCATATTTAAAAAATAAAAAGTTGCTAAAGGTGTTAAGTTCAGTTCAGTTTCAAATAAAAGTAAAACTTTTATCTCGATTTACTCAGAATTGGAATTATGCGACTTATCACCTTCATCCACTCATGTCTTCAATTGTGAATTACGTGTGTGTACTTCAACAAACTTTGTGTAGGTATATACATACCACATTTTATTTCGTATCCCGCAAATGCGTAACAGTATTATTTGTAACTAATAGGTAAAAAGAAAACAAATTATAAATTAAGATTCGACAAATAATTTTCTCGCGTTCTCGCGAAATTCTTCTGAAAGTTTTGAAGACTGTAGAAATCGGTGACAAAATCAAAGTAATTGTATCGGGAATATTTATAGAGCTTAATGCGTAACAAGCTTAGAATAGATACCTAACTATAGAAGAAAAGGCTATATAAAAAATACCTGCAAAATTGCCTTCGGGCGTTCGAAAATTCTGAAGTGTAGAAACTCCTATGAGTAGAGAAAAATTCTTTCGTTGCAATGTTCGTGTCTAGATCATTTGCGTGGTATATACTGTATCCTATGGCATAAGGATCAGTAACCTGATGTTGGTACAAGCAAACACTAATTACGTTTTTCTCCTTCTCTATATTTATTAGTATTTGCGGATTTGTGTGAAAGTAACCTGTAACTAGAAAGGTAGAAAATAGTAATGAAGTCGCAGTTGGCGTGAATATAGTTAACAATTAAATCAACTTAAGACACTTTTTAACACGTTATAAATACTGCTGGCCTCGTAGATTGTTTAGACATCATAATTTTAAATACTCAAATAGCGCTTTTAATGTTGTTTAAAGAGTAATTAAAAATATTTAAATTTGAATTCAACAGCCTGTGTGATTGAGCGAGCCAAAGCTTTTGCCGGCTGCTCACACTACAGCGCAGAGACACCGGGCTCGTTTCCGAGCAAAGTAAATTTCGTTAACTATCTTTCTGTTATTTAATATGGTTTTGGTGTCTGGGATCGGCCCCAGAGTTGTCAGTTGTATATTACCCATAACACAAGAGTAAGTTGCTTAATTTGGATATATAACATACGTGTTTGTCTGCCGATTATTAAGAAAGTAAGATGACAGCTAGATATTTTAAAACATTCTTTTGAATGAACATTTTCCACACAAGTAACAAAAACAGTGGACAATGGTTACCCGTACGGAATGATTCACAGTTCGTGGACTGCCACTTAGCAGATTTTAAGTAATAGTTTTTAGATTTTAAGAAATTATTACTTACACAATTCATTCTTGCAACCCCCAGCTGATACCCCTCTCTTCCAACTGCCTTGATAGGAATTCTCTAGCCAACTGAATTTACCCTCAGGCCAATCCTCAAATTCACTAGATTTTTCATCCAAATGTAAGTAGTCGATGACAGGGAATATAGTGCAGAAATCCGTATAAAGTATCCAAGCACAATTCACAGTGTCTAAGTTATTAGTGATGTACATCCAGCTGCGTAGATAACAAATAAATTACGTATTAGGTACACAAATTATATTTCCGATGGGCAGTTCTCGTTTGCGCAGGTAAAGCCGCGTTTTCACAATAAGAGTTGACTCGGACCGAGTACACTCGTACGAGTCGGCTTCATACGAGTGTACACGGATAGTGGTTTACACACGATAGTAGTGCACTCGTATTGTGGTCATTTGTCTCCTTACACAATCAAGATGTCGTTGACTGATCTGCTGCTGCGAGGTATAGAAGTTGTAGCAGATATGTTAATAGCGGAAGTTCAAAATCACGAAAGTGGAAAAAACGAAGAGAGAAAAAAATTTGGACACGGAAATGGATTTTAAGACGTGACCAAATGGATGCATCAAATAAATTTTTTCGTGAAGTCGAAGAGGAAGATAAAAACACGTTTAAAAATCATTTGAGATTAAACAACACACAATTTTTAGTTGTCGCCATTTTGTTTTCATCAAAATGATCCGAGTGAGCTCGAAAAATAGAGCAGTGTCCGAGTACGCTCGGATTAGTTTTTACATAATACGAGTATCGTCCGAGTAGACATCCGAGTGCACTCGGTCCGAGCCAACTCTTATTGTGAAAACGCGGCTTTAGGTAGCTCGGTTTCCGATATGTAAATATATAACATACTATCTATCGTATATCTATATTGAACTTTATTCGTAAGCGCAGAGAGAAAATAGCTACACATTCTTAACTCTATCCCGTTTACACGATTCTTAGACAGTGGTTCAATATTAAAATTGGACCTCTGCTCCTGCGCTGGTACATCGGGAGGAATTTTTAGTTGTGTAAACCTAAAGTGCTTGAGAAGATTTTGAATAGAACGCATATGGTATAATCATAGGCAAATATTAAATAAACATACATAGATATAATAATAAGTGTCACGCTACATTTATATTAAATTTGTCAAGGGGTCTCTAAATGTTAGCTTCCCCTTGGCCCCACTTAAACCTTCCAAGTCTGAGCGATTTTAATAGCCCGTGGTCTGTAGAGACATAAAACTATTATTATAAAGAATGTGGGATCTCTCAGGGGAATAGCCAAGTCCATTGCGGTTTTGCCTGTCCTTAAATCCTCTAAGCTCTTTGCTGGAGAATCCAAAGCTAGCCTATTAGCTCCCCGTAAGAGGAGTTAAGTTATATCTCACCTGCTGTACATGGATGACCTCAAACTGTGCGCATCGAAAAACCCTAGCATACTAAAGCTGGTAAAATTAACTACAATGTTAACAGTTTTATAGGATGGAATTTGGTGTGGACAAGTGTGCGGTTACAGATATGAAGTGGGGGAGGGAGAGTTGTATATAGTAAAGGATTGTAGCTCTCAGAGTGTCCTACAAAAGCTTAGATAGACCTACAAATACCTAAGAATATCATAGTTTTTCGGTATAGTTGATGAGGATATAAAACAGATGATAAGAGCGATTCTTTAGGCGCCTGAGGAAGGTATTAAATTGTCTCCTCTCATGTGATGACAACATTCGTGTTTTAAACAGCTGGGTCATGCCTTCGTTAAATTACTCCTTTGGCATACTAAGGTGGACTCAAATAGATTTAGACGCCCTAGATCATAGGTTCCGTTCTATATTAACGAAATATCGGATGCAACATCCGCGATCTTCTTTTTTGACCTTCTGTAACTACTGAATGCATTGTGAAAATACTTACTCTCTAGGATTAATTACAATCCTGCTTATAGCATTAGGTGCGGGATTCTTTAGTTTGACCAATCGTATAAGCCCTCTACACGTATGCACCTTAAAAATAATATAATGCTTACTGAACCTCTCAAATCAAAAATAAGACCTAAATGAATATGAAATATATATAATAAACGAAAAAGTTAAAAGAAACAAGAAAGAACTCAGTTTTCTTCTAATTCTTCATTATATTGCACGATAAACATAGCCGATATCAAATTACGAAATTATATCTTGGTACGACTTAAAAGCCAGCGAAAATTGATCGAAACTCGACACGCCAGGGAAGAAATATCAGCGCCATTTTAGTTCAAAAGTACATCTCGCTGGCGATTGAGATTTCATTCATACTCGCTGAATGCGAAAAAAGCAAGTATACTCATATAAATTTAAAACCTATATCCATATAACTCTAACCTCTTGAGAATTATTGTATAATACGTCGTCAACTAATCGCAGTTTACTTCTGAATATAGGCCTTCCCGGATTTACCCTAAATATCTCGGTCCTATGTTATTGCTTATCCTGGCCATAATGGGGACTTCGCGCAGGTAATAGATACACCTGACCGAAAGGCGTCTCAAACCAAGAATACAATCCCACTGTCACCTTCGCATAGTAAATTTTGCGAACTATTTCGATGACTTCGTTCTGTCAATGTGCGTGTAGACGACACTCTCGCCACGCCTCTGCCACTTCGCCTGTGTTACAGCAAACGCGCTGTGTTACACTTATGCTAGCAACATCAAGAATAACAGCGAAGCGGTGATTCATCTGCGACGCGTCGGTGGTAGCGTCTACACGAGCATTTACGGATATCCTACACATTTGATTTATAAGATATTATAAAATAAAATAAAAATTACATTCAATATACTCACTTCTTTCATTTCACAAACTCTGTAGTGAACTCCCTTTTCTAAACCAGTTAATGCTAGATTAAACTCCTAAAAATAAAAACTCCTCTTTAATATTTTTAATACATATAGCAGACTTCTGCTAGTATACCGATTACGAGACCTGGCTAAAGGTCACCTCAAGCCTTAGGTTTAGTTCAAACTACAGTGCGAGCCGTGTCGTGACAACGGCCAGCGAGTGACAAAAACATTTATTCACAGATTAAGTTTCTTTTATGTCCGTTTACAATAGTTTTTGTAATTATTATTAACAAAATATATACTATAAAAAAAGTACAAACTATACAGAGATTTTTTTAACTGGGTCTTCAGAGCCAAATCCTGTCCAAATTATACGAAATAGTGAAAAAAAATATTATATAATAATCCCTGATTAAATAATGTTCTTGAATAATTTTATTAAACAAATCACTTACTGAAAGGGGATGACATTTTGCAATAACGATTGTTTTTGGAATTAATAAAGCTTCAAGATACCCCGGAGCTTCTTCGTCTATGACCCTCTGCTCCGCAAGACCTCCGGTCATGTCTGCCAATCCGTCGCAGATATTTCCGTATTTTATTGCCTCATATGAACCAAGAACTCTGCAATACAAAAAACCGACTTCAAAAACTAAAAACTAAAATTTAAAAACTTCGTTTAAAAAAACCGACTTCAAAAACTAAAAAACTAAAATGTATAAAATAACTTATTTCTAAAGCTATTATTATTAATATATATTATCTAAAACATCTTAAAGTCGGTGCTTAGTAATTTTCAAAATATAGTAATTTTTATGTTTTGCTTTGCACCGACTTCAAGATGTGTTAGATAATATATATTAATAATAATAGCTTTAGAAATAAGTTATTTTATACATTTTAGTTTTTTAGTTTTTGAAGTCGGTTTTTTTAAACGAAGTTTTTAAATTTTATTTGTTACTTTTTAGTGTCTAGCTATGTATGGGTGGACCTACAAATGGTGCCGCGCTTCTTAAAAAATATAGGTCCTAAGAACCCGGAACAAAAAAATTTTCGTAAAATGAAAACTACTGGGCCAAACTATGTCAAATTTTTAGGGGACCACATGGCAGCTATTCCGCGTCGAACAAAAAAAGAATCACGTAAATCGAATCATAAATCTCAGAGTAATTGGTGTACATATGGAACGGAGTGAAAATTATTTTCATGAAAAATGTTCATAAAATGAAAACTACTAGGCCAAACTATGTCAAATTTTTAGGGGACCACATGGCAGCTATTCTGCGTCGAACAAAAAAAGAATCACGTAAATCGGATCATAAATGACGGAGTAATCGGCGAACATATGGAACGGAGTGAAAATTATTTCCATGAAAAATGTCCATAAAATGAAAACTACTGGGCCAAACTATGTAAATTTTTTAGGGGACCAATTGGAAGCTATTCCGCGTCGAACAAAAAAAGAATCACGTAAATCGGATCATAAATGACGGAGTAATCGGCGAACATACATAAAAAAAAAGGAACAAAAAAAAAAAAAAAAAAGATTCCGATGAATTGAGAACCTCCTCCTTTTTTCGAAGTCGGTTAAAAATGTATAAAATAACTTATTTCTAAAGCTATTAAATATTAATATATATTATCTAAAACATCTTAAAGTCGGTGATTAGTTATTTTCAAAATATAGTAATTTTTATGTTTTGCTTTGCACCGACTTCAAGATGTTTTAGATAATATATATTAATATTTAATAGCTTTAGAAATAAGTTATTTTATACATTTTAGTTTTTTAGTTTTTGAAGTCGGTTTTTTTAAACGAAGTTTTTATTTTTTATTTGTTACTTTTTAGTGTCTAGCTATGTATGGGTGGACCTAGGAATGGTGCCGCGCTTTTTAAAAAATATGGGTCCCAAGAACCGGGGAAAAAATGATCGTAAAATGAAAACTACTGGGCCAAACTAAGTCAAATTTTTAGGGGACCACATGGCAGTTATTCCGCGTCGAACAAAAAAAGAATCACGTAAATCGAATCATAAATCTCAGAGTAATCGGTGTATATATGGAACGGAGCGAAAATTATTTTCATGAAAAATGTTCATAAAATGAAAACTACTGGGCCAAACTATGTCAAATTTTTAGGGGACCACATGGCAGCTATTCCGCGTCGAACAAAAAAAGAATCACGTAAATCGAATCATAAATCTCAGAGTAATCGGTGTACATATGGAACGGAGTGAAAATTATTTTCATGAAAAATGTTCATAAAATGAAAACTACTGGGCCAAACTATGTCAAATTTTTAGGGGACCACATGGCAGCTATTCCGCGTCGAACAAAAAAAGAATCACGTAAATCGAATCATAAATCTCAGAGTAATCGATGTACATATGGAACGGAGTGAAAATCATTTTCATGAAAAATGTTCATAAAATGAAAACTACTGGGCCAAACTATGTAAAATTTTTAGGGGACCAATTGGAAGCTATTCCGCGTCGAACAAAAAAAGAATCACGTAAATCGGATCATAAATGACGGAGTAATCGGCGAACATACATAAAAAAAAAGCAAAAAAAAAAAAAAAAAGATCCCGACGAATTGAGAACCTCCTCCTTTTTTCGAAGTCGGTTAAAAAGGGAAATTTTAATTTAACAAGATTGTTCTCTTCTTCTTCTGCCAATGGACTGATCCAGTCAATCCAAGATTGCATTAATTAAAACTAAATCTTATATCTATAAGTATATATTACAGATATAGCCCTAGGTCCCAGGCCATGTAGTAAATACCAGCCACCCCTTTCTCAGCACCCATAATATTGAGTACATAATGAATTTAATTTTTTGCCAACTTTTATAGAAATCAATTCATCCGCGAGCCTTTAGAATATTTACGTATTTTGAGTCATTTCTTGTTATCATCAGTGAATTTTGGCCACGATTGGCCACCCCTAATATCTAGCCGCCCTAGGCCCGGGCCTCCTGGTCTTTAGGGCAAATCCGCCACTGCGCACCTGACACATAAGTGTTTTATTCACGCAATTCTATTTTTGAATATCTTCATGTTGTACTTTATCCTATTAGAAACTGATGATTGAAAAATCGACCCTTAACATTAAACGTAGCTATACTTACTTGGCATAAGCCTTTTCAAATAAAGAGGGCCAAAATTCCCTGGGATTATTTGAGTGAAGAAAAGTCAATCTTCCATTCAAAGTTGGCAATCGATCATCTATTAATACTTCAGACCATTGACCATTATACCATAGATTAAACCTGAAACATTAACACGATAGGTGTAAACATAAATTTAACGTAAAGGAACTTCATCTGCGTTAGCGTTAAAGATTTAGGCCGTTTTACGCAGATATGGCTATGGGTTTAATGGGTTATTTGAGATGCTACATTGTTAATGACGTTAAATATTGATCGATAACGTATTTATATATAATAATGTCGCTATGCGTTAACGGTATTATTTTATAACGCTTTGTGCCATAGCCTAACAAATCCTTAACACTAACGCAGATGAAGCTCCAGCATTAAGATATCAAACCAATAACTAAAGTTACCGAAAACTTGATAAAATTGCCAGAAATTTTATTCATCTGATAATTTTAGTTATTGGAATTAGGTAAGTATTGTCTATGGTAGAGGCCGTCCAGTATGTACAGAATTATAATATAAAAAAATTAGAACATTTGACTACACGACTAATATAATAATATCTACACGTTGCATTAGTTTATTGGTTATTCACAACTAAAATTGGCATTCACTTTACAACACAACAATTTAAAATTAATAATATACAAATTTAATAGAGTATAATTAGAGAAAAATACAAATAATAAATAGATCCCAAATCACCGTCAATTGAGAACGTTCCCAAAACGCTGACCGCGTGTAATATCGTAATATCTACACTTACCTGAATATGCCAGCATATCCATCTTCGTTTCCTAACCCTTGTTCCTTTGGCACAGCTCTGAAGAATAGTCCTTTAAATGTAAATAATACACCTAAACATGCAACCAACCATTTATCTCCTGAAACAAAGAAAATGTACCTGTTACATATTTATGAGATTCCGACATTTGCATTATCTTAATAACTGTGGCTAATTTACGAATTTTGGCACACTTTTTAAATACTTATGCTGCAGCATAATATAGACATAGTAAGGTAGTATGAATTTATAAACATATTGTGGCGACCGAGGGTAGAACTTTCCAGCAGAGTAAACCGGCCGCAAGACTTTTGGAAAAAGGAAGAAGATTCTGGAAGGAAAAGACAAGGACGGATATATTTCAGAAAGGGATAGACGATGAACGAATGTTCTAGAATAGAGAGTTTGGGAAGGAAAAGAAAGAGATAGATTGATGTTAGAAAGGGTTAGAATGATAAACGAAAGTTCACGAATAGAAGGTTCGGGAAGGAAAAGACGGAGATAGATAAATGTTTCGAAAGGGACAGATAGTAAATAAAAGAATAACGAAATTATGGATTCTAGAAGATTCTTCCGGGTATATCAGCAGCGTAAGGCGCGCCTCCCAGGCAGTTTTAGAGTGGAGTTCAGTTCAAGACACCGAAGCGACAAGTGCGATACGGAAGAGAGGTTTAATAGAAGACAGTGACGAGTAAAGTGGTGGATTTAGTGGACGGTTACGTAAAAGAGGGTGTAGCATAGTTCGAGAGAAGAACCAGAAGCGAGCTACACGCGGTAATATCGGAGGTGATCCACGCAATATCAGCGACGGTATTGTGAGTGAGACACCTTATCGTCGGGACAGTGCATCGTTAGTCGTGCGTATAGGGGCAACCCTGTGGAGAGGTATCGCGTGCGGCTGTGTAAGTCAATAAAAGCGTTTAGTTAAAAATTGGTGTTTTTTTTCAATACACAAGTGCGCACCCCCGCTCGCACGTAACAATATTATACATTAGGCTCGGTTCACACATGATGCAGTTCACTGTTTAATCTCGCTCCGTTCTCGGTCCGATTTTTTGCTGTCTACTCTACTAGTCTGGAGTTGAAATAAAAGCGTATTCACACTGTCTTCTTATATTCTTTTCGACGAACCGGTACCGGAGTGATAAGAATTCTCAGTTTCTTCTAGTTTATATTTGACCTGACTGTCACCAGACCGCAACCGGGGCGAGATCGAACCGTGAACGGCATCATAGTGTCAATCAAGTCTTAGCACATTTAAAAATACATTTTTTAGTTTTTTATAACATTAAACATTATTAACTCTGCCAGGGAAACTTCGCGTTTCTGAAGACGTTTGTTAGTAATTTGCAATAGCGCCAACAAATCGTTACCCCAGCGAATATTTTTTTGTCTATATTCGTCTGTCCCGCAGAAACAACATCATTTTTATGGATATAAAGTATCCAGTGTTGACCCGGCATATAAACTACCACTGTATTTTTTAAATATCAGCACTCATAACCTTTGAGGTTTTAAGAAAGGGAATCAGAACCTTTATATTAGAGTTGCCACCTTTTTTGAGAGAAATTATATTATTTTTGTTTTGTAATAGTAAAAAATAGTAGTACTTTTGGAAATTTTAGTACATATTTATTTTTTATTAACTATTTCATGTTTAGTTTGTATCATTATTGAATTTCCCTTGTGTATATATTACTACTTTTTGCATTGGACGGCAAAGATCTATTATTTTTAAAATAATCATAAGAATCTAATGAAGCGCGACAATTGAATTGGTGATGAGAATATAGAACATTTCGTACTATATTATTTTTCTAAAATATATAACACAATTAGCTAAAAATAGTACGATACTATATAAGTACGGTTGGTAACCGTACTCTGTATCGAGATTCAATTAAATACGATCAATACTTTTCACGTGTAGGTTCAATAGACAGACTAAGAAAAATTATAAAATATGCAATTTTGGAATCTGCTCGTCGAAACTCGAACCTTTCGCTGCATATAGACAGATTTAAATGTATATCATCTGATCTGCAAAATATGATACTCGTTGTGTAATATTCATGCATTTTATGGTAAGATACTCATGAATCATTCAAATGTAATGCAAAGAAAATGAAACAGGTTTTTATATTTAATTTTGGATTTGTATTCAAACATAAGTAAAATATGACCATATATATAGATAGTACCGTATACAGTAAATAACAGATTAAAGTATAGTCGACTGTTAGGTATATTCCTATATATGGAAGGGAAACCATAAAGACTTCAATTTAGTTTTAGGGCTTCGGAACCAAAATCGTACACATTAAGTGGAACCATAGATAGATAGATAACAGTTTATTTCTTACAAAAACAACAGACACAATACTTCAGTTACAATATTTTTAGGGAAAATTATAAGCGGCTTTATCGCTTAGAGCGATCTATTTCAGGCTAACTTATAGGATTCTCTTAGCTTAGATGATGTAGGTGGTCCTAAACTTCAGATTTTTAATACAATATTGTTTCGAGTTGCAGGATCGAATTAAAATGCTGTTGGAATTATTATAGAATTATTAATTATTAGAATTATACAAACGTGTGTATAACAGGTACAAATATAACCGGACGCAAAAGTCCAAACGTTATGCAGAGAAGATCGTAATTCAAATACACGCGCAAAGTCCGTCACTAAATAGATTACCGAATGTACACAAGTCTTGCTTTGATCGTGGTTCTCGCTTGACTGCCCCATCCTAGGTCGTAACAATATCATTTTTAGGCCATGACTTCAACAGACCGCCAGACGGCCCACCTGGTGGACGGGCACCATCGCCTATGGACATTTGTCCATTGCCGCCCGAGCGCAGGAAATTGTATTCCTTCTCTGTTCCTCCACGGATAAAGATACATATAATAGTTATACAAACTTTATTTTAAGATAAATACATATGAAATATATTTATATCTTATGCTAATATATAAAGGAAAATTTATTTCAATGTTACATAGCCCATTTATCGAGGAAGGCTATAGGCTACATATCATCACGCTAAGACCAATAGGAATGTTTCAAAATCGGGTAGTTTTGGAAACAAATCCCACGCGGACGACGTCGCGGGCACAGCTAGTTGTAGTTATATATATATATATATTACTTATTATGAATGCCATTTTATATATTACTTACGTACTAGTACTTTTAATAGTAACCTTTTTTTTATTTTTTTTTATTTTAGCCAGGGGTAATCCATTTGAGGACTAGCCGCGACAGGCGCAGAAGCCTGGGGGGATGTTCGCGACCCGGTGAGAGTGGGATTCGCCAGATCGGGGGTGGCACTAGCGTGCCCGGTCAAAACCGGTGCCACGCTATTGCCACTCCCCAGTTAGGGATACCCACTAAAACCCCTGGGTGTTCCGTCCTGCGCCTTATGCCAGTGCTACGGGTGTAGGCTATCCCGTCTCCGCGTGCCCTGGCAGGCGTGGGCCCCGCTCACTGGGCCTCTTCCAATGCCGGGGGATTTAATAGCACAAGTCACCGTAACGAATAACCTTTTTAGTCATTATACACATAAACATTAAAGACAATAACTATTATTGAAATTAAAATCGTGGAATGCCTCCCAAAACAAACGCGTACAGAATTACAGATATCTCACGTAAATGATTATATCCATAAAGAAATGAAAAGAAAGGTATAAACCTATCATACTCTAAACCAGTTTATCATTTTCAACTGCAAAATTCTACCAAATGAAGACCCGAGCCAGAGATTTCGCGATATTGCATTTTTAAGTTTGGAACCTTGTGCTTCGGACATGCATAAGTTTCACAAGAAAAATATAAGTTGAATTCCTAAAAAATTAAAATGGTATTAAGCATAAAAAATTCAAATCTATCTTAAGTGAGATATAATAGGGTAAAGTGACATTATATGTCACTGACAAACCTGTTTTTTTAGACTTTTTAGGTATATCATGTTACTTTTCCCTGCATGCGATTTGTTTAAGGTCAAGAACTCTAAGGGCCGCTTGCATAACGTGTTTTACCCTCTTCGGTTTATTAGGTATCGTATAGTACTGGAAATGCCCTACAAAATCGCATCCACAGATTAGTTTCGAAAAAAGTGCCAAGTTCGTCTTTTTTCCTCGAGTCTTCAAATAATTTATTCTCGGGTCACACAAATATTCAAGGCAATAATTTAAAACATCAACAACATTAATTCGCTTTGCAGTTAATTTGCACTAGAATAAACAAAACGTAACATTCGCTGTGAATTTTCAAAGAAAGTAGAACGTATGCGTGACCCAGATCGCAATACGAAAGCACATACAAACAAGCAATCGACACGGTGCAAACGTATCCATGGGTTTTATGATAATAACCCTTGAACATCCTACTGCTGGTCTATGATACCTACTTGTACCTGCCAAGCGGATTGACGCGATTCACACATCGGTAATCTCCATGTTTTCCTTATTATATATTTCTTCACAGTAACACGTGGTTTTTGTAACAATATGCTCACTAGGCCACTTTCGCTTAACCTTTTAAGACGGAACCACCACTTTGTTGCCGAACTGTCACACACAACTAACTGGGAAGCACCACAAATTTGTGGTCAAATACAGATAATAGAAACGAACGTTGAACTGATGCTTTCTCCCTCTAACTACATAGAATTTGTATTAGAGTAAAAGCGACGATATAATTCTCTTGGTTTTGGCGCGCCAATATAGATGACAGGTGGCCGATTATGGACAAAAATAGTTTTAAATTTAGCCCCTTTTAAGGGTTAAGAGGTGCTCTCAGGCTAAAATTCGAACCTACGTTAATGGAATTAGATCCATTCTGGTTTAGTGACCAAGTACACTTACACTTACACTATCATGATTTACATGGTCCTTACATAATGTAAATGTATAGCGTAATTATAACAAGTCCCTATGCAGTTAAGGGCCTTATTTACAAATATACTTTCACTTGTGGCATACTGATATTTTTTTACCAATATAATTCTTGATCTGTCAATTCGGCCTAGGTAGTAGTGAGATTTCACATCTCGCATTATTATTACTATAGATTTATGTCTAAGGCCAAGAGTGTGTCGGATGTACACTCTCGTCGAGGGACGCTGACGCTGGGCGAGCGCGAGTGGTCAAGGTACACTCGCTGTCTCGCGAAGCCTCGCCGTTACTCGTGGGCTCTGCATTCCGAGTTGGTTTTTTTGGGCGCGAGTCAAAGGGCCTCGCTTACCCTCACGAGGCGGCGCAAGTACATCACTGTACATACATTATCGCGTCATTCAGTTGAGCGCATGCCTCCTAACCGTACGGACGTTATGCTGCCCTAGATATGCAATATGTGGACAGCATATTGTGTGCTTACATTACAGTAATGTATGTACTTACAGTGTCCTATTTCCATCTTTATTTACGCCATTTCTTTTTTTTTTAAATCGTAAGATATATGTGCACGTAATTCTAATAACTGATAGTACATAGGGTAACAGCTGACATAACTTGTAACGCATCTTCTCGGTGTTCGCAAAGCGTACTAAATAAAAGAGTGTACAGCGTCGCGCTCGTCCCTCGACCTCTTGCGCGAGATCTCTCGACGAGACAACGCGAGAGCACTCAAGCGAGAGTGTAGAGCCGGCGTGTACACTTGGGAAGGCAACAGACCCGTATCCAACGACGGACATCCACAATCATCGTTAAAATAAGCTTATTTATAAAATAACTCACCTAAACGTCCCGGCACAACGCCGAAGTTGCCACTTTTCGACATAAATATTGGGTCTCTGTGTAGCTCCTGAAAATAGACATAAAACACTATATTATAATTCTAAACCAACCAGCATTGGCTTAAGATATCATCTAAATATAAAAATGATTTCGTAACACAAAAGACCCATGAATATTTCAAGGCAAAACTCTCGTTACAAAAGCTGATTCCCGATTAAAGGATGAAAATTACTTTAATAAAAATATTATCTATTAGATTTCTTGCAAGTTATTATTAAAAACAAAAGTTTGAACTAAGTCAATGATGAAGTATACGGTTTCCTGCTAAGCCAAAGAACAAAAAACTTTACAACGAGCAGCCGTGTGCGTGTTGGACTTATGCTAAGTGGGTTCTTCTAAAAACATAATACAGACATTATATTAAGTGCAAATTTACTTTTTTAAGAAATTTAATTATATATTCGCGCGAGAACCGATAAGTATCATAACGCTCATAGCCAAAAGCCCAAGAGACTACCCTACAAATTTTGATTTAAGTCAATTTTATAGATCTATCCATAAATTACTAAAGAATTTAGATAAATATTTATATCAAGTTTTGTGATAATCGCTACTTTATCAAGGTCGAGAATGATAAATAAATAAACATGCAAACAAAGTCATTTTTATAAGACAGCGCCATCGATCAAACAGCGCAGATTGTTATGAATAATACAGTAATGACATGTTTTTTCCTTTCGCTTCTGTTTCGCGGTTTGAAATATAGACAATCATGTTTTTTTAATTTACATTTTACAAGCAACCCAGGTAAAATATACTTTAGTTTAATGGAAAACATAACATTTCGTACGAGTTCCGCGACGAACTTACTTGGTTTAAGATTGGTAAATCTTAGTAACTAAATGAAAGCATGGAGAAACCTGTTCGGATTTTTATTATGTTTATACCTATATACATATAGCTATCAATATACCTGGGGTCCAATTCTGCTATTTCAAATCTTAGTATTGGTAAGATTTGACTCCCATCCGACAGCGGTTTGGAGTAAATTTTTTTTTAATGATTTATGTTATTTTGTAAGTATAGCTTTATTTATATATTTATTTTAAAATTGTTAACAGACAGATAATTTATAATATAAAACTGTACAATATGGATTTATTTATTTCTGAAATAAATGAATTATTATTTATAGTATAGTTTAGTTTATTTATCTTTAAGGTTTTATTGAATCTTTACCGTATATTACTAATTTTCTGAACAATATGAACATGTTTTATGCGGTCAAACTGAAACGATATAACAATAATACATAATAATGTAAATCGTATTGGTAAGAGATTCAGAGTACGCTTTCATTCTGATAGTGACAAATTCGTATTCTACTAAATCCACAATATCACTTCGATATTGTTGGCGCGGAAAAAAGCAGAAAAAAATTAGTATAGTGGTAAAAATGGCGTTAACCGAAATGAATATTGTAAGGCTACAAATATTTTAAGTTTATTTATAAAGGTGGAGTGACGTGCCACGGACACACCATTGGAGTTAACAGAATACCGAAATCAGTCAAACCTATGGTTGAAACGATAGCGTCCGGCGATTTTCGCGAGATAGTAATTAAGAGATAAATGATTTGGGCCCCTGCTTTTTAGATGGCATTATAGCGTGGCCTTTACTTAGTGTCACAAGCAAAAGCTGCGTGACACGGAGATGGATATGCTGCAGTGGGCGTGTGTGGAGTCACGCGGAAGCAACGCCTTAGGCACTCCCGCATCCTATCCTCTATGTTCATATCCGTAACATAGTGGAGAAACTGGAAGAACTTCACCTACATTTGTACGGTCACGGCTACGAAATATGGCTAGTTATGTAGGTAACATGTCTACCAATGCCGCCCCCGCCAGGCCCCGGGACAAGGTGTAAGCCGAAGAAATTCTAGCCCGTTGTAAAGAATAATGTGTCATTACAAATCAGGTATACCGATGACCGCACAAAGTGGAAAAACTGACGCTGGGCTCGGAGGCAGGCGCTCCGAACGCAACCGAGTTTGACGCTAGGATGATGATGATATATGTATATGTCATTCTTACATACATACATATATAACTTCACGCCAGGTCCCTTGCGGGGTAGGTACGAATAGAGCGCCATTCAGGCTTATTCTTACATAGATGTCATAAAAATGTTCAATACGTTATAAAAATAATCAAACATAGCAAATAGATTTTGATCGTTTGTCCATATTGAAATATTAATACGCATTCTATACTAGTGGTCGCCCGTGGTCGAAATTCGACCATAATAATAATTAATGTCAAAGACTATTTATAATCCTTCTAAAATCACAGATTTTGCCAAGGCTACACTGTTAATTTGACTTGAACAAAAAAACATAGTGTGTGAAATGATTTTTTTATTGATGCATTTATTTTTCATGCATAGTAAAAAAAAAAAAAATAGCATTCGTCGCTTCTTCTCTACATAAACTATAAGTGTGCGAAATGTTATACTCCTCCGTCCGTGCAATTTTAGTAAATAATTTTACAACATCTTTGTTTCACGTATTAATATATAGATATGTATATTAATGTATATCCACTTAACGTACCCGTTTCTTACTTGGAACATTATGGGTCCGAATACTGGCCGTAGAGGATGTTTTTCTGACATAATGTGAATAGTATTCAATTACCAGGTATTGTTGGTAAAATAAAGCATTTGAGAAAACTTGCACATTAATATTAATCAAGTGTGCATCTCGCTAATTCGCCTGGTTTACAAGCGCGATAGGAATACCAACGGCCAATGGTAATCATGGTCTCAGTATTGGGACATAAGGACTCACATGGCGAAAACACAAGACACTTTTGTCAAAATAAAATAAAACAAAACAAGTTGTCACTGCCCATACTACTATGGTAACAATTTAATTATACGTGTCGGCATTAAAAAGACCACCGACGCGTACATTGTTGTCAGTAGTGCACAATTCGCAATTTTTCTCTTGAGTGGTCAAAACACGCAATGTAGCGAAACCATACCGTTATAGGTATAGCACGACTGAAACACGAATGCCGTGTGAAACCGAGAGTTGTTGCCAAGACGTGACCCCTTGAAATGCTCCGGTTACCACTACTCCACTAAACAGCTAAACCAAAGCCGGGGCAATGACATTGCCCGTAGATTACATTAGAAGGCTATTTGTGCAATAAACATACTGGAAACTTGATCCTATTCTTTTTAAGCTTTCCTATCTTCTGGCAAACGTTTCCCTGTTCCGAAAAAATAAAAATCTAGAACCCGATTCCAGCGGTATCTACCGGGTCTAATTGTGAATTAAAACCATCCCCGAACCCACTCAAACACTTTTTTTTTACACCTTCTGTTACATTAATTAAATTTTTGGAGGGATTCCTAATTTTTTCTAGTAATAAATATAGTAGCCTTTATTAATCTGGGTAATGTAACATTCTAATGGTGAGGTGAAAGAAAGTTACAAACATACAAAAATACATTTTTTTGTTTATTAGTTTAGATTTAAGACATACCTGGGGCCGAATTCTACTTTTTGAAGTCTTAGCGTTGCGAAGATATTCAAAGTATTGTTACGTGCGAGCACGCACTTATGGATTGGAAGAAAACACCAGGTTTTAATTGAAAAGCTTTTATTGACTTACACAGCCGCACGTAGTACCTCTCTGCAGGGTTGCCCCTATACGCACGACCAACGATGCACAGTCCCGACGATAAGTGGTCACCCCTTCAATACCCTTGCCGATGTTGCGTAGACCACTTCCGATATTATCGCGTGTATCTCGCTTCCGGTTCCTCTCTCGAACTACGCTACACACCTCCTTCACGTATCTGTCCACCAAACTTGTCACTAAATTCACCACTTAATTCGTCTCTGTCTTCTATGAACCTTCTCTTCCAACTCTTTAGTATCGCACTTGTCGCTTCACCGTCTTGGACTGAACTCAAGTCTAAAAACTGCCCGGTAGGCGCGCCTTACGTTGTTTATATACCCGGAAAAAAATTCTAGAACCCATCTATCTATCTCTCTCTCTCTTCTTTCCCGAACCTTCTGTTCGGTAACTTTCGTTTATACATCTATCCCTTTCTAACATCTATCTATCTCTGTCTTTTGTTAATCCTCTATCCCTTTCTAAATATATCCGTCCTTGTCTTTTCCTTCTAGAATGTTCTAGTTTTTTCTAAAAGTTCTAAAACTAACTAGATGGTTCCACCATCATTCGCCACAGTATGATTTAATTGCGATAGTGTTAAAAACTTGTATTCCAATAAATCTACAATATCATCTCGATATCGTCGCGGCGGGATAATAGAAGAAAAAAAAATTGGCACTAACATTAGCAGAAATGGTGTCAACCGAAACATATTTACGAATTTTCGCGTATAAATATTTATAAAGATATTATAATGGCATGCCACGGACACGCCATATTAATTTGATGATTGAATTAACAGAATACCAAAAACAGGCACACTTACTATTGAAATGATAGTGTCAGGCGATTTTGACAAGATAGTAATAGCAGAATTGAACCCCAGAACAAAAGTAATGTACAAGCCGCCCGGCATTGACCTGGGTAGTCAAACATTGAGAGAGACCCTAAGAAAGCTCAATAGTCCGAACCAACAAACCAAAACCCTATGGCTGGGGCAGAAAGCAAGAAGACCCGACCCCAAATAATCGGATAAAAATTGGAAGAAGAGAAGATTATTCTACGTGATCCAAAAAACTATAATGAAATTCACTATGCCACAAGCCTTCATCGGCATGTAATAATAATAATAGACAAATAGACATTGTGTATTCTGATTCATACAGAGCAATTGATTTTTGGGTAATGGGTACAATGCACATTTATTGCCAATCACAGACGAAATTTACGAAATTTACCATACCAGGAAGCGAACCCAAAACCTTTTCGTTCCACTGCGATAAGCCGCCAAAGGCTTAGAACGCTCTATAACGGAGTTCGACACAATTATATTGTATATACCTAATACCACAATATACGTAAAAAATAACTGATTTTAGATCAAAAACATACAAACTGAGATTAGTAAGTTTAAACAAGACTAGCTCCGCTCCTCTGAATCATATCGTGATATGACCTTATAAGCTTCCTTATTAAACGGTTTATCATTTACATAGTATTATACACACATAGTACAAAGACGCTTTCCGCGTCTGTCTTTACATCCGCTAACTCCTAAACCACGCAATGGATTTTACAGTAGTTTCAATGTCATCAGCATCAGTTAGATATTTTTTCTAAGAAGGTATATCTATGCAAATATTATAAAGAGGTAAAGTTTGTGAGTTTGTGACGTTGTAGGGGGTAAACTCTGGATCTACTAAACCGATTTTGAAAATTCTTACACCAGTGGAAAACTACATTATTCCTGAGTGACATAGGGTATATTTGAATGTGATTAATGATGATGCCCAGCGTGCCATGTGCCCACTTGCACGGGTCAGCGGGCTATATATATATATATATATATATATATATATATATATATAGCCCGTGGTTTCGCTCGCGTTAAATAAAAATCTAAGCTCTAGTATTTTTATATTGATTTCTAATAGTTTTCTCTATTAGAAGTATGAAATAAACAATGTCTTTAACTTTATTATACACATTAGTTAAAGTAAGTTAGAACTTATATTGTGTGTAGTAACGTAATGTACCTTATGCTCAGAAAGTCTATATGTGCTGAGAACGTTTTCAAAAGTTCGAGCATATGTCATAGAAGAAGAATAGGTAATAAGACAATAACCCGGTAAAAAACGTGACACACTGTAGCAACACAGGTATCACCTGATCGTTTTTGTTTTAACCTACTGTAAAAAAGTGGAGGTTCTCGATGCGACTGTATGGTTTTTTTTACGTTTGTTACGCGATTTCTCCGTTAATAATGGACCGATTTTAAATTCTTTTTTACCTGAAATAGTTGTTTCTACTGTCACTAAGTTAGGGTCATGAGTGGATCCCAGGGAAATCGGGAGTAACCCTCGAATAATATGGCGTACATGTTTCATACTTTTTTTTTCTAAAGCTGTTTCATTATTTACTGCACTAAAGTAAAATTATAAGACAAAACAAAATCAATTTCATAAGTAGCTAAACAGTCGGTGCGAAATAAAACATAAAAATTACTTAATAATTATATTTTGGGAATTTATTGTTGTTTTTATGTTTTACTTGTTATCAAGATGTTGCAGAAATTAGTTATTTTTTGCTATTTTAGGCTTAGTAGTTACTTCTTAAGTCGATTTCGTTTTTTGATAAAAGAAAAAAACTCGATTGAAGTGTTTAATCAAACTCTTGATATTTAAAACATATATTTAGAACTTCAGTTAGGCATAAAAAAGCCTAATTAATTCTGTATTAGTCATTTTCAATAATAATACTAAATAAGTTATTATGTTTTATAATTTTATTTCTTTTTTAAATGTCTGCCCATTTAAAAAAGACACACATACGTTGTATTTCCCCAAGCTAACCAAGTTAGCTTGTGTTTTGGTTAATAGACAACAGACCACCCTGGGTCTATTCAGACTCCCAGACCACAGTAAATAACGGAACGCTCATTAACGCAATTTACCATCCCAGGAATCGAACCCGAAGCCTCTGCGTTCCAGTAAGCTAAAACTTAGTGCTCTCAACCACAAATACCGACAAAAAAACCAAATAATTTTTGTCTAAGACAGGCTTTTGGACATAGAAAAATACGTTTTGATATAATATACTACCACAGAATGTAAATTACTCCTCATTTAATTAATGTTGCATAAAATACAACTATGCTTAAAATGTCCTGTTTCACGCTTTCTATTTACTATGTCATATTGACATAGAGCTTTTCTATGAGTGCGGTAAATTATAACTACGATTATCTATTATTCATAGAACAATAAAGATATGTACAACATATCTAAACATGCCGCGTCTGTACATTCAACATGTATATAATTAAAATCTGATTTAATAAGAGAAGTAGTTGTTTTTGAACAGTTCAATTTTCATTTATTTTCCTCATATTCGAAATGAAAAGCAGAGTATTAATCTCGGGTGAAAGGCCTATTTAGGCACCCGAAATATTACCGCGCTAAACAGATCACTTTCATTTCTCGTGTAACAATCTACTATTACTCGTATTTATTTATTTTAATCTTAATTAAACGGTGCAACCAATTCAAGATTCGATTGTTTGCACGTCATCGAAGTCTAAAAAATATTCCAAGGTCAGTTGTGAACTATTTTTATAATTTAAGTAAACGTTTACATTTTAAACCTTAAGAACATGGTTATTTATACAGGGTGTTTGGCGCATGGACCGACAAAAATTTTTGGGGGATTGTGTGGATCAAGAGCTATCTTTAACCCATAGATACCTATGTCCCAAGTGTCACTGTAATCGAGATACGATTTTTTTTGTTTGTTTTTGAAAATTACCTGGTTCATCGTCTTTAAAACGACATATTTTTCTAGTTTGTTGTTGTAATTGAACCAAATAACTTCTATCGTAGTCTTTAATGTATGATTATTCTAAATTAAACATTAATTCTTAGCATTAGACAACAAAACGTTCTTGACGAGCTTTCAAACTCTTAAAAATGAATTTGTTTAATAATTAAACATAATATTTTTGTTACTTTGAAAAACGTTAGTGGCAACACCAACTTCAACTTTCTCTTCCGGCGAAGCCATTGTAATGACAACACATCAAAATTGTTAAATTGTATTATATACTTAATAAAACATTGTGATTGGGAATTAAATTTATCAAAAAAACATTTGCCTTTTAATAACAGGCAATTGTGGTCCATCGAGACCTGTTTTCGTTAAATATATAGTGCTCAATAGTACTATTGAAAAGAAGAACGAGGCGGCCCGCCGCCATTTTACGACTTCTATAAGCGTCGTAAAGAAATTGGTAAGCAATATCAGATCAACTACAGTCCACATTAATAAAAGCTTCGGAGTGCGTTTGAGCTGTTGGAGCTCGTCATCGTTGGAGCTGTTCCTGGAATTGGGCCGTCGACCCACACCTTGTGTGGCGGGTTGCCACGCGCCGCCGCGGGTCTACGGTGCCGGGTGCGGTTCAAAACTTGCAAAGTGTAAGTGATTGTGCTATTAATCAATATAATTAGTGCTAAAATAAAGTGTAGAAGTAATAATATGCCGGACGAAGAGCTTAAACGCCTACGTTTAAAACGTAGTAACTTAAAGGGTATCATTACCCGCATCGACAATTTTATAAATGATCCAATAAATATGGCATCAGCAGGCGCTGACATGCTACAAGCAAGGAAGGAGAAATTAATTTCAACATTAAAAGAGTACGAAGATGTCAACTTGGATATCTCTTCATTAGACAAAGATGACGCAGAGAAGGTAGAAATAACTGAAAATAGATATTTCCAAGTGCTTTCTAAATTGAATCAATCATTAAAGGACCTGAAATCACACGAAATCTCGAATGAAAACAATATTTCCACTTCCAAGCTGCCAAGTATCGAAATTCCACACTTTGATGGGAGAGATTATACCAAATATAAACCATTTATAGACATGTTCACAGCTGTCATTCATAATAATAAGTCTCTATCAAATGTACAAAAATTATTTTATTTAAGAAAGTATTTGAGTGATGAGGCCTTAGCTATTATTGTCAATCTCCCTATCGTAAACGAGTCGTACAATGAGTCTTTATTATTACTTAACAAGCGCTTTGATAATAAAACACGAATAATTTCCAATCACATAAACATACTATTAGATTTACCTAGTATGCAAAAAGGAACAGCTGTTTCCATACGTTCCTTCATTTCTGAAATCCAACAACAGTTATATGCTCTCAAAAATTTAGGGCAACCAATAGAAAGTTGGGATATGCTATTGATATCCATCTTTTCTAAGAAATTAGACACATATACTAACAGGGCATACCATCTCGATAAGTTGGACCCTGATAAACTGCCAACGATGGCAGATTTTATAATTTTTTTAGAAAAAAGAGCTATTGCTCTAGAAGATAGCTCAACAAACAAAAACACTTCCTATGAAAGTGTAAATAAAAATACTGTTAAAGGTTTTAATAGTAAATTTACTAACATAGCTTCTTACAATAAAGTAAGCAATGTTTCTATAAACAATAATAAGCAAAATGTATGTGATTATTGTCAAAAAGAAAATCATGCTCTTTTTATGTGCCCAAAATTTAAATTGGCCCCTATAGATGGTCGTGTGAAGTTCATAAAGGACACAAAGAGATGTAATCTCTGCCTTAACCTCCATATAGGTAAGTGCAAATTCAATTTTAAATGTAAAATGTGCAAAAAAGCTCATAATTCTTTATTGCATGATGATCTACCTCCCATAGAGGAGACATCTTTACTTTCAAACATGCATAGTCATGAAACAGTATTACTTCCTACTGTACAAGTTAAACTCTTTGACAGTTATGGACGTGAAATATGTGTGAAGGCGCTGTTAGATAGTGGCAGTCAAGGTTCATTCATCAAACAATCATTAGTGAATAAATTAAATCTTGAAGTTCAAACTAAATGTCTCACTACTATAGTGGGGATTGGCAATAATCATTCACAGTCAAATAACACTGTAAATGTTTCAGTACACTCATGTATTCATCCTCTAAAATTTAATATAAATTGTCATGTCATAGAAAATATTACTTCAAAGCTGCCTCAACAATATATTGATTTGTCTATTTTAGGAATACCAGAAAATTTAAAGCTGTCCGATTTACACTTCAATATTCCATCAGAAATTTCTCTTTTGCTAGGAGCAGACTTGTACTTTAAATGTCTGTTAAATGAATGTATTAAATTAAAAACAGGCCCAACATTACAAAATACATTGTTTGGATATACAATTGCTGGTTCTGTGCTTTGTAAGGATAATGATGTATGTAAAAATTTAGTTTCTAATATTGTTAGTTGTGAAAATGATACAACCCAACTTGAAAATATAATGCAAGGCTTCTGGTTATCTGAGAAATTACCTGAAGAGTCTCCTAAAAGTAATTCAGAATTTGAAAATTGTGAACATTTATTCAAATCCTCTATTAATTTTGAAAATAACAGGTTTTCTGTAGACTTACCTTTAATTAAACCTATACAAAATCTTGAAATAGGCAACAGCTTTTCAGCTGCTTATCAGTATTTCTTATCTCTTGAAAAGAAATTCAAAACAAATTTTGAATATTATGAAAAGTATAAAATGTTCATTAGGGAATATATACTTTTGGGGCATGCCAAGATTGTTGACATAAATAACTATGATGTTTATAAAGGATGTGTGTATTTCTTGTCTCACCATGCTGTGCTCAATGAAGACAGCAAAACCACTAAATTGAGGGTTGTATTTAATGGTAGCATGAAATCCAATTTGAACATTTCACTAAATGATGTTCTGTTAAATGGGCCAGTCATACAAAAAGAGTTATTTGACATACTCATTCTATTTAGAACTTATAAATACATATTAATTAGTGACATAAAAATGATGTTCCGTCAAATATTAATAAATGAACATCACAGGCCACTACAGAACATATTATGGAGGGATGAGCCCACACAACCTATCAATTGTTTGCAACTTCAGACTGTTACTTATGGTTTAAAATCATCAACTTTTCTAAGTGCTCGATGTCTCTTAGAGTTGGCAAATAAATTTCATAAAGAATATCCTCTTGCTGCCCAAGCCATTTACAATAACATGTATGTTGATGACCTTATCTGCGGTACTGATGATGTACATTCATTATATGAATTAAAAAATCAATTAATTCATTTACTAAAATTAGGAGGATTTACCCTTCATAAGTGGTGCTCAAATTATGTTGATGCACTAGAAAATGTACCCACCAGTCATAGGTACTTTGAACAAATTGACCTCAATAAGGACAATATAATAAAAACTTTGGGTTTAAAATATGATGTCATTTCAGATCAATTTTCATTTACATGTCCACCTATTGTGGAAAGTGACTTGTGCACAAAAAGAAGTATATTAAGCTTCATAGGTAAAATTTTTGATCCTTTAGGATTAATAGCACCAGTTGTCATGACATTTAAAATATATATGCAAAAACTTTATTGTTTAAAAGTAGACTGGGACTCAATATTGCCCACTACTGAAATGCAGGAATTTAAAAAACTATTGTTTGCTTTAAAAAACATGCAACCGATTAGTGTTAAAAGGTATGTGTGTTCAAAAGACATTACTTCAATTGAGCTTGTGGGATATGCCGATGCATCTTTCAAAGGCTTCGGTTGTTGTTTGTATGTCAGAACTCTTTGTAAAGATGGCACTGTAAAAACAAACCTCTTATGCGCAAAATCTAGAGTTTCACCACTAAGACGGTCTATTACCATCCCACAACTCGAGTTAAATAGTGCACTGCTTCTTGCTAAACTATCATATAAAGTTATAAAAATATTTGAATTACATCTACCAATTTCTAAGGTGATTTTACACTCAGACTCACAGATTGTGTTGTACTGGATTAATTCAAATTTAAATAAAGTAACCTATGTTACTACCCGCGTTAAACAAATAAAAGACTTGACTAAAAGTTGTATTTGGTCATATGTTAAAACAGCAGAAAATCCTGCAGATATGTTGTCAAGAGGTGTTGACCCTGACAAATTACAGGACTCCAGCTTGTGGTGGAATGGTCCAGAATATTTATTGAATAGTCAATATGTCCACCAACCCTTTCAGAATACTAATTTAGTTTACCCTGATTTACCCAAATATGCAGAAAATACAAATTTATATCCGTGCAGGGACGGAGAAAGAATACAATTTCCTGCGGCCGGGCGGCCTGTCGTAAGAGGCGACAAAATAACCCACAAAAAGGTGGTAGGGCATTCACCCACCATGATACCTACCACCCCTGGGGAAGAACAATGCCACCATAACAACCTGCCATTGTCATCAGGAGTTGGTGTCCAGGTTTCTGACCCCCCAAGGCCCTCAGCCTGTCTACACTTAAACAACCAAAATCAAGAAGTGAACCTCCATACAGGTTTCATTAAAAATAACCAACCTATATTAATATATAATAACTTTTGTAAAATAGAGTCAGATTATAATATATACAATAAATACTCTGATCTCAACAAGTTACAAACCCAAATAGCCTATATTCTGCGTTTTAAAAATAATGGCATCAAAAACAATATTAAATTCACAGGTGCTTTATCACCTGAAGAATACTCACAAGCTTTAAAAACCATTATTAGATATAATCAGTCATTACATTTTTCCCAAGAAATATGTTCATTACAAAATGACAAACCTTGTAAATCTTCTATAAATAATTTACACCCATTTTTAGATAAAGATGGTATTCTGAGAGTTGGTGGTAGACTACAAAATGCATCTAATATCTCGTATGATAAAATGCATCCAATCATATTGCCAAAAGCTTCCAATTTAACTAACTTGTTTATTTTAAAAGAACACCATAGACTTTTACATGGAGGTGCCAAGTTGGTGCTCTCATCTCTAACCCAAAAATACTGGATTGTCAGTGGACTTAGAGAAGTAAAAAAGATACTGCATTCCTGCATAAAATGTTTCCGTATCAAAGCTGAAAGTGCCAAGCAATTGATGGGATCATTACCTCCACAAAGAATAACACCGAGTAGACCTTTCCAGGTGGTGGGTATAGATTTTTGCGGGCATTTTAACTTAAAAATTGCCAGGATTCGGAAACCAATTATAACAAAATGTTATGTTGCTGTGTTTGTATGCTTCTCAACTAAAGCTATCCATTTAGAGCTAGTTAGCAATCTCACTTCTGAGGCGTTTTTGGCATGTCTCAAGAGATTTGTCTCAAGGAGAGGTATTCCCAACATAGTATATTGTGACAATGCAAAGACATTCAAGGGTGCAGAAAATCAATTAAAAGAATTGTATAATTTATTTTCTTCTGACACTCATAGAACTTTAGTTGATAGGTATTGTTTATCTAATTACATAAAATTTAAATATACTCCTAGTTATTCTCCTCAATTTGCTGGGCTTTCTGAGGCAGGTGTTAAAAGCTTCAAATACCATTTCAAAAGAGTAGTTGGGGAAGTTGCTCTTACATATGAAGAGCTATATACTGTAATAACTCAAATAGAGGCCATTCTAAACTCAAGGCCCTTGTGCCCTTTGTCTTCTGATATTTCAGATTTAAATTATTTAACTCCCAGTCATTTTTTAATAGGATCTCACATAACCAGTCTCCCTGAAGTAAATTTCACAAATATTAATGTAAATAGAATTAAATTTTGGAACTTATGTACCAAAATAAAACAAGATTTTTGGAATGTATGGTATAAAGATTATTTAACTATATTACAAAATCGTACAAAATGGAAGTATGATATTAAAAATTTAAAAATAGGTGATCTAGTAATTGTAAAGACACCTAATGTTGCACCTATGCACTGGCCTTTAGGTAGAATTGAAAATGTCATCCCTGGGCCTGATGGCCATGTGAGAGTGGCAAATATTAAAATTCGAGGTAAAACTTACACTCGCTCTTATAAGACACTATGTCCTTTACCATTCATCGAAGATGAATCAAATCCATCAAAAATGCCAGAGCAACCAAGAGTTTAGGTTTAATATTCTATACTATAAGACTATATATATAACAACATTGTATAATGCTATACTATATTGTAATTTAATATTAGTTCATTGCTATAATTTAAGTTAGTAAAACATTAAACAACATTTACATAACATTAAAATAATTTAGAAAAATAAGTAAATAAATAAAAATTGTTTTTTTTTTTGATTGGTGTATTTCTGCCGCCGGCCAACTCTGTTTAATAATTAAACATAATATTTTTGTTACTTTGAAAAACGTTAGTGGCAACACCAACTTCAACTTTCTCTTCCGGCGAAGCCATTGTAATGACAACACATCAAAATTGTTAAATTGTATTATATACTTAATAAAACATTGTGATTGGGAATTAAATTTATCAAAAAAACATTTGCCTTTTAATAACAAATTAATCTATGAAAAAGGTCAAATTCAAAATTAATTATAAAAAAAACTAAAAGGTATTAAGAATTTCATTTGATTGAAACAAAATCTGTACTTAATATCCTTTCCAACGATATACCACATGGCCTTGAAATTATTCCTTATGTGATCAAATTATCAAAATCAAAGTAGGGACGAACACGCACTCTAACACCGAACCCGTTTTTTAGAACAATGGTAAGCAGGTAAACACTGTCTCTTTCTTGCACATGAAAATATCCCTTGTCTTTGTCTGTCATTGGATCGTAATTTGTGTCGTGGTCTTTGTTTAGTATTAGTTGAGATTTTACTATCATTGCTATCGGTATTGTCGCGATTCACATCTGCATTGTTGGAGTATTTTTGTGTTTAACTTTGTTTTTGTTACGTTCTGTTTTTGTTAAGTTTTCTTTGGTTGAACTATTCTGTTAAACTGTTGGTGTGTTTGTCTTCACTGTTCTCGTTACAATGCCTAACTACAGTAAGGAAGAGTATGTAACATATCAGATGTTGTTGGCGTATGGCAGCGCCAATTGTAACGCTCGTGAAGCGCGTAGAATTTACCAGGAGCGATATCCTAATCGGCGTCTGAGGGAGACTGGAATCATAAATATTTTAGAGCCTCGAGTCAATGTGAGGCAACATAATGTTGCAGTGGATGAGAGTATTTTACAAGCTTTTGATGAGAACGACAAGTATTCGAGCTGTAGCTAAAAGACTTAACTTGTCGGTTTGGAAAGTCTGGTCAGTTCTTCGGCAAGATGGAAGGCATGCATTCCACTACACTCCTGTTCAAGGTATGTTTTTTAAACAATTCAAACTCATTGCATGTGTTTTTACAGCTTAATTTCAAGTACAACAATTTAACAAGTAAATTCTTACTCTAATAGTTAAAACAAATGTTTGTTTTTGTTCAAAAAAATAATTTATTCATTGTGGCCTTTGGGTCAGCTCACAGATGAAATAAATCGCGTCCGTACAATTCTCACGGATTTAATCGATTGTTCTAGGTCTCATAGACGATGATCATAGGAGGCGGCTGGAATTTTGCAGGTTTATGATGCATACAGACGTAGAAGATACAATTTTTTTTTAAAGAATTTTGTGGACCGATGAATCTCCACAACCTCCATCATTGGGGGATAAAAAGACAAAATCCCCGCAAGAAAAGGCAAAGTTCATTTCAAAGTAAGTTTAGTGTGAACGTTTGGGCTGGGGTTATTGGAAGACACCTGATCGGTCCACATTTCTTACCGGAGCGCCTAACCGGAGAAAGTTATTTTTCTTTTTTAATAAATGACTTACCTGAATTGGTATTACCAATAGTAGAAGAAGAAGATTTTATTTTCCAAAATGATGGTTGCCCAGCACATTACCAACGAGACGTTCGAGAACATTTGGACAATTGTTTTCCCAATTCGTGGATCGGAAGAGGCGGTCCGATTCCTTGGCCTGCACGGTCACCAGACCTAACACCTCTGGATTTTAATGTTTGGGGGCGCGCAAAAGAAATTGTTTATGCGACAGAAGTACGGACAAGGGAAATTTTAATAGAAAAAATAAATAGCGCCTTTCGCATAATGAAAGAAGAAATGCGATTAAAAACGACGACTGTGGAAATAAGAAAAAGATGTCGTGCATGCATTCACAATGGAGGCCGTCATTTTGAACCCAATCTGTGAATAAAATTTAATTAAAACGTCTTAAAATACAAACAAGGTGTTTTCTTTATTCTGACACTGGTTGAGTAATACCTTCTGTTTTGTGATCACATGAATAATTTCAAGGCCATGTGGTATATCGTTGGAAAGGATATTAAGTACAGATTTTGTTTCAATCAAATGAAATTCTTAATACCTTTTAGTTTTTTTTTATAATTAATTTTGAATTTGACCTTTTTCATAGATTAATTCATTTTTAAGAGTTTGAAAGCTCGTCAAGAACGTTTTGTTGTCTAATGCTAAGAATTAATGTTTAATTTAGAATAGTCATACATTAAAGACTGCGATAGAAGTTATTTGGTTCAATTACAAAAACAAACTAGAAAAATATGTCGTTTTAAAGACGATGAACCAGGTAATTTTCAAAAACAAACAAAAAAAATCGTATCTCGATTACAGTGACACTTGGGACGTAGGTATCTATGGGTTAAACATAGCTCTTGATCCATCCAATCCCCCAAAAAATTTTGTCGGTCCATGCGCCAAACACCCTGTATAATAACTATATCTATAATAAGTAGGTAATATAATATGTTAATTAATTGCATCGACTGTAGGGGAGACTGGGGCTGGTTGTGACAGGGGTAGGTAGTCGGCAATTGTGGCGAAACAGAAAACGCTATTATGACGTTAGAAAGAGGTAAATAGTCCTGCCACCTTCGGCTAGCACCCCGCGCGAGCCAGTTGCGCTAACGTTTTTACGTGAGGAGCCCGCGCATGATGCCATTAAAATCTTAGGTTTGTAAAATTTTCGATTTTTAGTAATATTGGTCTATAACCCGTTTTCCATAAAAGCAGAGAAGCTTCAAATGATATTTACGCCTTAATACTTTCTTTTTGCGATGCATTTACGTATATACAGTTATATTTATTTTCATTTATACTACTTAACGTTAAAAGGTCAGGTGTTGGGGCTAAAAGTGACATTTGCTCGGGGCAGGTTGTGATTTATCACCACCATCCACTCCGTTGTGCTTCTTGGCAACGGATATGATTTAAGCTTTATAATTGGTTTTCGTTTGTAGGATGAGGACGTACAAAAGGAAAACTAAGAGTGGGAAAATATCCAAAGGCGCTTACGAACAAGCAGCAGCCATTTTGGAGTAGCATAAAACTAAAAAAGTTCGTGGCATCGCAAAAGACTTCGGATTATGCCATATGTCACATAAAGAGATATTTTAAAAAAATAAAGAAAACTATGTGGTATTGTTATCCTTCCCACCACACTGCTGGCATAAGCTGCAGCCTATGGATGTGGACAACATCCAACAGCAACTAAGGAAATAGAAAATCTTTTTGTAAAAAGGAAGGTATTACATGATACTGACGAAGAAGGTGTAGAAGATGGTTATTTTTGTTCAATATGTTGTGATCTATTTAATCCGAGATGGTTAGGAATGAGTAGAGTGTATTGTTTGCAGTTGATCACATGTAAAATGTGTTAGACGCAACATTGCACGCTACGTATGTTTGAATTGTGAGAGTGATTGTTCAGATTACAATGATTGTTCTGTTTTCCTTTTAGTATCTGATTGATTTTTCATAAGAGAGGTATAATTTATTTTTGTTCATGAGGCTTAATATACGTTTTGTTGATTCGTACTAAAGTTTTGTGTAATAAAAAGGTTTATATAATCTTTTTATACGTTGGAAATTATATGTATTTTGTTTTACGAGGTATAAAACCGAAACAAGAGTTTGTAATTTTGTTTAAAACTAGAATATTACCGTTTTTATTTAATAAGGCACAAGACTGCTTTGTAGACTTTATAATATGCTATTTAAATTAAGGATCGAAACTGATTATGATGATTATTAATAATAAAAAGTCTTTTATTACGTTTGTTGTAACATTTTGCCCCGTGTAGTGTTGTAACAACCAGCCCCTGGCTTGGAGTTGAATGTTACACACCTCTTTTCCTAAAATTTGTTAATTTATTCAATTCCTGATAGTCTGGTATATAAAAAATATATTAAAATTAAATTCTGAATAGTTACATAATTAAACAAACCTATATGTAGGTTAAAAAATCAAAATAATAAAAAAATATGACCTTATATTAAAAAAATGTCACAACCAGCCCCAGTCTCCCCTACATACGTATAAAATGCAGCCGCAACATCATCTTTTTTTGTTATATTCGTCCATCCAGCGAAAACAGTGTCATTTATCGAGATAAAAAGTATACTAAGTGTTAACCCTCTGTAAGTTATTGATATGTGCATATTGTTACAATTACCACATGCCAAAACGGTGAAGAAAAACATGGTGATGAAACCTGCACATTAAGATAACAGATTTGCCAAACCTGCCAAGCCGACTTGGACAAGCGTGGCGGGTATTTTGTCCGTTCCCAGTGGGAGAACCGAGCCCAGCAGTGGAACCTTTATGGACTGTTATTATTTAATGTTACTATAAGTGATGATCTGCAATATAAGCTACCATTGTGTCGCGTTTTAATTAAACTAGTTGGGCATTTTTACTCGACTCTCTAACGGACAGACAAGAATTCTAAAATTGCATCCGGATTTTTTCCATTTTTAAATTCGCTATACAAACTCGATCATTTTTTTACAATGGGACATCCGTTTGTGGGAACCCACAGTGTGGGACTCACACGCCGGCTAGTTGATCGGTCGGAATACCCACTAAAACCCCTTGGTGTCTTGTCGCCAATGTCAGGGCCCGCGAGTACGAGATTTCACCGCGACCCCGACTAGCGAGGGCATCCTCTACGTGCAGCTACTCTCCTGACCTGTCATAAGAGGCGACAAAACAACCCATAGCCAAGTGGTAGGTAGGGCATTTGCTCGACTCGATGGCTACCACCCCTGATCTCGAGTATGACGCCATAACAACTTTAGAGTTGTTCCGGCATTAGTGACCAGGTTCCAGACTCCTTTTAGAGAACAGCAGCGCATCTGTAGCACCTTTGGTGCTTTAAATATCCATAGGCGATGGTAATCGCTTTCTATCAGGCGGGCCGTCTACCTGTATGCTGTTAAAAAGTAATTAAATAAAATGTTACCTTTGGACGTTTCCACTCGAATCGGAAAGGCGGGACCTGGTGGTAAAAAATGGAGCCCATCACAGGCGGAAAATCAGGATCCTCCCACAGCACACGCTCCTGTAAACACTGCTCCTTTATCGTTGCGTAGTCCGACATCCTACAAAACAAGTTAATTGTTTAAAACACAGAAAAGGAAATATTATACTTTCACCCGCCAACTTCTATTATAAATACATCTATATTATTCTGTTAGGAGTGGCATGATTTTTATACATGTCCGGTAAAAATATTAAATCACATTAATAATGCATACACACACTAAAATGCTCATAAGTTAGCATTAAACATTTGTTATGTCACTTATCAGAAGAAACTAGACTCAAAAGTACGTTTATACTACTTTTAACGATAGTAAAATCATCATACTTTAGCTAACTAACTACTCTAATATCGTTCATTGTGATATTATTAATATAGTCATTTCTTCTAATAAAATAAATATTTTTCATTATGTCATCTGATCCTACAATTTCCTCATTGAGTCAGAGGACGAATGCCTACGAAGCGGTTCGATTCCACTTCCATCGTTTGCATCGCCAACAATATTTAGACAGCCTACTTTCAACTTGTACAACTACTTGAGCCCGTGAATTCGTTGTTGAGAATGACATAGGCAGGAAATCAAAGTTGGACTAAAAGCTTCATACGACAACATTGCTAACGGAGATCAAACGAGACTTATCAGTCACAGAGTATTTCTTAGTCTTATTTTTAGTACATTTTTTTTATTAGTATCATATATACCCAGCTAGATATTAAAATGAAACATACCCTTAAGTTTAAGACAAGATTTCTGTGTCAAATTCCTATATTTTCTCTGATATTCGTCGAAGAGTTTAACAGCCTATTTGAAACAAACATTTTGATCATGGAGTACATAAATATAATAAGAGAATTTTGATAGATTGAGAAGTAAAAGTCTATTTTTTTATGGTTAGATATAGATAAATAGTTCTTAATTTAACCTTGGCATTTATTTTTAAATAACAAATAGACACTTCAATATAATATATTAGTATTTATATACCATATGTATACACACATGCATAATACATGCGAATGAGCATCTTCTAATATATGTAAATAATATAACTAAACGCCCATGTGTCAAATGTCAAGAATTTTTAAGTTTCCTAACTTTTGACAACTTTAATTCCTTTGTTATTTATATTTAATAATACAGTATAAAAGATAGCAAATAGTCAAGTGCATTATAAAGCTGCTACTGGTTTCTGCAATACGATTACTGAACATCGAAAGTGACCTTATGATCTCTGACATCTTGTTATGGACAAAATGTATTGCGTCATCATCGAACGTATTGAAAAATATAATCAATACTAGTATTGCAAGTTTTGAGGATTTTTAGATAAGTTCTGATTTGATTTTTGTTTATAAGCAATTTCTTCATTAATTTATAAATGTTAATTTATTTTATTGCGCTGAAATGCGGTGCTGAGCGTCTGTCTGGGTATGCGGAATGTGTGAGTGAGCATCCGCTTTCCCATAGCCCTGGCATAAAACGAAGGAAGGAATACTGAGAGGTTTTAGTAGGTATCCCTAACTTTAATAGCAGTGGTACTCCTTCGTGTGTACTAGTACCACCCCGGCGTGGCGAATACCACACGCCCCCGGGTTTACTCCACGGCGCTGGCTAGGCTAGATAAATAGTTATATACATTTTCGCTGTTTCGTCAATGCAACGTAAAGCAATAATAACTATTAATTAACGATATAATGAAAAAAGATTTTTGCAAATGGGACTTGATACCTTTTAAGCTAGGCCGCAAAACTAGGCAACCAGGCTGCAACAACCATAATATTAAGTAGTCAATTTTAAGAACTAGTCAACCACAATGATTCATACTCAGCACAATTCTGGGATTTTAGCAAAATTAGAGTCTTAGATTAGAGTATAGTGGATTATGTCGCAGATTACGAAACAATAGCAATTCTTAGCGGAATCTCAGACACAACAAATAGAGACGTAATAGAAAATCACCGGGGTTGACCGTGCGCATTCTAATTCCTGCTGAAGCCAGAAATTATTGCCCGTTTAGTACGGGAGGTTCAAGGAACCATCATACATGGAACTGGCTGCCACAGCCAGGCATCCTAAATCGCAGCCTGAGATTAATATTCAGTTATAGCATGAAAAAAGAATTATACTTCCATGGTTATATAGTTCCCCCTGTTTAATGCATAAAGTCTAATCTGTTTGGAGCTCTATGAGACTTAACTAAACTTAAGTAAAATTTATTGTTAGATACTTTTTTATTCGTACTGATGTACTTTATAATAAACTAAATTATAAATAAATTACACTACAAACTAAAACTTAGAAATTAAATACTACTATAAACATATTTTACAAGTAAAAGATGTAGCCCAGATCGTTGTCGGTGGGAACGTTCCCAAAATGCTGGGTTGTATGGCAACGCTTATTCGTTGCCCTAAATATAGGCAAGCACTTTGGTAACGCGAGACTTCTTTCAATCGGCTTGAAAGGTCTCGATAAAGTTGATAAGCCTCACGTCCCCAGATTTGTTCAGATTATATCAGAAATTAGAAATAATAATCTAATTATTATTAACCCATTTATCCTTCCATCCATTTTAATATTATATAAAATTATTAGAACTAGGCATGTTTGCTGAAGGGTTTATTGCGCCGCTTCTTCTCTTAAAGCCACAACATGTTGTGAAGCGTTGGTAAATTAGATTAGGCTCCCATGGAGTAAATAATAACCATAAACAAAATTAAAACTAAATAATTAAAATGAACAGGTTGGCGGTAGGCTAAAGAAAAACTTTAACAATACTCGTTGGACAAATGTCATCTTTGTCGTCCGTGACCACGGCTACTGAAAAGCGGCCGAAACGTCGGATAAACCAAAATCAAATAAATTACCGCGCTTAAAACCGTTAAAACGTAGTTTTATTATGATGTTGTTATTAATTACGTATGACGTGAAATATTAACAGATAACGTGTATATACACACTGATGTAGGTATTCATCAACTGCATTATTTTTAACATTATAAAAAACGCATTTGGCCACTATAACACTATCGCAAATTACTTTATCACGACATTAAAAATTTAAATGAATGTAGGTTTATTTAGACTGATATTAAATGGGATATCGAAAGTAATTTCTTCAATAAATAGGTATACATGAGAATAACCTAACTAAATACTTAAAAATAAGATAAATTATAAATAAATTAATATAAAGAATGTAACAAATGGCTGCCAGAGGGAAGCGTGCCCTGAATGCAGATTCGACGCTGACATTTATACTTTTTTAATGGTGACTGACGGTATCTGTGATAATATTACAGATATACGCCGTTTTATGCAGATATAGTCAAGGGCTTAAGGCCATTTTCGGGAATGTGGCATTATTAATGACGTTAAATATTGACTATTAAAGTATGTTTAAACACTAATCCGACTATTCGTTAACGGCTTTATTTTTAATGCTTGAAATAAGACGTATTCGGTCACAACCTAAATATAAACATTAATCGCAGGTGTAACAGCACCACAACATCCGTGTAGTGTATAAACGAGACAGTATCCAAGCATCGTTCGTTTATTTCCGCCTGGGGGCGGAGCATCTGAATCTGCCGCGTACGCAATATAAAATAAAAGAGCCCTCAGCCTAAGTAACTCTTAGGCCTTGTCCGCGCAGCGATATTTCACCGCGAGATTTTTAGTCTCGCGTATTAAATTCCGCGACCGGAATTACACCTAGTACGCACTGCGAATAAAATTTCGTACTATTTTTTTCAGTTTAATTCAGTTGTCGGCTGAGACGCACGTGTAAAAAGGACATCCGAACTAAAATTTTAATTTATCTAATGCTAAGGCGGCGTAACAGACGTATCAAAAGATGTCATGAACATTGGATTCACCCACTTACGGCATTGAGACCCATGAAAGGATTTTTCTACATAAAATATCCAGAGTTGCGAAAATACAGCAAAAAGTTTTTTTAGCTATTACAGAATGACAATAAAATCATTCGATAATTTACTACAACTTTCAATAGCGACGTTGCACGACTGAGCGAAATGCGCGAATTTTATTCCACAGTGCGAACATAGCCATACTTACTTTATACAGTACAAAATATTCGCACGGAAATAAATAGCACCGCTTCGCGTTCAGTTTGCAACAAGTCACAGATTTTTTTACCGCCAGTGCGGCTACTCCTATAATATTTAATGTGTTACAGAATTACGAGAAAAAAACGTGCTGTGAAATATCGCTGTGTGGAGGGGCCCTTAGATAAGCACTTTTAAAAATATAAACTTTATTAAGTTAATTGGATTATGTTTTACTTGTTATTAATGTTAATGTTCTCGGTACAGTAACATACTCGACCCAAATATACTGCATACAATGAGTTTTCTTTCTCACCTCGAAAACTGATTGTTCGACTTGGAAAATCCAATGTGTGTATACAATTTAACCATGCGGCCCTATTTTTTTAACATTACTTTCACTAACAACACTGTCTTCCATTGCTGATGAGCCATGAGCGCAAAATAGTTCAATCGTTTTTTTTAATACTTTTTATCAAGTCTGTGTGGTTAAACAGTTGCAGAGGTTTTTTATGACTTTTTATCAAGTCTATGTCTGTGTGGTTAAACAGTTGCACAGGTTAATAAATGTTGCTAACAAAAATAGGAATGCAGACATATTAAATAAATTCCAGCATTATCTTATGCTAATACATATTATAAAGCTGAAGAGTTTTTGGAACGAAGTTCCTTATTTTTGTTTGTTTGTTTGCTTGAACGCGCTAATCTCAGGACCTACTGGTCTGATTTGAAAAATCTTTTCAGAATTAGATAGCCCATTTATCGAGGAAAGGACTATATAACATCACACTAAGACCAATAGAAGCGGAGCACCAATGAAGAATGTTTCAAAATTGGAGTAATTTTTTAAATTACTATTCTTTTAACTATTCGCGGGTAGAAGCTACGAGTAGTATACAAATAAAATTACAGGCGTTATAAATAATTGTGTGTGTTTGTGTGCTTGCGTGCCTATGTGCGTGTTTATAGGATACTTTTTATTTGCATATGCAATCCTACGATCTATTCCTAATAAATTAGGAGGAGTTATTGCATTAATTATTTATATATTTTTTCTGCTCCACCTACTTCGCCAGATTAGTTAAGAATTTCTTTTAAACTAGGTTGCCTGGAAGAGATCGCTTTAAAAGCGATAAACCCGCCTGTTTTTTTGCCAAGAAGTATTGTAATTATGCATTTTGTTTTTGTATTTGTTTTTTTTTGGTGAGCAATAAAGTGTTATCTATCTAATTATATCTATTTTAATTTTAATCATTTTACCATTAACTTTTAATAAAAAAATACATAGATAAAAACGCGCATATGTAAATATTTTTCCGAGATATGGGACTACGATGATGCGACGGACGGGCGTTAAATGCAGAAATTGAAAAATTCAGGGACATTTCGGTTTAATGTTTGCCATTAGAAAGTAAATTTTAACCGTGGAGGACCAAGTGCGGTAAATGACATGCCGACTCGCAGCGACCCAGTTGTTCAACGCGTCTCCGCATTATCGGCAAGCTTGAGTTGTTGTTAATCTACGTAACGTAAACAGAACAAATTTAAATTATCAAAGATTACAGAGCATGAGATTATTTTACCAACATTACGCTGAATCTGGTTCCAATTTACTCAATTAGGACTTACATTAACTTTCCACACAACACCACGCTTTGCTACCATGTAGAATATTGAGAATCGGCTGTGGTCCGGTTTTTGACGATATTTAAAAGAGATTATTAAAGATACTACTATTTTATCCATGCAGGAACGGAGAAAGAATATAATTTCCTGCGGCCAGGTGGCCTGTCGTAAGAGGCGACAAAACAACCCACAGCCAGGTGGTAGGGCATTTGCCCGACTGGATGGCTACCACCCCTGGTCTAAAGTATGTCGCCACAACAACCTTGAGTTGTGTTCCGGCATTAGTGACCAGGTTCCAGACTCTCTTAAGAGAGCAGCAGCGCATTTGTAGCACCTTTGGTGTTGCAAATGTCCATACGCGATGGTAACCGCTTTTCATCAAGTAGGCCGTCTGCCTGTCTGCTGAACTCCTGCGATAATAAAAAAATAGGATATGCCCGCGAATTCGTCCCTACTTGACTTGAAATTCCCGCGGGATTCCCAGGACACAAAATACCGATGTATTTAAAAAGGAATGTCCGCTATCGTTTTAGTGAACACTGTCGGAATAAGCTAATTTGTACGCACCCGAACAACTACAAACCGCTACCAGGAAAATTCCCGCGAGCTTTCCAAATCAAATAAAATATCACGCATTTTATTACATTAAAATTACTATTGACCAGTAAAAAAATCACATTGGAATTTGATTTTTTGAAATCTCGCCATTATAAAATAATTCCCAGAAAAATTCCCGACGGATTTCCAGGATAAAAAGTAGCGCAGACAGAGTTTAAGAATTAGCTGTCGTTCAGCGAAAACCGCATCGAAATCGGTTCAGTAGTTGTTACGTAAATCTCGAACAAACATACAAAAAATCTAAAAAAGTTGCATATTATTCTCCACCGTTTATACATTTGTCTTTTTAATAGCTTCAATGTACAGACACGGCTGTTTAGAGTTTTATAATATTATAGATAAAAACCACATTTAACTTGTAAGCTCTTTAAATACCTTAAAAAACCAGACCACTGCCGATCCTCAGTACTACATTAAAAAATTCTTAGAAATCGTCTAGAATGGGCCGTAAGAGTCAATACAAAAATACCTTTAAATTATAAATACACTTTTGTAAAAACGTTTATAACGAATTTTAAATAATTGCACAATATAATAGAAAGTATAATTAACCTCTGTGTAACGATTTTTTTCAACCATTTAAATTCTAATTTTAATGTTTAGTTGTTGTTAGTTAAATATTAGCCCCTGCAATGCCGTATTACTTTCGTAAAATGATGGTAAACAATTAAAAATAATATATTATAAGAAATAACATCTCATGTGAATTCTTCATTATATTTCACTGAAAACGTAACCAGTGGCTAAATTCGGTATTTTACCATAGAATGAGATTGGGCACGCAACATGAGGGTGGTTAAAAAGTTCATAACACAAACTTTCCAGGTTTTAAAGTATGTTAATTATAATGTAATGTATTGTAATTTCTATTTTGAGTTTGCTTACCTTCCTAAAGCTAACTTCATTGTAAGAAGTAATAAATTTCCTAGTATTTTTACTCCATGATACAAATATTTTCTAATCTTCAGATTTGTTATATATCAGGTTTACATGTACTAATGTTAAGTATTTACCAGTGGCGCGGGGTGACGGCTAGGGTAAGCCGGTTGAAAAAACATACTATATGTATAATATACTTTTCATGTGTTTATTTATTCTCAATTTTTTTACATCTTTTTCTAAAAAAAAATATCATTACTCTTTTATAAAAATACATAAAAAATAAAATACATATTCAATAAACAAATATAAAATCTTGCAGATCGCCGCCAGCGGGGCCTTGGGTCCAAACTGCCGGTTGGTAGGGGTCCAGAGACAGGAACCTCCTCACAATTTGTGTCGTGTCCAAGAATGCTGCCTTCTGTATCTGGCCCTTCACCCAGCTTCCCAGCGAAAGCCAGACGTTCGAGGCTTTTCGCTGTAAGACCCTTGACGGTAACCGTCAAGCACTATGTTGTACTATGTTGTAACTATCGGCACAATGCTCGTTGACTCTAGACGCCACAATGCTCGTTGACTCCAGACACCACATAGCGGTAACCTCGTGAGGGACATCTAAGTTATCATACTTACTTTATTATTGCAATTTTTTTTTTTTAATTTTGCATTCTTATCTCATATTTTGAATCAACAGCCGGTGCCCGATCGAACTAGGGCGCGTTCCTTTAGTATCTCACAATGCCCAAAATGCTCCGTCTGCTATTCCACATGGCGACCACGGTCGTTATTATCGTGGCGAAAACGTCATTGTTTACATGACGTCATTGTATTCGATTACACAACGCTCATAACGACCCATGACAGGAGCTGGGTCAAAGTGGGCGTTGACCACAGATCATTAATTCTCTCTAACGATTGACATTGAAAAAGGTGCAATTTTCAAACAACGAATTACATCATGTATTTCGTCGTTAAAGACATCAACGCTCCATAGTCCTTTCCACTAGAGTTTATGATTGTCCCGCAAACAAGTGGAACGGGAAAAATCGCGGTCATGAACGTGGTATTAGCTAATATATATTGCTATTTAATCCAATATATGTGGAAAACTAAGCTACACTAATACAGTAATAATATATGCACGTATAAAAAATGTAAACTCCAATAAATTCATGAAGCTTTCGGCCTTTTGGTCACTTCGCTAGATTCTTAGCTGGGGTAGACTGAGGGGAATCGTTATATTAAGTCCTCGCCACTGGTATTTATCGGGGAGGGGAGAAATTTATAGTTATTTCACATTAAGATGCGTTTTAACATTTCTCTTTCAATCGCAGAGCCATAAAAAAATCGCCTTCGCCAGGACATAGGTAATTACAATTTTACTAAAATACCTATAAATATTGGCTTTTCTACCACTTCATTTTTCATAATACGTAATACCTGTAGTGTGTACCTATGCATACTACGCTGAGCATCATTCTAACAGTAATTAGCTTGAAAATAAATTTCCTTATTATTAGTGAATATAAAAAGATTTGACAAAAACAAAACGGACTTCAAAAGCAAATAATAAATAATTTATACAACATCTTGTTTTGAAGGCGGTTAAAAAGCATACAATAAAAGACTTAATTTTCTACAACTCGAGGTCGGTGCATTTTGCAAATCTGTTGTTGTAGGTATTTTGTTTCACTTGGCACCGATTTAAAGATGTAGATAATATTTAAGTATTTTGATGTCTTTTGACTGCCTGCGAAACGAGATTTTATAGATAATATTTATTTTTGCTTTTTAAATATTACTTCTGAAGTCAGTTTTGTTTTTGTTAATAAAGTTATTTTAACACAAAAAACCATCGTCGCAATATAAGGAAACAAAAGAAGTTAACATCTCAAGAACTAAATGTCTCCTAGATATGGGGGTTACAGAAGGAAGAAATGCTCCTCCCCTCCATTCCCTTCCCCCCAATACTACAATTACTATGCTAAAGATTAACCTAATCCCGTAACAATTCAAAAAAACATATAGGCAGATTGAGAACCTCCTCATTTTGGAAGACAACTAAAAACAATATTTCTAGTCTTACCGCATTTTATCGTATGCGACTTTTGTAATTTTATATGATAACTACTTTTTTTCCGCATAGGTAGGTATGATATTTTTAGGTATTATTTTGTTTAACTACATTCAATTTTTAATTCAGTAGGATTTAATCAACGTAAAATTGAGTTTTAAAATAAAAATTAAATAATAGTTTAAAATAACTTTTGCAAGGATTTTTTGTATTTAGGAAAAAACGTCGCTTACGTTAAATCGGAGGTAATGGCTCGATTAATGAGTAATTGTGGTGAGATAATTATGCAAAAAGCTTTCTTTAACATCTTATCTCAATCAAATATGTGACTTAATGTCGGTAAACAATTGTATTATTCTACTCTTTAAATAATTATAAGGAATTCGCTACGTGCACTTTCAAAACTACCCATGTATTAAAATATTGCCTAACCGGTCATCACTTGAGCAGAAAATAAGATCACTTTAACTAGTAAGCTTACAAACTAATGTCAACATATTAATTATTAATAATGTGTGAGTAATATAACAATTACCTTAATTTATTTGTACACTTGAAGATATTTACAAGCTTTTCAACGCAGGAATAACACACACACGTGAAACTGACTATCGACGTATAAGCGTTAACGGGACTGACTGAACTGGCTGACTGGCTGTTCGCGGGACGACGAAGCGTGCGCATGGTGTGATGCGGTTGTGTTGCCATCCGCATCCTAACTTTAGTACATTCGATAGATAGCGTACTCAATAGTAACTAGAATTATAATCTAGACCCCGAACTTAAAAAATGTCATCCTTATGCTTTTACTGCCAGTCTGTTTAACTATCATAACTCGGAAGTACTACAATTTTGGTCTTAAGTACCAACACCTAAATAGATGCCTAAATTTTAATCACTTGCTATCAAATAATTAGTAAGAATCCTATCCTAATTATAAACTCCTCTTGAGTCGAGTTTAGTAAGATTCTGCTAAAAACTGGTAGTCTTTCTAGTCTGCTAACCCCTAAATTAATTCTGTTTAAACTCTGGCTAAGAGGCAAGATTTATATTTAAATAACACAAACAGATAAATGGCCTACCTAACAGTAAGTACCATCCATTACCATCGCACATGGAAGTTTACAACACAAGGAGCAAAGCCAACGCATTTTCAGCCTGTAGGGTGAAATAAAAGAGATGAGATAAAAAGGATAGAAAAGAGGAATCATACACAAGAAATGTGATGCAAAGGATAAGAAAGAGGAATGCTACCAGAGGAGGATAGGATAGTTAATATGGAAGGGATGAGAAATTAGGCCATCGGAACTTTCACTCATTGTATGAAACACAATTAACATAAGACTAATCGTTTGTAGTTGATTTTCTGTGAAAACAAAGTGTCTAACTGATCAATGCTGCCCTACAAGCTGTAAAATGATTCCAGCATTGCTCTTCCAAAACCTTGAAACACCCAACATCAAGACACACCCAGATAGTGGTTTTCATTTCAAACGACTAAAATTATAAAAGAAAATGCATGTCAGCTATCTAAAATTACGAGATACCGCTGCAAAAATCGTATTTTCAACAACAATGTTTGCTCTTTTTCGTTCTTTAGTCGATTGTTTTGATTACACCCTATGAGTGTTTAGCATTTAAATTTCGTTTATGTGTACGACACTTACATGGATACTACGCAACTCATTTTATAAGTGGAAAAGTCCTCAGTCAGGGACTAGACAGAAACCTTTATAACTAAAGCCATATTAGTTTTAAGGGAAAGAATATTCCAATTAATATTTTCTTAAGTTTTCGCGCCTTGTATACATAATAAAATTACGTTTTAAAGGTTTTAAGTGCGGTAATTTATTTGATGTTTGTTATTCCGACGTGTCTTTGTTCACTTTGTCTTCCGTGATCACATAATATAAAGATGTCGAGCGTCAACGAGTATTGTTAAAGTTTTATTTGGCCTAGGCTAAAGCTAATCTGTAGACATATCAAAAATCAAATAAATTAATATTCCAATTGATTTAAACACAAAGATAATTAAGGCATCACCGGTTAATTAAATTTATTAAGCAAACGAATCAAATTGCACACAATCAAAACCAGTCTCCAAGACTACAAAGTAATTTATATATATTATTTAATAAATACCATATTTTAATTTAAAAAAAACTGCATTCACTAACAGTATGTTCCTAAATCTAGCGATACAGTCGTAGATTTGGCAACACTGGATGCTGCTGTCGCGTGGTGCTCGAGCGCGCTAGCCAATGGGGACGTTTCTCGAAGAAATACTGTTATGGAAAATGGATCGTTTTTAAAAATTTTATATTTTTCTATCATGTAATAGATTTAATATAATTTTGAGTTTATTGAGATTGAACTTATACCTATGTAATAGCCTTAATCAATCGTATAAGTGTAGAAATATGCACACACCAAAAGAATTGTCTAAGGAGGTTAAATAATACCTACAATTTAATTAAAAGTAATTTACCTATTTACAGGAAACATGGAGATAAACGTTATTAAAATTCAATTTCTATTATTTATATTTCGATTTTCGCTGTCTAAATCTACTCACAAAATATATATTGCTAAATATTAGGCATATACCTACTGAAACATATTATTTGAGTTAAACATAATTCATATATTATGTTTAACTCAATTTACCTACATTTTAAAAATATAATAATATTATCTGGTAATGAAAAATCATTTTTCCATTTTTCATATATGAAAGTACGCTTGGAGTCGCCTAATCATAAAAAATAAAAACTTCGTTTAAAAAAACCGACTTCAAAAACTAAAAAACTAAAATGTATAAAATAACTTATTTCTAAAGCTATTATTATTAATATATATTATCTAAAACATCTTGAAGTCGATAATTTCAAGAAATAAAAGTTCTTTAAATAAAACACGGTTTAGATAAAAACATTTAATTTATTAAATTAAGTGTTAGACAAAACTTTTTTTATTTTGGCATTGTATTTTGGTCTTTTCTTTTTTAGAACACATTTTTTGTATATATTATTAAAAATATTAGCTGCTACAATATTTGTTGAAAGTAGGTCAAAAACATCATTGTTAACATAGCGATTCTTTTTTAAATTCCTCAGAATACTCTTTAAAGATTCGTTCTTTTTGGCAAGACGTTTATTTTTTTGTTTCAATGTCTTTATTCGCCGGACATGCTTCTAAGAAAGTATTTGTTTGCGGCGTAATTAGGACCTTAGTTTCGCTTTTTTGGCGTGTCAAATATAAAGTCCACATCGAATATATTCACATTACCAATCTTCTAGTTTGATTGAGCGGGCGAATGTGGTTGTTTAACCTGAAATAAAAAAAATGTTAGCCTGTAACTCTCTAACCTGAAACCTATTATGTCCACTGTATGTCGTCAAGTTAGATTTAATATTACGTTATAAAACCTATAACCAGTGGAACAGCACAACATTCCCAATTATATCTTATTTATTAAAATACGACTTGTCGTTTAGAAGGTATCAAGGAACAAATTACCACAAAAATAATATATACATAGCTTGGCAAAATTATAACCTGTGGCTTTGCCATAGTCAGGTCTAAAGCCGGTAGCGCTGGTAATCTGCTCTTAATACTATAACTAAGTAATGATTAGTACTCACATTTTTAGAGTTTTCCAAGCATAATCCAGACTCTTCTGCTATCATGGCTAAATGCTGAAAGATTGTAATAGTTATTATTCGATTACTCATAATATTATATAATAAATGTGATTATAAATTTAACGACAGAGACTTTAATTATTTATTATCAATAGTTATAATGTTAGTTAATTTCATCCCCATTATGAAATATATTTTGTTCTTAGTTACAGTTCTTGAATTATTACATTATAATTTTGTGTACGTACATTTTTAAATCTAATTACTGAAATACAGCTAGCGCTGTGGGTTAGGGTGAGAGGAGCAGCCTGGTTACTGCTGGAATGCGTGATAGAAAGGGAAGCCAGATAGAGGTTTACCCTCCCATAAGAAGTCATCACTTCAAAAATAATTTTATACTTATAGATTACTTTTTACTAAATTATTATCTCATTTTCATACATTTGAGATAAATATTAACCATCATCAGTGACAAATAGCTACTGGCTGGTAGATTTCCACACAAAAAGAACTTGCCTTTTCATATGTGACGTATTAAAAGAGTTCATCAGATTAAGATATGGCTTTTACGCCTGATTTCGGTAGAGAAAGAAGTTGTCTGTTTAACTAATCAATTTCTATGTACTTTCTCATATTTAAAATGAAAAGCAGAGTGTTAACCTCGATTGAAAGGCCTATTTAGGCACTCGAATTAGGTCACTTTCCCGTGTAACAATCTACTAGAGAGTCGAGTTCTAGATTTTTATTTCAGGGGAAGACCGCTAGTATGAAATAAAACGGTTTTAAAAGTATTTTTATTTAACTGTTTTATTACTCTTAGAATATATGTATACACTTATTTAGAGACCTATATCAAAAACTATATACATACATGTTACTTATTATAACACAATGACATTTTGTGCAAAAACCGTGTTGTTTTGCAATTAAATGAATTCATTATTTCATTTTTCTGGTATTTGTTGATAAGACTAAGTACTATCTACGATCCGTGATAAATTCCTTGGAATGGTGCCATTTTTCAAGTATAATTGGCTGCTTATTCATCACTACACAGTTCGGTCACTCTAAGAATGTATTTACGTTTTATGTTAATTTAGTTTAAATTGTCATGGTGATATAAAGTAATAAATACAGAAAGCATTTTTTTTAATTCTGAGCCGTTCGTCATTACAATATAATCCACCCATATGCTCACAAAGTCGGAACACATTCTAAGAGCGATCGGACTATAGTGCAATATCCCATCTAAAGTTCGTTTGCCCCGGGGTCCAGGTCCCGCTGTCCTAATTTTTCTTCTGGAGTTCGCATAGTTTTAATTATTCCTCCTCCCATGTGATCTATCATGACGTCAAGCCAGCATTTCTTATGCCTTCCACATTTACAGAGACCTGGCGGAAGCCACATGACTGGGGGCCAATTGTGCTAAAACGATGTCGTCAAAATCGCAGGACACTATCGTCTCAGTCGTAGTCTTGCCTGATTTTGGTATTATCTTAATTCCAATGGCGTGCCCGTGGCAAGCCACTCTATCTTTTAAGATATTTATAAGGGAAAACTTGCGAAATAAAAGTGCAAAACTTTGATGTATCATTATTCATTTCTGCTAACGTTAATGGTAATACCAATTTTTCTACTATTATTCCGTAAAATACGAAATTTTGTCCCTATCGCAAAGTTTCAATATCTTCGCAAAGTCAATATATAGTAGTAAAAGCAGAAATTGACCACTGAATGCTACCATCCCCACATAACTTGCTAATTTCCATAAAACGTAGCAGTACTTTACAAGAAGAATAAGGAACAGCCTTGCAGTAAAATCGTAAATGCTAATTTACATAGATCCAGCTAACTTTGAATTCGAGCTGACTTAATAGCATTATGTTATTTGAATTAAATTCAGAACAGCGCTGTCAAGTCACTGCTGACTTTAATATTCCCGTATTATTAATATTGAATATTTTGAAGCCTGTGATAATGGCCTCGTGTAAACGACGAAGTCAGCAATATCGGGAATTCAAGTAGCTGAGATTTGACATTCTGCCTTGTTGTTCAGACGATGGCGATTTGCGGGATCTTCAAGTCCTAATTGTTTTAACAACAAAGCATAACCTATAGCTTTATTTTTATTGTCTATCCATTTTCTTACGAAAAATCATGTCTTTCTAGATAATTGTATTTCTAACATTCCCGTTAACTCATCCAACAGTACATACGAAAATTTTCACAACAAATAATTCAGTCGCATCAGATTCTGCCGTTTACGTTTTAGATTTCAATTCAATAAAGTTGATACACTCTGATAAATAAAGTGTAAATCAGTTCTCGGTATCAGCACTGGCAGCACACGCCTTTACTCGTACTAACCCAATTTAAGCCATAAAACAACCCTTCGCTCATAGCCCGCGCTCCAATCACACTTGGCGCCACCCAAACTGTACTTGTTTCTATGGAAAATCTCAATTAAAAGGTTCAATCAACATTTTATTATTTAAACATATTTTTAAACCTAAACCAGTCAGAAATTTAAAGTCCTAATAACTGCTATTAAATTTAATGAAATACACGAAATTTACGAAAAGAAAAGGTCAGTATCTTTAGATGACAACCTATCCTAGGCACAGGTTCCCTAAACCAGTGTAGTGTAATAAGAGTTTAAGTCTTCATTGACAGCCTATACATTAATTGTACTAAAATAATTAGCTTGGAAATACATTGATTATAATATAGTATTTTTTACAATAAATAAATTTTGTTTTCATTAATAAGCGTAGGTGCATGAGCCTTTAGCTTTTTACATTTAGGTTCAAAGTTCTTGATAAGTATAGTTTAGACGTAATACGAATGTTGCGTGGCAGGGCATGAGGATTGTGCTTGATGAGGTCCACATCCGACGACTACACGACACGAGGGCACTGGTGACGTCGTATATTGCTGCAACATAAAAACTATAATATCATATACATATCTTTATTTTTGACAAAGCTACCATGACTATGGTCTATTACGGTTTATATTATAATATCAGCCCTTAATAGAACGCTTGGCATACACGACATAATTATCCTAAGTACTCATGCAGGCGCAAGCATGGGCCCATAGAAGCACAGAATTACCAGTGTTATTCATTTTGAGGTAGCGTAAGTTTGAAGGCTCTACAAATTTACGCTAACTCTATATGAATAATACTGCAAAACTTTAAGAACCTTCTATCCCTCTAAGAACGGATAAAGAATTGTGATTTCAGTTGCCGAACTGTTGTTTTTGTAAAGAGGCAACAAAAGAACCCACAGGCAGATGGTAGGGCACTTGCGCGTCTTGGTGGTTACCACTCAGGTGGTTCTAGCTACCATAACAACACTGAGTTTTATTCCGACTTCAGTGTCCAACTTCCAACACTCTTCAAAACCAGCAGCACATTGGTTGTACCTTTGACAGTGTAAAGTGACAGTGACAGTGTTGATAATCGTCGGTAATGCCTTTCTAAGGTAATCAGTTAGGCTGACACCCTATTTGCTGGCTGGAGGCTCGATTACTTCATTAATAAAATAAGGACGCCTGGCATATCTCTCTACTGTGAGCCGCGTAAAAGAACTTCGTTCTAATAAATCTATGTATTCATCATGCTGAACCGTGCCTATAAGTATCCCTATATACATTGATGTATATCTATCTCCTGGCTCACGTACGCGACGCCGCGGCACGGCTAACTAATATTTTTTAGTAGACAATATGTAGGTAATATTCTTACATTTTGACAAGTAGCTAATTGATTTACGGTTATGTTCGTAGTGCCTAGCAGACGCTCCTCCCTCTCAAAGTCAGGTTCTCGGTGAAATGACCCTGGAACAGAAATAATGAAATGACGTCAAATATAACGAAATAATTGAACAATATAATAATTAAACATTTTGAATTGACAACTAGAAAAAAACTAAGTAATTTTGGCCATTTACGAGTATACCTATACGGTTCTAAAAGTTTGTTAATTGGAAACGGATCAGTATGTTGATCGAGCGATATATTGTAGCCAGCCTAATGTGTACCTAATAGAAAATGGTGACCTAGATTTGAGCCTTGGGATAGAGAGTACTGATATTCTATAAATAAAAGAAGACAATATAATCAATATTAATCACGCTTAACTAAGCAACGGTTCCCTAGAACCTTAATTTCGTCTACAATAACGAGTAAGGGAAAACTAGAAGATAACGAAGAAAACCTCAGCGGGGCTGTTGTGCCAACATTTGAAGTCATTTAAGAAGCATGTTTGTGATAAAAGGAATTCGAAGCTGGCATCGCCATGGTAACTTAGTTACTGACGTACAAAAGCGACGGTGACCACTTTGCACCAGATGGCCCATCTACTGATTTGCATGTTTGTAAAAATCAAGATCTCTAAAAGATAGTACACTAAAGCATAGGTAATACATATCCTTACCATCAGATCGTGGTACCAGATCTGGGTTATGTTCTGCGGCTCCACCAGTTTTTGAAGCTTTGAAGCAAACCACAGTCACAACGACTACAGCAATAACTGCTATCATGCCACCAGCTGCTTCGACCCACAGAGCTGTTGAACTCGATGAGACTCGATCTGACACTGCTTCAAAAAATTTGCAGTACTTTCATAAAAATTTGGCCGAGTGCTTGGCAAGTGAGGGATAGATACATATATTATACATTAGGTAGATATAGAAAATGAACGGATATTTTATTACAATGCAATGAAAATGTGTATGTTAAGCCACGGTTCCACCAGGGCGCCCCAATGTCGGCACTCTCTGTTCAGCACAAAAGTGCTCTTCTGTTGAAAAGTTCGCGAACGGCCGACAACTTTTGTTCATGCACTAGTTCAAGTGGTGGACTTGCGACAGCGCACAGGCCCACGAATTTTGTTTTTGCCGCCACCCGGAGTGAAACATTGATGTAGCAATTGCTACATCAATGGAGTGAAAACATTTATTTGTACCTGCACATTTGGTGGCATCTGGCGGTTTCGTGTGTATTTCGTTCGTCTGATTATTAGTGATTACAGATCCAATAGCATTCAGCGTGGTCAGCACTTCAAAATATTCGCGCGATAATCGTGTGATGTGTTTAAATCTACACAAGGGATCCATTTTAAATTCTTCTAGAAATAGGTTCATCTCTTCATCACGTCTTTGTAGTTAAGACTTCATCATTAACGGCAACAACAATTAAAAACAGGAGTGCTCCCGCGGAGAACATATTGTTTGTCTAAAAATGTGCTGTACAACACGCTTACAAAAGTTTCGCAGACAGTTACGCACAGTTTTGCTGGTGTAAACAGAGAAACGATATCTACTAGGTGGAGTACGTGAACTGCTGAAGTTTTCCCAAAAAATGTTTATGAACAAATGTGCTGAACACTGTTTCGGTGGAATGGTGCCTTTATATTGTAAATTTTATGATCCGTTCTCATTATATTTAAGTTTTATAAACTGACAAGTTAGATTAAAAACTCACGATTCCTACAATATTTTTGTAGCATCTATTAGACAGAGTTAATCATTATATCAGGAAAATTACCAGATGCAGTTAAAGGTTTCATAGTCTGAAGGTGCATGATCTTGGATTCGCTCCTGCCCCGGACGCTGCTTGCATACACCACAGCAGTCATATTTAGGTCCTCATCAATATAACTCAAGTTAAAATCTCCAGCTGGATCAGACATGTTGTTTAATAAAGCACCATCGGCGTCCATGAGCTCCAGGTGTATTGTCTGCGGTCTTCCACCATTCCACGCTATAAAAAATATAATTTCAAATTCAATTCAAACACACAAATTTGTATAATATTTTCTTAAGTTTTCGCGACTTGTACACATAATAAAACTACGTTTTAACGGCGCATGCTGAAGAGTTTCTTGCGCCGCTTCTTCTCTTCAAGCCACAACATGTTGTGAAGCGGTGGTAAATTAGATTAGGCTCCCATAGAGTAAATAATATCCATAAACAAAATTTAAGACTAAATAATTAAAATTAACAAGTTGGCGGTAGGCTGAATAAAAACTTTGACAATACACGTTTGACAAATGTCATCTTTGTCTTCCGTGACCACGGCCACTGAAAAGCGGCCGAAACGTCGGATAAACCTAAATCAAATAAATTACCGCGCTTAAAACCGTTAAAACGTAGTTTTATTACACAAATTTGTAGTTGTATTACCCACAATTAGACTATGTCCTACCTTTCTTACATTGCACCCTCCAGGACGTTCCAAACGACCTTAGCACCATGCATTCAGGAGGTGAAGGAGGTCCTCCACTAGAGATTGTGAAGGAACAAGGCCTTTTCTGCTCACCGAAAGCATTTGTAGCCCTACAATGTAGTAGGCCAAGATCCCCGTTCCGAGGTAACCAAGTCAAGGTGGAGGAGTAACGATTGTCTTCACCTGGTACCTTCTGAATTAAGAAAGAGAAAAATGCTTATGAAATTGTACCAAGATTCATTTGCTTATAAACAAAACAGTATAATCGATCAATCGAATCGATTTTTGGTCTTCTTTGGCATGGCAGAGAAGTGTGATAATCTGGAATCATGAGATTAGTCAATCAGTAAAGGTTCTCCATATATTCAATATACTCTTTGGTTATGCCATTTTTATTAGAAACGTCAAAGATTGTTGCGACTTTCCGACAGATATTTATGTTTGTTTCATTAAAAAGTATTATAGATAAGATAAAACTTATAAGTTTTATCTATGGTATTGTTTTCTCGCAAATGTGTTAAAAACGTTGTATGACACATTGAGGTTGTTGGTCTTTACAAACTCGTGACTATGAAAACATTCGTCTACTCGTTTGCGAAAACCAACTTACCGTACTAGTATCATAAATAACTATTACAATATTCCGAAATGGAATAGAGCGAAGCAACAATTGGGATTAATAAATTGATTAAGGGTAGAAAGACCTTTGTTTGAGATTTCCGAGTCTGAGATCCAACCAATAATATTAACTAGCTAAACTAACCTTGACGCTAGTATACAATGTTCTGGAGTTTGCGAAGGTCCAGCTGAATTGGAACGGCTCAGGGCTGGCTTCGACAATGCAGGATACAGTTTCAGCTTCTTGTGGCATAGCGCCTATAGTCTCTTCCTTTGTAGTCAGACACATAGGGCGATCTAAAAGTAGGTGTTAATCAACATAAGAACAGATTTTCAAACTATACGAATATATTATGTAGGTAAATGTAAAAGTATGTTTGTTGGGGTATTTGTGCTTTCCATTTACGCAGACAAGAATTTTCGTGAAATGTAAATAATTAGATATAATCAAACAATAATGTTTTCTACAATAATTCTACGAGATACGAAGTTTTCTGGGAAATTTTAGGAACTTTGATGTGTTTTATTCTAATGAAAAGTGTATTCAATTAGATATTAGCAATATTCATATATTAATTATTTAAATACTAATCTAAACTTAATTATTTGTTTGTTATCTATTTACATTAGAACTAATGGTATTTAAAAAAAAACATCTTATTTAAAAATATTGTAAATATGATACGTAGTTGTTTTATATCGGTAGTCATAGGATGGTTTTTCCTTCATCGTCAGCACATGGTAATTGTCAAAATATGTACACGTTCTAACGGTTTTAAGCGCGGCATTTATATGATTCTTATTTCAACGAGAAAAAAAATCAAAAATAACAATCAAATAAATCACGCAGTTTTAATTATTATCTAGGTAGGTACTAGTCGCGAAATCATCTAGGATTCAAACTCAGGTCATTACAATGAGATGCTGATTCGAAATGAGTAACCTATGAACTAATTATTATCTATACTAATATTAGAACGAGGAAACATTTGTATTTTTGTATGTTTGTAACGAATAAATTTAAAAACTACAGGACCGATTTCAAAATTCTTTCATCATTAGAGTGCTACATTATCCCTGAGTAACATAGACTATATTTGTTACTAGAACAAATTAGGAATCCCTACTAAAACTTCAATAATGTAAACCAAGGTGTAAAAACTTAGCCATAACAACTCGTGCGACAGTCGGCCCAGAAGTTGTTTATAAGCAAGGCAGCGTGGCGAGCGGACGTGTCATGGCAACTGCACTTTTAAGTACCTAATAAATACTAAAGAAGTTTGATACGTACATCCAACAGTCAACATGACCCTGTCTTCGAAGACACCGTTGGGTAGGTGGGAGTTATGTGCCCTGCATATGAGCTCATGTTTGCTATCCCTCAAGGAAGGCGCCAACGTCAAAGACGACACGGTGTAGTTACCGTCGTGAAGCTCCTAATAATCAAAAAATTTCATTAGAACCTTCTAAAAGGATTTTACTAAATAAACTTGATGACTACTAAATGAATTTGATTGATGACAGTCTCTGTGGTTGAGCCGGCAAGTCTTAGCCGGTCGAACTCGCTGGAACCCAGAGGCTCCGGGTTCTAATAACGTAAATAACTTAATTTTCCGTTATTTGCTATGTTCTGGGTGTCTGGAGTCGGCTACAGAGTGGTCCGTTGTATATTACCCATGACAACTTGCAGATGTATATAAGCAGTGCCGGAACAAGACTTAAATTTCATGTGGGGAGCATATATTTTGCGAGGCCCTCTGGTAACGCAAAAAGATGGCTTTGAAAAACAATTTAAACTGACTACTGGAACTCGCCGGCGGTGGTTCCCGGTGTGACAGTTACCGCGGATGTCGCTAGCCGAAATAAGAAAATAGTTTGGTAAGAGTAAGGATTATCGTTAATAAAATCTTTCGACTTTTTAAACGCGACAAAAAAATGTACTCGTCCTTTCTTCGAGGTGCGAGGCCCCAAGGAGTGGGAGGGAGGCCGTAGAGCGTAGGTGATGCGCTACATCGCTCACGTTTTACGCCGTCTCTGCATATACGTATAAACAGGTTTATAGAAGAAGTCAATGAAGCAATAAGTGTATGTAGGCTTTAAAAATTCCTAATCTCTGTCTGTTCTTATGGGCTGTAAGGATTGTATCATATAATATTCCTTTGAATTTGAATGACTTATTGTTCTCGATCTTTTGTTCGTATTTTATGCAAATTAATGGAAGCCATAAAGCTTATAAATTAAGAATTCAAAGGAATGGTGGACACGTCACTAGGAGGCCATATCGAAATTATTATTTATCCATTTGGGATATAAGGTCGGTCAGTCAAAGGAATGAGTTAGTCGTTTTTCGACTCGATCGAAGAGCGTTACCTAGCGTACTCTCGGTGCAAGTATCTTATAACGACGGAGTATATGCGATTTATATGATTACGATTTTCGGTTTTAAGGTTTGTATTTGTTTTCTGGTTATATTTGTAAGAACTGTGAATTATGTGTGTATACTTCTAATAAACTTTGTGATAATGCCAACGACACTTTGAATTTAAATCCTACAAATTCATAACAATATCATCATGACCATTATCCCATCTTTAAATCTAGATTGAGTCCGGTGTGTCCATTTTCATTCTCGATATCCGCTTTTCTACTTTCTCCAGATTACACAGTTTTCGGTATCCTTTATTATAAGGTCTTCTATATATATAGGTATTCTACCATAAGGCAGTATTTATTGCGCCCCCCTTCTCTATATCAAGATAATATAACGGAGTAGCAAATAGTAAAAATAAATATAGTCATCTAAATTCTTATTTCAAAATTAGCTAAAATATATTAATGTAGGATTGATTTAATGATTTGTTGTTGTTTATCTGCTTCGAGTATATCGCAGTGTATACTCGTATAATAAGGATATTATACATTATAATTATGAACATCTATGTAATTTTCTATGTATTTACCTTATGTACATTAGGCCTAAGCATGGTGTCTCCAAGATGCCATGTAATGGATGGCGGAGGAACGCATCCGACTACGACGCAATCGACAACCCTGGGTTGACCGGCTTCGAAATCATAATTATTGTTCAAGCGAATTTCCACACTTAAAGGCGGCACTGGTAAAACACATACAAAATTTATTATCAAACCGTAATAAAAACACATACTTCAAGTAGAGTCTCCGAGATACTGTAGCACGCGTCTTAACACTTCAGTCTCTTACAGCATTTTTGAAGGCCCACACAATCAGCGCCGACTACTATCGAAGCATCGTCTGCCCTTTTATTCCTATTTTTTTATCATTGCTTCTATAGCAGGGCTTGAAAACGTTATCAATTACCTTTATAAATATAGGTAATTACCGGTATTTTCGAAAAAGATACTGCAATACCGACATATTTTTTTACCGTTATTAACATTAATGATTTTAACCTTTTTATATAACGTTAAACATTGTATATGTATGTGTAACGTGTAACGTTAAACGTATCGGTAATTTTTAAGTTATTTCAAGCGACGTTGCAATTTTTAAGAATTGGCTTTATTACGACTGCATGTTACCGAAACAATCGACAAACACAACTCTAACTATTACGTACGCTCTTGGCTCAGTGCTGTTTGACAAGCTTGGCGAGTGAAAGAGCGACGATGGTAACAAAAATAGTATTAACGTTATATTTTTATCGGTAAAATGGCTAGAAATAACGTACCTAACCTACCCAAAACATAATTTGCAGTAAACCTGCGAAAAATCGAAATATGTGCTGGGACACATATTAGAAGTGAAACTTCAACGGACAAGTTGAAAAACGAATCGCAACGGACAAGTGGAAAAACGAATGGCAACGGATAAGCGGAAAAATGAATCGTAACGGACAAGTGGAAAAACGAATCGCAACGTACAAGTGGAAAAACTTCAACTGACAAGTGACAAAATGAATCGCAACAAAAAATTTACTTGAAGTTTTATGGGCAGGTTTTCAAATTGGACAAGCACATTAACAATCTGCCCGTAACACTTTAAGTAAAAATTTTGTTGCGATTCGTTTTTCAACTTGTCCGTTGAAGTTTCACTTCTAATATGTGTCCCAGCACACATTTCAATTTTTTTATTTAAATGTAGCATGCTATTCTTTAATTACTTTTTTTATATAAATAAATTGGCGGGGATTAACCTGTCGTAATTTTAAGCAAGATTATGTGCATGGTACTCACAATACATTTTAACTACAAGACTAGCTGACAGTGGGTCTGTGACGTCCGCATTCTGGGCAAGGCATTCGTAATGTGCGTCTAACTCGCTTCTGGTCGCGTTTTGAACATGAACTTCAGCACGGAGTAGCCCTGGTTGTGCAGTATGAGCGCGTTCGATTAGAACTCCGTTGCGGCGCCAGTAGACGAGGGTATCTGGTTGGTCTGCCGAAGAATTGAACTTTAAGTAAAAAAAAATATATTGCCTATTTAACATAATGATTGAGTTTTTGGCGTTCAACTTGACGGGTGATGTATTGCTGTTCTGTTTTATTTTCTAAAGGTGTTGAATTTTAGGATATTTTTCGTTTGTTTTAGGAAATTTCCAAAATAATTGTTGGATATTGATTGTATTTAACTTAGAGATTTGCATTTCTGTTGAAAATCTGAAACGTTTAGTGAAATGTGTTTATTTTTCTAAGGACTTCCTTGTTTGGCATCAGTCAGAGATCTAAATTTGGCTGAGGTTTTTACTTGAATATTATTCTAACACTTGAATATTCGTGGATAATTGACACTGTCTAGATACACTTCTCGTGCCGGAGAGAATAAAAAAACAGAGATTATTCCATAGTTTAATTCATTCAAATTATTATAAATTGTAAAACAATTATGCGAATTTCTTACTATCATCAACTTCGCAGATAAGAGTCAAGTTAGAGCCCAAACTCAATGGTCCCACATAGCCTCTGCTTATCTCATCACAGTTTTCATTATATATCCGTGGACTGCCAGGAGATTCTGGAACAATAATATAAAATAATTACTGATTATGTATTTAAAATCACATTCCGTAGGTAAGACACAATTTGCAATAGATTCTAGAACAATGTCTATCTAAAAGATATATTATCCATTTTTAAAATCCCATGATCGAAATAACTTTCATTATTGAAAAAAAATACGCTGTTTGACTTGTCAAAGATATATGTCATAAACTGCTACGCTCCTAACAAATCTAGAGGGCTTCGGTGTTTGATAAAGATTTACGAATCAGTTTTTACAATTCAAGTAAAATAATAGGTTTACAACTAAGGTTTGACATTGCAAGGTAAAAACTACACGGCTTGCTCTGTAATATGTTATTAATAAATTAAATACAAATATACGTTATAAATATTGGCTAATTCTTTTCTTTAAAACCAACATCAGTAATAGAACACTTTTGTAAGAAAATAGAAAATTTCTTCCTTTTAAACTCCTCAAATACGCAAAAAATGTGGTTGACAAAATACAAGTCAATGTAGTTTACAAAAAAAAATATGTCTATTTTAGAGCATCATGAGGCAGAATACCAAAGTTTAAAATTAGACAAGTTCAAGGTTATTTTTAATTATGGTGAATCAAGAGAAAAAATTCTTCATTTTTCCACTTATCCGTTGCTATTCGTTTTTCCACTTGTCCGTTGCGATTCGTTTTTCAACTTGTGCGTTGAAGTTTCACTTCTAATATGTGTCCCAACACACATTTCGATTTTTCGCAGGTTTACTGCAAATTATGATTTGGTTAGGTTAGGTACATTTTAATGACTGCAGTTTTAATTTAGACATATTTTATTTTATCAAACATAAAACTGAATTCGATCAGGAACCAAAAAAATATTCATAGTCTACTCTAAAATTATACACATACAACGGAACATTAACAAATAGGCATCTTTCGTCATCAACTTCATTCGGACATCAAATTATGTTAACAGAAATATATTTCCAAAAAAAACCCAATAAAATTTCGTTTGCTCATGTTTTGATGAAGAGGCTCCGAAACTACTGAACCGATTTGAAAAATTCTTTCACTGTTGGCAAGCTACACTATTCCCGGGTGACATAGAGTATATTATATTTACAAATAAATTAGGGGTCCTTACTAAAACTCCAATAATGTAACCCAAGGTGTAAAAAAATACCTGAAATCGCGTGCGCTACGAAAACTATTGATGATAGAATAAAATTATGTACTACGACTTTGTAGAACACATCATTATTTACAAAAAGTATCGCGACACTATGTATCTATACTAGGGCCAAAGAGACCAGATACAAAAGGTCATTCACCTAAAAACTACTGTGGAGCTGACAATCTATTATCTATCTCTTTCCATCTCGTGTATTTGTCGTAATTTGTCTGTCTTTGTCGTAAGATCAAGACGGGTTCGCCAACATTCGGGCGCCATTTTATAGTAAGAGTTACTGTTTTTAGTTCATTCCGTTTTTAATAATAGTGTTCTTCATTCCGTTTTTAATCAATAAATAATTTATTATACATGTTACAGATTCTGATTCTACAGACTCAGAACAATCGGCGTCAGGCTGAATAAACAATGATTTCTTTAAAAAAATGTTTCACTTTTATCCTCATTTCCATAAACATTATTATTATTCTCATTTCAACTCAATTTCTTTATATTAATTGTTACCTTTTTAGAATAACATATTAATAAATAAATTGTCTACTAAAATATATAATACAACTTTCAAAAAGTTACGCACCCCTGTATTTTCTAATGACCTTGCATTGGTTTTGTTTACATTTGGTATCGCTTCTCGTTGGCCCTACTATAGCTATTATAATTATGCCACAATAAGTGTTCTTTTATTTTAAAATTTTAATTATAATGCCGCCGCTAGAAAATGCTCTTTATTTGTATCTTGGTATTAATCCTTATCAAAATAAATTACTTCATATTCAAGACTGCTTCAATACCTTTATACAACTTTTTGAATTATTCAATTTGGACATTCCATTCGAAAGATATCACGGGTTTAAAAATGTAAGAATTAGTGACGGTGACCACGTGACCGTGACACCTTTTCGTGAGCGAAAAATCGTAAGACCCCCTCTATATAGAAGTTTCACTTCAATAAAGTTTTGTCAATAGCAAAGGTGAGATAATCGCAGTGCAAGCGGCGAATGTTTATTATTTTAAGGTACTAACGACTAAGACCGCCGAAGGTGCCGCCGCGCGCGCCTGCTGCTTGTTGGTTTTTGACCTCACTGCCCAAAGATGACGTATAACAGCTCGGTGACTATTAATAATGCAATTATTTTGGAAACACTGATAGTTAATAACTTTTGTTTTGTCTAACAAGCGCCAAAAAGCACATGTCAAAATTTATTTAATATTTTCTTAAGTTTTCGCGACTTGTACACATAATAAAACTACGTTTTAACGGTTTTAAGCGCGGTAATTTATTTGATTTAGGTTTATAGGCTTATCCGACGTTTCGACCGCTTTTCAGTGGCCGAAACGTCGGATAAACCTAAATCAAATAAATTACCGCGCTTAAAACCGTTAAAACGTAGTTTTATTAAAATTTATTTATTTTATCTTTCCAAAATCTTTCTTAAATTAGCCAAAGGAATAATATTTTAATCCGGTAAGTTAAGTTATAAAAAATATCTCATTTCATTTGGATGATAAATGATTAAATTAGTATAGGTGTTTTAAGAACTGCTCATTTTGATTAATTAAAAGACATCTCACCAACTAATCGAAGTTCGATGACGTAATCGAGCGAGGGTGATGCCTGATAGTGCACGCGGCATCTGTACACACCCTCATCGCGCTCCCCCACGCGCTTGATCAGGAGGGAGGTTTCGTCGTGGCACGAGCCACCGGAGCACGACGTGCCGAAGATACGGTCGAAGGTCACTGCCCTGTTAACAAATCGGTGACATTATAAATCTGGGAAACAAAATACAGATGATCCACTGAAACATTACATTGAATTATACCGGACTTCTATACCTTATTAATATTAACAATTAATGTGCCTTACTACTAGCTAAAATTCTACAAAACTCCATACAAGTAATATGTAATTTCTACAATTAATAAGTAATATATATATATAAAAAAGATAAAGCAAAAATAAAACCTGTGCGGGCCCACCAGACCACTGTCACTAGGCAGTATATCCTTGCATACAAAATTATGTTTATAAAAAGTTTAAAAAGATATTCTATTCATATGTTGGATATTAACTGTGCCCATCATTTTTTTCGTGCACGTACGGTACTAAATATTCATACGAGGCTTCATATCAAATGGGCGTATACGCAAAAATGCCATTTTTTGTCGTTTACGCCCAACAGTTTAAAGTCTTACCAGTACGCAAGTGTACCTTAATAAGGTATTCCCAAATTTCAGCCTTATACAATCAACTAGTTTTGTTCTGTTTACAATTTTGTCTCTCGTGTAAAACTGCACTTTTGTCTGTACGCCTATTTGTTATGAAGCCCTCGTATTTCCTTAACCCTACATGAAATGAAAATGAAAAATCCAAAACTGTTTAAATCCAAATTGGTATTTTTATTGGTAAATAACATTGACATACCTAAATATGTTTACTTTTTTGTTGCTATTGTCTTTATACCTATATAACTCTTTCTATGCTTCCCTAGAAAAATGCATGAATGTATATCTCACCCCTTTTCGCTATCTTCGTTGGGGAATCTATAGAGAAATTCCCTATCATTCTTCAGCCAGAGGACATAGGCGTCAGGTCCATCTAGGAACACCTTACCCTGACCACATGGAAGTCTTGCATCTCTACCACGAACAGCGCGTAACACCACCATATCTGTCACCAAAATTGATCGATGATTCTCACGAAGTCCTGGCAACATCTTAACTAAGCTGATTTTATTTTGTGTGGGGTATATTTATACGACACATTTACATATATAAATATTATGTACAGTTCCGAAAAATTTTATATGGGTTAGAAGGCGAGTGCGAAGCGAAGCGGAGCACCAGCCTTAGCCTCAATCACGCACATCTGACACAGCAGAACCTCGACAATGCCACGTTGCACAGACATCCTGTGGGACTCCGTTCTTCCCGCCCGACTTTACGACGACGATGATGATGCGACACTTCTAGGATGCTTGCATGCCCATAAGTTCCTCACCATGCCACATCGTTTTCAACTCTGCTACCTCCGACGACCTACCTAAGCCTCGGCGCACACACCGACACCCGCCGCCGAGGCCCATTCTCGAGTCTTCCTCTTCTTTCTCTCTTATCGCTTGACTTCATCTTCACCTTATAGACTGGTAGGATCTTCTGACGCCCATAATTTAGAACTTCTTTTCGTTTTTCTATCATTTACTGTCAATTTATCTCCAAAAATGTACCTATCTCTGACTTTCCTTCCCGAGTATCATATTCTAGAATTTTGATCTTCATACCGTAATTTTTTTCATCATTTATCTCTTTCTGAAGTGTATCTGTTCTTGTCTTATTATTCTAGAATCTTGTACGTTTTTCTAACAGTCTTAAACTATAATTACCTGGCTAAAACATTCCGCCCTCGGACGCCATGTTATACAAATACACAATTAATTCATGCATTATGTATCAGTCAGTTTTCGACTAAAACAATTTCTAGAGATATTTGGCCTACACCGTGATGTAGAGAAGTCGTAAAATTAATCAATATGGTAGACAATACCTATAAACCAGGGATAAAAAAACTTCAGAACTATTTTATTGCAGTTTATTGTTAAAGGATATATAAATACACCTATAAGCAAATAGACTCTCATCTTAAAACAACGCATATGTACTATTTAATCGAGCATATGCGTATCCGTATTTGAGATAATAAACCGCACAAATAAAACTTTACATACATACATACATCTTCTATATACATACAGATAAATTAAATTGAAGTGTCTGTTTGTAATGTCAAAATAACATCTTTTTACTAAACGCATATCAAAGTATACGGTACTTACATCAATAAAACATTTTTTTTGTCTGTCTGGGTGTTCCGAATAATCTCTGAAAGAGCTGGACTGATTTTGATGGGACTTTCAGATAGCTGATGTTTTATGGAGCAACTTGGCTACTTTATAAAAAAAATATTTTAGGGTTCCACGAAAAAAAATTGCAAGCGGAGGAAGTCGCGTGCACAGCTTGTTGTAAATATAAAATGTTAAACTTAACTTAGAGATGTGCCGATTATGACTGGCCAACTAGCCGATTAGTCGGTTGTAAAGAGGCCGACTACTCGGCTAAGCCGATCACGGTTTAGGACATTTCCGTGACGCTTCGTTTATAGCTGATTTGCGCGCAAGTCGCAAATTGTTTTGTTTACTTCGCATTGTGTCTTGATTTTTACTTTTTTACGGGTTTCAGGGCGGCGTTTTTGTGTAAAAATAAAAAAATGTTTAAATATAATACTGCCATGTACATTAAAGTGAAAGGGCTTAATTAAAATGTAATCATGACACAAAGAAAGTCTCGTATATGGATAACAATGTATTAGTAAAGTATAGATTAGAAAATACAAAGTAAGAAGCCGGATAGTCAGCACATCTCTACTTAAATTATATTATTCAAATAAAATGCCCTTTATAAAGAAATACAACTCACCAGGTTCTACCACATTCGCAATCGTGTTGACTATGATGCCACAAAGTAAGCAAATAAAATACATTGCACCAGTAGTCTGAAATAAAAAGAATATCCTTAGGATCTAGAAGAAGTCAGGGTGTTAAAATGACAGATATTTAAAAACATAAAATGTGTAAAATCGGTTATCGGCAAATTCGTTCACTTGTTTAGTTTCTGAATCAAGTAATAATGCATTTTTTTTTGCCATATTTATTTCTTTCCAAAAGAAACGACATTGTGGCTAACTTGAGTTTCCATAAGACCATATAAAAAGCAAGTTTGTCGGTGATCCTGGCTACAAGTTTATATATGATCAAGTAGTTGTCGTTAGAAAGATATCGACACCTTCATAACACATGGGCGTATAGACAAAAGTGCAGTTTTACACAAGGGACAAAATTGTGAATAAAACAAAACTAGTTGATTGTATTAGGCTGTATTTTGGAATACCCTTCTATTTAGGTACCTACACTTCCATACTGGTAAGACTTTCTAACACTGTAACATGCATAGATTTTAAACTTGTAAACAACACCAAAATAGCTTTTTTGCGTATACGCCCATTTGTTATGAAGCCCTCGATATGAACAGCCGGAAGCGATACGCCTGATGAATTTACTGGGACTGTAGGACTGTAGCACGCCTAAGCAGCCGCACTTAGGGTATATCATTACCAATTGTTATTTTTTTTTAATTCATTGATTTATTAAACAAATAACAATCATTACAAAACCTTACGACTAAAATATAAACAAAACTCTGGATTGCAATCCACAAATAAGTGCATGCATAAAAATAGTAGTACAAAGAGACTGAAAATCACTTACTTATAATTAAATACAGGGTGGCGCAATAGAACGTGGATATTTAAAATATTGATTAAAAAATAAATACAAAAGGTATAGTTAAAATAAAACTGAGGTATTATTAAGAAATAACTGAAGTTTATTTTTTAAAAATAACATCGTCTAAATGATGACCCTCTCTACGACGACACTCCTCTAATCGCAAACGGAAGTTATTGAAAACTTTCTTCAGTAATGCTGGTGTAATTGCTGCCATTTCACCACGGATATTCTCCTTGAGCTGATCGATGTTTTTCGGATTATTGCTGTAGACTTTGTTCTTGAGGTATCCCCACAAAAAAAGTCAGAAGGCGTCACGTCTGGACTACGTGGGGGCCATGGGATATCACCTCTTTTCGAAATCAGTCTGCCAGGGAACATCTGTTTCACAACCGCCATGGAGTCATTTGATGTGTGGCAGGTAGCTCCGTCTTGTTGAAACCAAGTCCTAGAATTCACTATTCTTGAATTTTCAAGCTCTGGAGCCAAAAAACCTTCCAACATCGCAACATAGCGTTCGGTATTAACAGTGACGTTTTGCCCCCGCGCATTTTCAAAGAAAAACGGTCCAATTATTCCTCTACCAGAGATTGCTGCCCATACTGTCACTTTAGGACTATGCAGTGGTTTCTGGTGCTTGAGTTTGGGATTCTCACTGTTCCAGTAACGACAATTTTGACGGCTTACGAACCCATTTATATGGAAGTGGGCCTCATCTGAGAAAAGGATATTGTCAAAATTGGAAAATCGATTAAGCATTTCATTAGCAAATGCGAGCCTTGCTCCGAAGTCAGACTCTTTCAATTCTTGTGTTAACTGCAGCTTGTAAGGATGCAGTTTAAGATCCAAGTTTAAAATTAGTTGCAAACTTCGTCGCGATAAGTGTAAGACAGACGATCTCTTGCGAGTAGACATTTGTGGATCTCCTCGTACAGACTGCATAACTCTCTCAATATTGTCGTCGGCTAGATGTTCTTGGACGACCTTTTGCTTGTGGTTTAAACGTTGAACCAGTCTCTTCAAAATGCTGTACGCATATTTTAATTAAATTAGCACTCGGAGCTTCACTAATTTGCCGTAGTCCATATTCAGAACAATATAAACGCCTAGTAACGATGTATGAACGAGAGTTCTCGTAAAATGCGCGCACGCAAAATGCGCGACGCTTCCCGTCGAAGTGACTCATAGTGACTAAAACTCCATGAGCCCGCCTACTCAACGATGCAGGCTCCCCCCGCCCGTGCACTTTCTACCCCGCGAAAAAAAAAAATGCAATATGCACGTTCTATTGCGCCACCCTGCATTATGATCGTTTGTTGTCAAGTTTATCTTTAAATGAATTTATTTATCTTTATTTGGATATAACTACTACTATTATCTGTTTTATAAATATACTAAGAATCAAGGATATTTTTTTTAAATTTTAGATATTTATTGTAATTTGGTTCGATTATATCAATCTTTCTTGTCACCCGCCACCTCATTGTAATAGAGATAATATTACAATATTCGTCTATTTTTTTTATAGCAGGAGTTCAGCAGACAGGCAGACGGCCCACTTGATGGAAAGCGGTTACCATCGCCTATGGACATTTGTAACACCAAATGTGCTGCTGCTCTCTTAAGGGAGGCTGGAACCTGGTTACTAATGCCGGAACACAACTCAAGGCTGTTAAGGCGACTACTCTAGACCAGGTGGTAGCCATCCAGTCGGGCAAATGCCCTACCACCTGGCTGAGGGTTGTTTTGTCGCCTCTTACGACAGGCCGCCTGGCCGCAGGAAATTGTATTCTTTCTCCGTTCCTGCACGGATAAAAATTTCGTCCATAATTGCAAAGACCTCCGGTTTCCCCAAAGCGCGTAGCATCTTTAGAGAAACTGAAGATTCTTAGCCTGGTTGCTAAGGACGGCAAGTTTTTTATTGGGTCATATTAAAGCATGATAAAACATGCCGCGCAGTTCCTTGCGTTTCTATTGTGGTGCCCAGCACTACCACATTGTACCAAATCTTTTTAGCCAACGAGAGCATGGTTAAACCTATGTCTATTACAAGATTATCTTTGTACAATTCCACGTTTGTTTCAAAAAAAATTTCCTTCAAATTGTTCCGAAAATGTTTTAGATTCCACGCTATCACACGCTACGATTGCACGCTAATACACTCTCACAGTCACACGAGCTAAGTCGCAAGGATATTTTTATTTTTTCTGCAAATATATAAATAAAGTCACTTTATCAATTATATTATATAAGAGATGTATAAACAATTAAATTGAATACCAATTTTAAAAAAAACGATAAATCTTATTACAGTCTTATTATGTAGTCTGATTACTGTCATTTTCTAGATAGAATTACCGCTGTGTGCTGATAAATAAACTAGCATTTAGCGGCAACGTGAAAATCACACGCTGTACATTCCCAAGCTAGCCATTTAATGTTTTTGTTAATGATTCATTGGAACGGAAAATTATTTATACAAAGAAACCTAATATAAATTTGCCAATTCAAAAAACATGAAAAATATTCAATATTCATTAGTTTTTCAACTAAGTTCCACTGCACTGGAGAATATTTTTTAGTAGAATCTATTTATAATGACGATGATCGAGGCCTCATTAACTATAAGAAAGAAAAAAGAAAAATACATACAACCCTAAATTTTTCATCCTTCTACCATCAACTATTTTTTAATAGCGATATAAGTACTTAAATAATTTTCAACTCTGTTCTAGTTGATTAATATTCACCTGCGTAACAGCTACAAATTCGCAGAACATTCTTGATATCTAACTGTAACTAAAACCGACCTATGAGGGCGCGTTCCCACTTTGTCGTGACGACAGATAATCGTGTAGTTTTAAGTGTCGTGGGTTATATGATTAAATGAAGGTGTTCACATATAGAACAACACGATGTCGTCTACGACAATTTTTGCAATGACGACAGATTGTCATGACAGTGGGAACGGCTAGCACGACAGTCGTAAAACGATAAAAAATCATTACGACTAAATCGTGACGGAGATCTATCGTAGCCACGATATATTCTTTTCAAAAAGTAATACATTATTAAAATTTCGTCTTCGTCCATTGAACTCAGGAGCATAAATGCACTACTCATCTCCAAGAGACCGTAGAGCCGACTAGATTTGTAGCTTGCTAATGATGTGTAAACAACAAAGCGACTGCCGTGAAACGATAAAATGTCGTCGCGATTCAATGGGAACAGCTAGACCCGATAGTCGCTAAACGATAAGTTAATCGTTACGACATAGTGGGAACGCGCCCTGAGTGTAAAACTCTAAGAGTAAAATTCTCTCAAAAAAAGTAGAGATATTCTATTAAAAAACATTGTTATTAGCAATGAGTACTAAAAGGTTTAGACTAATTTAGAGTAATGACGAGAATGATATGATAATGTCATTAAAAATTAACAATAAATACAGACATGGTTTTTTAACATTAAAAATAAGCTTTAAATGAATAAAACAAATTTTTTAATTCATTATGTTTTTGAAATGACCTTTACCCTTCTGTAAGCAAGAAAGAGGCGCCCTCAAGATGTAACCGATAACTTGTTAATTTTTAAGAGTTTAAGATTTCTCGTATTGCAAATAGAATTTAGGGCTGATGTTTTCCATTTTGTAATAGAGAAAAATAAAAGTCATGGCAGCGTAATTGCTAGCGCACGCGTCCCAAACTCAAAGGGCGTGGGTTCGACTCTGGCCGGAACGCACACTGAGTCAGTTTTCTGATCTGCATATTGTTACAATTACCACGTGCCACGTGCTAATGACAGAAACATTGTAATGCAACCTGCACATCGAGGTAACCGATGTGTTAAACCTGCCAATCCACCTTCGACATGCGTGGGCAATGGGACATTTATGGGCTGATATTATATTACATAGTAGAGAAATATAACCCTCTTTTTAAGACGACATATCTCACCTTATTAAATTTCTTTGGCCTAAAAGACCCCGTCTCCTTTTGAGTAGAAAATTTTACTATCGCGACGACGACGTTGCAAAGCTTAGCTTTTCAATGGACTCGTCATTGTAGGCACTAGTGTAATGCATGAGTACAAAACATGGAGGGAGTGAGGGTTGAACTAAAGGCGGGTGAAAAGTGCATCGGTTCACGCAATCCAAAGGTGAGTCATGTCATAAACGACACAACTACGATTTGTTAGCGCTTACTAATGAAACCAAACCAAATTAGTAAAAGTACAGTCATCGGCGGTGCTTTAATTCATTCTTTTTAACACGAAGTAGCAATTTTATTTAATAAGTAGATCATGATTTAAAAAAATACAATAAAACTTAGTATTCTTAAAGGATTATAGGTAGAACACAATGTTAGTTAAGTTTTATTTTGGAAGCAAGGAGAGGGCAAGGAAGGCTAAGGCGAGCATCTAAGCACTTGGACGGCTCACTCTTACACAATTACTTATAGTAATTATACTAGTATGTTTTTTCTCTCTTAATTAGCCAAATATCAAAGCCAACGGGTTGATCCTGATGACCTGTACTGTACTGGTTTCTTTTTAACCTAATTCAAGCACCAGCCTCTTAGTTAATATCGGTACTAGTTTTAAGTTTCACTGTGTACTTATAGAGGAAATAAAGAATTATTTTATGTTTTTCAAGGAAAAAGTGGGCGTCGTGACGTACAAATAAGTAAAACAACTGCCCTTAATAGAGAAGATTGGAGGAGGATCCACCGACAAGACCACAGCTCTTAAACAACGATAGATAGAAGTTTTCTTTATTGTATTACATACATCCAGACGACAAAATATAACATTTATTACCACAATATTATTTTCACCTATGTTTATCAGGGCTAACAGAAAGACGAAAAATCCAAAGGTTAATTTTTCGATTCCCAGATTAAAGTTATTCAAAGAATAAAGTAATTTAATTTAATATTTTTATCTGTACACGAATTTATTTTACACTAGCTGACCCGGCGAACTTCGTACCGCCATATTTTCTGAATTCCTAAAAGACTTTGTTTCATGACACAAAAACAAAATCACCATAATCGGTCCAGGTGATTAGGAGGATTATAGAACCCGATTTCAGCGCCACCTACCGGTTCTAATTGCGAATCTAAATCATCCAGGAACCCACTCAAACACACAAAAACAAAATTCCCAAAATCGCTCCCGGTGATTAGGAGGATTCTAGAACCCGATCTCAGCGCCATTTAACGGTTCCATTTGTGGATTTAAACCATCCCGGGACCCACTCAAACACACACACAATATTTCATCAAAATCGGTAAAGTCGTTCTCAAGTTATGCGCTTACCAACACATTTTGCGATTATATATATATATATATATATATATATATAAATGATTTGAAAGAAAACTTTTATCTGATGAATAAAAACTTGGATCTAAATGTTATTCATTAATATAATTAAGTACATTTAATAAAAAGCAAAAAAAGTAGTACTAAGTTGTACTAGCTTAGTGGTTAACATATCAGCGTGTTACTCCATCAACGTGGGATCGAATCTTGGCCGGCAAGCAAGCACCGTTTAGACAGTGAGCTAATGTGCACATTTATATATTGACCACGCGTGGAAAGTGAAGGAAAATACCGTATGAAACCCTCATCCGGATACCTTGAAAAGAGAAAAGGTATACTGTCCGTTACCTTAAAATAGTGTATCCGAGCCCAGTAGTGGGACGCTTATGAAAGCAAGTAATTGTCACAAGGACTTAAAATGATTTAACCTTTTGAATAAATAATGACTAGTGTATTGTGATAGTTACTGTAATCAACATGAAAATTTTATTGAATAAAATACGAAGACTTTACAAGTAGCTTTTCTCCAACACTACACACAACAACAGACGTTCTAAAGTCAAATAAGAATAGCACCTTCTTATTATATCGTGATTTTAGTTTCAGTTTCTCTTGTTAATTATTACTATTTTGTTAATATATTAGTATCAGATACTATTTCAATTTCTAGTCATAATAAAAATTGAACATATTTTTTCTCAATATTCAGCGATAAACAAAGCATCACAATAACAGTGGACCTCACAAATATTACGCCAGCAATATACGTAAATTAAATAAACAACGATAATGTTAAAAATATGAAATGCATACATTTTTCTTATTTTATAATTCTAACAAATTTCAATACATCACAAAGAAAATTATAATGCTTTATTCCAATTCATTTATTATCAATAAAAGATTAAAATTATAGATAAGTATTGAAAAAATATTTAAATATTGTACGTTTATATCGATTTGCATAATTAAATAAAAGTATTTTTTCTGTAAAGTGTTTAAAAAAATGTATTTTGGAAATAAGCTTTGGAATAGTCAAAGAAAAAGAATCACACCTGCGTATATGCATGCTGTATATAGTATATTTTACAAATATTTGTTTAATTAATTTAAACTTAAACTTCGCAATTAGATAATAAGCAATATTTTTTTAAACTCACTTGATATCAGCTTTTCCGAAAACGGCACTCGATATATGTTATGATTATTTAATTAAATATTTCAAAAATAATCTAATTATAGTTAGACACCGTGTGTTCTAGGCGAGAATCGAACACGGAATAATGCTTCTACCTACCTCCAATATCCAAACCCCAGGTATTGCCGGGCTTCTGTATTTTAGAATAACATGGATATGACCATATTCTAGAAAGTATAAAGTGCTTATAAAATAAAAAATAGATTCATAGTTGGATTTGCAATACGAGTACACCACCTTCGCGAAGATCGCTTTAGCTAAGCTTTACAAAGATTAATCGCAGTTTTATACATGTAGCCCAGCTTTTCTTTCTAAATTAAAAAGCACGTAATTTAAAAATGCCGCCTGCAACTGTATATTTGGTAATGTTTATGTTTATCTGTAAAAAGATATATAAAGATGATAAATTACATTTAAAATAGGTTAACACGGCAAAATTTAAAGAAAAGAGACCCATTATTTTGGAATTTAAATTTAAATCGCCAATCAAACTAATCGACAAAGAGTGGCTCATGAGATGTCATAAATCAGCACAGTCCCGACAGTATTTAATAGTAATCATGTTGTACTTTTGTCGATCTTGCAAAATAGAAGCCAAGGAGAGTGATACATATTGTTGACTGAATGCAATCTTTACAAGTTGAGAAACACACGTTAGTTTTGTCATAATCAAAGTAACATGCACTTGTTACTCATTACTGGTTGCACTTTAAAGTGTATACTGTAATAGTCTTATTCGTATTTAGTTACAGTAAGTTTTTTATCTTTTTAAAGGTTCTTAAATAAGGCTACAAACGAACTACCATTAATATCTCTATTTGAAAGGGATTTTACTATTACTCCAAAATGGGCATTTTAGTAGAGAGCAGATTAGAGGTAATTTTCTAGCAAATTATAATTTCAGGGCGTTGTGAGCTAACTGCCAGAGAGAAGCGTGTCAGAAGATTGGCTGCTTCCCAAGCTTGGTTGGTAGGCCATTAATGTTTTGTAATTTTTTTACTGGCTTATCCATAATCTGATATAGGAAGAAAACTGTTAGGGGTGTTTATTTACAAATAAAACAATCTTCGTGTGATTATTTACTTAAAATTAAACCTTTTTATTACAGCGGAAGGTGTCTTTTACCGTACCATTAGAAAATTATATATTTCTATAGCGTTTCACACGTGACAAACGTATACCAATATACAAGACCCAGCTTTGTTTGAATTAGTCTTACAATGCCAGATCATGTTAAGCGGTAGAGGGTGGAAATCCAAAATAAAAGACCTCTCTTTGTTTAGATTAAGTATGCAATGGAAGCTCATTTTGATTGGACCTTGTTTTTTGTATGATCTTTTTCCCTTCTGGTTCCATATTGCGAGTTCATTAAAACCCTTTTTAATGTTCATACGTGCAATTACAATTAGTAGGCCTTGTCGGATAATTTTACGAGTGTTCCTTTTGGTATGAGATCGGCATTAGGGGTTGTTTGAACAAGTTTCTGTAAACATATAATATGTTTATTAGGGTTCATATATAAGGGATACGTTACATAATAATATGTAAGGAATCCATATGAATATAATTATATAAGCAGGTGAGTTGGGCGATTTACTTGGATTTTAATATGGATTGATATTCATAATGCCCGGTAAATTAGTATTTTAGAAACAGGAGATGACGTAGGATTATCTTAATGCAAGAAATTCACGAGATCCTACAGAAAAGGGAATTGAAATTTCAACCAAAGGGTGAAAAAGCATTTGGATTATATAGGGAATAATTTTCTGAAATCATTTTTAGCGTGCTGTCTACATACTCATGCTTTCATCATTATGACAAAATCTTAATCATATCAATCGGTGTGGATAAGGCTGGCACAGTTATTTTAAAATATGACTACAAATTAATTGGATAAATCGTTGACTCTCAAATGTGGGACAGGGCAGTGTCTTCAGTCAATCAAACAATCTCCTAGCTATTTTAGTATAGAAAAGTGTTTAGCTTCATGTTGAGAAAAGATTTATTTATTATTTATACCATTTTTCTTCGGAAAGAATTTAGCTCGCTTCACCACCTTCCAATCAAGCGCCGAAATATAATTGAGGTACCGGTATTCCCTCTCAAACCTAAACAAAACACGTGAATGACGCATATGAAGTAGGTGACTCACACCCCTTTATAATAATAAAACCCCTATAAACATGTTAAGAGGGTGCCTTCCAAAACACCTAAACACGTGATTATTATTAAATATTTTCAAAATATAACCCGAAATGAATTGAACTTTTGTATAAAATGTGATAGAGAAATGTGGAAGATATAAGCGGTCTTTAAATGTCCCACTGGTGGGCTCGGGTCTCTCATTTAGAGAGAAACGGATACACAATTCTTGGCCCGGCTTCATACAACTATTTTTTTTTTATGTTTGCTTATAAGCAAACTGGCAGACTTGATGGAAGTGGCTACCTTCGCCTATTAGCATCTAACCGGCATCTAATCCTAACTAAGGGAGCCGATGTGTGGCCCACCTCGTTGAGACTTTAAAGATCTGTTTAAGCCCTTTTCGAAGAGGCCCATAACGTAGGTTAGATTTTGCTAGAACAATACCGGAAAGATCCTTTGTACAGTCGCGGAATATAAATGTTCGGTACCTTAAAGTCGATTTTTGCTAGCACGAGTACAAGAAACAATACTGCCAACGTTTTAATAAATGTTACGTATATAAAATAGAGAAACGTGAAATAAAGAAAATTGCAATGTATACTAGGGCCAACGAGAAGCGATACCAAATGTAAACAAAACCAATGCAAGGTCATTAGAAAATACAGGGGTGCGTAACTTTTTGAAAGTTGTATTATATATTTTAGTAGACAATTTATTTATTAATATGTTATTCTAAAAAGGTAACAATTAATATAAAGAAATTGAGTTGAAATGAGAATAACACGCACACACACATACACACACAACACACACACACACGCACACGCACGCACGCACGCATTCATACATATTTCATCCTTTTTTTTTCTTTAAATGAATGTAACAATGATTTCACAATCAGAATTGTACCACTAGGAAGGAGGTCCCCAAGATACAGGTCGACCTAGTTTGGGGACCAATGACTCAGAAATTTGTGAATTATGTTTTTTTTACTCAATAAATGATTTTTGATTTAAAAAAATAATAATAATAATAATAATAATAATGTTTATGGAAATGAGGATAAAAGTGAAACATTTTTTTAAAGAAATCATTGTTTATTCAGTCTGACGCCGATTGTTCTGAGTCTGTAGACTCAGAATCTGTAACATGTATAATAAATTTATCCATCACGTCATCTATAATAAAATCAAGTTTGAAAAACTTCTCTTCTTCTTTATGAACGTGCTCCACGCATTTCTTCCACCGATCAGGCGTGACTTTCGCCATACCCTCACTTAATAGTGCCTTTACTTTTGCAAATTGAAACGTAGTATTGTTTCTAGCTACGTGCCCCTTTACATCAGCCCAAATCAACTCAATTGGGTTTAATTCACAATGATAGGGAGGGAGTCTTAGTACTTCGACGCCATATTTCTTTGCCAATTCGTCTACGACATATAATTGATATTGGTTCTTCACCATTTTTACTCTATTTAATAATTGTATTTTTAGTTCCTTTTCATCGAAACTGATATTTTTGTTACGAAGCCACTGCTGAATGTTAGCCTTCAACCATGTTGAGCTGGGTGTTTTTTCCTGTCGCCTAGAGTGGTAAGGCGCGTTATCCATGACGACAACTGCATTCTCGCCTAACTTGGGCAATATCTTCTCAAACCAGTTTTCAAAATGTGCAGCATCCATTGATTCGTGATAATCACCGGTGCCTTTGGATTCAAACACCCAGCTACCGTCTTCCACAAAACCATCCTCGTTTCCAATGTGCACTACGATTAGTCGCCGGCCCTTTGAGGTAGGATTCTTCGCACCTGTACTAAGACCTTCTAAAAACGCTCGCCGTTTTGATTTTATTTCGGTGTCAACCCAGGTTTTATTAACAGTGTGACCTGAAAATAACATACAGGATACAATAAAACATAGGCAATACTACAAATAATAATCTTACACAATCTTTCAGGCAGAAATACTTAGTTTTGATTATGCGTTAAAGGATAATAACCCCCCCCCCCCCTACCCTACTGAAGATAGAAACTCTGTGCGCTCAAGTGTATTTTTTTTTAAACTTAAAATTACTAACCTGCGTTCACCCATGTTTCATCCATATAAAAAATACGCCGATTCTCCTCTCTGTACTTCTTTATTTTATGTAAATATTTTCGTCGCCACAATACAATATCATCTCTATCAATCAGTGCATTATTTCTTTGCCTCTTGATATACTGAGACTTTAAATGTTTTAATATTTTTTGGAAAGTAGTCCTTTTGAAATTTGGTAGTGTATCGTCTTCATTAATATCTGAAAGTACTTTTTCCACTGTAGGTAGTTCGCCTTTAATAAAGAAAGCATGTACTTTTTTGCGTATGGCTGATTTAGTAAAATCATCGATTTTGTCACTAAACGTTGGTCTAAGTTTGGTGGTGACAGGAGGAGAAATTTCGCCGTGTTCTTTAGTCCTTGAGGATTCTATATACTGATGCAACGCCGATACCTAAAATACTAGCTGTTTTCTGCGCCATCTCTTTTTTGTAGGGGTATTTATCCTTAGGCCCAGTTTCTTTAACATATTTATAGGTGTTAATAACCATATTTTTTTCATTTACCGTAAAACTAGTCACCTGAAATTGAAAATGAAATTAAAATGATATACTTTATTCACGTGCATTTTTAATAAATTAAAAAAGTTTTATTATTACAGTTGTTGTTTTTTAAATAACTTTAAAGTATACTGTATTTAATATCTATCAGCTAAAATCCAAATATCAATGCAATGGTAAAATATTTCCTGTACATACCTTTGGGCGTTTCTTTTCTGGAGAACTAAAATCTGTTGATTTATCTCTCGAAGTACTTGGTTGTGGCTCCATCATTAACCACTCTTAATAACAACAAACAATATTCAACAACAACAATCTAACAATAATTAAATAAACAACGAAAAATAACAAAACTTCTACAAATAACAAGAATCACCACGAGCGCGTTCCGAAACGGAATGAACTAAATACAGTAACTCTTACTATAAAATGGCGCCCGAATGTTGGCGAACCCGTCTTGATCTTACGACAAAGACAGACAAATTACGACAAATACACGAGATGGAAAGAGATAGATAATAGATTGTCATCTCCACAGTAGTTTTTAGGTGAATGACCTTTTGTATCTCGTCTCTTTGGCCCTAGTATAGACAATGACATACGCTGAGATGCACAATAAGAAACAAAGAGGATATAACCACCACGCCTAACATAAACATTAAAAACAATAAAAATGTTTTACAGTAATGTCGATACTGTCTTCTTAGATAGAAATCAAACAACGTTGATCTAGGTATTTTTAAACTTTATTTTCAAACAAATAGTTACACATAATCTTCTATGGAACAGTCCTTTTTGTGACTTAGTTTGAAAAGGTAACATGTGTTCGCGGAACGTTAAATGAATCAATTTGAAAACTGGCGAACATTTTCATACCGCGACTGTACTTAGGCTGTAACCGATTGGGTATGGAATACGTTCTTGTTTTTATAGAAAATCTCAAATCAACGTGTTACTATTTAAAACATACTTATTATTCAAACTTAAAACGGTCATAAACTGAGGGTCCTATTAAGCTTCTTTTTCTACAAAAGGACTTCAAATTAAATTGATTAAAAAAAATAAAAATGTTTCAATCAAATCAAACAACATTATATCTCTACGAAAAGCTTTCGTGGATGTCACTCGGTATAGTACACTTAGTAGCATTGTTCGGCTGCCTTCAGGGGGAGTTTTCACTGCGCTGCATCGAAATGCTGGAATAACCCCTTATTAATGCAGGAACAGAGAAAGAATACAATTACCTGCAGCCAGGCGGCCTATCATAAAAGGCGACAAAACAACCCACAGCCAGGTGGTAGGGCATTTGCCCCACAGAGTACATTGAATATAATTTGCCCGACTGGATGGCTATTACCCCTGGTATATAGTACCTATGTCGCCATAATAACCTTGATTTGTGTTCCGCCATAAGTGACCAGGTTCCAGTCTCCCTTAAGAAAACAGCAGCGCATTTGTAACACCTTTGGTGTTGCAAATGTCTATAGGCGATGGTGTTACAAATGCGCTGCTGCTTTCTTAAGGGAGACTGGAACCTGGTCGCTAACGCCGGAACACAAATTAAGGTTGTTATGGCGGCATACTCTAGACCAGGGTGGTAGCTATCCAGTCGGGCAAATACTTTACCATCTGGGCTGTTTTCTCGCCTCTTACGATAGGCCACCCGGCCGCAGGAAATTGTAGGCTTTCTCCCTTCCTGCACGGATGATATGATATGTTTGAGATTGATATTGTGTGACTATATTTCAATAAAACACATATTTTGTAATAGTTTTTATTCTGCAAAATATACATGTGCATAAAACTAAAAAACATTACACCCCTTTTTCAGGCAGTCATGTACAAAAAAGTTAACTTTATACCATAATCCATTCCAAAATCTATACTAATCTATAAACGTGTAAGGGCTTTATTACTTAATTTTCACGAGCATCTTTAGAGACCAAAGTTGGTCATTGAACAAAATAATTTTTATCTTATTATTGCTGCTCAATATCAATGTTAGGGCACTGTAATGATTTGTTCACCTTGAAGAAGGAACAATTGCACTTATTATCAACTCTTTATTATAAAAAGCTCATGTTAAAGGTACTCTGAATGCATATACTTGAAACGGATAGCTGTAAAACCAGACTTACACTACAATACAAAGTTAATATTACCACAAAATTACCAAGTTACGTTGTACCAACTATGAAGGGGAGCAGTAAGGAGCGACGACTTAGAATACAAAAAAGCCAAGTGCGTGTCAGTGACGAACAAAGACAGAATTCCGGAGAAATTTTCTTGTCATTTGTTTACAGAATACTAAAAAGATAATTTCAAAATTTTCTGAACTGATTTTATTACAATAAATTATGGTTTAAAGTATTTTTCATTACGATATTAATTTTTGATTTAACGGCTAGTAACACATTCAGATAAATGTGAAAGCGAACATCTCATCATAGAATCAAAATATCAGAAACCTCATTATAATCATAACAAAATAATATACATTTCACAGATGTTTATTAATAAATCGATTACGTGTGGGGTGATCTTATTTGATTTTCTTTTGAACTTCAAGCCTGTAACTAGCGTGAGTTAGTGCTGGACAAAATGGAGTAGAATCGTTACACTGCAGCAGTTACTTCTGCTTAGTGCGAGTTTTTTTACTAGACGATCACGTTCATTTAACGCAATTTTGTATGGCGTCTTTTGTTTCCCTTCACGCTCACGGGATGGCGCTGTCATTCCATAACGAAATTGCGTTAACTTGAACGCGATCAAGTAGTAAAACAATTTGCACTACGCACACAATTTATTTATTTAATTTGTTATTCTGGCCATTTCTTGAAACAATTCTTGGTATAAGCGGGCACCGTTTTTGTAGTCGTTATAAATCGTCGCTTCTATACCCTTCATATATAGTACATAATACTCGGCAAGCTGATGTTTACCGATATAAAATATGGCGATAACGTATTTATATTCTTATTCGTTTTCAAAATATCAACAAAAAAGGCTCAACATTCGTAAAAGTCCGAGCTCCTTGAAATATAAATTTAATGTAAAAAAAAAATAACTTCACTATGTCACAAAATGCAATTTTTAGGAAAATTATAAAAAAAAAAGTTCATTTAAAGAAATATATTGATACTTTTCCTTTCCTCTGCGGAATTATAAAATTATCAATTAATGAATTTATTAAAATTGACTGTTTGATTGTAATAAATATCTTTTAACTATATTTTACTTTTTACTCTATTATTGCTTGTACAATCTACAAAGGTCACTGCGTGAGTAATAAACTAAATCTATAGAAACCGTATTAAAATAGCAACAAAACATACATCCGAACTATTCCCACCAATGTAATCAAAAGCGTTTCAGAAAAGGATGTATATATATTCGTTCATACGTTATTTCCTAATCTGTCCTTATCGAGTGATTTATGATCTTGCTTTACACAAATAACAAACATATTAAGTTGGTTCTTAACAAAGATGTATGGATAGTATATATGTGCATTTATTAGCATTATTAGAACTATTATCAATTAAAACTCGCCAATTAATACTATTGCGATTTGCCCTGAACAACAGAAACCTGACATTGTTTCCCTTACTCTAACGTATACCTATATAACTATACTATATTGCTTAACATGAATAAAAGAGCCGTTAGTTAGTTCCAGCAACTCATTACTTTAGTACAGTTTCTATAACTTTAATATATTTATTGCTCTCAAATTATCACGCACATGAAACTTGTGTTTGATATATTCTGATGATATTAGTTGATTTTTACATTTAACACCGTCTAACTTAGATACGACGCGATAGATATTAGGGCCACATTTCATCGGTAAATTAAAGCGTGCCATCTTTAATAATAAAAGGTCTTTAAACAGACCGCAGTTATATAAATATAAAAGACTTTTCCATGGAAAAAAATATACACCAAAATTGGTTTACACTATAATCACGTCTATTATTCAGCATTATTGCGTTCTAGACGTCCGTGCCTGCGTTATATTATATATTATACAAGATCGTAGAGCATATGGAGTTAGCACATATTGCAATGATTCGTTTGGTACAGGTCTAGTTTCGATCCTAACCTCTATAATACCGACCTATATTTCACATGTCGATATGTATACGCATTTCAATGGAATTTTCTATAATAAAAACATCCTTTTCAATGTGTCAAAGTAATAACGGAAACATAAAATGTATATACAAGTTTTTAAATTCTGTAATTAAAATATCATAAATTATAGTTGTCAAAAATCGTTTAAAATCGGAAATTTTCTATAATACAAAGAAATCATTGTCAGCATTTAAATAAAAAATTGAAAATGTATATATTGTACAGATTTGTTTAATTTCCCTAATTAAAACACAATAAATTATTAATCATTGTTGTTAAAAGATATCATTTCATTTAATTAAATAATCGAATAAAGATAATCGGCACACAGCTATTTTCGTTTCACGAAAATACCACTAAAATACAGTAGACAGCCCGTCAATGTGACTAAATAAATACACGTCGCGGGCGCAACGCTTCAAATTCAGCGAAAAGAAATAATATCGACAAAACAACGATGATCAAAACAATAATATAATCGACATATTTAGGACTCCGATACCAAAATGCAGAAAGCAAAATACAATCTCACGACATCAGCTGTCTGACTAGAGATATTAAATTTAACAAACATGCAGATGTATCGTATATACAATATATATATCAACAAAAAATTGTGTCTACGAAAATGTTCTTAATTTTAAAACTTGATCAATATCATCGAGTAAGATTCCCGAACGAGTCTATTGGTACAGTTCTTATTGTTACACGCCGACCAAAGTAAATGCACGCCTGCCGACCATAAAACACATACTTTATTACCTTTCCGAATTTGGATTTTACTGTGTGTTTAAAATTTGTAATTAGATACAGGCCATTGTGTATTGTAATCTTTTATGGTAGTCATTAACCAGTTGTGCTTCTTGGAAATTGAGTCTACGCGGTCGAGTAGACATATTGTATTGGACAGTATAAAGCAATGCCCCAAGGGAGGGGTGGGGCAGTCGAGCGAGAACCACGATCAAGGCGAGACTTGTGTACATTTGGTGATCTATTTAATGACAGCCGTGTTTTTGAATCGTGCATTACATTTGCACCGGTTGTGTTCAGTTATATTTGTACCTGTATTATCCGTATTTGTATAGTTTTAATAAATTCTATAGTAATTCCAACGGCATTTTAAAACGAGTCCTGCAACTCGGTAACATTATTTTGGTAGTTTAATCGAAAATGTAAAAAATGACCCATCCTACAAATGTGTCAAATTTGAAATCTCTTGAATTTGAATTGTTTTCACTGTTAAGCACGGGTCGTAAGCTATATATGATTTTAGAGGTGGGCAATGAAAATCAGCGCTGTGTTAGACTACGTTCCGGCACGGCAAAATGCTGAGTGCCAACCTTATTTCCAAATTGCGGCATACAATTTCTATATAATTTTATCTATACTTTGTTATGTTAGAACTATTTTGTGTTGTGTCGCTATTAGAAAAAAATATTTTTCTTTCTTTCTTTTAAATCTCTAGACACTGTTCTTGAGATTAAACTGTGACACATACAGACCGAACGTGAGACTATATAGTTTAAATTGACCTATGTGGTTATTATACTACAAAGATTCGGACCCTTTCTCTAGATCAGGGTGGTGTAATAGGAAAAGACAGTCGCAATCTTTAGCTAGGCCACACCATCAACACCGCGTCCCTAAATCAGTGCAGTCTCAGGTTTTAGGTATCGGAATCTTAAAACTTAATTCAACCTATGTATACATTTTAAATTATAATTCATAAACGATTTTAATTAAAAAACCTTATATATTATTAATCTCTGATCCAATATCTATGTTACAGCCTTACAATATACATCAACTCTTCATCATTACATAATAATAGAATAAATAGACGAATCACCAGCCTTTATTATCGCTTCAAATGTACCAAAAATATAACTACAATAATCTAGCATCGTATATATAAAAAATTCTGAGCCGTGTCTGTACATTAAATATATTCAAAGAAACGTACTCTCGTTAATTGCAACAACGCTCAGTCGTAAACCCATACTTGATATATTTATAAGCCAGCCAAAAGGATACTCCCTAGTTATTACAAAGTTAGTACCTAACGAGTATGTATGTATCAAAAATGTATCATTGTGTATAAACTGCTTAATCACATTGTAATTTTGTATCCTCGTGTTACTTATTACTACTGCTACCAATGAATAGGTTAGAGTGGAAGAGTCTAGTGGAACAAAGAAGAATAGATTTAAAGAGAAGTAAATACAGAAGCTTGTTGCCAGGAGAAAGAAGAAAAAGGCGCTGCCCTTTAACATAATCAAGTACAAAGTGTGATCACACACGACCGGCTTGAAAATAAGGGGTTTGCTCTAATCGAATTTACATTACTATACGTTTACGAGCGTTTGTTTTACTTTTGACGTTTGCACGTCTTTCAAGTTACATATTTCTTGACAGTGAAGCTCACATGAAACAAATTACATTATTGTCGTACTATATTGTTTCGGGTGACGTAATACTAATGTTCTGTGAGTCATGTAACGCACAGACTATTAAACCATCGACACTATACGTAAATAAATCGATTTAAAAATATAAAAATGTTCCACTTTAAAGAAAAATAATTAAGTTAAACTTACTGGTAAATGCAGTCAAATTTTATTAAAAAAAAATTGAAATGTATATTACGGTACGGTAATGTATTAGGACATTACAAAAGTAAAATAAACGCGTGGAAAGGGTATATATATACTATTACCTTGCCATTAATACAAAGTCAACATTATTTATTTGTATGGAGTTTATAGCAAATTTCAACCAGTAGTAAGGGCGAGACCACATGCGATGCGACATCGCGACGCAATAACCACGTAAGGCTATAAGATGACGCAACGCAAAATTTCAACGCACACCGCGTCGTGCGGATAGACGTAGACCATCAGCTCAGTTCGTGAAACATGGATCGCATTAAACTTTTGAAGTGATAACTTCTTATGATAGGGTAAACCACTTAGTTACGTAACGCGTTACGGCGCCAGACTATCTGGCTTAAGTTATCACTTCTGTCGGACGTCCCGAGACGCACGCTTTTTTGAAGATAACTTCTTATGGACCGGCAAGCCGCTTCGTTATGTAACGCGTTACGGCGCCAGACTGTCTGGCTTAAGTTATCACTTCTGTCGGGCGTCCCGAGACGGACACTTTTTTTCTATTTCTTCTTAGCATTAAGACACAAAGAAAAAAATTAAGTAGAACGTACTGGCTGCATCGTTTTCTAACTATTAAAAAATTTGAACTATTATGAAAATAACACGATGCGACACTGCAGATTTCTGCGGTGCGCCGTTGTGGCATTACCCTAAGGCGCTTGAACGTATAGTAAAATATAAAAGCTCGACATTAGACAACACTAGTTTGTAATTACAAAGCGAGATCTTTTGAAATATTTAAAAATTTGGCTTTGTATAATCATTTTGCGGACGAAATTGCGAATAAATTTCATTATTTAATTGTATAACACGATCACTTCAATTGAAAATTGTAATTAATTATTAAAATATTATAAATAATAAAAACTATTTGCTTGCTAAAACTACGTTTGTATAAGTTCAATAAAATTCATTTAAAAATATTATTATGGTGTTTAAAAGCACGTACTAATTGTTTAACAATGACGGCAAACGTTTTTCTGTCGAAACTCTCGTTAGCATAAGGAGTAGAAGCGGACATTGCCAGTCAATTATGACCTTATTGTTTGATTAATTACAAGTTTAAATAATATTTCTAAATAGTATAATTGTAAGCATTTTAAAATAGTCTTGTCTAGAAACATGTCGCTTGTAAGCTAATTTTCTTCATATAGACTTAAAAGATAATACAATTTTAGCGATTACAGTCCATTTTATTTTAAATAACCGACACCCAGACCGTAAAACATCACAAAAAGAAACAATATTAATTCATAAACAGTGTCAATTTCCCGCTTTCAGACCAATGTCAGTAGAAATAGTTTTGAGTTGTATCTCTAACCACACGAAATTAAGAAACTGTCAATATGGCTTAAAAAATTGATTTTTATTAATTTCATTGTTTAAAAAATGGACTATAACCGCAAAACAACGCTTCCAACATGACTGAAAACCTAAATTACACATTTGCTAAGCAGCATGTACGTATGACAATTCTTATCATGATATAGTAGAAAACTCACTTCACCGTTGCTAGTCCACTGCATTTATGCTAAAACTCCCATCAGCTATTTAGCGAATACATACGACAAGAACACTAGGAACGAGCAACGAGCATATTCTAGTAAAAAATACAAGTCTCAAAAACCCCTAATTTCCACATATTAAGAGTACACGAAAAGTTTGTCTTTGAATTGAAATAAACAGAAAGGAAACTTACTAAAACCAAATATATTACTGACTTCGATTTTTTAATAAGACTGTCTTAACAACTATTATAAATATTTTATATACATATATTACAAAGGTGTTAAAATTAAGTATGTACATAATAATATATAGGGGACATTAAACTATTGTTGGCACTCCAGTACCGTGATTGGCACCATATTATTTTTTTCAAAACATTAATAGTCCGTTACTATCTCTTACCAACCGTTCATTTGCCTTACTATCGGTTAAAATTTGTTTCATACGGTGTGAAAATTCAACCGATGGTAAGGCAAGTGAATGAATGAATAGTAAGATATTGGTACCGACCGTAAGAAGTTATAATATTTATTTTTATTTTATAGCCATACAATGTTAATAACAATATTGTAAGGAGACAAACTAGAAAAATATTAAAACAATTTTAATATCTTAAATAAATTATCTGAGGCGGCAATAATGGTATAGTTTACCCTAATATAGCCATCGAATAAAAAAGATAGCAGAAAGGTCTGCCCACAAAGACAAAGATTGTCGATAAATAAACCAAAAAAAAATACATTGATAAAAAGTTGATTGAAAGTCTAGCACAAGAAAGATATACTCATAGCGGCCTCTAAAATGTAGCATTTAGTATAGGAGCGTTATCACAGTAACATTTTTACCAGGCAATTATCGTTCCTGGTGTTCTTGTTTCATGATAAATGTGTAAATTAGATTCTACAAGGTGAGTAAATCGTGGAAGTCTTGTTGGGCAACAAACAGCGAAGATGAATGACTAAACAAGTAGAATATTATTAGTCTGTGCCCTCGTATTCAGTGTCGAATTGTGACTCCAAAGCCTGAAGGCGCTCTTCGAGTTGACGCTGTAAAAGAATTTCATATTATAACTAGGATTTCCTCTAGTATATAACCTGAGTTTATGTTTGAGTGTGCATTAACAAAAGTTACATCGCTTTACATTTTTTTCTAGGCACTATTCGCCTCTGGAAAATTACGATAATCCCAATAGATAAACTATCACTTTCTCCGGGATAAAAAGCATTTTATATCCATATTTAGGGTTAAACTACATGTATACAAATTTCACCAAACTCAGTCGTTTAGTTTTGCAAGCGTAACAGACAGATAGATAATTACTTTCGCATTTATAACGATGTGTCGGTTACATCATGTTTTCCTTCACTGACAGCGCGTGGTAATTGTTACAATAAAATTAAATTTATTTGCCATTGCTAGCAGAGTAGAAAATAAAAAAAACTTAAAAAATATTGGGTACATAAAGTAAAAAATTTATATATTTACAACATCTGAATCGTCGTTGGATTCTGCTATCTCCTCCTCAACTCGCCAGGCAGATACAAGAGAGGGCTGTAACCAATAGTAACCATTTGTACATACATATGCCAATAGTTACCAGTTGTGTATATGCTAATAATTACCACTTGTGTGTATGGCAATGTTACTACTTGTGTATATGCCTATGCTACCACTTGTATATATGCCAATAGTTACTATTTGTGTATATGCCAATGTAACCACTTGTATATATACCAATAGTTACCACTTGTGTATATGCCAATAGTTACTATTTGTGTATATGCCGATGTAGCCATTTATGTACATGCAAATTTTACCACCTTGCATATATGCCAATAGTTACTTTTTGTGTATATGCTAATGTTACCACTTGTGTATATGCCAATAGTTTAATGTGGAATACATTTAAGACATTGTATGTGAAAAGTGATAGTGTGTTTTATTTCACAAAATAATATTTCTATATTCGCATATCATTATGAGCTTCAGCAAATAATATGAAATTAAGGTTATTCATTTTGATTTAATGATAATAATTATTACAGTAATTTATACACTTTACAGCGGTATGTCAATCTCGATCATATTTCAAAGCTAAAAATTATAGTCAAAACGCAACTTCGTTAAACTTTCTCGATGGAGAATAATAGCAAAGTAGACACTTAGCGTGTTCATCAATCATTAATATATGATACGCATCGCTTAGGAGAAGCTCGCTATAAGAAAATAATTTAAATAAATGAAAGGGCAATAATAATCAGAATTTCTTATTGAATATACACTGTTTGCTACAACTCCATTAATTCTTCAAAAGTCATTCTGTAACACAATTCTGTATAAAACTTTTAAAAAAAGAATTTACATATAAATAGAACAACAAATATAAAGAAAAACAATTTTTAGCTAGACGTGTTGCTGGGGAGTTTCTTGCCGCTTCTTCTCCTTAACAGCAATAACACGTTGCGAAGCGGTGTACATAGACTAGGAAGTAAAATAAAATTTTAACCTATATGTATGACCTTCAAAAAGTGTTCTCCAGTGGAACTTATTTTGAATAAAAACTTTTGAATTTGAATTTGAATTCAGTCAGAAAAGTGCCTAAGTGGTACGTACACGTTTTTCGGACAAGACTTTTGTGCTTATTTTATTGGTGATTATTTATTCCAAATATTAGAAATCATTGAATTAATTTGAATCAAATCTGAAAGACATAAGAACAGTTTGCTTACATCATCAGACCCATCATTGCTGTTCAACTCCTCGTCGGCAGTTTTATCTCGTGCTCCAACTACACGCCAGTCTGAAGATGTAGATGGCTGCAAACAATTTTAGAGCAGATTTTGCAATCACCAGATAAAAGTTATTAAAAGAATAAAGTAAGAAATTAAAAACGGAAATTGAATAAATAAAACAGTTGAACGGTTTCACCTTTGAATTCAATCAGGTTATATTTTATTTGACTGATAACTTTTATCTGATGATTGACAAACTCGACCATAAATCAAACAATTCTCTCTAAATGGGTATACCGTTATAAATATATTTTAAAATTATTAATACAGAAACAATCGAACCATTCATCATCGAGCCATTATCGATAAAAACTCATTCTTATTAAATAAAGATTATCATTCTTATAAAAATAATTATTATCTTTTTTGCTGTTAATTTTAAACTTTGATATAAATATTTATTTTTAATATAACTTGTTACATTCTTAACTTTTGTACTTATAGTTTTTAATACATAGATACCTAATTAATAATTTATTTTAAATCATTATTATTCTTATTTTAATACATACATTGTTTTATCTATTTTTTTTTCTTTTATTTTTATCACTAACCCACAAAATGACAAAACCAAATACACTATCGATAACGTTATCGATAACAATAATGCGCAATCACTATGCCCGCCCATAAGGCCCGTGAGTGGAAGAGAGAGCGAAATACTCCGATTATTTATGACTCAAACTGCACGGACAAAATAATTCTACTATATTCGCGCCTAAAGAAGTTTGACTTCAAAAATTATTTTGCCCCGCAGCTACGTCGCTGGTAAAACCATGGTGAGTTGCTTTATTTCACATACATAAAAACTCAATACGTGTTTTTATTAAGCTGGTAAAGGGTAGTATGTGTATATATATATATATATATATATAATATATATATAAACCTTCCTTGTAATTTTAACTAACACATGGTGAAAACCGCTTAAAAATCCGTTGCATGATTTAGGAGGTTTTAGCGGATATACAGACAGACAGGCGGGGAAAACGGCATCGTTTCAATCTAATAAAGATAAAAAACATTATATATACATTGTATTTCATAGAGAAATGTATTATAATCAAAATGCTACTCGCACAAGGCCACATAAAACAATGTTGCAGTAAGTATTCTTACCTCGTTATAAGCTCGGTTGATCGGATTATTATTTTCAATGTTTGAACTGTTCTGTTGCAACGGATCGAATACCGACTGGAATATAATTATATAACTGGTACATAGATATTAGGAATGACAAACAGAAAAAAACAGTACTAGTTTCAAATATAATTTTATTATTTGAAAAATATTTATGTAACCAATCAATGAACAATTAAACGTCTTCATAAGTTTCTTATTAAATAAACTGAATGAAAGATTTAATCTGAGTTTGCTTGAAATAATGTTTATTTTTAAATATATGCAGCAGTGTTGTGTAAATATCAATTTAATGAATTGTATCGCTTATATTTTACATTGGTTCATTCCTAATATAAATTATATTTCCATAGTGTTATACTAGTTTACAAATACAATATCAGCAGGTCCAGAGTTTGATCCCGACTGCAACACTATCGAATAATATAAAACACGATGACCGTGCTTTTGAATTAAATATTGACCTGTTCAGAAATTTAGTGATCCTTGATATGATTTGTTTCAGCATTTTGTGCTTCTTGATTATAGTTTCCAATTTAACACATGAATAATTCAACCTGTACATAAGTCGGTCTTTAAGGAGTTCTAATTAAATAAAAAAAGACGCAAATGTCAATAGAATTATGTATAATGGAAGAATTTCAATGTAAAAAGAAAAATAAAAACGACTTACGAGGTCAAATGAGGTCCACGGCGGTGGTACACCACTCGTAGGCAATGGAAGAGATGATTTGTTCATTAAATCCATAACAGCTGTACATGGAAGAGTTTAAATTATATAACACGCCCTAGTATCCATATTATTCTCCCAACAACTCAATAATCTTTATTACTTGTCATGTTTATAACAATCAAATGTTCTATGTACATATAACATATTTATAGAATGACAATCTGCTATAATATAATCTAAATCATATTTCAGGATTATTTTAATTTAAAAGGTTCAGAAATCTATCCAACTCACTCACCCGGATTATTTAAAAAGTTCAGGAGTCTATCTAAGCTCACTCATCTGGAATATTTTAGAAGTTTAGAAGTCTATCTAAACTCACTCACCCGGAATATTTTAGTACTTTAGAAGTCTATCTGAGCTCACTCATCCGGATTATTTAAGAAATTAAGAAATCTATCTAGACTCACTCACCCGGAATATTCTAGAAGTGTAGAAGTTTATCTAAGCTCACTCACCCGGATTATTTAAGAAGTTCAGGAGTCTATCTAAGCTCACTCATCCGGACTATTTTAGTAGTTTAGAAGTCTATCTAAACTCACTCACCCGGATTTTATAAGAAATCTATCTAAACTGACTCACCTGGATCATTTAAGAAATTGGGAAATCGTATTTCAACTCACTCACCAGGTTACTTAGGTTTCAAAAGTCATACCTAAACTCACTCACCCGGATTATTCAACAGGTTCACTTGCGTCCCTTGGTCGTTTGTTGTCGAACGACACTGATCCGTTGACGTGACGTACACGGCTGGATTCGCTTTCATACACATCCATGCCTCATTGTAACCAGGTGGAGCCATTTCGTTGCACTGTGTGTGGTCGTATATGGACGAACGCGCCGAATTCAACATTTGTTCATTGGTTAAATCCATGGGGTTCTGGGCGTGAATCGCCGGATGAATTGGTACCATCCCCTGTGGACCGTTAATAAGAGGCTGTCCCGTCAGTCTAATTGCTTCCATTTCACTAAAAAAAATATTTATTTTGTATAATCATGTATAGTAGATGCAATCGGTATGTTTAATATTTAAAAAATCAATTTTCATTTTTTTTACATTAGATTATAGCTAATTGTTGCATTATAACTTCAAAGGTAAGCATTATTTTCTGTGCAACAGAGAAAAGATTTTCGTGATGCTGATACAAGTAAAACACAAAAATCGCACATTGGCTCACTCAGTGAGTTGACTATGGAGAAGTTCAGATCATTATAATACAGAGGTCCCCAAAGAATGAAGTCGATTACTTTTTAATTAAAATAATATTGTTTTAACTTACAGGTGATCCTGTTTAGGATATTTCGGAACCATGCGAACTTGCGGAATTATTTCTGAAACAAAATATTGATTACTTGTGTATGAGCGACACAATACTATGACCACCTGAGACTGCGAGTGTTTTTTTTTTTCTCCTCTCTCCAAGCAAACGAAGATTGCTCGGGTTTATTATCTTTTGGGGTTTGTTTTCTTTTGTTTGTTTTATTCTTTTACTCTATTTCTTTTTTTTTGTTCTCTTTCTTTTGTTTGTTTGTCTTTTCTTTTGGGTCTTTTATTTCAAAAATAGTTACAAGTTTTCTTAATGCTATTACATTTTTGTTTCGGTAATTTATACAGTTTTAGTTAAATTAGTCTAAACATGGTTTATTTACATTATCTATTACGGTTTTGGTTATATCTAAAATTTTGCGAGTAAGTGTTATATCTAATGTAAACAACTAACTTTTACAATCGCAACGCTCGCCGTAAGCAGGGATGTTCACCTCTTTAACTACGCAACGGTTGTCTGAAATTTTTATTCAGTGCATAATGTATATAAACGAAATTTGCTATTGATTTCATACATGTACAATCGCAGAATGAAAATGTTCGTCACCTTAAAGTCTACTTTTGCTTGGACGAGTACAATAATTATATATGACGAAGACTTATGCTCGGTATTTCACTTATAATCTGTATGATTTTTTTTTAATTATATAATTTATAAATTACGTCTATAACATTATATAACAAACTCACTTGGTATCTGTAAGTTGACAGGCTGTTGCATCCGATAGGGTTTGAACGAAGAAGATGAAAGCTGTAGGGGCGCAACCGGCATCTGCAACGGTTGCCGCGGTAACTGCTGGGGTGCAACCACTTTACCCGGTTGAGGGTAATAACCACCACACCTCGGTTTTGGTTTTCTCGTAAACATAGGCTGTACAAATATTCATATCTTGTTTTCTCTTAGGAATTTTTTTTTATAAATACTTATATTATGTATTTGTATGGCTAATTTAATTTTTTTTCTACATTAATATCTAACTTCATATCTGATGTTTCTTAAGTTGACCGATTTTTCAAACATCAGATAAAAGTTATCCATTGAATAACTTATAATCTGACTGATTGTAAAAGTGAACAGATCAACTGTTTTATTCCCGAAACTTCAATTCTTATTTAATTCAGATTGTATTTTTTTTCAATGAATAACTTTTCTCTGACGATAAAAAAATCGGCCTCAATACATAAAACATAATTAAATAGTGTAATTTATTGCAAAATGTATGTACAATCGCGGTATGAAAAGGTTCGTCACCTTAAAGTCGACTTTTACTTGCACCAGTACAAGAAACAATACTGCCAATATATTCATAAATATTACGTTTATAAAATATAGAAACGTGAAAAAAGAAAATTGCAATGCTAACAATGACAGACACTGAGATTGACAATAAGAAACAAAGAGGATATAATCACTGTGCTCAAGATAAATATTAAAACCAATATAAGGGTTTTATATCGCTAAACAATCTTCTTAAACAAAATAGAAAATCAAACAAGTTCGGTCTGAGTAATTTTAAACTTTATTATCAAATATTTTTTTTTGTGGAACAGTCTGTTTTGTGACTTAGTTTGAAAGATAACGTGTGCTCGCGGAACGTAAAATAAAATCAATTTGAAAACTGGCGAACCTTTTCATACCACGACTGTACATATGATATACCAAAACAATCATGATGAATCATAATTCCCGCAGCCTACTTCCCCTCCCCCTATTCTATGATTTTATCACATCCCCCGATTTTTATCCTCCAATCTTATCCATTGTATGCCATCTAAAGGCCGACAACGCGTTGACATCGCCTCTGGTGTTATAAACGTCCAAAGGTGATGATAGTAAGTAGGCCGTTTGTCTGTTTAACCGCTTCCGGCAAAAGTCTTCTAAGGTAAAACAATGTATAAATACATACATTGCACCATTAAAGAGAAATCTGGTTTAGCTAGGGATATAGGACTTACTGGTTGCTTTGAAGAGTCCTGTTGCTTTAGATTGCTGCTTATATTTGTCACTTCACTTAATATTATTTGATTGGAACGCAACCGACGTGTGCACACGTTCGCGCTTTATTTGACACTGACAGGTGGGGACAGTGCGGGTTGGAGGGATGTAGGGATGTGACATTAGGGATGTGCCTTTGTCGTCGAAATGTAATTTTTAATTACCTAAGTACGGAATTTACATTTTGTTTCAAATAGGGTAGGGGATTACCTAAACTCGAATTATCACTTCGTGGCACCCGTTTTCATTCGGTGGAAGACATAAAGGAGAATTCGCGACGAGAACTGAACTCAACTCCGGAAAAAGCTTTAAAAAAATGTTTTGTTAATTGGGTTATTAGTCGGCGTAAGTGTATCGTTTCTGAAGGAGCATACTTTGAAGGCGATTAAATAAATTTGAATGAATAACTAATATTATTTATCTTTTCCATGTACTTTTTTGACAGAATAGTATAGATGAAAAGCATCAATAATCATACCCGTGGTGGACCACCAAATCTCATGTTTCTTTGATCTTGGTCGTCGTTCATTTGATGTTGATTTGAAACTGTTATTGTTATGTTCGCAGCAACCGTGCTTGTTGGTGGAAGACCAGTATGCCCCAAAGGAGATTTCTTGCCAGATACATCTTGATTTGCCAACATTCTAAAACAGTTATCAAAAATGAATTATTAATAAAAAAAATTTAACAAATACAAATACCAACTACAAAATAAAAAGCCAAAATAAATATTTTATACAATTTTTTTATGGTTTACTTAGTACCGAATTCAAGTCGTCAAAAATATTTGTTTGCTGTATATTATAACCTTTTATGTCACTTCTTTTTTGAGGGCACGCTAATTGTCGAAAGTTGTAAGTCCTTAATTTTTATCGTCGCAATGGTATCTCAGGACTATATAGGCCCTTTCGAATATTTTTTTTATAATCGGTCCGCTAATGACGTTGAAATCGTGTTACAAACATAAAAAACGCATATAGTCAAATTGAGAAACTTTTTTTAACAAATTTCTAAGATCCGGCCGGTCGAGCTCAATAGAAGGCAGAGATTGTGGGTTTGTTTGATCCTGACATGGTAAATTTTATAGAGAAACTAACATTATATTCTATGGTCTGGGTATCTGAGATGAGTCGCAAAGGGGTCCGTTGTATATTACCCATAACATAAGCGTAACATGCTTAACTTGGGAATATATAATTTATTTGTATGCAATTATTAATATATCATATTAAATCTTTATTACATCAGAATTTAACATAAATAAGGATTCCATAATTTACGACCATGACATTTAGGGTCCAGCTAAAATGTTAATCCCTGCAACTTACAGAAGCGAAAAAGAACGGCTCGCCTAAAGTCACTCGCACCATGCTACAGCGCAAAAAGTATTCTTTTCCAAGGTCAAGGTGTTATATTAAGGCTGGTGTGCACCGACTTTTAATCGATGGTTAAAATAAGACAATCGCAATAATGTATGGAAAAACAGTGATTATTTTTGGCTAACCGTCGATTAAATGTCGGTGCACACCAGCCTTAGGTAGTTGGTTCACTTACTTATCCAATATGTCGTCGTCGGGGTGGGTGAATTGGCAAGTATGGCCGCGTATACAATTCGCACGAGACGTCGAGTCCCTACAAAATGGCGCCTTGTAACCGTGCGTGGGAGTGGACACCGCCAATTGTGGTGATGATTGGCCTATTGACAAATAAATGCATAACTCTTTTATTGTACAGTAACCGATTAACCAATTTGATCGTTTTATATATTTCAATCAGTTCTATTGTTGCTGGGAGCCAATGACATTTGGAGAATTGTTGTTACTGTCTTTCACAGCTTTATAATGTAGGTGTTTTTATTCAGTTGTCATATACATAGAGAGATAGTCAAGTCTCGTCGTGAGACAAAACACTACCCATTGAACTCTACTGTAAAATTAGGATGTTTTTTTATTTTTTTTTATTGCAGGAGTTCAGCAGACAGGCAGACAGCCCACTTGATGGAAAGCAGTTACCATCGCCTATGGACATTTGCGACACCAAAGATGCTACAAATGCGTTGTTACTCTCTTAAGGGAGATTAGAACCTGGCTACTGATGCCGGAACACAACCCAAGGTTGTTATGGCGACATCCTTTAGACCAGGAGTGGTAGCCATCCAGTCGGGCAAATACCCTACCACCTGGCTGTGGGTTGTTTTATCGCCTCTTACGACAGGCCGCCCGGCCGCGGAAAATTGTGTTATTACTCCATTCCTGCACGGATTAAAATACTAACTTTTTAAATTATATTTTAAAGTATAGGCGATTATTTATTTTTTGCGAACTAATAATATAATTAGAAGCATTAACAATACTTTTACTATCACACCTTTTTACAACCTAAATATGTGTAATAGTCACTACATAATCCTTGGTTAGTGTAGTTGACATCGCTAATACACCATAGCCTTTTGTTTTAACAGTGTAATAGATTATACCATATGACACTATATCAAATACAGATATTAAGGTCTAGAAATAAATTAATATATAAATATTTATATATTAATTTATTTCTAGGCCTTATATCTGAATTTCAAATAGTGTCATATTGTCTAAACTATTATACTATATAAATATAATAGATTTTATATTAATACATACATACATAACTTCACGCCAGGTCCCTTGCGGGGTAGGCACGAACAACAGAGCGCCATACAGGCTTATTCTTACACACCTCACTTGCTTCTTTGACATTCATAGCTCTTGTCATGCACGCTCGTCTGTTCTTAAGGCTCCTGACATCACCTTCAGCTAGTACACGATCAATTTGATCATGGAAGGTGTGTCGTGGCCTTCCGCGACTTCTGCATTCATCCACTTTTGCACTGTATATCTGTTTAGTCATTCTTTCATCATACATTCTTTCCACATGCCCGAACCACCGGAGCATTCCTTTCCTTACCTTCACCCCGACACTATATTAATATTATTATATAATAATATTTAGTGTTTGTAATGTGAAAAGTTTAAATGTATGTAGGTAGGTAAACATATTGTGTTGGACGTCCTCCAGCCCGATGGACTTACGACCTGCGTAAAGTCAACGGTGGGTGCTAGATGAGGAAGGCTGGCAACTGGGATATGTGACTTCGACTTGGGGAGGCCTATACCCAGTAGTGAAGTATGATTGGTTGACGACGACAATGTAAAAACTTAATATATTTCATAAAATTACTTTGTTTACTTGGACGGTAAGCAGTCGGAATTTGTAGATGTCGTATCAAACTGGTGACCACTTCCTTTACTGAATTCATCACTTCCGCGAGCTGCTGCCATGTCGGACTCTTGGCATCTGCAAAGATTGCATGTACTCATTGAAAGTTAAATAAACTTAAAAAAAATGTCGACACATTATTGAAGCAAACGATATGTACGATTATACCGATATATTGATCGATACAAAGCGAAATATCACAAAAGCAACGCATTTTGATGAAAGTAATTTTTTTAGGCCAGCAAGCGCGCAACTCTTTAGACAATTTTTATGGCCTAATGTTTAATTTTACAATCGAGTAGATGACAAATTTCACATTCAATTCTATTCTAGTTTTTGACATTGATTTTGCGAATGTCACAGTTGATTAAAAAAATGACATGTACAAAAATTAATAAAATTATCAATCAAAATTTGTTTTGATGGGATTCATGATACTTTCTGTTAGCCTGTGGACAACACCAACATCATTATTAGACTATATACATTATAAATAAATGATTGGGTTCATTCAGGGTTAACGTTTTACATTAAACTATAAAATATTGTTTGTATTCAGTCTTTAAAATACCTTTCATCATTTTACTCATTATATGCCCATACCATTTTGAGTGACGGGTGCAACTTTCAAATATCCTCTTATGTCCTAACTTCTCATCTTATCCATTCTTGTCACACCACACATCCAACTCAACTTTCTCATCTCAGCGGAGTGGAGACCTTTGTGGCTTATCAGTTTAGTGACCCTACATTGTATTGTTAAGTAATTAAAAATACTTACCGGGCGAGGCATCGATATTTGCGAGCCTATCTAGTGAAAAACTCAACATAATTAGTTCAGCAGGATCCCCTGTCCTTTGTAGCGCTATGAACATCTCCTGAACGGATTGCGCAAAAGATTGCGGTGTTTGGAGTTTATCTGAAATTATTTTATAAGATTGATTGTTCTAATACATATAAGTAAAGCCATATTGGCATGTTCAGAGTGGGCTCAAACTGAGCCTGATAACAGAGAATACTGTGATCATGTGTATGTACACTGTATTAGCGGAGGATAAAAGGTCAGAGTGGTTAATATTTTTGACCGTATTTGCTAAAACCCTTTCAGTCAATTTTATGTAATTACTTATATTTTGTTGTGATTTAATAAATAAACATTATTATTATACATGTATTTAATTATATTCAAAGGTTTTACATTTTTTTGAAGATGGTATCTAAACTTTTTTTAATATAGACATACAGTCATTCTTTTATAAAAAAAACCGTCTAAAGTAAAATATTCATTTAAATAAAAATATATAAAAACTTGAGGTGCGTCGTCAGCGGGGCCTGGGGTCCAGACTACAGGTGGTTAGGGCTCCAGAGACAGGTCACAAGTCACGCCATGTCCAAGAGTGCTCCCCTCTGTATTAAGCCCTCCAGCCAGCTTCCTTCTAGGCTCTTCGCTATACGACCGTTGCCGGTGACAACTATCGGTACACCTGTATGTGTTGCTCCACGGACATTTGGACCTTGGTTTTTTTTTTGGAAATGGTATTTCAATCTATTGTTTTGTTCTCAGACTTTCTGTTTTAGTTACATTAGACCTTAATGAATCAAGTCTTAAAAAAAATAATTTAAAATACTTTTGGAACACAAAATATACAAATATAGCTTACGATAAAATGGCAGTAACGCCGCACAGTCGGAGAGCCTTCATTTATTTAGCTTTATGGCTTGGCAACGGAGAGCCTTCTTAAGCGCAGTGGTGCCAAGGATGGGATACCAATTTCGGGGTAGTGGTGTGCTGGCGCTTCTGGTCTAGTCAGCTAGGCTACCGTCCAGTCCCAAGAAGTGTTAACCCTAACCCAAACGTCAGGTTACACACATATTTGATGGAAAAAAAACTCACCTATAATACTCTGCATATGACTTTTGTGGGCCGTATCCCCATACAATAAGGCACTCCATTGATCCGGAGCTATTCTTAACCCAGCTTCGGTCGCTATCTGAACTATTTGTGCATCGTGTTCTCGCCTTAAGGACTCGTACGTGCGAAACTCCTCCTTTAATTGCATTAGGGATGAATCGCATTCGCGTTTCGACACCTATAATTAACACACAATACATTCTGTGCATGAGTATTGATACTATATTTCATTGATCGTTGACTTGTAAGAAAGTGTAGTACAATATGTTACTAAACATTAAAAACAAGCGCATGAATAGAGTGTCTTCCCTTTACAGAGACTAAAAGAAATAACGCAATGCACACATTCTTCATAAAAATAACTAGGTGCGCCCCGCAATCTCACCGGCGTGCTTCACTCTACATCGCTATAAATTATAGCCTACGTGCAATTCCGATGTGTAAACTATATTATTGTAAAGTTTCATCAAAATCCATTCAGTAGTTTTTGCGTGAAAGAGTAACAAACATACATACATACATTCTTACAAGCTTTCGCGTTTATAATATTAGTAGGATTATATGTAGTATTTTAGGGGAGAAAATTATTTATGAGTAATAATATTACTTAGATTAGATTATAATCGTAATGTTGGATCTTTACGATGATAATTTATATACAACTAGTTTCAGCGCGTTAATAGCTGTTACATGAGCTTTGAATTTGTTAGAGGACGCAATTTTATTTTTGGGACATGTGTGGGACAAAAACGCGCCTACGAACTCTACCTCATAGGTGGCGGGGAAAACGGGGGACCTTTTCTACCTGCTTAACATTCGATAAGTTAAATTTGGTAAGTTCTTTGGTAAAGAAAAGAGTTAGGAATGAATAAAAAAACTTCTCACTTTTTTGCTTATAACTTCTTTAATTTTTAATTTACGGCAAAAAGTTATATGAACATATTTGTAGGCAAAACAATTTGCTACAAATTATGACTTTACAAATTTTTTGTAAGACGCATAGTTTCCGAGATATCGCGAAAAAAAAATTTCATCCCTTTTTCCAAGATGGCGGCCGGGGGACAAAGGTGGACCCCACAAACTTGAGGTTAAGCTTTTATTGACCCCCCATTGTCCCACACATGTCACAAAAATAAAATTGCGTCCTTTAAAAAATGCAATATTCGGTCCTTAAATTGTAAGATTTCAATGAACTATTACATAAAACCTTAATTCAGTTTTTATATGTCGCGAGCGAAGACGTGGGAAAAGGTAAAATATGTATAAACATTCTTTCAAAAATTATACTGCCGGTGAAAACCGCTTAATACGTTTTGTGGTTTAGAATCGGATATACAGACTTGTCTGTCTGTATATCAGCTTCTGTCTGTCAACAGACGCAGAAAGCGACTTTGTTTTATACTATTACGAACAAAAATCAGACAAAAATTAAGATACAAAAGCAAAATTAAGTTTTATTTACTCGCCAATTTGTGTTCGTGAGACAAAAGAACAAACTCATGAGTAAATGTCTGTCAGCTTTTTCTTTTTCAAATGTCAGAACACACACACACATATAACTTTGTACATTGATAAAGGATTGCATTATTTTTGAGTTTTTGGGGTTTTACTAGCTAGCGTTCCGACAATTTTACCGGGTCTGTGTATATGCGTGTGTACGTGCTTGTGTAATATGTGTGCTGGAGTGTGATACATCATTCGCAATAGCACAGAAATCAATTAAACTTATTTCGCTTTAGTTTTAAAATTGAGCACAAATTTGAAACTTCTCTCGCTGTAACTTATCCAATGAAAATAAATAATACAATTGCGAAGCAGTAAAAATTACAACAGAAAATAAACTTTATTAAAATTAAGTAAGAAGCCACAGCTAGTCATTTACACTTAATAAAAATAATATAATTAAGAACTAAAAAAACAATCTTCATCAATTAGAAATAAAACAATATTTTTGGAAATAATGCACTATCTTGAATGCTTTTTTAAATTCATGAGTACACAACAAAATGTGATCAATTCATTTTACATAAAATAAATATTTCACTAATTAATTCACAAAGGAAACAATAACTACACATATTACAGGATTTCCAAACTATCGCCAAAACGTATATAGAATGTTACTATGGCAACTGTAGTATAATATGAATAATGAAACAGTACCTTGAAACATGACGCCCTGTACAAAAGCTGAACTACGTGACCAATACTGGTTTTGGAAGCTTGAGGGAAATGCGGTTCCAGTCTTTGCACGACAAACATTACTAAAACCTGTTGAAAACAACATAATATATTAAAGAGGCATATAACTTCATTCATATAAACATTGCATTTATACAAAAGGGCTGACACAAAGAGATCGCTATAGATTAGAAGCATTTGAAATGTGGTGTTGGAGACGCATGGAGAGAATAAGTTGGAAAGAAAAGAAGACCAATGAAGAAGTTCTGGATATGGTAAAGGAGAAATGCACAATTTTAAAAACTCTAGAGGAAAGAAGGGGGAAGATGTTTGACCATTTCCTACGACACAACACCTTATTATGCACGTTAATCGAAGGCAAAGTGGAAGCAAGGAGAGGGAAGTGAAGACGAAGGCGAACATTCATGGATCAAATAAAAGAAATAGTGGGTGTCGTGTCTTACATAGAAATAAAACAACTGGCCCATAATAGAGAAGACTAGAAGAGGCTCCACCGACAAGAAAAAATAAATGAATGAAATGAAATGCGAAATTTTTTTAAGTGTCACATCGAATACTATCCCACAGAGACTTCCAGTTTTTTCTTAATAATAAGTATCCAATGTTTATCCCCATTATTAAGAGTACAAACGTCGAATTTCGTGTTATTACAAGACAACGAGAAAAGATCATAGAAATTAACCAAATTTCCAGACAAAGACGGTTTCTCATTTAATTATATATGTTAAAACGAATTGTGAACTTTACTAAATTATAATGTTGCTTCTTCCCACAGGCGTTAATGTTATTCCACGGGAACCGTACATTTTTTCGTGTAATAAGTAGCCTCTATGCTATTCTATACTAATATATAATCTATCTTTGCGCCAAATTTCATCCAAATCCGTTTTAGCCTTTCTGGCCTGATTGAGAAACAAACATCGATCCAAACTTTCGCATTTATAATATATTATAATGGATAAAATGTATCTTCTTTTCTTTTTACATTTTCTGACCTGGTAACAAAGACTTTTAAGAAAAGTCTATTTTATATAGTCACTACTAGACTTGTTAAAACTTAATCGCAATCAATTTATATTTCATTGATTCCTTACACAAAAGGTTTTATAACAATCCGAAAAGACGCAATTCAGTAAAAAAGACGTTTGTTTTCACATAAATACAAAATTATTGTCTAATAACTATCAATACTCCGATATTGCTAATTTAGAACCAATTTTATAATTTATAACATAGCACAGCAAAATATCGCTCTTCGAGGTGCTCCCAAAAAAACTGACACGTTTTGACAGCTCAGGTTGTGTTCATTCCATAGACATACTACTATCAAGCACTGAAATGAGAGATTGGGCCTAACATTTGGATAAAACAATGCTGAAAGGTAAGTAAGTAACAATTTCAAACAAAGAAGGAATTAACATTAAATTTTAAACATACCTTTCTAGACAACGCCGAACCATCTTCAAGAGCCAGCAGGACGAGTTTTAATACTTCCTCCTGCATCGCCGGCCCCAAGAACTGACATCCTCGCGCCCTGACAGCTGCCCATAGATTCGCGCTCAATTGCTGAGGATTCTGAATTTGAAGGGACCATCATAAGTCGACAGACAAAAAGATATTGGCTACGTTCCATTAGGGACTCACAACGCCCACGTTCACGACCTCGATTTTGCCTGTTGCACTTGCTTGCCGATGTTACAATCGTACACCCAAGTGGAACTGCTATTCGACCCACCTCTTGACATGGGTTGTTATGAGCGTTGTGTGATCGAAAATGATGACGTCATTAGTGACGTTTTCGCCACGACCACAACAACTGCGATCGCCATGTGGAACGACTAAAGGAGCATTTTGGGCGTTGTGAGCTACTAGTGGGACGCCCTGATTGTATACTAGTAATACAGTGAATTACAACGGTGGCAACTGATGTACTTCTCAGTGAATAGTGGAGTGGACTGTCAAAGGAACTGGGATACTTTTTATAAAATTACAGAACGTCCTAGCCTCATAGATTTTGTATGATTACCTACTTATGATATCATAAGTAGGTACAAGAAAAATGAAGTAAAAACTGACATTGAATATTGTGTGAAAAGTAATTCAAATTATTTCTATGATGGTATTTTAACACCTTTCCTTTTATATATACAAATATTAGAATTTATTGTATTCCGTTTTTTTTGTATTCATGTATTTTATTGTATTCATGTGTCAGCTCCCCTGAAACGGCGGGACCAAAAAGAAAATGAAGCACCCGGGGCGCCCTCTTTTTGGCTATATTTATATATGGCTAAGCCAATGCTTCGGTCAATACCGTGGATATAAGTTAGCTCTGTGTAAACTCCACACTTTCAAATCATCATTTAATTTAATCATCATCACTTAAATCCGTTCAGTAGTTTTCACGTGATGCTCTATAAAAGACACAGATAAAAATTCTAAGTTGAATTTTCTGAATTTCTTGATCCGACACTGTACAAACTGGTCCATTATACAGACTTATTATATTATAGATTTATCCAAGTTCTGTTCCAAAAATTGATAAATAATATATACCTGATATAGCAATATGAACTCCGTAACTGTCCTCTCACCGAGAGACCTCGCCGCTCTCGCAGCTCTCCCCCTACCCTCTTCATCAGTCAATGTACATTGCAACAGTGTCACCAACTTTCTCTGCATCGGTCTAGATAATCGGCTTCCGGCTAAATTGTTATTTGCTAATCAGAAATGTAATACACAATACATTAGTATAAATACAGTGTAACCTGATAAATCTGTCATCATATAGTTGTAAAAACCGCTAGTTTACAATTAATCCAGAGTGATATTATAAACTGTCTGTAGTTAGTGATTGGATATAAAATAGACTTCAATGTGAAAACAGTTCCTACATTCGCCAGCCGCTGGCGCGTTACGTCTCTTGCGCCTTGGTTTAAATCAAACCTACTGCTCAATAAGTAGTAGTTGGGAGAAAATCCACTATTTTTAAGTAAATTACGCAATCCTAAGAAAGTTTTTAATCGAAAATACCCATATCGCAGAAAATACACAACGGACTTTATTCAAACCGAGTCTCATTTCTATAAGTTCTACCTCCTTGAATAAATGCAAAATTGTCTACCCTGTTTTCAAGACAGAATAGAGGTACACTTTTTACGACTTTAACATGTTAATCTTTCCACTGCTTTTTTATTTAAAATGAAAAGACATAAACAGGGACTTGGAGGTACAGTTCAGAATACCACCACCACACGCCTCGCTTTGGGCCCGGTATTCATCTTTACCTCATGTACGTAATTTCAATCGATGCCGGCAGTACATTGGTACTGTGTTGCAAATGTCCATAGCAATGGTAAACACTTTGCATCATATGGACAAATATGGCCTATCTGCTGTATTTTAACAATAAAACTAACGCAGATTAAGCGTGGGGAATATCCTAGTGATTCTATGATAATGAGGACATGAATGATTTATGTGAATGACCTAAAATCTTTCTGTCTCTTTGTTTGTTATGTATTCTGAGTCCAGTTTTGAATAATTTGTGTAAATGTGATTTAAATCATGTTCAAAACTATGTTGGCACAGATAATGTGACAGAAAAAAAAATGTAATTTAAATATTGTTTCTATGATTATTGCATGCAACATTGAATCATATCGAAATATTGAATAGAGTGTAAATAGTAGAACAATAAAATCATGTCTTCTTGAAAACGCGTCACGTGAGCGCATTTAAATTAAAATAATACTACTAGTTCGCGAAACATTCTTGAAACACCTGTCATATAAAACATGCTTAAAAATTTAAACAAGTATAATATGATGTATTTACTAACAAACAAACTCTCGGATACACAATTTCTGAAACACCGCTTAGTTGTTTCAGATGATTCAGAGATTTTGTCGTCTACGGCTTTTGGGGCAAACACTTGCTTTAGAAACAAGTAGAGTTTGTTTCTAAAACAGAGTGTCGACTGTATAACACATTTTAATTCCAAATTTCAACCATATAACCAGCTACTACTACTACTGAAATTTCTTTGTGTGGGGCAATAACAAATAAATAATAAGTATTTCTTTCTTGCCATTTGCACACAGAACCTTGAAACGCGATAGTTTCCATGAATCTTGAAACGAGATAGTTTCTGTAATAAATTTTGTTTACATTATTTGGGGGACAAAGAGATTTAATCTTTGTAACTAGGTTACAAAAGTAAGTAAGGATAACCTATTGATAAACCCCTATATTAAGATAATTTTTCAACCGAATTTGTAGACTATTATTTGTCTATATAATTATATAATGATTTATTTTGTATTTTATTTTTACATTACTATTTCAATTCAATTTAAAAAAAAAAACAGCTATTGTAACAGGATACAGTGATGATACCTAAATTCTTATACTGACACCATAAAATAAAATTTAACTTTAATTATAAAATATTTATTTTTATTTTAGGAATGTTATTTCTATGCACGTCAATAGGTATTTTGAATTAAAAAAAATATATAAACATGGAGTTAAACTCGCACTTATAGCAAGAAAGTTTGCTAATAATTTGGATTTTAGAATGTTTTCACACTTAAATGGTAGTACCAAATTATGTCACAAAAGCAATAAAGACACTTATAATCATACCTCCTTTGCAAGTTTAGTTCTGCTGTATTTGATTTTAAATGGTGTACGGTAGTCTTTTACATTTTAGTTGTAGAAAAAAAATTATTTTAATATTTTACCTTGTCTATTATGTAGCTAGAAAATCTCGAATTATAGTTACAAGTATGTTATAACGTTGTTAATCTTCACTCACCATTGCTACAATATTTGAGGTAGACTGCCAACTGCTCCATGGACTTTACAATCACATCATAAGCTTGCCTGTCCCGTTCAGGTAACGCCTGGATGTTAGGAGGATGGTATGGCTGTGCCGGTGGAGTGTATCCTACTAGCTGGAGTAGTGCTGTGTTTACTACCATATCCTCCGGCTCTACCTGGATTACTGTCTGATAGAAATATGTGGGACAAATTAATAAATAATGCACAATGAACCTAACTTGTGTCTTGGTAAATATCATAATAATAATGTTGTCTTATGGTCAATTCCTATATTATATTCCTATTCAATCACTTGCTTTACCACCGATTGCATTTTGATATTATTTGTATATCATTATCTCACATTATTATATTTTGTCAAATTTATCTGATAGTAAACTAAATGAACGGTTTGTAAGAGATAGGTACCGGCCATTCAAAGTCTTAACAATGTAACTTTTAAGACCTCTCTAATGATATCTCACATGTATAGACAATTTCATTTCAATGCACATAGGTGCATTGAATAAGTTTTCACTCCCAGTAATATGATTATATGGCATCCCCTTAAAATACATATTTCTGGTGAATAACAATACAGTTATACAATTTTATAAGGGCTTTGCTTTGGCCAAAATGGCTATAAAGCTAAAAGGTTTTTTTTTAAATATTAAATCTACACTAATTTATGTATAGATGTAGAAGTGATTTTGTTCAGTAAACATCTGAACAAAATCACTTCTTGTTCTATCTTCACAAAATATTAGCAATGCAAAAGGCACTTTCAGTGTTGGCGGATTTGAATAGGTTTGGCACCTGGCCACTAAAGTGACAACACAACTCATGGTTGTCATGGCAACTTCATACACCCCCCCCCCCCCTGAGTAAAGAAAGTAATTGCAAGTTCATTTACAAAATTGGCCCTGCCAGAAACCTTGAGCTTGAGGCCTATGCATTCCAGTGTACATAGCGGAATAATACTTTGATCATTTAAGCACAGGGCCCATTAAATATTTAAGGATGGATCACAACTCACCTGGTCGAAGGGGCATTGTTTCCTATGAAGGTGTTTTATACAATGCCTACATATGGTGTGGCCACAGCTGAGGCTTATAGGGCTTCGAGGTGGTGCGCCGAACTCGCGGCAGCACACGGGACAGTTGAGATAATCCGTCCATTGAGGCGCCTGGATTGGCATTCTGCCAAACAAAGAAATAAAACCTATTATGTACATACCACGTAACTATACTATGTTATGTACCTCAAAGGTAAAATAATTAACTTACTCCATACTTACTCCAAAGACTATCCACCACAATAATGTATAATGTACTCTGAGGATATGATGGATAAATATACATTAGTCTAATATATGAAATAGCTTCTACAGCATTCAGTATTGTTTACACTACTAAGATGCAACATTGTAATGATTACACTAATTCAATATTTGATGATCCCACACATTTTATGTTATAGTCTACTCTTCCTATGTATATAAACAAAGGATTTGATATCAAATATTTAGATGACTAACTTATCAACACCTATAACATTACTGTCATAAGGTGCGTTTTATCCCTTAATTTAACATTTTTATTTTATCCGTGCAGGAATGGAGAAAGAATACAATTTCCTGCGACCCGGCGGCCTGTCGTAAGAGGCGACAAAACAACCTACAGCCAGGTGGTAGGGCATTTGCCCGACTGGATGGCGACCACCCCTAAAGTATGTCGCCATAACAACCTTGAGTTGTGTTCCGGCATTAGTGACCAGGTTCCAGTCTCCCTTAAGAGAGCAGCAGCGCATTTGTAGCAACTTTGGTGTTGCAAATGTCCATAGGCATCAAGTGGGCCGTCTGCCTGTCTGCTGAACTCCTGCAATAAAAAATAAATAAAATAACAGAAAGCAATTGAAAATAATTTTTGCTTCTTATAAGTTACTACTTTTTGATAACTGTTTTCTAAAAGTTTTTAAAATAACATAATTAGAATTTTGTTACAAATGAATGAATAGTTTTATTTGATTCTTTGGAAATTATGGTTTGTCCCTTGCATCAACTGATTATTATTTAACTTATACCTGTACATTAAATTCAATTTTAGCATATGGATTATGTCATTTTTGCCTAATTTCATCTATATTACATACCTAAACAGATATATATTATGATGCTACATATGCACAATGCTAAAAAAGTCACATAAAGTAGTGATGGTCGATTATTACTAAAAGCAATCGAATTATTCGATTGTTCCCGTTATTAGATTGCAATTGAGAAACATGTAGCGTTCTTGGATTGGTTGTCAATTGTTATTGATGTGTTACTAGTTTGTGTTTGTGGCTCACAATAATTGTCAGTTGGCCTGTGCTCGATTGTTTATGATTACTAATCCGCACCCAGTCGAAGGTCGCGCAGGACATTCGGTCGAATATGTTTTCCTACTATGAATTAAAACACACCAAAATTAAATATAAAAAGATATTTTTTATATTTAATTAAACCTTTTCATTTAAATAAAATATAGAATTTTTGACTCTGGTCAAATAAAAAAAATCACAACAATCATCATCATCATCAACATTTGCAAAATTACAAAATCTTTGTTAGCAGATCTAAAAATTAAAAGTAAAACTTCCAATACAAAATCAAACTAAAATATGATATTGTACATCAATTACAATAACTGTGAGAGTGTAAGCACTATCTATCGGTGAAACTGCTATCTATCTTGCTATGAATCCACAATTGAATAAGAACTTGCACAATTGTTGATTCATTCAAATTTTTTTAAAGTAACAATCACACATTGTTAATTTAGACTAAATTAATGTAGGCAACCCTTGATGATTGGCACCCCTTTTTTCAAAACTTTAAGAAATCTAAATTTTGTTATGTATGTATACACAATGACAATAATAATTTTATATTTTATAGCTCCAAAAACTAAACATATTAAAATGTCTTAATAATACCTTGGACAAACTGACAGAATTGAAAAGTAAACGTAAACCATACTTCTGGATTTATTAAAAAGAAGAAGAGCCTGAAATAGACAAATATTAATAAAAATATTTTTTGCTAGATGTGTTGCTGGTGATGTAGGTACATGTCTGAGCCAGCACATTTCTCCCATACAAAATATATTTGTAATACTACCTGTCAAAATTTGATAATTACATTATCCTTTAATATTTTTGGTGTGCTACTACGAACACCTCAAATGTAAGAGGATGGACGAAACGAGACTTATGCTACAACATTACAATAACACCTCCTGTCATGTGAATTTCCATAGGGATATTCACATGACAAAGAGGAATGACATGTCTTAGTATGACTGCTAGTAAAATGAGGCGACTGTGACCAATCACATCTGATTCTTAACAAACATTTCTGTGCTAAAAGTTTTGAATTGGAACAGATTAGGGATTGACTCTCACCGCCTCATCAGCCTCATTGCTTCAAATGTACTGGTGAAGTACAAACCATACAAATCTCCTTGCCCCAATTGAAATGGTACATAGTACTGATTCAGTACAAAGTATCATGATACTCTTACAAACTCATTTTAAAATCATGTCCTACACAACAGTAGTTGCTGGGCAGTTTCTTGTAGATTCTTCTTCTTAAGTAGTGATAAGATGTTGTGAAATGGAGTACATAGAATAGGAAGTAATTTTAATGTATGACCTTCAAAACATTTTCGCTAGTGGCGCTTATTTTAAATAAAAACTATTGTATTTATAGAATAATCAGTTAACTATGATAATACAAGCAACAATTTGATTATTTAAGTAACTTCTATATTTAATTGTCATTCTCAATATCTGGTGGGGTAAGCCTATGTCTACATATTTTCCTAAGAAATTAAGGTCCTGGATTTGATCTCAGCTGGGAAGAGCTAATAAACATTATTATTTTAGTCTGATGCCTGTCATCAGATACAGATTTCTAAGTTACTCATAATGCAAACAAGACTTGGTTAGTTTGACAATATAAAAAATATATAATAGGTTATCAGGAGATTTATTAATTTATAAACATATGACTCTGATGACCTACAGATGTATTAGTTTTAAATTTGTCAATTCTTATTTGTAAGCATTAGAAAAGTGCAAACTCATGATCATACATATAATCCAAGAAATAATATTTTAATTAAGACATAAAAAGTTATCTTTTACATCATAGTTTTCAATTCAATCAAATTCAATAGATGCTCTAGTAGTATCATCATCACGAAGCTGTACATAGAATGAAGAAATTTAAAATAAACACATCTACAGATAAACCGTAGACATATGCCACGACTAAAGGAACCTTAGCAGAAGTGAATGCTGTGAATCGTAAATCAAATAGATCTTTCAATAAATTTATTAAATCAACAAAATTTAAAATACTCTATCTCGAAAATATTATAATTCTACTTTATCATAAATTTTAAACTGCTCCAGATACACTTTAAAGAGACTTCGTGCGTCACCAGTGAGCTAGTGAATTATAGATTATTTCTGTTTTCGTAAACAACGAGATAAGTCTAAAAGAAAGCAGAAAAAGGACAAAAATGAGAATATTATACCAATTGACACATCCGAAAATTGCCACCTAAGCAAATACCTTGATCAATTTTTGTACGACTTTGCAGAGCATTCTGTGCTGTCAGAAAGTTATTAAAGGATTTTAAGACTTTTCAATTTTAATATTATTATTATTACCTCAAAAATAACACGAACACTCATCACAAATAAAACACATTCAATTTTATCCACTTCAAAACATGATCCGTCAGCACTAGTAAAAAAAACTATAGAGTAGGCTATGACTCTACAAACTGTACATACGTCAATAGATAGAGTTATTCTCTATGATTCATAAAAAGTGCATAGAATGGATCATCACGTTTTGGTATTTGAATATTATTTTAAAGAGAATTATGCGATAATCAATATTAATTAAATTTATAGACATAATTAGGGTTGTCCGCGCGGGTCAAGTTCTAGTACGTATCTATATCTATAGGAAACACGAGTTTGCATGAAGATGTGTACATATCCGTTCAGCTTTTCGCATCTATTCAGCTTTCGCGGCAACCAGACATAAAATGGAGACAACTGTGTTTTTATCAAGTGCATGCTAACGATAGCATTCAGTCATTCAGTGCTGTTATTCTGCATTCAGTGCTGTGTTTTTATCATTGGTAAACCAGCACACGCTTACAACAGCGCTCAGCGCCTTTCCGCCGCGTTCAGCGCTGTATGCGAACTGCCTACCCACACTTTGTCAACAGGTTTTAACGTTCATACCAGAGAGTAATTACGCTTCTCAGTCATTCAGCTCTGTACACGGTAGATAGAGCGTTTCAGCGGAGATATCAAGCTATGAGAGCCTTTACAATCTTACGCTGCTACACGTGGGTTACAGAATCGGAGCTAAATAAGTGTAACGAAATTCGTCCAGCAAAACGCGAATGGAGCTGAACAAATGTAGTTAGTCCCATACTACTGGTTAAAATTTGACATAAGTTCGATACAAGTATAATGATAACATTCAAACGATCACAACGGTATCGTAAGTGATGACTTACTAGGAAGCTATAGAAAACGGCCATTAGCCAGCAAGTTATCTTTCACACAAGTTACAGTGCGTTAAATTTTTACCTAGGCTTGCTTCGGCGATTCGGTTGCAAAATATATGTTTCTATTTAGAAAAAAACATTATTATCTACTTAACATTATAATTAGGTTTTTTATATATTAATCGTGATTTAAGAAATTTTATACTATGGAAAGAAGATAACAACCATAGTATAGCCATATAAAATTTTGAAGCGTTTGTGGTTTATCTTAAATTTTATTATATTTAATTTTTTTTGATAAACTATTTATTTAAACGAAAATAAACTCAATTCAAATAGGAATTATTGTAATAAGTTTTTAATATAAACTATATATTTATTATGATTTTCATTTTCAGAATAGTTCTACATTAATTATCGATCGTTCAAATATTTCGTTATGATTTGTATGGGGATAAATTGCAATCGCAATAAGTAATCATTTTGCATAAAGTTAGTGACAAGAAACAACGTAATGTTAAATTATTATTGTACTAATGTAACTAGTTTGTTTGCTGACAAAAAAACAATATGTGAGGGTAGTTTGTATCTATTACACTACTACTTGGCTCGTTTCACTATCGCTCGAATAAATAAGCTGATGAACGATGAGTCAACTGTGACGTTGGTCGGCTACGTTTCGCTCCGGATTTACTCCAATTTACATGCTATAGTAGCCAGACTAATTATTGTCAGCCATAATTAAATGTACTTAATTAAATACATAAACAATAGACGGAGAGCTGATGACGAATTTTGAGAAGGTTCTTTAGGCAAGCTGAAATTGCGATAAATTACAATTTCGTCCATTGGCGAATCTAGTCCTGGAAGTCTTTTAGCGATTTAGCGGTTATTTCGCTACTGCGCAGCATATAACATTAGCAAAAAATAATAATCAAAAAAATATATTTTAGGCAACTTCAACTTTGTTTCATCTTTTAATTTATAATTTCTAGAATTTAAAACAAAAAAACCAAGACGTTTTTGTCGGTTATTAAGTACTGCCAGACGACTCCAAAGTTATTATTTTTTATTTCCCAAAAAAATATTCTTTAGGCAATCTGAAATTTATATCACGTATTTATTAAGTTATTTCAATAATACCTGCAAATCGCCAGACGATTTTGACGGTTATAAACAATTCCCAGACGTTAATAAAGTATGTAAATAATTGCGATAAAAAAGTCTTACGCGCAGCCTTGAGTGTGACAAGGATAGCTAATCGAGACATGCTGGCTGCTGTCGGGGCCCCGAGCTCCTCGCGTTGTGATTGGCTATTGAGAAACGTCCTGTTAACAGCACTGCGTTAAAAACAGAAGATTTAATTTTTTCTATTTTTTATTGCTAAAATTTGAAACTTGATTAAAAATATAAAAATTATTAACTTCGTTCGCTGCATAAATTATTAAATTAAAAGTTCAAGTATTTTAGTCTTGAAAAAAAAGGAAAATGAAACAAAAAAATTATCTAAAATTAATTATGTATATTTAATAAATTTTGTATTTTTGGAAAAACATATGCGGTATTTTAATATACGGAGCCCAGTTTCCGACTTTTCAATAATATCGCTAGATTGTAATTTAAAATAACATGATAAAACTTTACAAACAAAATTGAAAAAAAAGGTTCTAAGCAAAATCTTAGTAATTAATAATTTCTTTTAATAACTATAAAAAACGAAAAATCAGAAACTAGGCCACAATGAATAATTTTTATTTTTTACTTGATAGGAACAATGATGACGGAATGAAGGATTAGGATGACGGATTAAATTATTGAATTATTCTTTCATTTCCCATTTTTATTGAGGAAACACGAGGTTTCTCAATAGCCAATCACAGTGCGAGGAGCTCGGGGTCCCGACAGCATCTGGCATGCCTCGATTAGCTATCTTTGTCATACTTAAGGCTGCGCGTAAGACTTTTTTATCGCACTTATTTACATACTGTATTAACGTCTGGGAATTGTTTATAACCGGCAAAATCGTCTGACGATTTGCAGGTATTATTTATATTACTTAATAAATACGTGATATAAATTTCAGAGGGTCTAAAGAATATTTTTTGGGAATTTAAAAATAATAATTTTGGAGTCGTCTGGCAGTACTTAATAACCGATAAAACGTCTTGGATTTTTTGTTTTAAATTCTAGAAATTATAAATTAAAAGATAAAAAAGAATTCAAGTTGCCTAAAATACATTTTTTTTGATTTTTTTTTGCAAAAGTTATATGCTGCGCGGTAGCGAAATAACCGCTTAATCGCTAAAAGACTTCCAGGACTAGATTCGGTAATTGACGAATTTGTAATTTTTCGCAATTTTAGTTTGCCTAAAGAACCTTCTCAAAATGCGTCATCAGCTCTTGGGCTACAAACCAAGTAGGTATTTTCCACCATCACAGTATAAATACTGTATATAAGTGGTTGAATTTTGTTGTGTTGGTTTCTTTGAACCTTAACCTTGAACTTTGACTCGAATTTGTTCTAAATTTATATACATGTTGAATACTTTATGGATTTCGTATAGTATTAATATCCGGTAAATAACCCAAAAGAATTTCATTGATTAGATGAAATTTGTATTTATAAATCTATGATGTATAATTAAATTTTTTTTCTTAGGTTTTCACGAGTAGTATATATAATAAAACTACATTTGAACAATTTTAAGCGCGGTACCTAATTTACTTGATTTTTATATTTTCAACGCAATAATAAAAATCAAATAAATTACCGTGCTTAATAGCGATAAAACATAGTTTTATGATAAATAATTATTGTCAGTTTTTTATTAATCTATTAACTTTATATTCATAAGTGTTTGTAAAAAATATGAAGCATTTCTGTTATTCATATAAGACGTAAAATAAAATAATAAAAAATACTTACCTTTTTCTACTAAGAACCACTTTAAACATTAGGGATTGATTATAACGTGATTAATGTACAAAATCAATATTTCATTTTATCTTATTTATAACTTAGTTTATATTTAGCGTTTGTTTTTTTAAAATTTATTTAGTTACTCTTATTTTTGCTGTTTCACGACTAATGTTATGTACTGACTTACTGACTGTAATTGCTATTCCCAACTCAATAATATTAAATCAACCTATGAAGATTTATTTTTACGCGGATCACATGTAGGTAGTGGCACGTCTACATAAATCTGAACATAAAAACTGCTTTGGTTGTTAGAATGATTTAAAAAACGCGATAGAGATCCATTTACATTTCAATGAAAACTTGAGAATAAACTGGATTCTTTTATAAGAATCAGTCTGCCTATCAAAACAAATATTTTTAGATGTGATTTTTATAATGAAGCTTATCTTAAAGAAATGCCAAAAAAAAATTTTATAATTCATTCATACAATTTTCAAAAATTTCATTTTATTTGTCCAAAAATTCGTTCTTTAATTTTTGGCATCAAAGACATGGAGGGTAGAGGTAGAGGCATAGATAAAATACAACAGTGCTGTGCTGGAATACGAAAAACTAGGATATGGATGTAGAAGTAGAGAAACTTACTGAATTCAAAAAGTAAAATTAATGGCACTTGCCATAAAATGAATTAAATGCCAGTATAAAACAATGTCAACTATTTTTAACAGACCTAAAAGGAGGAGGTTCTCAATTTGACCGGTATGTTTTTTTTATTTTATGTATTTGAAAGAATTTGGAATTGTCTTCTTTAAAATTAAAACTTTTTAATGATACCAAAACCAGCCAGATACAAGTGGTATAGCCAAAGATATTATATTACAAGTTCATACATTCTATATGCGAAAAGACTTTTCCCCGACCTATTATATATTAATAATAATAGCTTTAGAAATAAGTTATTTTATACTTTTTAGTTTTTTAGTTTTTGAAGTCGGTTTTTTAAACGAAGTTTTTTTTTATTTGTTACTTTTACATAGTCTAAACTTCTAAAGCAATTGAGTAAATATGTATAATGTTCTGAGAAAACGTGTAGACTGATTTATGCATTACACATTTTTAATAATAAAAATAAAGTGGTAATTTTTCGGTCCTTGTTTATTTTTTTTTCTTACTTTAATTACTATTAGAGCTTCCTTTAAAATTTATCCTGCGCTACCGTAGCGCCATTCTGTTATCAGCGTTTTAGCAGACACCTTTTCATACAGACAGATGGTACGTCTTATCTCTAGCCTCATTATATAAAATATTTGTTATTTGTTACATTAAAATCTGCAATAATTATATAATATAAGTATACTTAATTATATATAAAATTTTGTCGTATTTCATTATCGTAGTCTAGTTTCACTTATATATATTTCTTATTTTACAAACACATATTACTATTCTACATCTACAAGTATTATGCATGTTAAACATACTCACACATAATTACACTCAATACACAATATCTATCAAAGCTGGTTTTTCCGGGAGAAAGAGGCTGGCGATCAGTCACACAGGTTATAAAAAAATTTGTTACTAATTTAATTATTGTGAGTGCGAGAGTATACAAAGTATCAATATTATTATTTCTGTAGACCATGAGTCATAATAAAATAGCCCGGACCCTTTGGAAGGCTTACGTGGGTCCATGGGAAAGTCAACAAGTAGAGGCCCCTTGACGAATTTAACCTAAATGTGGCGTGACATTGACCGGGATTGTCCCTGTCTCGGAAATAAAATAAAAATGCACCTAAGGACAAGCCCCAGTCAGTGTGGGACTATTGTAGGAAATGAGAACAAAAGATACGCGACTGTTGGGGTGAACTGCTAGTGGAAATGGGATGGGGTGGAATGAGATTATGGGGACTATTACGTTTGCCCGTTGCAATGTTCAAGGGAAAAATGGGCAGACGGTGACTCGCCATTTACTGCATGGTACTCTAAAAATGCCAAGGTTGGCCTGGGGGAAACATGAGTGTGAATGGCAAAGGGGTGTCGAGAGGTGGGCTGTAGATTCACCGAAGTTACTTCTGACATTATGCCATTTATCACTTCCACCCTTGGAGCTTGAGTTTTACCTCTAACGATGTCCATTCCGTGCCGGCTGGCTAAGGCAAGTAAGGAGGCGGGGACCCTGCCTTGGCCTCCGGAGTCAGGTCCGACGTGTTGCTACTCACCTAAGGCTTCGCCACAAAGCCCCCTGCGGGTTATTATAAAAATTAAATTACATCAACCTCAGATTAATGATATATCCAACGTGTTTATCGTTTATCAGAACATGATTTGAACTATGCTTCAAAAAACTTATTGCAAAAAAGAAGGTCAATACTTTCGTTCATATTACACTTCATATTACGTTCGTAGCAACACAGAAATCACTATAATCATCGATCGAGAACGATATTGATACTTTTAACTACTTTTTTCCATTAGGTATACCATTAACTTCTCGAATGTGACTTCATCATTGGTATTCTATTTTTATAGATATGAACGGACGAACCCACAAGTATAATGCGATTTGTGAATGTAAAAGAACCATGTGGTTAACAGTAATAATATTTACTGTGAAAAAATATCAAATAATCTTAGATGATCTTAAATATTTCTCAATAATGTATTTTCTTATTGAGATAAATATTACCGCTTCCTTGGAATAGACTACCGCTGCTTACATTTGTGCTCGCAATATCAATTCACCTACAAACGCGTCGCCATCATAGTTTATTAAACATGAATAAAATTATAAAATTGTGACAATATTTTAAATAAGTAATATCTGTAACAAAACATGTGATATTGTATCCCTCTAAACACTCAGAGAAGTCCATAAGATGCCTATTGTTGCCAACTTGGCGCTTTCAGTACTAGATTTTTATGAACACCCAAAGGTATTATTCTGCGATTAGCACATTATTTAGAGCTTTTGAAGATTGTATGACTTAAGGTGTATCGTAATATTATTATTAAAAGACTAGTGTTTATAATAAATTTATTTATTTATTCAATTTATGTATTACTTTATTTTGAGCGCAAATTCGTACCAATCTATCGCTTTTGTAGAGTTGATGTAGCATGTTTTATGTATTGATGTATTGTAGAGCAACACAAAAGCCGCAACCGATGTGTCAACTCCGGCTGATGGTCGCGTCCGATAATTTGTAAGCACCTTTATAAATGTCACTGTCTACCGTCACTTAACCGTAGATAGAGAAAATATTTCACATGTTTGTTGTCAGCTGTCACATTTAATGTGCTCTGTGCTCCATATGTTATTCAAGAGATTATATTGGATATTATATATATATATATATATATATAGTAATGTTTCCAGTTAAAATTTTAATTTAAAATATTATTATACACCAACGTTGTAATTGTATATTTCATGTAGAAATTTTAATGTAATTAATTGCAAATGAAGGGTCTTAGTAAACAATGAATATGTCACTGAAAACTTTATTTGTTTTGTGTTTCTTTTTTTCTCCTATTTGGGTATGTATCTATCTACATTAGAAAATTAGCAAAATTTATCTGATATAATTTTTGTTTTAATGATCCCAATTTATACAGTCATAATAGAATTGATTCAGATAATGCAATGTGGACTATTAAAACACGTTTTTCGTGCAACCCCATATGTTTAAAGCAACAAGTTGTTTTTTTTATTGCACGAGTTTAACAGACAGGTAGACTGCCCACCTGCTGATAAGCGGTTACCATTGCCTATGGATACCTGCAAACACAAAAGGTGCTACAAATGCGCTGCTGTTCTCTAAAGGGAGACTGGAGCCTTGGCCACTAATGCCGGAACACAACTCAAGATTGTTATGGCAGCATAGTTTAAACCAGGGGTGGTACCAGTCCAGATGGGAAAGTGCCCTAGCACCTGACTGTGGATTGTTTTGACTCCTCTTACAACAAGAAATTGTATTCTTTCTATGTTGCTCCATGGATAAAAATAAATAATAATACTTATACAACAATAATTAGGTTTTGAATTCGAGAATTTATATATTTTTTGCTTTAGTAAAGCATCTCTATTAAAGGTAAAAATTAATTCATTATTATGCAAATAATTCATGTTAAAAACAAGTTACAAAGAAATTGTGAAAAATATTCAAAGGAGTCTCTAGGGCAGATTTAAGTAACCGAGGATGCCGAGAAGCTTTTGAGCTGGTGAGCTGGGCCTCTCGGCCAGTTTTCCAGCTCAAAATGGAGGGGCCAGCCTGTTAAGGGCCTGGTATGTACCGTTCGGGCTGTAATTTTATGGGTGTGAGAACCCACAGCCTGGACATAGGATGCTTAAAGGAATGTTGAAGGGTTTTAGTGGGTATCTTGATGTGAGTGATAAGAGCTCTTTTGCAGGGGTGCTAGTACTTCTACTGTGCTTTCCTAATGGTGGCTAGTCCTCAAATGGATTTCCCCTCAACAATAAAGAGCAGATTTTGATGAAAACTTTTGTAGTATTAGTACATTAGTGGAAAATAAAATATCATAGCTAGAATTGAATTGGCCTTGAGACTCTTGACTATTTATTGCTTTTTTTTTACTTTCTGATTAAACCATATAGGCACATTTGAAGGTAGATGCATACACTTTCATACATTATCTTTTTATCATGTTGATATTTTTCAGAATTGTTCTGTGTTTAGTTATTTTAAATGAAATAAATGTTTGGTCTTTGTTCAAAAATAATCACAAATCCACATTTTATATTATTAATTTTTGAAATTCATTTAAGGAAATTGGTTATGGTTATTGATAACTTATTGTATAGATGACCTAATTTTTAAGGTTTCTCATCTTCCAGAGATAGAATTAAGGGCTGATGTGTTCCATTTTGTAATAGTAAAATATAATGCTATTTTAAGCCATATTTCTCAACTCATTACTCTGGCCAAAAGTCCCTATCTCCTTTACCTGAATATAGGTTTCATAAATAAAGATAATGCAAGTATGCTTTTGTAATAATTATTACAGGCTCAATTCTATGAAGATAGACGATGCAGATGCATTTGCCCAAGTCTTGCTTCCGTGCTCAACAATAGTCAGAGTTTAGATAGAAGGTTTTATACAGACAGTGTGCCACCAAGCAAATGGTAGATATTCTTAAAATATATTTTTTATTTAGAAGAGTTTTTGACTAAGTTCAAGGAAAAGTAAATGTTATATTTAACAACAGCTTAGTTTGGCCTAAATAGCATCAATCAAACTGAAACTCAAAATGATAGATAACAATTTATTACACACCAATATAAACATTTGCGAGGGTCTAAAGAGTTTGTTTTCACAGATTCATATGATAAACATGACACATATCAACATAAGGTGAAGCTTATGCTATGTTTTACAACTATTAGTGTATCAACTACACATGTGTAAATTTTACTAACCGATTTTCCAAAGTCAATGGCTATAGGCCCTCAACTGTGCAATCTCAAAATCTGACAACTAATAATATATTATTTTGTGATTAGTACAAATATAGTAATATGTGGATTAATATAGCTAATTTGGTGATAGATGATAATTTCATTACAACATTCAAACTAAATACTATCTTTTGTTATTAATATAATTGAAATTAACATTACATTCATTTAACAGATTATATATATATATTACATACACACAATCATGTGGCTTTCATTAAATTTATAACTAAATTAAAAGTGTCAAAGATTTTATAATTTGTCTGAAGCTAGGCTATATAACAGAATAAGTTTGTGTAACCTTATTTCAGTAATTGTGATGGAGTAATAATTCCAAAAGTGGGCAGTGAGATAAAAGGTCACGAACAAGAATTCTGTCCCAGATGTGAATGCAAATATGAAACTAGAAATACTACTGTTATTATGGTATGGAAATCTATACCACTAGCTATACTAACAGAACTGAAGTTTCTGGCTGTGATCTTAAAATGCATGCCAAAACTTAAATTATAACTGCTGTATTATAATTTCAGCAATAACCCAATGCTGGGCTTGGGCCTAAACATTCTTAGGGGGGGTCAGTATATTAGCCACTCTTGCTCAAGAAGATTGGCATGTTTGACACATAAGTTGTATTGATGTGCAGGCTTCAACACAATGTTTTCTTTCACTACCAGTCAGCGCTTGGTAAATATAACAATATGCATATTAAGTCAGAAAACTGCTTGTATGATGCATGCTACTTGACCTGGATCCGAATCTAAGATTCTTGAAACAATAGCTTGAGACTTGAGATTATTGCCAACTGAGCTACCGTGACTGTATTATTTATTTTATACGTAATCATAACTAACTATTTTCAGACTTTTTTACTATAATTTCATCTGTCAGTCAATCTGAATGTATGTCTTAAATAAATGGAACAGTTGTACAGAATTCAATAAAAAAATTTAGAAATTAAAATAGGTATTTTACTTTAAATTTTTGTGTATGTTCCATGAATCTTTTAGATATCTTACAGAGGTCACATGGATTTTAATAGTATTTAAAATGTCGTGAGAACCATATCCCTTACAAAGCTAGTAATGTGTTTGATTGTTTGCCAGTATGTTTGCTTTCAATGGGTACATCAATTAATGATAAATTCATTCAAATTAGTAAAATCCACTAAGATTGGTTAGTTTAAAAGTTACATTGCAAGTACTGATGATAAATGTACCGTGTATATTTTAATGTATCTCTATGTATTTATTTTTCAGGTAGTGGTCATCATGGTATTATGGGTGCTGACACTACTATCTGTTTACATGGGTTTTATGATATGTTTGGACCCCCTTATAAATAAGCAACGTGTGAAGTTTTACCGAGAAAGGGGCACTGACGAGGTTGTTCATTGTTTCACATACTTACACTGCCCATTCCGTCTAAACGAGGCATTATGCATCACATTCAAATAAGTTTTTTAATAGTTGTGCTCCGAAGATTTGCCGATAATCACTCCTCCCGCTTGCTACGACTGAGACAGGGGCTTGTCTAAGTAGTACCAAGATCAAGACGACCGCAGGTCGCGGTTGTAAGGAGCGGGAGGGGTTATCATCATATTATCTTCTCACAGTTAAAGTCCGTGCCACAAAAGAAGTCCTACGGAAAATAAAGGAACCGAAAGTGGCGGCTCCGCTATTTGATAGTTTTGTTTCCTAACACAACTATCACACAATACCTATCATCGCGAAATGCAGAAACACATCGCCTGATGTCTACTTAATAATACCAACTGATTATTAGATTTAACTTAACCTACTTGAACATTTATAAAAAACGCGTGTTCATCCCTTCACGGGAATTATAACCAAACATTTATTAATAATAAGTTTTTAAAAATCTCTTTTATTACATAATATGTATTGTTTTGCAGGCCCGTAACCTACTACTGCAGGGTGACGATCCAGAAGACTGAGCTATGTAGCTATGTATGTTCAAAAGATTATATTCTTCTATTTCCATAATGAGTATACCAATATATACACGTATTCATTACAAAATAGGAATAGGAAAGATATTACATATATTATGATTATATAACAAAATTAGATAATTGATGAACAAAGTTCACGATATTAATATTATACATATATTAATAGATTAAGATACCGATCAGTGTAGATTTTTATACTAAATCGAACTGATTAGAAATTGAAATGAATTGCAAGAATTCCTGTTTATCCATTTTATACATTGATATATATTTTTTATATATCAATGATTTTATAATAATAAAATGAAAAGTAAAACACGTTGTAATTAACGCACGTTAATGTTTATTTAGTGTGAAGCACTAAACATAACGTAAATGAACGAACAAAGATGTGAATTCTTGTTAAATGTATTGGTAGAATACTTTATAAGTTCCATATGAATCAGAAGAAATCGTTATACAGAGGTTAATAGGGAATATGCATGGTATTTTTATTATGTTTTTATATCATTGTTTACAACGTTTTATCATGGTAAAAAAATAACTTAGATTTTTTTTTTAAATTTCGAACAAATTTGATCTATTTAAACGCCGCCACTCAAAATGCTCCTTCAGCTGCTCCACATACAGACAACGGTCGATATGGACGGCGTGAAAACGTCACTAATAACATCATTATTTTCGATCATTAGCGCTCACGACCCATGTCAATAGGTGGCAAATGGGTGTCGACACAGACTATTAATTATCTCTATCGATACATTGACAAAGGCGCAGTTTCAAAATCAACCATACAGCAACCAAGGACATTTGTGTATTTCGTTGTAATAACATCAACACTCTATAATCCTTTCAATTTGAGTTTTTGAGTTTTGTGAACTTGTAGCTGAACGATGAACGATCTGAACTCTGTCTATCTGACTAAATTAAAGTAATTGAATATAAAAATACAAGTTAGTCATGTCGTTCTATATGCAATAAAGACAAAACAAAACGATTGTATTTGAATTACATGCGTATTCCCTATTATACTTTCTATTTATGTATAGCAATGATTTAAATTCGTTATAAAGAGGTTTTTACAAAGTTGTATTAACTCTTATCGCCGGTTCTAAGGGATTTCGGCGCGTTTACGTTTATTAAATCTAGAAAATCGTTATATTGAAATACGTTATAATAAATAAACTTTCACTGTAATTATAGTAACCTGTGCTTAAAAATTCAACTACAGTATACGCAAAACGCGCCTTAAAAGAAGTCATGGTAGTCTGTAGTGCGCAAAAGACGCAACGCGTCTTCGGATAGCCACCCAGCGAGAAGGCAATACTTCCCCGTGTATGTACCACCTCATGAATCTTATAATAGGCGACCAGACAATCAAATCAACTGATTTACGCTGTATGAACTTATAGAACGCCGCAGCTTTATAGATGAATGAATGAATAAATAAATAAATGAATGAATGTGTAAAGAAATGAATTTATGAATAAATGAGTGAATGAATCTTTATTAACAAAGTCAATTAGTCTCAGTGTATTTGACCTTCACATGGTCATATAAATATTTGGATACACGTCAATCTAAAAACTTGTAACTGTTCTAAATTTATAGACATAATTAGATTAATTATATTAGATTTAATATAGAAATAGAATCGCAACAAAATAAAATAAATCAGATGTCAGAGGCGAAAATATAAATATAATCAGATTTTGTATGACATCATAAGTACATACAAGTTAAATTAGTCAAATAGCGCATTAATTAATTATTGTTTGAATAGTAATTAAAAATAATTCTATTATGATGATATTTTAAAGTAAGACTATGAGGTATTATTTTGACGCCTGTTGTTTTATATGTAAAACTAGGATATTACCGCGACTTCATCCACGCTTGACTCTAAATTCTCGCAAGATTTCCGAGACACAAGTACCGCAACATTTAAAAAAGATCGGAAGCTATCATTTTAGTGAAAAATTTGGCAGAATAAGTTAATTTTTATTCACCCAGCTGTTTCTAGTTGTTCACAAACCGCTCCCGGAAATATTCCCGTGGGATTCCCCGAATATAAAGTAGAGCACATTTTAAGTCTAAGAATTTGTAGTCGATCAGCGAAAACTCCATGGAAATCGGCCGAGTAGTTTTTACGTGACTTCCGAACAAACAGACAAACCTACAAACAAAAGAAATCTAAAAAATGCATCGTGTTCGCCATCTCTACTTCTATACTAATATTATAAAGAGGAAAATTCGTATGTTTGTAACAAAAGTCAAAAACTATAGGGGTGGACTGTTAGAATGCTATATTATATCTGAGTAACATATTTTATTTAAATAAACTTATTTTAAATTTTTTCAAGGCGGACAACGTCTGCCAGGAAAGCTAGTAGCTTATATACTGTATTCAAGTAGTGTTTTTTAAATAGCTTCAATGTACAGATACGACATTTTTAGAATTTTGTAATATTATACTTATTAGAATTTGTTGTAAAATGTGTTCTGTGAATCCGCCATACGTACTTCAAGGATGCATTTAGGTTTAATACATATGTACTATACTAACCAGTTCCATGTTAAGCCTGATGCACATATGCCTTAGTTAAGTGATTAGTTAACTTGTTAAAAGTCTTATTATCGTTTCAACATCATCTACTTAATCGACAATATATTACACAACTGAATATCTGTCCAAACCATGATAAGGACTTATACATATCCCATATACAAGCAAGTTAAGCCTGGTGTTGTAAGTAATATACAACGTAGCACTCTGGAGCCGATCCTAGACTGCCCTTACATTTTTTGTCTTAATTTCCGATAAAGTTCGCTTTTTCATTCCTAGATCGGCGTACGTGGCCATCATGTGCTTAATGTAGTTCTAGTTTAATTTAACGATATCAGAATGATGACATGTGATAGGTTGAGGTAACATGTTCGTTGCTTTGTTTTTAAATAAACTATTTGTTAAAAATGTACTGGCTTCAAAGTAATTTTATTTGTTGCAACAGTTTACGAGTTCTGGTATGAAAATGAACACTGATTTTTGAGCCGTATAGAAACAAAGCCAATTAATGATAAGCAAAGAAAGAAAGATATTTAACTTTGTTAATTTTGAATACATTTTTCTTTCTTTTGAACAAATCATTTTTGTTATAAGTTACTTTTGATGCTGTAATATTTAATTTTAAACTAAAATAAACTGATGACAATATTTCGACTAAGTGCTACTATGTTCTATGGAATTGATTTGCACGTGTTTTATGTGTAATAATATAAACTATCGTGCCTTTACTGTCATTTTAGCATAAGCGACATTTGAATCTAAGTATATTTTTAGTTGCAATAGGTATTATAAACAATTATTTTGTGTTCTTTCAGTTTTAGTTACATTACATCCCACTGAATCAAAATCTTAGTCTTAAAACAAAACAATAGTTTAAAATACGTTTTGCAACAAAAAAAAATATTGGTCCGAATGTCGCTTACGTCAAAATAGCGGCTCAATATATATTTAATTGTGCGTGTACGTGCACACACGCATAGCCATATTTTTCATATACGAAATACCTTTACGTGAATTTCCAGTAACTTTCATAATGATTAGCAGCTCTTGGATGCTTATCTATGGAGAACTCTTACCCCAGCTTCAGTGGGCAATGGTGTAACCATGATAACCATAACCAGTTTTCTCTTTTTATTAGTAATTATATTGATTTGACCATGTAATTCCAGTGCATTTCAAAGTTCTTTAGTATTGGCTGTTTTTAATACTTAATCCTACATCTTATGTAGTAAAATCAATACGCACACTATGAAAAACAGGTTACTTATTAAAAACAGCCTAAAATTATAATTGATGTTTAAGGCTGGGCGCAAACGGGCTATCTACTACAGCTACCGGTGGCCAGCCAACAATCAGTTGCCGGCTTTTTCATGTAATACATTTCGTAGGGATTCGATGCGCACCTGTGACAGGTGGCGGTAACGCCACGTGCAGCTGCTGAGAGTCACAAATACTAATCACAGCTCTGGCTGTGATCGGTGGCCCGCTTGCGCGCAGCCTAATAATAAGCTTTATTCTTAAATATAATTAATGTACACTTTCTAAGTTTCTAGTTCTTTAGGAGAATATTTATATTTTCTTATGATTATTTTAGAATTATTAATCAAATTTTATTATTTTTATTAGTTTTTATATTGAATAATTTTGTTAAGTACATTATATAATCTTAAATTTTACATCACAATGTAAATAAATATTGTCCAAACCGTGTAGTCTTTCCGAATGATAATACGGTGCCTTGGAGATACCGCTTTTGGAGAATCGTTTAGTGAAATAGGCCCAAATAATGTGTGCAACACATGGCGTAAGGTGCCACGTTATTTTCTCATATTCGTTAAAGCCTACTCGTATATTTGTCTCCTGCCGTCTGTCTCCATTTGGGATAATGTTATTAATAATTTCACGCATATGTAGCGATGCTTTATTTATAATGCGATATTGTTTTTAATTGCTAACGACATTAACGGCGTTACTTAAATCAGACGCATTTGACAACTGACAATAATTATAACGTTATCCCAGATGGAGTCCGAGCATTATACGATTCCAGGAAAGTGGCTATTATAACGCAGTCAGTATTTAACAGTTTCTATAATATTTGTTATTGTAATTGAAATTGAATAATTGTAATTATTGTTAATATTAAATGACTTCATTTTTTAAATTGTACTAGTATTCTTATCGAAAGAAATTTATGACAGGGAAAGTGGGTGTTTTAAACCACCTAATTGAAAGTATAATTGTAGCTGCCAAGACTTGTTGTTATAGCATAGCTTTGTTAACATAAGTTAGATTCTTAAAAAAAATATTTTTTGTATTAAAAGAATACTTAAAAAGCACGTGACGTCATTTATTTCAGTGATATTTTTAGTGAATCCGGAGTAATGTCCACCTTCGAGCAATGAAAAAGAGTTGAAAGAAATAAAATATGAATATTTAAAAATCCTTTGTAGTTTCGTCTGTTAATTTTCATAAGTGATTTTGGATCTTGTTCTGAGGATGTTAGCATTGATTTTGCTGATGTCCTAAGCTGATATTAGACTGTTCATTTCTGTCATTCAATTTTGCTGAGTTATCGAAATTGAAACATGAACATAAACTTGAACTCTTCAATGTCATTGATTGTCGTCGTGGCGTTGCGCATGTATAAGGCATGGAATGTTGTGAATTGAAAAAGAACAAAAGTTGCAAAATAAATTAATTTTAAGGTTGTTTGGGTATTAAGAGAGAATGCATGAAAGCCGAAATACAAAACAAGTGTTTGACAGGACACCCAGCATGATCAAATAGCAGGTGTTAAAGAAAATACAGTGTAAGAAAGTACACAGTACAGTGAGTGAGAGATCATGTTGCATACGATGAGTGAGAGATCGGGTTGTATAAAATGAGTGAGATTGTGTTGCATACGATGAGTGAGAGATCGGGTTGTATAAAATGAGTGAGATTGTGTTGCATACGATGAGTGAGAGATCGGGTTGTATAAAATGAGTGAGATTGTGTTGCATACGATGAGTGAGAGATCGGGTTGTATAAAATGAGTGAGATTGTGTTGCATACGATGAGTGAGAGATCGGGTTGTATAAAATGAGTGAGATTGTGTTGCATACGATGAGTGAGAGATCGGGTTGTATAAAATGAGTGAGATTGTGTTGCATACGATGAGTGAGAGATCGGGTTGCCCACAAGGAGTGAGAGATCCGATGTCACACTTCCCCTTACCCTTATCCCATCCCCTCTATCCAGTTTCTCCTGTCTGATAACTCTCCTATCTGTATTCCGTCGCTCCTATATCTATAGAAATATATAAAATTGATTTGTTTGTTTGAAAAATCAAAATAACAGCTTCTTACTAAATTAATATGAAAGTATATACAGTACTGTAATAAAAAAATATTTTTAAAATGTTTTGTTTGTTTGATCCAACTAATCTCTGAAACTGCTGGACTGATTTTGACGAGCCTTACACTGGCAGATAGCTCATGTTATAAGGAGTAACTTAGGCTCCTTTTATTTTAGAAAAAATAATTGTAAGTCCTACGCGCACGCCGCCGCCGCCGTCGCACCGGTGGGCAAATTAAATTCCACGGGGACAAAGTCGCGGGTAAAAGCTAGAGCAACGAGACTGTATAAATCAAACATTTGATCATGGAAATCCACGCTGTCCACTTCACTTGCCACTTCTGTTTGCTGTCGTGGAAGAGTCGGAGTAAAGAGCGCTTTGTAGCAAAATACTATATTTCATCCAGCATTATATTATTGACTTTTCAAATTATCTGGTAATTGTTTTGGTCTAGATACAATTGGAATTGCTACAAGAGGTGCGTGTTATAAGTTAATTATAACGAAAATATAACGTATTTGTTTACCTGAAACATTTGGGACGTTAACAGGAAAGTAATTAGTTCATAATAAAAAGATAATCTATATATAACATAAAACAAAGTCGGGATACGTAATTACACTATTTATAACTGAAGAATGTCTGGACCGATTTTTATAATCTTACATTTGTTGGATTTGTCTCAAACCCAAATAGTAGAATAACTATGTAAGTATATATAGAAAAATTTGCAGCAAATATACAGAAAATATTTTTTAAATAACCTAGGTTTGGGACTCCACTTTCTTCCGCAACTGACAGCTTACGTCTCGCACGCTTATAGCATATTTTAAATAATTGGTTTCCACGGCAAATCAGAGACATACTAGAATGGCTTAGCTTTATAATTAGATTCGGTAGGTGGCGCTGGAATCGTGTCCTAGATTTTGATATTTTCATGGCAGGACAACGTCTGAAGCGTTAGTGTTTATATAAGTTTTATAATTTTTTGCAAAGCTGGAAAAGTAGTAGATGGTTCAGCTTATGAAAAGTGATTAACGTCGTTTATAGGCGTTTGGAACAACAATGGAGAATTCAATGCGTTGACGGCGCTTAAAATGAGATAAAGAAGGTGGGATAGGATCCCGGCCGTGGTACGCCCCATGGTCGGGAGCAGTACCAAATGGGACGTCGTCTTCTTCTGCGAGCACTATTTATGCTGGCGAAGGAAGACGCGGGGCGGGAATTTGAGCGCATATCACTACTCCGCTCTCGCAGAAGGAGGACGCGTCGGCGCCGGAGGGCCAACCAGGACCTTCTGTCATCGTAAGCGGGCGGCGCGGTTGGGGCCCCTTAGCGTATAGAGGTTCTCACTCACCTGCACATGCCCTCGAGATGGGGATGCAGCGTGTTCCGCGCGCGCCCACAATCACCTTCCGTTGAGCGAGTTACATACCACCCCACGTACAGAGAGCTTGAGGATGCCGCGGGATAATAGAAAGTCCCCCGGCAGTGGAAGTGGCCTCGCGAGAACCACGGCTGCCAGGGCTTAGGGCTAAGGCGAAGGATAGAACACCCAGGGCTTTTAGTGGGTATCCCTAACTGGGGAGTGGCAATAGCATTGCTCCAGTCCTGAGTGGGCGTGCTAGTGCCACTCCTGATCTGGCAAATCCCTCACACAGGTTGCGAACGATCCCCCTAAGGTTCTGCCCTTGTCGTCACTTATGGTCCTTAATCGGATTTACCCGGGTCAAAAAAAGATGGGATAGGATAGATAGAGGGATTAGACAGGAGGGATGGGATACGGGATAGAAGTAGAAACATTGGATAGGAAAGGTTCTATGAGGGTTAAGTGGGCTATAGGAATACTCACCCATTGTACGAAATAGATACAATAGGTCATGGCTAACTGTTTTACGCTGATATTCTTTGAGAGCATGGCATTACACCGATCGTGTCTACCTTGAGAGCTATGATCAAGATAGTGCTTTGCAGCATAACTATCACGGCATAAATATTTATATTCAATTAGCCACGCCCAGGAAGTTTACCGCGGAGCCCCCTCCCACTTCCAACCGCCACGTCCCGCGCTAATCTAAATAGTACCGTAACAACAACAACGCTATGTACCACAGTAAACAAATGAAAAACAAACAACTAACTTCCTTATAACTAGAAACAAAGATTCATAACAGGTTCCAATAATAACAGCCCTTAAATGTGCAACTGCTGGGCTCAGTTCTCCCAATATCTTAGAACGGACAGTAAACTCGCCACGTTTATCTCGATACGTCGGTTATCTACATGTGCAGGTTACGTCGCGATTCACACACCATTCACACACGATGTTTTCCTTCACGTCATCTCGTGGAAAAACAACATGCACATTAAAAAAAATACTTAGGGGTGCTTTACTTTTCAGGCCAAGATTCTAACTCACGTCAATTGAGGTAGGGTCGCGAGTGTCTGGAAAATTAAATTATATAAGTAATTATAATGAAGATATTACTGAACAAGAGCTTTTCTATTTCATAAAGTTGCCAATGGGACATACCTAAAAGAGCCCGTAATTTTTGAATGAATATGCGGAAATTCTATAAAAAAAGTAAGTTTCACTAAAGGTATTCTAAGTCCTAATTATAATATAGAATAAACTTTATTGCACACAATTTTATAAAATAAACTGATATATACTATTGCAATGGTGAATATAACGGGCGCATTTATCGTATGGGTCTGAATTCGTCCAAACAACCTTAACTATAATCTTGATATATAAAAATGAATGTTTGTCTGTATGTCCTTTATAGAATCGTAAACTATACATTTGATCATGTGATGATCGTTAGCAAAGTTGTTGTGCATGAGCCAAAGAAGGTTTCTGAGTTGGTTCACAATTGGACCCAGTAGGTGGCGCTGCTGTGCTGATGTGCTGATGCTGCGGCATATCGATTGAAGCTTATCCGGGCAGGACGTCTGCCTGGACAGCTAGTATAGAATATAATATACCTTATTGTACAATAAAATTAATGGGACAATACATAAAAATAGCTTAGAATTAGGCAAAAATGGCGGTCTTATCGCTGACAGCGATCTTTTGCAAACAACCTGTGATGGAGAGAGAAATACGGCTCAAAGCTAGGGCAGGGTTTTATTGCACAATATTTTTTAAAAGGTTACAAAATATAATAACTACATATATTATACTTTGAGGTAGTAATCCTCAAGTCTATTGAAGGATAGTGATGTATAAGCTAGCCATGGGTGGAGTTTAATTTCAATCTGTGTAGTAGTTAAAAATACATGGACAAGCGTCATCATTTTGTTTATATGATGTATATATTATTCTGTATCACACAGAAACAATGTCATTTATTGGCTTAAAAGTATCACAATGATTATATCCGTTAATAAACTTAATAATGTATATAAGCCCGGGCGAGTGTGTACTCGTTAAATTTGCTCCCGTTTAAACTACGATTTATCAATACGGGACTCAGATGTGAAAGGATGAGTCCAGTAATGATATTTCTCATGTTTAGCCTTAGAGACTTAAGTAACCAAAACTTACAGGCTAAGCTGACTGGAACTTTGTTCACGTAAATGATGAATCTCTAGTAACTTAAATTTTCCCGAAATAAATAGTGTAATTTGTTCGTAATGCTTGTCTAAAATACATAGGTATTAAAATTAATGCTATTCGGTACATCCTGAAGGTCATGACGGAGGAACAAATGACCGTCCAAATAAAGTTACTTTTACATTAACATAGCGTAGGTCACTTGATAATTTCATCCCTCTTCATTCGGAAACGAGTTAAGTCCGGTGCACGGAACGCAGCACGCATGTGTACACTCGGGCGGGATCGGCTATCATTCACTGCTTCACGGTTTATTCGAGTACCGAACCGATGCTCACAGCACAGGCACCGTTGCCGTTGTCCTGAAAAAAAGTGATTTTAAAAGTTACTCCGTTCGATATTTGAAATTATTCTTAAATCGAATAACCGAATACGGATTTCGTAAGTTGTTTTCTTTTTTACTTTATGGCGGGAATTCGCGATGAATTTGCGCTATTATATTTTCAAAAATGTGTTAATAATTTAATAGTAAATAATATTCATGAATATTATGATACGTAGGCGGTTTTAGACTACCAATTATAAGACTTTTGGACTTCTGGAAGGCTTGCGTAGGGCTACGTAAAGGCCCTTTATTCTTCTTAATTTTTAATGCTGGAGTACAGTAGACAGGCTGACGGCCCAACTGTGATGGAAAGTGGTTACCCTCGCCGATAAACATTTGCAACACTAAAGGTGCTACTAATGTGCTGCCGGACTCGAAGATGGGGCTGGAACCTGGCCTCTAATGCAGGAACACAACTCAAGGTTGTTATGGTGTCACCTGCCTGTGAGTTGTTTTGTTGCCTCTTACGACAGGCCGCCTGGCCGCAGGAATTTGTATTCTTAAACGTCTACTATAAAGAAATGCGCCCAAGGTTATGTCCCGCTCAATGAAGGTCGATTGTAGTAAATGGGAATAAAGAACTGGACTGTTGAGATACACTGCTTACGGAGCTGGGGATCCGGAAATATGAAGCCTGCCAGTCGGAATATTTGGGTATCAGTTAATCTGATAAATTATGATAACATTAACAGTAATTCACGAAATGGTTTACTAGATTCGCCACTGCGGCTGCGCCTGCGAATAGTTATGACCTGTATCGCGTAGGTATCATTTTCTGGATTAAATAGATTTCATACTATTTTGAGATCAAGCCTTCAACACAGGTTACATTGTATCAAATTTTTCGACCCCAGAAAGTACCATCCCTCTCACAAAAAGCTATCCAATTTTTCGGGATAAATAGTCTATTTATAGTATCAAGACTACGTTTATACAACATTTTAACAAAATCGGTAGCATTGTTTTTCTGAGACATAATTAATTCCGTATTCTATTTATAATATTGGTGGTTTTAATAAGGAATAGTGCCTGAACAAGAACGACCAGTTTCCTGTTTCACCATATAGATTGCTATAATTTTGTCTATATGTAGGTCCATAGATAAACACTGCGCTCGTTCTGTAAAGTAGAGCAAGGCTAGGAATATATGCATGAAACCTTCATCCGGGGAATTTTTGATGTGTGAATTTTTAACAAGTCTAAGGCGCCGTTAGATTTTGCTGAAGGCTGGGGAGGAGGTTGCTAGGGTTACTAGATCCAATTTATCTGAATGTCAAAGAGTTTGATTTCATATTATGAAGATGACAAATATCAAAATAAAATGGAACTTTATGTATAACAAGTACAAATTTTCAACTAACTAGATGCGTTTCATTTTCACTAAGCGTTTGTTCAAAAGCGGCCTCATTAGGCCCTCTAGTGCCATTTAGATTATGTGTCTGTTGTTTTATAAGGGGTAAACAGAATCTAAATCAGGTCTTAATTAAAGCAAGGAGTTACTTTATCAGGTTTCGATCCTGAGTTCTTTGGGTTGTTGTAAGCTAAGTAGGCCATAGCTCTAGGGAGGCCATTTGAGAGTGATTCCGTAAACAAAGCCGCACCTGTTTCACACAGGGACATGCAAATATACTTAAAGTCTATTTCAAATAGGACACTGTGGGAGAAATTACGTAAATAGAGAATAAACATCGTGATTCTAAGTAGGTATAAGATTATATATATTTTTTTACATTTTATAACGTTAACTAACACCTTTTTCAATAAATGCTAAATGATTAAACTTAAGAAATATAATTAAATACTAAAAGTAAACTAAATTATAAATATACATTAAAGACTATGTAGCAAATCGCTGCCAGATGGGAGTGTACCCACAAGTCAGGCTGTATGGCGATACTTATTCGCGTCAGCCATCTGACCACAAAGAGTTTCTTGCAAATGTCTTTGAAGAACCTCTTTGCTGGTGGACTCCATGGACCTAATGTTTCAACTCCAAACGGCACAAATATGTAAGCCCTTCCTAGAGTTCCATATTTGTGCTGTTTGAGATCTTCAGCTGTTGAAGCAGCGTTACCAGCCCCGACTTAGTCATTGGAAGATATGATACCAAGCATGGCAATACAGCCAGCCTCCTGGGCTCGCTTCCCTCTGGCAGCAAATTGTTACATACTTAATATTAATTTATTTATAATTTAGTTAAATTCATAATTTAGTTTTATTTTCTTCCATTGTCTTTATTTGCTTTACAACATTGTTACACATTAGGTATAGATGTTAGAACTAATACACTTTCACATATTATTTACCTATTAGGCGTACAAATTGAAAAGTTTTTATTCAAAACTAGTTACTTTGGAGTAAATTTTTTGACGGTCATACATGTAAGTCAAAATATAAATCTACTTCCTATTCTATGTACACCGCCTCGCAACGTATTATCGCTGCTTTAAGAAGAAGCGGCAAGAAACACTCCAGAAATAAATACGTCTAGATTAAAAATTTGTTATCATTATAATTATTTATCTATTTCAGGCTTTTAAAAAAATGTATATAGGAGTTGTATTACAATTACTTTTCAAAGAATTAATAGAGTTGTAACAAACAAAAAAATATTTCCATCGAAATGACACACTCAGAATTCATACTGCGATAAATCTGTATAGATCCCTTACATGTTAAGCAAAATATAAACGAAAATAGTGTACCTCGTAAAAGTGTGAAGCGAGCAGCTATGTAAATGCAGTTATGTCACTTAAATATTCTAGAACAGTGTGGTTTTACCTTTTAAGAAAGGTGCTTTTTAATCTAGCTTTAAATTTAATGAAGGGCAGATCCAACACTTCATTCAGAATTTTATTGAAGAAGCATATAGCAACTCCCAAGAAAGAATACAGTACTTTTTGTAATCTGATAGATAATAGTATCAGCCTATCATTAAGCCTGGTGTTGAAATTATGAATATCTTTATATTGTTTATAGGCATTCATATTATTATTATTAGTTTTTACAAAAGCTTATTATCAAAACACATGAATTAATATTTTAAAATTAAGTATACAATTCTTCAATTTTTTACTACTTACTAAACGTAATTATTCAATTCTCTTTAGACTTTTTACATATATTCATCGAATTTACAATAATACACCTTTCAATTATATTGATTTTTACGAAACATTTTAGATTTTCCAGAGTATAAACATGTATTCCATTAATATAGTAATAGAAGTAGTGAAAATATATTTGAAATATGACATAATATATTAAATGAAATGAATATTTTTATTTAATATTAAAAGCAGGTAAGAATGGGACGGAGTTCATTGTATACACTGACTTCTACACACTATTATAGTTGTATATATGTTTTAATTATGTATAACATTTAGTTCAAAGATGTAAAAACAGTTACATAAATCTAAATAAATGAAAGAAAATATATGTTCCATTATAAATTATTCTAAATTACTCAAGTTATAATCAAATCAAATCATTTATTTGCTTAAAAACATGGTTGGAAAATTTTTTTGATGACAATATATTATTTTATGTTTCACATGTTTTTGCCCTTTCAGACATGCAAATAGTAATTAAGTTGAAAATCAACTAATTAACAAAAACATAGTGCAATTAATCCACTCAATCCACAGACATTATTATTACTTTGTTTTTAGAATTATACAGTAATCATAAATAACATGTCACCTGCAGAGTTATTTCATATGAATACAATGTCAAAAATGTAAAAAATAAAATATTAGAATAATAAAGTACCCCAGAGTATGTATATAGTCAAATTTAATTTAAAATTAAATGAGGAAAGGATATTTGAAAAGCCTAGTTAAATGAAAAATGAAAATACTAAAAAAATAACACAATACAAAACAATAACAAAAAGAAAGCTTCAGAGATCTTATCTACGATACTTGAACAGTTAGTTCAGAATTAGAGTAATATTTAACCAGCTTTATGTTAAGTGATACTATACTGTTAAAATAGATCTAAGTCTATGTCACGTAACTTACTTGGTTTATTAAATGCAATTGCTGTTCTGAAACGTATGGTGTCGATAAACAGTCCGCGTCAATGGTGTGTGTAATAACTTCCTCGGGTATACATTAGTAGGGGAAACATACAACTGTATTTCTCAATGAGATTTGCACAATAAATTTTACATTCAGTAATTTTAACCAAGAAACGTATTCAGCAATCTCTTCTTCTAGCATTGAGAGACAAAAGATGAAATAAACTACAGCGTTCAATTTCAAATTAATGAACTTTGCGAATTATTGTATCTTCTTCTTTCTTATATATAAAAATGAATTTTGTCTGATTGTCCTTTATAGAATCGTGAACTTATGTGATGATCTTTAGCAAAGTTGAAGCTTTTTCGGGCAGGATGACGTCTGCCGGGACAGCTAGTAGATTTATATATATATATATATATATATATATATATATATATATATACATAAATTAAGAAACAAAGCAAAGCTCTCCTAAAGCCCCTATGAGATTAGACAACGTCACAGATCATTCTTCCCTCACATACTACTTATTTTTGATTTTTTTTTTGTTAACGCAAGGGTATGTTTTTTATTGCGACACACACGTGTTTTGGATACGGGGAAGACCAAAAACAGCGCCTCATGCCGCTTGCTCGTGTGACTCTTGTACCTAAAGGCAACCGTTTCTCTTCCTTGAGCTAACCGCTTAGTGCGATGACTGCGACTTCAGATGGCCATCTTCTCCCTCCCATTATTTCATTTTATATTCCATTCATATCCCTCTATGCTCTATGCATAGAATTGATACGCTTAGAACGTAAATCCCAGCAAAGTGAAGCACTTTTAAGCAGGACTTAAAAGTCTATGTTCGCTTGTCGACGCATCGCTCCCGTCAGTCTGCAAGACAGTCTCAGTGTGACGAACGCCAATAGTTCCTATGACCCAATTTAAAAAATACTTTACATACTTGCAACATTATTTGTGCTTCTGTGTGCGTGTCAGCGAAAATAATGACATGGCGCTTACGCACACATTGATTGGTTTTGTGATTCAATTGTGAATGTTTAGTACTTGGTAAATTATCTTTCTAGGTATTATTACTCTAGGTATCTAATACTCTTGTTCCATCCTCTTTATGCCATCTTAAAGGATAGCAACGCATCAGATTAGCCTCTGATGTAGAAAAATGTCTACAGGCGAAGGTAACTACTTTCCATGAACTGGGCTATATGCCTGTTTGTCAGATTCACATAAAATTTAAAGATGTATATATTTAATAGTAGATTGTTAGACGAGAGGTGAAAGTGGCCTATTTAGGCACTGGAACTATTAGCGGCCTCGCAACTCCCTCGAGCGTGCGCCAAACTATCCCGATATTATACGGGTAGATATGATCTTCTTTGTACGCTTGATGTCAAATAGGATTCCTTAACTATGATCATGGACAAAACGAATCATAGGTAGGAATAATAATTAGTAATAATTTCATATGAAAATCAGTTATACTTCTCTAATCATATTTCTATAATAGTGTTATATATATACTCATGTGTATTTGTGTGTATCAAGTCATAACTAAATAACTTTAAGTCTAGAAGTTTTGCAGTCGACCCGAGAAAACTGCATCGAAATATAGGCCCAGTAGTTTTTACGTGAATCCCGAATAAACAGACATACAAGAAATCTAAATAAAATTGCACTACATCGTCTATATTCCAGTTGTTTTTTTTAATAGCTTCAATGTACAGACATGGTAGGCTTAGAATTTAATAATATTAAGAATAAAACGTGTTAAGTGCCAATTCGGTAAAACTTGGCTGTCCTGTACTTGGCTGTGGTTGTTTTTGAAATTAAGAGTAGACATCGGCATACATGGGTAGCAGCAGTCACGATCGACCGTTTCAAGCTGCGACTGTAGAATGTACTACTATTATTTATTGGAATTCATGAAACAGCCCGAGCACGCCGTTGCGGGTAGAAGTAAAGTGAAATTCCGTAGTGCGGTCTTGCAATCGGCTAGACATGCGTTGACTTTTTCAAGTCGTCGATTGCTCTAGTGCAGTTACATTATAAAAGAAAAAGCTCTATGTATTTCTCCCTGTTGTTTTATTGAATCCAATATTAAATGCACCCCCAGTTTTCCCACCCAGAGTTTTCTGTTTTTACGCAGTCATTTCCGCCTGAGCTGGAGCAGCAACAGTTAATGTTTCTTCGTCAAAATTCATATTGCAAGTGGTTAAAACTTCTTTGCTCTATGTAACGACACTATTCAACTAAAGAAAACGCGTGCCTCAGTAGTTGTCAGTATATGCTAAAGTTATGATATATTATTATAAATTAATTCTCGAGGGGTCCACCTAAGCAGTTCAGTGACTAATTGGTCTAACTGCCTGTGCATACCTGCTCCAGCAGTAGGTGCTGTAGAAATCTGGCCAACAGCGTCGGTATTAAAACCGACACCGAGCCGGGTATTTTCTGAAGACTTACGTCAAGACAATGTACTCTAAATACACGAAGCCTGTTGCTTAATTTAGCCAGAAAATATTGAACTATCCTACTTAATGGCGTCATTCGCGTTTACGACTAATTTCAAGTAATTACTTTGATGGGTTTCGGATACCCTTTGGGTATTTTGTTGAACTTTTAACCTTTAATTCTCTTTACGTAAAGAGAGTACTTCACTGACTCTGTGCTGCGAAATAAAAATACTAGGAACAACAATCAATATCCACCTGGCTTCGGGCTTTTGTACTACATGTTGTGTAATGTTTTTATTTTGTTAGTTTTTTTTATGGAAGTATAGATTTGCGTTTGGCCTCTGCCTCACCTGATGTTGAGTGATGAGGCAGTCTAGGATGGAGCACGCTTACCTAGAAGATACCTGTTCACTCGTGAAGACTTCAAGATTGTATTTGTCAGAAAAAAACAGACTCCAGCCAATTGAATCTACTCTTAGGCAGTGCGCACGAGAAAAGATGAAGCGAAACGCTTGGTTCTGACTGATGGTGTTTCCACCAGGTAAGGGTAGCGCAAACCGGTGCATCTTGTTGTCGGATGGTAAAATAGCGATGGAGGAATCAGCTCGTCGTCTAAGGAAGACTCTCCGGAATGTATCCGATAGAAGACAGTCAGCCCGCGACCTTGAGTTTTAAGAAGTCGCTCCAAATTGTTTAAGATTTTAAAAATAGCCAAATACTATTTGTAGTTTTGATCTTTTATAAATTAAGTTGTATATATATTATTAGAATAGGATGTATTATTATATTTGTTTATTTTAATTTTAAGTTAGTTTCTTTAAGTTAAGTAAATGTAAATTTTAATTGTAAATAACCAATAAAAAGTTTTACATAAGAGCCAAATACTGATTTTATTTATTCAATTTTCTTTCTTGGCCGCTCCAAGTCTTAAATTCGTCTTAATTTTTTTTTCCTATACTTTGGAGGGAGTTCTTAAAACATCAGAAACTAATATTTTTTAACTGTGGACTAAAAAAAAACCGGTTGTTTTGCGTCACACTACTGTACATGTATGACTGTATGTATTATAAAAAACTATATGTTCTTAGTTGTGTCATTTATGTTACACATAGGTGTTAAATTTGTGATTAGAAATGCTGATCCGTTCAAATTTAATCCGGTCAATAGTGCTGCAATAACGTACAGTTTAATCAGTTAATGAAAAATAGATATTAAACTCTATGTTCGTATGTTTGTCCTCAATGTGTTCCTAAAGCATCGATCAGATTCTGATGAAACTTTGATAGGGTGTCCTGTGGACGCCCGCGAGGGATTTTGACCCAAAAAAATTGTATATAATATTCTTCTGTTTGTGTGTATATCATTGAACTCTTCTTACACGATTGAAGCGATTTTGATGAAACTTTTTGTGTATGTTCAAGTTGGTCACGGAATGGTTTAGACTCACGATTGGACCCGGTCGGTGGCTCCGGTAAACTCCTCCTAAGCCGTGGGGTCGATAGATTCGAGAATAGTTAGGCTAATAATTGGTCTCAGCAGATGATGTTGCAATCGGTTTCCAGAATTTTGACCATTTTTGTTGTGTTCTAGTGTGTCCCGAAATGGTTTAGATTCAAATTTGAAACACCTAGGTGGCGCTGCAATCGGGTTCCAGGATTTGGGTCAATTATTTTTGTGTGTGTTCAAGTGGGCCCCGGGATGGTTTAGATTGAAATTTGAACCAAGTAGATGGCGCTGCGATCGGGTTCCATGATTTAGGTTATATCATATTTTATGTGTGTGTTCAAATGGGTCCCGGGATGGATTATATTCAAAAAATATGATATTCTTTTTACTTGTTCAATTAAACATGTATGTGTGTGAAAACTAATTGATATATTCTTTAATACAATGGAAAAAAGAAGTGTCTGTATAGGTACTTGCATTGTACGAGATGTCTTAAATACACAACGAAAAGAGCGGTTGTGTCGTCAATTAGTTTTCTTGTTTGGTTTCATTATTTTTTATACACATATATTAATAGTCTCTTGTTGTACATAATTAATGTATGTCACTGGCTTAAATATAATACTTATTTTATATATGTACTTACATGGCTAGATAACGCTACATGGCATTCATCCCTAACTTTTTGACGTTTTTCAATCACTTTTTTAGACCCAATAAATCAAGGACTGAAATAAACTTATTAAAACTTTTATTTGTTGATTGTTTTAGCTGAAAAATATGTTCTAGATAAATAATATCCAATAGTGTCGGATAAACCTGTGGCGATATCTATTTCAGTAGAATTGCGGAGCTTTACTTTTTTCACTGAGAGATTGTCATTCGTAGTATTCTTGTAGTTATTTCTTTGTCCTGTACAATTTCAATGAAATCTTAGTACGTGATGATATCTGAAAGAAGTAATGAATATTTTTATATTAATTGTAATTACTTTTACAGATTAGATAATAATAAAATGTAAAAGAATGACATTTTATGGTAGCAAAGACTTCTAATAAAACACGTGTACCCACGCATACACAGATATATATATATATATTTATTGGATTTATATTGCTATGCGTGATTCACTATATTAAAGTGACTTGGTTAGTATTTTTGTTTGTTCATACTTCATGGCCTTATTGCAGAAAAGGGTAGTATTTTCCTCAGCATAATAATTCAAAGTCTAATCGATACGGATTTAAAATATACGCCAGCCAACCATCGTGGAAAATTGTAGTAAAATGTAATATAATAATATACTATATAGTCTTAGCGAATTTTATACTAACGTTTTAGTGTTTTCGTATCGATAACATATTATGCGAATGTGTTGCACAACTACTAATTTGTAATTTGCGATGCCTGTTTGTTACATCTAATAAGTTATTGCGTGTAAAATTGTGGACATTTCCTTGGTTAGTCGGTGTTATAGGAGATTTTAAAGATGAAGAATAAATAGGTTGCGACTGGAGAGTGCCAGAACCATTGATTCACTGATTACAGTCATTTTTAAATCTGTTTACCATTTACCGACATGCGACATTTTATAATCTCACTAAATTGAAAATAAATTAACGATTTTTGCAATTATATGGTGAAGTATGTATCTATACATATTCACTGACTGTGTCACATAAATGTTTACATATAAATGAGTAAAACGTAATTATTACATAAAAATATAATTTATGGAAGAAAGTTCCTCATGGCGTTCCTTTGGCGGATGGTAGCCAGAAGAAAAAAAAGCGTGAAATTAAATGACAAATGCTGACCGCTGTATATTACCTATTATACAATTACGAATTTAAACGGAATGAAATAAGATCTAATATTAGAAATTAATATTAACGAGTTTAATATACGGTTTTTGAAAATAAAATATCTTATAATTATTGTCCTTATCTAAGTACGAACTTTCATGATAAGATCTAAAATAATATCCATTACTGTATAATATGTAATAAAATGTGTGATATTTTTTTATCCCGCAGCCAGAAAACCCAGAAAAGGTTTTAATTTGTTCGGGTATATAAAAATTTGATTATTCCGACACAGATTCCACTTTGTGTCCAGGGAATGCCGCAGGAATTTTAAGTCAAGCGTGAACGAAGTCGTGTACATGTCTTAGTGTCAAAATACATTCGTATCGCATATAACAGGAAAAAAAATGTCCTTAGAATATTATAACTATCATTTTAATTTGAATTTAGAAGAAAATATGAATATACTCGTAAAGTCCAGGTCTCACGCGAACTCAGTGGTGTGCATAACCAAGCTATAGGAGTTGTGTATATATGTAGTAGTTAGTAAAACAAAATATATGTAAAAAAAATCGAATTTTACAAAAATAGGTATATTAAACTATTTCTAAGATTAATGAACAACAATACACAAATATTTATTTACAGCAATTACTTACTATACATATACAATTATACATACATATTACTTGAAGCGAGTAAATCACTGGTTTACGTACGCTTTACGTACTGCAGAAAATTAAACTGTATAGGTGGGTCTTGGGGCTTCTTGTCGTTTCCTTGAGTCACATACAGAGACTGCTCACCAGCTGTCCTGTAAAAATACGCTACTTTCGCGCATCGAGATTGGGGTTTCATTAAATATTTATAGACTATCGACGGCTTACAGCTGATCAGGAGTGGTATATTATTACCAGGAACATTTGCATCTTGGAACAGTCCAAATACTGATGCTTTTGTCATTGGCTTTTGTACTTTCGCGTGGGGTGTCGACGGTAGATTATATATATATCTGAATGTCGGAAGTGGTTCAGACATACCATTTATATTAGGTACTTTATTTTCTTCTAATTCGATCGAATTTACAAATCTACAACAATGAGCGTATCCTTGAGTAGAGTTGTTTTTATAGTACTGTAATTCGTAGAAGACAGGCGCAGCCCCTGGGCTCCCATCTAGCAAGTATTCCTTTTCGTACCAGGATCGCTGATCACGAGTCATTTCTTCTTCATCTTTGACGGGTTTCTCCAGTATATTGACGTTAATTTCTTCCGGAATAGCAATATCGGAAACTATAGGCGCTGTAGTTATATACTTCACAACAATTATAAAAAATATCTGATACAACTATGTATCTCATATTTGGAAGAAGCTTCCCACTACCCGTATCTTGTGAATATAAGTAGAAACTTTAACAAAGAGCTATATATATTATTATAATTAATGTTATGATTGCCAAGTTCTTCATTACTATATGTTTATAAACAAATGCGGTTATTGATAAAATTTAATTGCATATTACGCCATAATTAGAGATGCGCTGTTGAATCGCCAAATTAATATTCGGGGATCTTGTGAACTTTAGTTCGTATAGTTAGTTCCTAGATTATGAACTGTAGTGAGTGATTACCTCAGGCCCATAAATTATTTCTAGGGTGACTTTTTATTATATCTGCTATAATGAATCTGCAAATGATTCGGGTTTGTACAATGCGTTTAAAATATTTATAAAATCAGGAGGGTTAATTCTGGCTAGCAGAGTCCGAAAATACTATTTTTGTGTGTCTGTCTGTAAGGCCATCACGTGGAAACTACTGAACAGATTTAAATTAAATTAGAAATAGAGCTAGCTTATACCCCGAGGCGTAACGTAGGCTTAAATTTTTATCACTATAAATTATATAGTTTCCGAGGGATTGACGAAAATAGCTAAAAGATGGTAATCTTTTTTGGAAACTACTGAACGTATATGAATGAAACGTGACATAGTGCTAGCTTATAACCCGACTTAGCACTTAGAATACATTTTATTCAGGTAAATGAAATTGTCTCCTTAGAATAGACGGATTACCAAAATAGGTGGCACTCTCAAGAACAATATGTCAATTATTTTGTTACTTCAAATCAGGTTGGCATTGACTCACCTCTATATGTTACTGGGCAGTTGTGTAGACTATATGGACATAATTCTTTTGTTGTTGTAGTGAATTTAACAAGAAACAGTAAAATTTTAGATCTAAAACATTACAGAATGTGACCTCCTTCAATCAATTATGTTTATAGTAATAAAATCTCATTAGAAATCATCATTCATATTTATTAAGTTTATTTTTTACTTTAGCATCCATAGGTACTAATTATATTTAGTTCGTTTGCCTGTTCAAAACATTCTTTAAAACATAAAAATGTAATTCAAGTTCATAGGTTTTTAGCTTACGCCACTGTTTCATCTGGAATAATATTATAGTTATTAACCGTTGCACACAGATGTAGCGATGAGTTTAATGGGTTATTTTTTATGTGATGTTATTCATTTTTAATGGCGTTAAATATTGACAGAAAACCTAGCTATATATGTACAATAATGTATCTATGATTTTTAAGAGATTTACATTGAAAGTTCATTTATATTAAACATACATACATATTATCACGCCTGTTTCCCATGGGGGTAGGCAGAGACTATGGATCACCACTTGCGACGATCCTGACAAACAACTTTCGCTTCACCTACTTTCATTAACCTCTTCATACATGCACGTTTATTTGAATTGCTTTTTACCTGACCTCTCTTTAACAATTCTCATATTAGGTCTGTTCGTCTCGGTCTACGTCTATTTATATTAAAAACCTAATTATATAAGTTTTTATGTAAATAACATACAGCTACTGCCATACTTGACGCGGCGTAGCGACGGGGAAACCGCTAATCTATATTAATATTATAAAGAGGAACGATTTGTTTATTTGTATGTTTGTAACGAATAAACTCAAAAACTAGTGCACCAATTTCAAAAATTCTTTCACCACTAGAATACGACAGTATCCCAAATTTATATAGGTTATATTTATTATTAAAAAAATAGGGACCCCTACTAAAACTTGACTAATGTGAAGGTGAACCCAAGGTGTAAAAAATGTGTTTGAGAGGATCACAATTAGACCCGGTAGGTGGCCCTGGAATTGGGTTCTAGATTTTTATTGTATTAAATTTTACAGAAGAGCTAAATTTAAATATAATAAATTATTTTATACAGTACTCATAGATTTATGATTTTTAGAATATTCATAATTTTCCTATCTTATATATAAGAATTAATGTTTGTTTGTATGTTTTTTATAGAATCGTAAATTATGCATTTGATCATGTGATGATCTTTAGTAAAGTTGTTGTGCATGAGCCAGATAAGGTTTCTGAGTTGGTTCACAATTGGACCCGGTAGGTGGCGCTGCTGTCGGCATATCGATTGAAGCTTTTCCAGATAGGATGACGTCTGACGGGACAGCTAGTTATATCATATAAAATTACTCTTAATTTACTCTAGGTATGTGGTGAACAATAAAGAATTTTCTATCTATCTATCATATATGGATCTAAGGATTTTGGTATTAGGATTTAGATTAATTTAGCCTTAATTCTGTCGCTTGTGATAACTATCCATAATAGGCTCGATGTTAGTACTTATTAGCGCTAAGCGAGCTTGCCCCATTATTTTTTTGGAATTGGAAATAGGTTCAAAACTTCGACGGCAACTAGTGTACAAAGTTATAACAGGGGAGCGGACAGTCATATAAAACTTTGTTATATAAAACTCCTGTGCATACAACTAGCCTTTATGGCAAACCCTTGACAGTCCAAGCAGTTCGTCTTTGAAACCGGCCAAGTCGCTGCCTATTTTTAATAGTCTTCAGAAGGATTATTATTACCTATCATCAAATACCTCAATTTAAGGATGCAGCAGCAGTTATTATCACCTTTCTCGTTGTATAGTAATTTATGTAAGTTTATAGTATAATATTTTAATTACTTTATGCTGTGATACTTTCAGTCCAAGGAATCCCGCGGGAATTTCAAGTCAAGCGTAGACGAAGTGTATATATGTTTTTATATTACACACACATATATACATACATAATTTTTTCCATATACGTAATCGTGTATGGGATTATCGCTTGAAATAAAAAATATAGTTTTAGGTATTCGGTAAATATTCGGCAACTACGGAATCCAATTGTCGGATAGTCGTTCAGTAGGTACATCTTTAATTGTGCTCATTTAATCGTATTTTTGCGTGCATAACAATAACTGATTTTGCATTATTTCATTTGTATAAATAACACATTTATATAAACATTTGCTACCAGTTAAATTACTCGAGTGTTGATTTCAAGTGTCACTATTACCAATATATGAGATTTAAGTGTCCGCCTGTGTTTTCAAAATATATATCAATATGTAAGTGATAATTATTTATACGAAGCTTAATTACATTTATAAATTTATAAAGCTTATACATACTTAATAGATAGATAGATAGGTAACACTTTATTGCTCACCAAATATACATTTTCAAAAATACACAATTATATACTAAATTATTATAATTATTTTTTTTTGCTAATGTGAAGTGTTCTGTGTGTGCTCAAGTGGATTCGAGATTGGATTGGATTCACAATTGGATCCGGTAGGTGGGGCTGGAATCGGGTTATAGATTTTTATCTTTTAGGGACACATATAATAATTTCGAGGAAAAAGATAATTTTATTAGAAAATGTAGTTACAAGATCCTACATTGACGCTGACGATAAATACCCGTTTTTATTAATGAATGTGGAAAACTTAAGGAATATAAAGAAGTAGAGTTTACCCCGCGGTTGCGATGCGGGTCAACCACTAGTGCGTGCCTCTTGTTTAAAAAGCAGGTGCTAATACAGGTTTCATTGTACTACATTTTTAGTGCTATTTGTCCCCGGAAGATTCACTTTATTTTATATCGCAAAGTATCTCATCTCCCGGCGTGAGAAGTATTTATTCAAATTCAAATTCAAATTCAAAAGTTTTTATTCAAAATAAGTTCCACTGGAGAACACTTTTTGAAGGTCATACATATAGGTTAAAATTTAATTTTACTTCCTAGTCTATGTACACCGCTTCGCAACGTGTTATTGCTGTTAAGGAGAAGAAGCGGCAAGAAACTCCCCAGCAACACGTCTAGCTAAAAAAAAATTTCTTTATATTTGTTGTTCTATTTTTTATATTTAAGTACTTTTTTTTAAAAAAGATTTTATACAGAATTATGTTACAGAATAACTTTTGAAGAATTAATGGAGTTGTAGCAAACAGTGCATATTCAATAAGACAAAAGCGCAATAAAAGGATAGAAAATAATTATAGTTATAAATATAAAGACGTAACGTATTATTTTTTTTGCAACATATCTCCATATATTCCTTACAAGTACGGCAAGATAAAAACGTTATACTCGTACAAAACACAGTATAAGAGGTTGGAGCGAGCTGTTATGTAAATGAAGTTTTGTCATTTAAATATTCTTCAATAGTGTAGTATCCCTTTTTAAGCAAGATACTTTTTATTTTAAATTTGAATTTAGTGAAGGGCAGATCTAACATTTCACTCGGAATCTTATTGAAGAAGCGTATACCAACCCCCAAGAAAGAAGACAATACTTTTTATAATCTAAAAGATGGCAATATCAGTTTATTACAATGCCTGGTGTTGAAATCGCGAACATCCTTATACCGCTTGTAGGCACTCAAATTATTACGAATATAAATTATATTATTGAAAATATATTGGCAGGCGACCGTCATAATACCGATTTCCTTAAAGCGTTCCCTAAGAGACACCCGAGGGCCGAGGTTGTAAATTGACCTTACGGCTCTTTTTTGTAAAACAAATATAGTCTCCAAGTCAGCAGCGTTGCCCCAAAGTAAAATACCATAGGACATGACACTATGAAAATAACTAAAATAAACTAGTCTAGCAGTCTCTTCGTCAGTGAACTGCCTAACTCTTCTGACCGCATATGCAGCAGAACTAAGCTTTCCTGAGAGACTAGATATATGAGCGCCCCACTGGAGTTTCTGATCTAGGTTAATGCCTAAGAATACAGTTGAATCTACTAGGTTAAGTCTAGTGTCGTTAAGGGAAATATTAACATCGTATTCTTTTACATTGGGCATAACAAACTTAACACATTTAGTTTTATTCGGATTGAGTGATAAGTTATTTACGGTAAACCACTTAGATATTTGGGTTAAGGCGATGTTTACGTCGTCAAAGTTCTGTTTATTTCTGTCTACTTTAAATATAAGTGACGTGTCATCAGCAAACAACACTACCTCACACATATCATTAATAAAATATGGCAAATCATTAATATATATCAAAAACAAGAAGGGACCTAGAATAGAGCCCTGGGGCACACCCATAGATATGCCAGTCTCACGAGATTTGATATTGTTAATTTCAACGCTTTGGGATCTATTGTTTAAGTAAGACGACAGAAGATTGAGAGAATCGCCATAAATACCGTAATAATTGAGCTTTTTCAGGAGGGTCACGTGTTCAACGCAATCGAATGCCTTGGACAGGTCACAGAATACACCAATGGCATTCTGTGACCCTTCCCAAGCACCATAAATGTGTTTTAGAAGCTCAACACCTGCATCGGTAGTGGAACGACCTTTGGTGAACCCGAACTGTTTAGTATGAATTAATTTATTAATATTAAAATGTGAGAGCAGTTGATTTAAAATTATTTTTTCGAAAACCTTGCTTAAGGTTGGTAAAATAGAAATTGGCCTAAAGTTAGAGGGGTCGTTTTTGTTTCCACTTTTAAATATAGGAATAACTTTGCTAACTTTCATTAAGTCAGGAAATACTCCTTTATCTACACATCGATTAAATATTTGTACTAGTGGTAGCGCAATAGTGCATATTAAGTCACTTAATACTTTTAAGGATATACCCCAAAAGTCAGCTGTGTTTTTAATATTTAACGATTTAAACGTTTTTACAATATCATCTGTATCTATATGATTAAATTTGAATGTGATATTACATCGATCAACGCACTGTGTCATCAGCAGCTCAGCTTCCAGTGGTGATGATGACAAAGAGCTAGTTATTAAAGTTGGTATATCCCTAAAGTATTCATTAAATGTTTGTGCAATTTCAAAGTTATTACTAATGGTGTTATTGTTGATTACAAGTTTAATTGCATCATCTCGACGTGAATTCTTGCCGGAAGCATCATTTATAACACTCCAAGTTGTCTTAATGATATTTGATGATTTTTTAATTCTGTTACTATAATATAGAGATTTGGCAGCGATGCACACTCTTTTAAAGGTCTTAGAGTACTTTTTAATATATTGAAGGAAGTCTGGATTTTGATTAAATTGTTTTTCACTGTATAATTCATACAGTTTCATTCGACTTTTATATATACCTTTCGTAGCCCAATCACTAAACTTAAGTTTATTACTTTTGTTGATTATTTTGGTTTTAAATGTGTTTTCAAATTCAGCTTGTATAATGTCGAAGAAATTACTATACAAGTTGTTTGGATCTTCGCTGCTGAGATCCAAAGTAGGAATTGTTTTGGATAAATTATCTTTAAAGGTTCTTAAGCGATAATTATTTACTGGCCTACAGGTTAATTTGGAATTGATTTTAATACTATCAAAAGGTATTGATATAAACTGGCCACAGTGATCCGACCGTAGTACATCTAAGACTGATTTGTCGATTATTTCGCAACTACAAAATATATTGTCCAAACAGGTTGCTGAATTAGCAGTTATACGCGTAGGTTCATTAAAGACATGTATAAGATTGAACGATTTGAAAAGATTAATGATCTTGGAACGAGTTGATGACGTTTCCAACAAATTAACATTAAAATCCCCACAAACTATAGGCAATTTATTAGTTTTATTTAATTTTCTTAATAAGTCCTCCATTGTGCTTTCAAATACATTATAATCTCCTGTGGGGGGTCGGTAGACGCAGACAATTACATAGCGCTCAAGCTCAATACAAGAAACCTCCACAGTCCGTTCAACAGAAAGGGACATAATGTCTCTACGCTCTTTACATTTTACATCATTTGCTACAAAGATAAGTGATCCGCCATGTATAGCGGACTTCCTTACAAATGCACTTATCACTGTATAATTCTCTATGAAGTTTATGACTTGAAAAGTTTTAAGCCAATGTTCTGTAATACATAGGACATGAACCTTATGTTCTTTTAAAAAGAGTTCAATTTCTAAATCTTCTTAAAATATTTCCATTTTCGGTATTATAACAATAAGTATTTAAACAAATTTATAGCAAAACCGATCCAATACTCCAGCAGTTTTTCCGTGAAAGCTTAACAGATAGACAGATCCAGTTACTGTAGCATTTTTTATTGATGATGAATTTTTAAATCTATAAACTTGAGAAACGATTGGTCTCCATATAAACTTTAATCCTCTATTTCACCCCATTCTAGTTTTATTTATCTATTCCCCGTCTATCTATGTGAAAACCACATGAAAGACAAAAATGATTAAAGCCAAAATGGCCGAAAGGGCCGAAATCACTGAAATGACTGAAATTACCCAAGTGTATGAAATGACGAAAATGGTATATAACAAAACAACCTATCCTACTTTCTAGGATAAGCTAATAAAAATAATCTAACTAAATATCTTATAAATATATAAATCTATGCTAAAATATATCCCACTATCCGGGATGAAAAGTAGCTTTGGTCCACCCTCGGTATTAAAATTACATATATACCGAATTTCAGCCAAATCAGTTCATAAGTTTTTCCATCTAAAAGCATAACAAACAGAAAGACAAATATATGTCTATCCCGGAAACTATCTCATTTTTCGGGATAAAACGTATCCTATGTTCATCCTCGGTGTCGAATATATGTATACAGTGTAAACTCTATATAATGACACTGAAGGGACTGTGCATTTTTTACTTATTTTGGCAACTTAAAAGGTACTTTTTATATATAATGTACTTAATATAAAGAATCTCATTTTCAATCAAATACCATAGATTTGTTTTTCAAAAATACTAAGTGCTAAATTTATTATTTATGCATTTTTTCGACATATTGAAACTTTAAAGTTTTCTTCCAACACTTTTTAAACGTCACTTAAAACAAATAGCGTTTAACTCTTGCGTTTTATGGCATTACTTGTTTAGTTTAGATTAAGGATATAGATATTGAGTACAGAGCAATGTAGCGTAAATCGATATACGTTTTTTTATGGGAAATATACATGTTAAAACATAGACAAGTATCAGTTATACATATGTATATGTATATATATATATATATATATATATATATATTTGTTTTTTTATTATTTAAATCATAAAATTAACAAATATTTATACTATTTTCTTATGTATGTATATATTATAATTTACAAAGTAAATAGTTTTTAAGTTAATTTAAATTATTCGGGTCGTATTATTATTATTAGTATTAAGCCAAAAGAAGGTTTGCACTGAAAATCAGCGTTGTGTCGGATATTATGCCAGCACAGCAACAAGCTGAGTGAAAACCTTGTTTGTGGAAGATGCGGGGTACAAATTCTCAATATATGTTATTTTTAATACATGTTAGCAATGTAAGTACTTCGCTATTTCTTCTTCAAATAAATTCATTCTTTCTTTCTTCTTTCTTTCTTTCTATATTCCAGAAGTTTACAGAAAAATATTTCTAACATATAACGATCTTCTGACATAGATAGATAGATAGATAGATAACACTTTATTGCTCACCAAATACACAATTTCAAAATATACAATTACAATATTGTTATGGTAGAAACAAAAGGCGGCCTTATCGCTGAAAGCAATCTCTTCCAGGCAACCTAACTTAAGGAATAATTTAATCTAATCTGGCGATGTAGGTGGTGCAGATCATTAAATATCAAATATCATAAATAAACATACTTAAACTAAATAATTTATAAATAAATAAAAAAATACACATACTTAAACTACTTTATAAATTAAATACACACATACATATATATTAAATAGTCTATAATATAAGAATTAGGCATAATTATTTAAGGAAAAGTAGTGTTTTCTGAGTGCGTTCTTAAATGTAGGCGATGTTTTGGCCTCTCTGACAGTAAGAGGCAGCGCATTCCAAAGTTTGACAGCCTGCACTGTGAAAGAGTTATCATAAAAGGATGAAGTGTGTGCAGGTGTAGTGAGTTTACGATACGTATGAGTGCGCAAATTGTGGGAAGTAGAAAGGCGAAGGAATTCAAAACGTTCCTTAAGGTAGGGAGGACTACTAGGGGTAAATAAAATGTTATAAAGTAATGTGAGAATGTGAGTATTCCGGCGAAAGCGAATAGGGAGCCACTTGAGTTTTTCACGAAATTCAGAAACATGGTCATATTTTCGCAAGCCAAATATGAACCTAATACAAAAATTCTGAAGTCGCTCAAGTTTACTTAGCTGTTCTACGGTTAAGTCCAGATAGCAGGCGTCAGCGTAATCTAAAATGGGTAACAAAAGAGACTGTGCAAGCATAATTTTGGTGGCAGTAGGCAGAAAATTTCTCAGTCTTCTCAGGGATCTAGAAGACAGAAAAACTCTCCGACTTGACATATTTATTTTATGAGGATTATGTTTTTGCCAACACGATGCATCACGGTTACATTATGATGTTTTACCTTCACCTTTGTTAGCACGTGGTAATTGTAACAGTAGGCACGTTAAATCAGAAAACTAAGTAGTGCATGCGTTCCAGCCAGGATCGAACCCGCGCCCTTTGAGTTTGGGACGCGTGCTATAGCCATTACGCTACCACGACTTCGGTCACACTAGTAGGTGACATGGTGTAAAATAGCGGATGTATCTTACATTTAAGTCTATTACTTTTACATATAAAAGAATAGGCTGGAAAAGGCGGTAAAATAACATCTTACCTTTAAAATTAATCATAGAAATAATTTTAATTACTTTTCAAACAATTAATGCGCTGTTTGTCTTCTTCAAACGACGTCCAAATTTATGAGGCTACCACTTTCTGTTAGCTTATAAAATTCAGCTTTGCACCTTATATTAAAAATATTCATAATACAAATTTGCTGAAGTGGCTATTTTAACCCCTGGATGTTAGTATTTAACGACATTCTACGTAAAAGTTTAAATAATTGCGACATAACATATTATGATTCAGTAATAGTTCGATCAATTACGATGTTATAGGTACATTTCTTAGGTTTCTTTGACTGATTGGTAAAATTCAATTATCTATTGTATCACGGATACAAACCAGTTTTGACGCGGCATATAGGGTAAACTATACTATTGTTGGCACCCCCATGCAAGGTTTGGAACTCAGTGAATTTATTCAAGATATAACTTAATAGTGTCATTATTATATGCCTGCAAATTAGGCGTCATTCCTAAATTACGTCACACGTTAAGGGAGTCAATGAAGTGTGACATTCTGTGACAAGGGGCTCCTGGGAGGGTCTTAAGTTTCGTGACTACACATTTCAAAATCTAAAATACCTTTAAGCTTTAAAACACCAAATTTGAACTATTAAGGAAAAACTTCAAAATATTTCAACCTCTATCTGTATGAGTAGTGTTTAAATTATTAAAAGATAATTTGCATGGAAATAAAACTAATTACAAAACTGCTGTTGTAATTAAATAATTTATGTTTTAAAATTGCATAATATGTGATGTCAGATTGGGTGGTGAGGGGGGGGGGGTTAGTCTCAAGAATATGACCACCTGTGCCAAGGCTGGGGGAGGGGTCAAAAAATCATGAAATCGTTTGCAATATGCATAATCATTATATTGTAAATAAAATAAAGTAGTAATTAAAAAAAAAATTATCGCTCTTTTATAAAGATGTTAATAAAAATGATGATAATAATTTGTATAAGTAAAATGCTTTAATGTCAATTATTTGGGGGTGATTTGGTGTTTTTTTTTACACGCTTTATATTAGCTTCACTTGTATGTCAGTCAGTATGTCTGTAACTTGAGCTCGATTTTGTCCTACTTTGAACGATCAGATTTAATTCATACTTTGCACACCTGTCAAAGGTCGATGTCAATGCAATAATATAGTATCATGGAGCTGATCTGATGATGGAGTGGGAAGGTGGCCATAGGAACTCCTGTACTAAACAAGATAGACCCTTCGTGTTTGGGCCCGTATGTTTATATCGCGTGACAATGCAATAATATGGTACCATGGAGCTGATCTGATGATGGAGTCGGAAGGTGGCCATAGGAACTCCTGTACTAAACAAGATAGACCCTTCGTGTTTGGGCCCGTATGTTTATATCGCGTGACAATGCAATAATATGGTACCATGGAGCTGATCTGATGATGGAGTCGGAAGGTGGCCATAGGAACTCCTGTACTAAACAAGATAGACCCTTCGTGTTTGGGCCCGTATGTTTATATCGCGTGACAATGCAATAATATGGTACCATGGAGCTGATCTGATGATGGAGTGGGAAGGTGGCAATAGGAACTCCTGTACTAAACAAGATAGACCCTTCGTGTTTGGGCTCGTATGTTTATATCGCGTGACAATGCAATAATATGGTACCATGGAGCTGATCTGATGATGGAGTCGGAAGGTGGCCATAGGAACTCCTGTACTAAACAAGATAGACCCGTCGTGTTTGGGCTCGTTTTACTTGTCTTGGCTAGCACTCTGCTGCTACATGATATGCAGGATCTCAAAAGCTTGTATTTAAAAACATTTAAACAAAAATCAACTAAAAAATGAAAAATAAATAATAGTTTAAAAAAACTAAAAAAAACACGCTTTTATAAAAAATCCAACTAAAAAAACAAAAAATAAAATTTAATATAATATAAAAAAGCGTGGGGTGTATTCAATTAATAATATAATATCTTAAAAAGCGCTTTGAATACACCCCACGCTTTTTTATATTATATTAAATTTTATTTTTTGTTTTTTTAGTTGGATTTTTTATAAAAGCGTGTTTTTTTTAGTTTTTTTAAACTATTATTTATCTCTATTTAGATTAACTATAAAAAAACCATGTCAGTCTCATATCGTGAACATTTATGATAATTATTTGGTATAATATTGATAAGTAAATACCAATGAAATGATGTTTAGTTCACAACCCCATTATCAAACTTTTGTTTATAATAATATTTCCACGGCAGCAAGCAAGAAGCTGGGGAGTGAAATGAGCAGCACGAGTTGTTTTTCCTAGCTTTCCTACTTTGTTTTCGGTATATAGAGACTGCACAACAACAAGCCAGCATTGCTTGAGCCCTTCCCCTTCGACCGAGACATGGCAGAGGCGGCATAATTAGCCGGTGTCCGTAAAACATGATAGGGGCTAGATGATATGTGTGTCACCTATGTGGTTTCCGTGAACGTAATGGAGAATGAAGATAAACGCGATGTACTCTCAATTTAACTGGTTACTATAGTACACCAATAGGCATAGCGGAGTGTCGGTGCGCACTGACTCTAATACAATTATTGAAAGTAGGCAGAAAATGGGAAGGATACACACCACTCGATACAGTTACGTAAGTGTAGTTAACATAACTGTATAGATGCCCTACACAAGGCCGTACCAGCATAAGCGGTAAATGCGCAGCACGAATAAAACCCAACATGTTGTACATGGGATAAATAGAAATGTATGTTATACAAACGAGTGGTCAGTGTGGTGGTGTTTGTACGTAATACATAGACCGCCTCTGTGGTTACTGGTTAAGTCTTTTGCCCGCCTAGCACATGTTAACTAAGAGGTCCCAGGTGTGATTGCTAGCATGGTTACTTACTATGGTCTGGGTGTATGGGACCGGCATCAGATTTATAGCATATGTATTACCCATAATATAAGCCTAATTGGCTTAGCTTGTGTCTTTCTGATGATTATATTACTATACCTATTACACAGGTCAACATAATTTTATAAAATAATTTCTGTCTTAGATGTTTCTGCAGCTTTTTATAATTGAAGACATGAGTGGATGAAGGTGATAAGTCGTATAATTCCAATTCTGAGTAAATCGAGATAAAAGTTTTACTTTTGTTTGAAACTGAACTGAACTTAACACCTTTTTCAACTTTTTTTTTTCAAATATGCCTTATATCTATGGTGTAAGGTCTGTAGTCATTTGGTATCGACTTATAACCTTCATCTACGCAAAAAAAAGCAAAAAACCGAATTTGCGACATATCACCTTCATCCACTAACGTCTTCAATTTCCAGTACACAATTTGCGAATTATTCATGGAAGTACAGGCTTTGATCTTAAGACTTTTAAAGTGAATATGAGCATAAAGTTACACTTTCTCCACGGTTATTCATATACACTTACTCATAATCTTGAGATTTTTTGTGTATAACAGGGTCAGTACTTCTACCAATACCGGATGTGATGGTGGAAAGGTACCAGGATGGTTGGGACCGTTACATTATTGTCAGTCTTAACAACGACAATTCTCCCCAAAAATAATATAGATATAGATTTTTTTTGTTATAGAAGGTGTCCCTCTGAAGTAAAAAATATTATATACCTACATAAATATTAAAAAAAGTCGTGGTCCCAAACTCAAAGGACGCGGGTTCGATCCTGGCCGGAACGCATGCACCACTTAGGCAGTTTTCTGACCTAATGTGCATATCGTTACAATTACCACGTGCTAACAAGGTACCTTGGAAAAGCGTGGCGGGTGTACTGCTCATTCCCCTTTAGAGTGACGCTTGAGCCCAGCAGTGGGACGTTTATGGGCTGTTGTTATATTATTTTATATTAAATACATTAATCTTATACTATATTATAGTTGAATAAAGTATAAAGTTGAAGAGTTTGTTTGTTTGTTTGCTTGAACGCGCTAATCTCAGGAACTACTTGGTCTGATAAGAAAAATGCTTTTAGTGTTAGATAGACCATTTATCGAGGAAGGCTATAGGCTATATATCATCACGCTAAGAGCAATAGGAACGGAGCACCAATGAAGAATGTTTCAAAATCAGGTTTTTTTCCTTTTGAGAGCTTCCGCTGCGTGCGCTATGTAAACGATTAAAGTTTCGTAAAAATCATGTGTGACAGTTAGCCTAAAGTAACTATTCCACGGGGCCTCTAGCTATCAAGGGAACAGAGGATTCGTCACCCCTGTCGTCGAAGTGGATATGTTCTGATTAAACGGGCATATTCACACACTTTTTGCGCTAGGATCCGACTGGGCGTAACTACGTTCTAAGTCTTAGCCTTTCCTTTCACAAAAGCGCGGGGCACATGGGAGGAGGGTGGTTTTAGTGGGTATTGGTTGCTGGCCGTCCAGCTTCTCTGAGTCACCACACATGCTGGTCAATTATGGGCGGATTACTATGGTAATCCCCTCGTATGCGACATCGGTCTAATCCCTTGCAAAGGACCCAGTATTCTTCGTAAACAGAACTTCCCCCGCCTTAAAAAAAAATAAAAAAATAAACTATTCCACGCGGAGGAGGTCGCGGGAAGAAGCTAGTTAATAATATAGTTAGTAAATGATATTAGATAGTAATGTATATAATCGCAATGTTTTATTTCATACTTACTGGTTTTTAGTGATGTATAAAAATGGCAATAAAAAAAACAATAAACAATATTCCCAAAATAATTCACAGTTGTATGAATTGTTGAGAGAAAGTTATTCGAAGCCATTATAATATCTACCGCCACAAAACCACTGTTGACCAGTGTTATTGTTGACATAATATTATATCAGACATTTGTCTGCATATTTTTTTCACACTAGCTTCTGCCCGCGACTTCGTCCGCTTGGTGCGGTTTTTAACTATCCCACGGGAACTCTTTAATTTATCGAGATCAGAAGGGATATAAGCTACCACCATACAAAATTTCATTTAAATCGGTCTAGTCGTTGCGGAGATTAGCCGGTATAAACGGACAGACAAACAGACAAACCGACAAACAGAAAAAAAAAAAAAATCTAAATTAGTTCTATTTCACTTCTTACCCTCTCCCTGACTCGGTTTTTAGCATTTTTTTCATTATACACAGAAATTTGACCTCTTCAATTTTATTATATGTATAGATATCGCTCGTAATCTGCTATTTGCCGAACTTTATATAAAGGTATTTTTCATTTACTACCTAATCCTTACAAGTAAACATTAGCAAACATATTTGCGTATGAGTCAATGTTAATCTCATACAAAGCAACTCCTCTGTAGAATACTATATCATATACTACAACATGAACACATCTGTTCATTCACCTTTGACCAATAATTTTAGGTTAGCTTAATATGCTTTTTTTCATGCTTTGTTATTCTGATGTCATCAGTAACTGTTACGAAACAAATGACCCGCAACTCAAATACTATTTCAATTACGCAGGCTTTTTAAGTGTACCACATGTTAATTTGTTTAACAGACAATCAAATTTACTTACAAGCTATTTTATTAACCAACTTTAAAAAAGTACGTTTCTCAATTCGTTTAATAATTGGACCTACTTATGCAAAATGGAACCAACCCACATACTGACAGCTTTGAGAAAAAGCCGCTTTTATTAAAATTTTGCAAAAAAAATTTTGAATATTGTATATTCTAATGTACAATATTCTAAATTTTTGTATGCAAAATTTTAATAAAAGACGGCTTTTTCTCAAAACTGGCAGTATGTGGGTTGGTTCCATTTTGCATAAGTAGGTCCAATTATTTTTGTGTGTAGTTAGGTTTATAATAATCCAAAAACGAGTAGAATAATCGGCGATGTGTGCTTTTATATTAATACTAGCTTTACCCGGCAGACATTGCATTGCCTTTAAAAAATAAATATGTAGAAACCGATTGCATCGCCATCAACCAAATCAAAATCAAATCAAATTGAAATTTACTTGAAAAACACAAAATAAATCATCAAAATCGGTCCCACCGTCAAAAAGGTGTTCAGCGGCGCCACCTACCGGGATCAATCGTGAATGTATTCCATCCCGAGATCCACTTGAACACAAAAATAATTCACATAAATCAGACAAATGAAAAATGCACTCACCATTGCCGAAATCGGCCGGGAAACATCATAACAAATGAATGGCTAGACGAGGTTTTTTTATGATTTTTTTAAATTCATGAATATCTTATTTTAATACTTAGATATTATCCTATTTCGGACGAAGGCAATTCCAAAAACACAAAAATCATAATAAATTGTCCAGCCGTTCTTGAGTTATATTCGTAAATGGTGTAACTAACACGGCTTTGATTTATATAGATAGATAAAATTAACTTTCCGCTGTGTCTTTGTCTGTGTTTTTATAATTAATACAAAATTTAAGTGAAAATAGTCATTTATAAGATACTTAATAATAATGTAACCTTGGTAGCTTAGTGGTTAATGAACTTGCGTTACAAACTCAAACGATACGGGGTCGAATCCTAACCGGATAGCTGATCTAATATGTATAATTTTTGGTGCAATTACTACGTGAAAGTGAAGGAAAAAATCAAGGACAATATATCAATTTCGCGAAGCCGCCTTGGACAAGCGTGGCGGTAGGTATACACATTCCCCTGAGAAATTGAGAGGCTCGGGCCCAGTAGTAGGAGAATTATGGGCTATTATCATTATGCCCGTTTTATGAGATTATGATAATACTGGAATAACTACTGAAATATACACCAAAATGGTTCAACGATTTCATTGGAATTTAAAGATCAAAAGAGCAATTTATGTTGAAATTTCTTGTATATATTATTCCAATATTCTTGCGGGGTTCAGAGAATAATGAATACAAACTCGAAGTGCGCGTAAACGAAATGGGCATGGCTAGCTAGTTTTGAATAAATATGTTAGTAATGTGCTCGTATCTTGTCTATTTTAGGAAAAATTCAATTGAAATAAACTATAGTTTGTACATAAGTACACCACCATATATAACTGTTTTCAATGCTTTCTAACACGGAAAATATACCATAGGCGTGGCCCCATTTATACAATGACTTTAAATGCTTCAAATTACAACACACAAATTGATACCCACTGCGATGTTTAATTTCTTTATAAATAACAATAACATATTAATTGTTCTAGCAAAATGATAGGGTTTTGACCCTTAGAGTTATGTGATGGTTATTCGAGGTAATTTTAGGGTTCATTTTGGCAATGCTCCGGGGCAAACCATGGTGGCTAGCCGTGACCTTATGCCAGCAAGTACTGGCCCAGAATGAGGCGGCATAACGTGAGAGGGAGGGAGGAGAGCGCATCCACGGACCCCATCCGCAGAAAGCGGCCTAGGGGTCGTAGGCGCAGCTACGCGCAACTCCTCCCGTAACCCATTACAGGGGGCCACATGGACCAGCGGGGGACCCCGTGGACTTACCCTCCCCCTGTTGGCGAAGAGGGTACCCTTCCCCGGGGGTGCCCTAAGTGAGAGCCAAGCGTAAGGGTGCCACAGATGTAATACCTATGGTTCAGTTCCGGTGGCACCCCATAAAAACGCATAGGAGAGGGGCCGCAGGTTAGGTTTAGTGGGTAGTCTGAGCGACCATCTCCCTTTCCACCAGTTGGAGGCCACGGTGGGCATTCGGCCAATCAGGAGTCCCACACATCCCTCGGTGTAAAGCTTCCCTGGGGGGAAGCAAAAAAGGGTTCGTTTTGGCAAAAACTAAATCCTTATACACTATCGTTCTATTTTAAAAAAAGACATACAGACAATTTGAGAACCTTCTCCCTTTTAAAGTCGGTTAAAAATATCAAAGTTTTAATTTTTTATTATATTACAGAACTGGCGAAAGATGTCGCTGAGGGGCGGTAGAGAGAGGTCGCCTATTCGGCCTCCGGGATCATCACCACTTTTTATTGTAGACGGCAGTCCAGATGTCAGTGCTGATAACCATCAGAATAATTCATCGAAGATGGGTTTTTTTGTAAGTATGATATTACTATGCTATTGAATCACACACATACACAAATATCTATATTTATGGTATGGTGTACCCTATAAACGTCCTGCTATTGAGCTTGGGCCTCTCAATTTTTACAGGAACAGACAGTAAGCCTTGCTTGTCGCAGGCGGATTGATATTATCTCGTTTCATTACGATATTTTGCCTTTATTTATCAGCGCATGGTAATTATAATAATGTGGCAAATGATGGTGGAACCATCATTTGCCACCATTTTCCAAAAGTTCTAAAACTGTCTAGAGTTTTAGAACTTTTGGAAAAAACTAGATGAATCTAGAAGGAAAAGACAAGGACGGATATATTTAGAAAGAGATAGACGATGAACGAACGAAAGAAAGAGATAGATAGATGTTAGAAAGGGATAGATGTATAAACGAAAGTTCCCGAACAGAAGTTTCGGGAAGGAAGAGACGGAGATAGATGGCGTAAGGCGCGCCTACCGGGCAGTTTTAAGTTGAGTTCAGTCCAAGACGGTGAAACGACAAGTGCGATACTAAAGAGTTATTAGAGGAGGTTAATAGAGGACAGAGACGAACTAAGTGGTGAATTTAGTGACAAGTTTGGTGGACAGATACGTGAAGGAGGTGTGTAGCGTAGTTCGAGAGAGGAACCAGAAGCGAGCTACACGCGATAATATTGGAGGTGGTCCGCGCAATATCGGCGACGGTATTGACGGTGTGACAACTTATCGTCGGGACTGTGCATCGTTGGTCGTGCGTATAGGGGCAACCCTGCAGAGAGGTACTACGTGCGGCTGTGTAAGTCAATAAAAGCTTTTCAATTAAAAACTGGTGTTTTCTTCCAATCCATAAGTGCGTACCCCCGCTCGTACGTAACAATAATATGCACATTAGCCCACAAAACTGCCTCAATGGTGCATGCTTCGGTAAAGATTCGAACCCATGTCATGATAATAATAACCTTTGTAATTCGAGCAGTAAGTGAGTTTTCATTTACATACTGAATTACTACGGCGAGAACTCACCATTCATTCACTTGTCTTACCATTGGTAGAAATTTGCATTACTTGTATATTTATGTTAACCAGTAGTGCAGTAAAATAAACGTTTAATAAGTTAATTGTAAATACCATCCATTAAACGTGCTTGGTTTTGTGTAATAAAATTTCCCACCGTATTAAGTATTTTTTAAATTTAAATGGAAATTAAATTAAAAGAAGTGTTTGTTATATGTTAATACGTTCTACTTTCCAAGATAATGATTTTAGAAAATAAAAACATAAGAAAATGTTTAATTTCATACTTTTTAATTTATCTTACAACGTGGTAACGCCGCCAGCCTTTTGGGAACGTTTCCGGTAAATGACAGTGGTTTGGGACCATTAACTCATCTTTAGGTGTTTTTCCCTTTTTTATTTAGTTTCAGTTTTTTATATAGTTCATAGTATAGTTTGTAGTTTATATTCAGGTTTATATTTATAAGTTAATTTATTTTTAGTATTTAATTAAATACTAAAAATAAATATGTTTTAAGTCAGTTTTACTATAATGGAGCTTATACCAACTTTTAAACGATAGTAAGAAAAATTAACGGTGTATAAGATATAGGAACCGGCCCTTCTGTAGCCATTTTTGCAAGAACGGTATCCTTGTACAAACGTCTTCATGACAACGTGGAAGATGTTTTGGCTAATACAATTTATAATTAATTCATATACATAAAATCATATTTGACTGTCGTACAGAAAGATCATGGGCTTGTTCGTGCCGCAGAGAGTCGTATAGAATACATTAGGTTATGATGATATTACATTTTAAAAATGATTTTACACATTATTAATGTTATATCAAAAATAGGAGCAGATGCGAGGAATGGTTATCATCATTCAAGTGTTTATTTCTGATTTGAGATAATAAAGTTATCATCATTCTAATATATGGTTCTGATTTAATCCCAGATGAGCCTGACAAGTGCGCCTGATGGTCCACTTTGGGAATCAATATCCTTATTACATTATATGTGGTCCATGTGTGATTATTATTGTTTGTTGCATAGTAGTTTTGTATGAAAAACAAAACAACAAAAGGTTTGTGTCCGACCGGGTTTGGACAAGTTTTCTTTACTAATAAGTTTTGAAGATTTTAGTTCTTATTTTGTTATAGTAAAATCAGCATGTACTTTTCACAATTGAAGGTTCTATAAATTGGGTATTATCTTGCTAACGCTAGGTACTGTCTGTTGCTTGTAACGGCTAGTTTTGTAAATCCAAATATACTAGAGCAACGCCAGGTAACAAAGCTTGTTTAATATCTTAATAGATTGCGATGTTGGTTGTAAAAGATGATGACTACCGCTGAGCAAGTTTAATTAAGGGTGTTTTGTTACCACGCCTCTTTCACGGGGAGTGCATTCAGTTTCATAAGTGACATCACCTATGTGTGTATTTGCGCCTTGTGCAAGTAATGCAATCACGCTCTGTGTAATTGCAGAACGATAGAGGTCAAATGTGTTAAGGGACAAACCTATATATTTCAGGAGAAACAAAGAACAAATATTATTATTCTATAAAAAAGACATAACCTTTTAATTTTTTACCTTATCGAGATTTTAAGGCATATGATTTCTAGGTTAATTTGTCTAAAATACAAAAAAAATAGTAAACGATTAAACTGTTAGTTATGGCGTAGATATAAATTGAGTTAGTTCTTGATAATCCGCGCATGATTAAGGGTTCCGTTGGGGTCAGAAACGTCGCCTGCTTCCCTTATGTGCCTATTTAGACGTGGTAAAGCCACACTGAAATAATTATTATGATTTCAGCTCTTAGAATCGGCTAGATCCGTGTGATAAAACCCACCCACAGAGTATCGGCGTGAAACAGTTATAGCTAATCATGTTTAGTGTGACGACTGTGTTTTGATGGCCTATTTCGCCTCCCTCTATTACATAACATATTCCTCCTATCAGATTCACTCAACAGATCTAAATATTGTCACGTGTCCCTTAGGGAAATTCAAAGAAAGTGCATTGAAGTGTAAACTAACACAAAAGGTTAAGGATCAGGTGCTTACATTTTCGCTTTAGTTGTAAGACTGTTATGACATTGTAATTGAATTAAATAAATAAATCTATCTTTTATTGCTGAAGCACAGGAGACAGGCTAACGGCCCAACTGTGATGGTAAGTGGTTACAGTCGCCTATGGACATTTGCAATATCAGAGGTGCTGCCAACGTCCGTCGGCCTTGAAGGAGAAACTGGAACGTGGTCACAGGTGCCGGAATACAACTCAAAGTTATTATGGTAGCATACTCTAGATCAGGAGTGGTAGCCATCCAGTCAGGCAAATTCCCTACCACCTGGCTGTGGGTTGTTTTGTCGCCTCTTACGGCAGGCCTCCCTAACGCAGGAATTAGGAATTATCTTTATCCCATCCCTGTTTTCCATGCCTTCTATCCCATTATTTTTTTTTATACAGAGGAAATCCGTTTGAGCATCATAAGCCGCCCGAGGGGGAAAGGTCGCGGTCCGTGTGTGAGTTTCGCAAGGTCGGGGTGGCACTAGCACATTACGTGTGAAGTGCTGTTGCTTCGCCGCAGTTAGGGATACCCACTAAAACCCCAGCCGATCATCGAACGTCCTTCGTCCAGGCTGTGGGCTCGCTCGCGCATTAACCTCCAGTTTGTTAGTGAATAGAAGTGGCGACACCAAAAAATCTAGTCCAAATCGCATTCTACCGTTTTGAAAAAAATGACACGATCGCAGTCCACCTTTTTGGCTATTATCGTCTATCCCACAGAATATCCCATAGAATGTTGTGATATATCTGGATAAAATGTCCTCAGTATTGACATTGCATATATAGGCTAGTTCTATGTAGATTTTCATTAAAATCCATTCAGTAGTTTTCATATGATGGTCTTAGAAGAGAGAGACGAGAACTAAAATTTTTTTTTATAATACTGGTCGGAATTAGTTAACTTGGTTATTTTAAATTCCATGTAAATATAAACTCGACCCCTCTACACATCTTTTATATTACTGATACATAGACTTATAACCACGCAAAACAGATAAAAATAAAATCATTTTACATTTATGTGTATATTTGTATGGGGAAGGACGGGTATCAGTTTCTTTTGAAAATTTACTTAGACAAGACCTTTATGGCAATCAAGTTAAAAGCCTAAATCCATTTGTGCTATATCTTAAAATATTGTAATAGAAATTAAAATGTCAGCTAGAAGTTTTTTTTTATGATATTGGCTTTTGTTAGATTATTGTTATGATGTTTATGGTTCAGTAGTGAAATAAAAACATCCATATAATATCTTAATGTTAATGTTCATCGTTTATATGTCCATGATAATGTGTCATTGCATGTTCTTAATATTCTAAAAGAATGAATGATACTAGATTATCCATAACACAAGCGATCCTAAATCACGCTTATGCTTGTTGCGGATTGTTGCAATGAAGAAGATAAGCTTTGTTTAAAGTTGAATTATTTATTTTTGGTTTTGACAATAAAATACATAGAATACTTTTGAGAAGCTATCAAAGGAATGACAATGTCGATAAAATGGACAAATGTATAGATAAATAAACGTATAAAAAGGTTGTCTTACATGCTTAATTTAAATCTTAATCTTTATTGTTATTGTTAAAGGCCATTTCACGCAGATGTAGCGATGAGTTTAATACGTTATTTGTGGTGCGATATTGTTTTTATTGTTAATGACGTTAAATATTGACAGATAACGAATCTCTCTACCTTAATGTATGTATTGGTTAAGGCGTTATTTTAAGGCTATAAATAGGCATTTGGCCATAGTCAATAACTATAAAATTATCACATATGAAGCCTGAGAATTACAGTAAATCATTTCGGTGCGTTTCAGTGAACTAAGCGGGTCAATACTTACAATTAGAACACTACACCGCAGCAAGATTACCTTACAATATCTATAAATGTTTTATATTATATAGATTGAATTTGATATTTTATTTATATTAAACTTATTTGGCTCTAACTCAACATAATCATTTAAAACTTAAAATCTCATTGTTGCAGCTATATAGTTATATTTCTGTGACATGTAAGCTCTTGCTTGATTAAACACTTATAGACAATACTTTGGTAATATTTTTACATATTTTTGCTTGATTAATTACCTACTTTAAACATAAGACAAGTTTTACAAGCATTTAAAAGTATTGATATTCATATAAATGTAGAGCTTGAAAACCGAAAAAATGTTAAACTGGTTAGAGCCTGGACCTTTTTTTCTAAATTTAAGCTCAATCAAACAGATTTTAGTAACAAGAGTTGGTTAAATGGATTTTGTTGAAAAAATACTTTTACACAGCTTCAAAGCGCAGTCGCATAAAAACACATGTTTATATTAGAAACAGTTGTCATATAAGGGAAGTAATTCTTGCGGAATAAACTGGTTAATGTAGGTTTACATAACACTTTTTTATATTTATACTTTGAACGAAATAGTTGACTAAACCGGTTATAACCCACAGAGTACATTGAATATATGGAGATTATAACCGGTTCCAAGCCTTTTTTTGAGGCAGGGAGAAATACATTCCGTGCACGTACCGGCTCCTTTACAGGGATTAGACCAAAGCAAAGAGAGATCTACTGAAGATGGCGCAGATAACAGAGTCTATTGCTTGTGTGGAGGTTCAGCAAGGAACCCTTATTAAAGAGGTAACCCATAGGCTAATACTCCACTAAAACCCCCTTCCACCCATGTGCTCCGCGCTCAAGGTAGGAATAGCGTGAAACTTAGAACGCAGTTACGCCCACACTAATCCTGCGCATCGGTGCTTGAGAATGCCCCGAGACAGGAAAACTTACTTCATCAACAGGGGTTTGATCCTCCGTTCCTCAGATTCTGGAGGACCCTTGGGTTCCAAGCAATCGGTTAACGTGACAAAAGTCATTGGTGCGACGAGTGTTTAATATAGTATCGTCTCATAAATATTATGAAAATCTTTTAAAATATATTTGCATATTTACACCTTGTAAGAGCACTTACTTGTGAACTAAGTCCTAGTTATTTATTAAGATAAAGTAAAAATCTAATATCTATACAAGCAATCTTTTAAGTATAGCTAAATTTTGCTTTGATATAGACAATAATTGAATACCGTGATGTCCTTTGAGTTCTATGCTTTTCAATTAAATTGATTTTCTTTTGATAAATTGATAATATTTTCTTAAGTTTTTGCGACTAGTATACACAATAAAACTACGTTTTAACGGTTTTAAGCACGGTAATTTATTTGATTTTTATTATTCCGACGTTTCGGCCACTTTTCAGTAGCAGTGATCACGTGAACAAAGATGTCAAGTGTCAATGAGTATTGTTAAAGTTTTATTTACCGCCAACTTGTACATTTTAATTATTTATTTTTACATTTGTTTATGTTTATTATTTACTCTATGCGAGCCTTAATTAATCTAATTTACGAATTTAAAAATGAGTAAAAATCTAGGGCTCTAATTCGGACCAATAGGTTTCGATAATAGAACTTAAAAATGTTTGTTTGTCTGTCAGAGCTTTACGTGAAAACTGTTGAACTGATAACGAATGAAACTTGACATAGAGCAAGTTTCCTTCCTTTTTTTACGAGAGAAAACCCTATTGATGGCTACAAGACGCGGCCGGTGTGTGGGATTCGCCTCTAGTGGCACTAACACCTCTAGGACTAAAGATGCTATTGCCACACCACAGTTAGGAATACCCACCAAAATCCCTCAGCATTCTGTCCTTTGCCCTTAATTCCAGGGCCACGGGTATATGTCCCAGCCTCTCCGCTGCCGCTGGCAGGTGCTAGCTTGTATCTTGAGTCAACGCATAAGACTCTCCTTGTCCCGGTGCAGGTAGCGCTGTACGCATAGTAACATTTTTTGCGTTGTCGGTGCAATTCCATGACAAATACATCGGTATAGCAACGTGAGGTTTTACTGGTTCTACTATAACATTACATATTAAGTTTTCAAATACGAGATTCAACGAAAACATACAAGAAAAATGAGATAAAAAATAATATTGTAAATATCTCTAACGTAACAGTCGTGGTATAGAAATATTCGCCAGTTTTCAAATTGATTCATTTAACGTTTCGCGAGCACATGTTGTTACCTTTACAAATTAAGTCACAAAACAGACAGTTTCACAGAAAATTATGTTTCAGTATTGACAATAAAGTTTAAAATTACTTAGATCAAAATTTCATTTTCTATCTTCTCTAGGAAGATTGTTGAGACGTAAAACCTTTTTACTGGTTTTAATATTTTTGTTAAGCTTAGTGATTATAATCCTCTTTGTTTCGTATTGTTAATCTCAGCGTCTGTCATTGTCAACATGACAAATTTCTTTTTTCATATTTCTATCAACGTAACATTTATTAAAATGTTGATAGTATTGTTTCTTTTACTAGAATAAGCAAATATCGACTTTAAAGTGATGAACATTTTCATTCCGCGACTTAACATGATTATTTAGAAGATGAATATAACTATATTTAAAAAAAATGGTGTTTATGTACATTGTTTTAGTGGATACTTCATTGTTATTAGTTATATTAATTATTTAAATTCCTTTATAGGATTGGGTGGGTATGATCTTTGGTCGCCATCGAAGAACGAGGCAGACATCGGACCCTGGTGCAGAGCTGCAGATCATGCTGCCGAATTCCGGGGAAGTTTGCTTGCTAGCTGAGAGTCCTTTCCGAATATTGCGGGTGAGTGAAACCTTACTTACATGTATACCATTAAGTTACATAAATGCACAAAATGTATTATGTATCTAAGTGGAGGACGTTATTTATAACCATTTTTAATATTTTATTCTTTCAGTCTAGGTTAAATCGAAAGGTTTAAGGTTAAATCGTCGAATTCAACATCTTTAGTTTACTTTTTATTACTTCATTGTATTACTATTTTTTTTTCTTTACTTTATATTAAACCTCCTTGACTATAACGTTAAAAGAAAATTAACGTATTCATGTCTATTTATACTCGAATACATTCAACGTGCTCTCCGCATAAAATTTGTATAGAACAAGATATTTAAATTTTTATCTTAACATTTCGCGTGGTAAATACCGATGTGGACATAGGTATTTTTAACCGACTTCGAAAAAAGGAGGAGGTTCTCAATTCGTCGGAATCTTTTTTTTTTTTTTTATGTATGTTCGCCGATAACTCCGTGATTTATGATCCGATTTAAGTGATTCTTTTTTGTTCGACGCGGAATAGCTTCCAATTGGTCCCCTAAAAATTTTACATAGTTTGGCCCAGTAGTTTTCATTTTATGAACATTTTTCATGGAAATAATTTTCACTCCGTTCCATATGTTCGCCGATAACTCCGTGATTTATGATCCGATTTACGTGATTCTTTTTTTGTTCGACGCGGAATAGCTGCTATGTGGTCCCCTAAAAATTTGACATAGTTTGGCCCAGTAGTTTTCATTTTACGAACATTTTTTTGTTCCCGGTTCTTGGGACCTATATTTTTTAAGAAGCGCGGCACCATTCGTGGGTCCACCCATGCATAGCATACACTAAAAAGTAACAAATAAAATTTAAAAACTTCGTTTAAAAAAACCGACTTTCAAAACTAAAAAACTAAAATGTATAAAATAACTTATTTCTTAAGCTATTATTATTAATATATATTATCTAAAACATCTTGAAGTCGGTGCAAAGTAAAACATAAAACATACTATATTTTGAAAATTACTAAGCACCGACTTTAAGATGTTTTAGATAATATATATTAATAATAATAGCTTAAGAAATAAGTTATTTTATACATTTTAGTTTTTTCGTTTTTGAAGTCGGTTTTTTTAAACGAAGTTTTTAAATTTTTACATGGTACAGAAGACATGAATGTAAAGTATAAATCCCTCGAGAACGTGGTAGCAGACATGCTAGTTAAGTCTAAATAATGTCTGATCAAAATAAGGTTAGACGGGTGTCATATTTTCACCAGCAAATAATCAAAGTCTATTTAAATGAAGCGCGATAGGATACAAGGTTAATTTCTCAATACTTAAAGTAAATATAACAATTTTTGAAACTTAATTACCAGTGGAATTCATGACTAATTTGTTTTTATTTGATTTAATATCGAATTACCGATAACTTTTATCGTGAAAGCTCTTCAGGGCTAATGGAACGATAAACTGGTGATTACACTATCTACATCTGCAAACATTCTAACATCAATAATTATTCTGTATTTCACAGTTTACTGGATTTTGGAACTTTGTGAGTTTCAATATGTATGACCACAATGACCAGTAAAACGAAGTTAGTCGCTATCGAACAAGCATAAATTAGTTCGTCTATAATTGAAACTGTCAATTTATTTAAAAAATCCACTAGGTATTATAAATAATACAGTATAAAATATATATAGATATAGAATTATTTATTTAGGCCAAACACAAAACATTACCAAGACACGATATACGCGGGACGCACAAAAAGTTACCGGAAAAAAATTAATGACAAAAAATTAATTTATTGTTTCTCAAAATATTCTCCGTTATTGTACACTTTTTCATAAGAATAAATCAATTTTGAGAACATTTATGCCGCTCCTCCGTGATGACCTTGAAACTATGTTTTTCATACTTTTCGAGAGCCAAAAAGTGAGAAGGTGCCAAGTTGGGACTGTATGCAGGAAACCCGGGAAATATAATTCTATTTTACTTACTTAAAAACTTAATTAGGTTTTTGATACGACTTTATTTTATACTAGTTAATGTTACATTAGAGCCATCGCGTAATACCAGACTATAAACATAATATTAAATTAACATACTACCATCGTCCATAATATGTTCTAAGTCCTGCGGCAAATGACGGCGCCAAGTTGGAAAGGCGCCGTGTTCTACGTATCTCAGTAACTAGGAGTTTTTATCGCGTTTCACCACGATGTCGACTGATATTAAGGGACTATAAGTCTCCGATGGAACAGGCTTACCTTAAAGGTACCATTCACACGGGACTTGAAGACTTTCAGATTGTAGATATCGGGAAATACAGGCTCAAGCTAGGAGTTCGAGACTTTTGCGACACGCATGATGTAAATTTCCCCAGATTGTATGGCATTTGCCAGAGTGCATGGGTACCAGCGCTGGACTTGATATGTCGCTATAACAATCTTGAGTTGATTTCCGACTTCAATGACCAAGTTCCAGTCAACCTTTGAAATTGGCAGCACATTGGTACACATATTGATTAATTCTCCATAGGGAAACGTTTTCGCGTGTTGTACTCGTGCATTAAAAAAAGGATAATGGTATCCAAGCGCTTACTTTGTATAGCTAGTACGTTCAACATTTATAGCACCAGTGTTGCTTGCTGCTGCACCTAGTTGTTCGGTAGGAAAAAGTCGGCGAATTAAATTAAAAACTCCGTTGCACAGTCTGCAACGTGTACCTGACAGAAAACCGATAAGCTGATAACCTTGTGTCGAAGTTCGGGACTTTGTATTTTACAATTTTCAGGTTATGATCGACAATGTAAGATTTTTTAAATACAATATAGATCGAGTTATATATTACGTTCGAAACTACCCTAAGAGGCAACAAGTTTGATAGTTTCTCCCTTTAATTATTGAAGTGCATAGTCTGGTGGAAAATTTAGAACAAACATAGTTTATTAGAGCCAAAAAATACCGTCAAAGAATTTTTTTTTTTTAACGAAAACAGATCTTTTTCCAAACTGAAATATTACCCCATTGTCTACGATAAATAGAACCTTATCGTTCATTACAACCTCATTTCATTTCCACATAATATTGTCATAAATTACACATGTCAAAAATAATATACATAAAAGACTGTAAAAAATAAAATATACATTCTGCATACACAAAAGACTAAATTTGATATATAACAAAACACTTATCTTAAATTCGGTGCCACAGTTATTTTTATCTAGTAAATAAGTAATTATATAATAAAGAGTAGATATTTGATCTACGTAACATAGGTTGCGACATAATTTTCAAGTAAATATTCATACAATACCCTGTTTAATGTTAATTTAAGACACCAATGTCTATTCAAAACTCTGGTGTTATTTTTAATTTTTTAATTAGTGGGTTCTTCGTGTAAGTGTTACCAGGCTTGCAATAAGTTCTGTTAAACGTTAACTACTTCACCCCTAGCAACGTAATATGCTATATTAGGAATAGTGATTGAACCGATTTCGGTTACAACAACCCCTATGGACTTTGTACAGTGAAGCTCTGATTTTCAAGCAGGTCGTGTGCCAGTACGTGGCTTATATAACCTATAAGGTTATCACTTCCCTTCTACGTAGCATAAAGTTCTAATAGAGACTGCGGCTCTACTTTAAATGTAACACACTTGCGCGACTAAATGATCAGTCTTAATATTTTGTTGTCATGACACAACTCACACAAGCCGAAAGAATAGTCAGAAATATGCTCCGTGTAGTTTACATATAAAACGGTTCGAAACTTTTCCCCAATCACCTTGTTGTATTATATAAACCTACTTATCCCTTTAAAGTAATATTTTGGGAATAGCCAACATTGAGGAGTTGAAATTATGTATTATTAGATGCGTATAAAAGTATCGAAACATATACATAAAATGGCTCAACTATATTGAATGCTTTCTCACAGAAACAGCCGCTAGACTAAAGGTTCGGCATAACGCTGAAAGCCAAGTCATTTCAGCTGAAGTGTCATAAAAAACACTGCGAGCAAATTTAGCTGAACTTTTCGTACTGTACTTTCGCAGGTGTGTCGCTAGCCTAAATTTTCACTTATTCATGATATATAGTTATAATACCCTAAAATATAATAGCTATCCTATAGATATTCTGTTTCATATTTTTAAATATTATTAATATTGAAGTTGAATAATAAAGATCTGCTATAAAATTTTCAATTGTTTCTCTAAGTAAACAAAATATTAGCACACCTAAAACCGTTTTGTCCGTCCAAAAAATTGTTTATTCTAGAAATTGTTTTCTGTTAACACATTGTAATTGATTTTCTATTTTTCTCGTGTTTCTCTGTTGAATCACTTAGAGTTGTAAGTTATTGCTTAAACGGAGCGAATGTCTGTAATACCACAGGTGTGATAAATATCTATTTAAAAAAAGTTATCTATTATTTCTACTAGTTTCATATCAATATATCTTTCTTTATTTTATAATAAAAGTTAACATAATGTAAAATGTTATATTAAATGATATTAATTCTTCACTCGAACTTCAGCATAAAGTCGTTAACATTATAATGCTAAATATTGTTGATTGAGATTACTGTTTTGTTAATATTAGGTCGGGGTAAAAGTTTCTTCGCATTTATATAAAAATTCAAAAGTTTTTTTATAAAGTTTATTTACATTTGACTAAAGTATGTAGGTGCCATTTTGTTGGATAACTTTTTGCCATCTTGTAGGTAGGGACGTGATCCCATTGCTATAAAAATTTTGGGGCTTTTGATCAAAAAACTGCGACAAGTGGTTTTGGCAGTCCTCTCGTGATGTTAACCTGACACTGCCTAAGGAATTCTGCAGAGACCGAAACAGGTGAAAATCTGAAGGTGCAAGGTCAGGACTATACGGCGGATGCATTAACACCTCCCAGCCAAACTCTCGTAATTGTTGCTGAGTGGCTAAAATGTGTGAGGTCTAGTGTTATCATGGTGAAAAACCACACCCTTTCTGTTGGTTAATTCCGGCCGCTTTCTTTCAACTTTTTGCTTTAATCTCATCAGTTGTTCGCAGTACAGTTCAGAATCAATGGTCCTACCTGGCGGTAACAGCTCATAATGAATAATGCCCTTCCAATCCCACCATACACACAGCATCACCTTGTTGCGAGTTAACCCGGGTTTCACCACAGTCTGTGAAGCCTGACCGGCCTTTGACCACGATCTTTTTTGCACGTTCTTGTCGTACGTGATCCACTTTTCATCACCAGTTATCAGCTTCTTCAAAAATGGTTCGGTTTCATTACGTCGTAATAAAGAATCATAAATGAGTACACGGTTCATTAGGTTTCTTTTAGTGAGCTTATGATGCACCCAAATATCGAGCTTTTTTGTGTACCCAGTTTTTTTCAAATACGCCAAAACCGTTTTGTGGTCAATTCCCAGTTCTCCAGCTATATCGTAACTAGTAATATGCTGTTGCTCCACTTTTTCAAAAATTGCATCAATTTTGTCCGTAACAGGGCGACCAGAGTGACGTGCATTTTTGATATCAAAATTTCCGGATTGAAAACGCTTAAACCAAATTTGCGCTACTCTCACAGATACTGCATTAGGTCCATAAACATCACAAAAAAATTTCGCGGCTTGTGTTGCATTTTTACCTTTTTTTGTAGTAAAATTTTAAAATGTATCGAATTTCTTCATTAGATTCACTCATTTTAACAATAAGAAAAACAAATGAAAATCACACATTTTCCTAATTTGAATTTGGAATTGTCTTCTTTAAAATAAAACTTTTTAATGATACCAAAACCAGCCAGATACTAATGGTATAGCCAAAGAGATCTTATTACAAGTTTATACATACTATATGCGAAAAGACTTTTTCCCCAACCTGTTATATTAAATTTAAAGTCTGTTAATAAAACTACGTTTTAACGGTTTTAAGCGCGGTAATTTATTTGATTTAGGTTTATCCGACGTTTCGGCCGCTTTTCAGTGGCCGTGGTCACGGAAGACAAAGATGACATTTGTCAAACGTGTATTGTCAAAGTTTTTATTCAGCCTACCGCCAACTTGTTCATTTTAATTATTTAGTTTTAAATTTTGTTTATGGATATTATTTACTCTATGGGAGCCTAATCTAATTTACTTACTTATTAAAGTCTGTTGCGATTTCTGTGTGTTTATTTTGTGCTTTCACACGTTTATATGGTTTTAGATTTTATATAGAGTTATTAAGTATTTATTATTAGACGTATGTAAGGCGAGTGACATGTGTGATTTTTAATAATATAATGTTATCATGTAATGAGGTTTTATGAAATGAAGAAGTTACGTTAATAGTAAACAGAGACTAAGACCGGTCATGTATCATTAAGTGTTGCTAACGTAACAATTCAAAACTCAGCTGTATATGGGTGAGTCCGATATTGACAATCGTAGCCCGCAAAACATACTGGAGTAAGGCCTATCTAATATGTGTACATATAAAAATTACATAAATCCGTATTGAAAATCGTGTAGGATTTCCAAAACAGAATCCTCAATTTGTGTCCATTGGGTAATATAAAAAATGACGTATTAAGATTGTATTTATTTCAGTTCAAAATCATTGCAGATATAGCTATAATAGTTCTTACAATATGTGTTTTCTTGAACTACTGACATTTCCATCTAAGAATTTATAAAGTGTTTTCATTGGTTAAAACCACTTACATTTGTACATTATGTACAATAGTAACCGCCACAACAACATATACCTACTTTCACTTTCTTCGAAAATCATATTTCACATTCTATGCTGTGTGGTGACCAAGTTTACAATAAACTAACAATAAAAAAGGCTTAAAATAAAATTACGACAATTATTAATAATGAAATTATATTAAATAATACATGAGTATCTTCCTGATCCAAATACTGATACAGAAGTCTGATTTTGTGAAAAGATAATTGCTGATTAATAAAAATTTTTATTGAGAAACAGTGGTCGCCCGTGCTCGAATTCGACCATAAAAATTAATATCAAAGACTATACTTCTATAATCACAGATTTCGCCAAGGCAACAATAAACAAAAAAGTATATATGCGTATGTGTATGTGTGTCAAATACATGGTAGTGTGTGTAATGTTTTTTTATTGATTTAATGTATTTTTATGCATAATTAAAATGAAATATTCATCGCTTCTTCTCTGTATAAACTATAAGTGTACGAAATTTCACACTCCAAGTCCGCGCAATTTTCGTAAAAAGGGGTACAAGAGTTTCACGTATTAATATATAGATTAAGACATTAGTAGTTTTAAATTATTTTATTTTGGATATAGGATACAGTGATACTTAAATTGTTATAATTATGGAAATCATGTTCAGACCAAAACACAAAATAAATTACTTTAACTTTGAACATACAACGATTTGGATCCCAATGTTTTAGGCGTCAAATACACATTCAGAGCGCGTTCCATTAGTAGCTCATGCTATCATAGTAGCCATCATAGTAGCAATGCCCAAAATGCTCCGTTAGCCGTTCCACAAGGCGACCGCGGTCGTTGTGGTCGTGGCGAAAATGTCACTAATGACGTCATCATTTTCGATCACTCATCGCTCACAACGATCCATGTCAAGAGGTGGGTCGAATAACCGTTCCACTTGGGTTGACGATTGTAAAGCCGGCAAGCAAGTGGAACGGGAAAAATCGCGGTCGTGCACATGGTCCTTGTGAGTCTTTAAGGGACCGTAGCTATTGAAACGTAGTAGTGCCATGCTGGAATTATTAACTTCATTACCGTTCGTAGGGTCTGATTGGACGGTGTGATACCACGCGAACACAGATTATGGGCGTGCAACGGTTAGTCTGGAGCATAATCATCTTCCGTGCAATGAGTGAGAGTTCCGTAAGCCTACTTCCGCCTACTCACTCCTACTACCCCTGTCTCATCTTCTATAAATATTATCTTTAATATCCTATTCTCTCTAGTCCATTCCTCGTATCGAATCCCTCTGTCTCATCCTCTTGACCTCATTCCAAAGGTTGGCAAGATGTGGTCTCACCTGTGCCGTTGCAAGCTTCTATAGGCGATGGTAACCATTTTCCATGGGCTGGGCCGTCTTATCCGTGCAGGAATGGAGAAAGAATACCGCCATAACAACCTTGTGTTGTGTTCCGGTATTAGTGACCATGTTCCAGTCTCCCTTAAAAGAGTAGCAGCGCATTTGTAGCATCTTTGATGTTGCAGTTGTCCGTAGGCGATAGTAACCGTTTTTCAGCAGGTCGGCCGTCTGCCCGTCTGCTGAACTCTTGCAATAAAAAATAAAAAAGAAGGTAGGCTGTTTGCCTGTTTGCCAGGCTCACCAAAAATCACTGACACGTGATTACCGTAACTATGACGTAAATAGTTCCGTCATTCATTATTTGTTAATCGCTCCCACTCCCGCTACGCCTATCACAGTAAGCAATCCCGTGCTTTCAACTACATTCGTTTTATAAGGGTAGTAACAGTCTCTTTGATTGCCTTCAATGGCAGGACGTGTCCGTGGTACATCAGGCATATTTTAGATATGTGGATATTTAGGAGAGCTCTGACCGTGCCCAATCTTCCGTTGACACCTACAAAACTACAAACTGTAAGTTTTTTCACATACAAGTACATATTACAGAGCCAAATACTTATTATAGTGTCTTAATTAGGGAAATGACGTATTTTTAAATTGTTTGTAATTATTATTACCGAGGAAATTATAATTTGTTTTGTATTATAGTGACCTATTTTTTTATAATTAAAATGTTTTGCAAGCTGCAAATGTGTCAAGTGATAGTAATCATTGTTATGTATTCATAAAACTAATTTAAATAAATTTCATTATTGAACTTTAGAGACTATCCGATTGTTTTTATAACAAGTATTAAAATAATAAATACTGTATTACGTTTTTATTTGTTTTATTGATCCAGTTTTATTAATTTTATTTACGCGATTTTATTGTTTTATTAACGCGATATGAGAGCGACGTAGGCGTTAAGCGCAAAGCCCTCTCTATAAATAAAGAAAGCTCAACAGGAGAAAATACAGCTAAGTAATACTTAAGAGGTTTGGAGGTACATTTCATTCTTTTCCAGTCGTTTCGGAGATTAGCCCGTACAAACAGATCGACAAACAGAGAACCAACAATTTGGAAAAAGCTAAATTAGTTCTATTTCACTTCTTACATCCCCCTGACTCGATTATTAGCATTTTTTCCATTGTACAGAAATTCGACTTCTACAGTTTTATTATATGTATAGGTATATAAATATAAAATAATACTATGAACTTCATCACAAACAAAAAATGTACATTTATAACAAAGGAAAAAAGATAAAAGTTGATTATAAACACTCAAATTATTATCCAATTTACCGCAAAACTATGATACTTCTGATATGAAACGAAAACATGTCAATTTAAGAATTGTTAAATTGAAACTTTTTATTAATTTATTTTTATTAATTTATTAAATGACATAAAATATAGAAATCGTTCTAGTGCTTATTTATTTTATTGCATTAGTTCAAGGTGCGGTTACCCTCGCCTATGTACATTTGCAACACATGTAAATGCTACCAATGTGCGGCCGCTCTCTAAAGGAATACTGGAATCTCGCCACTAATGCGGGGACACAACTCGAGGTCATTATGGCGGCATACTTTAGACCAGGGATGTTAGCCATCCACGCGGGCAAATACCATACCATCTGGCTGTGGGGTGTTTTTGACGCCTTTTACGACAGGCCGTCCAGCCGCAGGAAATTGTATTCTATTTCCGTTTCCCTCATAAACAAAGTTCGTAAAGTGGATATCCGTAAGAGAACAAATGGAGTAGAAGAGCTAGCTAATTCATCTGTCGTAGTACCGGTGGCCTTATGGATCATACAAGTCCTGGAGTGGAGACAATGTTTTGGTAAGCGTAGTGAGACGTTCTCCGATCCGATAGACTTATTAAGTATTAAGTAGAAAATTATTAAAAGTAAGGCGAGATCATAATTATTATTAGGTTTTTAATTTAAATTATTAACAAAGTCTTAGCTTTAATATCTATTCGAAAAGTCAACAAAGCGCTTAAGTTTGTTTTGTATTTTTTTTATGTTTTACTACGAAGTGCTGAGCTTATCCACGCTTAAGTCTGTCTTTTAGAACATTAACATGTATCGTAAATGTGACATGTTAGAGTTATACATAAGCTATGTATTGGTCCGACTCGATCGGTGTGATATTACGCTCTTTCAGAATATCGGTATGAAACGGTTAGTCTTAAGCTAATTGTGTTTCATGTGAAGAGTGAAAGTGGAGATGGCTCACCTATCCCATCTCCCTATTTCATCCCGTATCCTATTCCGCGTGTCTGATCCTGTCCTCTTATCTCATCCTCCTACCGCAACCTAAAGGCTGACAATGTGTTAGCTTCGCCTCTGATGGAGCAAATATTATGTTTAGGCGATGGTAACCGCTTTCCATAAGGTGCGTCATCTGTCTGATTGCCAGCAATAAAAAACATACTCGTGTAAGCAGCGACGCTTGACAGTTATAAGTAAAATTGAAATGCTACGGGACTTTGTGACAACTCGACAATTCTAATTGCATTTGCCTTGTAATTGCCGTGTGAAAGTCATGCTAGCTCAAAGATTAAAGCACCCGAGTTTTATTATTACGACGGAGATTCACATCTTAATCAGTTTTTTGACTATTTATTGATACAATTACTAAGTGCGCACTGCGAAGGAAAAAGTCGTGCGAAGGAAAGCTTGTATGTCCCGATTACTACGGCATGAAACTCGCTACTCCATCTAAGATAATAATAGGTATACCATCCATTCAATTAAGTAAGTACATCACCCATTGGTAGATTCGAGTCCAGCAGCGGGATGCTTATAGTACTGTATGTAAAAAAAATTAAGTGTCTTTAATAATATTTTAATGAAGACTTGAACTAAAGACAAGACAAAGGTTGTTATGAAATTATGAAAATAACTTAAATATAAAAGAAAAATTATTACAAAGCGGTATTATTACTACACTAGAACGTGATATTATTTAATTAAGTACTCTTATTAATATTAGTTGTTACCCGTGCATAATGTAGGCTGAAAAACTGCAAAAACCCAGTTGAAATTGAAGCTCAACAATATTGTCAATTTCTCAAAACAATTAAGAAACTATAAAATTTACTGTCATTGTTGTAACCATAACTAGCGGAAAAGGATTAAAAAAATAACGGCTTGATTGACCGCTTGGCACTTAATTATAAGATATATGGTCAATTAATATGAAGCAAAGCCGTCTATGTCTTTGCGTGCGGTGGTCGGTAAGAACTCAATCTTCACAAAACGATAGTATTGCCACTTTCTAACAAAGATCACAACTCTAACAAGAAACGTGCAGATTGTAAGGCCATACTTATGATCGTTTCTTAAATTTAAAGGAACTGCTCAGCAACTGATTAGTGTAAATTTTACCCATAAACTCCTCTTTAGTCGAAAATTTTAATGAAAAAATATATTAAATGATTAGATTTTGATTCTGATTCTCTTACTTAAGAGATGCCTAATCGTTTCTGAACGAGATTATTATAAGTAAGGCCATAAGGCCGTAAGGGGACAATGTGGGATACTTTTTGGAACAAAGTTCTTTATTGCATTTCAAACATTTAGCGGATGGCAGCTAGATGGAAAAAAGTGTAAACGCAATAAAACAAATGCTGTCTGCTGTATAGTGTATGTGCCTCTTGATCTCTCTGTCTTGTTTTACGAATGCTTTCTAGTTTTTACATTTGGCTTAACTAAGCCAAATTTAAAAACTATGTTAACTAACATACCTTCGTTGCTTATATTGTGTATTATATTGCTTTATATGTAATAGTTCTATTAGTAGGTCAAATTTATATTTAAACAGCCTCATCGGAGGGGCATTTTAGGACACATTTGTAAAATGAATAGTTTATTTCTGTTTTATTAAAAAACACACACATTGATTAGCACTTAGAGTTGAATGTGAGCACCTTGTCCTATGATTATGTTGGTATTAAAAAAAACATGTGTAAAATGTGATTTTTTATTATTAATTTTGAAGACGTCAGAAACTGAATTTAAATTAATAAAATTTATCAGCATTAGAATTTAATGAGTGGATAAGGATGGTGAAACATATTATTCGATATATTTCACCATCTTTATCAAGTCATTTAACTGCTAGCTAACTATACCCGGTATGCGTTGCAATGCCACGTAAAGTATAAAATTGTTTGGTTGTATATTTTATTTTTTGGACCAGAAACCTTTGCTTACTCGGGCGTCCTCAGAACACCCTGCCAAAGTTTCATCACCATCTGATCAATGGTTTAGTAACGCATAGAGGACAACATACAAACATATATTTGTATTTAAATATATAAATATGTAAAAATAATTGAAAAGAAGATTCATATTTCTTGTTTTTTTTCTGTTAGGGTATTATTTTTTAAGAATTATACTATTATGACTATTCCGAGAAATAAAACTAACTTAGACACATACTATAGTAACTACCAAATTGAGATGAAAAGCTTAAAACTAAACTTCAAATATAAAAACTGAAACGAGTATTCCTGCATTGAATGTCTTGCTATATATTCTGCTTATCATCAAAAGGAGTAAAAACTGTGTTTAATAATATTATTTTTAATAAGTTAAAATAAACCTTTTCGAAAAGGACATTTTTTACTCTGTCGTATAAATTATGCGAATTCTTTGCGAGGCTTGTTATATTCTAGAGCTGACATGGCAGCGCCAATTAACTAATTCAGTAATATTTATAATACTTTTAAAAAACAAAGTGAACAGTTTAAGCTGACGAGAATTAAAAGAGCAATTTTGAACAATTTCATTAATCTAACCATCGTTGTAAACAACTCAATCATAAAATTATTTTTCCCTGTATTTGAGTTGAAAGTTTTCATGGTATGGCAACATTTTACTTTCTTTCAGTAAGAGAAATGTAGCCGACGGAGGCACCCGTTACCTCTTTTTCGATTTTAAAGCCCGTACTAACCAAAGTTAAATTTCGAAATATTCTAGTGCTGCTTGTGTTACTTAAACTGCCTTTACCAGTATTTTGTAGTTAATACTTGTTTATTGTTTGAATTAAAATAATTTCCGATTGATTAACTTCAACAAATTTCCTTTCCCTTTAAAAAAAATTAACTGTCCATAAGTTCTAAAAATTATTCAATAGATGAGATTTTGATATATGAATACTAAAATTTTCAACTAAGTCCTTTAAAATATTTTCGGGGTTTATTAATTCAAACCATCTTTTACTTATAAGAGTTTTCGAAATTTATAATAAAAAATTTGAAATGGATCCTTTTAATAATTCCAAGCGTTTGAAAAATTTGCAAAACTTCAAAAGCGGAGCTATTAAATTACCGAGACACTGGTCTAAGATGTTGGGGTTGGTACCAATGAGCAAGATATCAGTGGAAGAAATGTTGCAAGTAAGTACTAGATATTATTTCAGGTAAAGATATAACTTAGCGTTCTAATAAAATTGAGAACTACAGTAAAGTGAGATGATGGATGATTGAAATTCATCGTCGTCAAACAATGTCATTGGGGATTCCATAGGCGGAGCAAGAATACAATTTCCTGCGGCCAGGCGGCCTATCTTAAGAGGCGACAAAACAACCCACAGCCAAGTGGTAGGGTATTTGCCCGACTGGATGGCTACCACCCTTGGTCTAGAGTATGCCGCCATAACAACCTTGAGTTGTGTTCCGGCGTTAGTGACCAGGTTCCAGTCTCCCTTAAGAAAGCAGCAGCGGATTTGTAGCACCATTGGTGTTGCAAATGTCCATAGGCGATTGTAACCGCTTTCCATCAAGTGAGCTGTTCTGCTGTTTCCATCCAGCCTGTCTGCTGAACTCTGGCAATAACTTTTTTTTATTCAAATGCTTTATTGCCTAAGTAATCGATATGTCGCACCAAAACGGAGCATACACAGCCTTATATGATGAGTACAAATGAACTAGCAGTAATGTGGCAAAGGATGCAATATTAAGTACATAAAAGTTTTTGTGCCGAAAAACCGCCAACCGAATTATTGGTTAACTGCCACATCTCTATACATTTTTATAATGTCTTTATTAGTGTGTTAGTTAGCGAATTATGGCGCATGTGAAGCAAGAGTACATTCATGTCTTATTTCGATGTCTAAGTTCCATTAGTTATAATGTATGGCATTCGCCACAATTTGAACAGTATGTCGTTGGATCGAAATGCAAGTACTTTAGTCACTACAGCTCTTTTACCATACAATTATATTAATTAGGATAAACATAATGTTTATTCGGTAACTAAAGACGTATAAGTAGTTAACGTACATAATCATCTTAGTCATTTTATTCTCAATTCTTGACTGATTGGGTCTAAAGCGGGTAATATACGTGGGAGGAAGTGCGCATATTTGTGGTTGGATGACTTGTTCGTTTCTGAAAATTTGCCTACTTACGGTGATAGCGGGCGGAAAACATCCCTGAGTTGGTAGGTAAGAAGTTGTACCTACTCGCACATTTCTGTTGTTGCGAGCCGATAACTAATCCTTTACAGGTGTTTTATAACCTCTTCGAATTTGTTTGTTCTATTATCCGCCTTAATCCCATTTATACGATGTATAAGATGTCAGAAATCCTGCTTTTCTATTGTTTGCATTTCTTTTTATTGTTTGCTTTTCTTTTCTATTGTTTGCAAATTCATAGGACGGACTTTACGCTATATTTTTATTGCGATTTTCTGCTTTACGCTTTGGTTTGGTTATAGTCGGTTGTATTTGCAAGAACTGTAAAAAATGTGTGTGTATTTCTAATAAACTTTGTGACCATTCAAACAACATTTTAATTCACACTCCACAAATTCGTAACAATAAATACTTAACAAATGCGTATCTTAACAAACTCAAATAATTTGTTACGCTTTAACTATTCAACCGAGTATCATGCAATTTTATGTAGTCACACATTATTAGGGGTATAGTTTAGACTGTCATAGTAAAAACAGTTGTAATCTAATTTTGAATATATTTTAGTACTAGCTGACCCGGCGAACTTCGTACCGCCATATTTTCTGAATTCCTAAAAGACTTTGTTTCATGACACAAAAACAAAATCACCATAATCGGTCCCGGTGATTAGGAGAATTCTAGAACCCGATCTCAGCGCCACCTACCGGTTCTAATTGCGAATCTAAACCATCCGGGAACCTACTCAAACACATAAAAACAAAATCACCAAAATCGCTCCAGGCGATTAGGAGGATTGTAGAACCCGATCTCAGCGCCACCTACCGGTTCCAATTGTGGATCTAAACCATCCCGGGACCCGCTCAAGCACACACACAAAATTTCATCAAAATCGGTAAAGTCGTTCTCAAGTTATGCGCTTACCAACACATTTTGCGATTCATTTATATATATAAGATAATAGTAATAAAATTTACATTAATACCGCCGAAGTCGTGGACGAAAATAATATAAAATAATAATGCCGTAAAGCATGTAATGGGTAAACGCACATTATACTTCCGATGCTTGTCCAAGGCGGATTGGCGGGTTTGTCACATCGGTTATCTTGATTTAGTCCTTCACTGTTAATACGTCGTAATTATAAGTAACAATATGCACACTTTTAGATCAGAAAAATGCCTAATTAGTGCACGCTTTGCTACATGCAAAGATGTGCCCTTTGCGTTTGGGACATGAGAACGGTAAACAATAAGCTTCCACGGTAATTTATGGGCAAAAACTATTAAGAAAATATGTTTTAAATAATTAAACGTCAAATTGCGCGAGAATAGATTTGTGTCATTTAGACTTTTAGTATTCAGGAATGTTTCAAAGTAACTGAGCTATCGGTTTAAATATTTCATTCTTGTTCTTCTTCCATATTAAGAACATCCAATCGGAGATAAATTTATCCGTGCAGGAACGGAGAAAGAATATATTTTCTTGCGGCCGGGCAACCTGTCCTAAGAGGCGACAATACAACCCACAGCCAGGTGGTAGGGCATTTGCCTGACTGGATGGCTACCACCCCTGGTCTAAAGTATGTCGCCATAACAACCTTGAGTTGTGTATTTATGTCCGGCGTTAGTGGCCAGGTTCCAGTCACCCTCAAGAGAGCAGCAGTGCATTTGTAGCACCTTCGGTGTTGTAAATGTCTATAGGCTGGTAATGGTAACCGCTTTCCATCAAGTGGGCCGTCTGCCTGTCTGCTACCTACAATAAAAAATAAAAAATTAAACTTTTCATTTCATTTAAATTCAAATCTATTTTCCTATCTAAGTGGATTCTGAAACCTTGAAAATAAATAATCGTGTCGAACTCAAAAACAGTTTCCACGAAAATTGCTTTCTCTACGTACATAGTGTGTGGTGTTTAAGCCTAGACCATATAAGTGTATTTCTTCGTGGGCTTTTGTCAACAACAATACTCGTTATAGTGTGATCCGATGATAAATATATGATACGTTAGGCCATTTTCTCTTGAATACGGACCAATCTTCTGTCCCACTAGAGACTATTGTTGTGTCTATTGTTGATTTTTTACTCACTTTGTATGTATTTGTAGAGAAGAACCGAGAACAAATTTCTTGTTTTGCCGTTTTTCTAGTTATCAATAGTTTAGATTATAATTTGGGTCTGTATACTAAATATTTATAGTTTAGTTTAATGATTGTAATCTGTTTCGCGCTGAAACAAAAATATAAATAAATTTTGCTACATTTGCATCTATATCTATTATCTATACTAATATTATAAACAGGAAAGATTTGTATATAGAATATTTGTAACGAATAAGCCCAAAAATTACCGCATCCTTTTCAAAATAATTTTCACCATTCGAATGCTACAGAATTCTTGATCATATAGGCTATATAAAAATTAGGGACCCCTAATAAAACTTCAATAATGTAACTCATCGATCTAAACAAGTGGGTCCCGGGGTAGTTTACATTCACAATTAGACCCGGTAGCTGGCGTTGGAATCGGGATTTTTTTTTAAAGCAGGACTACGTCTGCCGGGACCGCTAGTAATTAAATAAATTTTAAGTATCTATTTGAATTAATTATTTTGGAAATATACATGATTGCGTCTCAAAATTTTCTGTTTGACAGTTACGCTCGAATCGACTCTAAAATTGCACGACGAAGTTTAAAGAAAACTTGAAGGACTAAAACCGCAGTTCTGAGTTTATTTGTATACTAGCTTCTGCCCGCGACCTCGTCCGCGTGGTTTTTTTTTTCATAAAAAGTATCCTGTGTTACTTCTCCAAGAATATTCTTGACTCTGACTGAACCGATCATCATGAAACTTTGTACACATATGTGTACAAAGTTTCATGATGATCGGTTCAGTAGTTTTCGCGTGAAAGCGTAACAAACAAACTTACATTCACATTTATAATATTAAGTTAGGATAATATGCCTATTGATCTTTTTATGCCAAAATTCGCATTTAACACTAAATAAAATATATTTCTTACTTCTCTCAATTTCTTCTTGAATCTTCGTCTACTGATCATATGTCTTGAGTGTCTTGAGTGTTATCACGATGTCTTTTTAGTGATATAAAGTGCAAATCCCGCGTGGACGAAGTGGCGGGCACAGCTAGTTTGTAATATTAGTGTGGATTTAAGTTACAACTTTCGTGTCCATGGATGTTGCTTCTAATTTATTGACAAATACCTTCGGAGTGGCTTAATATGAAATCTCGCATCCCTCGGGAGATATCCCTTAATTGAGATATGATATACAAGGAGAGTGTGTGTTTTGACACTTCATAATTTATTACTTTTGAAACCCATCTTGAAGGTAGATCGCATTAATAATGAGCACATATCACGCGCGCTATTGGAGACAAACATTGGAAACAATTTACGCTGTGAGATGAAAATCAGTTACACGTGTAGCTTTCCTTTGTCATTTAAGTAACAAGTGAACCTTTATGCAACGTTGTATCCATTCGTCTCTCCGTCTATGAATGCCAATGTTGTTTTTCTCAGAAATTATTACTACAGAATAGTGATCAAAACTGGGACTGTGTGATGATTTTTTTAAATGCAGTTAGCATGTGGAATACAGTTATCAGTATTTAATTATGTAGATAGGCAGATATTGGCTTTTAAAAACGTAAAAGTAGTGTTTCACGCTCTACTTGTTTTGGAAATTTATAATAATCTGATAAAAAATAAGACGGTAGTATTTAAAAATACTTTCAAAGCGAAATATATTTCTTCGTTGCCTAGTAATGAGAGATAATTTAAGAATTTCCTTTCAATTAGTTTGCTTGGAAAAGATCGTATAAGGCTACCTGTTATTTTATCACGTAACTATTGTCTTCTTGTGCATTTTTGTAATTTTCGTTTTGGTAAAAGATAAAGTGTTGTCTATTGTCTAACAAGATCAAGGATGAGTTAGTTTTTCAGATATGGTTGGTTTTGGTTAAGGCTATCCGCAATGTACGTTCGCATACAGGGCGAAGGCGCTGAGGAAATGCGAAGTTCGCACTTAGTATTGGCGAAAAAAAAAGTATCAAATAATGGAAGTATTCTAGTATCTGTGAAGCGACATTTATAGTTAGAGTCACAAAAAGTATAAGGATCCAAAAAGGCAGAGTGTTATGACTGGCCCATAAAATGCTTTTTAGGGGTTAGTTGCTAAATGACAACAATCAAAGAATATTCGCCACCTCTACACAACCTTCCATTGGGCGTAGAATTTATTTTTTACGTGTCTTTCTTTATAAAAAGCTACAATTGTATTTATACATAGCATTAGGAACGTTTGGGATTTTATATTAATTTTAAGGATATATGCATCCGGTACCATTTAAAGTTATTAGTTAACATTAAGGGCCGCTTGCATAAGGCTGCTTAAATTTATTTAAGATACACAAAACGTATTTAACACCCTTAAATACAATAGCGTCTTGCACAACGCAAAATTTTCCGATAAATATGTTTAAAGAACTGTCAATACGTTTGTGTAAAACGTATTTATGCAGTTTAATATGATTAACTAATTTTATTTAAAGGCGGTTAATATGATTAACTAATTTTATGCAAGCGGCCCTTAATATGTAAGAATATAAATTAACATTTACACTACAAACAATTTTTATAAAATATTATATGATCAATTCCATTTAATTTTATAACTCAGTAGGCAAGTTACATAAAATTGAAGTCCCTTACTCACCCTAATAGTTTCTGCTACTTAATTATAACTTGTTAATTGCTTACTTTATGATGAAATTGCTCGTCAAACTAAACAGTTTATTTTATAGACTCTTGTTTGTTAATGCTAACTTTTAAATCCTTAAGGAATAAATACATTTGGAAATTAAGAAAAACATTTAAGAATGTTCCACCTTCTTTATATAAATACCTAAAGGCACCTTCTTTATACGTAAACACTTTTATTCAGAGGCTTCACTCTCAAACACCTTGCGTCGTTAAAACTCAAAGAAATTTTACATAGAAGAAAGAGAGAATACATATTTGTTAAAAACTACAATAACATAGTCTAATTAACACAAAAATAAATGGAACATACATTGGAAAATGTACTTAAATATATAAAAAAGTTCTAAAACGAAAATAAACGACGAAAGACCTGTGATGTGTGTGAGTAATATATATTGTTACGTACGAGCGGGGGTACGCTCTTATGGATTGGAAGAAAACACCAGTTATTAACTAAGAGCTTTTATTGACTTACAAAGCCGCGCGCAGTACCTCCCTGTAGGGTTGCTGTCCTTAAATCACGACCAACGATGCACAGTCCCGACGATAAGTTGTCACACCCTCAATATCGTCGCCGATATCGCGTAGACCACCTCCGATATTATCTATCGCGTGTAGCTCGCCTCTGGTTCCTCTCTCGAACTACGCTACACACTTCCTTCACGTATCTGCCCACCAAACTTGTCACTAAATTCACCACTTGATTCGTCTCTGTCCTCTATTAATCTTCTCTACAACTCTTTAGTATCGCACTTGTTGCTTCACCGTCTTGGACTGAACTCAACTTTAAACTGCCCGGTATTTTATTATTATTATTTGACTTGACTTTATGTTGTTGGTCCGAAGACCTCACAACTTTACCGGGGTCTTTGGGGCGAGCCCGGGGGGAATTCTCGAGCCCGGGGGAACTGCCCGGTAGGCGCGCCTTACGCTGTTTATATACCTGGAAGAATTTTCTAGAACCCATCTATCTATCTTTGTCTTTTCTTTCCCGAACCTTCTGTTCGGGAACTTTCGTTTATACATCTATCCCTTTCTAACAGCTATCTATCTCTTTCTTTCTTTCGTCGTCTATCTCTTTCTGACATCTATCTATCTCTTTCTTTCGTTTATTGTCTATCCTTTTCTAAATATATCCGTCCTTGTCTTTTCGTTCTAGATTTTTCTAGACTTTTCCAAAAGTTCTAAAACTAACTAGATGGTTCCACCATCATTCGCCACAATATATTTTTCCTCCTTTTCCTCAGATACATATTTTTTTTGAAAATTGTTCGTGAAGTGATAATACTGTGAAATTGTCTGATTTCGGACTATATTAGATACACATTTACGCCCTTATTCATTAGATATACTTCTATACGGTTTATAGGCTTGGAAAAAGAAGTTAGAAAACTTTATTATTCAAATCACTTTTAGAATGAGATTATGAAAAACAGCAAGGCGTACAGACTAAAGCGCAGTTTTACACAAGGGACAAAATTGTGAATAAAACAAAACAAGTTGATACAATCAACTAGTTTTGTTTCAATCACAATTTTTGGAATACCCTTCTATCTCAATTATAACATGCATAGATTTTCACCGCTTCCAAGTGTTAATCTAAACCATCCGGGGACCCACTAAAACGCATAAAAACAAAATCACCAAAATCGGTCCAGGTGATTAGGAGGATTGTAGCACCCGATCTCATCGCCATTTACCGGTTCTAATTACGAATCTAAACCATCCGGGAACCCACTCAAACACACAAAAACAAAATCACCAAAATCGCTCCAGGTGATTAGAAGGATTGTAGAACCCGAATCAGCGCCACCTACCGGTTTCAACGGGGTAAAAAGTATCCTGTGTCCGACTCCTGGTTCTATGCTACCTCCCCACCAATTTTCAGCCAAATCGGTACAGCCGTTCTTGAGTTATAAATAATGTAACTAACACAACTTTATTTTATATACATACGAGCCTTAAACGTCATTTAATTAATAAGTATGAGTAAGGATAGCGGATGGTAGACGTGGTAGTGTAATGGCTAGCTCACGTGTCCTAAACTCTAAGGACACCACTTTGGTAGTTTTACGGCCTAATGTGCATATTGTTACAATTGTCATGTTCTAACAACGGTTAAGGATAACGTCGTGATGAAACGTGCATCGAGATAACCGATGTGTTAAAACTGCCAAGCCGCCTTGGACAAGCTTGGCGGATATAGTGTCCATTCCTCAATAGTGGGAGGCCCGAGCCCAGCAGTGGGAAGTTTATGGGTATTATTCTGAATAAGGAGGTTAGTTATTAATCTAACTAAATATTAAAATTGAAATTTGTGAACCGTTTTACTCATAATATGCTCAGAATCCTTTGAGATATCGAAATGCAATATACACGATAGTTTGAAATAACATTTCATGTACTAATTTCTAATATAATTGAATTCCTTTGAGTGAGCCGTGTCACAGTCTATTTCAGGCCAACTTTTAGATATACAAACAGTGGTGGATTTACCAGTAAGCTGCGTAAGCTGGAGCCTAGGGCGGAAGATTTTAGGGCAAAATGTTATTGTCATACAAAGATATAAGGTTTATATTTAAAGATTCTTGCGTCCCCGTGAGGTCTGCATAAACAATTCAACGTATAATATATTTTATGTTTACAATATGGAATAAAGAACTCAGGCCAAAAGCGTAAACGTAGAAGCAACAATTATACTAATTGCAGGAAAAAGCTGGTGTAAAGCATTAAGTTAAATGTACGTAGTATATTTATATATCATTGATGTAAAGTCGATAATATGATGAAGACAGCAAAAAAACTGTATAATTACATAATTTGTATTTTCATTGTGGAGGAGCGTATTGTAAGGTGGAGGTCGGTAAAAACGGCAAAATTTAAATAGTCTACTACCGATAAATTTGTAAATCCACCACTACTACAAACGAAGGTAAATTCTAAAAAAGAATATATATTTATTACTATAGAACATTACCACGCTGCTCAGCGTGGTAACGCCGCCAGCCTTTTGGGAACGTTCCCGGTAAGTGACAGTGGTTTGGGACCAATATTTTATCTATATTTATGTTCTCTTTTTTATCTAGTTTTAGTATTTAATTTTAATTTTTAAAATAATTTTAGTTTATTCTATTTTATTTATCTTACTTACTATAGAATATTTTGATATCATACTTGAATTTTTTTATGGATAATAAATATAACAAATTATTTTGCAAATTTCTATTTATAAAAGATTAAATAGTAACTTTCCTGTTACTTTTATTATCAGAGTTTATTAAGAATATCTAGTGTTAAAGCTCTCTCTACAAAGCTCAACGTTCGTTTCTAGTGTAGTGTTATTAAATTACCTTTATACGTTGTTCGATTTTAGTCAAAAGCCCTGTCAAAAGCACTGCTTTAGCTTCTAAGTCAGAAGTTTCATCATAGTTAAAAGTACATTTTAAAGGAAGGCGGTTGATGTACTATTCTATTATAACCGCGTGTATTTCAAAACCATTTGCCATAAAAATGGACCCGAACTTTTGGAGGGCTTACAAAGAGCCATAAGAAGGCCAACGCAGAGGCCCCTTGACAAATTTAATATGAATGTGACGTACACTGACTGCCCACCACCAAAATGCACCCAAGGACAAGGCCCAGTCAGTGTAGGACTATTGTAGGGAATGAGAACAAAAGGTGCCGGGCTATTGGGATAAACTGCTAGTGGAACTAGGGATCTGGGTTATGCGGACTTTATTCTTATTATTACGCTATTCGATTAGAATATACTTTTCAATATTGGTATTTAGTTTATGTTTTTATAACTGAACTGGCTCAGCAACCAAAATGTTTTGGTCTCTGAAATGAGAACACGCCACCTTACTTTTTTATACAGTTTCTTGACAATTTTACATAGACTTGAAATTCGCATAGATTTTTATCCTTCTAGTGATATTAGCAACACCAATCTGTTTATGTTCCTATACTCCGCCTTATTAACTTATAGAAGAAATCGCCAATAATACTGACGATTTTTTACTGTACTTGAATATATTTACTACTTTAATATTTGTTGTTCGTTTTTATTTGAAACACTATTTTTGTTTAGTCTAATGTAGTCTGATCAAAACTCCCCCTGTTGCATTAGCATAAATCTAAGATTCGTACACCGTGTGATTTATTGTATTTCTCGTAATAAAAATCGTGTGTTGTTTACAGTTGGACGTAAGCCTCTTCAAGACTGCTTTACATATATTAATACACTTTTTTATTCAACCGGGTTAAACGCCATTTTTTTTTTGAGGCGAGGGAAAATGCTTAACCGATTTACGTACAGACTGGGTCGTTGCTAGGGAACGACACACGTCGGTCGGGGGCGATATCACTGCAGCAATATTCTTGACAGTGATCCGTCCGCGATCGACTTGGCTAGTGTGGAGACTCCGAGCGTTGCTACACGAGCGAGCAACCCCAATACCCACTAAAAACCCCCTCCTCCCTGTCGACCCTGCGCTTTGTTGTGAAGGAAAGGCTGAGACTTAGAACGTAGTTACGCCCAGCCGATCCAGCGCAATAAAGTGCCTGGAATGTGCCCTGGGAGAACACACCCCACTTCGTTAGACGGAGGTCGTGATCCTTTGCTTTCCTGACTAGCTAAAGGCCCTCCGCAACGGAACCTACTTCAGGGAGGGAAGTAATGCGCGTACCTGCCTCTCCGGGTGCCAGCTGAAGGCCGGCGACCTCGAGTAGACGCATATGCACGCGCAGTAAGACTTCGCTCCCTGTCCCGCTCTGCGGTCTCCTTGAGAGACATTACTGCCTCACAAAAAGTAACCGCAGCTCCCCAGGAGTCGCTGCTCTGCAACATGGCTTTCATTAGGTCGCCTAGCGAGTCGACCGCTCCTACGTGCGTCTCGAGTTCGAAACGCTGCGGCGCCCATGCGGCGCACTCGACTAGCGTATGAAGCGCCGTGTCGGGCGCGCCGCATTGGCGACAGTCCGGTGAAGGCAAGCAGCCCACAATGTGACACAGATACTTATCGAAACACCCGTGTCCGGTGAGTATATGCGTCATCCTGAAGGTCAGGGTTCCGCTGGTGCGGGTGACCCATTCCTCCAGCTGTGGCCTGACTGCGTCCACCGTAAAGCCGCCGGCCGCAGGGTTTTCGAGGTCTCGAGACCATTTGACGATCATGGCTGCAGTTTCCCGCTTCCTGATCGTCTTGATTTCGACCTGACAGAGGGTCAGGCCTCTAGCTAGGGCATCCTGCCGGGTACGACCCACTTCAGCCAGGACGCCTGCCTGGAGATGCCAGGGCAAATCGCCTGCCAGAAGGGTCGCCGCCGTCCACGACACTGTGCGATACCCCCGTATGGTCCTCACGGCCAGAACCGGCTGCGCCCGGTGCAGCAGAGTTCTGTTGTGGCGGTGAAGTGCAATAGACCAGACGGGTGCACCGTACAGCGCCATACTCCTCAGGATGCCAGAGTATAGTTTCCGAGTCGCACCCCCCGGGCCCCCCACGTTGGAAAGCAGCCTCGAGAGTGCGCCTGCGGATTTGACGAGTTTGGGAACTAGCTGCTCAAAGTGCGCTTTGAACAGCCATTTCCCATCGAGAACTAGCCCCAGATATTTCAACTGGGGCCCTACTCTAATGGCCACCCCTTGGACCGAAATGGTCAAGTCCGCGGGGGGATTGCGAAACTTCCTATGGAACAAGATGGCCTCCGTTTTCGCGGGGGAGACCCTCAAGCCCAGCCTAGCTATTCGACCTACGACTATCGCCAACCCGGTGTTGGCGACGTCCACGGATTCCGCATATGACGCAGCGCGTGCCGTGAGTAGGGTGTCGTCCGCAAAGCAGATCAGCCCTACATCGGCCTTGCGAGAAGTGTAACTGGCCCACAATCATTTATATATATAAAAATAACTTATTAAAAAAATACAAGGTCTTGTATCTAGTAGAACAAATTGAAAATAAATTTTCATCATCACCGGAGTATTAAATCCTGGTTGAGTTCGGAGCGTTCGCTCTAACTTTTCACGGTCTTCTTTTCCTCATTTTGAGACCATTGGTACACATGTCAGCCTTCTCAACATGAAGCGAGTATTTCTTGGCTTGGCTTGGCTTCCCCCTACGACCGGGACCCGGCGGAGGCGGTATAGGTAGACATTTGTTCCCTACTTAATTTGCCGGTTTCCATAAAAAGTGGCTGTTCCAACGTAAGCGACTCTCTTGCAGCTTGTTTGCTATGTTACGGACATGAAGACTGCCGCGGATGCGGGAGTTCCTAACACGGTTTTTCCGCGTAATAATTACACACATCGCAACAGATTCATCTGCGTGACATGCAGCTTTTGCTTGTGCCGCTCAAGTACAGACCACGCTTCATTGCCATACAAAAGTACAGGTCTAATGATGGATTTATAGACTTGTCCTTTCAACTTAATTTTGGTGTTACAAATGACACTGTCACCTCACGCCACTTGGCCCAAACTGCTGCCATACGGGCCTGGACGTCATGGTTGATATCCCCAGAAGCGCTGAGTACAGATCCCAATTACTAAAACTGGTTGGTGCGCTTGACCGTATCGTCGCGTATTCGAATGGATGTAGGATCTATAATGTCACAGGCCAAGTACTCAATCTTCATTCAATTCACCACATTTAGTTTTAGACTGCAATCCTCTAGCGGTCTCTTCTTTTCATTCACACGTCGCGCAAGACGCCCCCGGTCCGAAGTTTTTTTCAGACCGAAATCAAATATTTTGTTGAAAAATCATTTCCCGAAACATAGTATGTAAAGGAGCATCATTCACTATTATAATGAGACGTCAATTCTGTAACCTCGATTTAAATTTTAAATCTGCAAGCCGCATGTACCGGAATGACCTTCGTATGTAAGTAATAGAAATAAACTCCAATTTTTGTTCGTCACTTAGGAATATGAATCTCATTTTTAAAATATTGTTTTTACGATTTTATACTGTAGATATGCTATTAACCATAAAAATAATTTTCCATGTCAAGTAAAAACAGAGGCCTAATTTGGTCCAGCGGATTTCGAAAATGCAACTCTTAGAATAGATTTAAATGGAACTTGATATAGAGAACTTAGGATATTTTTTTTAAATGGCACCGTTTTCATGGAATAGACGAATAACCAAATAGACCAATGCAGTCACGTTTTTTGGTGCCGCCATTGCAAGTTATATAACAAACACGTCGTCATGACAAAGCGAACAAAATCACTGTCCCTGCTTCTTAAGTATAATATCAGCCTATAATTGTTCCAGTGCTGCGTTCAAGTTATAATTTTTCATGGTGGATTAGTCACACATATCAGCAAAATTGTTTTTCAGGATCCCTGAAAACGTTTCCCTTTTAAGTCAGTTAACATTTCTTGTTCATGCAAGGAAAATATCGCTAAGGCGGCGTATTTTACGAGTATTGTACAATTGTATTTCGATTAATCTTTATATATATATTAATCTCTATATCTTTTAAAACACAAGAAAGCATATTTATTAATTCATTCATTCACGTGCCATTTTAACCCCTGGAACGCCGGTTTCTTCGTAACATGAGGTAAACAAAAAAATATTTATAAAACAATAAAAAAATATTTTACAGTTGAATTCTTCGTTATGTATCACAGGAAACATAACCAGTGGCGAAACTCGAGATTTTACCATTGCCTAGCAGTGGGAACTTAATGTTATGTCAGCGACATTCCAGGTTCCGGCCGTAAGTAGTGCATGATCTCTCCACGAGTCGATATTAGCTATAGCGTTTAACGATCATACAATATCATATTTATATAAAGGATTTCTTAAGCATCTCTTTACATAGTATAAAATAGTCGCTTTCCACGTCTTTTATATCCATAAAACACTAATAATCTCGTAAAACATCAAACATTATCTTTATACAATATATAAGTTTTGGAATTCAACTCCATACTCAAAAATGTTATTGAAAAATTCCTGTCTCATGTTACAAACATTTTTCCTTAAACTTTCCTTATAACAGTGTAACTATTTGCAATTTAAAAATGGAATGTGGCATATTTTACTTGTTCTTCCACTAAAATAGCCAATAATATTATAAGTATTTTAGATACAATAAATATTAATGAGTTCTACCAACTTGGTTTACACTTTATATAACTTTAAAACAATCAAATTCAATTGTGTTACGATTCAGTTATTCCTGTTTTGACATCTAAGTTTTTGTAAGATTTTTATTTAGGTATAGTTCTGTTTTCTAGCTTCAATATATCCCAAGCATAAATTAATTTTTTGGAGACGTAAAAAATCTCTCTCTCTTTAACCGACTTCGAAAAAAGGAGGAGGTTCTCAATTCGTCGGAATCTTTTTTTTTTTTTTTTTTTTTTTTGTTCCTTTTTTTTTTATGTATGTTCGCCGATTACTCCGCCATTTATGATCCGATTTACGTGATTCTTTTTTTGTTCGACGCGGAATAGCTTCCAATTGGTTCCCTAAAAATTTTACATAGTTTGGCCCAGTAGTTTTCATTTTATGGACATTTTTCATGGAAATAATTTTCACTCCGTTCCATATGTACACCAATTACTCTGAGATTTATCATTCGATTTACGTGATTCTTTTTTTGTTCGACGCGGAATAGCTGCCATGTGGTCCCCTAAAAATTTGACATAGTTTGGCCCAGTAGTTTTCATTTTACGAAATTTTTTTTGTTCCGGGTTCTTAGGACCTATATTTTTTAAGAAGCGCGGCACCATTTGTAGGTCCACCCATACATAGCTAGACACTAAAAAGTAACAAATAAAATTTAAAAACTTCGTTTAAAAAAACCGACTTCAAAAACTAAAAAACTAAAATGTATAAAATAACTTATTTCTAAAGCTATTATTATTAATATATATTATCTAACACATCTTGAAGTCGGTGCAAAGCAAAACATAAAAATTACTATATTTTGAAAATTACTAAGCACCGATTTTAAGATGTTTTAGATAATATATATTAATAATAATAGCTTTAGAAATAAGTTATTTTATACATTTTAGTTTTTTAGTTTTTGAAGTCGGTTTTTTTAAACGAAGTTTCTTTCACCATATCCCAATTAATTGGGGTCGGCACAATATGTCTTTTCTTTCCACACTCCTCTATTCTGACATACATCTTCTGTCACACCACAAATCATCATGTCATACTTCACGCAATCCAAACATCTTTTTTTTGGAGACGTCAAAAATATTATTTAATAACTTACTAATCAATAATGATAACCACTTATAGTTGATTATAAGTGCATATAGCAGATAGATTAAATTTATCTATAGTAGAATTATTTTCTCCGTGCAGTTTGGGTCATAAATCAAACTCGGCCTCAGCCCGGCTAGGGCGGTGCGCATGTTGCGCGGGCGCAACGCCATTATCGATAAAAACTCATTTTTATCAAAGAAAGATTATCATTCTTATAAAAATCATTTTCTTTTTTGCTGTTAATTTTAAAGTTAGATATAAGTATTTATATTTATTTTTAATATAACTTGTTACATTCTAAACTTTTGTACTTATAGTTTTTTAATACATAGATACCTAATTAATAATTTTATTTAAATAATTATTATTCTTATTTTAATAAATACGTTGTTTTATCTATTTTTTTTCTTTCATTTATATCACTAACCCACAAAATGACAAAACTAAATACACTATCAATAACGCTTATCGACAACAATAATGCGTATCACTATGCCTGCCCATAAGGCCCGTGAATGGAAGAGAGAGCGAAATACTCGCTTCACCACTCCGATTATTTATAACCCAAACTGCACGGAGAAAATAATTCTACTATAGTGGTCGCCCATTGGTCGAAATTCGACCATAATTAATTTGAATAATAAGTTGGAACATTTTAAAAGTTCTGTTGTCAGACTATACTTCTATCATCACATATTTCGCCAAGGCTACACTTTTCATTTGACTCAAACAATAAGCAAAAGAGTTATATATGCGTGCATGTGTCAAATACATGGTAGTATGTGTAATATTTTTTTAATTGATTTAATGTTTTTTTATGCATAATTTTAAAAAGAATATTAGCATTCTACACTCCTTCTCTATATAAACTATAAGTGTGCAAAATTTCATACTCCTCCGCCCGCGCAATTTTCGTAAAAAGGGGTATAAAGCTTTTGCTGTGTTTTTGCTTCACGTATTAATATATAGATTTAAATTATATTTCTTGTGGCTAAATATGATTAAACTTACATTTACTTGTAAAAAGATAGGAGTAAATGTGTGTTTGTCTACGAATGGTGCAGGACCTAGCCGCAAAATAGTATATTGGACCAGTATTCTGGCGAACTATGTTCTCCAATTATGCTATTGGGATACGGTACACTGAACTATCGTATATAGTTCTTGCTATTCATGAAGGCGATGGGCTTTATTTGTGGTAAACATGTATCTATATGTGGGACCAAGAGCGGATAAAGAGGCCCATTCACCATCATGCAGTGCAGTCTTGCAGTGGGAGGAGTTTGCAGAACTACAGAGGCATACTACTTGATGTTGCCGAACGCAATGCAGGCTGAACAATTTTCATAGTCCTGGATTACCTGGCGATCGGCTACACACACTGCCATGCAGGATTACGAATGGACCCCTTAAGATTAGACGGCACGTTTGCAAATGGTCGTTCCGTCAGACACGCACACAATCGCAATTCAAACACACGTACACATTCAACCGCGAGTAAAGTTAGTTTGCTTTCGTGAATTTCTGAAACTTGAACCGAAGATATCCAATTATACCGTTTTTTCCGAAATACACTTTTATTATTCAAATACATTGGTTTATTTAAAAAAATAAATTAATATATTTATAATTCAAACTATTGTCTGTCACCGGCTACTTTTAGCTTCAAGTTATCGAGCACAGTAAGTACGTCGTAGAGCAATTTTAATAACGCGGGATAGTGCACGAATCGTATAAGCGAAACACAGCTAAGAATGTATGACAGTCAACAGTCTGCTATTTTTGCTTGCTAATAAAATTGTTACGAGCTACAGGACTCGAATTAAAATAAATGCCGTTGGAATTACTATAGATTTTAATAGAACTATACAAACACGTATTAAACAGGTATAAATAAAACTGGATGCAACCAGTTCACACTGCACGATTCAATGTAATTCAACACGCGCAAAGTCCGTCACTATATCGCTAATCGAAAGTACTACACATGTCTTGCTAGTATAGCCGTTCTAGCATAAAAACTTTATAATACCGACAAAGGGGTCGCGCACATCTGGGAAGCTTCGACGCAATGCAATGATAAAGGATTAGTTCGACTCTAATGACAGCCATAAAATAAGTCAGATTACAATAGCATGTTTTTGAACTTTAAACACCAAGTAAACAAAAGAATTCTTAAATCATAGAAGGCAATAAACTGCATTTTTCCGACGTGCCTGTGTGCGTTCTTTGTCGGTATGTAACAATATTATAATAATCGGCAGACAAACTTACTTAGTGTCTCCCCAAGCTAAGCGAGTTACGCTGGCCTTATGGGGGATATACAATGCACCCCTTTGAGTCCGATCCCAGACACCGGTGCCTCTGCGTTCCAGCCACTTCGGCCGACTAAGGCTTAGCCCGCTCAACCACAGAGGCTGTCGAGTTCAATATAGATTACTTGCATATCGGAAACCGGTCTGCACTTTGAAATGAAATGACATTTATTTACATAAAGCGTACAGTAAAACAATTACAATACGATGACAATACTGTAGGAACGTCCAAAGTTAGCTCTGGTGCCTGCAACTTTTCTGCGCAAACGAGAACTGCTGATCGGGATTATAAGTAGATATAAATTATGTGAAAAAAGAAATTATAAACATAAAAAATACATTTCTACATAATGAATATTATAATAAGTATGTATGTACACGTAAATAGTGTTGTCTATCATTAAAAAGCATTATAATTGCATTTTAAAATACAGTGTTTATGAAATTTTTTCAAACTATGCCTTTTTAACACCTTATGTAATTAACAGTTGCGTGACTTTAATCCCTGTGGATAATGTACAATGGTTGTTATTGTTGTTCACTGAATATTAGTAGAAAATTCTGGACCGATTTTTTTTAAGTTTGCTTGTAGGCAAACTGGAGAACGGACAACCTGTTGGTAGGTGGCTACCGTCGCCCATGGACATCTGCAACACTGAGGGGGCTGATACGTTGCCAAACTCGTTGAGACTTTAATTAACTGTTTACGACCTTTTTGAAGAGCTTCATATTGTAGCACTGAGGGAAAACCGCGGGAGGGTAAGTAAATTCCATAATTTGCGCACATATGGCATGAAAGAGCGTTCGCCATGTGCAGTATAGGACTTCCATATATCTGGGAAGTGTGGATGAACTCCCAATCGCCGGCGAGTTTTTTGATGATTGTATGGCGACGTAGGCACCAAATCAAAAGAGTCATCAATTGCTTAATATTTTTATTTATGTAATGAAATTCATTAATCAATTTGAAAAATTTCACTCAGGACAAAAAACATTTTTTTCCTACACAAAATGTAAGACCTATTTACCATTTGATGTCGTTCTTAATTCATGTATTGAGGAGTACTTTTACATATTCAAATAAATAAACTGAGTAGGCGGTAAAAAGGCGCAATTTTTCAATCTCTAATGCCTGTTTAATAATAATATTATAAATGCGAAAATAACTCTGTCATGACGATTCATTCCTGTCTTCCAATTGTGATAGTAGTAAATGCCGATTAGGACTTTTAAAAATAAACGATCTTAATTATTAAATAAGGTTTTATAGGTGACTTTTGAACCTAACTGCTTATCTGCATACTTGTTATTTAATGGTGTTTCTTAAATTATGGAGTATTTTCAAGGACCAACTTCTGTTTAAGGTATAAAATATTGCTGTAGTTAATATTATTTGGCACAGCAATATTATACGAATAGAAATACAAATAATATTATTTGGTACTTTTTACAATATAAAAACCAAAACGAAAAAGCAGTAAAAAAGTCACTTGCAAAACCTTTTTTAACAATTAAGATTGTTTTGTATGGTTTTATTTAAACCAAAAAATTATATCTATTAATATTGAAAGCCTGAAATGAACATTTCTAATTTAAAAAACTACTAGACCGTTTTTCTCTCTTTCCATCGCTGTACTTAGTACTTATGTTACTGTGCTACTACTGTACGTACTCCTCTACTATGCTAATTACTTCAGTAATTAAGTATTAATACCGTAAAAAAAATACAATACCTATTGTATTTTGTAGTATATTAATAGATAAGACAGTTTAAATTTTGGCATGCAATTAAATCCTGTAGCAGTCAGCTTTAATCGAATCTGTCGATAAGTCAATCACGTGAGGTTGTGGCAGAAACAATGCACTACCGTTAATGCGTTCATCGTATACGCCACCGGCGCTTTTGGCGGCTACCGTGTTAATTAATTTTAGTCTATTGTATTTTTTTATTTTTTTTATTGCAGGAGTTCAGAAGACAGTCAGATGGCGCACTTGATGGAGGGCGGTTACCATCGCCTATGGACATTTGCAACACCAAAGGTGCTACAAATGCGCTGTTGCTCTCTTAAGGGAGACCGGAACCTGACCACTAATGCCGGAACACAACTCAAGGTTGTTATGGCGACATACTTTAGACCAGGGGTGGGTCTTAAAAGGTTAAATATCTCGCTTACAGTATGCCCGTTTCCATGGCAGCTATTGGGAATTGTAATATTTCGTACCGTTATGCTGAAGATTTTGAAACATTCTTCATTGTTGCTCCGCTCCTATTGGTCTTAGCGTGATGATGTATAGCCCATAGCCTACCTCGATAAATGTACTATCCAACACTGAATTTTTTTTTCAAATCGGACCGTTCCTGAGATTAGCGCGTTCAAACAAGCTTCAGCTTTAAAATATTATAGTATAGATGGGATAACAAAAATGGTTGCAGTTTTACACATGGTAGAACCATGCTGAAATCATTGTGTTGATACAGCTTGATGGCCCGTCTCGATCGGTGTGATACCATGGTTTCACAGAATATCGACGTGAAACGGTGTATTAGTGAATTTAAATATCATATGCCAACGACAGGTAGTATTTTTTATCATAGTTTTAAATATCGCTAGCGATTTTTCTTGTCTGATTATAACAGGAAGCGCGTTCCAGAGCTGTATATAGCCTTAACAGTAAAAGAATTGTTATAAAAACTTGAGTTATGCGCAGGAACTAATTACTAACTGATACAATTGTAAAATTACGTTTTTGTCTTTTATATTTGTATTTAATTTATATATAAGTTAAATGAGTTATTATTATTAAAAATAAATTTACTGTAACATTCAAGATCTTTGTTCATCATGCATAAAATTGTTTTTAATAGATATACTAAATTTCCACTCGGTTCCTCTCAATTAAAGCTGTTTATTATATTTTATATAGACATGGAAGAAGAATAGATAATGTTTATTGCTCGTCCAAACAAACATTCCTTTAGTTCTAAAAATGTATTTTTACAAAATAATGCTTCATTGCCAAACAAGGTCAGGGCCTTATTGCTAAATACAATGTCTCTCGTGTAACAACTCTTTTACATTTATTGCGTAGGTGGCAAATAGACAGATAGCCCAGCTCATGGAAAGTGGTTACCGCCGCTTATAGATATTTTTAACGTCAGGGGCGAAGCTAACGGGTTGCAATGAGTAACGGAAAGCTGACGTAGGTGGAACTGAAGATCTCGGGGCACGGATGCTTCGGGAGGTACCTGTGTCAAATAAGGCACGAACAATCGTCAGGGTGCCACCACTGCGTCGGCGGCGACGAAGACACGGCGCTGCACACCCTCCAGGTGTGTCCAGCCTGGGACGAGCAGCGCCGAGATCTCGTCGCGGCCATCGGGGCGGATTTGTCCCTCCCGGCCGTGGTGAGGGCCATGGTCGGGAGCGCCGACGGGTGGGACGCAGCCGCCTCCTTCTGCGAGACCGTCATGTCCGCGAAGGAGGCGGCGGAGCGGGAGAGGGAGCAAACCACCACGCTCCCCTCCCGCCAGAGCCGGCGGCGGCGTCGGAGGGTCGTTCAGGACGACCTCCAGCCGCCATAGGCTACGGCCGTGCGGGTGACCGGCGGGGAAACCGGATCCGCCCGCACATTAAGGCCGGAGAGGAGGGACGTGCGCCGATCCGCGCGCCCCCTCTCACCTCGTCTCGGTGAGGAAGAGGAGCCGGAGAGACCCAGATCTCCGGCCACAAAAGGTGAGGCCAGCCCGCAAAGGGGCCGGCCGCCGTCCGTCCGGGCTGGTGGTGAATGCGCGAGCGAGCCCACAGCCCGGACAAAGGACGCTCGGGATCGGACAGGGGTTTTAGTGGGTAACCCTAACCGTGGTGTGGCAATAGCTCTCCACATCTCATCGCGGGGCGCTTGTGCCACCCCGATCTGGCGAATCCCACACACGGGCCGCGACCTTTCCCCCTCGCGCGGCCTATGGTCCTCAAACGGATTTCTCCTGTATAAAAAAAAAATGAAAGTGAAAGTTGATGAAGCGAAAATTATTTGTCAGGATCGTAGCAGGTGGAGATACATCATCTCTCCCTACCCCGATGGGAAACAGGCTTGACGATATTGTTACGAGTTGCAGGACTCAAATTAAAATGCCGTGAGAATAACTATAGAATTTATTAGAACTATACAAACACGTATAACACAGGTACAAATATAAATGAACACAACCAGTCCAAACGTAATGCACGATTTAATAACACGCGTAAAGTTCGTCACAAATAGATTATCGAATGTACATAAGTCTTGCCTCGCGACTCGCGGCTGGTTATCGCTCGACTGCCGATCTCTCCATTGGGGCATTGCTTTATACTGCACCGACGTAATATGTCTGCCCGATCACGTGGACCGAATTTTGTGAGAATCACACCTGGCTAATGACTACAATAAAAGATTACAATACACAATGGGCTGTTTTTCTAATCACAATTTTTAAACACAAAGTAAACAAAAGAAGTCCAAATGCCCAAAAATGTAATAAAATGTGTTTCTACGGGGCTTCAAGTGTGAATTTGCCTTTGTTGGCACCTCGGTCGTAACAATATGTATGTATAATTTCAGTTTAAATAATATATCAATTTAAAATCCCGCTGAATTATTTAAAACTTAGTATCACTTCTGAAAGATCGCCTGGATTTGGATTACTATCACTTTTCTAGATTTATCCGAAAGCTGTCCTCTAGAGATGGGCCATTTTATATTTTTCCCCAAGAGAGTACCTATATGTAATTTTGTCACGTACATACTACTTTATATTATGAGACCGTTTCGCTCCGACGAGTTTTGGAGAAATTGCTTATAACAACCAGCATGGGCTTTACTTATGCAAGTGGGAAGACTCTTGACGTTTGTCAATATAATTTAGCTGTTGCTTTTTAGGGTTCATCTCTATGGAACTTTTACCTTCTAGGAGTATCACGGACTTTGTAGGTAGATAGATAACGTAAGTTTAAATGACGTAACTTCACTTTGATTTCAATCTATATATATAAAAGAAAATCGTGATAGTTACACTATTTATAACTCAAGAACGGCTGTACCGATTTGGCTGAAAATTGGTGGGGAGGTAGCTTAGAACCAGGAGACGGACGTAGTTTTTATCCTATTGGAACCGGTAGGTGGCGCTGAGATCGGGTTTTAGAATCCTCCTAATCACCTGGACTGATTTTGGTGATTTTGTTTTTGTGTGTTTCAGTGGGTTCCCGGATGGTTTAGATTCACAATTGAAACCGGTAGGTGGCGGTGGGATCGGGTCCTAGATTTTTATTTTTTCAGAGTAGGACAACATCTGCCGGGGCTGCTAGTTTAATTATAAATTGAATAAATAATTTCATACATTTCTTTATGTAAATTTTGCCCCTTAACTAAACGTTCTTACTTTAGGAAAATTGGCTTATGTGCTCTTTAAAATGTGTCGTTTATAAATGTATTGTAATTCGAAAAAACTGTGGAATCTTTGTTAGATAAATAAATGTAAACTGTGTTATAAGTTCCATTTTTAGAGTTTACTTCTTAAGAATCGATTTTTATATAAGGCCCCCTGTATGCAACATCGTAAGGAGGGAAGCGTTTTTCATAACTTTAAAGCAATGAAATAAGATAAATAATGCCCCATCCCATTAACAAACCCGTCTACATCAGCCGATTCGGTAGCGGAAACAGCTGAATCACTTAAGCTGCGCAAATATGCAACCCTTAGTGAGAGTTAAATGTTTGTGCCGTTTGCTGTTGAAACGTTCGGACCGTGGACTCTCCCGGTGATCAAAGGGCTGCAGAATCAGTATGGCGATGCAGGCAGGAAACGTAGCCAGCCTTCTGGGCATCTTACCCACAGAAGTCGGTGATCTAGGCTCACTATTCTACTTATCTTGAGGGACTATGGGTAGAATACAATATAAATAAGTTAAATTATCTTTTATCGTATAAGTTTATAAAGTCATTGTACTATAATAAAAATAAAGAAATATGATTTCAAATAATATTCATCAGCGTAAGATACGGTGTTATGAAATTAGAAGATCTTGTAACCGCCCTTATTTGGCCACAGCATTTCATATTTTTACTAAGAGATTTTAATCCATTAGTATTCTTCATTCATGACGTTAATATAATAATGTGTAAAGGATGATATGATGATTTGTGGTATGACAGAGAATGTATGTCATATTAGAGATGTGTGGAAGGATCAGACATATAGTGCACACCCCCAAGTAATTGGGAGAAGGTGAAAGAATAGAGATGTGTTTGTATAGTAATATGCAGAATTTATTATCCTTTAGATTATTTATTTATTTATTATCATACAAACATCGCTATCATTATAGTAGCTATCAGTATAGTTCAATGTTCGCAAGGCCTGTGTCTTCGGCGCCTTATTAAGTAGGTTGGTCCTGCCGTATGGCATTACGAACATTGGTAGCTCCCTACGTCTCATCACAAAATTAGCTGGAACATTAAGGTTGATTTCAGCTAATACTCAGGAGTATTAAATAATTTACCTCTTAACAATTTAAATAAGTACGAGACTAGTGCAAACTTCGTCTAGATGCCTATTTATTTATATTCCTATTATATTCCTCAATAATGAAACAAGTGGTTTTTTCATTACTATTTTCTTTATATTTACGGAACCATTGTTCATGAACTAAGTTGCCCTCAACCAATGTTCCTGGTTCAAAGTTTAAACAAGCAACTAATAAAACTGTTTTCACGTGCTTCCGTTGAACGGTCTATAGATTGAAACTAATTGAATACATACAACCTCAGGGTCTACTCATACGAGTGTTGTGTGCCGTCATACCCGAACTGCAGTTCGTAGTGAACTTTACCCTCGTGCAACAGTTTCGGTAAGTGGTGTTCTATCAGTTGGTGTCTATTTGTGATTATGTTTTTATTTGTACATTGAAGAAGAATACTAAAATTAAGAGTAAGCTTAACGGTAACGTATCGTAACGGTTTTAAGCGCGGCATTTTATTTAATTTCAGCTACTTCTCCCCATTGGGCAAACAAAAAAAAACAAGAGCATAAAGCTCTACACGGGTAAAAAAGTAGACATCGCTGACAAAAAAAAACACACAAAGTGTACGAAGTCGAAAATCTGTGAACACACTCTGGATAAACTCAATCACAACATGAGATTTGACGATTTCCGTGATCATGGTTCGCGAAAAGTGGCCGAAACGTCGAAATAAAATCAAATCAAAAGCTGTGATGAAAACCGTTAAAGCGTAGTTTTAATTTATATGTACTAGTCGCGATAACTAAGGAAAATAGTAAGAGCTTTATAAAATGTCAATCAGTAAACAAAGTAAAAAAGCGATTCTAAAAACCCTTCAACTTTACATTTCCATACTGCGCCATAAGTCTTTCTGGTCTTGAGTTTTGCTTTAAACATTTTTCAAGTGATAAAATGTTGATTGAAAATCTAGGGGTGTTTTTCTATATAATAACAAAAAAGAAAAACACATGTAGCACCCACTACACAAGTAGGGTTTACAGGCTTATTCAATAAAACTTTTTTTACTGGGCTATTGTCATTCTTAGTGTTTCTAAGCTATCAGGGTGAGTAATGTCCCTTTACGGGCTGGCCCCGCCCTTGGAGAGCTCGGTCTCTCCGGCTACCTCGGTTTCACCTCGAGGTAAGAGAAGGCGCGCGGATCGGTGCGCATCCCTCCTCACCGGCCTTTATGTGCGGGAGATCCGGCTTCCCCGCCGGTCGCCCACACTTCTGTTTTGTAATTACCAAATCTTTACAACCCGACATAATTAACCATCTCCTTAATTCTAAGGACAATTCTAGATAAATTGTCTGGTACGATCCACTATTTCTTCCAGATAGTGTGATTAAAAAGTTGTTATGTAAATTTAATGCTAGTATTAATTGAGAACTAGAAGGCTGTTGGATAGAAATAACAAGTTGTGCCGTAGAATTAGTTATAGGGAACGTGCACGACGACGACTCTGTTGTCTATTAGCGGATAAAATATTCGAATCTAATAACCTAGCAATGCGCGATATGAACAATGCACGTTAATAAATAACATAAAAGAAAAAAGGTGGAGCCTCATCTGGGATAATGTTACAGTTATAGGCCGTTTCACGCAGATGTGTTGATGGGCGTGATACGATATTTGTGATGCGAAATTGTTTTTACCTAATTATAATAAAGTGAAGTATTGCCAAATAACGTATGTATGTGTATACACTACTGTAGGTATTGATTAATGGCGTTATTTTTCATGCAGTCAAATTCAAAACTATAATATTATCCCAAATGAGTCCCCCACCTACAATAAGATATTTTTAATTTAATTAAATCTTAATTGTGTTTTACCGAAAGCTCCTAAAAATGATAATAGACAAATTTAATGAGATGTATGTGTGCAGGAATATAATGATCTGTTATATTCCTGCCTATTACTCGCATATTCCAATATCTCACTATTGGGCCTTCTCAGAATGAATTTTGTATCGCCTATACCCGACACGGCGGATAAGTGCGGATGTGTGAATTTCACTCATCTTCAATCTTGACATACCGGTGTCGTGAAGATATATTCTTGTACCGCAAGCACCTTTACTAAAATTCGAACCCATATTATATAAAAGAGTCGTAGATGCCCTAGCCAATTAGCTTAGTTGACGATCAAAAATAATCCTTTATTCATAGAATCATAATCAGCACTGAGCAGAATAGAAAGGGTTAAAAATCTAAAGTTAGAAAGAAGATACAATGTAGAGTTGCTAAAAGCACCAAAATTTAATTGACTTTGTGTAATTCGGGTTCAAAAACATAAATTAGTTTTGGTTGTTCTAACAACTCTAACTAAGACCAACTATAGTGAAGTGTTTACATGAAACAATGAAGAAGGATTCAAAAAGTAAAGTCGAATCGAATTTCGACTACGTAGTCCTTGCACATTGTCAGTAATTGCTCATTTGACCGCGGAAAGCTACCCTTGCTTTTGTTTAAAAAGTTAAATAGCAAAAAAGGATTTATATGGTCGCTTGTAACTAGTTAGTGTTCGGACGCTAATACATATGAGGCGACGAGGCAACAATCCGTAGTATAAAGTCGAATATTTATCTTTGTACTGACAGTAAACCTTTTCTGACCGACTTATACTATTCTCGTTCGTAAATAAGAGGATAGTTTAAACAATCTGTTATAGGATTATACTGATATCTTCAATTTTAACAGTATAAGTAATAACGAAAACTTTGCACACATGTAAATTTTGGAACCATCTCTCGTCAAAACTAGTATACAAATTATATCTTTTGTTTACACTCATTATAGAAAAAATATATACATACATATTTTCTATAACAAGTATAAACTACAGACATATCTCTTGTTTTATTAATTTAGGTACAAATATACCAACAAAAAATGTTATCTGTATAATAAAAAACATACATATGAAATTACAGATAGTAGTAATAGTACTGATATCGATACATTGTTATTGTTGCAAAATAAATTATAATATATTATTATTGGTGCACATAAGAAGTAATAAGGTTTTGTTTAAAATAAATGAAAAGAAAATGTCTTCAATACAAAATCATAATACCTTAAAGATTTAATTAATATTGCAAGTATTCACATAATTGTTACGGTTAATTATAAAGTTCTCCAGCAAACCTTTTCATACCAATTTAATTTTCTTCGAAAGTGTTTTTATATACGTTTTCCCTTTTCGTATTTCCAGAATTTTACACTGCGTATTTCAAAACTAATATGTCGCCACTGTGTTAAATATAAAAGGTATTATAGAAAATCAATAATAAGATTTTTCAAGATTCCGTACCCACGTTAATATAGACTGATATGAAAAGTCAATTCATAATACGTGTGGCGGGCAGATATTATCATTGTTTCTTGCGTATTTGCGATTGTGATGTACACAGACCACCTGGAGTTGCAAGGGGTGCGTAGCACTCGGGCGCAATGATCAAGGGGGCTCAAGCTGATTGCCATCATACATACATGCGTACCTTGCTTGTTTTGAAAAATACTTAATATTACCAGACAAAATAACAAGTATTCAATTCTAGTAGTATTTATTGACAGTTGGGGGCGTAGGTCAGATATAAAAAACATAATATCTCAACCTAGAACAAAAGTTAATACATGAAAATAAGTCCGATTTTGATGGAGGAAATCCATTTCATAAGTTGAAATTGCTGATTTTAGTATTGTCGGCAAGGGGACACAGGTGATTTTCACACCCGGACGCTCAATATGGTTAAGAAGTCTCTGGATATGTGACGATTTCATAATTGTTCCGTTTCTCCTAAATTACTACAGACCCAAAGCAAGCGATTATTTGTCTAGACGTTGTTGGAAGGTGTCTCGTAATCGCTAACCTTAAGTAAATGGAGGTGGGTCACAAACATACGAGACTATAATTAGCCGTCACGTCTATCAAGGTAGTCTTCATGGTGCGCTCATCTCGCTTGACATTACAGCCATCAGTAGTGTCAATTGTCTGGTTAGTCAAATGGATTATCTCATTTTTTATGTCTGGGTTGTAGGGCGTGCATAAAGTCTTTACTTCGATTAAAGAATATTTAAATAGAAGATGTCTCTGTCTAAAGTTATATCAGGAGCAATTACTATTTGTTGATGAAGCTGGTCGACATTAAACAATCGCTTCAGCTAATTACTTGTACCCAACAAGAAAATATAGTTATTCAATTGTCTTTTCAATCTTTTGAATTTACAACTATGTGGATTGCTTTTGTGATGGAAGATGTATGTCAGAATAGAGAAGTGTGGAAGAGTAAGACATATTGTGCCGATCCGACATAGTTTTAAGGTAAAAGAAATGAGATTTTTTTGACATTGACACCATTCATACAAATTTTCATCCTCTTTTTTATATCCATTAGGGGTTAAGTTTTTGAAAATTGCTTATTTATTATGCATGTACAGTATATAAAAAAGTAGTTTAGGCATTGGGACTGAGATGTCAATCAGTAAGGTCAAGTCAATATATATGTATAGATTACAGGAATGTACCTAAAACCCCGGTCAAAGTTTGATTAGTATATTGACAATATCATACCTCGCGATACAAAATGTCACCTTGAGTGGATTGTTATAACGTGTGCGACCACAATTAAGGTTAACTTGTCCAATTACTATACTTTATCTTAATGGTAATTTCAGTTTGTATCGAATGGAATTTTTAATTTATCTGTACGTCGTTGCATAGAGGTAGTTGCTTATAACAACTGCATGTGCTGATCTGACTAATATGAATCTAATCATCAGCAACTACATAGCATATGCCAGCAAAACTTTACTCGCGTTGTGACCACAACAACGTATCTAATGTTAATTTGTCTAAGAAATAGAACGGCGGCACGAAGAACACAGGTCTATAGCGCCACATTCATCTATCCCACAGAATCAACGCCATTTATTGGGATACAATGATCTTAAATGTTAACCCGGAATATAAGCTAGCTTTGTGTCAAGTTTCATTTATTTGTTCAGTAGTTATCACGTGGTGCTTAAGCAGACAGACAAAAATACTGAAAGCAGTATTTTTTGAATCAGCCTGTCCGAATTAGCCTCCTTTTTTCTCATTTTAAACTAATTGTATAAACCCGACCCTCTAATAAAATTATTATGTTATAGATATTTTGGCCTAAAATATTTTTGGACACTTGCCTCCTACGAAGAGGTTGAAAACGTTTAAACGGGCTGTAATTCTATAGGTAGATTAAATTAATTATCTAAAGGTAGATTAGTAGATTAAACTAAACACTGGATGAATAAGTTATTGAAATTATGGTTTCACTAAGGATATGGAGCAGCAGCGCATTTGTGGCGCCTTTGATGTTGCAAATGTCCATAGGCGATGGTAACCGCTTTCCATCAAGTGGGCCGTCTGCCTGTCTGCTGAACTCCTGCAATAAAAAAATATATATTATTTTCGTTGTTGATTGCCCGGTTGATTGCAACGTAGCTAACGAGAGTTCTTTAAAATTTAAAAATATCAAATTATAATAAGTTCTAAAGAGGGCCGTCCATATCCGCAAAAGCTGAAGTTAGACAAGTAAGTGCAGACAAAAAAGCGCGCTTCACTATTGGAAAAAGACAGTGGCGTAGCAACGTAGCCATTGGCAATAGCCATTGCAGGCGGGAGACGAAGTTGTCAGATATATAGTATTTATTATCTATGGCTGTCCGCAACAAAAGGCTAGAGGCGGTGACGCGTTGATGTTCCTGGCGCCTCTATTAAAAGTAGAAAACAGAAGCAAGTCGGGACATATAAATATCCCTACCGGCCATAAATTTAGGGCCTATCATTCATCATAAGAAAACACAGCCCGAATATTGAATGAGATTGTTACTGGAATGTTTTAGAGAACATACTGGGCTAACCGGAAGTTTAGGCTTATTCCACTGCAGTTAAGTCCACATACTTAGATCGGTACTCTTCTTTTGGAAGTCGAATTAAACACTGTTTAATACCAATGATCCTTAAAAGGGATTTGCAATTTGGCAGTATAATACTTGAAACGTGTGCGATATAAAAATATAATATATAATTAATAGCTCGTAGTTACTTTCTAATATAATCAAGATTAACCTACATTATAACTTAGCACATTCTCTGTTTTAGATAAAGATGTAAAATTTCAACTGTCATCTTAAGCCTTTGATAGTTCAGTTTCTCAACATTTTTTCTTTAATATCCTGACTATATTTTTTATTTATTTTATTTATAATGATGTATTTTTCTTAATGAGAGACTAATATACATATATACACTATATATGTATTTGCCATACACAACGCGGTGCTGGTACCTACGCTCACGTATGGAAGCGAGAGTTGGGTATGGAAGAGAGGGCATGAAAGTAAAGTAAACGCGGTCGAGATGCGAGCACTGCGCAAAATCTGCGGAGTGACGCTCGCGGACCGCGTTCGTAATACCGAAGTAAGAAAGAGAGTTGGTTTGAAAGAGAGTGTCGGGGTGAAAGTAAGGAAAGGAATGCTCCGGTGGTTCGGGCATGTGGAAAGAATGAATGATGGAAGAATGACTAAACAGATATACAATGCAAAAGTGGATGGATGCAGAAGTCGCGGAAGGCCACGACAGACCTTCCATGATCAAATTGATCGTGTACTAGCAGAAGGTGATGTCAGGAGCCTTAAAAACAGACGAGCGTGCATGACAAGAGCTGTGAATGTCAAAGAAGCAAGTGAGGTGTGTTAGAATAAGCCTAAAAGGCGCTCTGTTGTACGTGCCTACCCCGCAAGGGACCTGGCGTGAAGTTATGTATGTATTTATGTATGTATACACTATATAACTATATACTTGTCATACTGTTAATAAGTGGTTATAACTGTAACCATATTCATTAATTCGATGCGTAACGAATATTTACATAAAATATAATTAAACATTAACCCTCTTGGGCTATAAGCATGTCATGTAATTTATTAAACATTATAATGAATTTATATGTCTTTTATATAATTAGTATTATTCTATTATTTGTATACATTATTAATTATGTTTATTATAACCTATAAACACTGTGTTTTCGGAATTTGTTGTGTTAGCGTTAGCTTGCAATGGAGATATCAGTAGGTGAAAAACAAGGGGCTGAATTTCATCTCGCTTCATACCTTGGGCTCTAGTATAATGCTTGGACTTCACCTGCGATGATGTGATAGTTATTGGCTGCAACCAAGTTCGTATTATTTACAGAACAATAAAACGCCTTTAATGAATAGCTGCATTAGGGTATACACAGATCAATACTTAATGTCATTAACATTTAATAACTATATCGCATCACAAAAGACCATAGCTATATCTGTGTGAATGGTCAATTACTATAACATTATCCCAGATAAAACGACTTCGACTCTTGCTGCACACAGTTCCGTTGCAACCTATATCTCTTAGGTCGTCTTCAGTGAAAACACCGAGCCTAAGGACATACATACATATTTTCGTTTAAACTAAGACTATCTATTGAACAGAATACGTCTTCAAAAAACAATTTTAGGACTGATTAATTATTCTTTGTTCAAAAATGTAAATTTACAAACTTTGGTTAGTAAAGGATCTCTTTGGCGTTACTTTTGCAATTTACATAAATTCTTAGAATAAAAGAACACTCAAGGAACGAAATAATTATTAACGTGCTACCTACGAAAAAAGTATTAAAACATAATCGTTCGAGCAACGAGAAGAATTGCTCAGCGAAACAGTAGCTTAATGCAGTGTTCCGAAAACTTTTTGTGTTCAAGGTACATCTAGGAAAATGAAAATTTTTGGTAGTACACCACAAATAAAAATATTTTTTAATGTAATATTAATCAACATTTATTTATTAATCATTGAAACAATATTTATTAGTAATCAACAAATCTAAAGTTTAAATTGAAGAAAAGGTATTTATTATCATTAATCAACAAACCTAAAGTTTAAATTGCAGCATAACCTTACTTTCCCGAGGCACACCAATTGATGACCATGGTACATCAGTGTGACGCGGTACATACTTTGCGGAACACTGGCCTAATGCACCAATTTACAGTAAAAAGCTGAATATATAGTTATTTTTTTCTTTACGTGTATATCTTTGAAACCGTAGTGGCCTTAATTAAGTTTCGGTGATTTAAATAGATGTTACATTAATAGGTGACACAAATTTGACAACACAAACTGAATTGTGTTACTGTAAATCTGTGGATTAGGACATTTTTCTGCAGAACGACTCCCATTCCGGGTGTATTTTGTTACTTTTGATACATAATTTTAGGTTAATTTTTTTGTGACTCCCGTGGTTATACAAAGTAGAGACTGGACTGTTTAATTATGCCCTTCTGGGTTTAATCCTGTATATTATAGGAAGGAGGAATTTTTATTTTTAAATTTTGCAGGAAAGAAGGGGGAGATGTTTGGCCATTTGCTACTACACCTTATTTATGCACGTTAATCGAAGGCAAAGTGGTAGCAATACATGGATCAAATAAATAAAAAAGTTGGTGTCGTGTCTTACATAGAAGTGTAATGTCTGACTCATAATAGAGAAGATTGGAGGAGGCTCCACCGACAAGAGCATAGGTCTTAAATGATAGATTATAGGAAGTAACTATAAACGGTGTAAGGATTCTTAGGACCGGTCAGACAGGATAATTAACGACATTATAAGTACACATACACTGCCGTGAACTTTTAATTTCGATATACATAGTATAAATTACATGCCGTGATAGCTTAACGCTATCGAGACTGAAACTCGCGTTACAAGGTATGTAGTATATATAATACGGTGTTGCAGTTGTTAGTACTCACTTTCATACGACTCCTTCGTTATACAATTTAAAACTAAAAAAATATTTTAAAGTTTCTACATTTAGAAATTACTTCGTCTTAATATTTATAAAGTATGTAGAAAAGTATAGGTGTGCGAATGTGTGTGTATATGTATGTATGTGATGTATGTAGGTACAAGTGAAGGAGATTTATAAACTAATGTGCATATTGTTACAATTATCATGAGTTATCGATCGTGATGTTAAAATTAACACGTACTGAAAATACCGTCAAGAAACCTGCACAACGATCAAGATAACCGGAAAACCATAACAGCCAATTCGCCTGGGACAATCGTGGAGATGGATTGGCGGTTTAATCATCGCGTGGCGGATATTATGATGTCCGTTCTCCCAAAGAACTGAGATACTTGTATGGAAGTTGATGTTATATAAATTATATAACATTAATACACAATGAAACTGCGGACTAAGCGGAGCGACTACTATGGTTCCACTTTTATTATATGTATTGAGGCTTGGATTATTTACCTGTTTTTCCTGAAACATACAATTTATGTTTCTTCAAGTCTCGCGTGACCAAGTACAGGATGGCGCAATAGAACGTGCATATTGCATCATCTTTTTTCGCGGGGTAGAAAGTGCGCGGGCGGGGGGAGCCTGCATCGTTGGGTAGGCGGGCTCATGGAGTTTTAGTCACTATGAGTCACTTCGACGGGAAGCGTCGCGCATTTTGCGTGCGCGCATTTTACGAGAACTCTCGTTCATTCATCGTTACTAGGCGTTTATATTGTTCTGAATATGGACTACGGCAAATTAGTGAAGCTCCGAGTGCTAATTTAATTAAAATATGGGTACAGCGTTTTGAAGAGACTGGTTCAACGTTTAAACCACAAGCAAAAGGTCGTCCAAGAACATCTAGGACCGACGACAATATTGAGAGAGTTATGCAGTCTGTACGAGGAGATCCACAAATGTCTACTCGCAAGAGATCGTCTCTCTTACACTTATCGCGACGAAGTTTGCAACGAATTTTAAACTTGGATCTTAAACTGCATCCTTACAAGCTGCAGTTAACACAAGAATTGAAAGAGTCTGACTTCGGAGCAAGGCTCGCATTTGCTAATGAAATGCTTAATCGATTTTCCAATTTTGACAATATCCTTTTCTCAGATGAGGCCCACTTCCATATCAATGGGTTCGTAAACCGTCAAAATTGTCGTTACTGGAACAGTGAGAATCCCAAACTCAAGCACCAGAAACCACTGCATAGTCCTAAAGTGACAGTATGGGCAGCAATCTCTGGTAGAGGAATAATTGGACCGTTTTTCTTTGAAAATGCGCGGGGGCAAAACGTCACTGTTAATACCGAACGCTATGTTGCGATGTTGGAAGGTTTTTTGGCTCCAGAGCTTGAAAATTCAAGAATAGTGAATTCTAGGACTTGGTTTCAACAAGACGGAGCTACCTGTCACACATCAAATGACTCCATGGCGGTTGTGAAACAGATGTTCCCTGGCAGACTGATTTCGAAAAGAGGTGATATCCCATGGCCCCCACGTAGTCCAGAAGTGACGCCTCCTGACTTTTTTTTGTGGGGATACCTCAAGAACAAAGTCTACAGCAATAATCCGAAAAACATCGATCAGCTCAAGGAGAATATCCGTGGTGAAATGGCAGCAATTACACCAGCATTACTGAAGAAAGTTTTCAATACCTTCCGTTTGCGATTAGAGGAGTGTCGTCGTAGAGAGGGTCATCATTTAGACGATGTTATTTTTAAAAAATAAACTTCAGTTATTTCTTAATAATACCTGTTTTATTTTAACTATACCTTTTGTATTTATTTTTTAATCATTATTTTAAATATGCACGTTCTATTGCGCCACCCTGTATCTTCTAGGTAAGTGTGCTCCAACTTAGACTGCATTTCGACCTGACATCAGGTGCAATGTCGGTCAAACGTGAATTTACACAATAATATAACAAAAAGTTTATGGGAACTTCTCGAACATAATATTTAGCTGAGGCAAGATTGGGGATGGACATGGATTTGGCTTTTGCCTTTTTGCTTTAAAATTCTAAAACTTAAATATTTAAGAAAGTGTTATCCGTCTAGGAACGGAGCAAGAATAATGTTTCCTGCGGTCGGGCAGCCTATCGTAAAAGGCGACAAAACCACCCACAGCCGGGGGGGTATCTGCCGGTCTGGATGAATAACAGCCCTGGTTTAGAGTATACACCATAATACCTTTGATTTGCGTTCCGGTATCAGTGGCTAAGTTCCAGACTCCCTTTAGAGAGCGGCAGCACATTGGTAAGCACCTTTGGTGTTGCAAATGTTCATAGGTGATGGTAACTGCTTTTCATTAAGTGGGCCGTCTGCCTGTCTGCTGAACTTATGCAATAAATAAAATAAGAAACAATTGGTTAGGTAAACTAACCATGTAAAGTCATATTTAAAATATGAGAAGTGATCCGAAATTAGTCTCATTGTTTTAGTATTCGCGTAGTTCTGTGGTGCTCTTTAGTCAAAGTTCAAGCTTACACAGCATTGTGTTCTTAAGTTTACTTGAGTTCGTCTGTAAGGATTTACTGCGTTTCAGGATAAATAACTTGAAGATTTGCATTCTCGGAGCACATTCCATTCCTCCCTACTAAGAAATATATGAGTTATAAACTAGAATAAATAGTTTAAGAACGTGAACGTTATGAAATTTATAATGTCAACCAATATCACTTTCAAACGAAAAGAAATTTAAAGTTGTATGAGAATAGCAAGTTATGACGTAATAATTTAAATTAATCAAATAGCGTATTAGTAATTGTACAAACAGTTATTAATTTATTTTGAGTCAATTTTTTATTTATAGAATTAATTATATTATTCTTGTACTAAAATAGATTTATTTTAAACGTCATATTTTATAAGTAAGTTTATATAGGACGCTAAAATAGTATGATATTTTAGGACGCTCTTTTATATAAAATAATATTATAGTTTATTTTAATTATTATATTTATTACAGAACTTATTATTTACTGAATTTTAACTGAAGTAAAGAAGTATAGTACGGCTATAATTAAAAAATTCAAACGTTCTCAGTTCTTAATTGAAAGTCTACACCATATTGCAACATCGTTCATTTGTGTTTTTTTTTACAGGCGGCTGAGAGTGGAAATGTGGAGGATTTTATGCGGCTATACCTGAGTGAGCCCTCGCGACTTGCAGTTAGGGACGGGCGCGGCCGTACTGCTGCTCATCAGGCTGCAGCAAGGAACAACATAAACATTCTGCAGTTCATCAAGAACTATGGCGGAGGTGAGTCATAATTCTATTTTTTTATTGCTGGATTAGATCAAATTAACTGTAAATAGGGTTGAAACTGGAGTTGTCTGAAAGAGATCACTTTTTGGCGATAAGACCGCCCTTTTAGTCTGTAAGATTTTTGTATTGGTGCACAATAAAGTTACTGATTGATTGAAAATGTTTACCGTTGCCTATAGACATTGCAACAACAAAGTTGCTACGAAAGGTTCGAAGAGAAGACTGAAACCTGGCTACTGATGCTGGGGTGAGCACACTCGCTTCACGAAGATACTAGAGTCCAGAGCCAACCTGCTCGAAGAAGCTCCCAACGGACATTCCCTCTGCTGAACTGTTAACATGAAAAGGGGTTGAATCTAATTGTGCCAGCCAAAGGACTTTAATAATGGATTAAATGATGACGGGCGAAGGTTACAGACCGGAGATCCGAGACGACCACAGAGCTAAGAAAATCTCGCGCATCAGTCATAAATAGTCTTTAAAATTCTTCACTGTCTGAAAGTTTGTCTGAAGCTCTGACATGATGGAACGAATTTCAATCAAAATTCAGTAATTAATACAGGGATTTTACTTACTTTTTCGTGTACGTTTCATTTCGATATTTCACAAGGTTCAGAGGATTTAAATACTTTGTATATAAGTGTCACTGCTATCTAGCGTATATTTAAGGTAATACTTCCATTAAAAGATTATTATGACCTAACCCACAAAACTTAGAAAATCAAAATCACAATCAATTTATTTAATTGTTCATATTGTCAAAAAAATATTTTATAAATTAATCTATACATATAATAAAACTGTAGAGGTTAAATTTCTGTACAATGAAGAAAAATGCTTAAAATCAGGGGGACGTAAGAAGTGAAATAGAACTAATTTAGATTTTTTTATTTTTTTTGTTTCTCTGTTTGTCTGTCTGTTTGTACCGGCTAATGTCCGAAACGACTAGACCGATTTAAATGAAATTTTGTATGGTGGTAGCCTATATACCTGGTCAACATATAGGATACTTTTGAACCCGATAAATTAAAGAGTTCCCGTGGGATAGTTAAAAAACCGCACCACGCGGACGAAGTCGTGGGCAGAAGCTAGTAATATATAATATAAAAATTAAATTACAAATTTTTGTGACACATTAAAATTAGTTCATTACTTTCCCAAAAGACCGAATTCTCTTCTTCAATGGCAACGCTAAAGTGTTTCACAATTAATACATTTGCCACAAATTATTCAATTACGTTTAATGACACACAGGCTATTAGTTTATTCAATTTACAAACACAATTTTGCTCTAGGCGTATCTGTAGCAGAGATTCGCAAACTATTGGCCGTAAAGCTGATTTGATACAAGGTGCCAGCGGTCACGCGTGCGAAACACGTGGAACGTAGGAACGTGGCAATTTGAAATCAGACACCCTTTTAAAGATATTAGAAAAATATGATCAATCTTTGCTAAAGTTATGATATTTATTTTATTTCATGACGATTTTATATACTTCTTGAAGATTTATGTCGTTGCTTAAAACTGTAAAACCTATAATTATCCTAGCGTTAAATCCTAGTGGCGTTCGGACCGTCCGCCTCTGATAGAGAGATTTGCTTTTCCATTCTTCACCACTTCTCCCGTCCTCGGCATCCCTCGTTGGAAGTTAAGCCAGAATTTCTTGTGTTTGATTATCTACAGGGATCTGCCGAAGACGGTATAGGTAGACATTTATTCCTCGCATAACGGGCCAGTCTCCTTAAAACAAGGCGGATCAGTAGAAGTGCCATTCGTGCAGTTTCTCCGTTTTGTCATGAGAACGAAGACTGTTGCGGCTCTGAGCTTGTGAGAGTTCCTATCATACACCGGTAAAACTACTAAATTCAGTAAGCCGAGTCCGTGCCGACCAGTATGGGGAACCTTATGAACGATTTTTCAAGAACACATATCTTAAGACAGCTTATAGGAAAGATGAAGTAGGAGACTATTTTTATTTATTGAAGTACAAGTTATACGAAATTTTGTTTTACTATGAATGTATAAAGATCCGATGTAACTTCTGTAATAATCATAAATTATTCTTTATACTCGCTTGTTTTCTCCATAAGTCATGATAAAGGGTTGTGTTCTCATAACTTGTGCCGCATACTTAGGAATGAAAGCTTATATATAAATTCTCATACATTTTTGTTACGCAAGATCTAAACATATAATAAAATTGTAGAGGTCAAATTTCTGTACAATGAAAAAAAATGCTAAAAACTGAGTCAGGGGTATGTAAGAACCGTTTGTACCGGCTAATCTCCGAAACGACTGGATCAATTTAAATGAAATTTTGTATGGTGGTATGCTTATATCCCTGGTCAACATATAGGATACTTTTGATCCCGAAAAAATAAAGAGTTCCCGTGGGATAGATGAAAAACCTCACCACGCGGACGATGTCGCGGGTATCAGCTACTTTAATATAAAATAAGGTTTATGAACGAATTAATGTAAAAAATTAGGCAAGTGTATTTTGGGCAACGCACATTGAAAGGTTTCGCAGAGGTAGCAACTGATGTTGTTGCTTGGCTACGATACCTTATTATAAGAAATTGAATAGAAAATATTTCATAAAGTACTCAAGAGCTTTACCATTATGGTTTTTCAAACTTTCTCATATTATATTTACCCACGACTTTCCAAGAAATATGTCTGAGATACATACAAAGACGAACGGAGAAATAGGCGACTGTAATAAATTCATATGGGTTGCCATTTTTATATATATATGTTATTCATGTTATGAATATGTTCTTGAATGTACTGACAATTGCTATGACTTTATAGATCTATTAACGTACATAAATTTACGGATTTTGAATTTGATATTTGATGAAAACATTCTATATATTATGTTTCTAATATATATACCACCACCATCACAATACATTTGTGGTGGTTGTGGTGATCAATACAATCATGAGATACTCGTACATAATTTTGTCTAAAAATAACATTAAGATGTTTTTTTATTTCTTCTTGGTCTGTCTCTTGATGGAGCAGAAATCTAATTTATTTTTTCTTCTACATACATACATACATATTGTCACACCTGTTTCCCATTGGGGTAGGCAGAGACGATGGATCTCCACCTGCTACGATCTTGACAAACACTTTTCGCTTCATAAAACTTTTCATACATAGACTGCTTTTTATCTAACCTTTCTTCAAAATATCTTCAATTTGATCATGTGAGTACGTCTCGGTCTACCGGCACCTACTCTGTCAGTCACATTACTGTCATATACTTGTTTTGTGATTCTGCTTTCATTTATTTTATTTTATTTACTACTTTTAGTATAATATACTTGGGAGTGTTTTTGAATTTATATATTTTTCTTTTCATCCTTTTTACACGTTAATATGTTAAAGGAGGCAGTTTCATCGGCTTGGAACTAAGTCTATTTTATTGTCCTATACTGTGCGGTCTCCTAAGTTCGTATTATGAGGAAAGTATGAATAAAGTCTAGAATACAATTCTACTATTCTATTTTAAAACAAACTTGTACAGTTGTCTAAGCGTAAAAGTTTGATAAACTAGATATGCTTGTGAGATCGCAAAGCGAGACACGGCTGAGGAAATGCTTTAACGATATACTCAATAATACATTTATGCCTGAGCTGCCGTGATGTAGAGTGCTAGAAATGCAAGACGGCATCACCCCTCCGTTACTTGATTATTAGTATATCTGACTTCCCAGATCCTAGCACGTATTGCAAAATACGGCAATCAGTTGCAAGTGTCGATGTGACGCAGAAGGACTTCTGGTAAGTTATTTATTTGACTTTTGAGGCTGCGCTTAGAAGATTTAAATGACGTTTAACTTAAAGAGAAGTTAGCTTTTACTATTAAAATTATTATCTGTGTTAACAATAGGAATTGTCTACTTTTGTTAATTTAGCTTTTTGTATAACCTTTGGAAAAATAGTTTGCTGATCTTTTTATCGAGTTAAACTGACAAATTATTCAACAATTTCTTAGGTTTTTAGAAGTTTGATTTCTTTGAACTGCCATCATGATTATAATAAAATTAAAACTAGCACCATTGACTCTGCGTCTCAAAACATATCCTACAAATAATATCCTAAGTTAAAATTACAAACGGGCAAATCTCTTGAGTGCATCATTTTCTGCAGCTACATTTTTTAAAGTCTTGAAATGGAAACATTCTTGAGAAAATATAGGATTTACTCAAAACTAATTTAACCCAAAAATGTAACTCTCAACTCTTTATTGTACACCAATGAACTTACGAATTAGAACTAGAAGAACTAGGAAGACAAAATTATCCTTCAAGTATATGTGACATGAAAACCATTTCAGTTTTTTATATTGTAAACAAATATATGCATAGTTATATATAACTATATATTGAATAGTAGTTACTTTGAACGTAGTTGTTATTTTACATATATATACTACTTAATACTTTTATTCTATCGTTGCAACTACTCCACCAAGCCATTAAGTGGCAACATAAAAACGCACTGACGTAGGTCGTTCCCGTGGACATTACTTATGCATAGCATCAACCTTTCTTTATGAAGTTTCTCAAAGTATACATTCTATGCAATCTGCTATAATAGTGCCATCTAGAAAGATATCACTGCAGGATGTCGACGATTTGCTAAGAAAAATTGTTTAAAATGTACACTGATTTTAAATGAGATAGTTTTTTTTTTGTAAGTATTTCTGTCCGTTTGTTTGTGGTGGTTTCTTGTGTTGGGAATCAATGTTGTGGGAATAACATTCCGGTAATAAATATACCTTTTATTTAAAACTGAAGCTCTCAAACGCAAACATGGAACCTTGGGTAGCGGTTACATAGTCTTTTGGAGTAGAGACATTAGATCCGTGGGATTCATCGGCAGGTGGTTTCCTCGAAGAAACTTTTTGTTGTAACTTGTACCACCTGTGATCAGAAGACTGGGTCATATTTGCCCAGAAAATAAGCTTTGCCACACAGCGTGGCAATGCAGCCAGACATTTGGGCACACTTCTCTTTGGCAGTGATTTGTTACATAGTCTAAATTAACTAATTTTATACCTTTTATTCTAATAATATAATAAAACTTAAAAATATATTCGAGGCACGACAAGTTGGGTGGATGACGTAAAATGAAAGGGTGTGTAAAATAGCCTGTTTTAATGTGTTTCATTTCGGAACAAACCATGCCTATACTTTTATCGTCTATATTATATTTTATTTTTCACGAAATTTCAAGTAACCGATACTTCCATATAAATGTGAATTTTTTTTTTCGGTGTTTCTTTGTGCTCATCTTAACGGTTTTGAGATATACGAGTAGTTTGAACAATACACTTCATGTCCACTTTTGCACACAGATAAACAATAAAGTGTGTCTTCAAGTCTCTTGCGAATAGGTACCTCCTAGGTAAGCGTGCTTCATGTTGGACCATATTTTCAACTTGACATCGCGAGATAGTGGCCAGATGAACCTGTCCTAGTAATTAGAAAGCATTAATTTTATAACATTAATAAAAACATGCTACTACCTACTCGACAAATGGAAAAAATTGACGGCATATTGATTCGAAATTAACGCTAGTGAAATCGTGACAAAAATATAATATATATTAGGTACATGATTTTTGTTTTAGATCTGAATGTGTGTGATAACATTGGCAACACTCCCCTTCATATTGCTGTTGAGAACGAAGCGCTTCAATCTGTTGAGTTCTTGCTACAACAGTAAGTAAATCTTTTTCACTTATTTTTTAGATTTTATGTTGCATTTTTAGATGAACGTTGATCAGTGAAGTGGACTCTAATATCAAATCTGTAAGCGACCAGGCCTAATGACTTTGCCAGCATTCTGGGCATAACTATACAAGAAGTTAATATTCTACTTTGAATATTGAGTGTTTGCGACGCAACTCTTTCATTGCCATCAGACCTCTTTACATCATAATATAATATTTTTTACAAATTATACACGTCACTCATCTTACATACGCCTATTATCTACAATTATATTATAATTATAGATAATAGTTTTCTCTATACAATAATTATATTGTATAGAGAAAACTACAATTTCTCTATACACCTTAAGATGCGTATAAAAGCCTGTAAAATCGGTAAATAAAGAAACAGAATTCAAAACAAAGATTTATTAAATACAACAATAAAACATCGAGGACGAATGCAGAACTTGATCCGTGAACTTTAAATCGATTATATTTTGTTTTTTAGGGTTCCGTAACCATTGTGACTAAAAAAGATCTACAATGAATTCGTTATGTTCCTCTAACTTTGTATATTAATCATTTTTCTCAGAAACCAATACATTTATATAGAAGAAACTCGTAACACATTTAGAATTTTTTTAATTTCATTAAGTAGATAACGAGTATAATTTATATATTTATATTGACAAGACAACAAGATAAAACATATTAGGTCTTGAAAATATTAAAACAATGGGAATAACTTAACTAAATAAATAACTAACTTCAAAATAAACTAAATTATAATTATTAATTAATTTAATAATTATAATAAATTAATATAAGAAATGTAAGAAATCGCTTCCAGAGGGAAGCGTGCCCAGAAGGCTGGCTGCATTGCCACGCTGTATGGTAATGCTGATTCGTTGCGCGAAATAGGAACCAGCCTTCTGATCACGGGTGATATCAAAGAGTTTCTTACAAATTTCTTTGAAGAAACCTTTTGCCGATGGACCCCATGGACCTAAAGTTTTAACTCCAAACGGCACAAACCCCTACCTAGGGTTCCATATTTGCGCCGTTTGAGATCTTCAGCTGTTGAAGCAGCGTTGCCAGCCCCTGACTTAGTCACTGGAAGATGAGATGCCGCCAGAATGTCAACGCATGTCGCGTCCCACACAAGCGGCCTACCCATCTTCCAAGGAATAAGTGACATTCCATCCGGTCTCTTGCCATCGTCGCGGACTAAGCCATTTGGCTCTAGGATGGCTGGTACGCCAACGCTGACAAGAGCTCGGCGGATGATGTCATTGTGATGTGATGTGAGTGGTGTGCCTGCAACCACTGTCCAGACTCCCAACTGGCTAAAAGCCGAGCGCGCTCTGTCGAACAAGAACACGTTTGAAGGAGATTTTCCCGTGCCAGTTCGCAGAGCGGCTCGTCCCAAGCCAGCTGTGAAGTCAGGGCAGTGGGCAGGACAGAATTAGGGCAAGCCATTGACCAGGCTTTTTTGGCATCTGTCAAATATTAAATTTCAACGTCCAAATGGGTTTTTTCTAGAATTTTACTACTAAATCGCTTGTACTGTGAACAGATAACAAAAAAGCCGGCAAAGCAATACTGGAAATTTCGCGGACGCCGAGGCCTCCAAGTCTCACTGGAATTGAGCCTTGTAGCCATGTTCGGTCATCCATGTCCAAATTTAAAATGGATGTGAGCGTATCCTTCACGATGCTATCCAACATCATCAGAAGAGAACCTCTCTTCAAATCTTTAAATAGTTGGCTGCATCGGAGGGCATACGTAAATTTAGGTACGAAAAGACAGTATCGGATGATAGTGAAAGCCATATGGGTATTAATTTTGAGCAAGCGATCCGAACTATTACGAAAATTTTGAATATTCTCTTCGACGAAATCGGGTATCGACTCGTAGAAGTTCGAGGCACCTAGGAGGCGAAGTGAAAATTATTGATTATTCTGATTTCAGGGACTATTGATTTAGGGGCTTTATATTTAAGTACTGCTTCCATAAATAGAACTTTGTAGAAAAATTAGAATTCATATGACGTTATACAGTTGTCTTTCTGCGACAAATTTTTAGTTCGCCCTTGATCTTGGCAACATATAAAAAGCTTCAGCCGAATAATAGGCTACGGCTTTAGTTTTACATAATGCAAATCACTTAGGAGAATGCAAGTCACAAATAAAAATTGACCAAGTAGTACATGTCCGATGAAATATAACGAAAGCTTCCCTAGTGCCGGTATATATCTACTGTATTACAACTAGAGTCCCCCACCGTACTATAATATATAGTATCGTTACTATATTTTAGCCATTTGTATTATAAATTATAGAAAAATAATATAATATGAAATATACCTACCATACTTTCATCGATAATTCAATTGTCGCGCTTTTTATTCAGATTTATATTATTACTAGCTGTACCCGGCAGACGTTGTCCTGCCTTTAAAAAATAAAAATCTAGATCCCGATTCCAGCGTCATTTACCGGGACCATAGAGGTCTATTTCTGTGATCTGAGACCGGGACCAAATGATAATCTAAACTATTCTCAAATCCACTTGAACAAACAAAAAGTGGGTTGACTTCAAGATGTTTTAGATAATATATATTAATAATAATAGCTTGAGAAATAAGTTATTTTATACATTTTAGTTTTTTAGTTTTTGGAGTCGGTTTTTTTAAACGAAGTTTTTAAATTTTATATATCAATCAATTGATCAGAGGGCTTAAAGCGCCCGCTTTTGAACATTTGCTCAGTGAAATCGACACGTTTCTTGATATACTGGTAGTTTTAAGACATACCATAAAGTTCCACTTTGTTTTGATTCTTGTTATGTTCGTCGTACGAATCTGCGAATGCTGCTTTAGGTACCCGAATTCTATGATTTGTAAAGTTATTTACAATAATACATTTCTGAGAATGTACCAATGCCTGTATAATATGTACGCCGAAAACAGGATATGGTTACAATTAAATATAAACTTAAATAAACTCACTATGAAAGCTATTGTTATTGTCATTATCTAGAACGAGATGTCAGCATCGAAATATGAAGAATGTTTTGACTGCTTTTGATTTCATGAACAAAGTTGTTCTTAAACACACTGTTTTTGTTGTTTTCAAATTTATTTATTTCTTATGTTTGTAACAGGCGTGTAGACACGGGCATATTAAACGAGCGAACTCAGGCTCCTATACATTTGGCGACAGAACTTAATAAAGTAAGTGATTAGTTATTAGATAAATTTTAATTGTTTTTTTTTTATTACTTGATCTAAACGGTTCTGGTGGAAAATGGTTACCGTCGATTATGGACGCTTGTAACACCAGGGGCTGCTCAAAAATGTTGCCAGCCACGTAGAAACATTATGACCCTTATTTTAAAATGTTATGTTTTATAATTACTACCCTTAATAATAGGTAAATAAACAGAAGCAATGAAATAAGAAAATACCTAATAAAGAGGAGTTAACTTTTGTTAGTATTGAGGAATTGGGACATACAATTAAAACTTACTTTTAAAAACAAATTTAATACGAGTCATCTAAAAAAAACCAAAAATAAATAATATTGATTTATTTTTGTTTTTTTAGATGATTAAATCAACGATTTCAAGATGTAAAAGATTCTTGTTAGAACCTTCTACAACATCTTGAAATCGTTGCCAAGTTGCCAAGTATAACATAAGAATTACCATATTTTTCAATAGTTAGTCGTTGTCACAGTGTATATATTATATATTTTTTATCGTCATACTCACATATATATCTTACTGCTTTGTTGTTGTTATAGGCCGTTTCAGGCAACTGTAGTGATGGGTTAACGCGTAACCCGTGATGCGATATTGTTATTAATTTTAATGACGTTAAATATTAACAGATATCGTATGTAGGTATTCGTTTACGGAATTATTTTTAACACTTTATAGTGTTAAAAAGAATTCCGTAAACGAAATTTCATTTATTTCCATTAAACCGCATTTGACCAGAAAGAATAAGTCAAATATTATTATATAGACCCTACTATATAATAATATTTTAGTTATTCTAAATAAAATAAAGGCCCAAAAAAACGGCTCTTAATTTTTTTTGAGCCTCTAGTGAAAACATGTTAGTTTTTGGTGTTTTAAGAACAGCTCAAAAAAAATTTTCAGGAGATCGCTCCAAATTTTTTAAGATTTCAAGAATCGCTTTTTTATGTTTTTTTTCTCGTTACGGTATAATTGTATAGGCCAAAAATAATAAGTTTCAGATCAAAATTTAAATTTTAAAAGGTCGCTCATATATTTTTTTAAATTTACTAGTGCATTACTAGAAATATGTAAAGTACTGCATAAAATATATATATGCTAAAGGTATTTATATAATACATTTGTTTTCTAACCGTGATTTCTTTCCTATTTTAAATTTTATATTATATAGTATCTTGCTTTGCTGTTGTAAATGTATAGGCGATCCATAGGCGATAGTAACCACTTTCAATCAAGTGGGCTGTGTCTGCCTGTCTGCTGAACTCCTGCAATAAAAATCTACTTAAAATTGAAACAATGTGTAGTTAGGTAAATTCCAAAACAATCTGGAGCTGTTATTGTTATTACATTAATAGCCTTGTACATAAAAAAAAAGTATATACATATGAGCAAGGCTCTAAAGTTTTATTTCGTATCGAATCAAATGTATTTTTCCATGTACAGGTTTCTGTCCTCGAAGTATTTGTGAAATACAAGAATCTGATTGACGTAAATCAAGGTGGCGAACACGGACGAACAGCCTTACACTTCGCCGCCATTCATGATCACGATAAATGTGCTAAGATTTTGGTTAGTTTTTGTGTTGAATTTATGTTAAACTTCTTTAGTTAAAATTTGATTATCACTTGTGATACTGTGGCTTTTTTGGAGCTAAATGCTAATTTGGACAATACAATTTCCAATTTTGGTTAGTTCTCTATTTTTCTTAGCTGTACCCGGCATGCGTTACATTACCACGTAAAGTAAAAAATTGTTTGGTTGTATATTCTGTTTTTTGTGCAAGAAATCCTCGCGGGTGTCATCAGGACCCTACCAGAGTTTCATCACTATCTAATCAATGATTTAAGGACGCATAGATGTTAAACATAAAACATTAATTGCTATTTATAAGAACAATGGCTAGGGGATTGTTAATTGTTTAGTCTATGCAAGGAAAATAAATTTTAAATCCTTAATAGGATTAAGCGTTGAAGACTAAAAATATACGTTTAAGGAACAGATGTATACAGAATAATATTTTGTTTTGAAAAATAAGTTATTTTCCGAGGACTACTCAAAGTTAACGTCTTTAAATGAATATCATAAAATTATACGTTTTCAGTAATGAAATTGCATGTAAATAAGATACGTTATTCAAGATAAATGGGATGGTTTCCGTGGCATATGAATACATACGCATGCGCCATGTGTCATACGCCAAACAAACAGTGTTGTCTAGAAATATATTAAACAGTCTTAAAAGGAAGGATCTTGAATGAGACTAAACGTCTCATCCTAAAGTAACAGATATAATTACTATTAATGGGCTTATTACATTGTTTCTAAACCTATCAACAGATTACTGATTTGGAAGCCCAGTGGAAGCGCCCATGTAATAACGGTTATTACCCCATCCATGAGGCTGCTAAAAACGCCTCATCCAGAACCATAGAAGTTTTCCTTGAGTGGGGCGAATCAAAAGGGTGTACAAGAGAATCAATGATTTCTCTGTATGATAACGAAGGAAATGTGCCCCTGCACTCTGCAGTGCATGGAGGGGACATCAAAGCTGTCGAACTATGCTTGAAGTCTGGCGCCAAAATTTCGACCCAGCAACATGACTTGTCAACTCCAGTGCATTTGGCATGTGCTCAGGTAGTATTTTATTTATAAGATACTTACATATTATTTTCGAACATTTTTCTTGGACTTAAGAAAAAACACCTGAAAAAATGTAGTATTTGAATGTTTACATTTAAATCTTTTTGTTCAGTTTCCTATATCTATGATATTATCTCCCAAAATATGGATTTTATCAGAAACAATCGTGTTTGTTACATGGTTCATGTGACTATAACCATTGACCATAACGCATTAATTATACTGCTAGAGAATCGCCTACATTGCTTGGATTTAATCCCTGTAAAAGGAGAAATGCCAAGGAACATTCTAGGTGGGGCATGATATACGATACGATGTGTGCCAATGGTTTTGCAATTGTAGTTGCAATAACAGCGAAACGTCGTAACGTATAATTTATTTTGTTCTAAAGGGTGCGCTTGAGATGGTAAAACTAATGTTCACCATGCAGCCAAAAGAGAAAATGGCTTGTTTAACATCATGTGACGTTCAAAGAATGACACCTATTCACTGCGCTGCCATGTTTGACCATCCAGATATAGTAAAATATCTGATAGCCGAGGGTTCCGATATTAACCCTTTAGATAAAGAGGGGAGGTCACCTTTGCTGCTAGCTGCATCCAGGGCTGGGTGGAAGACTGTTCATGCTTTGGTAAGTTCCTTACCTCTTGTTTTTTCTCTCCTTTCCCCAATTATTTGGATTCGGCACAATTTATCTTTTACTTCTATACGTCTCTATTCTGACTGACATACGTCCTCTGTCACACCACAAATACAGAAATAAATCCTTATAATAAGTAAGGAACAAACCTATTTCTGTATTTTTAATTGTATTTGTTGGAATAATCCAATATAAGTTATGATTTGTCTGGGACTCCAAAATATATGCCAAAAATAAAGAGAACAGTGCCATTTAGACGATGCCTAAATGGCAGTTTTCTCTCGATCGTCAAGGCTGGTTGGGTGGGTCAAGTCTCTATAACACTCACGATTCGATCACGTCATTAGGCTTATCGTCTAAAATGAATACGGCGTAAACCTACCAACACAACGAAGTGATCGGAATAATATAAATATATCAATAGCATACTTGCGGCTTGTATGCCAGCCCGCGGCAAGACACAAGTTTTCTTTGTCGCTTTCGTGGCTAAAGGAAGATATGTCCTTAGCGATGGCCGGCGCAACAGAGGTTGGTGCAAAATGCGAGACTCGTGGCATACTTCATATAGTCTCATTTGGTCTAATATTCTAGTATCTCTTTTCTTTCAGCTTATCCCAATTATTTGGGGTCGGCGCAATATATCTTCTCCTTGTACACTCCTCTACTCAGACATCAACCTTATGTCACATCACAAATCATCATAATATCATCCTTCACACAATCCATCCATCTCTTTTTTGCTCTACTTCTACATTTGTACCCATAGTTGTGTAGTGATGTGTAGTTTAACATTCTTATTGTCACGTGAATTTCGTCTCTATGTCATCATTCTAGTATGATTTAAGCAATAAAATGTCAAGAACCGAGATAAAATTGACATGTGAGGTTGTCTAGTCCTGTAGAATTTGGAAGTTTTTTTAGAATTACGTATTTTTCTGGGTCATTCTTATTCCTAATATCTTGTTTCCATTAAAATAGACGAATTAATTAGATAATTTAATATATTGGTTAAATGGACTCGATGGAACACTAATAGGTACTAAAACTCCAACGGTCCATTTTACTTTGTTGTGAGGAAGTCGATTTAATTCAATAACGTCACAGGGATGCTGCACGTTCATTATAACGCAGTTAGCTTCGGCGACCCTATCGGTAATATGGTTTGTTTACGTTAACGGAAATACACGTTTGCTACACCGATGAGGGTTGGATCATTACATATCATGCATCTATCTTTTTTTTGCTCTACCTTTACACTTATCTACATATAGAATGTTGACAAGATTATTATTGTCACATGACTATAAACATGCAAAAAGGTTGGTTAATAACTACGAAATATTTTTGTATTGAGGTAGCATGCTTTATCTACACCCCACTAATCAGGAACAAAAGTCAGGTAGTGTGGGACTCGGGTCGACTGTTATAATTAATGGTGTTCCTTCTGTCACTTTAAGCTAGGTTTATGGGACAACAGCTTATCCTGCACTAAAACCTTAGCAAGCACGTGTTATGTATGGACTATCCCTATCAGAGTCGAATCTAGTATTTTTGCCGCCGTAGTAAAGCTCGAAAAATGCCGCCCCCGCCGAAGCTTAAAAAAACTTCGTTAACCAGAAATCTTATGTCGGCCTATTCCAAGTTGCTGCGGAGATTGAAACTCGCTTAGCCTCACTTATAGAGTAGAGCGCGCGACGAGGTCCTGCGGACCCCCGTCTCGGCTGGCTTGGTATAAAAGTGTATTTTGATGTACCCACAGATCCATCACCTGCAGTAGTTTATCAAAAATACACAGAACGACTGCATTTTAAATGTGTACAAAAAATTCAAGCATTGTTGTTCAACATATTTTTAGAAAACAGGTTTCCTAGACCGTCCTAAATAGTTTATTATAGATATTTAGATTCCTTCAAAATTGTCATCTTATGGGATAATTCATAACTATAGGTACATCCGAATATCTTCTATGTAACTACTGGCGGAGGTAACTGCTTAAGCAAACAATGAGTTGAGAGAGTTGAGATAGAAACAAAACGAAGCTCGGATTGACGTAGCCATAGAACCCACGTTACCTAATATTATTCTCATAATTTTCTAATTTCTAGATTCTTTTGGGGGCCGATATCCAACTGAAGGATGTTAATTCAAGAAATATCCTTCATCTCGTTGTAATAAACGGAGGTAACCTCGCTGATTTCGCGACTAGTTGCAAGGTAGGTCAAAATGATCATTCTATTCTATTCGATGTATTGATAAACTCGGAGCAGGAGGTGTTATGGGAGAGAGAAGAGATGGGAGAAGAAAATTAATTAATATTTATATACATTTTTTTAATTTCTTGTATTATCGTAGATTAGATGCTATGGTTTAATTTTAGTTTGTATATATAGTTTATTTTTAATTTAATTTATTTATAATTTAGTTTATTTTTAATTAGGTGTTTGAAATGTTATTTAAATGTATTAGATTATATTTAATAAAAATTATATTTATTAATATTACAAAGTAACACAAGCATTGTTAAATTGATTTCAGAATCGTTGCGAAAAGAGTTTAAATCAGCTTCTGAATGAAAAAGACAATACTGGCTGCTCTCCACTGCATTATGCAAGTCGCGAAGGACACATTCGTTCGCTGGAGAATCTGATCCATCTTGGTGCTTGTGTAAATTTAAAAAATAATAACAACGAGAGCCCACTGCATTTTGCTGCCAGGTATTTATTCTTTTATATACCGTTTTAAAAGTGACTTTTGCTTTCTAAAAGCTGAATGACACTGTTCCGCCACCAAAGCGATTATGATGATTAATAAATAAACAATAAATTAAATGCAAATATAGACAAAAGAGAGAGAGAAGATATTTTGAAGATTTGCTAGTTTAAAATGACTAAAATCGAATCTTCACATTGCTTCAGTTAATATCACATTCCATGGTTTAAGAGGAGGAGAGGAGTTAGCAGATATACAGAGAGACGCGACAAGCGACTTTGTTTAACACTATGTAAAGATATTAAAAAGAAGTGTTTTGAATAAAACATATTAGGTCATTGTTGAGTTATGGGATAATTTCGGATATTCACTTTTGAAACAACCCTTCACTTGGCGTGAGCCGACATACATTACAATTTTACTTTTCGCCATTTCTATAACCATATATGTGGAGGAGAAAAAATACTGATTCAGTTCGATAAACAAACCTTTAATCTTCTTTAAAATATGTTAGCATCATTAAAAAATTACTGATTGCTTATCGTCTAGCTTTCTTCATAAATCAAACTCCCGTTTAATCGTCTCTTGGCCATCATCTATTGTTTCTCTTTTCTTTCATTTATTATCTATTATTTTCACTCACGCAGCAGTCGGATATACACTATAACAACTCAATACAATGTAACAAACCGTGTGATCGGAAACAATTATAATCTTACGTTTATTATTATAAAGAGTTCGAAATTGATAACTTTCAGATATGGCCGCATTAACACCGTCTGCCGTCTCCTTGACTCCGATAAGGGCACCTTTATTATCAATGAGAGCGACGGCGAGGGTTTGACCCCTCTCCATATCGCATCACGTGAGGGTCACGCTAGATTGGTGCAAATTTTGCTGAATAGAGGCGCTTTGTTGCACCGTGACCACAACGGTCGGAATCCTCTACATTTAGCCGCGATGAGTGGTTATACTCAGACAATAGATCTTCTGCACTCTGTACACTCGCATCTGCTGGACCAAACAGATAAAGATGGGGTTTGTCTATATTATTATTATGAGCCAAGCGTTGCTCGGAATCTTTCTTACGTATGCGTGTTACTTATAATCAATGGCTTATTCATGGAAATCTGTCATTGGATTTCTTTTATTAAGTGTCGTTATCTATTCAAATGTATTCAGCTGTAGATTTTAATAAATAAGTTTTTATTTTACCACATTAAAAGTTTAGAGTTAGACTATAATATAGCAATGGGCGCTTAGAGCTCAAGAGAAGGCGTAACGCAACTGCATATATACTACTACTGAGATACATAAATAACATAAGAAAATCCGTTTTTAGAGTTCCGTAGGCATTTGAGCAAAATTAAAATGAATGCATTGAGATATAACGGGCCTTACTTATAAAAATCTCATTAAGAAATGATTAGCCATCTCTTAAATAAGAGACTCTTAAGCCCCTAATCAATAGCTGTTTCAAATAAAACTTGCCATATTGCCTCTTAGCAGTCACTTAAACTACCTCTCGATATTGGTTATTTTTGACAGTTATTTATGAGTTACTTTACTACTACTTATCCTTAAGAGGAGTTTATGGGTAAGATTTTCGTTAATCAGTTGCTGAGCAGTTGCTTAAAATTTAACAAACGATTATAAGTAAGGCCAAACATGTCTATATAATCTAAGACTGCATGTCTGAATCCATTTGTCAGACATATAAAGACAGACTGTATTAATATGTTACAGTCAGTTTCTCGGTCTATATTGTTGAAGATAAAGTGAGATTATTTTAATTTACGGTAAAAACTAATTTAAGCAAAGGAGTATCTAAAAAATTGTAATTGTATTGGAAAAATGTATTTATATTTTAACCATTCTTAAACACTTTTCAGAACACTCCACTCCATTTGGCAACTATGGAGAATAAACCTAACTCTATCGCGTTACTCCTCTCGAAAGGTTGTGCTCTCAGCTATAATAATATGGACATGAGTGCCATTGACTACGCCATTTACTATAAATTTCCAGAAGCGGCTCTCGCCATGGTTACACACGAACAGCGGTTAGTATTCTTGTTGTTTCGACATTTCATCAAGATCATTCAGTTAATTGGAAGGAGCTTCACTGCGATAGTTTGTTTTGCCCTGGTACATGGGACTTTTTTAATATGGACGTTATAATTTTTTTAAAGCGTTTTCAAATCTGCTTTTGTAAACATCTATGGGTGACAGGTTAGATTAAAGGATAAATTATGAAAATAAATTATTTATCGCTCGATATGATATGAATATTGTTTTAGAATTTTTTGACAAATTTTGCGACCTACCCAATTACGTTTGAAATCTAGACACTTGCCGCTTTTCTCATGATTTCTTTTTCTAATACCTACTCAACAGATTGTACACACCTCATTGGACTTGACCGATATATGAATCTACCAATTTCGCTTTGATAAGCGTGGCTCGTGTAGTATCCTTTCCCTTAAAATGGGCAAGCTCGAGGCAATTAATGAAACTTTTTTGGCTAAAATTATTGTCTGTATATCTGTTGTTTAAATAATATATTTCAGGGCTTATGAAGTCATGGCTCTCCGGTCAGACCGTCATCCATGCGTAACCCTGGCTCTCATAGCATATATGCCACGGGTCTTTGAAGCAGTTCAAGATAAGTGCATCTCGAAGGCTAACTGCAAGAAGGACTCCAAGAGCTTCTACGTAAGTATAAAAGAAGGTTGAAAATGATAAATTAAATAATCCAAACTAATTTTAAATAGTTTAAGCTGAGCGAAGATCAGAAACTTATGTGAGAGTAGCTGTAAGAAAAGCTATCGTAATATTTAATTTGTTTTTCATTTAAAATTTGATTTGAATGTAACATACACTTCTATTTAATATATACAATTGTACAAATTACGTAAAAGAAATAATTAAAATAAATGGATAAGGTCAGAAATGAATACACAAGAAGATGTTTGAAAGTTGCATTCATTACTGCAAAATTGAGAGGAAGACTATAGGCATGTAATGAGGAGGGATGAACGTTACCTGACAAAAAAAACTGGAAGATCAATGGGCACAAATATGGCAGGCAGACTAAAATAGAGATGGATGGATTGTGTGAATGATGATATGATGATATGTGGTGTGTCAGAGGTTGTATGTAAGAATAGAGGAATATGGAAGCAAAAGATATATTGTCCCAAATAATTGGGATTAATAAAATAGTAAAACATATAAACCGATTGAAAAGAAAACTCGATTAGTTCTTCGTCTCTGCGTGTAACACTGTAAAGTGGACACATGGTCTTAAGTCCCATAGTAAGATTGCAAAAACGAAGAATATTCGTCGATATTTAATTGTTTCTATTTTATCAAATTTATACGGATGTTAATTTTCGCAACAAAGTACTAAATTAAATATTATAATTCCAACAATACTGTGAAATCTAGATCAAATACAATTTCGACGTGCTCTGTCCCCGATTGAGAGATGAAGATGCTACAATAGCTGAGAAGACACCACTTCCCGCCCTTAATGTGAGTTGTAATAAAATTATTCTTTTATTTTAATTTTTGTTTTACGCATGCAGATTAAATATTCGTTCACGTATTACCAGAAGTCGAAACATGAAATAGACGCCCTGAGACTTACCTTGAATGATCCACAGTACCGTCCAGAACCGTTGTCTGTTATCAACGTGAGTGGTTCTAAAAAGCCTTGCTTATTTGTTATTTAAAGCCTACTGTCATTGTTTATATATGTATTAGTCCATTGAAATGTTACAATTTAAGGACCGAATATTGCATTTATTAGAGGACGAAATTTTATTTTTGGGACATATGTGGGGGGTCAATAGAAGTTTAACCTCAAGTTTGTGGGGTCGCCACCCTTGTCCCCCGGTCGCCATCTTGGAAAAAGGGGGGAAAACACTTTTTTCGCGATATTTCAAAAACTATGCGTCTTACAAAAAAAATTGTAGAAAATTGTTTGCCTACAAATATATTTATATAACTTTTTGCCCTAAATTAAAAATTAAAGAAGTTATAAGCAAAAAAGTGAGAAATTTTTTATTAATTCCTATCTCTTTTCTTTACCATAGAACATACCAAATTTAACTTATCGAATGTTAAGCAGGTAGTAAAGGTCCCCCGTTCTCCCCGCCACCTATGAGGTAGAGTCCGTAGGTGCGTTTTTTTTACGTGGTATCCCCAGTAGGCCTACTCCACCGACATCTTGCTTATAAGGTAATCCTCGACATCCTAAAAAATGCAAAGCTCATGTAACATTTCAATTGACTATATGTACGTCAGGGTTAACAATTGTCTGTCATGTTTAGTAACAACATATGATCTTATTCATATTGAATTAAACTCAATATAAATGAGACCGTTATTATTTCATTTGAAGTTGCGATGTGTCTCCAATGCCTCATTTACATTATACCTACTTCCACAGCAGCAAGCAGGAAAGCGGCGAGGAAAATAGGCAGTGGCAGTGTGAGTTTCAATTGTTCAAATAAGCTGCGATGTAAACGCACTTATAGTGCCCACTGCCCACTGCCATCGCCATTTTAATGCTTGCTGCCCATGAAGTCATAATAATCTTTACAAGGCGTAGAGGCCTAAGTTATGTAAAGTTGTTAACATACGACGCCTATGGATTTTTGAAACAGGTGTTATCAACATATTGAAGTATCTAATTTTATGACCCCTTTAAAAAAAACCTAGATCATTCTAAATCTCCAACCCAAGAGGAACTTTTTTGAGAACTGTAGCGTACACAAACGTAATTGCTCAAATAAGTGGGGACGAGAGCCCAGCCGAAGGCTAACAATGCAGTGATATAAAATTATATATAATACAATGCGGTGATACATTCAGTATTGAGGGTAGACAATGCTAAGACGTGAAGTCTTCTAATGACAAGCGTGTTTCGACCACCATTTATATTGAATACACATTTAAATTTAACTAGGTATTAATATAAGTCTTCTGATAGGGTTAATTGTTTATAACACAGTTTGTGTGAATATACACGCTAGTAACTCACAGAGATTCGTCGAAGCTGACACTCCTAAGTTATTTGGGTGATTGATGGTTGTTTGTCATTTTTTATGTAAATAAGTATTATATTTAAGACAAATCGGTTCCTTGTGATAGTTGTTTATCACTCAACTCATTAAAACAAATTGGCACTAACTCAGCAAATTCACTATTAATACTAACTAGCTGTGCCCGCGACGTCGTCCGCGTGGAATTTGATTTCAAAAACCCCGGATTTTGAAACATTCTTCATTAATACACCGCGCCTATTGGTCTTAGCGTGATGATATATAACCTAGCCTTCCTCGATAAATGTACTATCCAACACTGAAAGAATTTTTCAAATCGGACCATCGGTTCCTGAGATTAGCGCGTTCAAACAAACAAACAAACTCTTGAGCTTTATAATATTAGTATATTAGTATAGATAAAACTCTCACACTGACACCACACCCTGTCAAAATCTCCGCTTCTATTATGTTACGTTGCAGAGAAATTACTTTCAGTCTGTTATAAGCTGTTTAAGTAATTAAAGCTTTTTTAACTATCCCACGGGAACTCTTTAATTTATCGGGATCAAAAGTATCCTATATGTTGACCAGGGATATAAGCTAGCACCATACAAAATTCCGTGTAAATCGGTCCAGTCGTTTCGGAGATTAGCCGGTACAAACAGACAGACAAACAGAGAAACAATAAATTTGAAAAGAATCTAAATTAGTTCTATTTCACTTCTTACATCCCCCGACTCGGTTTTTAGCATTTTTTTTTCTTTGTACAGAAATTTGACCTCTACAATTTTATTATATATATATAATAATTCTGACAATACAATTATAAAAGTGTGATAATATAGCTTAGCTTAGCTAATATAGCTTCTCATAATTTATATACATATATTAGAATGATATTCGATATTAAAAAATGCCTTAATAGAGCGTAAGGAAGCTGATGCTTAAGATGACAGACAATCTGTCTTAAACAATGACCAGCTTTTAGAGAGGAATCGTCCCCAAAAGCCTGTTTGGTATATTAGCATCGCTTTATTAGACGATAGCTCTAATATATTAGCCATGGAAAAGGTCAGCCGTTTAATCATAAGGTTTGGTTATTTCTTTGTATTTAAGGCTATATGCATACACACTTAACCGACATCGCTAAAATATATGCCTAAACCGCGATTATTTTATTTTAACCGTTGATTAAGTGTCTAGTGTCCAGTAGTAGTGTCCAGTTTCAAACCGCCATGCTCTCAATGCACCTCTACTCCAAAAATCGCAAAAATTTACCTATTTGTAATATGTGTATAATTGTAAATATTTTAAGTTATATTTCAGTGGGATGTTATTTCTGCAAAGATTTGTTTCACATGGTATTCTATGTAGTGCACGGAACACGAAATTAGTTCCGAGTTTAATTTAAATTTTATAGATTGCTACAGATTTGATGTGCAATTGGAGCCTTATGAGAGATTCAGTAATCAATTACATTGTTTCAATAGAATTAATCTATTTTTAACATTCTAGGCAATGGTCGCCCACGGTCGAGTCGAGTTGTTGGCGCATTCAGTGAGCCAGAAATATTTGCAGATGAAATGGAACTCTTATGGAAAATATTTTCACCTCGCCAATCTTCTCTTCTACAGCATTTACTTGTTCTTGCTTACTTTCTACACTTTACTCCTTATGAAAGGGTCAAAGGCGATTGAAATGAGACAAAGTTGTAATGGCACTATTAATAGCGGCACTGCTTTTAACAACACCAAAGTATATAATGATAAAGCGCCTAATGTAGTGCGTAATGAAGATGGTAAGCTCCTTATATTTCAACACTTCCAATGAAATAAGTTTATATTTAGCTGGTTTCTCTAGGTTTACCCCTGCCTAATTCATTGGAACGCAAAGATTGTGAATTCGATTTCTGCCATGGTAAATTTCATAAATGAACTTTCCGTCATTTGCTATGATCTAAGGCCTCAGCCATCTAATTGATAACTATGTTTTCATTGTATTATATATACTTAAGGTGGGCCTCCATCTCCGATAATATTACAGATATACTAGAACGATTCACGCAGATATGGCGATGGGTGTAATGCTTTATTGGTGATGCGATATTGTTATTAATTGTTAATGACGTTTAATACCTATTGACAGATAACGTTTGTACATGAAAATACATTAATATGGCTATTTCATAACGGCGTTATTTTTAACGCTTTAAATATGTTGCACTCAGCCATAGACAATACCTTTACCGTTATCGCAGATGCGGCCGCAGCATATAGGTATCGTAAAGATACAATATCAGAGTTTTAGTATTTTTTCGTCGGCTATCTGTCTGTCAGTTTTATATGTTTAAATAGCCCTTTCTACATATATACATATTAACGCGCTTGTTTCGCCTGGAGATAAGCAGAGACTATATATCGAGGGCTTCATAATAAATGGGCGTACAGACAAAAGTGCAGTTTTACACAAGGGACAAAATTGTGAATAAAACAAAACTAGTTGATTGTGTAGTGTTGCACGTGTAACTATTATAAATCAAAAGCTGGTTTACTATTTTACAATAATATAATTACTCTTCACGAAATATTAACAAAGTAAGCAGGTAGGCGCACGATATCGCGATGCAGTGTGTGTCGCGCAAGCCGTCGCGGCGAGAACCGGTGTGCCACACGTCCCGCGGCCCACCTCACCGACGACGCCTTCATTGCGCGATCCGCTTAGTGGTGGTCTGCCACACCACCCCCCTTCGAGATTGGAAGACCTGCCAAAAAATAATTAGGGAATCTAGTCACTCGACCAGATCTTGTAGTTTTGGTAGGACAAGGGTCAGGAGTGTTTGTTTCAGATGGGTATTGGTTGACATCTGATTCAATATAAGCGGGTTTTACTCGATCAATGGAGACTGTCACTGGTCCTCTACTTAATTCTACAGTGATAGTCTTGTCAGTTCTGTTGATAACACGGTAAGGTCCTGAGTAAGGTGGTTCTAAAGCAGCACGAAGTCCATCTTTACGAATAAACACGTAGCTACTAGAATTTAAATCCTTATGTATGAAGGTGGACGCTGTACCATGTTTGGAAGCAGCTTGAGGTCTTAGATTTGACATGTATGTTTTGAGTTGTGATACAAAGTCTGGAGGTCGCAATGTGTTGATATTAGATGAGCAAAAGAACTCACCGGGAATCCGCAATGGCTCACCATAAACCATCTCTGCGACGGAACATTGCAAGTCTTCCTTCCAAGCTGTTCTAATACCAAGTAGAACGACGGGAAGAATATCTGTCCAACTCTGCTCGTTGTGTGCCATGATCGCTGCTTTAAGAGTGCGGTGGAACCTTTCTACCATCCCATTTGCTGCCGGATGATATGCAGTCGTATGTCGAAGCTGTATTCCGCAGAGATCTGAAAGTGCTTTAAACAGGTTAGAGGTAAATTGGCGTCCCTGGTCTGTGGTGAGTGTTTCAGGACAGCCAAAGCGTGCTATCCATATCTCATAGAAAGCCTTCGCCACTGACTCTGCCGAAATATCTCGTAAAGGTTGTGCTTCTGGCCAGCGAGTGTATCTATCAACTGCTGTTAAACAGTATCTAAAATCATGTGAAGGCGGTAAAGGACCTATTAAATCAATGTGCACATGACTGAACCGTGACTTAGGTAATTGGAAATTACCTATGGGTGAAGATGTATGTCTGTGAATCTTTGACTTTTGACAAGATTGGCATGTTTTCACCCACCAGCGGCAATCTTTGCGAACTGAGGGCCAAACAAATCTGTCAGTTACCATTTTAATTGTAGCTTTCGCTCCGGGGTGGCTCATTGAATGAATGGAATCGAAGATGTGTCGTCGCAACTCCTTGACTACGAAAGGGCGAGGTTTCCGTAGAGTGACATCACAAAATATCAAAATGTCAGTACCTGGTATGAGCGTTTGCTCTAGCTTCAAGGACGAAGAACGATTTGAAAGGAGATCTTGTAGTTCTTCATCTTGTTTCTGGGCAAATGCTAACCGTTGTAAGTCCAATGGTGATGACACGGCTTCAACACGGGATAAAGTGTCGGCAGTAATATTATATTTCCCTGAAATGTGTCTAATGTCCGTGGTAAACTGCGACACAAAATCTAAATGATTAAACTGCCTCGGTGTACATTTCTGCCTATTATGGTGGAAAGAGAAAGTGATAGGCTTATGATCGGTGTAAATAACAAAATGTCTTCCTTCGATCATATATCGGAAATGTTTTACGCTTTCGTAAATTGAGAGCAGTTCTCGATCGTAAGCACTATATAACTGTTGAGCCTTATTTAATTTCTTTGAAAAGAAAGCTAGCGGTTGCCATACCTTATCCACTAACTGTTGTAATACCGCGCCCAAGGCTAAGTTTGAAGCATCAGTCACGAGGGCAAGCGGTGCATTTGCTACAGGATGTGCTAAAAGAGTATGCTTAGCAATACTATCTTTACATTTATTAAAAGCTTCAAGGAGAGTAGGTGTCCAGGTGAGTGGATGAGAGCCTTTGATTTTTGGACCAGATAACATCTCGTGTAGAGGGGCTTGGTCAGTAGCAGCATTTGGTATAAAGCGTCTATAAAAGTTCAACATCCCTAGAAATCTGCGGAGTCCATTTACAGTCTTCGGAGGTTCGAACTCCCGAATTGCTTTGACCTTATCGTCCAAAGGACGTGTACCATATTGAGATATATGAAAACCGAGGAAATCAAGCTCATTTTTGCCAAACTCGCTTTTACTTTCATTAATTTGAAGCCCGTATTTTTGAAGGCGTTTAAAAACTCGTTCCAAGTCCTCGAGGTGCTGGGTTTTGCTAGAAGAGTGAACTAAAATATCATCAATATATGAATAGCAGCAGTTTAAGCCTCGCAACACCTCGTCTAAAAACCTTTGGAACGTTTGGGCAGCGTTCCTGAGTCCGAACGACATAAAAGGAAACTCATATAAGCCAAATGGCGTTGTTATGGCTGTCTTAGATATGTCATCCTCGTGCACTGGAATTTGGGTAAAAGCTTTCACCAGATCAATTTTGGAGAAAACACTACATCCTGCGAGACGATGAGCATAGTCCTGAATATGTGGTATGGGGTACCTGTCAGGGATGGTGCGAGCATTAAGCGCTCGATAATCGCCGCAGGGTCTCCAGCCATTCTTCTTTGGAGCTAGGTGCAACGCTGATGCCCAGGGTGAATCGGAAGGTCGTGCTGTTCCTTCTCGAACCATGTCTTCAAACTGTTGCCTGGCTAATTTGAGTCGATCTGGAGCAAGTCGGCGTGGTCTGCAAAATACTGGAGGACCAGGTGTTGTATTTATGTAGTGAACTGTCGTATGTTTGACTTCACGTAAAACACCAGAAGGTCTACTTAAATCTGGATATTTTGCCAATAATACATGAAATTCAGTATTGCCTGAAATTGCCTTAACACTAGCCTGATTACTCAAGCCTAGCGTTCCGGGAGTAAATAAGTTGGTGAAAGTGTCATGAAGTCGGCCGTTTTTACAATCGACCAATAAGCCATAATGAGAAATGAAATCGGCCCCTATAATTGGATTGTCCACATTCGCGATTGTAAAATTCCACACAAAGTCACGTCTCAAACCTAGGTCCAAATGCAATGTTAAGGAACCATAAGTGTTGATTGCGGTTCCGTTAGCCGCAGTTAAAGTGTAATCAGCGGCTTCACGTCGGCGTGGTAGAAATCGACGAGGTAATACACAAAGGTCGGATCCTGTGTCCACTAAATAACGTACCTTTGTTTTTCTGTCTGTAATAAAGAGGCGACTTGTAACATTATGGCAGTCGTTCGTCGCGTCTACGTACTGCCGTTGAAGTTTAAAGATTTATAGTTACACGGTGAAGTACATTTCTTTGCTTTGTCACCAAAATTGTTATGGTACCAGCATATACCGGGCGTACGGCTTCGGCTACGCTTTTGGCTACGGTTTCGAGAGCGACGACGGTTTGGATGACGTCCCCGCGTATTTGAAGTCAGTTGTGCAACCTGTTGCTTTATCTCTGATTGTATGCGGGTAGTTATCAAATCGTCGATACGTCTTAACAAAATATCAAAATTATTACTAGACATACCTGCCGTTGCCATTTGCTGCGAGGGTAGTGTGGCCACTTCGCAAATTTTATCAGCCAGGTCGGCAAGGTCTTCTAAACAAGTTGAGGTTTGTGAGACAATTATGGCCTGAACATTTGGTGGTAAACGGCTGGCCCACATACTGCGTAGGAATTCGTCGGAGACACCGTCTGCTGCTAATGTTCTAAGATGTCTTAAAAATTGCGACGGCTTCCTGTCGCCCAATTCCTCATGGGAAAGCAACTGGGTAATTTGGTGCTGCCGAGAAATAGACAGGCGTTTTATTAATTCCTGTTTTAATTTTTCGTACTTACCCGTTGCAGGGGGATTTTTAATAATATCTTTAATTTCCTTGACATAGCGTTGATCCAACTGCGATACTATGTGGTAAAATTTTGTAGTATCTTCTCGAATTCCCGATATTGAAAATTGTGCTTCAGCTTGAACGAACCAGACTTCTGGGTCTTCAGCCCAAAATGGCGGCAAGCGAACGGAAACACGATCCACAGAATGACTTGCAGACGCAGCATCTTCAAATTCGTCGGTCTCAATTCTTTTACTTGTAGCCATACTCCGTCGTTTTAAGTTTTAAAATGCGTATAAATTCTTGAGGTCACCACTGTAGTGTTGCACGTGTAACTATTATAAATCAAAAGCTGGTTTACTATTTTACAATAATATAATTACTCTTCACGAAATATTAACAAAGTAAGCAGGTAGGCGCACGATATCGCGATGCAGTGTGTGTCGCGCAAGCCGTCGCGGCGAGAACCGGTGTGCCACACGTCCCGCGGCCCACCTCACCGACGACGCCTTCATTGCGCGATCCGCTTAGTGGTGGTCTGCCACAATTGTATAAGGCTGAAATTTGGAATAACCTTCTTTTTAGGTACACTTGCATAACGGTAAGACTTTCTAAATTGTAACATTCATAGATTTTAGTAAGCAACAAAAAAATGTCACTTTTCCGTAACGCCTATTTGTTATGAAGCCCTAGATATATACATATCCACTTGCGACGATTTTGACAAACAACTTTCCCTTCATCTACTTTCATTAACTTTCATTAACCTCCTCGTACGTTTATTTCAGATGCTTTTTCTTGACCACTTTTTAATACTTTATTAAGGCTTGAAAATTTTACTTAGAGAAACAAATATAATATGTTTCAGCATTTCAAGATCACATTATAATGGCTGTGTGCGCTTATTGCATATTAGTATACAACGGCTTATTCGTATTGCGGGAGATTTACAGCATTAAGGAGCAGAAATGGCATTATTTCGTGGATCCATCTAATTTTGTGTATTGGATTCTATACATCAGTACTGCAATGACTGTATTGCCAACCGTTACTGGATATTTTTCTGATACGCAGGTATGATTCAAAATACTCCACTCAAAATCGAAAGCAATAAATTTTAAACAACGCTTATATCTTTATCACGTACTGACAGTAAGTGAAAATAACGCGATGAAACATGCACACCGAGATAACAAATTGATAAAATCGACCAATCCGCCTCAGGCCTACCCTCTATGTATGTAACTTCTTTTTGGTCTTCTATTCTTCGGCCAATCGAAGCCCGCTGCTGGACGTGGGCCTCTCCAAGTCAGCGCCACACACCCCGATCTCCCTCCTTGCTCATCAGACCTTACCGTCGACCTTACGCAGGTCGTCGGTCCACCGGGCTGGAGAGCGTCCAACACTACGCAGTTTGGACAAGTTACAATAATTATTATACTAAAGTATTATAAATTAAAACAATAGTTACATTGTATTTTTCTTATATAGTACTTAAGACGAAGTAGATATACTGAGCCTAGATCATTGTCCTCTATGGGTATTGCTCAGAATGCTGGCTACGTAATGTTTTGTAATTAATTAATTTTTGTTTCTTTTTCAGCTCTCAGCAGCTGCGGTATCGATATTCATATCGTGGTTTAATTTACTTCTCTTGCTGCAACGCTTTGATCAAGTTGGAATATACGTGGTGATGTTCTTGGAAATCCTTCAGACTTTAATGAAAGTACTGATGGTGTTTTCGATCCTGATTATTGCGTTTGGATTGGCATTTTACATTTTACTATCTAAAGTGGGTTCTTCAACGGTATTTACCGCGTTCACTCATATATCAGTTATAAATATTCTTACACGCCTTAAATTTAAGATGCTTGGATCGTGTTGTTGTTTAAAGGTATATTGTAAATGAACATCATCTTAAGGAAAATATTCTTTAGGGCGGCTTGCATGACGCTCCTTAATTTTATTTAAAAAACTCTAAACGCATTTACCACCCACCACTTAAATACGATAAGTGTCTTGCACAACGCTAAATTTACTGGTAAATGCCTTTACAGAACTGTCAAAGTTAATCATCAAAAAATGGCTATTTAACTCCTTAAACGCGTTTAAACGTTGTCACTCGTATGTCTTTATGAAATTGTCACTTATAAAAGGTCAATTACAGATTGTCACTCGTATATGATTTGCTTTAATTATTTATCTCAATTCTAAATACCCATTATTCGTACAAACTAACATGGTAGCAGAGTAATAAAGTTAAGGAATTGGATCCAGTAAAGATATTTTAACTAGCAAAGAATGAATACAATATTCTAGCATTGTATTCGACCTGACGCTCACAATGGGTAAGGCGATCGCAGAGGCTTCAAGGTAAAAATAATGCACCTAGATGGTAACAATTATAAGCCTTGGCGGTATCGTATTGAGACAGCGTGCAGGGCAAAACCCGGCACTGAAGAAATTTTGCAAGGAAAACTTCAAAAGCCCGATGAGCCTGCAAAATCTGATGGTGCAGATGCTAAAGCTAAATATGAAATAAATTTACAACAATTTCTAAAAATTTACTGTGATGTGATCAACCCTGATGACGACATAAGCGCTAAAGAAGTATGGGATGAGCTAGAACGCCTATATAATGGAAGCAGTGAAGACAAACTTATGATCTTTGTCTACAATTCTTTGATTATAAAATGGACCCTGAACGTGAGATGGGAAAGCATATATCTTCTGCATTAAAGAACATTTTCAACAAATCTTTTCGTAAATTATATTCATTATTCTTTATGAAATTGTAAGTTATTAAAAAGTCAATTACAGATCGTGACTCGTATTTTATTTGCTTTATTTATCTCAATGCTAAATACCCATAAAATCGAAAATAAAACCGCACAGCAAAAGATCATTCTTCAGGTTGCTGCTAAAAATTCCGAAACAAACTTAACCAAACGAACAAAATTTCAAATGTCAATTCGAGATTGGCCAACTAAAATCCTTTTTACGCAGGAAATAACTAACATTTAAGCTAAATTCCGTGTGTTTGTTCGATAAAACGTACGGCCACGTGAAATGAAACACATCTGGCTGTTTTACCGATGGCATAAATACATTTTACAAAATGACATGGGAGAGTGCCTCGTGCAAGACAACGTAAATGCATTTACTATTAAACGCGTTTAGAGAGTAAAATAAAATTAACTAATTTTATTTAAAGACGATCGTTGTGCAAGCGGGCCTTAAACTCATATTCTAATTTTTTATCATAACAATCACCGGCTAGATTGGTTTTATTGCAAAATGTATGAAACGAGTCTGCAAATGTTGGTAACAATACAGGATGAAGTATCTTGACCTTTTCATTATAAAGGTCTTAATTATTAAATACCACAAAAACGTATTTACAAAAATCTATTTTGTTTTTAAATTTATTATATAATCATACATATTATTGATATATAGTAATTAAATATATCAAAACTGTTTTTATACAATGACAAATAGAAACCGAAGTGAAAACCCAATTAAATAGTAATTAATACTTTTTTTATCTTTAGCCATTAAAACCTAACAAATTATTTTTAAAAGAACTGAAAACTAGGTTCTGTTTCTGCTAACAAAATTTATTATGAGAATAGTTAATATTACATACCTTAGTGCAACAACAGAACAAGAATAATTTCAGATTTTAAACACATTACAAATACGTAGGTATCTATCCTGTTATAGCTGTTTGTAAAGTACTTTAATTATACATTATTATGTAAGTCATGTTATGTACGAGCGATCGTTTAAAATATAATAGATCCGAAGCCTTTGTAACGTGTTTAAAAACTGGCACGATATGTGGCAACTAATTCGAACCGCAATTAGTGAACTGCGCATTTTCTTTGAATAAAAAATCAATTTGCGGACAAATTGTCAAGCTGTTTTTACTATCTCTACATTTCCACATTGCTTACACTAATTACGTAAATCGCATAAACACCTACAAATCCCCCGCAAAGTGAAGGGTTCCTAATAGTTGACGAATTTTTTATTGTTTTTGTCATTTGAGTAAGGTGCCCTAAAAAGGGATTAATGGGAAATATCTCATACTTAACGTAGAGGGCAGAAAGTATTTCTAATCTCTATATTACTTAGTGATAGCCATTTCATAGTTAAAAGTTATAGGATAGGGGAGAACACCATTTTAACAATTTTGGAAATCATTATCTATCCATCTATTAATTTGAATAAAAGATCAGTAAGAACTGATTTTTCAATCATGTAATATTATCAGTCAGTATATATTATCAATCAGTATATATTTATTAACTATCGTTTAAATTATACCCTAAGTGAATGGAACAGTGAAACGATTCAACTATTTTATTCAAGCAAATGTCATTTTTAATTTATTCACATTATATTTTATTCGCAACCAATGCACTACTTACTCAGTTATCTAATCTAATGTGCATATTATTATAATTACCACGTGCTTACAACGGTGAAGGAACCATCGTGATGCAACCTGCACATCGAGATAACCGATGTGTCAAACATGCCAAGCCGCCTTGGACTAGCGTGGCGGTTATACTGTCCGATCCCCCTATAATGGGAGACCCTGAGCCTAGTAGTGGGAAATTTATGGGCTGATATATATATGTATATATTATAGTTTATTTAATTTAATTTAACAACCTACCTATGTCGCTCATGTTATAAGCATAAAGGCCACCCTTACGTTTATATTTCTAGCAGTTTCATCTAGTCTAATTGTAGCCTAGTCTAGACAGAGTAGTTTCTAAGAAAAACGATTGTAACGTGAACACAGGCGCACATGACGAAAAGAGTTCTATTTTTGTCAAAGTGGCTAATTGAAATATTGGATAAAAGTTGTTTGTTAATTAATATAATGCCCAATTTATCTCTTAGTATCTGATTAAATTCACTTTTGCTCACGTGGATTTTAGTTGCCGCAGATCAGAAATAATTGCTCGCGTTTATGTTTTCATGTAATCATTATTTTGTTTCTTGTTAATTGTTGCTTTGCATATATAGCTCGCGAAAGATGTTTGCTAAGCGAATATTATTTGCCCTGAACAATATTGTAATGTTATGTTATTATAATGTTTGTGTTTGCATAGTAGAAAAAAAATAAAGGAACACATGCAGAATGAATTGTTTAAGTAAACTATTATGGCCGAAAAATACTTAAAAGAGTACTGGAGTCAATTTTGATAAGAAATAAACTTAAAAATCCACCATTAGTTTGACATTTGACTTTCCTTTATAGAAATTCTTTATAAGCTAGACTGTGCTGGTGTAAAAATACTGCCTGCTTTCTAGAAGTGACAACTTCTTATGGGAGGGTAAACCGCTTCGTTACGTAACGCGTTACGGCGCCAGCCTGTTTGGCTTCCCTTTCTCTCATATTAGATTAATTTAAGTTATCATTTCTGTCGTGCGTCCCGAAACGCACACCGTATTTTTTATTTTACCAAAATCAGCCGTCAAAATCGATTCCTGACTATGGCAATTGATTTTTAATTAAACAATCTAATAATACCGCTTTAGACCTATGAAAAGTAATTGTATAACAACTTTTATATAATTTTAAATAAATATAGCTAGACGTGTTGCTGGGGAGTTTCCTACCGCTTCTTGTACTTTAAACAGCAAACAGCAACAACACGTTGAGAAGCGGTGTACATAGGAAGTAGATTTAAATTTTGACTTATATGTATGACCTTTATAAAAGAGTTTTCCAGTGGAAATTATTTTGAATACAAACTTTTGAATTTAAATTTAGGGTTTATCAAGTAAGTAAGTTAAGTATTTTTCGCTATATCTAATAGTTTTGGACTTGGCCTGGGAGGCCCACTTGAATGTTTCACACTGTGTATTTATATTACTTATTGTTTATGTTAAGTTTCAAAATTAGATAATTATGTATGGTATTTTACTAACTACCAACCTAATAATTGTCAGTGAAGATAAGTTCTATCATTACACAAATTTTTTTTTGGTTGTTTTGTTTTTTTAACTCCAAATCCATCTCGTTCCATCCCGAATCATTTAAACCTGAGTCGTACTGTTCCGTTCCTTTTTCTCATTTCCCTCTCCCCTCTCTCCTCTCCTCTTTCCCTCTATTGCGATCGTTCCACTGCATTACTTTATATTCATTTCTTGCCGACACAGAAACTCTATCATATATATTTAGTACTAGAGCAAAATATCTGCATATGTGTATTACTGAATCTTTCCGCACGACTTCGCTCGCGTAAGCCATGTATATGTTTTTGTATTTGTGCATGTGAAAACTAATTAATGTTCATAGGTAGGTACGATGTCTTTTATGATAATCCTCCTTTTGGCATTATTTTATGTTTTTCATTACGTATAGATCCTTACTGGATTTTATGTAAATCGATTCATTGACAAGGTTGTAAAAGAAGACATATAAGGAAAACTATTTTATTGTTGCCACCCCAGTACAAGGATTGGCACCTTATTATTATACTTATTCAAAACATTAAGACATAGTAATTATTAATTATTTTGTAGTCATATAATGGCAATAATAATATTATTGTATGAGTACAAAGTAAAAAAAAAAAACTTTTTAATGTCTTGAATAAATAAATTGACTTGGTGCCAATCATTGGATGTGGTTATTGAAATAACGTTATAGCTTACCCTTAATCTACATCATATAAAACCCAGTCACTTTCACATTTATAACTAGAGATGTTTCCCCGCGGCTACGCCGCGTGAGATACCCTAAGTGATACGTAGCTCTGTTACTCACATAAAGAAATTAATTCGGTGTGTAATATATAAAAACCTTGAAAACTTTAGTTTCTTATTGAATTCACTACAATATCAACACGTAGATGTTTCACTTCAATAATTAATCAAGAATATTCATGTGCTATTTGCATGTTGACTATACTCTTAATAATTTCTCTCATATAAAAAAGCTCTAATATTCTAGCGCCCGTGCTCCATCTGGGATAGCGTTTGTGATTGTGGCCATTGTGTCTTGTTTATAGCATTAGTCTTATTTAAAGCTATAATGACAAGCTACTCATGTACAGTATTACTGTTAATTTTTAATGTCATTAACAATTAACTTTATCCTAGATGGAGCAGGGACATAATAGAGCTGCTAATACCGGACTTAATTCTTTGATATTGGCATATTTATAATCAAAGAGCAGAGCCACGCCTAAGTTTTATTTTCCAGGGCCACCACCTGTCCTTTAGCACCGTCCCTATATCTTTGATGCGAATCTTTGCAATGATGCTGGGAGAACTGGATTTCGTTGGAACTTATGTACAATCGTATTACAATCCTGAATCTGATACTCTACTGCTGTTTCCAATATTGACCTTCCTAGCCCTTATTTTGTTCATGGTGCTAATGCCAGTACTTTTGGTTAATTTGCTCATCGGTCTGGCTGTTGGCGATATTGAGAGCGTGAGGAGGAATGCGCAACTGAAGAGATTGGCCATGCAGGTAATGCTCGGGTTTCACCTGCAATAATGTTATGGTTATTGACATTAATTTTATGCCGCCTCTACACGTTAGCCAACATTGTGGCGAACGGTTATGGCCAATACCTATGGCTATCGTGTAGAATGGGGGCTTTGTGCTTACTTGGTAGGTATTGGAGTAATGGCCCACAAGTTGGCGCGAGATCCGTGTGGTGTCGGTTTTTCACAAAAGATCAAAGGGTTGTGGCCGAGTAATGGCCGGCGCATCTACACGTTGGCCGCCAATTCAGTTTTCTTTGAGGTCCCTGAGTGAGCGCACGCACTTGTGATTTAAATACGCTTCGTAAATTTGTAATTGAATTGCAACTAGTTTCACACAAAATGTCAATGATCAACGAAGAAACGTTTCGCTTCATAGAGCTTTACCAAGCAGAAAATTGTTTGTGGAACTCAAGGAACACAAATCACAAAAATAAAACCATTGTGACCACCTTCTTTTTTTTCATTTCTTTTTAGTCACCCTTTCATTATACAGACTCACATAGTAGCGGTATGCTGTAAATATATAAACCGCAGCAGCCGTTATTGCCTCAATGTCCATATTTATTTTATTATACATCCGCACAATATTGGTCTAAACCGAAGCAAACTGAACGACCTTCCAACGTGTGGACGCTATCACAAACTGTTGGCTATATCTTTACCACGCCATTGGCGACAATGTTGGCTAACGTGTAGAGGCGGCATTAGTATAAGTACATACAGGCCTTTTTTTGTCACTTCTTTTTTGGGGGCACGCTAATTCTCGAAAGTTGTAAAAAACGTATTAAAAAAAATCCATTTTTTTTAAACGTCATCAAAAATGGTTGGTTGTCATTATTTAGTTTTTATGACAATTTTTCGTTTTTTTTTAAATTTCCTTTAAAGGCACTGCGTGTCTCCGCGTGCCCCCACAACAAAGCCCTGAGTACGAGTACATACATTATCTGTCAATATTTATTATCATTAACAATTAATAACAATATCGCATCACAAAAACTCCTCTCGTTTGTTTGTTCACGGTTAATATACAAATCTTTTTAATCGCTTGTAGTACAGGGTGGCGCAATAGAACGTGCATATTGCATCATCTTTTTTTCGCGGGGTAGAAAGTGCGCGGGCGGGGGGAGCCTGCATCGTTGAGTAGGCGGGCTCATGGAGTTTTAGTCACTATGAGTCACTGCGACGGGAAGCGTCGCGCATTTTGCGTGCGCGCATTTTACGAGAACTCTCGTTCATACATCGTTACTAGGCGTTTATATTGTTCTGAATATGGACTACGGCAAATTAGTGAAGCTCCGAGTGCTAATTTAATTAAAATATGGGTACAGCGTTTTGAAGAGACTGGTTCAACGTTTAAACCACAAGCAAAAGGTCGTCCAAGAACATCTAGGACCGACGACAATATTGAGAGTTATGCAGTCTGTACGAGGAGATCCACAAATGTCTACTCGCAAGAGATCGTCTGTCTTACACTTATCGCGACGAAGTTTGCAACGAATTTTAAACTTGGATCTTAAACTGCATCCTTACAAGCTGCAGTTAACACAAGAATTGAAAGAGTCTGACTTCGGAGCAAGGCTCGCATTTGCTAATGAAATGCTTAATCGATTTTCCAATTTTGACAATATCCTTTTCTCAGATGAGGCCCACTTCCATATCAATGGGTTCGTAAACCGTCAAAATTGTCGTTACTGGAACAGTGAGAATCCCAAACTCAAGCACCAGAAACCACTGCATAGTCCTAAAGTGACAGTATGGGCAGCAATCTCTGGTAGAGGAATAATTGGACCGTTTTTCTTTGAAAATGCGCGGGGGCAAAACGTCACTGTTAATACCGAACGCTATGTTGCGATGTTGGAAGGTTTTTTGGCTCCAGAGCTTGAAAATTCAAGAATAGTGAATTCTAGGACTTGGTTTCAACAAGACGGAGCTACCTGTCCCACATCAAATGACTCCATGGCGGTTGTGAAACAGATGTTCCCTGGCAGATTGATTTCGAAAAGAGGTGATATCCCATGGCCCCCACGTAGTCCAGACGTGACGCCTCCTGACTTTTTTTGTGGGGATACCTTAAGAACAAAGTCTACAGCAATAATCCGAAAAACATCGATCAGCTCAAGGAGAATATCCGTGGTGAAATGGCAGCAATTACACCAGCATTACTGAAGAATGTTTTCAATAACTTCCGTTTGCGATTAGAGGAGTGTCGTCGTAGAGAGGGTCATCATTTAGACGATGTTATTTTTAAAATTAAACTTCAGTTATTTCTTAATACTACCTCAGTTTTATTTTAACTATACCTTTTGTATTTATTTTTTAATCAATATTTTAAATATGCACGTTCTATTGCGCCACGCTGTATATTGCTAATGTAACAATATGTATGTAAGAAAAAGAAATCTGTTAAAGCATGCTGTGCTCTTACGAAATACGAACGCATGTCATCGTTACAACATGACTATTAGGCCATTGAACTGTAAAACAATTTATTAAAAATAATGTTTACGAGAATAAGAACCTCATATTATTTCGTGTTTAGGTGGTTCTCCATACCGAGTTAGAAAGAATACTGCCAACGTTCATTTTGAGGAAAGTCGATAAGAATGAATTAATTGAGTACCCGAACAAAAAGAAATGTAAAATCGGCTTCCTTGACCTGATTTTGCGTAAATGGTTCTGCAATCCTTTCTCAGATGACGGTTAGTATTATTTAAAAAAAAAACATGATTTCACAAACAGGCAAACGGCCCACCTGATGGAAAGCGGTTACCATCGGCTATGGATATTTATATCTTATGTCAAATATTACCAGGAATAAAGCAAATGAAATAATAGTAAGACATACACAATAAATTGAATTGCTTTTTAATCCATAATTAATACGCCATTTGACTTGTCAAAGATATGACGTCTGTATTCCGTCCTTCGCCCTTAATGACAGGGCCCCGAGTATATATATATATGGCCTAGCCCTTCCGCTGGCCCTGGCAGGCGGTGGCCCATCGGCCTCATCCACTGCCGTGGACCTACTTCTTGGCCCCTGACTTCTTGATACTCTCATTGCGTGGGGCGGCACCGGGAGCTTGCAGGACTCAAGAAGTATTCTACTTGGTATTGCAGGCTATAACAACATTCACAGTCCTGCATTACACGATGGACTAATATGCATAATAATGTTTCAGTAGATCCTAATGAAATGAAAGTTGATAGTCTAGTGAGACAAAAATATTTTTAACTACAATACGTCTTTTAATTGTATAGACTAATGGTCTTAACTTACTACTTTCGCATAAATCCTTTGTGACTTCGGCGTTTTCGTAGGTGAAAAAGTATCTCAGTCAGTAGTACTATAAAACTATCTCAGTCACTACGCTGTTGTCTTGATGTTTCAGCTGGCTTAGATTTGATATTGGAAAGCAACGAAGACTACATAACAGATCAGATTGACAAACAAAAACGAAAAATGCGAGAAATGTGCCAACTCCTGGAACAACAGCACACACTGGTTCGTCTAATTGTGCAGGTATGTAATGTACTTAATAATATATTTTTACCAACTTCAAAAGGGAGGAGGTTCTCAATTCGTCTGTATGTTTTTGCGTAGGTTCCTTACTCGATTCTTCGTCAATTGGGAACCGATTTTTAATATTTTTCTTTTAATCGGAAATGTCGAATTGGTCCCATTGTCACCTTATCAGGATCTGATGACATCAGCAGAGAGGCAGATGACCCACCTGATCGAAAGCGGCTACCATCACCTATAGACATTTGTAACACATGTAGAGGCTGCCAATGTGCTGCGCTCTCTAAAAAGAGATTGTAACCTGGCCACTAATGCCGGAACACATCTTAAGCTCGTTATGGCTGCATGCTCTAGACAGGGGGTGGCAGGCTTGCCAGGCGGGCGAATACCCTGCCACCTAGCTGTAGGTTGTTTTGTTGCCTATTACGACGACCACCCGACCACTTGAAATTGTATTCTTTCTCCGACGGACAATATATGTATAAACCTCCCTTGAAAAATTATCTAACTAATGATGAAAAACGCTTAAAAATTCGTTTCGCGGTTCAGGAGTTATCGGTTATATAGACAGACAGACAGATGCGGAAATCAACTTTGTTTTATTCTATGTAAATATTAGAATTGAGAAAACCAATATTTTTCTAGAAAATGGAGATAAAAACCGAAGCGGACGACGTGGACGAAGGAGTGTCTCCTAATGAGACCAGGGTGGTCCCCAGGTGGTCTTCCCCCAAAACACGTAACAAGCTTCGAGCCGCGTCCTCTTTCAACAGAGGCGGCTAACTAGTGCGCCAGCGTCGTCTCTACGCGCTTCAAGAAATACAGAACTTTTAAAGAGTTGCTAAGCAAACTTGTAAAACTAAAATAACAAGTGGGTTTGAGAAGTGTCTAATTTTGGTGATTTTACTAGTCATGATTTATTTTACCAATAACCATCGTTATGTCTTTCTAATGTTCCTGCGCCATAATTAATATTGGTTGGTGACCATTTCGCTGTAGCGATAGGCCTAATGCGTTATTTGTGATGCGACGTTATAAATGAAGTTTAACAATAGCAATGTAGCTTATCATTAACTGCGTTATTTTTCAAGCTATAAACAAGACGCATTTGGCCACAGTCACTAACTATAATATTATCCCAGATGGAGCAAGGACATAGCATATAAGCCGTATAGAATCCCGAGCAGTTAATTTATTATATATTCGAATACTCATACTTGTCAAGAATGAATTTTAATTATAGTATTAAGGTACTTGCAATTGCATTTTCATATACACATGAACTGGTATTATAAAACAAAAACTGAACATAATAATGTATGTATTGAAAGACATATGATAATGTCATATGTAAATAAGATGTATTGATAGGATTTTTACGTAATAGCAATCTCGGTTTAACAATGATACTTATGTTTGACTTTTGCGACAGTTTGAGCAGTATTGATTCTTGAACGAAATGTACTTAAAAGTTTTGGAAACTAACCGGAAACCTAAAATAAACCCTATAGAGGCTAAATATAAATTTTAGTTGTAGTAATAAAAATGATACTGACTAGTTGATAGTAACTAGTTTATTTAAATTTATAAGTTGAATATAGCTAAAACGAAATACACACCAAAGTCACCGACATAATCCGGCGGCCTAAAAGAATCATTTCAGCAACATGCGCTCGGGTGTGCTGCCCGCCGACATTTGGCGGTTTGTGTACGCATAAGCATGGAAATGATTGCTACTTTTAATTCATATTCATTGGATGAAATTTAAAAAAAAATCACAATGATTTCACATGTGAAATTTCACTGGCAATGATTTTTGAAGCTTAAAATTACCACAGCGTCACACGTTCCGTATGCTATTAAAAATGAAATATGAACTATAATTTATAATCACTACGCATGCTACTTTCGAATCGAATGACTGACCCATTTCCTAAACAACTGATTTTGAGATTATTCCAAGGAAAATAATACTTTACAAACCGTAATTTAAAATCTATTTTTAATACTCTCATAAGATATTCAAGATTCTTCCGTATAGTACTTAAACGGAGCACCAATGGCGCTACGCACTTCATGCTACTTCGTAGTCGTACACTTAGCGACTTAGCGGCGACGAATCAGCAAAATATAGTTTATTCATTCTATCACGCCCGCTCATTCGTCCCTACTCGCTCGCTCTCGCGATTTCATTACCTGTGACATTTCACAGACCAAATGAAGAGAGGTAGCAGATGCGATGTATGAAATTGCATTTCATATGAAATTTCGCATGCTACTTGTGAAATGTTCCATGCCTAGTACGCAAGCGCTCAGTCCCGGCGACACTCAAGCTGTAGTGACGTACTGTATTTTGTGTTCTTCATCTCGAGCTGCCAACAAAGTTTTCCGACTTGCAATTAGTGGAGCCGCCAACTAGCCAATAAAAAGGTGCGACATAGGTCGCGGCCGCTTTGGTGTGTATTGCGTTTTATATAGAAGTAGTATAAAGCAAGGCAAGGACAGGTTTACATCAACGAATGTTTTAGTATCTTTAATTTAGACTTATATAAGTTTTAGATTGATACAGTATTTATAAAACGCATATAGTCATTAGGATTTAAATTATAAATATTTTTTAATTTAATTTTAATGAATTCCTAACAAGAGATCTCAAGAAAAGGAGACTTTCATTAATTTTCCAGTGCTCAGTCTTGTGTTCTCCACCAAAGTAGATTATTTATTTAATCTTAGATTTTTATTCGCTAACCACCATTAGTCTAAGTCGTGAGTTTATAGTATTAAATAGAAAGCATATAAACGTCAGTATATTTGTATACATCCTTTCAATTATACTCCGATATTGTATAAATCTATATATATATATATATATATATATATATATATATATATATATATATATATATATATATATATATATCTGTAAAACTAGAAAACGGCTGGACTGATTTGGTTAATTTTGGTTTTAAATTATTTATGGAGGTCCAGGGAAGGTTTAAAAGGTGAGCAAATATGGAAAATATGCGTCGGTCACGGGACCGATGGTTTATAGAGCAGACGAGTCTTGAAGTGGAGACTGCGTCTCGATAAGCGTAGTGTCGGACGCCTTCCAGCCCGATGGAGCGACGACCTTGAAAGAAGACCGATGGAAGACGGAAGACTGGCAAGAGTGGGACCGACTTGTAGAGGCCTACTTCCAGCAGTGGAGTGTAATTGGCTGACGATGATGTATGTTTTCATTTTGTATTTGCATTATAAATCAAAATCCACATTCAATATATTAATCATTACAATATAATGTAATTTCGGACCTAATATTACTTATACTAATATTAGTAGATACATTATTCATGTTTAATATTAGTATTAAAAGTCAAAGACATAATTATATAGGTATAGGTATACCTACATGGATAGACTCGATACCTGAAGATTGTTTCATATTCTTAAATCACTTTTATCAACCAAAACATTATGTATGTACTTATTAACTCATAGTTTTATTGGGTATATATCAATTTCATACTATAAATATTTAGATACAGTATGTTGTTAGTTTGTACTAGAATCTATATCAAAGTTCCTGTTGCCTTATTGTAATTGGCATATAATAAGGAAATAGTAACTTGGTGTAAATTCGTATCTTCAATTATTCATACATATAAAATATAAGTATGTTTTAAATGTAATTATATATAGAAAAGGTATATTAATTAATTTCTTGTACCGCTCCCTTTTTATCATATGGCCCAAAACTTTGTAAACGTATTTTAAGAAAATCGTCCGAGAATTTCAACCAATTTTTGGTTAGCGATTATTATTAATCATGACTATATTTACAATTATACTAATATTTTTATTTATTTGTAAGTGTAATCGTGTATTTAAGTACAGTCAATTGATAAGCAGTGATGCTGTCCGAATTGTTAAATAAGTATAACCTGAATTTTAGAATGAGAAACGTTTGGAATTTTTGGAAAGTGCGATGTTGAACTGTTTGACTGTACATATTTATTCATTAGAATTAAGCAATTGCCATGTGTTTTACTCAATATAAACTATAATCGTACGATGTCATAATAATCATTGATGTTTTAGAAGTGATTATTTAGTAGTACATTAATCTCCTTAAAATATATGTATAAGAAATACGTATAATGTAGATTGGTAAGTGTTAGTAAAACTAACTCTTCTCTATGATAAATATTCAACAGGCGCGAACACATCACACACATAATTATACGCGTGTGTTCATTTGAAAATCGTTTAAATTTATATTGACTATCGAAGACATGATAGGTCCTTAATAGTCAATGTATCGAGGTCTATTGTGATGTAAATAGGTTTCTTTGGACTCCGCTACGTTATGTAATACGTATTGTATTATATTGTCGTTGCATACTTGAAATCTTATTAGCTGACCCAGCAGACATAGTCCTGCTCAAAAAAAATATTTAGAACCCGATTACAATTCCACCAACCGGGTCCAGTTGTGAATCTAAACCATCCCAGGACCCGCTTGAGAATTTATAAAAAAATCATTAAAATCGGTCCCGGTTGGAGCCGCTTGGTTGGATTGAACAAAAATTCACACAAAGCTTTTCTGTTGCAACAAACTACCAGAGATTAGTTTTTGTTTGAAAATAAAGTAATAACGAGTTCAAAATATTAAATTCTTAGCTTAGCTTTTCATTTAGTAAAAAAAAGATTTGATAAATAGAAAAGGTAAGTTTTTGCTGAACCACAGCAGACAGTCTTACGGCCCAACTGTGATGGAAAGAGCTTACCGTCGCCTATGGACATTAGCATTACTAGAGGTGCTGCTAATGTGCTATCGGCCTTGAAGGTGAAACTGGAACCTGGCCACTGACGCCGGAACACAAATCAAATTTGTTACGTTGGCATACTCGAGACCAGAGGTGGTAGCCATCCAGTCAGGCAAATGCCCTACCACCTTGGCTCACAGCCAAGGTGGTAGGGCATTTTGTGTTGTTTTGTGTGTGTTGTTTTGTCGCCTCTTATGACAGGCCGCTCGGCCGCAGGAATTTGTATTTTTTCACCTTTCCTTCAAGAAGGATAGAAGTTACAATTTCTTAAAAGATTTTTGCGATTTCTAACTGATTTACTAGACCAACGACGGTTGGTCCGACAGCAGTTTTTCTCACTATTAGAGACAGGACTTCAAAATATTTTTATATAATATTTCCATACAAAATGTACGGGAAAAGGTATGAATAGTCGCCTACGACCATTTTCGTGTAGCTGCAATGGTTAAGGTACTTCCCCTAATTGTCCCGCTAAAAGTTTCGCCTCTATATAAAAATAAAGCAACTTTTTCAAATAAACTAAACTATTTAACTTGATAATAATCTTCATCCATCATATTATTTAGTTATTAAAAATGTTTAAATTTCTTTTTTGTCATTTTAAAGGGCTTTTAATACAATTGTATTAGTTATAAAAGTACTAAAATCTTTTATGTGTAGGTCAGGTATACGGGACATTTTAATTAACAATAAAATGTTAGCTGATAGGAAATATTTTTAAGGCTGGACGCAAAAGGACCATCGACCACAGTCACCGGTGGTCAGTGACAAGCTGTTTACCTTTTTCATATAATTATTTTGTATACTCGCCGCATAAGAGTGGCCGATGATGACCACGCGCTACATCAGTGGTTGCCAGCGCTACTTGCAGCCGCTACAAGCCACACAAGACGCCTATTTTTATGGTCCATGGTCTACAATGATTTACAAATATATTAAGAACAGCCCATAAACCTCACATTGCTCGGGCTCGGGCCCCCCACTACAAAGGAACGGACAGCATACCCGCCACACTTATTCAAGGTGGCTCGACAGGTTTTATACATCAGTTATCTCGATATACAGGTTTCGTCACGATGTTTTCCTTCAAATTGTTAGCACGCATACTCGCCATTCCGCCCCTTCTATATATATACCCAACAAGATAGTCAAGTCTCAATGGATATTTATTTACACATTTGATTGTTGGAGCACAATTTCCGAATTGTATCGTGAGACTTCACAGCAAAGAGCGGGCTATAAATTGTGGCGGTGTCCGACCACCGGTGGTTGTGGTCGGTAGCCCGTTTGCGCGCAGCCTAAGCACACGTTACATACTTTAAACAAGTAATATGATTATAATTAATATGATTATGAAGTAATAGGTGGGAGGTTTTACTAAGTATGGGTATACAAATTCGCCATTCAAATATCAAAAAAGAACTCATTTTGACAAAATTGTTATATACATTTCAAATATACAACGACAATATATGATTTTATAACACTTTATAAAATACAGTATTTTATGTCTCTATAACAATGTGTATTTCATTAGGTTAGATTGTGTGTTTTAGTTTTTAATAATTGATTGTCTTGCTGTACAAGATTTATCATCTTCTAGACAAGAATACCAATTTATTTACTTAACTGTGTATGTAATAAATACTGTTAGTAAATTACTATTGTTAAAAAAATTCTAATTATTTTTGTATCCACAAATATTGTGTTTTTGCTTGTTATGACAGATATTTATTAGTGTAAGCGCCGATATTTCAATGACCAGATAAAAGTTCTTCTACAGAATAAAACACAACATAGAAAAATTAAAATCACAGTTGCATGCATAAAACACTTGAATTGTGTCACTTTTGAATTTAATCAGGTTATAACTTATTCGACTGATAACTTTTATATAGTGATTGAAAAATCGGCCCTAACAAATTTATCTTCCTAAAAGGACTTAATTATTTCCATTTGATAGCTTTTTATTATGAAACAAGAATCAACTACAAAAGACAATCGACGACATAAACCTAACTTTGTAAAGATCCTAAATCTTACATAATTGGCGTCGCAGTAGTATCATTATCGAAGTTCGAAGTGTTCATAATATATGGGTGTACCCGCGGCCTTTACGCGGGTCATCCTTTAGTAAATAACCCTAGTTTATTTATAAAACAAGTATTCACACAGCTTACATTGCATTACATTTTTAACTAGGCGCTATTCGTCCCAGAAAAAAATCGTAAAATATATTTCAATATCCAGGATAAAAAGTATTCAAACTAAAAAGTTTTTATTCAAAACAAGTTCCACTGGAGTACGCTTTTTTAAGGTTTTAAGTCAAAATTTACTTCCTACTGTATGTACACCGCTTCGCTTCGTGTTATTGCTGTTAAGGTAAAGAAGCGGCAAGAAAGTCCCCAGCAACACATCTTGCTAGAAACAAAATTTCTATATATTTTTTATTCTGTTTACAAACTATTTTTTATAAATTTATTCTAAATCAATTCTTGGTATGAAGGCTACATTTATACCAAATTTCAACAAATACTGTCGAGGAGTCTCTCCGTCAAAACCTAACAGACAGAAATAGTTACTTTGGTATTTATAGTATTAATGTCATTTAGTATGGATCTATGGATCTTTTTTTTTTGCCCTGGAATTCTTATACATACATATTGTCACGCCTGATCCTGACAATGACGATCCGCACAAACACTTTTCACTTTATCAACTTGCATTAATATCTTCATACATACATGCTTATTTAAAGTGTTTTTCACATAACCTTTCTTTGATCATTTAATTTGATCATTGTAAGTACGTCATGGTCGACCGGCACCGACTCTACCACTCACGTTACTGTCTTAAACTTGTTTTGTGATTCTGCTTTTAATTCTCTCTACATGCCCAGACCACCTTAACATTTCTTTTTCAACTTGTGTCACTACATCCTCTTCCAATCCACAACGTTCTCTTATAACACTGTTTCTTGTCATATCACCTTAAATATACTTCTCAAAGCTCTCATTTCAACTGCGTTTATGCTACTTTCATGCCTCTTCTTCTTGAAACTCTTACTCGTACGAAACACGATCAAGTCAAGGCTAAGCGTTTCTCGCTGGTATTCCGTTAACGTGATATCACTGATCGAGCTGGCCCTAAGAGCTGTAATCAAAATAATTAGTCTACGGTTCTACCACATCAAAGGATTTAGGAGCTTTTCAAGGTTTTTTTAGGCGGTTGTCATGTATATATAATATTCAAGTTCAACGCAATTTCTATACTAATTAATTTTAAAGTGAATAGTTACTGAAATTATAGCTACTGTTATTCTTGAAATCTTGTATTGCGTCTGGTATAGTATATATATAGTATGATATAGTTCTAAGATTTTGATGAATATTCACTATTGAATAAATGTATTGTTGTAACATGTTTACTGTAGTAAATAATTGGGTGGCTTGGTTCTTAAAAGGAAAATGTTTGGAACGATTAGTACTGGAGTCGGAACTATTTAATTAAATTCTTTAATGTATACAAATACTTAGTTTCCGATGTTTTTCGATTAATTATTATTCTTTTTCTATTTTATTTTAACTGCCACTTTTAGACCTGCGTAATTATCCGTTCACTTTAATTAATAGTTTCCATGAGCACGGAAGCTCATGTGGCCATTCAGATCTTCGTCTCGTCATTATAGCGTTGCTTGCATAAAGTTGAACGTAGGCAGTAGGCAGGCTCTAAGTACATTATTATTGCCAGTTTATTCTACGGTTCTATCTAAAGCTATCTTACTGTTTTAACTCTGGTCAAATTTTCCTGAGCACAATATGTGATTAAAAAAGTCCAAATTTTTTCGATTTTTCAGAAACTCCTATTTAATTTTACTTCAAACTATCTATGTATTAATGTATTGCATCTATATTCCACATAAAAATAATATTACAAAAGAAAAAGAACACTAGGGTATATGAATCTACGAAGTAAATTTCAAAGCGTTGCCTTGTTAGTTTCTCTTTGATACTAGATGTCGCTATCATTTCGTACTTTTTTGTACGTATAATCAGTGTAATCTTATTGATTTACTTCTGACACATATCTACTTGTCTCCAGACTAAATTTTTACTAGTTTGATCTAAAGTATGTATATTTTATAATTAATAAAATGTTAGATAAAAATTAAATGGCGGTTTTCTATATCAAAAGGCGGGAGAAAAATAACTGGTAGCGGCCTCTCACATTATTGTTAGGGATATTGTCATTTCTAGTATTTTTATTCCATGATGTTTATAATAAATTTGTCAAAAAGGTATGGTGATACAAGAGTTATGTATTTTTGGAATGTATCGTATTATAATGCTGGTAGATAGGTATTGAATGTAATGTAGATTAGTTATTTGTGAATTGTTCGTATAAATATTAATCACATCTGGTTTGTTGTCGTATGAGCTGTGTTATTCTAACAGGAGTCTCTACATTAAATAATTAAGGACATAATATGATATACACAGGCTTAATAGCGTCTAGCTTATAAGACGTAAACACCTAACAAATATTAACTTTCCATTATTACTAATAAGCGTCGACCAAACTGATGCGAATCCCGCGCGGCAAGGGACAGGTTTGTCTTAACTATATTGAGCGCTGCTGTGCGAAAATTCGCTTGCACCTCTCTTATCAACGGTAAACAAATGCATCTATTTTTATTTTTCATGGTTTTCATGGTTAAAATTCCCTAGCATTTTTGGCAATAACCCTTATATAATTGCCTTGTGCGCCCGTCCGTTTGTTTGTCGGTTTTCACTCTTCTCAGAAACTTTTGTTTTATATGGACGTTATCTACAAAAGTTATAGTCAGGTTTTTAAGAGAAAACTGCCACCGCATCGTTTTCTATTTTTATTATAGCGATAGTTTTGTTACTAAATAAAAGTAAGTCACCCAAATTTTCAGCTTTTTATCCTGAATAGTTTTTGTAAAAAACCCTATCTTTTGGGTTTTTTTTCAATAGTAAAATTACTAAGTAATATTAACATGGCAATTTCTAAAAATATTTTTATTACAATTCCTCAATAAGTGAACAGAGTATTATTTTTATTTGATAATTGTAAGACACTAAACCTAATTACAAATTAAACTATACCATAAATAAATTTATACTTACAAAACTGCATACCTTTCTCTAAAAATAAAAAAAATTACTCCAAGTCGCTGTCGGCGGGGAGCGTGCCCAAAATGCTGGCCGTATTTAAACAATCGATAACAATAGTAAAACTTCGTTTCTCAAACCAATTAATTAATTCTCTATTACGAATCAAAAATTATAATACGAGGATATTCACATTGTTTGAGATGCTAATCGAGTGTGTGAATCGCGTCTCGCGCGGTGATAGCGTGAGTTTGATCAGAGCTTTACAAAACTTTCCATGGCATGAAAACAACAAAAATCCTTTTGTTTGGGAATTTATCCATAAGAGAAATATCCAACGTGGCCATAATCCAGCCATTAGTAGAGTTCAGACTCATATCGAATAACACGTATTAGCAATATTATTAACATAAAATTTACGCGCAGAAGATTTGCCGATGATTATCTATGATCGCGACTTGCCCTGGTCTAAATAGTAACAACTAGATATTTGGTGAAGTAGTAGGGGTGTTTGACAACAAACCTTCTGCGTTTATCTTTAAGTTACCAATAAATATTGGTAATATAATGTATTGGTAAGTGTAGACGTTGAAACAAGATAATCTTAAATCATTGGTGTAAAGATTTTCGATATGCGTCATCATCAAAAAGAAGAAGAAGCAGAAATAATAAGCTGGATAATATTTTAATTTTATGAATATTTTACTTAAAATAGTTATAATGTGTCAAACGGAGACTCCTGCCATATGGATTGTATGAACATCTTTGAAATAAAGTTTTTAACAATGTGATTTCTGTTTCATTTATTTATATATAAGAAAATGCGTTTAATTGTTATTTTATTGAATATCTCACTACAACTCTAATATTTCTAAATTTTCATAGTACTTTTGGCAAAAACAGAGTCCTTATTAAATCGTCCTGCCCATTTGTCTTTGTACCTTAGTCATTTTTCTTAGAAATTAAGTTACTGTGTCTATATAGACAAAAATTAATAGGAAGGTAGGTATATTACATAGGGTGCTAGAAAATGTTCATTACATTTTCTAATACACCTACGACGTCTCCCGAACCTTTAGTCAAATCTTGAACAATATTTTTTCTTTAGAACAAATGAATATTTCAGTCATTAAAATTGTATCCCTTCTCACCCCTGTAACTGATAAACTATGAAGTAAAACACTCTAAAAAATTTAAAGTGTTGTCTGGCAAGTTATCGTAGAAGAGAAGTGTAATAATGCTATATGGTTACCTGAATGTGACCCTGAAAGTGAATTAGTTTTATTTAATTTTATAGCATATTTTTAAATTTTAGTTTTTATTTTATATATAAAATTCTAATAATAATGTGTTTGTCACTGAACTCCTAAGCCCCTAGACCGATCTGGATGAAATTATTTGTGTGTGTTTGACTTGGGTGGTTTAAATACATCATTGGACCCGGTAGGTGGCACTGTAATCGGGTTCTAATTTTTTTTAGGGCAAGGCAACGTCTCCTCTTTCCGCTAGTATACGTATAATTATAAAGGTATATCTTGTTAATATTATGACAAAAATAATAATGTAGTTACAAGATCCTGAATTGAATGGATCCTTTTTTATAGTTTAGTACCCAAATAACATAAACACTTGTCATCTCTACGGAACCATTCATAAAGTGTAGACAGCTATTCATATTTATTAATTTATTCAATGTAGCCAAATCGTTACTTTAGTTGTTTAGCTGTTCATATCCTGGATATCTTACACAAAATGGGTAAGCAATAATAATTTTCAAATTCGACGATTTTTCTCATTTCCTCTAACACAATGCGTGAAATAACTATTGCGCAACAATCAGTTATATCAGGCGTTCCAGATCGTTGCCGTTCCACAGTGTTGGCAGATTAAAGGGCAAAATAATTCACCAACATAATATTCTTTGTTAATAGAATCTTAACTGACTAAGGCTGGTGTGCACCAAGATTTCACCGACGGTTAAAATAAAATAATCGCTGTTTATGCATACATTTTGATCGATTATTTAAAAAAATTAAAAAACCACCGGTTTAACCAATTATCGAGATTTAACCAATGGTTAAAATGAAATAATACCTAAAAACATATGGCTAAACATTGATTATTTTATTTTAACCACCGGTTAGATGTCGGTGCACACCAGCCTTAATAGAAAACAGAGCGACAGCACCTTATATTCTTTATGCATACTTTCTAGAATGTAAAATGAAAATGACTCATTGGCGTACATGTGTGACATGATCTCAGAACTTTTGGGATGCTCAAATTTGAACCGCTGGCGATCTACCTCAACATTGTTAGACTCCAATCGATCGACTTTGAAAGGGTACAAGTATGTGTGATGCAGGATTGTCATGTAGGTAGGTAGGGTGTATCGTGGCACAGGTATTAATAATATATACATATAACGTAAGTGACAGCTTCGGCGCGTTCCTTTGAGAAAGCCGCTGTTGCGGCTATCAGGGGTTTGTTATGGTAAAAGGAAGTGATGATGCTGATGGGTTATATTCTGGTCTAGGTAGATAACTTTTTATTGTTCGCCAGGTAAAAACTTAACTCAAAAATAAATAAACAAGAAGGCATAAACTTTCGATGGTCCTTTTGAAGCCTAATTAAGGATTAAAACAAAAAAACTTTGAATAGATTTACGTAGATAATTTTTTCTCGAGATCGATTGAAAATCGCCATCAACAACTTGAGCACTCCTGGTCTAAAGGAATAATAAACAAACTCATTTCAGACATTATGCTAGGACATATCCGCGACTTCGTCCACGTGTGACTTGAAATTCCCGCGCGATTCCTGGGACATAAAGTATCAGCGTTAAAGAATGTAAGCTATCGTTTTAGTGGAAGCTGTGTTGGAATAAGCTAATTTTTATGCATCTGAACAATTTCAAACCACTCACAGGAAGGAAAATTTCCAAGATAAAAAGTAGTGCAGAATATAAGTCTTTGAATTTGTTGTAGGTCAGTGAAAACCGCATCGAAATTGGCCGTGTTTTTACATGCGTCCGAACAAACATATTTGTACAAATCGACAAAAAGACAAACAACAAAAATCCATTTTTTTTCTAAATAGCTTTACTTTACTTTACTTAATGTACAGACTCGGCATGTTTAGAATTTTATAATATTGTAGATGTATGCACGCCACACTGTTTGATTAATGCAAGTTTACATTATATTCTTGGCTGATGTGGCGTCATCTCAAAGATGACTTACGAACCAGGGTCCCCAGATTGAATTTTGAAAATTCACTGAATACGATTTTGATGTCATTTAATTCATCAATAATTAACAGACATCAAAACCGTAGGGAGATACGTTGTAATTCTTAGCTCGATTTTTAACATCTCGGAGACAAAATGTTATAACCACAAACAAACATTTTAGTAAGTATAGTGTATGTATATTTAAAACTAGCTTCTGCCCGCGACTTCGTCCTCGTGGAGAAGTTAGAAAAAAGTAAGTTAAAAAATCCTCCCGATTTTGAAACATTCTTTGTTGGTGCTCAGCTCCTATGGGTCTTAGCGTGATGATATATAACCTTCCTCCATAAAAGGGCTATCTAACACTCACAAAAAAAATCAAATCAGATCAGTAGTTCCTGAGATTAGCGCGTTCAAACAAACAAACAAACTCTTCGGTTTTATATATTAGTATAAGAAGTATAAGATATATGTATTTATAAAGTGGTCTTAGTAAGTTTAGTTTAGTAGTATTTAACTTATAAAATAGTTAAAGTATATGTATTCAAGTTATTTACTATCTAATGCTTAACATTACCTACATCGCCAGATTAGTATAAAATATTATTTAAGCTAGGTTGCCCGGAACATATTGCTTTGAGCGATAAGGTCGCCTATAGATTTTACCATGATGATACTGTAATCGTACATTTTTGTAATTGTTTACTTAGTGAGCAATAAAATATTGTCAACTCTTCTTTACATTTTTCGGTTTTTGTCCGCATGTCCTCAGCGAAAAGAATACTATACGTCACAGTCATGCAAAAAATATTGTTATCTTAATTTATTATTATTTTTGATCAAATAACTGTAGTACAGTGGTAAAGTAAAAGATACTCGTAATAAGTAAGAACTACGTCGCCCACACCATCGTATAACTCAAATAACTCTGTAACGACTTTCTCCACTATCTTTACTGTTCTATAATGAATGTATGTATTATAAAATGAAAATTATACCCAGTAAAATAGCTATTGTCATCAGAGTGTCATAAATGGAGAAATTTAACACTATTGTTCCCCTTCCCGTGTTAAAATATAAATAAAACCTGAACTGAAATAATATTTCATACATTTTAACGTGCATTGTTCGATGTACCTGTTATATGTATAACTCTTTGTCACCATATGTTTAATAGTACGATGTTATGTACTATAATAATAATAATAATGTATTAACCGATTTTGATTACAAAGACCGCTATGTACTGTGAACATTAAATTTGAAATTTTCCATCCGATCTGTGTTCATACGTGATCTATAATTTAAAAAATCAATAACTACTAAAATATCTTAAACAAAACTATTAATTTTATGAATAATTTTGAAAACTTATAAAATCGAAAAAGTTATTGTAGTACGGATGAGTATTTGTGTTATTTAGACATTATTTTTACTGGAAAGAGCTGTCATCTAAAATAAAACTAAAAAATAATAAAAAGAAAACAATACTATAAGTGTATTAAAAATATATAAGTAAAAAAATTACTCCAAGTTGGTGTCGACTAGTATTTATGATCTACAAATTGTATTAAAATATGACGAAGTTACTTATCATGATGGGATTTTTATTAAAAGTCTGTGTGTCTCTCGAAAGGGGAGAATCGGGAAATGGGGGTGGCGTGTTAGGAGGAATCTCATTGCCGAAATGGCAAAGACAAGATCGGTTCATCAGAAAACATATTTCTGCACAGCCCGACCAGTTCTGGCCATCCGCTCAGAAGGAAAGCCGATGTGAGTACAAATAATATACTTCTTCTATATATATAAAGCTGTAAACGTATAACAATTTTGTTAAGAAACTAGCTTTTATTATTGAATTTACAGACCCTTTCGTTTGCGCGGGACTCGAACTTTATATTTGTATCTTCTAAACTCTGCAAAATACTTAATAAAACGCGGCTGAAAATATTAATAAACAATTCTGGGGGCCTAAAACTGCCTGCAAAAGCAGATTCGTAGTCCAAATGTGACAAGTATAAAGTAGTAATTAATGTCATATTGTAAATCCACCAATATATCTAGACACCTGTCCATTTCACTAAGCAATTCTCTAAAAGCGGCCTCTTTGGACCTCCTGTTCTAATCCCTACATATTATTTGCTTTCAATTAAAAAAATAAAACATATTATTAATACATTTTTGTACACGTTCACGGCATGTTGTTTTTTTTTAAGTTTTAATATCAATAAAGTTTTTGTTACATTATTTAATTTATATTAAGATTTATCTCGGATAAAAAAATCCGCTTAATGGAATATGAAATAACATTAGAGATAGATACAACAAGTAGTTTTAAAGAAGAGCAGGATATTTAAAAGCAAATTCCTTCGTTTAAATAAATATTCTCACAACGTTATTGGCTCCAGGCAGCATCTACAGTTATTGCAGTGACCTGGAGCTTGTTATATCTGTTTATAAAAGCGGAAATATGAAAATATCAAATTATTGCCTTGCGTTTGCGAGCTCTTGCTTTGATTTTCTTGCAATAATGCGAATTTCTTCTTTATTGGCTGCACTGCAAATATTTTTCCTTCACGGCGAGTATTAATTTAAAAGCTTCCTGAAAAGAACTTTGTTATTTTTCTTTGATTTATTTATGAAACTGTATATTTTTCAATGCAAATGAAAAGTTTACAATGTTGGCTTTCCGATTCAAAAATTTGAAACAAAATATTTATGCTCTCACTTCGATGTTTATTTAACTTGTGTTAAAATTGCGAAAATACTTTTTATATACAAAAATAGGAAGTGAAATTTAATATACGAGTATATCTAATGCAGTCCAGCCTTCTGGTTACGCTTGCGTTGTTATAAGAATTTAAGTTCTGTTTTATTAGCTTTAAAGGCCAAATTATATTTTAAAACTTAATGATCTCTTGATCTATAAATATAATACGGCCCATGGAGCCAGTAATGATATCACTGACGGTCTTAAGTCGTAGGTGTATTTGTCTGGTCTCTATTTGCCGAAACATTCACATGAAATTCCTGCTTTAATTCCTAAAGCTTTCATTAAAATCCGTTAAGCCGTTTCGGATATTTTTCGAGACAAGTTTTCAGACAGACTAAGATAAAAAATTCCTAAAACTGATCATTTATCACTGGGCATGGTATGAATAGCAGTTTTCATTTAAAATTTGGCATTTAGTTTTAAATTGTAAACATAATTTTTATAGTTTAGATAGATAGATAAATCCGTGTTTTTTAAAACAGTTTTGTCACTGTTCACTGTGGTGACATTCCCAAACGGTGGGTGTGCCGGTGTGTCGGGTGATAATGGAACTTGTATGACTGCGCGGGAGTGCTCATCGAGAGGCGGATCAGCTAAAGGCTATTGTGCCAATGGGTTTGGACTTTGTTGTATTTGTAAGTATAAGTTGTAATGTTATTTATTTATAAACATTGGAGAGTGTTCTAAGGAACTGTTTAGAACGGCTTATATCGTAAATTCCTTAAGCCGCTTCGCCTAATAAGCAATAGTTTAGAAGGTTTCTCTTGCACTTTATGGGGATTTAGAACGAGCTCCCAGTTGAAGTTTTCTTACCGACAATATAAGATTTGAAATTCGAGGATAGCATTACATTGGTAACACCATTGGTGTAGAAAATTTTAACAGGCGACAGTAACCACTTATATGGACTACAGCTGTAAAATACGAGCAACATCTCAGTCAAGCAACTACTCACACTAGTGAAAATATAGGAGACGCAATAACACAGCCAAATGATTTAGTTGATAGCTCCTAAGGTCGTCTTAGGATACCAACACTACTCTTGCAAGTTAAGCCTCCACAAAAGAATATAAACTATTTATTTATATTATAGCGATCTATAATGTATGTAACTTTATATAGCCCATGTTTTGTAATGATTGTAGTCATGACATCCTGTGGGAGTACAACAACGGAAAACGGAACCTACTTTGTAAACTCCGGACACCCGTCGATATACGATGGAACTGGTTCCTGTGAATTAACAGTTCTTAAGTCACATCCGGACGTTTGTCAAATTAGGTATGCTTATAATTTCTATAGAGATTCACAACATTAGTCAATAATGTAGAAGATGTTTCTTTTGCCCGTTTTCTTCGCCTTTTTAAATATTGCTTTAGATTATTGTATCTTAACACCCAACAAGAGAGTTGTCTGTGGCAGCTTAAAAAGGTACTTGTCACTAGTTGAAAAACACTTTCAATTCATAAAATGTGTAATATGTATGTGTAATGATTTGGGAGTATATTATATTATTTGTAATTTTGTGGTATTAATCTGTATATACTATTAATATATGTATTTTAAATTTAATTAATGTTCTAAATTAAAATATTTCCAATTTTAAGGTTTTTATTTTTATTATTTTAACAATTCAATTGCGTTCCTTAAAAAACATAAGCCTAAAACTATTGTTCACTTTAGTCAATAATATTTAAATTTTTCGAATATAATAGTGCTCATAAACATTACTCCTCATGTTCCAGCCAAAACTCAGTAAAATATTATTATTATACTATCAGCGTCTAAATTGCCACTACTTTTGCCTGCAGATTGGACTTTGACCGCTTTAATATAGCAGGCCCAGATCCAGTGAATCATGTTTGCAACCAGGACCAGTTCATTGTTTCTGGAGGGAATCCTGTACCAACAATCTGCGGCACGAACCAAGGGAGTCATAGTTGAGTTATATTTGTTATTTTTATTGTTAACGCATTTCCGTCCATTAGCCACTTTTATGATCTAAGTTACGGTTCTCCAGAAGGTTTCTCTTAAGCACAGTTCGTATATAGAACGAGGTCTTCCCAGAGCGCTACTATATGGGGTCTTGCACAAAATATGTCAATTATTCGAGGCCAGTAGTGCATTGGTACACATCTGATATGTCCGATTCTGATGTCCATATGCAACGGTAACTGTCGGCTTGTCTGCTGTACTTTTAACTTTAAAAAAATGTTGAATCGAAATAAGTCTTAGTGGTTAAGAAAAAAACCATGACTCATTCTAATTCAATTCGCGGTTTTGACTCGCAGTTGTAATGCATGGAGATCACTTTGAGTGTTGCTGTTTAGTTGGTTACCACATAGAAGAATGAAGTGATGGGTCACTATTGGAAGCCTACGTGGCTACATTTTCGCGGATACAAGCTGGATCACTGGATAGAAAGAATAAAATAATGCGACAAGTACTCTTGTCCTATAATCGTACTGAATGATTTCGATAACTATAATATTTGACTTAAGACGATATATAAAAAAATCTTATTGGCTTCGTGATAAAATGATGCCTCACAAGTACTGTACAAGTCCACAATTATAGCGCTGTAACAAATAGTGACACCATGTAAAACATTATGTTCGTTATTTGATCAGGATTTTAGATTTTAGAAGTGTTTTATATGAAGTTCGTATATCTTTATAGTGTATATAGACGTCGGAATAGGTACAACTAATCCAGTGAAAATGACCTTTGTCACCAGCGGCAATTCTTTTGGGCGAGTCTGGAAGGTCAAGGTTACGCAGATACCGTGCAGCACTATTTACAAAGGTACAATCAATTGGTATTTTTGCAAAGCTTTTTTTACGTTTAATGAGTAGTTTGCTATAGACTATTAAAATTAGGTCTTAGCAATTTTATTGGAATAAAACGAAATGTTCCTAGGTTTCGTCCATCTTCATATCACTTGCTTATTCTTATTCCGTTATCTCCTTTATTATATAGTTTTGTACGCGACAATTTTAGAATGTCAGTAGCTAAATGACCAAGAATGAAACCTTTGTCTCTTTGTCTTTGTCTGGTCTTGAAAGCGCAAGGCGCGAGCTTCTGAATTCTTAACAGGAATCCGGCTCGAAGGACCATATGATTAAGTCAAAACTAGTAAGAAAAAGGTAGAAATTACACCACGAGAGATATTTAATTAATATACTAAATTTCCACGATATCATTTTTAAAGGAAATTAATTATTATGTGACAAAATCAATTGTTTGTTGGTGTTGCCAACACACTAGAACTATAGAAAAATCTGAAATATTTTTTTTGGAAAGCTTTTTAGGTTTCTATAGTTAAACTGAAATAAAAAACACGTCTGTCTCTACAATAGGGGTGCGGACTGTAGAACCAATTGAAATACCTTTTATAAACTGACAGAACGTCGCGGCCTCATAGATTTCGTTAGAGCATGACGTCATACTTAGGTACAGGTAAAAGGAATCAGGAACGCATTAACTATTGATTGAAAAGTATTTAAAATTTAGTAGTTATAGTAAAATATTAATTTAATATTGTTACGAGTCGCGAGACTCGAATTAAAATGCCGTTATAATTACTATAGAGTTTATTGGAACTATACTGTTCTCGCTCGACTAACTCCTCCCTCAATCGGCTCATTGCTTTATACTGCACGAATGCTATATGTCCGCCCGGCAGCGTGGACCGAATTTCCTAGAATCAGCTTGTACTTTAAATCCGTAACACCTTGCTAAAGGTTACAATACAGCAATAGGCCTTATGCCAATAAGTAGAAACGAAGACGACCATAAAAGAATTTCAATGTTATTAGTTCAAATGCTGACGGGTAATAAATGTGTTTTGTTTCAGATATGCAGATGGATTTTGTGTTTGTCGGGACCTGAGTTGTAACAATATGTAAAGTTTTATCTGTAAAAGTATTAGAATTAGTTGTAACAATGACCGGCTTCCCTATTGAATCCATTACTTTATGTAAAGTGAGACGCACTTGGCTAACTTTTGATACGTTTTATAGCCGACGAAGGATGCCTGCAGTACTACATAGGCGTGTCAGGCCAACTGCGTTCCTTCAACTACGATCCTACATCAGGTCGCCAACTAAGCAACCAAGACTATGGTGTTTGTATCAGAATGGAGAGAAATTTTTGCGGGATTCAGTACACAGCTTGTATAGATACTGGTAATGTATAAACGTTTCCTTTACACTATGTATTACATACAGATCACGTTTTACGTTGTCGGTACTACTCTCTCTACCTCCTTAACTTTATATTAAAATTTGTTTTTTGAAATCTTAGAAGACTTACTACATAACATTACACGGGGTAAATGATATAAAAAAATCGTACTTTGTGGTGACTATAACATTAATATTTTAAATTCGAATGACGTAACAAAAAAGTTAGAAGAAATTATTTATGGATTTAATTTCAAAATACTTATTAGATAACCTACTCGTCTATCGAGTGGCACTTGTATTGATAATATATTCCATAATGACCGGTTTAATAATGGAGAAGTAATAGAAACAAGTCTATCGGATCACACTGCACAGATAATAAAATTCCAGGTGAAAAAAACGTGTATTAGACATTCATGGACAACTGAAACACGAGACTAGTCTCCGGAACTTATCAATAAGTTCATAGAGTACATAACAAATTTAAGTTTTCATGAAGTTTATGAAATCCATGACACTAATCTTGCCTACGACAAGTTTTTTGAAATATTCAAACTTTTTTATGATCTTTGTTTTCCTAAAAAATACACAAGAAAAACAATAAATAAAAGAAATAAATGGTTATAGCGTGGTATCAAAACTGGTAGTAAAAATAAACGCAAACTATGATGGCAATATCGCAAGACAAAAAATGAAGAAAATAAAAAATTGTACACTAGATACAGTGCTCGATATAAAAAAAATACGACTAACAAAATATACTCAAAATAATTACTATATTAAAACTGCCAACAACAAAAGTAGAGCTACATGGAAAATAATAAATGAAAACAAGACTAATTTTCCTCCGGAACCCATTTTGGAGGTATTGCATAACGACGTAGAAATAAATGAACCAAAAGACATATGCAATGCCTTTAATAATTTCTATATAGACCAAGTAAACATCAACCAAAACAACCTAGGTTCATATGTAACAATAAATAGAATCACAGACACTTTATTCCTGAATCCCACTACCCCCGTGGAAGTATCTAAAACGATTCAGTCCTTAAAAAATACAAAGAGTACAGGCTACGACGGTACAGCTACAACAATTATTAAATCAGTTAGTAATTTAATATGTTTTCCACTATGTCATATTGTAAACCTATCTTTTGATGAAGGTGTATTCCCTAATAGTCTAAAAATGTCTATTATCAAACCATTATATAAAAAAGGAGATAAAAATTTACTAAAAAATTATCGACCTATTGCTTTAATCACGGGTATCAAAGCTATAGGTCGATAATTTTCGAAAAGTTTTTGAAAAAAATACTCACTATAGATTATATAATTTTCTTGAAAGTAAAAATATTTTAGTCGAAGAACAAAATGGTTTCAGGAAAAACAAAAATATTAATATTGCTACATATGATTTTCTTCAAAAAGTTATGTCAAGTATGGATAAGAGGTAACCAATCTGTGCTATATACATGGACATGACAAAAACATTCGATTTTGTCAAACATGGCATACTTTTTAAAGAAGAACTCTCTTTTTAAGAAGAAAACTAGAGAGAAATGGAGTGCGTGGTAAAGGACTAGATTTAATGAAATCCTACTTACAAAATCGCAAGCAACATGTGGAAATAAATAATATTGATCTTAAAACCAAACGCGAGATTAGGGTTTGCTCTAATACTAGAATAATCAGGAATGGAGTGCCCCAAGGAAGCGTCCTGGGACCCTTGCTATTCTTGATCTATATAAATGACCTTTCAAAAAATGTAAATCATCCTACTATATTATTCGCGGATGATAGCACTATAGTAATTAAATCGGATGACACCTATAATCTTTAATATAAGAAATAAATGATACTTTGAAAGTTACCATAGAATGGCTAAAATCTAATAATTTAACTGTAAACTTAGAAAAAACATATATTATGCACTTCAGTCAGCGTAAAAATAATAGTAACAATTTGAATATAACATACAATAATACATTAATAGAACGAGTAGACCATACAAAGTTTTTAGGATTATTTATTGATAATAAATTAACGTGGAAAACACAAGTTGAACAATTATGTAAAAAAATAAATAGTTTTTCCTACGCTCTTTATAAACTGACAAAATTTGTAAATCGAGATACTGTATTGATTACTTACCATAGCTATGTTGAATCTATACTAAGGTATGGATTTATATTTTGGGGTAACTCCACAGACAAAAATAATATATTTATCGCACAAAATAAATGTATACGTTCAATCTGCAATTTGGGTCCCAAAGACAGAGTTGCAAGACTCATTTCTAATCATTAAAAATTTTAACCTTGCCCTGTCTGTATATATACGAGATTGCAATGTTCGTTAAAATAAAATAAAGCCGCCACGACATGAAAATTTAAGAAAAAGAGAGTCAAATATACTTTATGTTAATAGATATAATACGGCACTGTTGGATAAGATCGTGCACGAAATGGCACCTGCAATATTTAATAAACTACCAAAACCGTTATAAACAATACCAATTAATATTTTTAAAACAAGACTGAAGAAATTATTAATAGACAAATCATATTATTCTACAAATGAATTCCTTAACGACAAATTTGAAGCAAATATCAATACATAATTAATAATAATATTTTAATTAATGACATTAAATAGTTGACAAAGAGATAGGAATAATAAATTTTAAAAACACAGACATCTATATAATTAATACAGGTAATAAATATTATGAATTAATAAACAAATGTAATAAATACGACTCAATTGGATAAAAGGTATTTAATAAAATAAATAACAAACCAATTAAATAATGACGATTAAGATACTGCCTACTTGCACACCACTGAAACTGGTAAAATGTACTGAACCATGTATTTCTAAGAATGACATCTGTATACAACTACAATTATGCAAGAATAAATATTTCATTTCATAAATATTTCATTTCATTTCATTGTGGAATTTATAGTAAGTAAATTTTATATCTGCAAAAATATACTAATTTGTGGATGTAATGACGAACTCCGTTTTTAGGTAGCTTTTTAAAATATACTATGAAATAATCGCGCGGCTTAGATTAAATTGGGTATATTAAGTAAAACTATAATTTAATTATACAATTAAAATATTATAAATACATCTTTACATACATACAAATTTTATATACAACACATACAAATCATATTACAACACAGACAAACTTTGTACATTTTATGACATGTATTATATATACCTACAAGACCTACATATTAACTCTTACAATTTATTAAGCCTTAGTACTACTAATCCAACATAAAGTGTATATTTTGGCAAAACTGTGAGCTGAAAAAATTTTTGTTTAAATTATTTTCTCGATCTTAATAGGTAATTAGGGTATTTTTTTTACCGCGACCGATAAATGCATTGTGGCCTCTTATAGTTCAGAGTACCCTGAATATTATTATAATTGTTCTAAATACCTTTGTTTCTGAGATCCAAAAGATGCAATCAATGCAGCAGCGTCAATTGCCAAAATTATACCCCATATTTTAAACTCCTACTAAGGCTTCATAAATACAAGGAGTTTATTTAAAAATTTGAAATGTCGAGAGCACTGGTAAACAAGCTACGTCATTCATATCAAATTTCATGTTTTATTTGTCTATTTCATAGCGCTGATTTCATACATTATTTATTAGAGAATTAGAACCCGCACGAACCAGACGCACACCTTCGTTATATATATAAATACCCTTGTCCAAAACCACTACGACTCGAGGTTCATAGTAGCAAGTTTTTTTACCAGTAGTGAGGTGCATACACAGAAATATTTTCAGGACTTATAAAACCAACTATGTTTTAAGTCTTATCTTCACAATAAACTTAAATGTAGACAATTAAATATGGATATATTTGCATACGAACAATGGGCGGTCTTATCGCTCATAAAGGTTCCAGGCAACCCGGTGCAATATTAATCAACTACTAATAAAACAAGTAGTTTAGAAACCGATTAGAAACCGCTTAGCCTTCGGAAAGACTGCGTCACTCTGCGTATTATACCACCTGTAAAACGGCGAGTGTTTCCAGGAATTGTTTTATTTGGTGCCAACGCCTTACTCTTACAAACGCACTGCTCGCTAGCGACAGGATCTTCATCCCCATTTTCATGAACTCCCATTCTCAACTACGCAACGGCTCTCGAAACATTCCGTGTACAACAATGAACCGTGGCCGGAACTTCCCGCCACGGTTTTCCCATTGCGCTATGACATTGGGTTTATAAGAAGGGCATTATAAAATTTCTTAGAGGTCGGCAACGCGTTGGTTACACCCCTGGTGTTGCAAACGTCCATAGCCAACGGCAACCGCTTCCCATCAGGTGGGCCGGTTTACCTGTGTGTCTGCTTCAGGCAGTAAAAAAGACATCATTAGGTATAAAATAGTATAATTAAATTTTATTTAAGCAATAGTATAATTCTATTCGATGCCTGCAATAGCATAATTCGCGAAACATACAAAGAATATATACAAATTTTCAACTATAACAGACAGGCCTAGGCCTACGAGGAACAACAATATCCTCGCTGGAAGATGTTCCTTTGGGACGTAGGAGCATTCCATCTCGCTCCTCCACCCTATCGGGGCACCCCTTCACATACATAAAATATGTTATACGTATATTAAACATCCTAAGATTCAAAATGTGCAGCACTAATTTTGTCAAAATTAAGCCCATAGTCTTGTTTTACTTCAAAGTCTACACAGACATAGCCCGAAATAACGAACTTTACTCAACAACAACAAGTAAGCTCGTAATTTGTACAATAAATAAATAAATAACATCATCATACAAATATAATTTGCCAAAATAGCCCTTTATTTTGGATTTCTACTAAGGCACCATAAACAGGCAAAACTTCACATTAAAATTACCTACTTATTTGAAATCTACGCGTTGCCCTAGCTATAACAACGTCATTCGTATCTCAAATTTCAAGTATTTTCATCATTTATTTAATATATAACAGTGTTTATCGAATCCATGATAAATAAATATTATAAACGTACTCATTTGCTCATTAGACGTAAAAGACAACATCATCAATTTTGCCAAAAATACGCTTGAATTTTGGAAAAAGTACATGAACAGAAACTGTAAAATAATAACATTTAATAAAATGGCTTCTTGCTTCTTAAATTTTCCCTATCACACACAAAATAGCATATATGATTTATACAAATTTACATATTAGAGAGGTGGAGAGATAAAGCTTCAATCAATGTTGCCAAAAATATATCCTTTGTATTAGATTGTTACTAAGACTTCATAAACAGGCAGTTATTGAAGGATTACACTGGAATAACGTCTTTGAAATATAATAAGCTTAGCCCTCACATACAAACAAGCTACGTCAGTCGTACTAAATTTCAAGTTTTATTCGTCATTATTCTTTGCTTATTGAATTCATCATCTTAAAACGTACTTTAATTGGCATCGTCATCTATCTATCTTCTATGTACCTATATAAAAATTCCCCGTCACATGCACCTCACAGTGTTTGACCGTGATGAACTCCGAAATTACTCAACCAGTTATGATAACTTTTTGTTCATCGTGTTGCATTTGTTCCAAATTAGGACATAGATAGGTATAATTTAAAAAAAATGACAAGAAATTTATCTTATTGTTTTTTTAAACTGAGAAGTGGGTAACTTTTGGTTCTGCTATCAACTACGTTACATAAGCATCAACTAAATGGCACCATACTTTAAGTCCCACCTTTTCTTTGACTAATAGTATGTGAATTTTAATCAACATAAGCAGTTAAGCACTAAAGTCGGGTTCTAGATTTTTATTTTTTCAGAACAGGTCAACGTCTCCCGGGATCACTAGTACCTAATATTTTAAAATTGTAAAAGTGTAGTATTTCGTTTCAAACATTTTCTCTGTTGTTCTTTTTGTTCGGGGTTCGCGCAGAAACTACTGAGCCGATCGACAGTAAATTCCCGGACATAAAATCTGAGGTATTTTTACATTACGAGGATTCAGCGACAATTTTCTTAGGAGAGGGCAGTTAAAGTGGGCAGGTCGAAAAAATATTGATTCCTATGCGAAGTTTTCAATCGTAAATAAGATCTTTTGTATTTTTTTATTTATGTAGTAACATAACCCCGGGATAAGCCCGGGGTTTTACCGGAATTTTCAGGAATCATGCATGTATTTTCGTACTAAACATTCCATTACCCTACTAAAAATAACCTTGTGTAATCTTCGTTACCTGACCAACGTAGACAAAGGCGCGGGCAAGTCGCTCGCATAGAAAAAGATACTATCTACTTCCATGTCGCTAGTAAAAAAATATATTTCTTCTACTCTCAATTTTACACATAAAATAAAACATTGTTTAGATAATAAATAAATGCAGCGTCTGGTTTGCCAAAAAATAGGCCTAGTGTTTGGGACTCCTACTAAGACCTCATAAACAGGTAGAGATTACGAGTATATAAATAAATTTTGAGGTGACCGTCTTTAAAATCTAAATTTAAAACCCTACCATAAAAAACAATGTCATAAGTAATAAATACTGCTGAATCATCATCGTAATAAAAATATTAAAAAATTCTTTCAATCAGCATCATTTTGCCAAAAATAGGTCTATTGTTTTGTATTGCTACTAAGACTTCACAAATCCGGAGAAGTTGGGAGCACAGAGTAAAATTTAAAGTGACGTTTTTGAAATTTAAACTTTGCCCTACCTCAAAGAAGCTATGTCATACATATTAAATTTCATGTCTTGTTTGCTGTCTACGTTTTATAATGCCGATAAAGCGTACTAAAATAACTATCGTAATTAACATATTAAATATATATTATATTATAATATAAATTTGGTGAGTCGCAAAAAGATGCAGCATCAATTTTGCCAAAAATATGCCATTTATTTTGAATTTCTATTAAGGTTACTCATAAGGTAGTTTACTAGTTTACAATAAAATTTGGAATGACGTTTATTGACATTTTTGTAATCTAAGCTTTCCCCTACTCAAAACAAGCTACGTCATACAATCAATATATAGCAAATATAGCATATTTCATCTTTAGATCCTCATTTAATTTTCATAACACTCATAAAACATCCTGAATTCATATCTATAAAAGTAAAGTAAAAATGTATAAGTAGCATACATACAAAAAAAATATTACATGCAGAAGATACAGCATCAGTTTTACCAAAAATATGTAAAAAAAAATCTACCATAGAAGAAGAATACTATCCTTTTCCATGTTTCTACTAAGGTTTTATAAATAGGTATAATTTGCAATTTTAAAATAAGCCTTAAGAACAGACGAGCGTGCATGACAAGAGCTATGAATGTCAAAGAAGCAAGTGAGGTGTGTAAAAATAAGCCTGTATGGCGCTCTGTTGTTCGTGCCTACCCCGCAAGGGACCTGGCGTGAAGTTATGTATGTATGTATGTAAAATAAAATTTTGAATAATATCTTTGAAATTTAAGATTTGCCCTGTCACAAGTACGTTACGTACGTTTTAAATTTCATAATTATCTTATTTTAGTTTATAGACTTCTCCTTTTGAATTATAATTGCCATGCCCTACATATTATTATATTATATGTATTTTTTTATATCATATGGACTAATCATCGGCCATATGACATAAAAATATTCAGCATTGGTTACTGCCTATAATTTTTTAAAGATCTATACTAAGCCAGATATAACCAAAGTTTTTAGATATACATACTTACATACAATAAAACATACTTTGGTCCTGGAAAAACCAAGCAATTACTTATTATACATACGCTGTTATTGGGCTCCCTTCACTAAACCAGAGTGGTGTAATTAGAAAAAGAGAGTTGGAATGTAGAAAGGCGTCAGTCACCCTCTCTACCGGGTACTAAATTGAAATAGTGTGTGTAATAAGGATTTGAATTCATACTTTACTTCAATGGTTCGTTGGTTGTAATTTTTTTTCGAAAAATTGACTGAATGTGTCTGTCCAATGTATGTTTTTCAAAATGTGACTGACATTAATGCTGCGGTTTTGTACTAGGACCTTACAAATTCTAAAAGTATAATTGAAAATGAAACTCGATATGCATTTACTGACGTCGTATGACGTCCAGAATCATATTATATACTAATAAATACTATATAAGCAACATCATTGTATCATTTACAATACAATAGGTAACATAGTTTCTACCTAATAATATCCTTTTCTTCGAGGGGAAATCCCTTTGAGGACTATTCACCGTTGGGGAAACTCGAGTGTGTCATTCGCCACATCGCGGTGGTACTAGTACCACACGTAGGAAGTGTTGGACCACGATCGGGTATATCCATTAATAGCACCTCCTTATTCCTGCCTTCGCATTACTCGTATATCAGGGCTACAGGAAATGCGGGGTCTACCAACGCCGCGTGCCCTGGCAGGACCTGGCAGGAAATTCGATTGAGAATCATCAGCCGTGCGAAGGGGGAAAGTCATTGCCGGTGTTTGTGATTCGCCTCGACGGAGTAGCACTAGCATCCCATAGGAACACTATTGCCACGCCACAGTTTGAGATCCCATTAAAACTCCTCGCCGATCCTCGCACGTTCAATGTCCGGGATGGGAGCCCGGACAAGCTCTCTTGTACAGTCACCTCCAGCCCGGACAGATGACGACCGGCCCTTGTAAACCGAAAAGCTGGGTCTGTCCGGCTACCTCGGGTTTCACCTCGAGGTGAGAGTCCCTCTTCTCCAGCCCTAGCAGGACCTGATATATTCTACTCTAATTATCCGGGACTTCAATAAGTAAAAATTAAAGTATATAATATGTAATGGTTTTTTAGAATCTGATATTAGGTTTTAGGTAGGTGGTCTTTAGCCTTAAAATTCCGACGGAACTAAGTTTGAATCTCATGATCCACTAATTTACGTCAGAACTGACTCGAACTCAAAAATGATAAAAAAATCCATCGATAATAATTGCTTATACAATTTTAAATACTTAAGTAGGTATTGTCGACTAATCATTACAACATTGATTATATTTGCAGCAAATAATAGATCACGAGCATTTACTTTAAGTGGTAACAGCAACACTCCTGTCAATGCTATGATCGGCTCCGGTGTGGGGCCCAATAACTGTGCCAACGATTGGCTATTAGTGCCATGTGCCGCTAATGTTGGCAGAATACAACCAAACCAGGCGTTATGCACTGACAGGATATGTGGAGGAACCTTTGCTGCTGATTTAAGCATGCAGGCGTCAACTGTTTTGAGTAAGTTTCATTAATGTAATAACACAGCATGCAAGTAAGCATACTCGCTTCCGTATTATATACATTATGTACATATGTGTATATACATACCAAAATATAGGCAATTCGTATAAAATATCTACTTATATTAATTCCATGCTACAATTGAGAAAAGCGTTTACGATCGAAGTGAAATTTACTATAGCCCGCAATACAAGATCTATAGACACCTAAGTACTTAGCTTTTATTTAAGCACGGTTTCTCTAAATTTAATCATTATTTTATTATGATTATGATTATGGTGATGTATGGTGGTGCAATAGGGAGTGAGACCTAACTATAGATTATCACTCCTAAATTTATGTCATTGTTTCATTACATACCATAATTTCACCCTGATTTAGAGAAAGGGTACGTAAGTAACAGTAAGTTAAGTAAGAGTATTCCTGTAGCACAAGTACTTATTTTCAATAATACTGATTAACTTCTACGAAATTTGCATTCCTGGTAGCACAACCAAACATTCAGGTATCATGTATGAATACACTTGAACGACGCATCTATTTAAATCGCTGCTTTATCATCAAAATTGTTTATATGTTATAGCTTCTTTTTATTCAAACGATTTCATTAGTCTTATTTCTAGATTGTAATTTTAACATTGTATGTTTTTTTTATTGCAGGAGTTCAGCAGACAGGCAGACGACCCACTTGATGGAAAGCGGTTACCATCGCCTATGGACATTTGCAACACCAAATGTGCTACAAATGCGCTGCTGCTCTCTTAAGGGAGACTGGGACCTGGTCACTAATGCCGAAACACAATTCACAGTTGTTATGGCGAATTACTTTGGACCAGAGATGGTAGCCATCTAGTCGGGCAAATGCCCTACCACCTGGCTGTGGGTTGTTTTGTCGCCTCTTACGACAGGCCGCCCGGCCGCAGAAAATTATATTCTTTCTCCTTTCCTGCACGGATTATGTTTAAATCAGTAAGATGAAGTTAGTGATCTGTCACAGCACCGATAATCGATAGAATACGAGTGTTGGAGTAGAGACGTATCTCGGTAGACGTAGCGTAGGAAACCCTTCAGCGCGTTTGACCGAAGACCAGCCTAATGTCACCATCGGCAGGGGCTGGATGAAGGAGTTAGAGACCGGTATATGTGGTACAAGCTTAGGTTGTCCTACATCCAGCAATGGGTATTGATTGGGTGAAGAAGATGTTTAAGATTTATTTATCATTATATGTGAAAAATTATAAAGCGATGGTTAGTTTTCCGTAAACTTTAGTTCCGAATCCACGGGCTCTATGTTATTTTCGGAATAAAAAGCATTTATTGTGTATCCCCATTTTTAAAAGTATGTACATTTAAAATACGTCATCATTCTGGTTTTTGCTAGGTTTTTGACTCTAGAAATGAGTATCACTTCACCTATTTACTTCAGTAATTCGGTCTTCGCTACTTAGGTACTTCAGTACTTAGGTACTTCAGTAAATTAGATCGTTATGAAACAACGTTATCATTTTTAAAACCTACGTCAAAGCTCTACACGCAATATGTTGTTATACAAAATTGTAAAAAAAGCTTCAAATGTTTTCCTAATTTGTTCTCTTTTATAATTAAATAATGTTAGATATATTTAATTCGTGGCTTTTGGCTTATGCAAGTCATTTACGGTTATAAATTATCATCTGACTCTGAGCGCTGCTGTTAAAATGTATTTAAAGAAACCCTATTCCTTATTTCTGGTATTTTGCGTTCCTGGTACCGCGACCTTGAACATCAAGGTAATGTATCAAAATACACGTCGGCATCGCACTCGCTTTACATACATACATACATACATACATAACTTCACGCCAGGTCCCTTGCGGGGTAGGCACGAACAACAGAGCGCCATTTAGGCTTATTCTTACACACCTCACTTGCTTCTTTGACATTCATAGTTCTTGTCATGCACGCTCGTCTGTTCTTAAGGCTCCTGACATCACCTTCTGCTCGTACATGATCAATTTGATCATGGAAGGTGTGTCGTGGCCTTCCGCGACTTCTGCATCCATCCACTTTTGCATTGTATATCTGTTTAGTCATTCTTTCATCATACATTCTTTGCACTCGCTTTGTCATCGAAATTATAAAAACAACAATATTAAACAAAATGTGGACACGTTATTAAAGCATCAGACATTATATACTTAATATTGTTAAGTAGTAAGTTATTTCATCGAGAAAATTTACTGGTCCACCTTTCAATTATTAGGGTTCTGTAATCTTGGCAAAAAACGAATCTTGTGAAATCATCATATCCGTCAGTCTTTACGTGCGCACAGACTAAAAAAAATACAGTGTTGATATATGAAATCACTAATAGATAGTCGTCATACACAGGTATATGTCGATATTTCGAATCAATTATTTAAATTGAAGCTATTAACAATGCGAACACCCTAATGCTCGGGCCATCACAGTTGGGTAGTGTGGAATTCGCCGGCTGCTTCTGCTGGAATACCCAGTAAACACCCCGGTGTTCTTCCTGTCGTCATATTCCAGGGCTATGGGAATAGCCCGTGGCCAATGCTGGAGTCCTGGTTGACGTGGGCCCGTCTGCGGGCGAGCCTCTCTTTGAGCCGGGGTATCCTAATGCTCTTGATACACCTGGGATAATGTTATTGAATATGTTACGCAGAGATAACAAAGGGTATTATAATATTGTTACGAGTTGCGAGACTCGAATTAAAATGCCGTTGGAATTATTATACAGTTTATTAGAACTATACAAACACGTATAACACAGGTACAAATATAACCGAACACAACAAGTCCAAACGTAATGCAGAAGGTCGTAATTCAATAAAACGCGCAAAGTCCGTCACTTATTAGATTACCGATTGCAGTACACACGTCTCGCTTCGCTCGTGGTTCTCGCTCGACTGCCTCCCCTCCATCAGGTCATCGTTTTATACTACACAAATGCAATTACCCTGTATCTAAGTCGACTTAATCCGCCACGCCTGGCTAATGACTCGGCTGCAAACTGCCATAAAAGAGTACAATAAAACAATAGGCTGTTTTCTAATCACAAATTTTAAACACAAAGTAAACAAAAGAAGAAGGTCATATAAGAGTTAGAATTAGTTTAAATGCCGGCAGGTAATGAAATGTGTTTTGTTTCAAATATGCAGGTGGATTTTGTTTTTGTCGGAACCTGAGTTGTAAGAATATTATTTGAGATTCGACATTATTGATGAAATTAATACATTGACAGACTCATATATCAAATTTTGTGTTGAACGTGTCTAACTCCAAGGTCTACTTTAGTAAATGACATTCACACATGTATTTATGCCAGCCCTGAAAACTAATTTTTGTAACTATTTCCCATGAGGCTTGGTCACTACGCCATGGAAACTTGTATTACGAATGTACGTTTACTTATCCGCACGAGTTGATATCCGAATTACATATCCGCAAACTTTTAATCAGCCCATCGATGTTCCACTTTTAAAGATAGATGTCCACAAGTCTGGAGAAAGAATAATATTGAAACTCTTTGGACATCAAACTTTTTCGTTTCTTATGTGCTTTCAATTTAAAATACGTTTTATTTGTCCTTGTCAATAAATTCCTAATTTGGGCAAATATCATATTAATATTTCTTTTAAGTAAAATAAAATATACTCGTATTGTGAATATTAAGATACAGTTGAAGAAGTTTAAGTAAAAAAAACAATAGAGTGTCTTATCGCCTTTAGAAAAGTGTGTCTCTGTGCGCATTTCGAGAAAAATTTTACGGGCATAAAGACCTTTTCCCTAAAACGAAATTGCTTAAACCCAGCAGTTGATTATAAAATGCTTGGACCCAGCAGTTGGATATTGGGTGTCTCCGTCGCTATGTTATGACCGCACTCATTTTTATCATTCGCCGACGATTAGGACTTCATTCACACTTTCTGTATGCTTGGCACATGTACACCATATGGCGCTTACGTTCTATTGAATGTATGAAGTGGAACAAATGCTTTTTATTCAGAGCGATATCAGGCTCTTTAAAAAACATAAGACGTAATTAGAATCTCAAAGACGTTGATAAGACAACGGCTCTATAAATATTGCAGACTAGCTGATCCGTGCCCACTTCGCTGGGCATCAGAAAAAAATTAAAAATTATTTATTATAAATCACAATCAAGTATACAGTATGTCAATCAGGAATAATGTAACTTTCCACTGGTGAAAAGTCGGTGTAGTAGGTCCAGAGATTACCACCTGCCACGTCACAAAGTTTACCTTTTTATAATATTAGTATAAACTGATATCCGTGGATGACGGCAGCCACTTACTACCAGGCAAAAACGGACACTTTTGGAAAAGATTAATTTGAAATTTATACATGTCTTACCAGACTCACATACCGGTGTGAAACGTGGCATGGCATAAGTGGCTATTGTAACCAACTAGGTGCCAAAAGTTTGCACACAATTTATCCGTGTATTTTTTTATATTTGTATAAGTTCGCGTTTGTTTACTGTCTCACTTAATGTTGAGTGATAACGCGGTTGAGTGATGACGCCGTCTAGGATGAAGTTTGCTTACCTAGAAGATACCTGATACCTGCACTCCATACATATATTTAATCAAATTAAAAAAGTATTAGAATTTAGAAATAGTAAATATTATGATTGTAAGAAAATTGTTACAAATTGGTTATTATCGAAAACATACAAAGAATGTGAAGAACTTTTAGTGTATATTACATAGTTTCTTAGTTTGTAAACATAAACACAACACTTAGTCTCATACATTTACACACACACGCACACACACATTCTTACATACATTCACACACACAGATATAGGTATACAACACAAAAAAAATATTTGTATAAGGTTTATTGTAGTAATAAGTTATTTTTTAATGTTTAAGTTAATAGAGAGCGGGTCCTTCTGACACAAGTATATATTTATACTTAATAGAAGGTCCCAACCCCAAAATTCTTGTATATGTACTTTTGGAACAAATAAACGTTTATTATTATTATTATTTACCTGAGACTTGAAGACTCCTGGATTGAATTTCTCAAGAAAACAGACTTCGGCAAAGTATTGTATTCTGCAGAAAGATAAAGCGAAGTGCTTCATCCTAACTGGTGGTGTTTCCACCACATATAGAGGCAGCGGTTTGCGCTAATGTTAGCGGAAACCTCTTTTATCCAGGGGTAAAAAGGGGATGGGGGAACCAGCTTGTACAGTTCTGTGTAACACTCACCGAAATTTACCCGATAGAAGATCGACTGTCTAGCAACCTTGGGGCTGAAGTCGAGCATTAATAAGACTTGGCTAGATATGCCAATAGGCAATATAAAAAATATGGTCTAAATTTGTTAATGTCAAGTCTACAGAAATCCTGCATGACAACACTAAATGTAGCCCGCAATTATCGTAAAATAATTAAGCCCTACTCAATTAGCAGATGACGCCTTTCAATGTAGGTTAGGGTCAGAAAAATATATTCGACTGGGATTAATTCAAAACACATTTTACATTACATTGATTAAAGAAAAAAAAACATTTGATCTTATTTAAAAATTCATGTTTTTAATATAATTTGTCTGAAAGTAGTTGAAATTATACTGTAAATTCATTAAATGTTTTAAGTTCGATTATTAGGTTCTTTTGCCTATACATATGTCTACAGTTAAGTCAAAAATAATTTCTTAGTAATATTTTAAATTTCTCTCTTTTGTTTTCTTTTTTTTTTACCTACTTCCAATTATTGGAGGACGGCACAATACGTTTTTTTTCCATGGTCATCGTTTCTTATATATGACCTATGTCACCACAAATTATGTTATACTTTATACATATCTATCCATTTCTTTTTTAGAATACCGTTGCATTTGTACCCGTTATATAGTAAGAGTCCAGGGCAGCCAGACCTCCGTCATTTTGTGGAGGTTATAAACACAGACATCTACAGTTTAATTATAAAACTGTAGATGTTTGTCACCTCCAGGGATTCTTTTATTGGGTTGACCTTTACTTACTGGAATAGTTTAAGCGAGTGTAAAATATCTATGTTCTGTTCCAGGTACGGTGAAACCATTTCGTTTATGGTTCCACACAGATAATATAGAGGCTCCATTGGACGTTGATAATAGAGGATTCTGTCTTAATTATGTCCAGCAGCCCTGCACGAATAACATTATTTGAAATTATAGCAATTAGTAACTATACTATATATCGTTGGCGCATTACAGGACTTTGTCACAATTTTTTTTCGACAAAATTGTTACAGTAATTATTAATAAATAGTATTAATCACTTAATAATTTGACGTAAAATATAATATCACCAAAAAATGTAGTTACAAATTTTCCGATATTTTTAATAAAGAATTTAATATCATTGTTTATTTATTCCCTTTTCAAATTATACAAAAACATATATTTTTTTTATTTTAACCCCCCCTTGTTTATAATAGTTATATAAGATTTATAAGCTCGTTAAAAAGTGTATCATAATCGAAATCTGAATTATGACCATCACTTGTTTTTTAACAAGCTTATAAACTTTGTATAACTTTTATGAATAAGGGTGAGATAATAACCTATACTTGAATGTCAGTATAAAACTTCTTAAAGAATCTGTAGTAGCTTATTGACTGACGCATACGAATCTTGAACTTGTGTGTTAAATAATCTGGATTCGAATCGCTTAACTGCCCAGGGAGACAGTTTTGATATCTATTGTGCATATTGCTACCATTACCATGAGTTGATAGTGAATTAATACATCGCGATGATGCCTGCACATCACAATAAACTATATTCCACAACCCGCTAATCTACTTTGTATGTACAAGCGGAGCGAGTCTACAACTATTCAATACTTTATACATTGAATTTTTTTTTGACACTTTAACATATTATCTGTACTTATTATCTCTACTCTGAACAGACTGTTCGATTCTTTGTCAGTATAAACATTTAGCTACCGCACGAGTAAAGCACCCGAAACACCGCAAATATGCATCTATTGGCAATGGCAATATTTGTGGAATGCGGTATTGAGACTCTATGACCATGGGGTCCCGAAACTTATCGATTTGACCAAGAGAAGACAAGACTAATATCAAAGTTCACAAACTTCATCAGAAGTTTGTGAACTTTGATATTAGTCTTGTTGACACTTCATATAAATACTATTCTTTCAAAACAAGCAACAAATCCAAATGATAAAATCGTAATAACACAAAAACGAGATTCCTTTTCCTAATGTACTTAATAACTCCTCGATCGCAGTTAAAACTCAACTGTGCTCTGTCGCAACAGGCCGACTTTATAACTTTATATTTGCAAAATAGACATGTAACTGTCCAATAAAGATGCACAGACTTTGCATTGGAATTCTCAACTTGTGAAAGTTAAATCCAAGACAACATAGCTTCTAAAAACTTGCAGCGGGAACGACTAATAAAACGGTTTTTGACGTCTTACTCTAAGACGTCTAATAATAGACGATTGCGTTTCAATACCTTAAAATTATTACTAAAAAACGACGGAGCCTTTTGAGACAGCCATTGGAAGGATTACAGATATTGTAAGCACCAAGTGTAATAAAGCACGTGTCCACAAAAGATAATAAGTTCGCCGTCATAGGAATATATACACTTTACGCTCAAATTTCATTCGCGTGAAAGTCATCTCTTAGAATAAAGACTGATATACAAAAAAAGACTGAAGGACGGACGGACATGACTATAAGGATTCCCTTTTAGTGGAAATAGCCAACGAATCCTGAGAAGATTACACTTTTTCCAGAGTTCTAGAGCAAAGGAATGACGAAGCTTAGAAGTATAAATTCAAACGCGTTTAAAATATCTAGTTACTATGGATAACTTGAACTAACCAAGTAATCCATTATAAGTTGGTCCTCCGCATTTCATAAGATAGTAAACCCTAGGGGAGCAGTAAAACACCGAGCGCTGAACTGTGATCGAGCTAGCGGCAGTTATCTACAACTATCAAAGAATATGTAAGTTAAAGATGAAGAATTTTTATAAAAAACAGTACAGTAAAATGTCTATATTAGACTATCTAGTCCAACTATCAAAGTGTCATATTTCCTTTTATTGGCGATGGGTAATTCGATAGAGGACTAACCGCCTCGAGGGAATGTCGGCGGGTATCTATGAGATTTACCATGTCATGGCAAATCGCACAGATGTAGTATTCACTATTAAGAAGTCAGAGGTATCTACTAAAGTCCCTCGGTGTTCCTTCCTTAGCCTAATGCTAGGGTTAGGGAAGCTCGATCAACTCCGCGTGCCCTGGCAGGCGGGGGCCCCAAAGCTTCCGGCATTATTCTTCTCAAATCCAACATGAGTAAATTATTCCTTCCTCGAGTAGACTGCACATCTCGTAAGATCCAACTTTCGTTTTCAAGCGGCTTTGTAAATAGCCAAAAAACATTTTCAAGAATTGGGTAGACAGACCAGGTTTCTATACATGTATTGAATTTCATGACTCTATTCTGAGTAGTGTTTGAGACAAACAACTGTGACACATACACCACAATAGAACCCTCAGAACTATACTCGTACGTAAAGGTATATCCATTTTAACATATTTATCGACCGTGTGTATCGTAAAATCGTGGCAGAGTTTAATAATTGCGAGCTTCAGCAGTGCCAGTTAAAACAATCGGCATTGATAACTCGCTTCTAATCATCGTTATGTGTATAGCAAGCTTTAGGTATTGCTCTAAGGTGAGACTACTTTGATATCCATCCATTGTCTTTTTAATTTTTTGATATTGGAGCCATAAAAAAATTAACGGAGGATCATAGTAAGCCACGGTCCATATTAAAATATCCAATTATTTTTATAAATAGTGTATAAATACATTAAAATATAAAAATAATTTTCTTATTCAGTCATTTAATAGTAAACCTTCTGTAAGCTCTGTGATAATAGGGCAGTGTGGCAGCGGAGTACAGCCTCTCCTCCTTTTAATACTTCAGCTTTCAGTCAGCTTGTAAAGCTCGAATTGAACGCACGCACGTACGTTACAACCGGCAAACTGGCGCGTTACTCCGATTCCACTACAATGGTGATTACCGAATCCGCAGGTAAGAATTCAAATAAAAAACTTAAACATCTAATCGTCTTTCAGGTGATCCGAGGGCTGGTGCCTATCTTGAAAAACGAATTAGTATTGCGACCGAGCGAGGTAATGTAACCTAAACCAGCCTTCTGGTCATCTTACCCATAGAAGACGATAACCTAAGCAATATTCTACTTATATTTATTATTATAGATACAATATAACTATTATAGTATAAATAATTTAGCTTAACTTAAGATTAACTTTCGTTATTGTTTGTTAAAATGTTGTACATTAGTATACAATTTAATAAAAGTCAAAGTATAAATTAGAAAATAAATTTTAGTTATAAAAAGATTCTTATATAGTGATAGGAAATTCAGCTAGTTGTAATAATTAAATGATTTCAATTAAGATTAATATAATAAATAAGTTATTAATAAAAAATATATATTTGATTGTAAAGTGCGTGTTAAAATAAACTTGCATAATATTACATTATAAAGCTTTCTAAACATTTAAATAAACTCAGATCTCGATTTGTTATTTATTTGCGCATAACTGTATGTTATACAGTACATTCTTAAGTTTTCGCAAGTAGTACTTATATTAAAACTAAGTTTTAATGGTTTTAAGTGCGGTATTTTATTTGATTTTTATTATTCCGACGTTCCGGCCACTTTTGAATAGCCGTAATCTCGAGAGAACAAAGATGTCAAATGTAAATAATGAGACTAAAGTTTTATGTAGACTACCGCCATCTTGTTCATTTTAATGATTAAGTTTTACGTTTTGTTTATGTTTGTTATTTACTCTATGGGAGCCTAATCTAAGTTACTACCGTTTCGCAACATGTTTTGGCTTGGGTAAAAGAAGAATTGCAAGAAACTCTTCAGCAACATGTCTAGGTATATTAATCCCTGTTAATCTTAATATATATAAATTACGTGTCACGTTGTTTGTCTGCGATGGACTCCTAAACTACTTAACCGATTTTAATCAAATTTGCACACCGTGTGCAGTTTGATCCAACTTGAAAGATAGGATAGCTTACATCTTAATGGACAGGATAACGTCTGCCGGGACAGCTAGTATTATATATGCGAAAGTAACCCTGTGTGTCTGTATGGTTTGCCGGTGAGTACTTATTGTATTGTATTACTTACTATTATTGTATACATACTTTACATAAGTAAGTATATTTATGTAAAGTGTATATACATACATAATATCACCCCTGTTTAACATGGGGGTAGGCAGAGACTATGGATCTCCACTTGCGACGATCCTGACAAACAACTTTCGCTTCACCTACTTTATTGCAACAACCTGCTCACGGGTAGTATGTGCGTGTGTATATGTATATATATATATATATATATATATATATATATATATATATATATATATGTGTATATATAAATCTATTCGATGCCGAGGCTGAACATAGGATACTTTTTATCCCGAAAGAGGCATAGATTTTGGGATATAGTATGTATGTAAAGGTTATCCCAGAAAGTTAAGGTAGGACTTGGTCATTTTGGTCACTTCGGTCATTTCTGTCATTTATGCAGTTTTTAGATAGCTAGCTGTCCCGGCAGACGTCATGCTGACGGAAAAGCTTCAATCTATATGCCGACAGCAGTGCCACCTACCGGGTCCAATTGTGAACCAACTCAGAAACCTTCTTTGGATCATGCACAAAAACTTTGCTAAATCATCTATCTATCTATAAAGGATATAGAGACAAACATTCATTTTTATATATAAAGAAGAAGATAGACGAGACTTGACACAGGTTGCAACTTTTTATCAGAAAATTAAACTGAAACAGGTTGGAAATAGGGAATGAAAATTTGTTTAGGAGACCAATCATTTCTCAAGTTTATGCATACAAAAATTTGTCATCTGTAAAAAAGTTCGATAGTAACGCGGCCTTTCTAACTGAGGAGCTTTCACGGGAAAGCTGTAGTACTGGAACGGTTTTGCTGTAATTTTGTACATAAAAGTATGAAGTTTTAATACCGAAAATGGTATATAATATAAATACTTTTCATCCCGAGAGATGGGATAGTTTGCGATATAAAATGAAGTGCATCTTCCGGGGGTAAAAAACACTAACATACAAATTTATTACAATGTAACCTGTATTAATGCTTGCTCTTTAAACAAAAGGCACGCACTAGGGTTTGACCCGCGGTGCAGCGCGGGGAAACTCTAGTTTAATCGTTTAATGGCCGAAACGTTACAATAAAAATCAAATAAAAGCCGCGCTTAAAACCATTAAAAAGTAATGACAATTATATGTATGAATTCAGGACGCTTGCGCTAGCCATTACTCTAACACTATTACATGTTTAGTCGCGACTATTAGTCGCAAAAACTTCAGATATACTATAAATGTACAAATTATTAACAAATGGTCATGTGCGAGTTGGGTTCGCGCATATAAGGTTCCTCTATAAACGCACTACAGTTTTATACAATTCGACCATTAAAATTAATCTTTATTCTTTGAATAAGCTTTCTTATTCTACACATCATTTTTGAACGAATATTTTAATCGTGTAAATCAATTACAGTTACCAGTACGGCATGACCGCAAGGCAATTAGCCCGTTTAGCGCCCACCACTATATTCTTTATTTCACGTTGACATGTTCATCTGAAGTCTTTTAAAAATTTGTAAAACTTTGTAATATTTGATTTAATATAAGTTCGCAAACTGGTCAAACTATGATAAGTAAGCTACTCCCAAGAAGTCGAAAGAGAACTGGCAGCTAAATTACCTTCTAGATGCGAATACAGCACGTGTTCAAATGTACACGCGTATGTATATATTAATCAATATTAATATAATTATAGCTATTAATGTACCATTCAATAATTTGCTTAACTGCTTGATAGCCCTCATACAGACAAGAGTTCCGTGGAGGTAACCAATATTGACTGTTCCCGTTATTTGACTGCGGAATAAAAAAAGCGTTTTATCAAAAGTAGCCCAGATATGCTCATGTCTCAAAATCTACTTAACGGAAAAAAAATATAACCTTCATTCTTTTCAGAGTTTAAAAGTTAGAATGTGGGGAAACAGTCGTCACGACTTTGGGATCTAATATCTCAACATATATTGAGCTATATCTATTGACTTTATTAAAAGGGTCATTAAGGGCCATCGTTATGTTTTTTCATGATCTGACTAAAGATAATACTACACACGACTATGGACACTGAAAAAAGCAACCCTTGATTTCAGACAATACGGCGGCCAACCCTAGTCATTACTTTTTGCGATTTCAGAACAAAATTTGTAGTGCTATAATACTACATCATCCTGTCAAATTTCACCCATGTAGACTGAATAGTAGCGTAGAAAAATGACTGATCGATGAATGGACGGCAAGACGGACAGCCGGACATGACAATTGCATAAGGATTCCATTTTATCAAAATAACTACGGTGCCTTAAAGAAAACATTTTTTTATATAAATTGGCCAAATGCATGGCTGCTTACCCACAATCAAAAGTTTCTTAGATTTAATGATAGCCAACTGTGTATGTGCCTACAGAACCCTATTTAAGAAGTTAAACAACAATACCCCATATTTCAAAAACTATTGAATGAATCTTACTCAAATCAATTTTAATCCCAAAACGTAACATCGCCTTGAGTCGAAATATCGAAGCGTGGAATCATAAACGTCATAATCTCAAGTAACTGACATAACATTGTCCTTGTATACAGAATAATCGATATGGAAAACTATCGATAAATTACCACGTGTACACTTAGTATAATTCCCATATGAATTTATTATTACGGCTATTCAGAGGCCAGCTTATTGCCAGTCAGCACAATACAATCCTAGAGTGTGTAGGGCGTATTAACTAAATAAATAAAATAAATACCTATATTTATTATATTTACTGTATGTCGGTTATGATGGTAGAATTGTCCAGTCGAGAGCGCTTGTATCCAACTATAACAGCTTGTGAGTATTGGTTTTGATAATTTGTTTAACATCTTCAAAATCACTATATCATCATCATCTAAGAAATGATTAATCTTTAATACTTTTACGATATCTACGTTGTGTGATAAGGATTAGTTAATATACGAAACAAGATTTTCTAGACAACCCCACAGAATAGGTACACCTCGAACGTCGTCAAGCACTTAAAAAAGTTATACAAAAAAAAAATATTTTGTTACACCGTCTATTATATATAAATACACATTTTTATTTTATTATAATGTCACGAAATATGTAAATATTGAGATAACCAAAATTGATATGGAAGCTTGGCTTTGACAATCATACTTTGAATAAGAAATCTTGAAAGATTTTTTCTTATAAATGTTGTATTTGAAAATACCACATATTGATATTACATTCTAATCTAAAAAGACTAATAAGTAATTTAAATATAACCTAAACTGACAAAAGTATTTTACTAATAAAGTGTCCATTAGTACTTTTCTTATTGTCTCTATTAAGGGGAGGACACTTTGTTCATGTGTCCTGTGATAAGTTAGCACAGTACACTACACTTTAGTTTTGTTTACAGCATAGTTCAAACGGTTTTTTTTCTTTTGAGCGTTCTCATTGCTGGATCGCCTCAATATTCACATGATGATGAAGCCGATGCTCGCGAGCTTCCTCGTACTTTCTGATAATGTTAGTAAGCAACTCCACTTTCAGCTCCCGATGGAGGTCGCTCGATCTAATGTACCAAGGTGCGTTTACAATGCCCTTCAGTACTTTATTTTGGAATCGTATTATTTCTATGTTGCTTGGTTTGGTATAGCCCCACAACTGTACGCCATAGGTCCATACCGGCATTAGGACTTGTTTATAGAGGAGCAGTTTGTTAGGTACTGAAAGCAATTTTGAAACAAATGTATAAAAAAGAAATTAACAATAAAAAAACCATCGTTTGAAATTTAACCTTTGTAGTTTTATGAACGTTATTTTCTTTATTGTATGGTACTTTCTTCACAAGTACAATACAATACAGCAGTAAGTTGTGTATTGTATTTGACTTCCTTCAGAATACTTATTAGTGCCCTTTTAATTTAGAACGTCAACTTTCTTTCGATTCCCGGTAGGTAAACAACCTCATTAATTAATAATAATAAAAAATCTTTTTTTCATTTAAATCTGGTGTTAAGGACCGGCCCTGAAGTTATTCGTTGTTCTTATATAAATAATATTGTCTTTCCGTATTACCAAAATAAATACTAAAATTTAAATGGAAACTGCCATTTAAAACTTAAAGTTTGTCTTGAATGGTCCCCAAATCGGCCAACTGACAAATGACAACCAACAAATGACAGAGAAAAATTTAACGTTTAAACAAGAATTTCACTTTAAAATTTCGTATGAATATTTTTGAATTCTTTTGAATATTTTCTACGCTTCTGAAGATCTGAATGTAAAGTCTAAATTCAGCGCGAACGATTTTGTAGGCTCAGGCAACACACATGAATACTTAGGAACACACAATATGTTTGCTTGCCGGTATCAATATAACTTAATTATTGATTAGATAGGTCGTGTTCAGAAAACTGTGTAAATCACGGAAACTAATAAACTGGTTTAGCTGAAACTTGTAATAATTATGTCTATATCCCTTGTATTAATCGTCGTAGGTTCATTTTCTAGTGACAGGTGAGGTCAGGTTTCCCAACCGTAGTATAATGATATATAGTATCGTAATGTATTTTAGCCAATTCTACTATATATTATAGAAAACCAATATATAGTACAGTACCAACATATAGTAGGTAAGTACGTTACTACATATAAGAATATATATATAGAACATTTCTTACTATATTGCTAATTCAGGTGTCACGCTTTTGTTTCTGATTTTAATAATATTTTGAAAATATATTGATCTTTGCTGGCCAAAGCAAGAAGTAATAATAAATACGCATGAAAAATCACTAATAATATAAGGTGGTTTGGACATGCAGAGAGAATGGATGAAAGTAGAATCACAAAACAGGTATATGACAGTATTGTCAATGGTAGAGCTGTTGCCGGTAGACCGAGACGAACATACCATGAACAAATATCAGAATTGTTAAAGAAAGGTCAGGTAAAAAGCATTTCAAATAAACGCGCATGTATGAAGAGGTTAATGAAAGTAGGTGAAGCGAAAGTTATTTGTCAGGATCGTCGCAAGTGGAGATCCATAGTCTCTGCCTACCCCCATGGAATATAGGCGTGATTTTATGTATGTATGTAATATAAATAAAATAAAAAATATATTTTTTTTCAATGCGTACTAATTTTTCTCGAACTTTTCCAAAAGTACAACTTAAAAACAAAAAAAAAACTATATTTTCGTTAAAAAAAGGTAGCCCTTAGTGAGATGCGCATCATTGGTCGCAATTAAATTTTTTATATCCTATAATTTCTGTTGATGACAATTATGAGGGTTAATCAGTGTTATTGTTGCAGATTAAATATTTTTGAGAAAGGTCAGATAAAGAGTAGTTTAAATAAGCTCGTATGTATGAAAAGATTAGTTTAATTAAATAAAATAAAAAATCAGTTTTTTTGTAAAAATTAAATACTTATTAGTTAGTATTACTTATTGTCTTTTTTTGTCTTTGTTTTTTAATCTATGATAAGTATATTTTATTTCTATTGTTTTCAACCATTGTAAAGGAGGTCTGGAAGATCCGGCGGCGGTGAGACCTCCTATTGTATATATTTAACTTATATATGCAACAAAGAACATCATTCATTCATTCACAATTAATGAAAGTTGATGAAGCGAAAAGTGTTTGTTAGGACCGTGGTAGGTGGTAGGTAGGTGGGGATCATCGTCTCTGCCTACCTCAATGGGAAACAGGCATGAGAATGTATATATATAAGTTGGGATCAGCGGCAGTCTGTTTTTAATATTGAATTGAGCAATATCAAGGATATTATTATTTAATAAAACTACGTTTTAACGGTTTTAAGCGCGGTAATTTATTTGATTTAGGTTTATCCGACGTTTCGGCCGCTTTTCAGTGGCCGTGTTCAATATTATTATTTATTTTAAATTACATATACGAGTAATACGGTATTGAATTAGAAGAAGAGAAAAATTAAACAGTAAAGGTGGATAAAAAAATGTAATACTTGTATAACCTGAAATCTGAGGTTTCAGTGCTAATTTATTATGACCTCATATTAATTGTAACCACAAATTAATGATCTAGAATCTAGCGAGACTTAAAAAAAACGAAACAAAACCTCGCAGGAAACTAATGATATGGTTTCGAATTTTGGCACGATAAGTTGTTCTCAAAGATTAGATCTTTATTGATAAAAAAGAATCACGTAAATCGAATCATAAATCTCAGAGTAATTGGTGTACATATGGAACGGAGTGAAAATTATTTTCATGAAAAATGTTCATATAATGAAAACTACTGGGCCAAACTATGTAAAATTTTTAGGGGACCAATTGGAAGCTATTCCGCGTCGAACAAAAAAAGAATCACGTAAATCGGATCATAAATGACGGAGTAATCGGCGAACATACACAAAAAAAAGGAACAAAAAAAAAAAAAAAAAAAAAGATTCCGACGAATTGAGAACCTCCTCCTTTTTTCGAAGTCGGTTAAAAATTTGCAGAATTTGGTGTTTTTGTGCAGTAAAATAGCAAAATTTTAATTTAATTTTAAAACTCTACAAGTACAAATTATTTCACTGAAAAGAATTGCAATAAACAATCGCCAGGCATCTGAGGGTAATCTATTTGCCAGACCATTACTAGAGCAATATTGGAAAAGTTTCTGGAACTCCTTATGATATATTGTCTCTATGATATTCCTTTCGCGTTTGCTTGTGTTATCATCATATACGTACAAGAGTTATCCTGGCGAAACTTTGTTCGCGTTGTCATAACGACGTGTTTGTTAGCGATTTGAAATGGCAGCGTAGGAAAACGCGACAGCAGCGTCAATTTTTTCGGTTTAATTGGTCTATCTCACAAAAAGAAAGTCGGGATAAATTTTTTTCTATACTCCAAAACTTCGTGATAATCGATTTGAGTAGTTAAGAAGTAAAAGCGTAACAAACAAACTCAGAACTCAGAGGTAATCACAGTCAAATATAGGGCGGTAAAATTTATGTCACACCCGGGGGTCGAAACAGCGGCTAGCCTGACTATAAATTACATTAGCGCACTATACAGCATATATGTCGCAAAGATATGACGAGAAACGAGATTTAAGCCCTAAGGGAGATCAATTCACGCGAGATATTTCAATCACAACCCTGAGCGTTGATTTCCCCAAAGAAAGTAAGTGATTTGATCAAATCCCTTTATATAGTAACGTAGCGACGTGTTAGTCGGCAATGATCCTGCTGAACGACAACGGCCGGCGAGTGTTACAACCGACTACTAACCATCCTTTAAATAGTTATCAATGAATAACTGGTGACCAATCTGTTGTGGTACTCTCTCACTGTTCTGGTCACTGATGGCGATCTTCGACCACCCTTCACAACTTCTGCGCTACTATTTTGTCACATCAGAAGCTCGACGCTGGCCGACACTATCGTCGGAGTGGGGAGGTGAAGCAAAGGGAAGCGGAAACAAACAAAACATAAAGCGTGCGAGTCCTAAATAGTTTATTTCACTAAAATAGTTTAGGGATTTGATCAAATCCCGCTTTTCGCCATTTCCCTGCGACATTATATGTACTTAATCACTACCAGATGAAAACGTGCCAAGAATGCTGCTTGCATTAAAACGCTGAATAGCTTAGTTCTCACGCCGTACGGAATATGACCTACTGAATACTGGCAAGGTTTTTGCAACGTCTACTTTTTAATTAAATACTTGCTTGCTATCACATTTCACTGATTCGAGCAGCGACTAAATGTAGGTGTGTACAGACGTCATTACACAGACAAGGGAGTGCCATAGAAAATGTGATGTCAACCAAATATATTGTTACAACTCAGGTCCCGACAAAAACATAAGCCACCTGCATATTTGAATCAAAACACATTTTATTACCTGTCGGCATTTAAACTGATTGTAATTCTTTTATGATCGTCTTCTTTTGTTTACTTATTTATTGGCATACGTTTCTAGAAAACAGCCCATTGTGATTGTACTCGTTTATGGCCGGATCATTAGCCAGGTGATACGGATTAAGTCGACTACAATACAGGCACATTTGTATTTGTGAGGTATAAAACGACGGCTTGATGGAGAGAGGAGGGAGTCGAGCGAGAACCACGATTGAAGCGAGACGTGTGTACTACAATCGGGAACCAAAGTGACTGACTTTGCGCGTTTTATTGCTTTTTTCCGTTAATTACAGTAAATGTTATCCCATATTTCCAGGATAAAAAGTAGCTAATGTGTTATTCCAGAATTTAATCGATCTTGATCTGAATGGATCTGGATGAAACTTGGCACGAAGTTTCATCCAGATCCATTCAATCCCATGACGTGATTGGGCAACAAATATCCATCCAAACTTTCGCATTTATAATATTAGTATAGACTTAAAAGCCCTAAATGTAAATTATTCTAGTTTTATAAATAAATTGTAAATTACTACAACCTAGCTAGCCTTCTGGGCATCTTACCCATAAAAGACGGTGATCAAGACTCAGTATTCTACTTATAGTCTTGAGGGACTAAGAAAGAAAGAAAACTTAGCTTAGTTATATTGTTATTCTACGCTTAGGTAGAATACAATTCTCATTAAGTTTTCTTTTATCGTGTTAGTTTATAGTCATTATACATATTATTTATTGTTTACTACACGCTCATCACATAATCCCATTCATATTTAATTTTAAGCCACGATGAATGATGAAGGCATAAATAACAAAATTTACATATCCAAATTAATATCGATTTTCGTTACGATACCTACCATTCCTTATTATTTCTAGCAAATGAAGACGTCGACTCGGAGTCAAAAACATGTGGAAAGATACTAGTGGTGCTTTCCTGGATCCTGGTTATCGTCACTATGCCCTTCTCCTTGTTCGTCTGTTTCAAGGTAACTCTTATGTACAATTTTTAACAAATATATTAATAATAAATTTATATAAATACAACAAATAGCTAAATAGCTTTGTCACAAAATTCAACTTATCTAATGCTCCTCCTGCTCCATCTGCGTTAATCTTAGTGACTGTGTCCAAATTCCTCTTGCTTATAATATTAAAATAAAATACTGTAAGCAAGAACCGCTAATCATTAGCTACATTAGCGTATATACAATATACATACGTTATCTGTCAATTTTTAACGTCATTAACAATGTCTAATCTCAAATAACGCAACATGCCGTTAATAATAAATAAAAAAATGGACATCTATGAGACAAAGCCACTAACATCACCCCAGGTGTAGCAAGGACACTATGTGCATATTGATATTATCACCACAGGCTTATTAGACAAGCATAGCGGATATATTATCATCTTCACTTCAAATGACACCAGTGGCCAAAAATTAATCATCTGTAATAGATTTTTTTGTACTAACCGATATAAGACGGTTCATTTCTGTGTTTCAGTTTAGATAAATCAACAAAAATGATACATATTAACATAATTGATGATTCACATTCAATGTCATTGAATACTGCCATGTTTTTTCAGTTTTGTGCCCTTCAACCAAATCGAATCAAGTTGGTTGATCCGTCTTATATCAGGATTAGAAGTTATACCATTTTATCTATAAACTGTTTTCAAGCATTAATTTTACTTTTGACGTTTTCACGTCTATCAAGTTATATATTTTTTGTGATAAAGCCTATATGAAACAAATGACATCATTGTCGTACCTTATTGTTATGGGTGACGTAATAGTGATGTTCTGTGAGTCGTGAGACGCACAGACTATTAAAATATCGACAGTATACGTAAATAAATCGAATTGAAAATATTAAATGTTCTACTTTAAAGAAAAGTTATTGATTGAAATTTATTTATAAATGAAGTCGTCTTTTATAACAAATCGAGCCGGTAACGCATTACTAATTGATCCGTCATAGAGCTGTCAAAATTAAAATGCTTGGAAAGGGTATAATTAAGTTACTCGTATATAAATGCTGGCAGCGAAGATTGATTTTCTTGTTTTAGCTACATAATTAATTAACTGAAACGAAATCATATATTATTACAATTTCAATAATGTAGATTCTGTCTGCAAAATAATAATCTTATCCTGTGTTCTGACACAGGACAAAAACGTTATTTAGCTTACCAGTCACATAGAGTAGTGGTAGTGCCGGCGTTATCAATAAAATTATTGCGAATAAATCACGTCAAACTTTTTATCGATTTTTTGTTTAAATATTCCTATCAAATACATCACGCAGGCTAACGCTAATTAATTTTCATTTATATTTTAAAAACAACAATTGATGTAATCACATAGAACTTTGATAATTATGTGCTGTTTTACGAAAAATCAAAACTACATTAAGTACATTGAGTACTTGTGTAATAGAGAAAGATGTAAGAAGAATAAATGTAGCTTGGCTAAAGTGGAGACAAGTTACCGATGTGAAATGCGTCAAACTAATGCCACTGAAATGAGAAGGTCAGATATATAAATCTATCATACGACCGGTCATGTTATATGGCAGCCATTACACGTTTAATCCAGATCACGATCCAAGCAAGGTGACAGATTGTAGTAGATTGACGAATCTTGGTGTGGCTGGTCGCGACATTAGACGGTCAATCCAGAACATATCAGTTCACTGTTCGATACCGTCAAATACACACGCATTCACAACTACTAAATGGATCTGAATAAGAAAAAAGCTTGTGCAGCAATAATTATTGCTGTTTTCTGAAGAAACGCGTGAAGAGGAAACGTTGGGTTAAACCATGGCTACTAAAGAGGAACATCTATACACATTTGAACTTGTTAGATGAAATTCATAGTACTGAAGAGGAGGAGGATTACGCAAATTACTACAGGATGAAGGATCGGCATTTTCGATGTTGGAGGCACTGGGGTCCGTGACGGCATATCGTCGTTGTTGTCGTCCGACTCCATCGCGGTGCGAATGCAGACTGACGTAATTTGAACTCATGTTACATTACCCGATCAATCTCGATCGCGATCAATGGATCGAGATCATCGATTTCAAAAATCTAGATATTTTCTGATCAGAATTCACGATCCGTCAAACACATACCTTACACAGTCAATCTGGATTGAGATCAATGATCACGCTCAAGGATCACAATCTAGATTGAGTGTGTAATGGCTGCCTATGGGTCCGAATGTTGGGCCACCAAAGTGATAGACCACGAATGACTCCACTCAGCTGAGTCTTAAAAGAGTGGATGAGGTGAGAAATGAGTACATAAAGGGAACTTCAAAAGTTGCACCCGTGACTGACAAATTGTAAGGAAGAAGACTGAGGTGGTATGAGCATGTAATGAGGAGGGATGAAAGTCACGTGACAAAACAATATTAAACTGCAAGATTGATGGATACAAATGTAAAGGTAAACCAAAAAAGAGATGGATGGATTATGCGAAGAATGACGTGATAATTCGTGGAGTTATGATGTCCTCTGTCACAGACATATTGTACAATTTAGAAAACTAATAATCACTGGCAAAATAGAACGCAAAAAATCTAAAAAAATACGCTTTTATAGAAAATCCAACTAAAAAATATAAAATAAATTTTAATAAATTTGAATTTAAAATAGTGTAAGAAAAAAATATTTTATTTTAAAAAAAGCGTGGGGTGCATGATATCAATAGTTATAAATATTTTATGAACATATATGAGTAGAAGGGTTATTTTGATAATATCCTTAAAAGCACCCCACGCTTTTTTACAGCAGTCAACCTGAGCTGAATGGATCAATAAGAATTATATAGTATATATCAAAACCAATTACAATTCCAAATCCCAGTGCACGTAATTGCTGCGGAGGTGTCTTTAATTGTACTTTAATCTAACCTTTATATATATTCGTACTTAGGTAGACTAGAAACAATAGACAAGATGAACTCACAACAAATTACGTGGCGGAACTGTAATTAATGTAAGGCCCAGGGAAGGTGAAAGCGGGCAGCGAGGTGGGAAGCGTAAAATACAAAGTAATTAAAGTATGCACACGTCCTTTATATCGAAAAAGCGTCAGAATACACGTGTAGGCAATATGATCTTGACAAGTATGGTTCTGGCTAATGTAGAAGAGAGTCTCGTATACAAGGCATTTCAGTCATGGTGATCGAAGATGTCCCTTAACTATAGTACCCATAAGATATGTTTTTATTTCATTCATATAATTCTGCGCTGTTCTGTTCAGTTTGATAATAATAAAATAGTGTCGTTATATACTTTCATAAGAAGACTTACAATATTGTTAAACTTACATGTAACCATAGATATCTACACAAATAAATACAAAAGTACTCGGAGAACCAAGAACTATTGAGTAAATACGATGTTCGCAATCGAACACCAAGCAATGCATTTATCTAAGACCGCTGCTGCATTCCGCTTCTGTTCGTAGTCAAAGCTGACACTTAATGAAGTGCCTCACTTTATCACGAAGATCTTAGTAAGTTCTATGTGATAACATCTTTGTTTCAAGTACCAGAAAGTATATAAGAACCTTATAGTAGGTAATAACAACGCGAAGACTCTTAAAGTGACATCTAGGCATTGTATAGTTATATTATAACCGTTATATTAAGATAAGGCAATAAACATTGCGAATATGTGTAGATTCCGATCATAGTATTATTTTTTACCGAACTACAGCAAAGTCAAAACTTTCTTTTGATTTTGCTGTAGTTCTTAGCTGTCGATATTTTTATGTATTCTTACAAAGTTTCATACAATAAGTAACATTTTCAGTAAACTAAAAGTTTACTGTACATAACGGTCCAGTGTTATGTACAGTAAACCTCAAAGTTCCGATTTTCGATCTGGTCATAACAATGTGTCCGTATGTGGATTATGTATAATTGTATATACTTAGGTTATTTTATTCAAGATTATACAATAACACTTCTAACAAGGGAAAGCGTTGCCAAAATAGTTGTAGATTATAGTAATAGGTTCTCGGGTTATTTATAGGATGGATTTCATCGCGATGTACTTCATGATTTCCGCTATGTATAAGAGCTCACCCTTAATTACACAAACTTCTTTATCCCAAGAGAATAATAATCTTCTCTAGTAATGTATCTAGACACGTCTACCTTTTTCGTAACACGTCTTGATACTTTATTTTTATAATTTTTTCAATTTATTTGAATGTTCTCTATTGACTAATACAATTTACATGTTCAGTCAGTCACATGTCAGTTTTTGATATGGAAAAGGAGAATTCGCTTTCGTTGCTATACAACATGGAATCGCTGATGTTGTAGATGATTTTAATTTAATGTTTAATAAACGTTATTCTTCTATATTATTTGTGGAGGCATTATTAGAAATAAATAAATAAATTATTTTTTAATTTCGTCTTTTGAAAAACTATAAATAACAGCCCATAACGTCCCACTGCTGGGCTCGAGCCTCCCACTATAGGGGAACGAACAGTATACCTACCACGCTTATCCATGGCAGCATGGTAGTTTGGACACATCGGTTATCTCGATATGCAGGTTACATCACGATGTCTTCCCTCACCGTTGTTAGCACGAGGTAATTCTAACAATATGCACATTAGGTCAGAAAACTGCCTAAGTGGTACATGCGTTCTGGCCAGGATCGAACCCCTTTTGAGTTAGGGACGCGTGCTCTCGCCGTTATGCTACCACAACTTTCAACTATTGAAAAACTATTGCGATCTAATAGTATAATATTATTATGAAAAAGGTATCATTTGTTTTTTGTTAAAGTAACAAAATACTTATTATTTTCAGATGAAATATATTTAACACTTGTTCAACCTTCTATGACCCTATCACGCGCTAGCTTAGCGTTAGCAAAAACTACATTTTGTGGAGTAGAAGTAAAATCTAAGAACCGGCTTTTAATCATCAATATTGTTACAGGTGGTGCAAGAGTACGAGCGAGCTGTAATTTTCCGTTTAGGACGTTTACTTTCCGGCGGTGCTAAAGGACCTGGTAAGTTGGTCCTCAAGAACTGAACACGGGTTACATAAAATTAGCTAATCTAGTTGTATATGTCGTATAGACAACTATACCTTAGATAATACTCATATTTTAGAAGAACGCTATAATTTAAATAAATAAATGACAAATTTCGTGTAAATCCACGCATAGAGAAGGGTTCTGCAGAGATGAAGAATGAATGCTAAAGAGAGATTAAATCTAAAATAATCCATATCAACGGAGAACGAACTCAAAAATAATTTCTTGCAGCCAGGCGGCTTGACGTAAGAGGCGACAAAAGCAACCCACATCCAGGTGGTAGGGTATTTGCCCGTCTGAATGGCGACCACCCTTGTTAGAGTATGCGCGCCATTAACAACATTTAGTTGTGTTCCGGCATTAGTGGCCAGGTTCCATTTTCCTTTAAGAAAGCAATAGTGCACATGTAGCACCTTTGGTGTTGCAAATGTCCATGGGCGATAGTAGGTAACTGTTTTCCATCAGGTTGTCTGCGAAACTCGTGCAATAAAATAATAATAAATAAAACAAACTTATAATAAATTTTATTCAAATTAATTATTATTGGACCTCTTCGGTGACGTCTGCCATCTTAATTTTATACAGAATTTTCGCTTCAAACCTTAAAGTTGGAGAAGGGCAACCTTTTTAAACTTTTGTAAATGCATGTCTCCCTACTTACAGATTTAAGTTTTTATCCTTTAAGACCTGTCTACAGATATCCCACACGCCTATTATATCATACTGAAATAAAAAATTAATTCCTCAGTAACATGTACAGTCGAGTTCAATAATATATAAGCATTGCAAGGAATCAAAATAGCGTAAGCATTAGAATTTTACAAAATGTCCTTACAATGTAACACATTGTAAGGACACAACAATTTACATTTGAACTGCTTTGTTGGGAATATTTCATGAAAAAGTCTATGTGAATGATATTCCCACAAGTATAGGATATAAATTGATTCTTTCATTATTACATAACATAAAATTAAGTAACTCAAACTAGCAGTACCTACTGACTTTTTTATTTTATTTGATAATATAAATATTTGTCTTTACAGATATTTCTTAATATGGCTAGTTACATATTATTGTTGTATCCAGATACATATTATTCAACCGTTTAAATTACATGATGATATTTTAATGATCTGCAGATTGAAAAGATATTTTGTAACATTATAACTTACTATATTAATGTACTCGACTGTACGGCAGCCATTTCCAATTTTTCGCTTTTACTTAATTTTACTACAGTAATATATAATGACAGATTTCACTTTAGCACTTTTCTGCTCGATGTCATCCATATACACAAAGAAGCTTATAATAATAATAGCTATGAAACACCGACAGACGGACATGACGATTATATAATATATATTGTTACGAGCTACAGAACTCGAATTTATTGCCGTTGGAATTACTATAGAATTTATTAGAACTATACAAACACGTATATAGGTACAAATATAACTGAACGCAACCAGTACAAACTGCACAATTGAATAATCCTCGCTTGACTACCCCACCCCTCCGTTCGGGCATTCCTTTTATTCTGTACAAATACGCCTCGACACAAAACAATAATTTCCAAGAATTAGTTCGACACACCTAATGACTGCCATAAAACAAGTACAATAACAATAGAATGTTTTCTTAATTACATTTTTTAAACACAAAGTAAACAAAAGAAGTCCAAATGCGGGAAAGGTAATAAAAAACCAGATTTATGGCAGGCAGATGGGCATACACTTTTTTGTCGGCATGTAACAATATAATTTCTTTTTTATTACACAATGGAATTCTAAGTTATAGTACATTTAATTGCATAATTTTCTTTATCCAGGTATATTCTTCATTCTACCCTGCATCGATACTTATGCTCGTGTAGACCTGCGTACACGCACTTATGATGTCCCACCCCAAGAGGTTTTGATCCTTGACTAATTTATACATAACTATAAGTTAATATTGTCTACATTTTTTTAAAATAATAATTTTCAATTAGAACTTAATTAAAATTTACTTATCTTAATAATAAAATAAGTAGTAATTTATTCAATATATTTACTTCATTGTTTATTTTTACTATAATCTCCCTGAATATTTAGTTTTTATTTCAACTGACTGTGCCCGCAAGTTCGTTGATTTAGTATCTTTTAACCCTGCTAGAGACATGAAATTTGAATTAAAATTTACATAGACAACTAAAATGATCTTGAGTTGTGTTTCAGCATTAGTGACTAGGTTTCAGTCTCCCTTAAGAGAGCAGCAGCGCATTTGTAGTGCAAATGTCCATAGGCGATGGTAACCGCTTTCCAACAAGTGGACCGTCTGCCTGTCTGCTGAACTCCTGTAATAAATAAAATAGAAAAGATGTTTAATCCTGAAGTTTTAATCCTGAACATTTTCATTAAATCCATTCAGCCATTTCAGAGTTACATCGAAACAAACTTTCATAGAGACTGAAAGACAAAAATTCTAAAACGTTCGTTTATGATTAAGTATTGAATAAATAGCAGTTTTCACTTATAATGTGTCATATGTTGGGATGTCATAGACATACACTTAAGTAATAATATTACAAAAGATTAATAATGTTTTTTCTATTTTTTATTTCTTACCCTTTTCGTAATTACACACACGGTTGTCTAAACTAAATCAATATGAAGTGTTAGGGGAGCTTATCCTGACAACAAACGGAAAAATCATTTCACACGCTCCTGTATCCGCGGCAGATTTATGTCTGTAACATTGAAACTGCCGTGATCCTTGTATTTTACGTAATATCTTTCTTCGTATTGTCTATTTTTTATGTACTATAAAGATTACATTATTATATTTTATTGGGGCCCGTTTGTGACTTGCTGTGCGTTCGTATGGAAAATTCGTAATTCGGACACATGATGCCAAACATCATTGACGGTTGGTCAATAGATGAAATACATATAAATATATATGTATATATTATATATACATAAAAGTTTGGAAAATCACGTGTCAACGTGACAACGCGTGCTATTCGCCTCGCCTACCAGACTTTACGACACGATTCATAACAGCAGTATTTCTTACTTGTTACTTATTGGGCTATTTTGGTCAAATTAAACAACATTTTGACAAAGTCTAGTTTGTATTCATGTATTACATAACTATATATTAATGTCGTTTTATCAAAATCCATTCAAATAGTATTTACGTCAACTAAGAACAAACAGCCTCTATACTCATAAACTCTCTAAAAAAGATTTAAATCATTCATTTCTCAAAGAATAATAAAGTTTTAATTTATAGTGTAAAATATATTATTACAAGTCTTTATATCGAGTATACATCGTACGTACATATTTTAAGCCAACTTAATTAAGGACTATATATACTACATTATATTATATTTATAGGTATAGTGAAACAACATTCTGATATTGTATCACTATTCACTATACCTTGGTTTGAAAATATTTATCGATGATTTTGATTCTCGTTTGTAATACTAATAGGATTCTGTTTCTTCAATCAGGTATTGACTAAAGATTCAGTGACAGTATCGGTGGATGCCGTGGTGTACTATAGAGTACACAACGCTACAATATCCATAGCTAATGTGGAGAATGCCCACCATTCCACTAGACTCCTAGCGCAGACAACCCTGAGAAACACTATGGGCACCAGGCCCCTCCATGAGATCCTCAGTGAACGTGAAACCATATCTGGAAACATGCAACTTTCTTTGGATGAAGCCACTGAAGCTTGGGGGATTAAGGTTGAAAGAGTTGAAATGTTAGTATTAAAAGCCATATATTACATTAGCTAATGCTGATATTAGAAGGATAAATTTGGTTATCAACCAAATTTATTCAATACGGTTGAAAGGCATAGAACTCAATATCAATCCAAATTTATACTTATTGAGTTATCCAAATTTAAAAACAGTTGTCTCGGCATGAGTTTCAGCACAAAATGGAAACAGTATAGGTGACAGCGCATCGCCTTGTTTAAGACAAATCACCTCGAATTTATCGTATAGTTCATTCTCAACTTTCAGCTGCATAGTGCTTTTACCAGTGGTTATCATAATTAAGTTAACAAAATGCTTAGACGACATGCTTAGGTGTGAGGAAATCTGTCATTACGTTATATAGGGCACCCCTATCTATGCTATCGTAAGCTTTTTGGCAGTTCACAAACAAAGAATGGACGGTCTGTGCATATTCCCACCGCTTTTCCATTAACTGTTTGAGATGAAATATTTGGTCTACCGTGCTGCAAATCGCCTATAACTCGTTCTGCATACGGTTCTGATTTCTCCAACAGTATGTTAGATAGGACCTTGTATGCAGGGGGTAGTTGTGCTTTTCCCCGGTAGTTGTGGCACTTCTTTTTACATCCTTTTTGTGAATAGCGCAGATTATTACCGTATTCCATTCCAATGGTTGTTTTCCTACTTGCCATATAATTTTTAATAGCTTGTACCTATAGTTATGGTTGAACTGCTTGTCAACTATTTTTCCATAGCTCAGCCGGCACGCCATCTATTCTTGGGAGTTAATTACTTTTCTGACACATTCTCGCTTTTTTGACCTCATCAAATGTTAGTTAAGTAATTTCGTCCGTATTGACTTCAGTTTCCGAATTATTAGTGTTTCTGGAGAAGGGCTATCTAAGAGGTGCTTAAAATCTCCATCCACATCGTCTTAATTTCGTCACCATTCCTTATGAGCTTACCCTGATGCTTCTCCAGGTCTGGGTCGCCGATTGATACCCATTTTTGACATTACTTACTTCCTGATGAAACTGGCTTAGAGGGCTTAAGACGTCTGGTTACGTTATACGGAGCCGAATATTGGGCCACTAAAGAGATGGATTAAAAACGTTATTTATATATGCTATGACAAGAATAGGTAAAGTATAAAATGATTCGTTAAGAAACTTTTCTAAATCTTGCATCTGTGACCAAAAAATCTAAAGGAGAGAAAATTAAGATTGCATGGTTGGAGATATAATGAGGACGGATGAGTTGTGACAAGAAGAATGTTAAAATGAAAGGTTAAGAGATACAAGACTAAAGTTAGACCAAAATAAGCAGATGGGTTGTGTGAAGGATGACATGATAGTATGTGGCGTGATAGAAAACTTATGCCAGAATGGCGAAGTATGGAATAAAGACATATTCCGATTCCGATCCCAAATAATTTGCAGAAGTTGAAAAAAAAGATTATTACATTAGTAGTTGTGCCTGTTGTGTTCAAAGAGGACTTGATATTTATATCTTCTTGTCACTGAAAATAATCGAAATGAAACACGTAACTTTGAGATGAAAATGCTTAAATTTTTCATTTCATTTAAAATCCGGTAATTAGTATACAAACCACTGTAATTTATCTATCATTGTCAATAACTCTTACTTAGTGATTAAAAACCAGCCCTTAGTTGTTGATTATTATTAGCCCCAAATATTTGTTGAATAATACACCATTGTTGTACGTGGCCTCCTCAAACACTCAAACAAAATATTAGGTCCAGTTGAACTTTGGCCATCGGAAACCGTAAAAATGTGTTATATTCAAAGTCTATTCAAAGAAAGGAAAAAGATAGTGTTGAAATAATATTGTTTTAAAATTCCAAAAACAAAGTCTAGTTAGAAGCCATATAAATAAATGGTGAAAAAACACTTTGTACTACGTCAGTCATTAGGCAAACGTAACATACTATTAACCTATCAAACACGAAGTCGTGTCTATTCTATCGATTCTCCCATAAACCGTAATTATCAACCTACATTTATCCTATTTTGAACCTTTGTTCATTGTAATAAGCGTGTTTATTTTGTACATTGTAAAGACTTTGTCAATATAGGACAGTTTTGCTTCGCTAGGTACTTTGTGTTAGCTCACGCACCTTCAGAGTGGGTACCTTTATTTAAAGGGTTAAAGATTACTTTTGATCATTGCAAGTGGATTACAGTCTCAAATATCTGGGTCATTTGACTGTCAACTTCCCTGAATAGTTAAGGGTATCAAGTATTCGTTCAATTTATGTGCATTGTATCCGGCCAGCAGCTTGCTACGCTCGTTAGCCGTTCACATGCACAGCGTGTGTCCCACTCATATCCAGTTTCTATATTGCAAAAACAATTCGTTTTTGATGCCAACGGTTAGGATATTAATGCCTGGTAACTCTACTGATGTTCCTATAATGAACTATTCGTAGCTAGTTATACATGAACGTACCATCTACCGATGGGAGGGATTTTTGTATGGAAACGACAGATGAAGTGCTTCTATATTATAATCACTAATAGTTGAAGTCAGTCAGAATTTGTAGCGCTGTACTGACTTCAAATCAATGTACACGATGCCAGTATGATTTCATAACTGGCTACCGTAGAATTTGAAGTCGGAAGCTGGACCAATGTAAATCCGCTTTCTCTCTTTTCTTTCACCATATCCCAATTAATTGGGATCGGCACAATATGTCTTTTCCTTCCGCACTCCTCTATTCTGACATACATCTTCTGTCACACCACAAATCATCATATCATCCTTCACGCAATCCATCCATCTTTTTTTGGTCTACCTTTACATCTGTACCCATCCATCTTGTAGTTTAATATTCTTTTTGTCACGTGACTTTCATCTCTGCCCATACCAACTTAGTCTTCTTCCTCTCACCTTTTCAGTCACGGGTGCAACTTTCATAGATCCCCTTATGTACTCATTTCTCACTTTATCCATTCTTATAACACCACATCCATCTCAAAATTCTCATCTCAGCTGAGTGGAGACGTTTGTGGTTTATTACCTTAGTGGCCCAACAACATTAATAAATTGTTTGTTACGAAAAAAAGATTGGAAAAGATAATAGATTAAATTAGACATGTTTCAGTAGGATTTACATGATTCTGGCGAGTTTTAATCCCCTGTATAACTGTTACATTAGCAAGGACGTCCGTCTACCAGTTCAACTTCAACGAGCGATGGCTGCAGAAGCTGAGGCTGCACGAGAGGCCAGGGCCAAGGTTATTGCTGCCGAGGGTGAGCAGAAAGCCTCGCGAGCATTACGGGAAGCCTCCGAGGTGATTGGTGACAGCCCTGCTGCTTTGCAGTTGAGATACTTGCAGGTAAGCCAATCTTATCCCTAGCTTACATTATGCCCAAAAATTAAATATAAATGTAGATACAATTTAATAAAATTTATGTTGTAAGAAGAAAGTTATCTTTATACACAAACCAATATATGTGATAGTTTTCTTGGTTACACGCTTTTTTTGGTTTTGCAGCGGCGTGCACCCCTGCCACTATTTTAATCCTGCATTGTGCATAGACTGAACTAGGCTGATTTTAAACAGATTTCAAAAGTTTTCGAACTTCAAAAAGGAGATTCTCATTACATTTTTTAACTTTTTTAACAATTTTTTTTAGGTATATTCGTAACTTTTGCTTTTTGAACCGATTTTGATGATTATTTTTTGCATTAGGTTCAGCAAAGCTTCAAAATGGTTCCAAATACATTTTAAAGCTATTATTGCACTTGCTCTAGTTCGCGCTCGGGCAAATCGCATGTGCAGCAAAATCACAATCGCGAGTAGCCTAAGTCGGTCACCGCGATGACCCAGTTAATAATTATTATGTAGTGAAACACGTGTTTTGTATAAACATTGTTAAGGCGAAGTAATATTTTTAGTTAAATATGGCTTCAAGTCAAGTTAAAATAAAAACAGAAACAGAACGTCTGTTATATCAGCGATTCACCGAAGAAGTGGCAGAACGTAGACATCTTGAAAGCTTAGTCTCAGAGCTGAAAAAACATATTCAAGAGTTACAACAAGAGCTGAAAGATATTAAAGAGAAAAACACAGCTCAAGCCAAAAAATCGTCCGATCGGGAGAGACACCCGGAATGTGTCCAGTATGAAACGGACGAAGAAGATCTAGCTAGAGAAACCGAGTGGGTACGTCAGAAGAGTAGAAAGAAGCGGAAGCTGAATCTGTCACTCACCCCCCCTGCAACGCAAGACCAGAAACTAAATAAAGATGATACTAAAACTCCAAGAGTTAAAAAAGATCCCCAACCACCGCCGGTTATCGTGGAAAATATTGGTGACTATCAAAAGTTCTATGATTTTCTTTTGACTAGTCTACCAAGTGACTCATTTATTATACAAATGAGAAATGGAGACAGCGCTAAAATCAATGCTAATAATGATATATCGTATAGAACTCTCACAAGTCTACTAACGCAAAACAACTGTTGGTGGTATTCTTATGAGAACAAGCAAGATAGACCAATCAGAGTGATGGCCATCAATTTGCCCTCCTCATGCATACCTTCCAGGATAGTTGATGAACTATCTTCTAAAGGTTATAAAATTCAGGATGCAGTCAATAAACTAAGCTGGAGGAATAAACAACCTTTAAATATGTTTATGCTTTCCTTTGATAAAGATGAAGAGGCTACAAAAATTTACTCCATTAAGTCTATACTTGGGTGTAAAGTGGATATAAAACCAATTAAAACATCGAAATTGGTTCCCCAGTGTAAAAGGTGTCAAGCATATGGACACACCCAGAAATACTGTTGCAAAGAACCTAGATGTGTAAAGTGTACAGGAAAACACCTCACCAAAGATTGCACAAAGCCTGCGGAAGTCAAACCAAAGTGTGTTCACTGTGGAGAACCACACCCTGCTAGCTACAGAGGCTGCATAGTTGCCAAAGAGCTTCAACTAATGAAGAATAGGAAGTTAAAGGGGGCAACAACCTCTAATATACCTTTAGGTAAGAGCATAACTAAAAAGGCTCCTACAAGTCAACCCGTAACAAAGAGCATATCATTTGCTCAAGTGACTAAAGGCTCAAAGGCTCAGTTACAATTGTCACAGCAACCGTTCGTAAGTAAGACAGCACCTAATCTAGAAGATAAAATCAATTCTATATTAAACTTCATGACTTCTTTTGATGAAAGACTGAAGAAAATAGAACAAACAACTAAAGCTGTAATAAAACATTAATGATGGTACCTTCAATTAAAATTATGGCATGGAATGCTAATGGACTTCTGCGACATGAAAAGGAGTTACAAGTGGTTCTAAATACAGAAAATATTGATGTCTGTCTCATTTCGGAATCACACTTTACTAAAGAAAATTTTATTTCAATTAAAGGTTATCAAGCATATCATGCGCTCCACCCAAATAACACAGCTCGGGGAGGCAGTGCCATTCTAATCAAGACTAATATTAATCATTTTGAAGTGTTGAAATACGAAGAACAAGAAATGCAAGCTATTGCAGTGACAATCAAGACCAAACGCTACCCGGTAGCTGTATCAGCCATATACTGCCCACCAAGGTATGCTCTAAAGTCTGTATATTATAAACAATTTCTAAATCAGCTTGGAAACAGATTTATTCTTGGAGGTGACTTTAATGCAAAGAATACTTATTGGGGCTCCAGGTTAACTACAACAAAAGGCAGAGAACTTTTGAATGCAATCAAAGAAAACAGATGTGATGTTATTTCAACAGGCAAACCCACTTATTGGCCAACCGATCCAAATAAACTTCCAGACTTAATAGATTTCTTTATTTATAAACATATATCACCTGAGCATCTTCACATTGAAGAAGGTTATGACATGAATTCTGATCATTCTCCTATAATTTTAAGCCTAAATGAGGACATTGTGTGTCGTGAAAAAAACCCCTATTTGACTAATAAGTATACAGACTGGGAAAGCTTTAGACAAGACTTAGATTGTGTTATAGATTTGAAAGTATCACTAAAAAAACCAGAGGAACTTGATGCAGATGTGAATACGTTTGTAACAAATATTCAACAATGCGCCTGGAAAAATACACCTGAATTTAAGACAAAATCAAGGCGTGTTTATTATCCAAACGAAATTATTAATCTTATTAATCAAAAAAGGAAACAGAGACAAAAATGGCATAGATCACGATATCCGCCAGATAAAACTCTTTTGAATAATCTCACAAAAAGATTAAGTAGGGAAATACAAAAATTCAATGATGAATCTATGCAATCTCAACTTAGTCAACTCTCTAGTGATCGTAATACAGATTACTCATTATGGAAAGTAGCAAAATCTCTCAAAAAACCGATAAATCAAATTCCTCCTATTAGAGAAGAGAACGGAAACTGGGCTGTCAATAACAGTCAGAAAGCCAACAGATTTGCTCAACATTTAGAAAAAATATTCCAACCAAATGAAGGTAAGGATAACGAAGATATATTTTGGCACCTAGCACCTGATGAGTTGGAAATAAAACTTGTAACTCCTAAAGAAGTTCATAATGAAATACAGCTACTAGCCCAAAAGAAAGCTCCAGGTTACGATCTCATTACCGGGGAAATTCTGCGCAGCCTTCCAAAGAAGGGTGTAGTCAAACTCACTACACTTATCAATGCCAGTTTTAGACTAAAGCATGTTCCAAGTCTGTGGAAAGTTGCGGAAGTGATCATGATACAAAAACCTGGTAAATCTCCACATGACACGACATCTTATAGACCAATTTCTCTCTTACCAATAATGTCTAAACTATTTGAAAAACTGTTATTGCGCCGCCTGAAACCAATAATAGAAGAGAGAAAAATAATCCCCGATTATCAATTTGGATTTAGAGAGAAACACTCAACCATAGACCAAGTGCATAGAATCACAAACATTATTGAGAGAACATTAGAAGAAAAGAAAGTTTGTTCTACAGTATTTTTAGATGTGGCACAAGCATTTGACAAGGTCTGGCATGAAGGTCTTAATTTCAAGTTAAAAAAACTGCTACCTAAACAGTATTCAGATTTGTTAGCCTCGTATATCTCAAATAGAATGTTCAGGGTCCGACAAGAAGACTGCTTTTCGGATCTTAAAGAAATTAAAGCTGGAGTACCACAAGGTAGTGTGTTAGGCCCGGTCCTGTACCTAATATACACAAGTGATATTCCAGAACTAGAAAATAATACCCTAGCTACCTTCGCGGATGACACAGCTATCATGGCTACTGGAGTTACCCACGAAGAAGCTGTGGAAAATGTCCAAAAAGCAGTTAATACCATCTACAACTGGACAAAAAAATGGCGTATTAAGCTCAACGAAGCCAAGTCGATCCACATTGACTTCACTAACAAAATGGCAAATTATCACCCGATATACGTAAATCACACCGTAGTACCGTATGAAAATACGGCAAAGTACTTAGGTATGACACTTGACGCTAAACTGCGCTGGAAAGCTCACGTCAAAAAGAAACGCGAGGAACTGGAAGCTCGCTATAGAAATATGTATTGGCTACTTGGAAAACATTCAAAGTTGTCCGTACCTAACAAACTGCTTCTTTATAAACAAGTCCTAATGCCAGTCTGGACCTACGGTGTACAGTTGTGGGGCTGTACCAAACCAAGTAATTTAGAAATCATACAACGCTTCCAAAATAAAGTGCTGAAAGGAATTGTAAACGCGCCATGGTACGTTAGATCGAGCGACCTCCATCGGGACCTGAAAGTGGAGTTTGTCAACAACATTATTAGGAAGTACGCGGAAGTCCACGAGCATCGGCTTCATCATCACGTGAATGTCGAGGCGATCCAGCTCCTCGACAACACGGACATAACGAGAAGGCTCAAAAGGACAAAACCATTTGAACTAGTGGTATAAACAAAACAAAAGTGTAGTATAATGTGCTAGCTATTAATAAAGAACACATGAACAAAGTGTCTTCGCCTTAATAGAGACAATAAGAAAAGTGTTAATGGACAGTTTCTTAGTATGAATACTTTTAGTTAATTTAGGTTATATTTAAATTACTTATTAATCTTTTTAGATTAGATGGTAATATTAATAAGGTATTTATTTTTAAATATCTTATTCATTAAAAAAAAAAAAAAAAAAAATTATTGTACTTTGGGTTCCGAAAATATGAAATATTTTGCTGTTTTCAGCCGTAACTGATTTTGATTATTCTTTTTGCGTTGGATTCAGCCCAGCTTCAGGATAGTTTCCTAAAAAATTCATTTGTATTGGTTACCTAACTTTTATGTAAAAATGAAAAAAAATAACAATAAAAAGTCGACTTCATGAGCAACCAAATAGTACAAAATAAATATTTTCTACATCTTGAAGCCTGTGCCAAGTAAAACATAAAGAAACAACAACAAATTTGCAAAATTCATTATTTTATATTTTACTTTGCAGCAACTTTCAGCTATGGAAAATATTTGTTTTTTACTTTCTAGTTTCAAAAACGTATCCATAATTATTATCTAAAATTAAAATTATTTTTCAGACTCTCAACACGATCTCAGCTGAGAAGAATTCGACCATAGTTTTCCCGCTACCCATCGATCTTTTAACCTACTTTATAAAAGCAAGGGAAGAACAATAAATTTATTGTTAACTCTCTAGACAAGAATGAATAATTAATTAACTCTTTATATTACATATAATATTATATAAAATATGGTCAAAGATGACGTATTGTAAACTGCCATAGTCTGCGTCAAATGGACAATTTTTAAATAAGAAATCTTATTATCAATATTCGAATACTTGTATAAACTATAAATACTTCAGACTATATAAGAATTTTCAAATAAATAATAATGTTGTAGACAAAATAATTATTACATGTGTATCGTATATGTATTAAAATATCAAATTATGCGTCGAATACATTATACCTACGTATCTTAAAAATATGAAAGAGATACATCTATTTTCATCATTATTGGTACTACGTGTGTAATACCAGCCCTTTGAACGTCCCACTGCTGGGCTTGGGTTCTCCAATTTTAAGAAAAATTATGATAATTTAGAAAATTTTCCCAATATAGATTGATGATTTTCACACATCGATTATCTTGATGTTTAGCTGTCCTCGTCATGTTTTTCTTCCCTGACTTTCTGACTGACTTGACTGTACGAAAACTATTGGCCACAATCATCGTCGAAGGCATTAAAGTCTAAACCTAAAAAATAATAGTAAAATTGTTTAATTCTGTTCTAATAAATACATACCAAATTTTGGGGTTGGACCTTCTATTAATATATAATTGTATCAGAAGGACATCCACTTATAATGAGTGAATTACATTAACAGATTTTTTTTGTCATTATAATGCTTAAAGTAATTTTTTGCCTTGAGTGAATATCTCTGTGCGAATGTATGTAAAAAAGCATTGATGCAGCTAATATTCTTTGCAACACTGTTCTTAAATCTTTGACGTCATAACGTCGAGGTCGAGAGTATGCATTGTGCACCCCTTTTTATCCCTGTCGTCAGCAATTTAAAACCCCCTTAAAGCGGCGACGCGTGGCCACGGCCTCACTTCGAAGTGAGCCAAGCCGCAGACCAAAGCCACACACAATATTTAGTGCTGTACATAAAGTGTAACAATGATGCACTATCCTTTAGTTGCGTTTATAGAATTTTTAATCTGACGACGTAGCATAAAAAACTTGGTACATTCATAAGCAAGCGCTGTCTCTTTCTGTCTATAATAAAAAAATTGACTATCTTCATGTCCATTGCCGAAGTAAGTATATGTTCACCAAGTCAGGAACGCAAAGTGGTCGTACTATAATAGCTTTTTGAATAAGAAAAAGAGGAAAGAATATAAAAATAGAGACAGATACCTACCCATTTCCCTGAGCAGTGTTAAAGACAGACGGTTTAGAACCTTTAAGTCTCAGAAGAGACGTAGACGCTCTAAGCGCGTTCTACCGTCTGTATAATGGGGAATGTTCTGAAGAGCTATTTGATTTGGTACCTACGTCGCCATTTACCACCGCACTGCTCGCCGGCGACTGGAAGTTTATCCACACTTCCTTGACACCTACAAGTTATCCACTGTACGTGGCGCTCGCTCCTTTATGCCATAGGTGAGCAAGCTGTGGAATAAGCTTTCTTCCTCGGTTTTTCCTAGAGCGCTACAATATGGGTCTCTACAAAAAGGGCGTAAACAGATATCTAAAGTCTCGACGAGGTAGGCAACGCATCGGCTCCCTTAGTGTTGCAGATGTCCATAGGTGACGGCAAGCAACATAAAAATAGAGAAAGAAATAAAATAAAAATAGACCTTTGTCCTAGTCGATGGCGGAAGAGGTGCTAAAATTATATTAAAAAAAATAAGTATACATCTACCAAATTTCATAATCGGTTGACGCCCAAAGTCGTAAAGAATTTTTACCTTACCTTACCTCTCGTTTACATTGTGCCACTTCCAAGGCATCAAACTTAAAAGTGGCAAGGGAGGTGAACATAATGTGAACAAGGCATCATGTATAGAGCCATGAAATATATAGGTCCAGTGTACGGCTAATGATTGTAATTTATCGTTGACCTTTTACTTAGTGGTGGTCTCTTTTGGATTTTACTGATATTGTCCTCAGATCAAGACATGGTTTCAAATCCTGATTAAAAGACAAATACCATTTAATTTATTTTAAGGAAATGTGTTTACCAGAACTGTTACAAAGATCACGCGTTGATAAAACAGGAAGGGATATATTTTAAGAGTCATTTTTTAAGAGTACATGTGTGAAACTTGGCCGTCTTATAATAGCCAGGGCCGCGCCGCCTCTATGTACGAAGTGTGCGGCGCACACAGGCGCCAATACAATAGGGGCGCCGCCGTCGAAATCATTTTTGTTACACTTACACAACAACATAATTATTCTTTCTAGAGGAGTTTTTGCAGCAACTGGCAAGCGAAAGGGAACTGGTTATACCTATTTAGGAAAATATTATTTAAGTATCTCGGCGAAGGCCTCGTTCTCGTGACATCTTCTTTATTGGATGCAGGTTTAGTGGGCGTCAGGGTAAATGCGAGCATAAAACACAATGGCCACGGTTTATACACTTTTAATTTAGATTTAAACAATATTTCGACACAGTTTAGACCGAGCAGCGGGTTCAGGTCACCGACCATACTTCCAACTTCAATACTATCTTTAAAATTCTCAACGGTCCAACTCGACCCGTTGCCATCATCACTCAAATGTGCCACAAAAAACTCGTCCGTCTGCTAAGGTAGATACTACTCAAGTATAGATGGCGTCTTGACCCCGCTCAAGACATAAGCTCTATTCTGATTGGTCGTTTATTAAATTACAATATTCATAACTTTTATTAGGTTAGGATGATCTTAAAGTTATAGAAAGATTTAACAAATCAAATAAAATAAAATTAAACATTTTAAAAGTAGTTAAAATGTAAACAAATAATATTGTGCGTTATACATCCAAACAATAATCAATCCGATTCATAGCTTCCCTCCGACAAGTATATAAAACTTGAGACCATTGATTTCGGTCAAAATTGACAAATAATATAAAAAAATAAGTTGAAACATGCAGCTTCGTGAAAAAAATTCATAGTTTTCGCACACAGGCGCTGTGGGGGGTCGGCGCGGCCCTGCTTATAGCCAGTTCCTATGTCTAACTATTTATGCACATGTGTTACCATCAGTTGAAATTTGACATTACTTGTATAGAGCTTATGTCAAATTCTAAAATATAGCATGAACGGTCGGTAACATGTATGTATGTATGTATGTATGTATGTTACCATCAGTTGAAATTTGACATTACTTGTATAGAGCTTATGTCAAATTCTAAAATATAGCATGAACGGTCGGTAACATACAGGAAGCGGTCATTAGTCAAGTGTGGCGAATATATCGTTTTTTTTTTAAATAATGGAGTAGCATGAGCCTAGTAATATTCAAACAAATTTATGGCTAATATTTTGTATTTTACCAAAAAAAATGTTTTTTAAAAACATTATGTAACATTAGCTAATAAGAAATAATTGTATGTATTTTTAATGTTATATAAATAAACGATATATCTACATGTGCAAATAGATTATTATTTATATATAATGAATTGCTTCAGAGGCCCTAAGATGGCCTCTTTCTCTAAAAAGTATCCTCGTACGACCGTGACAAGTATCACAAAAATGGAACTCATGTTATACTAGTGTTTATCCCGCGGCTACGACGCGGGTCAAACTATGGCGCGTGCCTGTTGTTTAAAGAGCCCTAACCCTAATACCTAAAGGTTATAGTGTGTTAAATTTGTATGCAAGTACTATTTGCTCTCTGAAAAATCACTTCATTTTATATCGCAAACTATCCAACTCCCGGGATGAAAAGTATATACGTCCATTTTTTGTATATGTACAAAATTACACCAAAACCAGTACTCCAATATCTTTTCCGTGAAAGCTTAACAGAGAGACAGGTCGAGTAACTATCGCATTTTTTTATAGATGATGAATTATTATATCTTCTGAACTTGAGAAATGATTGGTCTCTCATACAAATGTTCAGCCCCTATTTCAACTCGTTCTAATTGCATTTATCGATCCCCGTGCCATCTATCTGCAAACTAAATAAACGATAATAAAGCAAAAATAGTCAAAAATGACAAAACGGAGAAAGAATACAATTTCCTGAAGCTGGGCGGCCTGTCGTAAGAGGCGACAAAATAACCCACAGCCAGGTGGTAAACAGCCGTTTTCCATCAAGTGGGATGTCTATCCCACTTGATGGAAAACGGTTACCATCGCTTATACACATTTGCAAGAAAAAAAGTGCTAAAAAAGTGCTAAAAATGCGCCGCTGCTCTCTTAAGGGATACTGGAACCTAGTCACTAATGCCGGAACACAACTCAAGGTTGTTATGGGGACATACCTTAGACGAGGGGTGGTAGCCATCCAGTTGGGCAAATGCCCTATCAAATGCCACCTGACAAATCTCAGTGTCTGTCATTGTCAACATTGCAATTTTCATTTTCACTTTTTAATATTTTACAAACGTAACATTTATTAAAATGTTGGCAATACTGTTTCTTGTACTCGTGCAAGCAAAGGTCAACTATAAGGTGACGAACCTCTTCATATCGCTAATGTACATCATATTAACTAGTCATCTTAATATTAATTCCTACAAACTACTTAATAATCTAAAGTAAATTTGTATAAGTTGTAAATAATCATGAAAGTTGGAATAAGTTTTAATATTTAATCATCACTACCTATTCTAATATAAACTGTAATATCAACTATATGTCCACCTATATCAATATTTATAATATGTATATAATTTACAATAAGTTGAAGAAATTATTAAATAATCGAATACCATAAAAGAAAACTTATTTGTATTGTATTCTACCCATAATCCCTCAAGACTACAAGTAGAATACTGAGCCTAGATCACCTACATTATGTGTATTATATCATTTGTTTATTACCTATATAAAAGACTTGACCGCACTAGATGCATTAAAGGTACGTAATCTTCACCAACATTATTTGCAGCAAATTATCAACACTTAAGTTAGAACAAATTATATTCTTATCTACAAGTTCATCAACCTTGCAGCCTTTGCTTGGGGCATCTTCCCAATCTTTTTTGCATTATTCAGAATATTTTGTATATCAGCTACACTTTGAGATCTTGGTGGGTTTCTATCGTACGGTGTAGCTACTTGTGAAACCTCTGCCGTTTCAGTATCCACAATCTCATTGCTGATGAGAATCATGCCCAAATTCAATCTCAAGGAGATAGACCCCATGCGATATAGAAGGTAAATATTTGCTTGATCGATAATTCTTAGAGAGAACTGGTTGTTTATCTTCAATACCTTAACAAAGTAAACTCATTAATGGTTGCCATTTCAATCAGCCGCATACTCACCTGCGAGTCATAACCGTAGCCAATCCAATTACTGTAACCAGACGTCATAGTGTGTACGTGGCTTGCGAGCTTGAAGCGACCAGCACGCGGCACGCTCGCAAAGAGCAGACACAAGCGAAAATCAATGTCGGCGTTACTGTATTCGCTGATTCGCTCGTTACGTTTACGACTCGCAGTCACTCGCAGATGGTACGCGGCTTTACAATTCATTCATTTGATGTATCATTAGTAGAAAATTAAAATTAGTTGCCAGGTAGTAGGGTGGGTATTTGGCCGTCTGGATGCCTTTTACCCCCGGTCTAGAGTATGCCGCCATAACAACCTTGAGTTGTGTTCCGGCATTAGTGGCCAGGTTCCAGTCTCCTTTTAGAGAGCGGCAGCACGTTGATAGGTTCCAAATGTCCATAGGCGATAATAACCGCTCTCCATCAGGTGAGCCTTCTGCCTGCCTGCTGATCTCGTGCAATAAAAAAACTTATAAAGAGCCAACGTCGAATTTTAACGAATAAATAATGTTGATATTTAACGGACGCACCAAATTGAATCGGTTCGGTTGAAAGGTGTAGTAAAAGGACGATACGGCATTCAATGACATTGAATGATTAAGTTTATGTTTATGTGTATCACTTCGGTTGATTCATCAAAACTGAAAGATTGAAATTAACCGTCTTAAGAAATTGGAAATGGCCATAAAATTTAACAATTATTTATATATTTTCACACAATTTATGACTTTGGTATTTCATAATTATGATAAAATAAGATTTCTAGAGCTTATCGGTCTTATTCATATTGAGTTACAGTAAGTTTAAAGTTCCTAAAGATGCATACATAGGTACTGTAACTCAATATTAAAAAGACCTTAAATCTCTAAGCTCTAGAAATCATTTTTTATTATGCTTGGTTTGAATTAGTAAACATTATTGTCACCAAATAAGAATAAAATGAAATAGTTTAAATCAGGTTGGTTACTAATTAAAAATCTATTATTTAAATACCTTCATTCGAAACTGAAAGGGTTTTAACTTTTTAAGCATTTTATTAGCTTTTTCCTTCATGAAGTTCTTTAACTCAATGGTCAGCATATCAATATTTTCGTGTCGCATTCTACTTCCAGCATCGGATTTGTCATCTTTTTGGTTTTTAATGATATTATCCAAACAAGGGTCACGATGGTTCAAAAAAGTATCAATAAATACTGGCTGAAGAACAGGTGGGTCATTAAGTGTATGCCATTTCCAGCGTCCAGGTGGTCCTATTTTACTATCTACCACCATGCCTTCTGACTGATTATATTTTAACCTGACCATGAATTAAAATATAGGCTCAAAATAGGAAACCGCAAGTTAATATATTCGTCAATGTTGTTTCTTTTTAACGAATAGACATAAGACTGTAATGTATTTAAAACATCAAACAACAGAGAAGGTTTGGAGATTTCTAGGGACGAGTTAACGTTGGAAATCAAAAGCACATTTTCCCTAACAATTAATATGATTTACCTTACTTTCCCGTAATGATCATAAACTATGCCATTTCCTAATAAATCAAAAGATGCCAAAACTGTAAAACGTTTTAATTTTCCATTCTCAACCTCTTCGCCTGAACTATATATTACGTATCTTTGACCGGCATTAGGCTCTGCAAAAACAAGTCAATGGTAACAAATATTGTCTTTTTATTTACATCGATACAGATTATTGAAATCGACTTAATATAATATAACCTTGAGCATTGCTGTAATCCAATGCAACTCTTCCACTTTTATAATACCATTTACCTTTGCCTTCGTCATTAAAATCGGCTAATTTCTCTCCAGTCTCGTAATACATTATTTTTCGATTTTGATGCCTTTTGAACCAGTCGTATTCTGGGTTTGCTGGTAACATCTTGTAAATGTTCATCTGTTTTTGAATTAATTTATGTAATTACTAATGACATATTGCAATAGCCCTACACATAGCCTTCTTTATCTATTCAGTTTGGTTATTTATAATAAGTCCTTTCTTTCTTGCTGACGACATTTAATAGTGATCTTGACTTAATTGAAAAGGTACAAATGTAGCATTATATAAAACTAAAATAATTAAGATATAATACTATTTAGGGGATAATTCAGCAGGCATTATTTTATTATATTAAATATACTACATTTATATAGAGCTTAACATGAGGAAACTGTTTATTGCGGTCTTGGTTTTGCACAAATACACTGTAAAGCGTGAAGTATCCCGTAATTGGCAACATTCATATTAAACAGAGTTGATTGTTTTAAAGTTTTAAGTAAAGCTGTTGCAACTGTAATAAATAAATAAAGATATGCATACAACATTATATAATTACGTTTGTTTTATCGTATCAAATCAGTATACCTTTCGCATTATTTTTTCAGTTGGGAGCTGAGTCCAGCCCTTCTGTATAAATTCTTTGTTTGATAGTTCATATTTTATCACACCCTTCAAAGGTTCAATGTCCTTAAAGAATTAAAATCAATAAAAAATATGATTTTATTATATTTCGATCATTATCAACAGACCGGAAAAATAGGCATTTCTAATTATTTAAATATATGAAGATGCGCTTTATAACTTACATGGCCCTGTTTATATTTACTACCCTCAAATCCAAGACTAGTATTTGGCGATATTTGTGGCAGAATTAGCGAGTTGGGACAGATCGGTTCCACATTAAATAACAACGGTTGTATAAAAGCTGGTTTATCATCTCTGTAATGAGGATCGAACGGCACAATATTTTCACCTTTTATCATCTCCAATGGCGTCAAAAAATAGTCATCCCCGCACTCTAAAATACTGGTTGAGGTTTCTTCTATATTAGTCTGCCTTACTTTCAATTTAAGAATAGGTAATTCTCCAAACTCAGGCAGCTTTAGCGTTTCCTCTTTCTTCTCATCTTTTTCTCTTTCTCTAATTAATTTTGTCATCATTTCCTCTTCTGAAGTTCGTTTTGCAGTTGTAATTTTTGGAAATTTTGATTCCACCGAAGGCTTTAGTTCTTCTGGCGATTTAGATCCTTTTGAAATAAATTTCTTTTTCGATTTTTCTGGTATAGATTTAATTATTTTAACTTTAGGTGGTATGTTCTCTTTATTCAGTAATTTTTTATAGTCAGATTTATTCCTTTTATTCTTTGCTTTCTTATCCATAACCTCATCATTTTCTACCTTTAACGCCTCTTTTTGTGAGAACTGTTCTAAAGATATTCGTTTTTCAATTTTTTTGTCCATAACATATTTACACATACATGTAATAGCACTTTTGGGAGCGCAGACATTTAGGCTTTCATCTGAAGAAAATTTCTTAATGACGTTGTCTATTTTAATTTTCTCTATTACTTCTTTCAACATTTCTTTGTTCTCAGAAAGGCTAGCGAGTGATGCCAATTTGTCATCTTCCGGAATCAAAAGTCCAATTTCTGGTTCTCGTAATGATAATGGTTTCTTGAGCTTTTGTAATAGATTCTCTAACTCGTTAGCGGATGAGTCATTGTACATATACATACAAATACTTTCTCCTTCTAGTACCATCTGCAGCAAACGTTTAAGTTTTTGAAGCCAAACTGCGAAACGTTTTTGCTGATCTTCATGATGTTTTACTTTTTCGCTGCTTAAATGATTGACAATATATTCACATCTTTTACATTTTCCCGATATATTCGACCTTTTACAGTAACAGCATACTCCCGGTAGCTGGTTAGCTCTTATTTCAGCTAGCTCATTGAGAAGACTTCGAACTTGTTGCACAAGAGTTTTACATTGCATACATTTTGTTGTATATTTACCTACAAGGTATCAAAACGTTGATTTAAGTTGTAATTGCCCACCTTATAACTAATGCTACTAACAGATTTATAGAAAACTTATGTAATTCGTAATTTTTATTACAAGTGTTAAAGACTCATATTTTTAAAAATAGTACCTACTTAATAATTTAGGTGGAATAAAATTTCTGTCGGTTCGCGACTTAAACCGAAAAGTCTGTAATAGTGGATTTGAGTAATTAAATAAACTTAAAAAATATTAAATATTTTATCGTGGCACTTACAATGTGTATTTATAAGTTGAAGCCTTCTTATGTCTTTGCTTGCAGTTTCCTGAAGAAGAGAGTCTTCTTTAAGATCTTCCTTATACTTGCCGAATATGTTACAATAGTACCTAAATCTTTATTCTTTCTCCATATAATCAAATTTCGCTGACAGTTTGGCAACATTTGAAAATCTACTTTGACTGATGTTAATTAATATTTATTTTAATTTAGGTACTTAAATATTATGAATGTTAATCTTTAAAAGTCAACATAATTTTCATAATAAGAAATTTAATTGCTAAAATTCTTTAAATATATGGGTTAATTATGGGTAAATAAAAATAATAAAACTGACAGCGGTCTGGAACTAGATTTTATGGTTTAATTTTAGTTTGTATATATAGTTTATTTTTAGTTTAATTTATTTATAATTTAGTTTATTTTTAATTAGGAATATTTTAAATTTGAATTTTGTTTATATCATTATTGTAAATAATAACATGTTAAAATAATATAAATTGATATCATGGGTAAATTAATTTAGTATACCTAAAATGATATATAACATTGCAGTGGGTACTTTTCACTAGCTCTTGTCTGCGACTATGATCGCGTTAAAAAAGGATCATAACAACACGTTATTCACCACTACCCGTGCTCGCCTAGTTTGTAGTCATACCCGGTCCAACTATTTGTTTTACTTTTGACATTGGCACTCCCATCAAGGGCGCGTTGTCCGGACGTCGCAACGCTCAAAATGCTCCATCAACCATTCCACATGAGGACCATTGTCATTATGACCGTGGCGAACGTCACTTCTGACGTCATAATTTACGCTCATGCCGAGCTCACGATCCATCTCAAGAGGTGGGCCGAAGTGGGTATTGATAAATTAGGCGCAAAAATTTAAAACAAAAACGATGGCCAGATAAAAAAATACTTTCGGAATCCGAAAAGGTTTATACAATGTAATCAGTACTATATTATATTGGGCTTACAAACGGAGGTGCCAGCCCGCAAAGGAGCCGGCCATCGTCGGTCTGGGCTGGAGGTGAATCCGCAAGACAGCCCAGAGCAAGACCCAGGGACGTATGAGGATCGGGCATGGGTTTTAGTGGGTATTCCCAACCGTGACGTGACAATAGTATTCCTGCGGGATGTTAGTGACCCCGACGAGGTGAATCCCACAAGCCCCTGTATTCCCCGCCGTGGTTTGCCCTCAAGTGGATTTGTCCCGGTACAAAAAAGTTGTACATTTTTGACAGTAAATTTCATATGTCACAATTGTTATACTTCATCATTCCGAGCGACATAATAGTAACGCCTGTAAGTCATCTAATGCATAGACTATAAACTATCGTCATGATATCTTTCACATTTAAGTATAAACATATAAGTTATACGGCTTATTTATAACGCAACACATTACGAGTATTTTTAACCAACTTCCAAAAGAACGTTCTTAATTTGTCTGCATGTTTTTATAGCAAACGATATGGGTGCACCAAAGATACTCAATTCTTATATATATTTGAATTATTAATTCTTTACGAATAGGTCAATGATCGATCTGTCAAAATTAAAATAAACCGTTGGGCGGGGTATAATTAGACGGGTTGCGGTCCTTAGAAACAGGAGAAGTGGTGATCAGCAAACCTACGTGCGGTTAATTTACCTTGACATCTTCATACGTGTTAACGAGATGAGGATTTCTTAGATCAAATAGATTCTTAAATTGCTCCGTATTCGCTTCTTGGCAACGTTGACAATACTTCAAGTCTCTAAATCACAAACAAATGGGTAATTACATTTTATATCGTTTGTTCTGATTCACGTAAAAACCACGGGGCTGATTTGATTGCAGTTTTCTCTAATGAATTTTGGTAGAATTTATTAACTGTTTGCAATTCTGGATATACCTGACGAACTACCGCAAAATATGCCGAAAGCAGTTGAAATAAATAACAGTATGTGAAAATAACCGTTTTAACTCCATCACCTTTCCGACAACATTCTGTAATTTCAAATGTGTCATTAAAACTGGTCTTTACCCTATATGTGAAATGGACAAAGTCGAATTAATTTACTTTATTACTATCTACTACTTATACAATGACTGGCTCTTTCGGGACACAATCAGGCCTGGGATAGGATTAATCTTCTTTGAGGACTACACTCGACTTACGGCACATGCCGCGTTCTATACGGGGTGCGTGGACCTCGCCAAAGCCGGGTTGGCGACCGTGGTCCAGAGCTTTGAGGATCTCCCCCGCGAAAACGGAAGCTCGCATGTTTCCATAGGCATTTTCGGAATCCACTTTCGGACCTGTCCGTTACCATTAAAGGTGTTTCTATTCTTGTTAAGCCCCGGATGAAATATCTGGGGTTCGTGTTGGAGGGCAAATGGCTGTTCAAAAATCATTTTGAACAGTTTGCCGCCAATATGGCTAGGTCCGCAGGCATCCCCGCCAGACTTCACCCTAACGTACTAACTATATACAAACTTAGTGAAATCATCAACAAGTTACACAACATTATTATGTGATAAGTAGCTATAGGAATAATTACATATAATCTATACAGATAAACAAAACATATGCTTTTAGAAGTTCAGACAAATAAATTAGGTAGATCCGAGCTCAGTCTATCTCTCAGCTGCCTACAGCCAGGTAAAGGAAGTGGATTTGGCAATAGATAGCTGCTCGCGTGCCAGTGTGTTGTGAGACCTTAGTATCGAATTAGTACGGATAATGGTGGAATATATAGTTTCCAACATTACTATTTACCACACAGCCGCAAATCACGTGTAGTATATATGTCACGGCTAATACCCGAAGTGCGGCTACACCTAGTTCTAGCCGGCTAAAACTAGGTGTGGCCGCACTTCGGTTTTTAAACCTAGGTGTAAAAGATTTGTTCACGGCTAATATTAGGTGTAGCCCGTGCAGCCAAGTTCATTTGGTTAAAACTAGGTATAATATACGTGATTAGTTTCATACTCTTGCGTTCTGGCCTTTTACAGAATGGAAAGACGCCTCGGCTACACCTAATATTAGCCGTGAATAAATCTTTTACACCTAGGTTTAAAAACCGAAGTGCGGCTACACCTAGTTTTAGCCGGCTAGAACTAGGTGAAGCCCCACTTCGGGTATTAGCCGAAACATATACATAAGTTATGACTCTTTAAAATGCTTCACTTCATTTGACGTTTGTTCATAGCGGCTCTGACTATACTTTTGTCTGAGTTTTGAAGTTCAAATGTAGAACAAAATGAATCCTTTATCAATAAAATCTATATTTCTCAAACTTACTGCGACGGTCTTTCCATTTCAAACGAAATATAATTTCATTCTCTTATTATATTATATAATGTACCTACTTTGTGAATTTCGCAATGAAATGACATTTCTTTCGTTCTTCGTCTTCTTTGTAAAGAAGGCTCTGTACTCAGCCAGTACTTCAGCCAGTGTCACGAAGCTACTTATAAAGTTTTTAGAGTAATCTTCAAGTAAAAGCCAAGATCCTCGACAGACGTCAAACCAAGGGGTTTTTGTAGAGAGGTTCTTACTTTTTATTGAAATGTTCACCACCAACATACAATTCTTCTTTAATGTAATCAATATTCTTCAACTATGGTCCACTTTAACTAATGCTGTTTATTTGTTTATATTTGGAAAAAAGACTGCACTGTTCAATAATTCTCTTCAAGTTCCCGCTAAAATATGGCAATGACATGTGAATTAATGAATAATTATTAATAATCTATAATTTATTCTTAACTGTGCTGTGAATTGGAGTTTTTGGTGGGAACTAAAAGATGTTGTGCTGTGCAGTTTTATTTTCTAAAAATATGTAAAATTACTCTAAAACGAACAATAGTTGTAGGACATTGATAGTTTTTGAATAATAATTATGTTTTTTTGTGAGAAATGTGAACTGTATAGTCAAATATAGCCTTTTGAGTTGTCACAAGAATTCCGTTGAATGGCTTTAGTTGATAACTTACAGTGCAGCTGAGCAATAGCAATACATAGGCTTCTTAGACCATGGTCTAAGATAGGCTTAAGAAAATGAAGAAACTATATTGTATCTAAGATCTGGCTGAAAGGCCTAGCTGCCAAGCCATAAACCTAAATAAATAATAAATGTGCTGTCAATTGTCACAGTCATATGTCATGCTGTCAACTTGCAAGCCTGTTTTTTGACAGCTTAGTTTGTGTTGTTTGGTTTTATTAGAAAAAAAATCATACATTTCATTTCAGTCCATCAAAAAATCAACTATAGTAAAGTCAAATCATACTTTTAGGTACCTATTTAGTATTAGCACATTTCGTTTATATATTATAATATTTACAAAATGCCCCTTCACAGGATAACAGTGTTAACAAACCTTATGTCTCAATGTACAAGATCTAATAAAGTATTATGTGCAAATGTGCAACAAATCAACAAACACAGGTATGAGACAATATTTGCTTGTTTCTACGCAGTTTTTTGGCGTTGTAAACATGATATGGAGCCAAGAAATTTATAATTTAAGATTGTGGCCTTTCAATTTTTACGCGTTTATATCAGATATATTAAGAAATATATCTTCAGCTTATAAATAAATACCATCCCAAATATCAAATGAAGAGGCTGAATATTATTTCATCTAACTACTTTTAACCTTTTCTGAACCTTTTTTAAATACCATGATACCAAACTGAATTGTAAGCATTAGAGCTTATAATACTTGTGGTTTTGGAAGCAAATGTATGAGTTTAGGCAAATTGCTACAGACTGCAATATGTTACTTATTTATTCTAACTCCCCACTGTACGACTCCCGCTACTTAAAATTTATTTATTAATCATCAATAAAACACATATTCACGAATGTCTCTTAAGACATAGGTGTTTAAAGAAACAATTTGTCAAAAAAATTGCTGCCTACTTTCATAAATACCTAGTTGTTTACTGCAACCATTTTATATATTTCAGATACTTTTTTTCTAAACAGAGATTACTAAATATATTTATTATTGAATATGTGGTTTAAATGTATTGTCAGTATATTAATTTAAAATTTGGATGGGGTAAAGATATAGCGTGCACTTATTTTAAGTAATGGGAGAGGTGGAATGGGAGGGTCTGGACACCGCTACCGCTCACAATCTGAGCGAGCAAAGGGAATGTGTTGCGGTAGAAACCAGTGAGTGCTAGAACAGATTGGACACCATTTATTCATTAATAACTATATAAATGATGGTTACAAATCAGTTGTGACACTCATTGATTGCTGCATTTGCAATGCATACATACATTCTCTCAATGAATGTTATATTGATCTAATATTATAAATGCTATACACAATGTTTGGGATGTGTATGGTTCTTCGTTGTTCTTTGAATTGCGGAAACCAGAAATGTAAAAAAAGATCCTCACAGTGACATAATGGAAAGAATCACTCACTGAAGATCACCAGACAGGCTGATGGCCCAGCTGTGATGGATTGTGGTTACTGTTGCCCTTAGATATTATCATCAGAGGTGCTGGGGGCTTTGAAGAAGAAACTAGAATCTAGCTACTAATGCCAGAACACAACTCAAAGTTCTTATGGCTCTAGAGTATGCCACTCTAGACCAAGGTGGGTGGTAGCCATCCAGATGGATAAATGCTCTAACACCTCACAGTGGGTTCTTTGACAATATCAAAAACTAAATTGTGACTTCCACTATGCACCTTATTCCATCCATCTATTTGAGTCAGATTAATAATGATTTAAAACACTTCAAGAACTTTCTTGATTTCATTAATTATTATATTATTTATATGCGCATCAGTTATAAATATATTTGAGGTTAGTAAAAATAATTTATTATTTTAATTCCAGATTTTTCACAATCAACAGATTAAAACACACAAAAGCTTTGCAAAATGAAAAAGATAAGCTTAGGACGTATTTTGTGCAAAGATACATTGATTATGTGAAAAATTATACTTCAGTTCTTGGAGCTCGTTTCCCAACAGCTATGCATATGTATAGAGTGTTCAGTGTGGGTATAAAAGATTTTCTGCGCGATCTCAAAATGTACATATCTTTGCGGATAAAATTTGCAAAAGATCAAGGTTTTCACAACATGACAAGGCAAGAGATAGAATTGTATCAGAAAATGCCTGCAGATATGTGGAGGATAGCACCTGTATTAATTCTATCTGCGATTCCATTTGGCAACTATATAATTTTTCCTTTAGCGTAAGTACTTTGTTATATTAAAATAGTTCTCAATTTCTGACTTACTTGAGCTATGCAGCACTCATTTAATTTATTTTAAGGACTTTTTGGACATATGTCCATGTCAGTCTCGTTAAGACAAAACCTAACATAACATGCAAAATCAAATTGTTTTATGGTTTTACAATAAAGTATAAAACTAACTTCACCTCTATAGACAAGGGATATTATAATCTTAGCATTAGCTTAGATACTTGTTCCTTGTCCACTTTGTAAGGTCTTTAGTAATTCTCATTGTATGCAAAAATGCCTCACTCCATATCAAGCTAACAGTTCTTGCGCCTCCTCTCAAGAACTGCTAGCTTGACAGGGTTAGCAAGTAGATACATATGTACTCGAATTCTTACAAAAAATAGAGTTCATAAGAGTTTAAATATAGTTTCAAGAAAATTGATTTCAAATGACTGTTCAGTAGTTTTATTTCAATATTGTATGAAATATTTTTAATTAAATGCTTTTTATGGTTCCATTGCTAAAGTATGAAAAGATTGGAGAGATTTACATGAAATTTTCAAATAATACATTTGTTTGCCACAAAAAGTAAATAATATTTAGTCTGAATTACTATTTCATGAATAATTAATATTACTTTCAGCTTTTTAAAACCAAGAAAACTTTTATGCTCTCATTTCTGGTCGATTCAGCAAAAAGCAGAATTTTGTACTCAAGATCTAACAGACAGGATCAGACACAACAAACCAGTATTCAGAGCTTTACAAGCTAAAGTCGATTCAGTACCTGGTAATGATTTAAAGAAGAAATGGAGGCGTGTAGTTGCTTTACTTGGATCTGGAGTCCACCCAACTCCTAATGAGGTTCTGGAGTGCAAAGATCTCTTCTCAAAAGAGCCGTATCAGTTGAGCAGTTTGACCTATGCTCATTTGGTAAGTTGAAAAAAATTCAATGTGCTATAGAGAATGAGACAGACTGACACTGACAGTGCTGAGGCTATATTCATATAAAAAGTATTCTAAAGATGTTAAAATAATGTACATGTAATTGGTTCATTTTTAGAACTGTTACATTAACTAGTGAGATTAAAGTAATAAGTGATAAGAGAAGACATTAAAATTAGCAATCCTAAAGTATCAAATTCATCTTGTAAATGTAATCTTAAAAATGAATGACGCAATTCTTGAAAGGTACGATCAATTAAATGTTGGTGTCAGCATAATTATTTTTCTAATCACCTTGATAAGGCATTTACTCGTTTGAATGGCTACCACCCCTGGTCTTGAGTAGGCGCCGTCGTAATAAACTATTTTCCTACATATTCCTACATACGCCAGGTTTCAATCTCCGCTTTGAGGCTGGCAGCACTTCTGTTGTTGCTAAATGTTCATAGGTGATGTTAACAACTTTCCAACCAGTGTGCTGTCAAGCCTTACTTCTGTGTTCTATCAATAAAAGAGACCCACCCTCAGCAGAAATAACCTACAGTTTATTTATTTAATTATAATTACAGGGTCACCTTCTTCAAATGCATGGCCTTAGAAAAGCAATATTTAGAACTAAGAAACTAAAATATAGAGCTCATCTTCTATTGGAGATGGACAAAGCCATTATCAGGGAAGGTGGGGTTGATACATTAACATTGGACTCCCTGACGAATGCTTGCCACATTAGAGGATTAAATGGTCGTCAATTAACGAACCAGGACATGAAGGATTGGCTACAAAAATGGCTATTTATATCACAATGTGTAGATAAAAGTTCATACTCCCTATTGTTACATTGTCCCATATTTTTTGCTTACAATCATCCACAGAATTGGGTACTTATTTATTAGTATTTCGAGAAGACAAAGAAACCACCATGAGGTTGAATATATTTATTTAAGTCTACAAATGTTTGAATAATTGGTATTTTAATTTTGTTTGTATTAGTTATTTATGAGATAGTAATAATGTTTTATCCAAATGTTGAAATATATCTCGCTGGTTTATATTCTGCTTCATAAATATTGTTTAAAGCTTAAGCGAATTATATGAGTATAAATATGATATGAGGTCTAAACCTAACCTATGCGTGCACTTTGTGCGAATGTTACATTTATTAACTACTAGCTGCGCCCAGCGGCCACTCTCGCGTGGTGATTGATAATCGTCATAATTCCAAAATAAAAGTAACCTAAGTTACTCTTTATTACATCAGCTACCTGCCAATAAATGTCCCGTCAAAATCGGTCCAGACATTTCAGAGATTAGCCGGAACAAACAGACAGACAGACAAAAATTGATGTTATTTTGGTGTATTCATATTTTGTAGTAAAAAGCGGTTATTTCTATATTACAAACAGACACTCCAATTTTATTTATATGTATAGACTAGTATGTGCGCGATTTCGTTCATAACGGACAAAAAGCAAGCATTGAAAATTGGCCTTAGTCCAAATTGTAGGATATTTCTTATAGTATACAGCTTTAAGCAATAACACATATCTCGAAACTTCTTTAAGAAGTTTGGTATAGTTAATATAAAATTCTACTAAATAATTCTAAATTAACTATAATATACTCGTTTTGATGTTATCCTTGTTGAACCCTAATTTAATAACCCTACCTTAATTTTATCCGTGCAGGAACGGAGAAAGAATGCAATTTACAACAATTTACGACAATACAACCCACAGCCAGGTGGTAGGACATTTGCCCGTCTGGGTGTTGACCACCCCTGGTCTAAAGTATGTCGCCATAACAACCTTGAGTTGTGTTCCGGCATTAGTGGCCAGGTTCCAGTGTCCCTTAAGAGAGCAGCAGCGCATTTGTAGCACCTTTGGTGTTGCAAATGCCCATAGGCGATGGTAACCGCTTTCCATCAAGTGGGCCGTCTGTCTGTCTGCTGAACTCCTGCAATAAAAATAAAAAATGCGTCAAAATCAATGTAGTCGTTTCAAATCTAGGAAATTACGAAAAATATCGAGATACGCGTGGATATTAAACTCATGTTAACTGGACACTGAAACATTAATAATGTATCGCGGTATTTTTCTAGTTTTCTAATGCAAAAGTAACAACGCCTACTAATGGCTATGCATTTGTGAAAATTGCATCGAAACCATTTATATATTACACGTATAAATATATATAAAAAATAGTCACCGAGAAAATTTCTCCAACATTCATGACGTATGAAGAACTATTGCACATGTTAAGTTAAAAATCTACCATCAATTAGTGAAAACCACATTGAAATCGACCTAGTAGAATTTATATTAATCCCAAACAATAACCTGCTAAAAGTCCTGTAATTTTAGAAACATTACAATCGTTTAGACGTTTTGTAACTCTTATAACTCATACTCTCTTCTCTAGAGAGACTTAATAATCAAGACATAATGAGTATTTTATATAATTAACTATTTAAACAGAGATCTCAATACGGAGTATTATCGCCCCTGATCAGTTTATTATGTCAGAAAATATCAAATTCTTAGGCAATATGAATCATATATTTTTATTAAATCCTGTTATTAAAATAAATGTTATTATATTTATACCAGTTTTGCTAGAATTGACATTTGCAAGGTTGAAATCACCCTATGTTATTATTTATTTATAATAGATGTTGTATCATTCATAGTCGTAGTAGATCGCCTTGCGAGCTATATCTGTCAATTTTTTAAAAGAAATAAAACGTTACCTCATTGCTAAGCATTTTTATTTTTGTCAGTTTTTCCTCTGTCAATTGCATAGATAAATCATATATTCAATGTACTCTGTGGATAAATCTTATATATGTATAAAGTCAATAGTATAAAGCACAAAGTTCATTAATATAATAGGAGAGTATAAAGTGTTTTTGAATATGTTATATCAGTATTACGTAAATAGTAATTTATTGAAACATAAGTAACATACGTTAAAAAATGGTTCCTGATGTCCAAAAACAGATAATCTTTTATTTTCTGACATATTGCTTAGTAATACAAGCAAAAAAACCAAGCGGTAAGCGCCAGCAGGTTGTATGGAAATTAGAATGCGAGCTTGGTGTTGTATCAGACCCAGATTGCCCTGTAGACGGTGGCTGGTCGCCTTGGAGTCCGTGGTCCTCGTGTCAAGGGCCATGTGATGACGCCGGACAACGCAAAAGGACGAGACAATGCAATAACCCCCCTCCATCCAAAGAAGGTTTAGCTTGCACCGGCCTGGACCAACAAATACAAACATGTTACATCACCAACTGCACTGTACATGATTATCGAAGTCTTGTAGATGGTGACTCAGCAAGGACTCAGGCTTTCCATCAATTAGAAATCGTTCCTGCAATAATGGAGCGTTGTCTTCAGAAAGAATGTCCATATGAAGCTATTGAGAATGCGTTGTCAGCTGATAACACTTGGCAAATAAATCCTGAAGCTCTTTGGAATGCTCTTCAATGCGTGAAACATAGCATGGGATGTTCGGTGGTGGGTGACTGGGGCGCATGGGGGCAGTGGTCCTCTTGCGGTGCGAGATGCGGGCTAGGTCTGCGTTGGAGACTTAGACGCTGTGATACCCCGCCGCCGTCAGATGCACATCTCATATGCAGGGGTACTCCACTCCAAGCTGATGCGTGTGAGGGAGACCAATGCGCAATCGAAAGACGTGGTGCTAGCGGATCTTGGTCAGATTGGGCTAAATGGTCAATGTGTTCTGAAAAATGTGGGCCAGGTGTGAGGAGACGAAGACGCATCTGTCTCGAAACTCAAACCTTACAAGCTTCTGGTACTTGGGGAACCCATTGCCGTGGTCAACACGATCAGCTGGAAGTATGTGAAAGTAAATATTGTACTTTTGATGGGGGATGGTCCGGATGGAGTCCTTGGGGCCCGTGTTCCAGTACTTGTGGCTCAGGAAGACGATCTAGGACCAGATCATGTACACGTCCAATTCCTGCTGGACGCGGTAAACGTTGCCCCGGATCTCCTATCGAGTTTGGGTCTTGTTATCTAATACCATGCGAAGTTTATTCACACACCGTTGCTGTCTTTAATGGCGAATCATGTTTAAATTATAATTTTGAAAGCAGACGCTCAACATTTTTCCATTATTACATTCGATTCATGCCCTTATCGCCCCACGGAATTTTGGTACGTAGAGGAGCACTACATAACCCTCTAGTACGATTAAGTTTGCAGAAGTGGCATGTATGTTTAGATGTCAGCGGTTCAGCTGGGTCTTGCGGACTTCCGCGTATATGTTCTCATTCAATTATAGAGCCAGCAGTATGGCATACTGCTCTTATAATAGTTACTAGTGAAGGAGCATTATTAAGGCTGGACGATTCTCCTGCTGCTATTAAAAGTGTTTTTCCTTGTGATCCAGAATTACCTAATGAGAAAATGAATATTTTTGTTGGTGAGAAATTTCATGGAGAGATTCAACAAATCGCTTTAAATTTTATGTCCTTAAACATATTCTTACAAAAAGATAGAGTAAATAAAACTGCCTTCTTTCCAAGCTCCGCTTCCAACGTAGCTTATGAGAAAGCAAGTTTAGAAGAAGCTTTTCTTACCCTTAACAACTTGCAGTACTTACGTATACCTTGCTTTTCTAACCAAGACGATTGGAAATTAGAATTAGCTTTGATAACAAAAAGCGAAACTGGAAGCATACTTTTTCTCAAAGATGAATCTGACAATTGGTTTCACGTGTCTCTGCAAAATATGAGAATAAAGTTAAAATGGGCTTTGAGACAGTTTCGATCGGAAAGCATCAGCTCAGTCGACAGCTGGCCGGGACAATGGCTTGCAATAACGCTATCGAAAAATAAAGAAACTAATATGATCGAAGCATCCACTAATTCTGGAGAGCGCTTCCATGTCGTATTTGAAGAAAAAGGTGTGGGCAAAGTACGAAAACTTTATAAATATAAAAATAATCACAAAAAAAACATACAAAAGAAAGCGAATACCACGCGCCCATTTGCTATTTGCACGGATGAATTTTTTATTGGTGGGGTTCCCAATGATATTAAGAAAAAAAATCTTGAAGAATTTACGCCCTTTACAGGTACAGTTGCATTTATTAATGTGAACAATGTCCTCTTGGATCTTCACGGGTACAGTGTGGAGAGCTACAAGGATAATAAGATCCAAGTATCCTCCCGAACAGCTAGTATATCAGGCTCTTACCACGAAACTGCTTGGGGAGATTCTAATCGCCTTAATTTATCATGCTTCCATGCTAAAACGAGTTTTTCGCCTTACTCAGCTCAGTGGTTGTATTTAGATACATCGATAAACTATCTTCAAAAACAGAAATCACTGCAAAGTATGGACAACGGGAGGATCTTGCATTTGGTGGCAACAGAAAAAAATGACCTACGGGGATTCTATACATGCCGCTCACACACAAACAGACGAACAATTAACGTCGTCACGTATGCCGTATTAGGACGAATTGAGGATAAGTTTAAGGGACCGGATCTCACAACGGCTGTAGCTTGGTTCACTACTTTAACTCTTGTAATTGGTTCACTGGTCTGGCTTTTCATTGAGTGTATACATGACGTAAGAACTGGATACGGGTTCTTTAGAGATGCACATTTCACTCCAGAGGAGGAAGCTGAAGCAGTATGCAAATATATTGACCAAAGATTAAATTTGGTTGGTAGTAAAAGCGCTATAAAAACGGCCAAAGGCAAAGCGTGGAGAAGAGCACACAGAGTATCCAGTCCATCTAATTTCGCAGCTCAGGAACCACAAGGCATGGACCAAGACAGTCGTGTGCAACATGAAGAGTCTACGCTGAGTGAACCTGACGAATTGCCTGCTCTACCAGAGGTTAAATCTTCCTCGGAGCCAACTCACAATATTTATAGATGTGAACTCAATTACATTAGTTCTCCTCCACATGGTTCGCTGACATCACCTCGGGGTAAAATAACCTCATCATCTTCTTTTGAAATGAAATCTCCTAGGGTACTGTGTTCTCGTCTGCTTTTGACTAAGCGTGTCCTATCTCCTAAAGAAAGCCCTGTAAGAAATGTGCGGTCTCCGCCTCGGAATAAGAGAAATTTATTGACGATCAAATCTTCATCATATGTTAATTACTCGCCTGCACAGAAAATCATAGAAAAATTCCAACAGCTGAAAAAGGAAGATCCTTAATTAAAGTAACATTAGATTACCACAAACTTTTCAAAATCAATAAAAAAAAACCTGGTGTTATAAACCAGAATAATATGTTTTGCATTTGAAAACATGTAAGTAAGGTTTCATAATGGCTAGTGACTAGAAAAATAAAATTTCATATACAGTACATATACATAGCTATCTATTAATATACTTTACGTAATAAAATATAATCTGTTATATTTTATTCTTGTTCTCCTTACATTTTTATAGAAACCATTTACCACGGCGCCTCATGGAATATTAACAAAAAAAACTTTTCGCTTTTTGTTTGTTGCTGGCAATTGACCCCATTACAATATCCACGTTCAAGTTTGCAAGTGTATACCACTTTCTTATCGTATTTCATTCATAAAAACTACGAAAAATATTTTATGTTGATTCAAACAACGTTGACAGAATTTGGGCACTTATCACTTATTGACAGAATTTATCACCTCTTTTTGGGCAAAAGTCAATTTCTAACGCATTTCTTGAAGATTCAGTAGAAAGGATTTCATTAAATAATCTATGGTTTGTGGTTACCACCGCGCCCAAATGTAATATTTAAAATAAATAGTGGATAGTATATGGACTCACCAGTGTATCCCCCGTGTATGTATGTATGTAAAAGGCAGCTATTTGAACATAGCGGAAAAGTATATATATATGTATATATATATATATATATATATATATATACTATCCATACATTGTGATTTTGAAAATGAAAACATACCACCATATAAGCTTTGTCTAATTGTCTCGAATATTGTTCTTATCGACCTTCTGTCTGGGTATTAAATTAATATTTTTTTCTGTAAATAATTATATCCACAGTAAAACAACTGATTATTATGTTTCTTTTATTACATTAATTTCACAGTGATACATCTCCAATAAATATAATATTTTTTTTGACCCCATTTTAGTTACTAACGCTTGAGCAATAAATAATCATTCGAAATCATTCTTTTCAACAACCAAACAGTAGAATAAGAAAATTTGGTAGTGCTTATCACTTTACTTCAAAATTAGTTTCTGGAGCTACAAAATCTGAATAAGCAACTGCCCTGTACTTTTATCCACTAATTTCCTAAAAGAAATAACTTGTTGAAATAACAAGATGGGTCACACGCGACTGAATATGCGTAAGCTATTATCTAAGCAGCCAGACAATTATTCAAAATATGTGGGCATGTCATGTGGCTATACTGGTTGAACTATCAATTGCTCGTACTATAGTAACCAATGTGCTGCCATCCTTAAAACTAAATTTATAATATTAAACAGCGCATACAATCATTACAAAAAAACAACAACAATCAAATGGCCATGTGCACGTAAAACTAAAGTATTTTAAATGTCCATTATTTAAAATTTCTTTTAGAAAGATGACGTCACCAAATGACTATAACTGGACCTAGTTATGCAAAATGGAACCAACCCACATACTGACAGTTTTGAGAAAAAGTCCGTTTTTATTAAAATATTGCAAAAAAATTATTAAAATATTGTATATTCTAATGTATAATATTCTAAATAGTTTTTTCAAAACATAGATACTTTTTTGTACGCAAAATTTTAATAAAAACGCCTTTTTCTCTAAACTGTCAGTATGTGGGTTGCTTCCATTTTGCATAACTAGGTGTACTAATACCTATAAATACCTTTACCTGCAAAACTGAGCAATGATATTTATTCCTATCTTTTTCTATGTGACATAAGTTAATTTAGTAATACATTTCAACTGCTTTCTATTTAATAATTAAGTATTATTCTAAGATTAAACTAAACCTGAATATGGTAACGTTTAACGAAGTCTGTTTACAATATAATTTATAGGAAATCAGAGAAAGAATATTAAAGGCATGTACAGCATGCCTTTAATATGGGAAAGATGATAATTGTGACAAAAAGAATGTTAAACTAGAAAGGAGTAATATGTAGGATTCTGGAACAAATGATAACAAAGACTATTTAGCGAATGGCAGAGGACTTATTACTGATTGGAGAGATAGTGATGAAACACTGGTGATGTTTTTTATTATTATTTTAATACTACACCGTGTATAAATATCTGGATAGTGTATGATGACTTGATTGAAATTAAATTAAAATAAACTAAATGTAAAGAGTATTCATATTTTAAGTATATTACTAAGTACCTGCATATTTAACAATTTTAACTAAATTTAAATGAGTATATAAACGTGGACTTTCACTAAAATGATTTGTAAAAAGTAAATTTTCAAAAACATATAATCACAATTCAATTGCACAATTTTGAAACCTAGTAGCTGACACTTTTTCATATGTATATCTGTGCACTAACCCTACTAGGCATTTACTGATATTGTTTGTCAAAAATTAGGAAAATGTTATAAAAACTATAATACTTTACTATGTATTACTTTATTATGTATTTGAAACGGCATATATTTGAAGACCATGACACTTTTTGTGCATTGGAAAACCGCTTTGGACACATTTCCTAGGTTTTAAAATTGTACAGCCGAACTATATCTCCGGAATGCACATAAAGCTCATTGAAAGCCAAAACCATTTTCATTGAAATAAGTGAAATAACAATAACAACGAATAAATTATAATTAATCTTCACTTAGGTCTACCTTATCATTAAAACCATTTATGATGACCGGTAAATAAGATTCGGGCAATGTAACGCAGTGTGTCGATTTGTAGTCATACATGTAGTGAGATACCTGTGGAACATTAAAAGCTTGTTCAGATTTTATGATACCGCCACATTATAAAAAGTAACTAGGGTTTTCAAATGTCAAGTCCTGTGTCAACTATACTTATTATTGCTATTGCTGTATAGCAGACAGGCTAATGGACCACCTGATGGGAAGTGGTTACCGTCGCCTATGGACATTTCCAACACAAGAGGTGCTGCTGCCGGTCTCAAAATATTTAATGAACCGTTTTTAAAAATACCCATATGACACTGCTTACGGAAAGTATATATTTCGAAACGATAGTGACCGTGCGTTCATCCTCACATAAATATATCTTCCCTGAAAAAACGCGATATTACACACAAAGAGCCTTTTTTTTTATAACTAGCTTTTGCTTCCAACATTTTGTGACATGGCGCTATAAGGCATTATAGTGTTTCGAATCGAAATAATCTACTATCTAATAATCCTTTACAGGTGTTTTATTACGCCTTCGCATTTATTTTTCGCGTTAATCCCCTTGTGCCTGCATTTCTTTGCACACTCTTAGAATGCATTAAGCTTACAAATAAAGAATTCAAAGAAATAGTAGACATGCATTCGATATGTAAGGTCCTCCGTCGAGTTTCAGTTACTTGAGGTCCAACTGCATCGAGGAAATGTAGTCTAGTGTCCATTCGGAACGAGTATTATCTTACAACGGCGGTCTTTGCGCGATTTATGCCATTACTAATTTTCTGCTAATTTTACGGTGTGGACTTTTTGCATTCAATTTTGTTTATAAGAACTGTCAATTACGTGTATGTACTTCTAATAAAGGTCGTGATCATTTCAGCGCCATTTTGAATCCAAATCCCACAAATTCGTAACAAAAGGAATATGCAGGTCGCACCCAGGCACTTTCCCTTGTGTGTACGTAGTGTGGATGCAAAAACACACAAATATTTTTGTTTATGTTAACTTGCAGGCCACCCTACGGTGAGTGGTATTAGGTATTAGTAAATTAAATTAATTTTATTGGTACCTCACAAAGTGCAAGTAATAATAAGTATCATTTATAAAATTTGCTATAAAATGCGTGTCAATTACGATTAAAGTGGTCGAGTCTAATAAAGAATAAATTGCACAGATGGAAGTTGACGTAAGATTTTTAAAAAAACATTTGAGACTTACCAAACGTAGTAGAGACGTCGCAGTGCTTGTAATGTCACGTGAACTTAAGTGTGAGCGTTGCATTTCCGTCATTGCGATAATTTTTTTGAGAATTTCGGCCATACGTGGATCATCAAAAAGGTTTAGGTAACGATGAAAAATTATACTGTGCACAAGATCATTGCCACGATTTGTTGATAAATCACCCCGTCTATAAATGAAAAATAATTATTTACTAAGGCTCGCTTTCCATTAAAGCTGAGAGGAAAGAAAGTTGTTTTGGTAATGATTAAGAGATGCTTATGATTCCAGAGCCTTACTCTGTGCGCGTGTGTATCGTATACATTTATATACACACGCGCACAAGCACACACAAAAAGACATAGAAACTGTTACAAAAGGATCCGGACACAAATGTTACAGTAAATTCCAATATATATGTATATACTAGAGTTTAACCCGCGGCTACGCCGCTTGTCAATCTCTAGTGCGTGGTTCTTGTTTAAAGAGCAGGCGTTAATAAAGGTTACATTGTACTAAATTTTCATGTTAGTGATATTTGCACTCGGAAGATTAATTTCATTTTATATCGCAAACTATCCCAGCTTCCGGCATGATAAGTGTTTATGTCCATTTTCCGTATTAAAACTACAGTTAAACAAAATTACAGCAAAACCGATCCAATTTTCCTAGTAGTTTTCCGTGAAAGCTTAACGGAAAGAAATATCGAGTTACTATCGCATTTTTTATAGACGACGAATTATTATATCTATAAACTTGAGAAATGATTGGTCTCATCCAAACTTTCATTCTTTATTTCAAACCGTCCTAGTTATACTTATCTATCCCCGTCTATGTGAACTACATAATAGACAAACATGACAATAATGACTAATAGGACAAAAAAGACGAAAATGATAAAAAGGGCAAAAAGAGACAAAAAGAACACAAAGGTAAAAAGGACAAAAAAAATTACAAAAAGGACAATAAGGGCAAAATGGACAAAAAAAAACAAAAGGGGCAAAAAGGACAAAAAGGGGAAAAAGGATACAAAGGGCAAAAAGGGCAAAAAAATACAAAAAGGACAAAAATACAAAAGGGCAAAAATGACAAATAGGACAAAAGGGGTAAAAATATAAAGGGGCAAAAAGGACAAAAAGGCCAAAAAGGACAAAAAAGGCAAAAATTACAAAAAGGACAAAAAGGGAAAAAAATACAAAAAGGGCAAAAGGGATAAAAAGAGCAAAAAGGGCAAAAATACAAAAGGATATAAAGGACAAAAGGGTGTAAAAATACAAAAGGGGCAAAAAGGATACGAAGGGCAAAAAAGGCAAAAAGGGCAAAAATGACAAATAGGACAAAAGAGCAAAAATACAAAAGGAGCAAAAAGAAAAAAAAATACAAAAGGCAAAATGGACAAAAGGGTGAAAAGGACAGAAAGGACGAAAAGGACAAAAAATACAAAAAAGGCAAAAAGGACAAAAAGGGCAAGAAGTACAAAAAGGGCAAAAAAGGCACAAAAAGGACACAAAGGGCAAAAAGTTCGAAAAGGACAAATATACAAAAAAGGCAAAAAGGACGAAAAGGCAAAAAATGACAAATAGGACAAATAGGCAAAAATACAAAAGGAGCAAAAAGGACAAAAAATACAAAAAAAGGCAAAAGGGCAAAAAGGGCAAAACTGATAAAAAGGGCAAATAGGTCAAAAGGGACAATAAGGACAAAAAATACCAAAAGGGCAAAAAGGACAATAAGGGCAAAAATGATAAAAAGGGAAAATAGGTCAAAAGGGACAATAAGGACAAATTGAAAAAAGATGACCAAAATGATGAAAATGGATAATCACAAAAAAACCTATCCCACTTTTTGGGATAACCTTTACATTAATCTATCCCAAAATCTATCCCATTATCCAGGATAAAAGGTATCCCTTGTCCACTCTCGGTATTAAAATTACATGTATACCGAATTTCAACTAAATCGGTCCGATCGTTTTTCCGTAAAAGCATAACAAACAGAAAGAAAAATATATTTTTATCCCGGAAACTATCCCGTTTTTCGGGATAAAAAGTATCCTATGTTCATTCTCGGCATCGAAAATATATATATATATATATATATTGAGTTTCAGCCAAATCGGTCCAGTAGTTTTTACGTGAAAACGGAACAGACAGACAGACAGACAGAGTTACTTTCGCATTTATAATATTAATAGGGATTTGCAACAAGCGTGTTTAGCCTAACGGTTTAACTCTTTCGCGATTTTACTACAATTTTTTTTGCGACATACAGACTACATTTTTTTGTCAAATTTCATATATGCGGACAGAATATAACGATTACAAAGGTGTACCGTGAAGGAATACGGAATTCTAAAAAAAAGATAAACTTACTTTAAACATATAATCTCATCTTCTGTGCGCCTGATAACTTTAACTGGGCCCTTGTACTGCATGAGTAAAGACGCAATATCCAGATTTGCATAACTGCGGACAACTTCTGTCACTAGACGGGACCAAGACTGAGGCATTTGTTTTAGAGCAAGGGGTAGTAGGTCGTCAAACGTTGCATCTAAAATCTATAAACCAAAAGTATTAATTCAAGATCCTACTAATATTATAAACGAGATAATTTGTGAGTCTATAGCATGGTGCGGTTGACGCTTAAAGATGGGGATTTTGGGCCAAAGAAATGTATGATTTGAGATATGGCTAAAAATAAAGCGTTATATTTATTAATTACAAAAATGAAAACATTAGCCTTAAATTATACGTTGAGCTAACCCATGAGTCAGACTTGCCAATCCACCTCGAACAAGCATGAAACATTCCCCTGAAACTAAGGCTTATTCCTATTAGTGGTTTGTTGAATTAAAGAAAAACTTTGTTGCATATACTAAAAGTTACAATTAAGTAAAAGTTAAGATGGGTGGTCTTCTTTCTAAAGGCGATCAAACAAAAGGGGGGGGGGTTAGTTTTTTTGCAAATATCTCAAAAAGTAATAAAGATTTTTCAAATTTGCAAAAAGATTCGAAAAGAGGAGGAAATTTCCTAAAAAAAGTCTCGACTCCCGAAACTGTAAGATTATTAGTTATTCAATAGTTAATTAATAAATTATTTTACTTGAACATGAACATTGCAAGTGAGAGAATATTTATATTTAGCCATAAATCAATAACATAATTTAAAAAATAAACTAAGTAATAAATAGTGTAATAATGGTTAAACTATAAATTTAAGATTTTTTTCCTTTCTTGGAGCAATTCTTGAAAGGCTTTAGAATAGAACCCCGTTGGAAAAATTAAGAAATGTTAATTTTTCATTTTTTTATTAATAATTTTCGTTGTTTTAAACTTTTAATTTTGTAACAACGAAAATTATTAATAAAAAAATGAAAAAGAAACATTTTCTAATTTTTCCAACGGGGTTCTATTCTAAAGCCTTTCAAGAATTGCTCCAAGAAAGGAAAAAAAATCTTAAATTTATAGTTTAACAATTATCACACTTGCAATGTTCATGTTCAAGCAAAAAAAAATAATTAATTAACTATTGAATAACTAAATGAAAAATTGTTATAAAAAAAATTTTCAAGCAGATTATTGTTCATTCATCTATTCAGTTAGTGCCTGAATTTTTTCAATTTTTTATTTTCATATTTAGTATGTATAAATAATATTTATTCATTAAAGGGCCGATGTGGGTGTGGCTTGCGTAAGCCAGAGTACCCATTTTCGGCCGTATTTTCATCCTCCTGGGAAAATTATAAATATTGATCTTACAGTTTCGGGAGTCGAGACTTTTTTTTAGGAAATTTCCTCCTCTTTTAAATCTTTTTTCAAATTTGAAAAATCTTTTTTACTTTTCGAGATATTTGCAAAAAAACTAAACTCCCCTTTTTTTAGTTAATTGTTAATAACTTTTACAATTTTTGCAAGCGGAACTTCATTTTTTTCAAAAATCATCTAGATGCCATTCCGAATCGTATGACACCTCATTTATAATTTTCGGAGACTGCTGAAAAAAGTTGGTCCAAAAGGCACTTGTTTACTAGTCTAATACTAATTTTGCAATTATTATATGACAGGTTCGTGTGCCCATATTACTTACTTCATATTAAAAAAAAATGAATTTCATTATACTTACCACACCTTTAATAGGGTAGTTACAAGCGATCCAAGCGGCGGGATAGCCTCCAATACTCCAGCCATAAAGCACAATATTTTCCGGAGTAAAACCAAGGTAATTTATTGCGTATTGCATTACGGCATCTACAGCGTTTTTTTCTTGAGAGGGATACGGGAGACCCTTAAAAATGTATAACAAATATATCACTGGTATGCCTTAACGCTTTTTGAGGTATTATACCCAAAAAGTTCTAGTGGACGACCAGAACTTATTCTAAGTATAAATAGACTGGCAAGTTTAAGTTTTATCTGTAATATAAATTAATATCTTCTCTTTCCTTCTTTTTCTCTTCCTCTTTCTTTTCGATTTCTCTAAATCTCGAACCGAAGTCGAACAGCACGAAGAAAGAATACAAATTCCTGCTGCCGGGTGGCCTGGCCTCAGACGCAAAAACACAACCCACAGCCCGGTGCTAGGCTATTTACCCGTCTATATGGCCACTATTCCGATCTTACTACTACTATACTTTAGATTTAAGATGGATGTATATGATGTATCTCCTGTTGAGGGCCCATAATAAATAAATAAATAAATCAAGCGTACGTCCCCATAAGGACCTTGAGTACTGTTCCGACATTAGTGGCCAGGTTCGTGTCTCCCTTTAGAGAGAGGCAGTACATTGGTAGAACCTTTAGTGTTACAAATGTCTGCAGGCGATGGTAAACAATCCCCATCCGGTGGGCCGTCTGCTTGTCTGCGGAACGCGTGCAATAAAAAAAATGTTGCAGATTTAAAAATATTATTTTTATATTTTTGAATAGAGGTAAAACCAAACTTACATTTGACACTCCATGTGTTTTTATTGATATGTTGTTAGTCTTTTAAATTTCAACATCCTATTTCAGAACCTGTTATAATATTCAAAATGTATTCAAATTTAATACCTATTAGACATATGAAAATTATGTGTTTAAGACCAATTCTATTATTCTAATGACATTAGCTTATGCGATCAACAGCAGTAACTCACTGACCTATTTGCGAGTCGACTGTGAGAAACGAGTGACACCATAGTGGACTAGAAATCTAATAAATAATAGTTTTAATCCTTATTTGATAACTCACCGTGCTCCAGCCAAATCCTGGGTGGTTCCAGCCTAAAGTAGAATAACCAGCTTTAATTGGTGCAATCACAACTCCATCCTCGTAGAATCCTGAGTTACCCTCACAGCATATGACCAAGGTTTTACCATTACGAGCCCCCCTGTTATCCACAAACATAGTGTCTATAAAGTTACCATCAGCTGTGCCGATCTTCGTACGTTTCCCTAAAAATTCTTCGACTAGTCTTTTTCTGCCGTATAAGAGGTGTCCAGCTGGAAGAAAACGTTCATGTATAATATCAAAATTTAGTTTAGACTCCCATTTCATCATCATCATCATCCTAACGTTAAATCCCAGTTGCGTTAAAGCGCTCGCTCCGACGCTGTTTTCGTCTTGCTACTTTTGCTTCTCCACTTCGCGCGGTCTCCATCATCCCCCATTTTGAGACCAATGGTATGCGTGTCATTCGCCACAACGTCAAGCCAGGGTTGCTTGGGCATACCTCTTCGACCAGGAAGGTTCTGGCAGATATTTTTTCCCCACATAATCAGCCGATCTCCATAAAACGTGGTCGACGACCTCTGTGGTTAAGTGGGCCCTAGCCCAACCGAACTCGGAGCCTAAACGTTCCAGTGAGTTGGGCCCGCTAAGACCTATCTTAGCTCCGGGTTCGATTCCTGGCATGGTAAATTTCGGAAACAAACTTTCTGTTGCTATAGTATGGGTGTATGAGATGGGTCCTAGAGAGGGCTGGTGTATATCACCCATAATACAAGCTTAACTCGCTTACCGCCACATACCGCTGCTGCACCAAACAAATCAGAAATCGGTCAAGTCGGATTAGCCACATAAGTCAAGGTATTAATATAAACAACTCATTGACTCTTCAGCTGATCAGAAGGCTGGTGCTTATCTTGGGCAACGGATCAGTATGGCGAACCAGTGAGGAAACATAGCCAGCCTTCCAGGCACCTTACCCATAGAAGACGGTGATCTAGGCTGAATATTCTACTTATATAATCTTAGGGGACTATGGGTAGAATATAATACAAATAAGTTTTCTTTTATTGTATTAGATTATTTATTAATTACTATAATCTTATACACAACGCTTAAATAAATCAAGAGAAAATCATTTTTCTGGATATAAAATAATAAATATGTCAAGTCTGAAGTTAGCTGTCTATCCTGGAATACTGCAATCGAAAAGGCTCAGTAGTTTTTACATAAATCTAAGGAAACAAATCAGTTTTACAAAATTATATGAATTGATATGTATACATCATACTCACACATTAATGCATAGATAAATGATAAACAGCCTGGATATATCAAACGCAAGCCAAAAGTATGGACTGACACAAAAGCTAATGTTTGTATAAAAATCCTCTGATGGAATGGCAGGTCTATATTTGCATATGTTTTGTAGGGATGATTGTTCACCAAGGACAAACTGAAAAATGAAGATCATAGATTAAGTAAGCTGTATTCGCAACTTTACGCAATAAGGCCTGGCCACAACTTTTGACTTAATGACAGGCGACACCACGAGCGGGGTGGCCGACTGAGATTGGCGCTGAGCGCAACAACTCCTGGCATTCATACATTTTAATACTTTAGTCTTCGCAGCTATCACGTTGCATTTAGCTGCGATAGCGACAAGTTCGTGGCCGCGCCGAAATAGTCGAAGGGAAAAATCTTGATGTTTATATAGAATGGAATCGAGAACACTTTTGACGAACCTTTTAAATGGGAATTACACAGGCTAATAGCCAGTACTACATAGTAATCTCGTACAGATAAAATCAATATTGCTGTCTGTGATGTTGATTAGAAAATTTCAATAATAACATCCTATAAATACAGCAAAATACAACAAGTCGTTCTTCTAAAAATTTGACATCAGAATCATAAAGTCAACTTACCATTTATTCAAATAGGATGTTTCATTAGGCAACAATTTCACTTGAAATGAGGCGGGCCAGTGAGTAAATTCAAAATCGTACTGCCTTAAAACTTCCAAAAAATTCGGTTTCAAAACGGATTTGTTATATGTAGTTATAAACTCAATGTACTTGGCATTTCGAGATCTCCCATAGGCTCTCATGAGATGGGAAAGAGTTATAACTCCACCAACACAACCTATAACTCTGAACCATGACTCCCTTGACTCCAATATAAAGCCATATCTGCATATGTATAAGGCTAAGATGGGTGAAATATGAAATGCAACATTTATAGCTGCATTGAACTGAAACAAGTGAACAAATTAAATTGTATTTTCTAAAAGTCAAATTACATAGCTCAATCAGATTGAATGTATGTGGTCAATAATGCCGAAAATAAAATACATTTCTGCGCTTCAATTTAAAAAAAAATCTACCAAAAAAGAAACCAACTGCAAAGGTAACTAAAAAGAAAAAATAACTTCAACAAATTTGGTACCAAGTAAATGCCAAGTAAAACATAAAAATTAGTTTGAATATATGTGAATTAGTTGGTTGTTTATGTTTTACATAGTAATGAAAAATCAAACAAAAAACCAATCAGCCTCAAGAATAACTAAGTAAAAAATGAATATTTTCCACACCATCTTGAAGTTAGTGTCAAACCAACTTCAAGATGTAGATAATATTGAGGTTGATTTCTTCTTTGTTGAATTTTTATTTTTCATTGTGATGTTACATATAATTATGGTATTCAATTACAATGAAATTTATATTTATTTATAAAATCTTAATGAAGCTGTATTTAATTTAAGAGGTATAAAACAGGAATTTCCTATTAAATATTTCTTCATATTCCATATATATTTTTAGCTATTATTGCCATCTACAGCATATCCAGTATGAAGTGACAATCAGTTGGAGTAAAAAGTTTTCAGTAGCTGTCAGCCGATTTTAATTTTACCTGTTTCGGTAAATTTGATGGTTAAAATGTAATGTCCGTTTCGTGTTTATGGTCCATAGCACATCAATAAAAAATAACACTTACCCAAGTTATAACTTTGTCACCCCATTTCTCCATTGCATTAGGTTTATATATGCCCTGTACAAAATACATTCAAATCATTTAAGGCCAAATTTTCAATCATTATAAATTATAACCTGACTAAATTCAAAAAAGGAACCATTCTACCGTTTTATTTATGCAACTGTCATTTTTAATTTTTTCATGTTGTGTTTTATTTTATAGAATAACTTTTATCTGATGTTTGAAAAAACGGCGCTTAAAATAGAAAAATTAAAATTAACACTTTTTTTGTTATTATTGCCTGAAGCAGGCAAACTGGCAAACAGCCCACCTGATGGAAAGCGGTTACCATCGCCAACGAGTTATCGAACTCTAAGAAATTTATAATGCACTTGTTAAAAATCCCCCATATCATAGCACAAGGGGAAAACCGAGGCGGGAAGTTCTCTCCAAATCATTGTTGTATACTCAATCAATTTTCTAGAGAACTGTTGCATAGTTGAGCATGGGAGCTCAAGGAAATGGGGGTAAATTTCCCATCACTGGTGAGCGGTGCAGTTCTAAAAGTGAGGCATTGGCACCAGATCAAACAGTTCCTAGGAACACTCTCATTGTACAGGCGGCAAAATACGCAGAGGGACGCAAAGTCTCTTCGAAGGCGAAGGACAATACGAAAGGCGTGATGCTGGATGGAGTGACGGGTTCAGTCTGGTAAGCGGGTGGCTTCAGCCCCTAGATGTGAGCAGTACTACATATGTATTCTGATTTGAGCTTTGTACAGTGAAAATTGTTGCCGCGGATAGTACTACAGTAAATAAGTACTGTTTGGACTGTTTAAAAAACATCAAGCTTTTTGGAGGCAAGTTTAGCCTTGCCTTCCAGATGACCTCGAAACTACACATCGTTCATTATGTCGACGCCAAGGATCCAGATACTATTGAAGATAGTAACATGTATTGGAATTGTGGCACAGGGACAAATGGGGTATTTCTTCTCCTTACTAAGGCGTATTTAAATTATTTACATAGACTTAAGTACAGTTAATGAAATGGTTGTCAAGTACCATGTGAAGTGTTTACAAAGTAAGGTTGTTCATAGACGCTCCACCAACCAATCACTGGTCTGTCATGCACTATTGCACAACCAAGTGGCATGGGCATATGCCCGCCACCTGCCACAGGTGTACAGAAAGTAGACTCACTTTACAGGGACAAAATGTATGAAAATATGTGAGTTGCTTTTGCCTGGCCACGGATGGCTGTAGTCAGTGGCATGTTTGCACCCAAAGTATGTGTACATCATCCTAGAACTTGAAGGAGTTTTGTGACTTGCTAGCCACATTTGAGCACACAGAATAACTATAAATTACATTACCAAATTAGAACAGAAGATTAAATGGTGTGGGATCTACTCCAAACATGTCCATTGTAACCCATAACACATTACAAATACTTATCTTCTGGACATAAAATAAAGACAAAAAGATCACCGTTTCACAACAGAAAATATAAGAAATTCTCAAGGAACACTATCTTACCCACATTATATGTACATAATGCAATATTTTACCCTTGGTCACTAAATATTAAAATCTTTCAGATAAATGATAATTATCCACATAAGGATGTAATTAAATATACTATTACTTATACAATTAGTCTGAGTCCTCTTATTTCAAAAGTGTCTTAGCTTCATTTTTCTTTATCGCTTAATATTTCAAAGAACTATTCTTTTAAAGTTCAACTAGAGATAGAAAGTTAAAAAATACCAAGATGCGGGTAGCCATGCCAAAAGATATCAAATGATTGATCTAGATTACTCTAAATATTATAATTGGACCCATATGACTTAGTATTTAGTTAGAGACCTGATGCCTAATTTATTATTAAATATTTAGCTACTTACATGGTGAGCCGTTTCCCCATGTACTATATACAAACGTGGCGTCCTGATGAACTTCCAAAACGAAATCATTTTAGACCAAAGTATCTGAAACAATCATATGGGCGGGTTTTAATGGTTAATATAAGAGAATTTCTTCAATGAAATTTTCTCAAAGATTTTTTTTTTATAAATCCTGCTTGAATTAATACCTCTTTCATAGTTTTCTGTGTTTAGTCAAATAATAGAATATAATAGATCAGAACCATCTGTTGAAAACAAAATCCTGCAGAAATAATATTTTGTTGACAGTTAAGCTCTTTGCTTTCCAACATCTGACCTAATAAAAGAAAGCTCCTGCAGTACCAACCAACAGGTGAAAGAGAATATTAAAACTATTCATCCTGGTGATAACTGATAAGGTATTCATAAAGATGGGAGATGAAAACAAATGGCAGCCTACAATCATTACCTCTCGGAAACATAAGTATTCTAACATCGTCTGAACACCTAAGGGAGAGGAGAAACGAAGACATGCTGACCACATCAGACCTAGAATACTTCCAGAATCGATTATAGAAACAGTGGTAGAAACACCTGGAGTTATTACAGTCTACTACGTCGTAAACATCGTCATCTTCGCAAGCACTGTCACCCTCTGCAGTAATATTATCTCGTTCACCAATTCGTACTACAGCCACTCTGTCATAAACACTCTCGACACCAGTATTTTCAACAACATTACAATCTGGTAATGGAAGTACGGAAATAGCCGTTCTACCCCGTCGGATTAACCGGCAAACACGACCACCGCGGGGAGGAATGTTACTAATACTGCTTGAATTAATAACTCGTTTTATAATTTTCTGTTTAAACCAGATGCCAAAATCTATTGCCAATCGATCGGTCACTAACAAATTTACTTATGTCTAAAATGTAGTTTCAACCTCCATTATACATTTTAACTAATAACAAATGTAAAACGGGTATTTAATTTTCCTACAAAATATTAAAGTGAATTTTACTATTTAAAACAATGTATTTACCAGTCCAAATCCAAGAGCTGAGATATTTATAAAATATGTTATAATTTTTTGATTTTTACTAAGCTATGATACAAAATCAGCTATAATTTTTTTTTAATTTTTTATTTATTCATGACCATAGTTCACCATAGAATCAAAGTCTTTCAGTCGGAAACATGTTAATTAATAGGTCTTCGTATAGTAGCGCAGTTGTATTGCAGGCTACAACCGACGCCATTCAATGGAGTACTTGTGAAAACTCGAAAGATCACATCTGACTATACAGTTCACATTTCTCACAAAAACACATAATTTCTACTCAAAAACTATCAATATCCTGCAACTATTGTTCATTTTAGAGTAATTATACACATTTTTAGAAAATAAAACTGCACAGCACAACGTCTCCTTTCAGTTCCCGCCAAAAACTCCTCAGCTATATTTTATTATATTTATGGCTTGGCAACTAGGTCTTTAAGCCAGATCTTAGTTTATAATATACATTTAGTTTCTTCATTTTCTTAAGCCTATGTGTAGCACAGCTGAACTGTAGGTAATCAGCTAGTGCCATTCAACGGAGTTCTTGTGACAACTCAAAAGGCCACATTTGACTATACAGTTCACATTTCTCACAAAACACATATTCACTACTCAAAAACTATCAATATCCTACAACTATTGTTCATTTTAGAGTAATTTTACACATTTTTAGAAAATAAAACTGCACAGCACAACATCACCTTTCAGTTCCCGCCAAAAACTCCTCAGCTATAAATTTTTTTTATTTATTAATTTATTCATGACCATAGAATCAAAGTCTTTCAGTCGGAAACATGTTAATTAATAAGTCTTCGTATAGTAGCGCAGTTGTATTGCAGGCTACAACCTACGCCATTCAATGGAGTTCTTGTGAAAACTCGAAAGATCACATCTGACTATACAGTTCACATTTCTCACAAAACACATAATTTGTACTCAAAAACTATCAATATCCTGCAACTATTGTTCATTTTAGAGTAATTATACACATTTTTAGAAAATAAAACTGCACAGCACAACGTCTCCTTACAGTTCCCGCCAAAAAACTCCTCAGCTATAAAATTCAATACAGTGTTGCCAGATGACCATGTCTATTAATTACCATTTTTTTTCAAAATCCCCAAAAATAAGCTTTTTGCAAAAAAAATCCTACAAGACAGTTTTTATTTATTTTAAATGAGAAATAAAAAAGCTGTCGTGGCGAAAAGTCACTAATGACGTTATCATTTTCGCTCACGCAGCGCTCTCGAGGTGCGTGACAATAGGTGGGTTGAATAATCGTTCCACTTGTATTCTTACGGTTGTGATTGTGACGCCGGCAAACAAGTGGAACGTGTAAAATCGCAGTTGTGAATGTGGTCGTTGTGAGTCTCTTATGGATCACGCAACGAGAGAGTACTTGTGTTCTGTGCACGCAACGCTCAACACGACTCATGTCAAGAGGTGGGTCTAATCTACGCAGGTAGAGCACATGCGCAAAACCCTGACGAGGGTTTGCGACGCGGCGATGTCTCGCGTCTCCAAGCGGCAGCCTCCGTGCAAGCAATCCAATCTGGTCTACTAGTGGACCGAGGAGCTGGGCGAGATGCGAAAGGCAGTTCGCATCATCAGCCACAGGCTCAAACGCTGCAGGGCGCGCCGTCCTCCGGACTTCGTCGCGGAAAATGGACTCGTGGGCGAGTTTAGGAGCCAGAAAGGCCCTTTCGATTGCAATATTGCGAGCGAAAGCCCGGGCTCGGGCCGAGCTCCTCGAGACACTCGATCGAGACCCTGGCGTCCGTACCATGGGGCCCGCAACACATTGCGGCCTTGCACATCCACGGTCACAGAAACGCTCGAACCCGAGGTGCTCCGGTCGGTTATCGATGGACTCTTCCCGGATCCGGGGAACTTCACTCCCCCCATTATGGGTCCACCCATTCCCTACACCCCCACGGACGAGGAGCCTCACTCCATCTCCGAGGGGGAGCTAGACGTTGCCCTGGACCGGCTCCGGGGCAGGAAGACGGCACCGGGACCCGACGGGGTTCCAGGTCGACTCCTCTTCCTGGCTGCAAAACATCTACGCAGCCAAATGCGGGACCTCTTCGAAGCCTGTATTCGCGCAGGTAGGTTCCCGTCGCAATGGAAAGACGGGCGTTTGTGCCTTATTCCCAAGGGAGGTCGGCCTCCCAACGATCCGTCCGCCTTCAGGCCCATAGTGCTGCTGAACGAGGTCGCCAAGGTCTTCGAAAAGATCTTGGCGGAGCGGCTCGTGAAGCATCTCGACGCTGTGGAGCCGGGGCTATCAGATACGCAGTTCGTGTTTCGGCGGAGGCGCTCCACGTTGGACGCCTTCGAGACCCTGCGAACGTTGACGGACGAAGCCGTCCAAGGGAAGGATGTCGTTCTTGCAGTGTCGCTAGACATAGCCAACGCCTTCAACAGCCTCCCTCATGAGACGATCAGGGAGGGGCTCCGCGCGCATGGAGTCCCCCCGTACCTCACGAGGCTGTTGGGCGAGTACCTGCGAGATCGGCATATCCTTTGGGAGGGCGGTGAGTCCGCCAATCACTTGTTAGGTCGGCAACGTGTCGCGTGTGGCGTTCCACAGGGGTCGGTCCTCGGGCCGATTCTTTGGAACGTAGGCTATGACTGGATCCTTCGGGTTTCGGTCCGGCCCGGGGTAGGGCTGATCTGCTTTGCGGACGACACCCTACTCACGGCACGCGCTGCGTCTTTTGCCTAATCCGTGGACGTCGCCAACGACGGGTTGGCGATCGTCGTAGATCGAATAGCTAGGCTGGGCTTGAAGGTCTCCCCTGCGAAAACGGAGGCCATCATATTCCATAGGAAATTCCGGAATCCCCCCCGGACCTGTCCGTTACAGTTCAGGGGGTGGCAGTCAGAGTAGGGCCCAAGATGAAATATCTTGGGCTAGTTCTAGACGGGAAATGGCTGTTCAAAGCGCACTTTGAGCAGCTAGTTCCCAAACTCGTTAATTCCGCGGGCGCACTCTCCAGGCTTCTTCCTAACGTGGGGGGGCCGGGGGGTGCGACGCGGAAACTTTATTCTGGCATCCTGAGGAGTATGGCGCTGTACGGTGCGCCCGTCTGGTCCGATTCGCTTCACCGCCACAACCGAACCCTGCTGCACCGCGCGCAGCGGGTTCTGGCCGTGAGGACCATACGGGGGTATCGCACAGTGTCGTGGACGGCGGCGATTCTCTTGGCAGGCGAGCTGCCCTGGCATCTCCAGGCAGACGTCCTGTCCAGGGTTCGACGTACCCGGCAGGATGCCCTAGCTAGAGGACTGACCTTCTGTCAAGTCGAATTAGAGACGGTCAGGAAGCGGGAAACCGCTTGCTGCCTCGTCGAATGGTCTCGTGACCTCGAACACCCTGCGGCCGGCGGCTTTACGGTGGATGCAATCAGGCCACAGCTGGAGAGATGGGTCACCCGCACCAGCGGAACCTGACCCTGACCTTCAGGACGACACAGATACTGACCGGATACGGTTGTTTCGACTAGTATCTGTTTCGCATTGTGGGCTGCTTGCCTTCTCCGGACTGCCGCCAGTGCGGCGCACCCGATACGGCGTTTCATACGCTTGTCGAGTGCGCTGCATGGACGCCGCAGCGTTTCGAGCTCGAGACGCACGTAGGAGCCGTCGGATCGCTTGGCGACTTGGTAACGGCCATGTTGCACAGCGACGACCGCTGGGAGTCTGCGGTTACTTTCTGTGAGGCAGTAATGTCTCTCAAAGAGGCCGCAGAAAGGGACAGGGAGCGAAGTCCTGCAGCGCGTGCTAACGTCTCTACTCGAGGTCGCCAGCCTTCAGCTGGCACCCGGAGAGGCAGGTACGCGCATTACTTCCCTCCCTGAGTTAGGTTCCGGTACGGGGGGCCCTTAGCTACTAGGTAACGCAAGGGATTCATCTGCCCCCGTCTCGAAGTGGGGTGTGTTCTCCCAGGGCACACTCCAGGCACTTTATTGCGCTGGATCGACTGTTGAGTAACTATGTTCTACATCTCAGACTTTCCAACACAAACAAAAGCGCAGGGTCGACAGGGAGGAGGGGGTTTTTAGTGGGTATTGAGGTTGCTCGCCCGTGCGGCATCGCTCTGAGTCTTCCACACTCCTCTGTGTAATCCATCGCGGACGAAGCACAAACAAAGCATACAATTGTTAGTGTTATCGCCCCCTATGGATGCGTGCCGTTTCCTAGTGACGGCCCAGGGAGTGCGTAAATCGATTAAGAATTTTCCCTCGCCTCAAAAAAAAAAAAGAGGTGGGTCTAATAACTGTTACACTAGAGTTTATGATTGTAACGCCCGCAAGTAAGTGGAATGGGAAATATTGTGGTAGTGAACGTGGTCATTAAGAGGCAACGGCTGGGACATAGCCAATTGACGTTCTATACTACTGATACAGCTATATGAATGTCATTTCTTTGCCTGCTATTGTAAATAACTAAAAAAATATATATGATACTTGACAACTCTGCTACTACCTGCATTGCAAGTCTTGCAGATATCTACATTTTCAGTTTTCGTATTTATACAAATAAAAGCCATTGATATTTTAAAATAATATAACCTTATAGTCATGAAATATGTTGCGAATAGTGAGAATGATTTCTTTTTTTATGCTATTGGCTGCCGTGACCGTTTCATGCAGAATTCACAAGTTGCATCTTACGGTAAGAAAATGAAAATATGTTATAATTTATAATAGCTAGGTATAGATTACAAATATTATTTAAGCACATGTTAAATATCAGATATAGTGGATATATTTGGAATCAGATAGAAATTGGTATGCAAACAGATGATTTGTTGTTACAAAGCTTTAGCATATTGTTCCTTAGGTGCTCTTATGCTTTGTATTCTTAGTCTCACTTTACAGTTTTCACTTTATTTTAGCAAATTGTTTAATCGCTTGCGTCATTTGAGGTCTTTATACTATTTTAACTCATTATAGCTATTGTTTAAGTTTTAACATATATAATAAAATATATTGTTAGTTAATTGAAAAAATGTTTGCCAGGTTCTTATCCCTTTAAACAGATAATACATAGTTACTTCTTTTTAAATATTTTATTTCATGACATGTATGTATCCACTGACAAGTACTCTGGAATATAAAAACATTATTTTAGAAAACAAGCATCAATCAGGCATCAACCAGACTTTATCAGTTCTCAAAAATCTTTGACTTGACATGAAGTGAAAGAAAAAATATTTTTCCTCAGATGCTCAGAACTAAATACAATGTAAAAACACTAAATGAAAAAACAGAAATGATATCCAAATTGGCATTAATTCAGCAAATTGTTTATTAAATCAACTAGCACTGATTGTCTGTTAAAGCCATAAGGAGAAATTCTTATGGTATCACAAGTTTTATTAAATGCTTCATATTTATACACAAAAATACAACTTGTTAGTAAATATCTTTATTATTTATGAAAGTATTTTGTAAGCTTTATAGTTTTAATTTTCTCAGAATTTTCCACCTCAAGTTAAAAGTTGAGGGTAAAAACAATTTACATGACTGAGAAACTAATATCCTGCCACCTATTGACTTCATCAATAAAGTCAGTAAGATACATGAATTTGATTTTTGAGATCTGACTAACTATTATTAGTGTGAGAACTTTTTGCAGATCAATAACTATTAGTCAGTATTAGTATTTGTTAGTATCAGTGTAGGCTATTGCCCACACAATATTGTAATAGAATATATAACAATAATAATAACCCTTAGGCTATGTGTTGGCCTTCTCATGGCCCCACTCAAGCCCTCCAAAAGCCCGGGCCATTGTTATGGCCTGTGGTCTTGAAAGACATACAATAATAATAACCCTTATTGCTAGTATTAGTGTGGGATATTGTCCCACACAATTATGTCTTTGAGCTAATTTAGAGACAAAATTGTATGTTTACACTGATTATTTTCTCAATTATTATTAACAAATATGGGGCTCTACATGTAAATAAGGGTTGAAAATTAATACTAGGGTTAACCCCTAAATTTTAATACCTTTATGATACTGCTTAGTATTGCTGTGCTAAGTAGACTATATCTTTTTGTTAAATTTTATTCACTTAGACCTATTAGTTTCTGAGAAGAATTACTGTGAAATATTTAGACAGACTGATAGGCAAATGGCAATAGTCATACATTATAATTATTTGAGGATTCCTATATTTAGCAAGGTCTGTCTCTGATAGGCAAATGGCAATAGTCATACATTATAATTATTTGAGGATTCCTATATTTAGCAAGGTCTGTCCTGAAGAACAAAACATTTGAATTGAGAAGAACTCTATATTCTTATATAAAAAATATACAACAATTTCCTTGATGTATGAAATAATGTATAAGTTGTGAATTCTATCATCAGTATTTTGCTCATGTTATAATTATTTCACAGATATTTTCCTTCTTCAGTTTATAATAAAGCATTGATTGTAAATTATTTGTTAGAAGTAATGTTAAACTCATGTACAGAAGCAACTTTATGTACTATTTGGGACAACCCGTTTACATATATTTATGTAATCTAGATATATACAAAGAAAATAATTTTTCTGCCAGCCAATTACAATAAGAAAGAAATGTAACTAAATATATGAAAATAAAAATAAAAATATTATTATGTTTTATTTGTTGTGTATGTCTATGTAAATATATGTCCATCCAATGGTTGCCTGGAACAGATCGCTTTAAGCAATAGGCCTGGTCATTGTACTTCTACCTTCTAATTTTAAGACATAAAAATGTGTTACTGCTTTTATGTTGGTGTACAATAAAGAGTATTGTTGTTGTTGAATTATTTTTATTGGCACTCTATCTCAAGATAAGTCCAGTCTCAGAGATACCAGTCTAGGTAGTTTAAACTATTAAAAGTGAAAGGCAATATCATCAATAATCCTGCTTGTCAAGATTACTTATGTATGAGACTGTCTGATCCCATTAGACAGATATAAAGGCTATCCTCCATTTCTATGAAATGGGAAGGCTCGAATCTAGCAGTTGGATTTATAAGCTTTCGTTTTCTATTAATATTTGAGTCTTTGCTCTTTCATTTATTTTTGAGGTAGTGAATATTGCACAGTATATGCTGTGTTCCAGGGACCATATAAAAAGAATACTATGACTATGCTTTCAGTTATTTCGTTGGGTTCTTATATATACTCATTAAAAGTTAGTGTCAAAACTCCAAATAAGTTGGTCTTTTAAATGACAATATTATTTACCCCATTCACATCTTGGTTCAGTTCATAAACACTAAAGATTAGGTTGTCGAGCCTCTACTGCTATTTTATCTTAAGCAATATTTGGACCTAAGTAAATAAAATGGCGGTAAAAGATCCTTGTGTAACTTGGTTTCAATAATTATGTATTAAAAATTTGAGCTAAGTATAGTGTATGTGAAATAAATTTGTGTGTGCTTTGCCATAATAAATGTGGTTTGTAAAACCTACTGCAATGCGAATCGAATTTGCACAAATTCTGTTTGCATTATGTGCTTTTTGTGTTATGACTATGCTATCATATGCGAAATAGTGCATTTATTTCACTACTTTAATTGTTGACTTTCGAACATTGTATACAGTCTTCGTAAATGCATTTTTGAGCAAATTCATTGAAAATGGTGATTTATTATGATATGATGCAAATTGTTAATACGATAATGATGTCAGCAAATTAAGCTGTCCAGACTGGCAAAAGAATTTTCTTTGGTTTCCTTTGTTGTGCGTCAGTCCAAATAGCAATTTCAAAGAGTGATTGAATACAATGTACCACTGGCTTTGTAGCTAACACTCCAAACAACAAATTAGATGAAACACTCATATGATGATTGCATAGAAATTTGTTGGTAGGAGTTTAACACTTATACATGTAGCCTTGAGCCATTGTGATAACTATGGTGGATGAAACACATTACAGTTGAATGTACAACTCATTAGAATTTAATCTATATAATTGAAATACATGTATATAGTGAGTCATCAGGATGTCTCAGGAACTATAATGCCTATAGACTTGAAGTTTAGCATGGACCATCCTTTCGCCAAATAGAGGTCAGCTAAGAACAGATTTTATGATACGCGAAGCGGGCGGGTATCAGCTAGCATATTAATAAAACTGAAATTCTAGTATGATAAAATATTAATTATTATGCTGATTTTAAATAAATGTATTTGTTGTTGTAATGAATTAGTTTTGTTTGTAGCTCTGGCTTTAGTTAACTTGATTGGTCAAGGAAAAGTGTTCATGTTAGCATACAAATTGCTAAAAATTATATAGCCACTAGAAATATTGTATCTCCCAAAAGAAACTATTGATGATTAATTTCTTAAATTTTGTTATATTTTGCCTTTCAGGATGATGAGCGACGGTACGTAGATCTCACAACCTTCGGTTTCTTTGAAGGGGGTATCCTTGATGTGCGGATGGTGAATTTTATGATGCCCGCTGGTACCGTATATGGAGAGGTAATAAATCAGTACAGGGTTAGAGTTTGTATAATTTGTTTTTTCTGTCTCTTAGAGAATCACGTGAAAACAATTGAATGGCTTAAAATGATACCTCGACACAGAGCTAGTTGATATTCCAGGTCAACACTAATTGATGTTATTTCTATGGAATAAAAATATATCAGAAAAGGTGTTTTCTTGGCACTGCCAATCCAATCCAATCCAATATATATATATATATATATATATATATATAGTCTAGGTAAACTCGATACTTGTACTGATATATAATAGACTAGTAAATATGATAATGATAAAATTAAGGTTGAATAGAACACTGAACCTAAGGTTGTTTAAATTTTAATCATTATCATTGCAAAATTTCACTTGTATTTGTATGGTTAATGAATGCTTCAATAATATGAAAATTTGTGGTATCTTGCATTCTGCGAACAGTGGCAACAGTTTAAGCAAATCTTGGCATTAAAGTATCTTTCTTTTAGCAAATTTATTTGCTAAGTATAGACGTAGAACTAGCAAATATAGTATTGTTTCAGTCATTTCACAACCTGACTGGTATCAGTGATTGTTACAGCTATTTGCAATGTGTCTTATTTAGTTTATCTTTGTATTATTACTCTCTCAATTGTATGCATTTGTAACTACTCTTGTAGTGCTTTAATTTTTACGAACCAAGTTGCATTAATTACTTAATGCATCACATTATATAATTACTATAAGAACAATAATTAATACACTATTGGAATATTCACAGTTATGACTTCATATACGGTAGTACAAAATCTAGAAGGCTAGGACTTTTACTAGGATGATAAGTATCTCAATTGGCTCGCCTATTATCTAACAGATTATATTTGTTACAGTATGGTTTTACTTTGGATCGGACGATAAATGACGCAATAAGTCCCTACCTGGCCCAAGGGAATAGTGATGCATGTTTTCTTAAAGATAGTGTTATCTCGCCACAACATCCTGCCATTGTGTTCTTTAAAATGGACTTCGTTAACTTGAAGTAAGTATATATCATGTATATATATTTTAAGTAGCATTTTCCCGGAACTTCATTGATTTTTATTTTTGGCAACAATTAAGTTATAGTGTCAACATTCAGACAATGGCAACAGCAGTGAGATTTAAACATGATAATATTTGCTGAAAATGTTTTTAGAATCTTGTGTCAATGATTTTTTAATGTTTCACATAGTTTCACCGGAGAGTTGTATGGTATGATATATGAGATCTAGTTAATATAATAAATCTTTTATATAAAATTATAAATAAGACTACAAATATTACATTTAAATTTTATATAATTTTTTCGTCTCTAGTACAATGGCAATTAATGTACTCCGTAGTAACCATCTACCATTAGGAGGATTGTCTGTGAATTTTCATATCTTCAAAAATAAAAAGAATAAAATATTCAGCCTTTTCAAGTGGAAGCGTGCTGGGCCCATAACCTGTAGGTGCTGAAAGCGCCTACTAATCATAAATTATAACCATACAAGAAAATAAGATATAATTTTGTGGTAAAAAATATATTGACACGATAAAGGCAAAAATATGACAGAAGCAAATATATATAAAATGGAACATGTCAGTACAGTAAATAAAGAATAAAAAACTGGTGGTTATCAAAAAGTTCATATATGTAGGTAGCATACTCTAACAGATAAATTGCAAACATCATTATACTGATAGAGGGGATGTTAAAGAACACATGGACAAAATGAATGACCAATAAGTGCGCGCGCGTGTGTGCTTGTGTGTGATATTATGTTTATTCTAATTTAGTATAGATGAGATCTTGATGGTTATATTGGAGATAAATGTGGCGACTCTAATATAAGATTTACTGATAAGAAGTTTACATAGGAATAGCAGAATTTATCTGCTGCTTGCTGCTTATATCTTTTGAATTATTATATAATTATGGCAATCCTTCCAGGTTAAATGTAACATGCAAAGCGGCAATAATGCATCTATACCAGAACAAATCAGAGATCCCGTCAAGTGAGTATATTTTTTTTCCTCAAAATATTCAATCTAATAAGAATTTTGTAACTTTTGACAGAAACTTGGATGAAGTTTCGTTTCTAGATTTATGTCTCGTATATTGGAGACTTATGTGGTACATTAAGGTTATCTTCATTACTGGAGATAAGTGAAAAGGTGAATGACACCTGATGGAAAATGGTCACCACCCCTGATGTATAACAAATACCATGTTGATGTGTTACAAATCCACCGCCGGCTTCGGAGGATCTTTATGACGACAGTTTTTTTTTTAAATTCATCTTAAATTTATACAACACACAAGTGAAACTAATTGAGTACATTATCAATAATCATTGAGTATACGAACAATTTCATACGCGTTATCATTATCAAGAACGTAAGTCTTATTTAAAATGGTCGGTAGTTTTAAGATACTGGCTGTTTTTTTTATAGTAAAGATGGTGTATTAGTGAGGAAAATCTCAACATGATTTAGTGGTATGTAAACTTTCTGTCGTTACAAGAATTTCTTTATTTAGTGACAGTAACAGACTTCTAACTTGGTTAAGAACGAGATGGGAGCTTGTATATATCGAGCTTATATACGCAAAAATGTAATTTTTTATTGTTTACTTAAAACTATGCATGTTACAATTTAGAAAGCCTTACCAGTATGCAAGTGTACCTAAAACGAAGGGTATTATTCCAAATGTCAGCGTTATACAATCAACTAGTTTTCTTTCTTTTATGATTTTGTTCCCTGTGTAAAACTGCATTTTTGTCTGTACGCCCATTTGTTATGAAGCCCTCGATATAGTTTTACACTTTTAACATAACGTAACGTATAACATACGTTAAGACATATTTTAAAAAGAGGAATAAATAAATATTGCTGCTATTTAACACTACCTCATTGATATTAATTACTTTTGAATAAAACATTAAAGGATCCTGTAGACTTCTTTTTTAAATAGTGTAGGGATAGATTTTTAAATATTTTTGTATTTAATCTTTCCAGTTGTCCCAAAAGGTGAGGAGAAATGTTATTTTCCAAGTTTACCAATGACAAAGGCAACAATAGATAAATTCGACTATTACAATACAAGTGTAAGTATTAACAATTTCACTACATTTTAGGGTTCTAAAGCCATTTTCGCGAACAAAACACTCATCCTTTCACCTTACCTTATCCCAAACAGCACAATACGTTCCCTGGAAATATATAATAATAAATGCCTCATATGGTTCCTGTGCCTGTCATGGGACTGATAGTGCGAATGCACTTCACCCTGCTTTGCATAAAGATTACCGTTGATTCCGTTTGTATAAAATTGGTTTTTGACAAATTGAGAGCAAGCCCATTTGTCTGGAACCCAGCTGTCAACTGTTTCTCTGTCATACTTTCTTTCCAATTTTTAATGAAGTTCTAATACTATTTCTGCATTATAAATATTTCTATGTACAATGTTATTTTTCCATTACAGTTTGCACTATATGTTGCGTCTGTAAAAGAGGAAGGTCTTTATAATCTATACTTTAGTAACTGTCCTAATACTGAAAGGGGTACACCACCTTCTGTCAATATGGTGGTAAGTGTTTTGTTTACAGTTCAACTTTTTTAATTCAATTCAAGCATGTTTTTGATGGTTGTAAATATTTTTTCAGATCGAACTATACGAGGCAAATAAAAATAACTATTTATCAGCAGGAGAAATACCTTTGCCAGTACTGTACGCCGTTATGGCTTTGATTTTCCTATTCAGTGCAATAGTTTGGACATATATCCTAAAGACGAGCAAACAACCTGTGTATAGAATTCATTATATTATGTGTGTGTTGGTGGACCTGAAGGTCTTGTCTTTAGCCTTCCACGGTATAAATTATCATTTTATACAAACAAGAGGAGAGCATGTAACGGCGTGGGCAATTCTATATTATATAACTCATTTGTAAGTATAATATTTTTGTTTAATACTTGCATTAAAGATTTTCATACTCTTGCTATAGTTACTATACAGTTCTTCGCACGGCATATTTTTTCACCTTGTTACATTATTGAAGTTTTAGTAAGGATCTCTAATTTCTAGTAATAGTTAAATATGTTTAATACGCCTATGTTACTCAGAAACAATGCATTCTAACTGTGCACGGGGCCTTCCAGCATCTAGGTAGCGGAAAATACATATGCCTGTTGACCAAGTCCTGCTACCCGGGGGCACTCTTAACCACTGATTCTACGTTCTAAGTCTCTTCCTACCATAAGCGCGGGATACAAGGAAAACCACCCGTTTTAGTAGAGTATTGGCTCATAGGTGACCTCTCCACATAGAGGGAGGTACCTCGCTGAGGCTCCACACATACCGGCGATTGACTCTGTTAACTGCACTATCTTCAGTGGTTAACTCTCATCGCTTTGGTCTAATGCCTAGCAAAGAACCTAGTAGTGTGCGAAATGCATTTCCCCCGCCTCCAAAAAAAAGCATTCAAATCGTGTAATTTTTGAAATCGTTCCTGTTATTTTTTAAGTTTATTAGTTACAAACATACAAAAATACAAATCTTTCTTCTTTACAATATTAGTATAGATATGCAATACTTATATTCAAATATTAATATCTTTTTAAAATGAAATGAGAAGAAACTTATTAGGTCTTTAAATTTTCGACCGAAATGATCACCACAAAGTTGCCAAACTTGCACACACCCTGCTCATTGGGAAGTTCCACAAATTTGTGATCAAATAACGATAATTGAAATGAACATTAAACTGATGCTTTCTCTCTCTAACCACATAAATTTTGTATTAAAATAAAAGAGACTTTGGTTTTGGCGCGGCAATTTTGATGGAAGCTGGCAGCTTGTGGAAAAAAGTAAATTGGCCCTTATAGAAATAGGTTAAATAATAAAATATTAGGTAGGGGGTAGGGAGGTAATTTACTTGTGGCGCCCTCTACTTTATTTTTTATAATTAACTAAGATTTAGGTTTTAAATGAAATAACTTCGTAAATTTAATGGAGCACAGAGAATTTATTTTCTTTTTAAACATATTACATTGCCACTTGATTAGTTGACAGCTAATTCATTACAGTGACAATGACTATAATAATAAAAGGCTTTTTCAATTATATTTTTACAGGGTGATTGTCATTTTTACTACTTTTTCTTTGTGGTAGCAGTAAACTGAAGTAAGTAACTCTACAAATAAACGTTTTCATTCTAGGTTAAAAGGTGCGGTACTATTTGTGACAATAGTATTGGTTGGCACTGGTTGGAACTTTATTAAACATATTCTCTCAGATAGAGACAAGAAGCTTTTTATGGTTATCATACCGCTACAGGTAAGAGTGATATTAGATTTTTTGTATTCATTGCCCTAATTTTTCTTGTTATTTATTAAAATCCACCTTTTAAATGTATTTGTTAATTTTTTTGAAATAAATTATAAATATCTTGCATTTCTATTTCATACTAAAGTCTAGTTGACATGTTTCTGATTTAGAATAATAATGTAAAATTAATTTTAGTATTTATGTTATTTTTGTAATAATAGAAAATAATAGAAAGTAAGTAAATAAATATTATATAGTATAAATATTCCTAGACTGCGTCATCACTCAACATCAGGTGAGACAGTAGTCAAACGCAAACCTATAATACTTCCATTAAAAAATATAAAATTATAAAGTAAATAAATATTATTCTTGTAAATAAATATGGATTGATTTAATGGTATAATTAAATGTAATTTATATTTAATTAGATGAAAGGGCTATATTAATTGCAGGGTTTAAATTTGCATGCCAATCTGGCAAGAAATTGTGTATAACTTATAATTTATTGCATGTTGTAAAATAGACACATTGTGTAGCTTTTTTGTGTGGTCTTGTATTATTTAATTCCTTTTTTTTAAATCGAATTTTCCAATATTGTGTCAAATATATTATAATTTTATTATAGTTGTATGAGCTAAATGCATAACATGGAAAAATAGCTGATATTCATTTTATATTATAAGAATAATAATTATTGTGTTTCCCGAATAAATTAAATAAAGAAATAAGTATCATCTTTATAACCTATGTTTTATACAAATAAATAATTTTAGCTTTTTATATAATTTAATTTATTATATCTTTTATATTTAAATAATCTTATGAATGTCTAGATACATATATTAGTAGAATTAAAAGGAGAATATCAAATGTGACTCATATAAATATAATAATATTTAGGTTCTGGCGAATGTGGCAGAAATAATATTAGCTGAAAGTGAAGAGGGCGCTGCGGAGCATAATGCGTGGCGGGATATCTTCATATTAGTTGAATTGCTATGCTGCGGGGCGGTTGTATTCTTCCCAGTTGTTTGGTAAGCTTAAAAGAAAATACTGTTTTCTTTTTATAATTCATGGTCAAATTTTAAATTATCCCTATCTTAGGCCAGAAGAAACCTTTTTGTGAGATAAAAGGGCCATGCACAAATTTGTCGTGTCCTTCGATAGCTATGAGCAGGCACCAGTAAAACACTCTCACATCTTCTAGTTTGAGAATATATTAAGTATAACACACGTCGCGGCGCGGATATTGAATTAAAGTTTTTATTTTAATATTTTTGAGTAGTAACTTTTAGTTTGCGTACGTGCGTAGCGAGCGAGTTTTGCAACGTCTTCTTTTTTGGTAGAGGGAAGCGGGGTAGAGGGGGAGATTTTTCATATTTTTTATTTATTTTTGTTCAATGCGGAACGGGAAGGAGTGAACGAATGGAATGAACGGCCCGTACACTTTTAAAGCAAGATACTCTGAATTAAATAATTCCTTCCTAGTGCGTCGTGTATATTTTGTCATATTTAATCATAATAATATATCCTCAATAACGTTACTTTAATCATGAATAACCTTTTCATGTGTATTCATTAGTAAACTTTGAATCTATGTCGCCCGAAAATTATCACCTTTTCCGAGGTTAATATGTTGACTCGAACATGTCACTAAACAGTTGGGGCCTTACTTACAATAATCTCGTTGAGAAAGGATTAGCCATCTCTTAAGTAAGTAATTTAATAATACCCTAGTGATTATATAATGTTTGATTTTATAAAACTTAGCTTTTAGCTTTTTTTAAATTAGCACTTTAGCTACGGTAGCGCCACCAATTTAATGCATTTTGCCGTTACTTTACTACCTCTTATCCTTAAGAGGAGTTTATGGGTACGATTTTCACTAATCAGTTGCTGAGCAGTTTCTTAAAATTTAACAAACGATTATAAGTAAAGCCATTGATGTTTCCAACATAAATACTTGCTTAAAAAGAATCAAAATCCTTGTTGCGGACCGAGAACACCTCTCTACGCCTCGCATACCGCCGACGCCCATAGCTCGCACAGTTAGCAGCTAGGCATTGGACGGAACGTGGGATATAAGAAGCTGTCTTGGAGGTCGGAGTGTTACACACATACATATTGCACAAGCACTTGCACTCAATATATCTCTATTATTCGTCTATGTATAGTTTTAAATTAATTGTAAATATCAAAATAATAAGTCATAGAGTCCACATCGAGTTTTATTTGGAAGAAACATCTGACACCAATAATCCTGTTATTATTTTTCATTTGTAACAAATTTTGAAAATAATAAAAGTGAGTGGGAAATATTCACCCGCCAAGTTCTCGAAAATACCTATCATATAATTTATATTTTTTCAGGTCCATACACCATTTGCAGGACGCAGCAAACACAGATGGCAAAGCTGCGATTAATTTGCAAAAATTGAAACTTTTCAAACATTTCTATGTGATGGTCGTGTGTTATATTTATTTCACAAGATTTATTCTATCAATTTTAAAGGTAATTTTATTGCATATACTTTGAGAACATCGTATTAATATATATGTAATCTGAAGATCCTAAATCAACTAAAACTATTCTATGACCATTTATGGAGGCCGATTTATATATGAGTGATGCATTGATGTTGGTTTTCTGTTGAACGGCGAGCTGAGCTCGACCACTGGAGAGGGAAGTATGAAATAAGACGATTAGTTGTATTAGTATTCATGTCATTCGCAATATTAGTGTACCATAAAAAAAACTTCTAATTAAAAAAAAACACGCCGTAATAACTCATATAAATACACCTATTTACATTACGTACAAAAATATATACATATGTAAATATCAAATATCACTATGTTGCAGGTAGTGCTTTTTCCTCATATCTCGGTTTCGTCTTAAATATTGTTAGTTATTTAGTTTGTCTAACAGTAACATTAGCGCATTCGAGAGTTGAATAGCCTGTACAGTAAAAGGATTATTGAAAAACATGAATAATGTTTGCTAGTATTAGATCTAAGATTAAGGTCGTAAATAGTTCATAAAAAATCGAAATTGTGTGCTGGAACACATAGTAGAAGTGAAATTTCAACGGACAAGTGGAAAAACGAATCGCAATGGACAAATGGAAAATCAAATGGCAATGGATAAGTGGTAAATCGAATTGTAACAAAATTTTAATTTGACGTTTTACAGGCAAGTTTTCAAATTGGACAAGTACATTAACAATCTGCCCGTAAAACTTCAAGTTAAAATTTAGTTGCAATTCATTATGCCACTTGTCCGTTGTTATTCGTTTTCCACTTGTCCACTTATCCATTGAAGTTTCACTTGTACTGTGTGTCCCAGTACACATTTCGATTTTTCGCAGGTTTACTGCAAATTATGATTTGGTTAGGTACATTTTAATTAATGCATTTTTTATTTAAACATATTTTATTTTATCAAACAATAAAACTGAATTCGATCCAGAACAAAAAAAAACATCCATAGTCTACTCTAACATTATGCCGCTTCTCACCACGCTATATACCTTCTACTCCCTCCACGCTACCATAACGCGTTTTCGTGACAGAAAAAATCCTAATATATAATTTAGTTTATCTAGAAGTTTCACTACAAAAATGGAGTAAAAATATTTATGCGGTATTTATTTCAGATAACAGTACCATTCCAATACGCGTGGATAGATGAGATGTTTCGAGAGTTGGCGACACTGGTTTTCTTCGTTATGACCGGGTACAAGTTCAGGCCGGCTGCTGCGAACCCTTATTTCACACCGACGCACACCGAGGACGTCGAGCCACAAGTGTGAGTACACTACAACATATTAAAGAACTACCTAAAGCGTTGCCAAAAAGTTGCGACCCCTCCATTACGAAATTATAACATATATATGCCTGAGACTTTGTCCACGCTCGACTTGAAATTCGCCGGACACAAAGTACCGTCACATTTAAAAATAAAAATGAAAGCTATCCTTTTAGTGAGAACTGTGTCGGAATAAGTTCATTTCTGTGCACCCGAGCGGGAAAATTTCCGCGTGTTACCGGGATCAAAATATCACACACTTTATTACACAAAATTTGCAACCGTTCAGGATCAGTGAAAAAATTATTTTGGAATTGGAATTTCATTTTTAATCTGGCTGTTTTAAATAAATCCCTGAAAATGTACCGCGGGATTCCAAGAATAAAAAATAGCGCAGATTTTAAGTCTAAGATTTTGTTGTCGATCAGCGAATATAAATTACTGCGGCCAGGCGGCCTGTCGTAAGAGGCGACAAACCAGCCCACAGCTCGGTGGTAGTGTATTTGCCTGTCTGGATGGCTACCACCTCTGGTTTACACTATGACGCCATAACAACCTCGAGTTGCTGCTGCTGCTAAACTTGCGATTTTTTAACTTTCAATAAAAAAAGCCAAATCAACTTAGACATTTTTTTATCATTTTTTGGAAACGCCGAGGCTAGCGAGCTAGTGTAGGTGAGGATTTTTTAACCGCGTCAACTAGCGCAATTATAGTTTGAACACTAATTTTTTTTTTATATTATATTTTAGAAGTAAGTTATTTCAAACCATGAATGCAGTTTAAAATAACATTAATTAACCTAGCCATGAATAGAAATAAGTAGGCAAGCCTATCAAAGCATATTCTCCATGTTAATGCAAATATAGCCATGAACAGTTCGATTGGCAAGCTATCACAGGCGTGTTTACAAATTAATATAATTAGAGCTACGGAATTTTCGACCTTAAACGAGACAAACGAGGCTGTCTTTCCCATTGGATAATTGGACGTAGTTACACAAAAAGGATCCAACCCACAAAATGTTACTTTTGAATTATTAAAGATTAAAGTTTTAGCTGTATTTCCGCATTGATGCAGTTAAACTTATTTGTATAAAAAATGATACATTTACGCTTATATTTTCCTAGGACCCATAGACACAAACAAGTACACCAATGCGGAAATACAGCTAAAACTTTAATCTTTAATAATCCAAAAGTAACATTTTGTGGGTTGGATCCTGTTTGCTTAACTACGTCCAATTATTTAACCTATCTAGCTGCAAGTTTGGCTTTAAGCCCGTATGTAATTTTAGAAAGTTTTCAAAATTCCTTTTTTCATAACACGCGCAAAAAATGAGCAAATAGATGGGTTATACCCACTTTCATAGGTTAATCCTTCAATCGATGCACAGTAACTAAAATTCCGATGTGAAAGACATTTTGCTCGCTGCTTCCCATCTTTTGTTAAAGCAGCATTACCGAGCGTCTAGAGTCTAGAATCTAACCAACAGTGTAGACACAGAATGGTTCTTCACCATATACGATGTCGTCGTAACAGACCGAAGAGCAGTTATTAAGGAGTCGAAAGTGGAAATTGCAAGTATGTCAGCATTTAATGAATGTTAATATAGTGTTTCTTTAGAAAATATACGTTGTGTGTTGTTATGTAATTTAAAAAAAAATGTTGCGAAATTTTCTTATCATTAGAAAAATAAATGCGAAATTCATGTTTTTTATTTGCGAAAATTCCGTACCTCTAAATATAATTTAATAATAAATATGTCTCGTTTGGTTATCACATGGGTAAAAATCAACTCTTACAAACTTTCGCGTTTATAATATTAGTAGGATAATGTATTTTATAAAAGTATCTCTGTCACAGATTATCGGACATCGGCATATTGGAAGGTGTAACACGAATACCCAATCGCAGCGAGAGAAAACGCGACGACATGCAACCGCTTATGCAAGAGACCAATTATGATTCCGATTAGGTTAGTTTTAAAGAGATAGATATATCACACAAACAAAACATAATTCATCACATTGTTCGCGTTCATCACAAAATAAATGATACTATAATGATCTCTATATAAATAAATAGATAAAGCAACTAACCTCTATGTATGTTCTGGTCCCCATGCATTCAATTTCGTGCAATGACCAACTGTCTATCTCTCACTCACGTACTGATAAAATATGGCCGTCTTGCTCGCACCTGATGACAAGCAGGTGTAATGGTAATAGGTGTATTTGTGCGCGAGTGAGAGAGATGTATAACGATTGATTGGTTATTTTATTCTACATTTCCTTTTCTTTTTCTTTCCATAATAATCTTTATTAGGTCGATATACAAGTAAAAAGACGTGGTGACGATGATGTTATTATCTGCACTAGTAAAAAAATCACACAGATGTTACTACCTGCCACATGTGATATTGCGTTGTGTAATTTCCCTGATATACATTGGATAATATTGGTGTGGCCAAATGCGTCTTGTTTATAGCGTCATAAAATACGCCGCATCTTAAATATCGCATTAAACCGTTGGCTACATCTACTTGATACGGTCACGAAGACTAGCATTAGCCCAGGTGTAGCAGGGACATAACAAACACAGTATTAGAAGAAAACATGAAAACCAACAAGTAGCTATCTGCGTTACCACCTCAATAATTACACAGGTCTGCGAGAAAAAAGTTGTGTGTGCTGGGTGTCAGTCAAAAAACCGATATAAAAATGAAGATTGAGAAGGGAGATGAAGAAGGGTTTTTCTCTATTATTTGCTAAATGAATTGACAATTCTGACTGCAGTTTCAATGATAACCTAACACCAAGTCCACACAACTTTTTTTGTAGATCTTTGTTGTGTAATTGATTTATCGACGGATGTTGTCTTTTGTCGTTTGTTTTATTACCTTGACATTATAAAAACCAAATTTATGTAATTGCCATTAATATTATGATAGTTGTACTAATCTTTTTTCTCGCGTTCAGCTTCATAGCAGAGTACCTTTTATTCCATGGAAAGGAATAAAAATGCAAGATGATATTATGATATCTCGAATTTTAAATATTCGAATATTTTTTGTGTGATAAGTGATATTTTGTATCCATATTAGTGGCGACATTACTATATATAACATAACACATATAACTCCGTGTTTCCTACATTTAAATGAATTTGGATATTAAAATGTATTTTTTGCAATAAATCGTTGGTATTCAAATTTACAATTCATGAAATACATAATTGAAGGTAGTTTATTTAAATCTTATACATACTATGCGGCTTACCGCAATGCCTCCAGAGAATCTCAAGGGTCGAAATAAGACTGCCTCTCCTAGGCCTGATGATTTGAAAATTCTTCTTTATACAGAGTTCCCTGCGTATATTGTAAGACGAAGCCATCTCATGTGTTTGATTCATTTGCAGTGTGTCAAGTTGCACGTAAGCCCCAACGCTAGGCTTCACCAGTACTATTATCCGTGCAGGAACGGAAAAAGAACAATTTCCTGCGCGACAAAACAACCCACAGCCAACTCGTAGGGCATTAGCCGGACTGGATGGCTACCACCCCTGGTCTAGTATGTCGCCATAACAACCTTGAGTTGTGTTCCGGCATTAGTGACCAGGTTCCAGTCTCCCTTAAGAGAGCAGCAGCGAATTTGTAGCACCTTTGGTGTTGCAAATGTCTATAGGCGATGGTAACCGCTTTCCATCAAGTGGGCCATCTGCCTGTCTGCTGAACTCCTGGACTAAAAAATAAAAAAAAGTACTGTCATTCCATAGCAGTAGTGTCAAAAATGAGTATTCTACTATATATACAATATCTTCGCGGCAGAATAATAGTAGGAAAAAAAAGGTGTGTATCATGGGACGCCCTACGGAAGTGATAACTTAGCCTGCCTATCGCTGCCGTATGCGTGAGAGAAAGGGAAGCCAGACTGACTGGCGCTGTGAAGCGTCGTAAACGTAACGAAGCGGTTTACCCTCCCATAAGAAGTCATCGCTTCAAAAGGATACTTACGTATTAACGCCACCGCAGCATAAGTGCGCTTAGATTACTATCCGCAAGAGTTAACTTGTGACCTGAGCATGCTCTCCTCCCGACCCACGCTTTCTTACCGCTCTCGCGAACTCTCAAATTAATATGCATAATTTTAAACATTTATTTGAAAGTTTTCGGTTATAAATATTTATAAAGATATTGTGGCGTGTTACTGGCACGCCATAGAAATTATAAGAATAGCGAATTCAAGTAAACCTACGATTGAGACGATATAGTGGAAGCAGAATTGGGCCCCTGATGTTCATTCACCTACCTGCGCATTGTCACATCGTAAACGTTTGTAAGAAGCAACCGGAGACTACCTACTGCTAGACTTTCAAAAGTCCTGCAACAGGCCCAGCGGTTATGTGGCCACGGTCAGGGCCTCCCAAAACAACTCACAGTCCGGCTTCTTCAGTCCCGAACCGGAGTCCCAGATCCCGAACTCCGTTTGTAGATGCCAAACAGGATACACTAACGGTTTAACAGTGCTTCCACCCTCTCATGTGTCCCTACAGTCCATCACACGGCATACCAATGCAAGACTGATATTATATCCAATATCTAGACATCTATCTCTACACAATCGTGGCTTGTATGTTGTATGTACGGGCAGTTCTGGTGATTGGAGCGTTTGGCTTGTGCATTGTTTACTTGCTGCTAACCGCAACAGCGAACTGCATTACGGCTAGCTGCATAGTGTGCATGGGACTAAAGTACCTATATAATATACATTCACCATAGTTATGTATGCAACGTATTATAACTTTAGAGAGGTGCTAGGTATGATGTATTTTTAATATGTGTTTGAGTGAGTCCCTGGATAGTTTCGATTCACAAATGGAACCGGTAGGTGGCGCTGGGTTTGGATCCAAGATTTTCATTTTCTCAGAGCACCGTCTGCCTGGACATCTAGTTTGATATAAATTATTTTAAAACTGTTTCAAAGTTATTTCGTCTGTATTTATATGAAATTTCAAATGGGGCTTCTTGGAACTGCTGAACTATTGCTACATTAGTGTATAACTATACACGACTTATTTGTCACTGCTGAAAATCATTGACAATGTCGCATCTCAAATAACGCATTAAACCATCCACGACATCTACGTGAAACATTCAGTAGCATTATCCCAGGTTTAGACGGAGGCGTAAGAAAAAACAACGTTAAGAATGCATCTATTTAAAAAATCTAATTATTTCAATAGTTATAATTCGTTGCATATGTTACATAATATAATTATGGGACACTGTGATTATATCATTACGATGTTAGTGATAATTTAATTATAAGTAAATGCTGTTTTACATCATAAGACTTATATTGTTTATACCATAGAACCGTTGAAATTATTTCAACAAATAAAAGTTTCCATTAATTTTATAAAAAAGGGACTTGTTACAATTTTTTGTGAAGGATTTATAAGGAATCTATTTTTAGCGGTGACTTTTGGGTACAGATACCTAAAGATAAAAGGCACCCTTATGTTCTCACCCCGATGGTCGGTCTGTGTCACAGCTGATCGTGAACTACAAATGCTAAATAAAGTAAACATATGAAATTTGGCACACATATAGAAGTCACGTGTATCTAAAAAAATATTATATTTTATTTATTATATGGAATTTTTTTAATGCCACCTGGAGGGAAAGGTTACTAGAAATGAATTTGTTAAAATAATAAATTTGTGTATCCAAGAAAATGGAGCCCATTTCGAGCAACTAATTAGTTAGTTCACCATTTTTTGGGAATAATTAAAATAATTGAAGATTTCATGGTTTTCCTTTCATTAAATTTACCAAGAATGTTAGACAGATTTCTTCCTTGTAATTGACCCTAACGGTCGATGCAATAAAACTACAGGTTGTAATTTTTACAGATTTTAGTCGGTTCGATTCCCGGGTGAAGCAAGAGAAATTTCGAAAATTTTTGAATGCAGTTTTATTTCTCTTCAAAAATAAAGAAATGTTTATTTGGAGTAAAGTTTGCTATCTCTATTATTTAGAGTACTTTCCCTCCAGGTGGCATTAAATTCCACAGTTAACATGACTTTTCAAACCTAATATTATCATATGATGCCTAATATAAAGATAAAGATGTTGTTTCGTTACTTCTTAAATACAATATTATTTTCCAAATTTTTATATTGATGTAGTTTTTTTAAATTGTTCTCTATTGTAAAAGAAAAGTTTATTTTTATTTGTAAACCAATAGTTATTGAAAAATAACAAAATTTTGATGAATGTTCATACTGATATGGGTTAGCCAAATTGAGGTATATTTATTATACCTATTTTTGAGCCTTTTAATGAAAGCCTTTTATAAAAATCAATCTAATTTTTAAGAAATTTAATAAAATAAATAAAGCGCTAAACATTTAATTCACCAAGCAGAGTCCAAGCTGAGTCGTAAGTTTCATAACTTAAAATTTTATAAAGAAACATTAATTTTATTTGTAAGGTTGTGGAAATAAGGTATTAATTCAAAAAAATCAGTCAAACTTATAGAGTAACTAATACAAGGGTGTGAATCGCGCATGGCCACTTGTAAACTTTACAGGTTTATCCTCCTTTTTGAATTATGACCCTTTCTATTTAGATTAAGAAATGGACATTCTATAATAATATATTCGATTTTGTGCATTATCGCAATACAAAATCAAGCATCCCAGATGCGTTTATTGTAAACTTAGTTTATAAAACAGGATGTTTATATTGAATGTGTAGATTTAAGTTTATTGTGAATAAAAAAGGGTTCAAACATACTACTCGTTTTCTGGTTATTAATGTTGAGTGTATTTTTTTTTTAATAAACTTACTACAAAAAGAACGAACTTTGCAAACCATGATTATATCAAAATTGGCATATAAACATATTACACACCTCATATGGATACAATAATGCCTCTTATCTATCTGAATTTTCGAGTAATTGTTTTCCAACAAAACATATTTCCTAATTTGCCGATACGCTTTGTTTCTGTAAGCAAATCGTTTATTATGTTCTTTGTACGAAATATACATGTACTTATTATATAGTATATATACTAAATTGAAGACACTCATACGACTAAGCTCGTTCGAAATTGTCAAATTATTAACAGTCGGTACTATGAATTGAAATTTTATGAGACTATACTATATGATGGGAAGTTTCGCAGGTATGTACTTTTTGTAAATATCTCTTATCTTAACCACACATTTCAAGTGATATTATGTATATAAGGAAATATATAGTCATCATTGTATGTAGTTATCAGGTCATGATATTCGTTTAGATATACTCGCATTACAGCCATAAAGTTGATTAAGGGTCGATTTTTCAGTCAGGTAAAAGTTATCAGTCGAATGATTGATAACCTGGGTGAATTTAAAAGTGAAACCATTCAACTGTTTTATTCATACAACTGCCATTTTTAATTCTTCCATGTTTTACTTTATTCTATGAGTAACTTTCATCTGGTGATTGAAAAATCGATCCTTAATAATTATGTATGCATTTAAATCGATTGCCAATAAATACATGTAAAGTTTATACTGTTTTGTGTTTAAATGCACGTTGTAGGGCTATTTGGATTAAGAGACACTTTTAAGAATCAGCATAGAATTCATTATTCATCATGATTTAAACTTATATCATCGACCAATCAAGGGTAGGCTTACAATTTTGCGAGTGACGAAACGTACAATTATGCAGAATTGGTTTAGAGGCGTCTTCATTTACAAACTGACGTGTGAATGTAATTATTTCTGTAAAATATTAAACGAGACCTGGTTTGATAAACCACTCAATCATGTCTAGACGTGATTGGATGGTTTATCAAACTTTTAAGCGTTACATTGCAAATTTTACTGTCCACTCGCAATCTGTCGTCCGTTTACAATTCGACTAGATTTTTTATATAAATTAACGGTTCTTATAATTATCCAAAGAGATACATTTGTACATTATAAATAATATCTGTAATCGAATAGTTTTGTATGTATTAACTTTAGCCGATATTAGACTGCTCATTTCTTTCATTCGATTTTGGTGAGTCAACCAAAGTGAACCATTAACTTGAATCATTCACTGTCATTGAAAACCGTCGTGTCCTTTGAGTTTGTGCCTTTCAACCGAATTGAAATAATTTGGTTGATTCGTCTAATATCAGCATTATGATTAAGGGTATTCAATGTGTTGTATTATTCCGGTTGTGTTTTTATCAATATGTCAATATGTCGGTTTGAAACAAGAGACATGTTATGATTAATTACAAAACAATATGCAAAGTAATATAGTCTATAATAGATGTATTTATATGGTTTGATGTAAATATTTTTTATATTTTGTTTGTGCATGTTTTTTTTTGTGTAATTGTAGACAAGACAAAAGAGGTATTAAGATTTATTGAAGCTACTTCAAAAGAATCTCAATGCCTCTTTTGTATTTACAACGATATTTAAAACATTACTCGTTTTAAGCGACGTTTTGAGCAAGAGGTACGATCAAGTAATTCAAAAATAAAAATGTATGAACCTCTATTAAAATTTTGCCAGGTAGGTAGGGCATTTGGACTGGATGGCTACCACCCCTGGTCTAAAGTATGTAGCCATTACATCCTTGAGTTGTGTTCCGGCATTAGTAACCAGGTTCCAGTCTCCCTTAAGAGAGTAGTAGCGCATTTGTAGCACCTTTGGTGTTGCAAATGTCCATAGGCGATGGTCACCGCTGTCTATCAAGTGGGCCGTCTGCCTGTCTGCTGAACTCCTGCAATATTTTTTTTAATAAATATAGGGACATAATATTAAAAATAATACATCTATTTTGTTTTTAATTAGGTTTCTTATTTTCAGACTGTTTGAAACCTAAAAATGTCGCTTAAAACGTTGTCCATACAAATACATCATTGGTATTTATTATATAATAAATACATCTCGAGTTATTTTTCCCGTATAGAGTTTGTACTCTAGTACTCTTCGAACATATATTTGTATATATGTTCGAATATTGCCAATTATTATTATCCTAGTTGATTCCATAATAGTTTATGATCCTGTCGTTATATTGTAGTAACTTTTGTAACTTGCGACCAGTAATAGTATGTATAAATGTAAATATATCTTCACTTTGATTTTTACATAAGTTTATCTGATTGTATGAAGTATAAAGCAATAAATACAATATATGCCAATATAGACTTTTACATATATCATTTTCCTTGTATTGGTATTGACTTAAGATCTAATTTCGCAAAAATACATATTCACTTCGAGTGTACCATTGTTCAGAACGGCTTCACAATTTCAACACCTAGCAAGGTGCATTCCAAGAAGTTTCACTACACATCATATAAAATGTCGTAATAATTTAGATAGATAACAATTACATCTACATATAATTAAAATAAAAAGAAATAAAGTAAGCAAAGGATTTGGAGTACAATGTTGTATTTTTTAAGCTTATTGAAAGCAGTAGTACATTTTTTTATAGTTTTCATGTGTTTTGGCAAATGCAAATATCTAGCAAGACAATGAATGCACAAGTATTCATTTAAAAATGATGTCATATTGCTAGGTTTTGAAATTTACAGCTGAGAAGTGTACAGGTAAACGATGACTGGCCTCTGGTTTACTTGACGCGTACATATATCGAGGGCATTTCATGACAAATGGATGTACAGACACAAGTGTAGTTTTACACAAGGGACAAAATTGTGAATAAAACAAAACGAGTTTATTGTGCAAGGCTGAAATTTGGAATACTCTTCTTTTTAGGTACAACTTGCGTACTGGTAAGACTTTCTAAATTGTAACATGTATAAAATAATAATAAAAGCCCATAAACGTCCCACTGCTGGGCTCGGGCCTCCCACTAAACGGGGAATGGACAGTATACCCGCCACGCTTGTCCAAGGCGGCTTGGCAGGTTGACACATCGGTTATCTCGATGTGCAGTTTGCATCACGATGTTTTCCTTCACCGTTGTTAGCACGTGGTAATTGTAACAATATGCACATTCGGTCAGAAAAGTGCTTAAGTGGTGCATGCGTTCCGGCCAGGATCGAACCCGCGACCTTTGGGTTTAGGACGCGTGCGCTAACCATTACGCTACCACGACTTGTAACATGCATAGTTTTTAGTAAACAACAAAAAAATGGCATTGTTGCTTATACGCCTATATGTTATGAAGCCCTCGATATGTACACGCTCTGTATGTAACCTGTATCTATTACATCAAATCAATAATCGTATTTTCAATACCGATTTAAAACAGTGAAATAAGTTCATATCTGATCGGTTTCTATATCCTATTATTCATACTATCGGATATAATTTGACATAAGCTCCATGCAAGCAATGTAAAAATTCAACCGATTGTTAGGAATCACAAACATCAGTACTTAACTATTTTAATATAATATAATTAAATCTCATTCTCATTAAAGTGTCCGAATACCTTAATATTTTATATTTCAGTTTCTTTACTGGCAACACAGTTATTGGAATACTTTATTTACTTGCCAATGTATTACTTAATTACGTGTTATGAGTTACAAAACATCAGTAGCAGTTTTTGAGATAGGTTGTAGTAAATATAAATAATCACGGTGAAGTGTTCGAATTCCTTACTATTTTATAATCGAGTTTTCTTTACTTGGGAATACATGTATTCGAACGCTTTAACACATTTTTTTGTGTGGCAACACTGACTGCAGGTGCGTTGCTGTATTACGTAATCTATGATACCCCACTACTTCCAACCGCTAGTTGAAAATAGTGGTAGGTAGAATTGGTAAAATGGTAGTACTACAGGGTAGTAAGGCGGCGTTACAGCCTAGTAGTATCAGTAAATTCTGCTATGTAAACCAACGTTGCCTTGAGGTTAGGTTAATATAACAAACGTATATTATTACAATGACTATATATGTTGACATTTATATGTATCTATAAAAGTAAAATAAGTGCTTGAGTATGAATCCAAAGTACTTATTTATGTCAAACATTTATTATTTTCTTACAGGTTGGTACAGTTTTACACAAATTGTAGTTCCGATCAGCAGTTTTGGTTTGCGTTGGAAAGTTCAGTCTGGTTTCCGACTTGTAAATAATGTATTTAATCATTATCCATTATTAGCTCTGTTCCGCTTACACGATTCATACACTGTCGGTCGTTACCTGTTCTATTAAAATTTGTTTACTGCACAGGCACATCGGGAGAAATTATTAGTTGTGTAAAATTGTAAGGCAATTGAATGATTTGTAAGATATAGGAACCGGCCAATAATCGTCCCAATATGTGGTTTATGCTTTTTATTTTTAAAAAATATTTGATACATAACTTCATTCCATTGATTTACTTTGTAAAGAAATTACGTAATAATAAGCGATATATTTTTAAGTGAATGTGTGTTAATGTAGTCATACTTTTTTATTGCATGGATTTATCGATTAGATATTACGACACGTTTTGAGATTTGAGATATATACCTCGCACCCGTTTTAATGTCTGCACTGTGAACTCGAAATATTATTGATTATAATACCTATTGTATATATACGATAGTTTCACTAAGTTTAATGCCTCCTCTTTACAATCGGCGATCACAGACGATTACACGCGAGTACGATCGTGTAGAGGGCTACTCTTCTGTAGTCGTCCATCATCGTCCTTAATCGCCATCGTGATCGCGGCGATCGGTGACTTGTCGGTTTTTTGGGTACGCATCAAAGAGAATTCGCGTATAGTTGCGTGCACGTGCCCACACGGACGATCGTGTGGATGCTTGTACGATGATCGTGACGATTACCTTGCCGATGACAGACAATCAACGAGTAACAATCATGGCCGATTGTGAAGAGGAGGCATAATATGGTATAGAACTTTGGTATTTCAATAAACTTAAATACTTCATTAATGTGTATTAACTGTCAAATCTCGCAGTTATTGCGCCTTGGAATCTGAGCGTCAACTTTGACATCACGATACAGTTTGGACGTTCAAAATTTCCCGCGCACTTTGAACACTATTCGGTCATTACGAATTAAAAAAAAATCTGGCTGTCATTCGACTGCACGTCAGAAGTGGATATACCATCACGCTAAGACTAATAGGAGCGGAGCACCAATGAAGAATGTTTCAAAATCGGGGGGTTATTTGAACTGTTCCACGTGGATGAAGTTGCGGGCAGAAGCTAGTATAATATATTTATATGATGGTTAATAAGTTTTGCAGTCGACGATTTATTCAAGAACTCATTAAGTAACATATCGAGCCTTTGCCGCCATTTTATCGTGAGATTAATTTGGATCTAAGTATATTTTCTGTTGCAACAGGCATTTTAAATATTATTATTGTTTTACTAAGATTTTCAGTTTCAGTTAGATTAGACGCTACTGAATGTCTTAAAATAAAATACTTTAAAGTACCTTTTGCAACAAAAATATACTTGAATCCAAATGTCGCTCAGGATAAAATGGCAGTAAAGGCTCGTATATGTTACTTCGGCAATAGAGATTATCTTCATTATCACTTACACGCATTATTATATTTTTTATACTGTTTCTGATCTCATAATAAAACTACGTTTTAACGGTTTTGAGCGCGGTAATTTATTTGATTTTTGTTATTCCGACGTTATACTGAAAAGTGGCCGAAGTCGAATAAGAAAAATTAAATAACATACCGCGCATTAAACCGTTAAAACACAGTTTTATTATGTATGCAAGTCGCGAAAACTTAAGAAAATATTATCTCTGATATCTATTTATTACCTCGGCAATCTGCATAAAATGGCATGTACATTTTCGTATCAATTTGAAGCCTTCCAGTATTCGTGGCACTAATATTAGTATACTGATTTACGTAACTTTTTCGTTCACTGGGACTGTTAGCTCAGCACCAAAATGGCGTCAATGAAAGAGCAACAATAATATGACATCAGCCTGCCTAGTGATAGAATTTGTACACGCATGAATGTAGCCTGAGAGAGCGTAGAAATAAGTCTGAGTAAAAAATCTGTCATACTCAACACTACGAATGACAGTCGCATAGTAAAAATGTAGCTCTGAAAACAGCTCCAAAATTATCTGTTTCTATCGGGCGTTACAAACAAATCTTTCTTCTATTGCGTTTTGTAAGCCAACAACTAGACCTTCAAATAACATTTTATTAATTTCAAAACATTTTTAAATCGTCTTAGTCATAAAATCTTAATAGTTTCTTTATATAGTGCTTCCTCCCAACTTACTGTGAAACTAAAAGCTGTGTTCGCTCCAATGTTGCCAATCTAAGAACAATCATCATCAAAGATTTTTTTTTTCATTTTTCCCCTCCGTCAGACGGACATGATCTGCCCGGGCTTTTTTATTTTTGTTCTTTTTAGTATATATTTTCCAAATGCGTCTTATTTATAGCGTTAAAAATTACGCCGTTAACCAATAAACAATTCGTATGAAATTTCAACATGGCAGCTGTAGTTCTATTTTTTGTCATTTTACAGATATGTTGGGTGGAATTGTAATTAGAAATGATTTCGCTAATTTAGTCTTAAAAATTACTATTTCTATGAATCAAAACGCAAAGTGAGAAACAGTTGTGGTGCCCGCTGGAAAGATGGGAGTACAGGCCAGTTACGTTTTTAGCAGGCCATTATCGTTCTAACCATTTAACGTCAATGTATCTATCACCGCTGCTCCCTAAAGTTTACATTACACAATATATTGGAAAAGTGTTATAATTTAATATTTATATGTGTATAGTATTGTTGCAATCTTCACCTTGTCCATTTTGAGCACTAAATTTTGGAAAAAGTTGCAATAAGTAGAACGACTTTTTGATCATATTTTTTTTCTTCTTTAATCAGTTTAAAAAAATTGTACAAAATAAATCATGTTGTTTATAAGGTTGTTTTCTTGTATATATTAGCTTTAAAGCTGATCATATTACCAGCCTCTAAATAAGCTGGTTCCAGACCTTAAATTTTCACTGGAATATACAGTATACCCGCTACCCGTGTCTTACGCGGTTTTGTGGGTATCACACATTGGCCATCTTGATTTACCAGTTTTGTCACAATATTTTTAATATATATAAATAATCGGTAGACAAATACACATTTCGTATATTCCAAAATTACGAAAGTTACCTTGCGTTACGGGTAATATACAACGGACTACTTTGGGGTCCGATCCTAGACACCCAGACCATAGTAAATAAAGGAGAAGAGTCGACTCCATAAATTTATCATACCAGGAATCGAACCCTGAGCCTCTGCGTTGCAGTGAGTTAGGCTGGCAAAGGCTTAACCCGCTCAATTACAGGTACTATCTTATTTTACTTCACTTTCAGGTAATGGTATTTAAAAAAATACCCGAACTTCACTCATCATGTACGTATATGCTCCCCGACCATAACTCAAATCCACGAATCAGTCACGCAATCGTCATATGTTTCTCAGTGTGTTTGGGTGGATGAAATTAAATAAGACCGAATTACACACACTGCATAACAATGCAATGAAACTGCAAGAAAAATAAAGTGGCCATCATGCAACTGAATAATCGATTTTTCAATGCATCATTAGTCAAATCTTGAAACACTATGACGATGTTCTTTAACAACTTTCTTATTTAAGTAGGTATGGAAGCTCGCAAAGTCGTCGAAGAATGTCCCATTTAACTTCGGAAATATGAGGTGAAATTTTTTAAAATTATATTGGGTTAAGAAAATTACGAAATATTTACGAAAAACGAAATATTTTTCAATTCTACGGAACTCTTTATTATGCGTGGTCCAATGCGCATTTTAATAATTTCTTTTATTATTTTAACTAGCTGCGCCCTGCGGTTTCACCCGCGTGGTGATGGAAAATTATGATAACGATGATCATTCCCATTCTCTCTCTCTCGTTTCTTTCACCATATCCCAATTAATTAGGGTCGGCACAATCTCTTTTCCTTCCACACACTTCTATTCTGACATACATCTTCTATCACACCACATATCATCGTATCGTCCTTCACACAATCCATCCAACTGTTTTTTGGTCTACCTTTACATCTATACCTATCCATCCTGTAGTTTAACATTCTTTTTGTCACGTGACTTCCATCCGTCCTCATTATATGCCCATACCAACTTAATCTTCTTCCTCTCAATTTTTCAGTCACAGGTGCAACTTTCAGAGATCGTTGATTATTTGATCGTGATCGTTGATCGTTATTCTGATGTGTAAGCTATATTATTGTAAAGTTTCATCAAAATGCTTTCAGTAGTTTTTGCGTGAAAGAGTAACAAAAATACATCCATACATTCTTACAAACTTTCACGTTTATAATATTAGTGGGATACATAGGTAGGTACATAATATATTTAAATATAAATGAGTTCAGATAAACATGTTTATTACATTTGTTTCAATGAATATAAAAATGCGTTACCAAACATCATCTGAATGTTGAAATTCTTACACCGTATGTCTGTGAAGAGTTCCAATCGAACAACAGACGACTGTGACGCGCGATTTGCGTACGCCGAGCACAACACAATGCCACGTCAGTGTGACTACGATTTGGAGATTAAGATGGACAGGATATTATAGCGTGATGTTTGGCAGTATGTCTGTTTAAGAGTTAATGCTGATAGATGACAACAATTTTTTACTGTCTTAAGGCTATCAATGACTATTGGAGAATAAGATAGCCCGGATGTTATGGCTGCAGGTGTGGCATAGTTGTCTGTGTAAAAGTGAATGACGATTACCTACTAAAAATTGTTTATGGTTACTCAAATATATGACTGAATACTGGAGAAGAAAGAATAAAGACTGCATTTATGGGGCGATGTTTGATAGTTAGCTAATGATAATTTTTAGTGTCACTGAATTCTATTACTGACTATTAAACAATACTAATCAGAACTGGAGATTTTGTCGCAATTTTTGGAAGTTATGTCTGTATAGGAATGGATAATGATTAATTACCTTCGTACACAGATAGAATACATTTATTTTTGTTGCTCGTCGCCAGTGTCATAAATAGCCTTTTATGCGCCCTATGCAAGCTTCTATAACTGCGCCCTTGTTTTTTTACATGTTATAGGTAACATAGCTAGAGCATTGCTATGTATAGGCTTACTTTATTATATTCAGGGTGATAAAATAACGCAAGGACCTTGGTGTTGGTGGAACAATATTCTAATATTTTGGAAGAAAAACTATTTTTTAAAGAACTAGAACACAAATACGTTCCTGCGCTGACAAAAAATGAGCGCGATGTTTTTTCTAATTTAACAAGATGTTTTTGATACTGGCATTTAGGTACGTAGGTATGTGTTGGAATCCTGCACTAGGGGCGCAGCGGGAACTTATCAGGAGCAAACTGAAAAAATAATAGTCCTCCCTGGTCTGGCCATTCTTGCGCCCCCCAGAGTCCACACCCTGTACCTGGGCACCGATGGGATCGCCCTATTTACGACACTGCTCGTCGCCCGTCGCACCGCGTTTAGTGGTCGCTCATAGCGATAGGGCTGTGGCCGGACTATATGAAGGACCAGATTTTATGGCGTGATATTCGGCTGTGTCGATCCACTCAAAGCGACGAGTTTCGGTATTGGCAACGAACGTGCCAAATTTTGCCATTTGGCAATGAAATTTCAAAAAAGAGTGTGAGAGAGTGTTTGTTGGCCCTGTACGGTCTTGTCTAAATTGTAACTTTATTTTTTGTACAATATTAGTCTTTGATAATATTTTTCATTCTTATTTTCTCTATATTGAAAAAATCTTGGACATAACAATATATGTACGATCTGGTGGCAAGAGTGTGCATAATAATATACTTTCGCTGGCAGGCAGCCAATTATTTACCTCAGACACAATTAAAATATTTCAATACATGACAACACAACATTGTTACATACAATTTATGATATTATTATAGTGGATAGAATATCTTTACATTGACGTATATCTATAAAAATTACGTGACGATTATATACTTATAGGTACAGTCTTGACACTCTCGCTAATTCTACGTAGAACCTACTTGTATAATCCTAAGTAAGTAGTGCACAGAAATAACATTATATATAATAATACCTGTGATTAATCTCACAAATGCTAAAAATAATATGAAAATATTTTCCTTGGGTGGCAGCGTCGCGAAATACGCCACGTATTGATATTCTTGATTTAATAACTTGCGACAAGTAACGTTTCGGCAAGTTGCGGTTAGACGGCCCAAGGGTAGGCCGCCAGACATGAAAGGGATCCTGAAGGTACTAAAAAAATTCTCTGATTGACGATTTCTCAATCACTGCAACCGAGGTAGACTAAAACGGCTACATCTCAAATATACACAGTAAAAAAACAATACCATAAAATAAATATGCAAAGCTTAATTTACTGTAATACTTATCACTTGGCGGTTGGTAGAACGACTGTGTTTGCCTCGTTTTTAAAATATTCGAAAGTACCGTCAATTATATATTCCAAGTCTAAAATATCCAGCAACTTGTAAATAAATATTAGTAACAATATTTAGTAAATATAAACAGTATGTTGGCCAATAGCAAGTAAGGAATATTTGGTTGTACCTGTAATTTATCCCTACATTCATTTCGAAAGAACAAGCCAAAGTCATATTGCTTTTTATCTTCTTAAGAATTGCCTTTGTTATTCATTACAACAGATCTTAATATCTCCCTTAAAATAGTTATTGTTTTGTGATACCTAACACAAGTGATTGAATAATAGATATAGATACCAGCCCTTAGTAACGTTCTTGGTGCTCGATATTCAGCAAGTGCATCAAGCTTATACCATTACTGCAGACAGTCACCATAATACATATCCGTTTGCTTTCAACGATTAGTAAAAAAAAAACGATGTTCAAGAATTTTTATATTTACGCCTCATCTATTCTAACACTGCGGTTAAAAGTCCAATTTAATGTTCCTATCGATTTAATAAACAAACGTCGGTATGTTTATGTTAAAGATTCGTTTGCAATTCCGCATGAAGGGAATGCGTCGATTATAATCACAAATTTTACACTAATATGCATATATTCTACTTGACATAATTTCACGCCGTCGCGACCGAAATTGTTACACAGGAAATCGATATTAAGTGCAGATTGAGCTAACAATGTTCAAATAATTATCGTATAATAATATCAGGCCATAAATATTTCCGGCTGTGTTTAAGTTTTCCATGTTTTGAGATATTTGAATATAGACTAGCCAAACCTTACCGTCAGTATAAAATATGGTATTTGTACAACATTCACATTAATCTGAAAAAAATGCCTATGTACCTGAATGCATTATATTATACCGTTAAAGAAAAATATCGGTCGTTTAACCACTATATTGTAACAAGTGGTAAGTTACCAAATCCATTAGAAAATCTGAGTAACTATGTCTAAAATAAATCGACTGAGCCCCTAAAATTCGCGGAAATAACAACAGGATCCTGTAGGAAATGTAACATTCCGAAGAGAATGTCACAAGAATGGTATTCTTAAAGTAATCAACATACTCAAAACTGATTTATTTGTATAATGTGTATAATAATAAACAGCCCATGAGCGTCTTACTGCTGGGCTCGGGCCTCCCACTATAGGGGAACGGAAACTGCCTAACTGGTGCATGCGTTCCGGCCAGAATTCGAAGCCGCGCCCTTTTGACTACGGGACGTGTGCGCTAGCCTTTACGTTATATCACGACTTTGTATATAGTTCATTGAAATTTTAGATGAGCTTTGCATTTGTTAGAGGACGCAATTTTATTTTTGGGACATGTGTGGGGGGGGGGGTCAATAGAAGCTTAACCTCAAGTTTATGGGGTCGCCACCCTTGTCCCCCGGCCGCCATCTTGGAAAAAGGGGTGAAAACACTTTTTTTCGCGATATCTCGGAAACTATGCGTCTTACAAAAAATTTGTAAAGTCATAATTGGTAGCAAATTATTTTGCCTACAAATATGTTTATATAACTTTTTGCCCTAAATTAAAAATTAAAGAAGTTTTTTTACGTAGGTATCCCCAGTAGGCCTACTCCACGGACATCTTGCTTATAAGGTAATCCTCGACATCATAATATTTTTAATCACTTATTAACTAACTACTGTAATCGACTTTTCTTCGATGGTCCAGGCTGTGGCTCAGAATCTAAATCAACGTCAAATGTGAAAGTTTGAGGAATGACAAGAGTTAAAAATGGAGTCATAGTTGGAAGTTCATCTTCATATTCATTTTCTTCCATTAACTTTGATATCTCCATAATGTTGCTGCATGTTTCGCCAGAACATACATAAAAAAACGCGCCTACGGACTCTACCTCATAGGTGGCGGGGAAAACGGGGGACCTTTTCTACCTGCTTAACATTCAATAAGTTAAATTTGGTAAGTTCTATGGTAAAGAAAAGAGTTAGGAATGAATAAAAAAAAATCTCACTTTTTTGCTTATAACTTCTTTAATTTTTAATTTAAGGCAAAAAATTATAAACATATTTGTAGGCAAAACAATTTGCTACAAATTATGACTTTACAAATTTTTTGTAAGACGCATAGTTTCCGAGATATCGCGAAAAAAGTGTTTTCACCCCTTTTTCCAAGATGGCGGCCGGGGGACAAGGGTGGCGACCCCACAAACTTGAGGTTAAGCTTCTGTGACCCCCCCCCCACATGTCCCAAAAATAAAAATTGCGTCCACTAAAAAATGCAATATTCGGTCCTTAAATTGTAAGATTTCAATGAACTAATAAGCTGTAGTCCGCATTAAATAGAATAGCTTCGCCAGATTAGTTGTAGAACACGGATTGAAAATATGTTTTAACAAATATAATCCTGTGGATAATAATTCTACACAAATCTTGCCAGACTTCATAAAATTCGTCGTAGAAAAATACCTACGTAACCTCTTGCAGTTTATCTGCTTCTAATTAATCTGGATACGGCTTACGCCACAGTGAATGCACAGCACAGCTCAAAAAGCAATCGATGGATTTCCATCTTATAAATTGCCTAAAAAATTATTACTTTTTGAGCAGTGCGGATAAAAAAACACAGACGCTAATTGTTATATCAGTGTAGAATAAACAGTTCTACAGCTATAGCTGGTTAGATTAATTCTTTCTAAAATAAAACATATTCAAAAAGACCATTCTATTAAAAGCAATGGAATGTAAATTCCAATGATTCCATCCACTACTTTTTGAGTTTTGTAGATATTATTATTATGCGGAAGTTGAATTTTTATACAAAAACAATGACACAAACCTAAATGCTGTTGCGGGTGCGGAAGTTCCTGACATAGTTCTTCCGCGTGACAGCAAATTAATGTGACTTGAATTATTACTGTGGTATCAGCTCCTGCTTGTGCTTTATTTAAAGAAGAAAGATCAGCTCAATTGATATTACTGCAATAGCCAGACTTTAATTTCCTATCTACAAGGTAATAAAATTGTGTAGCAAACCTGAGTCACGATTCGTAGTTTATGTTGTAAACAAATGAAACATTTCGAAAAACAAGTCATAAATGTTTAATTTTTACCCTCTTTTATGTTACGCACTTGATACCGGCTCACTCTCATATGCAATATTTATCTCCAAAAGGTAACCTGAAAGAAATCACTACTACCTGTAATACCATCAATTGTACCAGTTAATTAACATATTATTAATACTGATATACTCTGTTGTTCGTGCCCACCCCGCAAGGGACCTGGCGTGAAGTTATGTATGTATGTATGATATACTGTTTCCTTCTATGCAAAAATATCCTATTATACTCTAAGCAACCTAACAGCACCAGATCTTGAATTTTTTCGTCGGGTAGGGGGACATGCCGTCCATACCATACCATTTAGCCTATGCTAACGCGCCCCGCGAAAAGTAATTCATGTGCTTAAAGTACACGACGTCTTAGTGGTCAAAGCTGCATTAATGATGAGTTGTGTATTTTTGTCTGCGAAGTTTGAATTAGCCGCCCTCTGAATTGGCCGCCCAGAGCATGGGCCCCGGCTCAACCCCAATAGATCCGGCCCTGTTACTTGATACAACCGTTGGCATTAAATTCAATAGTTCCATAAATAAGCACATCACAACTGTCACTGACTCGAAACCTATACAGCTGGATTGTCACGGAACGGACTGAAACCTCGAAACTGATTCAGGACAGTGCATTGTTTGTTTGTCGGTCGTTGAGAGCTAAATTTCCGTTTCAATAATGTTATTGTGCCACCTCTATTTGCACTTAAATGCATAGGCATAGATGTATGTTTTTCAGTCATATCGAATACTAGCTGTCCCGCTGTCCCGGCAGACGTCGTCCTGCCCGAAAAAATAAGGGTTGATCGTAGAGGGTTGAAAATTTAGCGTTGTATGCATTTTTTAATGCAATGCAATTTTATGATACAGATAAAAAAAATATCTAAATATTAAAAAAAAATTAGGGGTGGACTACCCTTAAAATTTAGGCGAATGAAAAATAGATATTGTCCGATTCTCAGACCTACCCAATATACACACAAAATTTCATGAGAATCGGTCAAGCCGTTTCGGAGGAGTTTAACTACAAACACCACAACACGAGAATTTTATATATTAGATATGCAAGCATTTCCCACTGCTGTACTGACTCACCAGTTTACTTCAGTTTAGAGATCTGGATGGTATACTTTCCATGTTTATCCAAATCAGATTGACAGGATTCATACAACAGTAACTTGATGCGTAAATTTTTTCACGAAGTTTTTGATAGGTATAATAAAAATAACGAGTAATCTTATCCTTTATCTTACACCACCTTTACCACCACATTATACATACCTATCAATTTCACAATACTATCTCCAAGTGGCTGTGAACCTTAACCCCAATCATTTATCTGCGGGAGTAATTAGTGTCGATCTAAAGGAGGTCAAATAAGTTACGTATCTTCGAATTTATTTTCATTGTGAAACTGATAAACAAGCAGACGGCCCAACTAAAGAAAAGTAATAACATAATAATTTAGAATAAGATATATGATATAGAATGGGAGGGATGGGATACAAGCATAGCAAGCGTAGTAATCGAAAATGCCACCTTCCCTTACGCTCGCTTCGCGAAGCTCCGGAATGGCGAACATGATTGTTAGATGATGAAGAAATCACAAAGTAAATATAACAAACAGTATTAAATAGTTTATTGTAGTATAATTTTACTTTTAGGTAATTGTCGATTTTGCGCATAATGATGATGTGCAACAAGCAGAAACATGGCGAGTAAAGTCTGCAGTGTGAGTATACCAATGTATATATATTGGGTTTATATACCTACTCATATTGTTCAGTATCATAAAACAACACAACAAAACAACCCCATAATTTTAACATAAAAATTAAAAAAGCACTTCAAAAGTTCAATTTAAAATACCTCAACCACGTGTTTCTGTTTACATAACAGATGTATAAATTCATCTTCTGGATCATCGCTATCTATCCCTGCACCAGCTTCAAGACTGCTTTTTTGATATACAAATTCCAGACTATACCTTCTTATCACTTTTATCTTTGAAAGCTGACTCTGTATAGAAGAATAAAATGTTTTCTTTCTCAGATGTTTCAATTTCCGAAGATATAAATTTTCTAGCTCATATTGTTCTTGTTGGTAATGCGGTATAAGATCCACACAATTCACGTTGTAAACCATCACCATAATCATCTTGCGACAACTATAATTGTTCATTATTTGTTCAATAATATAACTTGTACATTTTCTAATATTACGATGCTATTAAAAATAATATAACCGAACATTATCTCAAGGCACTAATGTAACAAGTCTAACAAGTAATACAGTTGACAGTCTTGAATAAAAGCTACCTGAGCTTAAAATCAATCTTACTTAAGATCAAAGTCACACAAATTGTATTTTTTTTTAGTGAAAGTACATTTATGAGAAATGTACTTTCACTCACGCCGCCATTACGAATTAACTGATGCTTGTTTATATTTTATGTTTTACGGAAAAAGAACAACTTAAACTAAAATGAAAAAATAACTAAAAAGCCATTATTTCTACCATTAGAGTTGTTACAATAATGATTAACACAAAATTTCTCTCAAATTATGGAAGTCGCCTCTGTGGCGTAGGCCTCCTCTAATATTTTCCCTGTGTCCAACTGTTTTTCTCCAGTTTTTTCGACATCTAAAAGCAACTAGATCACGTTAATAGTTTCTCTAAATATATAAGTAGCAGCTAACCTCAATGGATCATCCAGTGCTACTCTGCAATTACTTTTATGCTAAACATTAGGGATTTGTGGGGATAAGTATAATTGCAAAACGGTGTACATAGAGTAAAATGAAGTCTTGATTTTTAACTTATTATGTACTAGCTGACCCGGCGAACTTCGTACCGCCATATTTTCTGAATTCCTAAAAGACTTTGTTTCATGACACAAAAACAAAATCACCCAAATCGCTCCCAGTGATTAGGAGGATTCTAGAACCCGACCTTAGCGCCATCTACCGGTTCCAATTGTGGATTTAAACCATCCCGGGACCCACTCAAACATACACACAATATTTCATCAAAATCGGTAAAGTCGTTCTCAAATTATGCGCTTACTAACACATTTTGCGATTCGTTTTTAACCGACTTCAAAAAAAGGAGGAGGTTCTCAATTCGTCGGGATCTTATTTTTATGTTTTTTTTTATGTATGTTCACCGATTACTCCGAGATTTATGATCCGATTTACGTGATTCTTTTTTGTTCGATGCGGAATAGCTTCCAATTGGTCCCCTAAAAATTTAACATAGTTTGGCCCAATAGTTTTGATTTTATGAACATTTTTTTTGAAATAAAATCTATTCCGTTCCATATGTACACCGATTTCTCTGAGATTTAGAATCCGATTTACGTGATTCTTTTTTTGTTCGACGCGGAATAGTTGCCATATAGTCCCCTAAAAATTTGATATAGTTGGGCCTAGTAGTTTTCATTTTACGAACATTTTTATGTTCCCGTTTCTTGGGACCTATATTTTTTTTAAAGCGCGGCACCTTGCGTAGTTCTACCCATACATAGCTAGGCACTAAAAAGTAACAAATAAAATAAAAAAACTTCGTTTAAAAAAACCGACTTCAAAAACTAAAAAACTAAAAAGTATAAAATAACTTATTTCTAAAGCCTTGTATTATTATTGATATAAATTATCTAAAACATCTCGAAGTCAGTGCAAAGTAAAACATTAAAATGACTATATTTTGAAAATTACAAAGCACCGACTTTAAGATGTTTTAGATAATTTATATTAATAATAATACATAGCTTTAGAAATAAGTTATTTTATACTGTTTAGTTTTTGAAGTCGGTTTTTTTAAACGAAGTTTTTTTATTATATATAAGATAAGATGACCCGGCGAACTCCGTACCGCCATATTTTCTGAATTCCTAAAAGACTTTGTTTCATGACACAAAAACAAAATCACCATAATCGGTCCAGGTGATTAGGAGGATTCTAGAACCCGATCTCAGCGCCATCTACCTGTTCCAATTGTGGTTTTAAACCATCCCGGGACCCACTCAAACACACACACACAATATTTCATTAAAATCGGTAAAGTCGTTCTCAAGTTATGCGCTTACCAACACATTTTGCGATTCGTTTTTATATATAAGATTAACTTCTGCCCGTGACTTCGTACACGTGGAAAGGAAGTTAAAAAACACCGGCGATTTTGAAACATTCTTCATTGGTGCTCCGCTCCTATTGCTCTTAGCGTGATGGTTTATAGCCTGTAACCTTCATCAATAAATGGGCTATCTAACACTGAAAAAAAAATTCAAATCAGACCAGTAGTTCCTGAGATTAGCGCGTTCAAGCAAACAAACAAAGAAAAGACAAGCAAGCAAGCAAACAAGAAAGAAACAAACTTATCTGCTTTATATATATTATATATATAAGACAAAACTCTCTCACTGACACCACACCCATTATGTTACGTTGCAGAGAAATTACTTTTAGTCCGTTATAAGCTGTTTAAGTAATTAAAGCTTTCTAACTATCCCTCGGGCACTCTTGAATTTTTCGGGATCAAAAGTATCCTATATGTTGACCAGGGATATAAGCTGCCAACATACAAAATTTCATTTCAATCGGTCTAGTCGTTTCGAAGATTAGCCGTTACAAACAGACAGACAAACAGAGAAACAAAAAATTAAAAAAAATCCAAATTAGTTCTATTTCACTTCTTACATCCCCCTGACTCTGTTTTTAGCATTTTTTTGAATTGTACAGAAATTTGACCTCTACAATTTTATTATATATTATATAATAATATAGATGACGTTCAAAAATCGTTCTCCAGTGGAACTTAGTGTTAATAAAACTTTTTAATTTGAATTTAATTTTTATTTTATTTTATTTATTATTTATGATTAAATCAAATTACTACTCAATATTTAGTTTTTATAGTACTAATATATGTGTAAAGTATTAGTAGTAAGTATATAAAGTAAGCATAATAATATTCACAACTGTTTCCAAGTCCTATTAGACCTGCGCCGAATCAAGAACACGGAATTAGAGAATACTGAAGGGGTGTCTGTTACCGAAAGCTGATCTACTTACGTATTATATTTGGAAGTGTTTGGAAATGCCTTATCAAAATGTAATATACATGACTGTAAAAATATCTATCTGCGTGTACTTAGTTAAAACTTACATAAATAAGAGTGTTATTGAGATTAATACATAGAAACTAATTTAACATAATATTATTATAATCGCTGGGCATTATAGAACCGGTGGATAGTATAATAAATTTATACCCTCCAATAAATTTAGGTTATTTGATTTTTGGGAGGCCTACGATCAGCATGAACACGTGTTGGTTGATGACTTAAGGGGTAAAAAAAGTATTTTGTTTGGATAGCAATTTACTGTCAATTTCAGACCTCTGATTTTAGATTTTCAACTTTTTTTCAACTTTTAATTACCATCGGTAAATTGTAAAGTTAGTTTATTGACCCAGTATTATAAAACAAAGATTTGAATGATAAAGATTGCTTCAGAGGAGAGCACTAGTGTTTTATATAATAAAGTAGATTATAATAGCTAATACCGCATTTCTTTAGCCTACTGTATTTATGTCTTACTATTAAACTTGGCATAAAGTCCATATAAACAGTGTGGAATATTGAACCAAACGGCAAGTTAAAAAAAATGGTTAGTAAGACATACTAGCTCGACATAACTGACAATGGGTCGGGAAATGATGACTATAAGATATAAAGCCGTTCATTGTTCAAATATAGAGCAATAAACTACATAATGCCAAAATTGGTGAAAAGTGGGCGTCCACATTGGACACACTCCACGTGGTGGAAGACGGCATCGATGCGCCATCGGGAAGCGACGTAAACATACCTATTTACATCCTGATCTTGGCCAGATCTTGACCCATTAACACGGGCACCGATGTCAGAGCTGTCGCTTCTGTTATTTTTAGATCGGCGGGCGGGCGCGGGGTTTTTGTTGGAAAACGCGCGCGTTCGCTATTTGCCATTCCAACAGGTTTGTGGGGTTAGTGAGTGTGAGCATTCGGTCATCCCGCGTGGCGAGACAATGCTATAAGGCGGGAAAATGACCACCCGAGGAATAAGGCGGAAGAAATCTTCGCTTTCCGAAGTTAAAGTGGCTGTCGTCGGTGCACCATCGGTGGGAAAAAGCGGTACGTGCAGTGAAAGTGATTGCATTAATATATGTTTTTGTGAGTTCGATATTTTATTATTATTTTTAATGTTTAAGTGCTCAGTTTTCGTTAATTTAAGTGCGACATATATGTTGCGAAAATATTACTCATTATTTCGCTTTCGTTTAATTGGAACCTTTGTTACAAAAAATCTGTATTTTTGTGACGATTTTTATTCTTTATTTTGTTGCATTAGCACGTGTGCCATTTTGTTGATCTTATTTAATTTTTGCAAAATAAATAGTTTCGGATTTAATTATGAATTTGTGATATATAAAAAAAGAAACTGTATACGTATACTATATATTTATCTTCAAATTAAAATTATGCGCATTTTTCTAGCTACTCCTTTCGGAATTAACTTCTGATTATGGATGTTTTGATAATGTTAAATGAGTACGAATACTGACACCCACGGGTTCTTATAAAATTAAAAGAATATCAAAAAGCTTTGGGATTAAGAATAAATTATTATTAGTTAATTTAATATTTGTTGTAGCCGTACCACACTCCATTTTGTTTGCCTATTTTTATTTGAATACACAAGGATTTAGCTTGTTTATATTCATAACAACTATCTCTTACTATAAAAATATAGCCATTCGTCTATTTCTTTATTGCTAACCTAGCAAACAGGCAGAACACCCAGGTCAACGTAAGTTGTTATCGTTAGCATCTAGGGAGCGGAGGAGTCATACTTATGTTGATGAAGTGAGTTTGCTCTGGTTCCCGGGGCACTCTTAAGCACTGATGTGCTAGGATCAGCGTGGGCGTAACTACGTCCTAAGTCTCACGCTTTACCTGCCATGAGCGCGGGGCACAGTATTTGAGTCTCCACGCATGCTGGCAATTGACTCTGGTGGCCACTAGTGTGGCTTCCTCTCATCGCTATGGTCCAATCCCTAGAAAACGACCCGGTAGTGTGCGAAATGCATTTCCCCCGCCTCAAAAAAAAGGTTATTATCGTTATCTATAAACATTTGTAACACCAGGGCTGGATCTGTGGGGGGGGGGGGGGGGCAAGCCGGGGCTAATGCGCCGCCCGAGGGATTAGTCTCATCGTCAATCATTAACACAACTTTGACCACTGACACGTCCGGTACTTTAAGCCCATAAATTACTTTCTGCGGGGCGCGTGGGCACAGACTAAAAAGCACAGACGCACGCGTATCCATCAGTGGGCGTCCGATGGCTGAAATGATGATGATCGTTAAGGTAAAAATAGGTGAGCAGGGTCGGCATTTTTCAGTTTTTGACACCCCTCCCCCCTCGAAATTCAAGATCTGGGTTGTACGAAGCTAATCTGCTGTCAGCCTTTAAGATGGGATAGAGAGGATGAGATGTAGAAAAAGATAGATGGATCAGACAGGAGGTATGAGTTAGAGGGGTTGAAATATGAAATGGGGATGGGATGGGGAAAATTAGGTAAAGGGGTAAGTGGGATATCGAAATTCTCACCCATCGCATATGACAAGCCATCGTGCGAGGAGCATCGGCAGAATGTCACGGCATGCTACACTTAATGACATTATCCGTCAGTCCCTTCCCACCGCCGCCGGGTCGCCAGTTGTTCTTGAATCAAATGGGCGATGCCGCGACACTGGCAAGAGAAAATATGGAATGTCGTTGATGCCATGGAACATTACACGCCCCCTAGTATGGAACGCAACTTGTGTTGATACTTTAGCAGCATCCCATCTTCCAGACACAGCCATGGCAGTAAGGGCTGCTGCCGCACACCAGGAGGCTCTGCAACGTCGCAAATATGTGTCCCTTGGTAGTCGGTACGTATTTATGGCTTTGTCGAGACCCTGAGGGCGTGAGAACCTGGAGCTCATCACCTCTATGGAGACTAACACATCAAACATTGCCACCACGGAAATGTGGCCAACAGCTCCCCGCCGACAGCGATGTGGAGACATTTTTTTATAAATAAGTTAAGGTTTCTTTTATTGTAGTCAAGGTGTATGGTGTGTTGTTGTTGACGGTCGTACACCGCTCGTTTTTTTAACTTTTTTAAATGTAATTTAACGCCTACTACAATTCGAACACAGTTAAATGGTGTCTTAGCTTAACTGACCGATTTGTCTTCGTCGTAGCTATTCAAACACGGAAATAGCGAGAGATGTACGGAATTCCCACTGGCGCACTTCCCCACCTTAACTATATATGTATATGAGTTTACTAACGGTCTCGGCAGAAGTTGTTCTGTCCTGAATAAATAAAAATCTAGGATCCGATGCCAGTGCCCCCTGCCGGGTCTAATTGTGATTCGAATTAATAATCTAATCTACCTCGGGACCCAGTCAAACACACATAAAATTTCATCAAAATCGTAGAACCCGATTCTAGCGCCAAGTATTTTGTTTAAATTGATGGGTTACATTATTGAAGTTTTAGTGGGAATCCCTATTTTTTATACAGCCTATATTAATCAGGGATAATGTAGCATTCGAATGGTGAAAGAATATTTGAAATCCATTTAGTAGTTTTTGAGTTTATTCGGTCATACAAAAATACAAATCTTTCCTCTTTATAATATTAGTATAGATAAAGTCATGGTAATTGATTTCCTTTATATCTAATTTGTTCTCTGAACATATCTTAGGTAATCGACGGCAACACTAGGCGCATACACACACACACACACACACACATTCGCACACGCATACAGTACACTAATTTCGGTGTACAGATAGCCATTTCCTAAACATAGGTTCTAGTAGAATTTGTGATACAACTTTCAAAATAACATTATTATATTGTCTAAATTCTTGTCCAAAAGAAAGCAATTCGGGTTCTCGCTTATAAATAAAGATTTCGATCTTTATTATAATATTTCATATTATATTTTATACTAGAAAAATAGATCAAAGTGTCTTTAATCATTTTCTGTATCTTATTTTTTTATTTTAACCTTTACGTAATGTAACGTGGTAGCGCCGAGCTGGGATCATTATCTCGATGACAGCTCAAGGTCAGGCTCGATCGTTGTAATACCACGCTCTCACAAAATATGAGCGTGATACGGTTAGCCCTAAATTAATTGTGTTTTGTGCGATGAGTAAGAGTTCCAATAGCCCTCTTCAATCAATCAATAACTCTTTATTGTACACCAAAAAAAAGAACTTTCTTACTGTACTTACTCATTATGTACAAAGGCGGTCTTATCGCTAAAAAGCGATCTCTTCCAGACAACTCCAGGAATGAATTGAGATTATAATGACGATGGTGGTATACGTAATACACAGTACAATTTCTTACATTCTAGTAATAAATATATAAATGCAGCAAATACAGTTTTTTTATATCACTTACCCCTTTATCTAATGTTCCCCATCTCGTCTCCATTTCAATCTCATATCTCACTCCCTCAATCCCTCTATCCCATTGCTCCTGTCCCATCCCTCTATCTTATACAACATCCCATCCTCTTTGTCCTATCTTAAAGGCTGACAACAGATTGGCTTCGTGCAATCCGATCTTGAATTTCGAGGAGGAAGGAGGAGTCAAAAATTAGAAAATACCGCCCCCGTTCACCTATATTTTTACCATCATCATTATCATCATTTCAGCCATTAGACGCTCACTGATGGACAAGTGTGCGTCTCTGCTTTTTAGCCTATGCCCACGCGTCCCGCGAAGAGTAATTTATGGGCTTAAAGAACCGGACGTCTCAGTGGTCAAAGTTTCGTTAGTGATGAGTTGTGTGTTTTTCTGCAAAGTTTGTATTAGCTCCGGCTTGCTGCCATAGATCCAGCCCTAGCTTCATATCTGGTGTTACAAATGTCTATAGGCAACATTACCCACTTACATTTAGCTGGGCTGTCTACCTGTTTTAGCTTAGCAATAAAGAAGTAGGCGAATAGCTATATTTTTACAGTAACGGATAACCGTCATGAATATAAAGAATCTAAATCCTTATTTTTATTTGTATATATTACATAAAAATAATTCTATATATAGTTTGATATATTATATAAATTATATTATTATTTATTTATATACTTACTCTTGGAATGTTTCTTAGTATTTATTGTTTGCACCGCCACTGTTGTCCTAATTTTTTCCTTAGTTTAGGGGGTTGCCTGAAAGAGATCGCTTTAAGCGATGAGGCCGTCTTTTGTTCAAGATGTACTGTACTTAGTTTTAAGAACGTAGTTTTAATTTTTGGTGAACAATAAAGTGTTTTCATTCATTCATTCAAAAATAAGCAAGCAATATGGAGTGCGATACAGTTACAACAATGTTAAATGAACTGATAATAATTTATTCTTAATACCAAAGCTTTTTGATATTCCACCTATGAAGGTCTAATAGCATAAAAAATGGTAAGCTGTGTTTAAGAACGCAGTTTAATTGCAAATCCTTAAATTAAATATATCACGCTTTACAAATTGTAATAGCGCTTTTAACGTTGCCTCGCTCGCGTAGAATTCGAATTCATATCAATAGATACTATCTCATATTCCGGAATGAAAAGAGTATATATAAGTATGTATTATTATGTACTATTTTTCTTCCGAATTAATATTTGTAAACAAAAACCTTCACTACACACACTATCCTTTAAAGGTAATAATTCCGTTATAATGTATCTAACATATGGAACAATATACCACCACCTTTAAGACAATTAAATCACTCAACTATCATTTTTCGCAAGAACTTAAATAAAAATCATATATATATATATATATAAATATATATATATATATATATATATATATATATATATATATATATATATATATATATATATATATATTAGGGTGTCCCTTATTTTTCAAAGTTTTTATTTTTTAACGCATACGTCTTAGTTTTGTTCATTTGTTCCTAAAACATTCGGAAATAAATTTGCCGTGCCGACTTGCATCGAAAGACGTTCATACAAGTTACGCGGAACTACCGGCGCGGACTCGCCGTGTTTGTCATTTCTTCTCAGGAAGTCTCATGATTAACAAATTGTTTTAAAGTTAAAAAATGGCAGTGGGATTAAGAAGCAATATAAAAGTGTTTTCTTAGTTGGTGACGTGAACCATCAAATAACTGAAGCAAAGTTACCGTCTAATCGTCAAGTTCTTGCAGTCCTCTTTTCTAACATTCGCGAAGTTAAATTGACTGTTAATGAAAGTGCAAATCTTGTCGTTCGAGAGTGTATTATATTCTGGAAAAAGGTAGAATCCCTACCAGAGCTGTGGCTGTGTAAAAAAAATTATGGATCTTCACCGTACTTAGAGAGTTTTACAAAAAAATAAAAAAACGCAAGATGTTTACAAGGGCCGTTAGGAGGCCTTTCAATTATTTTACATAATTTATTGGATATAGCACACGCAAATGCTTTGGAATGGATGAAAATAGAAGAAGATAAAATCTTTTTACAAAAACAAAGATAACCACGGTGTCCAGGATGTTTAGCGGGTGTAGATAAAAAGTTAACGGAGAAAGAAGAAAGAACAAGACAGAGAAAATTAAAAGAAGAGAAAAAAGACAGGAGCAAATGTGTAAAACCATGGCTTGGATGTAGTCTGGCGGTCAAGGCACCAAAACAAGATTTGCGCTTTTTAAAGAGGCTTGAGAAATATGCAACTGTTAACGAAGAGCTCTCCAAAGCAGCCCTGAGCAAGTTTAGCCAACATCTTTTGTACTTGTCGGAAGAAATTAATGTTTTATCACTCTTTGATGATGAAGTAGATGAGACAAACCGAGGCAAATATTGTAGCGAACTTACAAAGAGAGATTTTGTATGATTCTGTGAAGAGATATATTCTGATATATGTCTGATTATTTGTATGGTAAGTGGAAATACATAGTTTTATGTTTGATACCCTTCTGAATTAATTGATAATAATATTATCTTGCCTATTGTTGCAGGAAAATAATTAAATGATTTTGTATCTGTCAAGAGCACAAATTTATTTTCTCGTTTAAACATTGATAAAAACTTCTTGAAGAAACCCGTTTCTGCATGGGAAGATGTTGCCTATTTGCAGGCAAAAAAAGGGTTCTTCCTTTAAGGGCTGTGAATGATACAGCTGAAAGAGTTGTAAAACTTATGCGAGATTTTCATGGTTTAGTCACTGCAAAGGAAGAACAAAAATATTTTTTGCTGCGCTGTGTACAAGAGCACAGAAATCTGTGTCCCGACTATAAAAAAGACACCCTAAAAAGCAAATATCCTTGCTGATTTGTGATGTTCTTTTAAGTAATAAATACCTATTATTATATTCTAATTCTAATATATTCTAACTTTCTTGTTTATTATTTATAAAATGATGAAATAACATTTCATTTAGCTACACAACGATAAGCGTTAAAGACAGCGATTTTCAAAATCTTCACGGCTCTGTCGGCACGGTTTAATGTTTACATAGGAAGACAAAATTTTGTATTTGAGTAATTCTAGGTAGTTTAAAAAGAATTAAGGGTTATGCAATTCACCCATATAAGGGACACCCTAATATAAATATATATATATATTCATGAACATTCGTCCGTCCTAGGATGCAGTTGAAAACCAGCGTCAGGCACCTGTTGCCTGGCACAAGCTGAACTGCACCTATTTGGTACCATTGCGAGAATTTTTGGTATATTTCACCGTACAATTCATTGCCATATGTCTCGTTGTATGATGACCTGATAACCAAATAAACGTTTTTCTTTCTGCAGGGCTACCAATTCAGGGGCCAAATTCCGCTTTGTATAAATCTTGGCGTTGTAACGATATTCAAAGTACATACAATTCCATTGCGGTAGTGTCAAAAAAATTTATTCTATTAAATCCACAATATCTTAATATCGTGGCGGCGGAATAATAGTAGAAAAAAATTTATATAACTATCAGCAGAAATGGCTTAAGCCTAAATGACTGAATGAAACTACCCACATTTTAAACTTTTATTTTGCGAGTATTCGCTTATAAATATTGAATAATAATAATAATAATAACCCGGGGGGCTTTGTGGCGAAGCCTTAGGTGAGTGGCGACACCTCGTACCTGACTCCGGGGGCCAAGACAAGGCCCCCGCCTCCGTGATTGCCTTAACCAGCCGGCACGGAGTGGAGATCGCTAGAGCTAAGACTCAAGCTCCACGGGTGGAAGTGATAAATGGCCTAACGTCGGAAGTAGCTTCGGTGAACCTGCAGCCCACCTCTCTACACCCCTTAGCCAGTCACACCCATGTTGCCCCTGCCTTTTATGGCATTTTTAGGGGCCCATGCAGGGAGTGGCGAGTCACCGTCTGCCCATTTTTCCATGTTCCCTGAACATTGCGACGGGCAGACGCCATAGTCCCCATATTCCCAGACCGCCAGTACCACTAACAGTTCACCCCAATAGCCCGGTACTTTTTGTCCTCATTTTCCACAATAGTCCTACACTGGCCGGGGCTTGTCCTTGGGTACATTATTATATGGTGTAGACAGGGATAATCGCCGGTCAGTGTCACGCCACATAAATTTGTCAAGGGGCCTCTACGTGTTGGCCTCCCCATGGCCCCACGCAAGCCCTCCAAAAGTCCGGGCCATTTTTATGGCCCGTGGTCTTGAAAGACATACATATATAATAAACTTTATTTCCAAAAACAAAATTACAGCAAGGTAGCGTAACAAAAATTTTAGATGTAATACAGCATAAATTTGACAGAATAACGAAATCAGACAAACTAACGATTGTGACGATAGTGTCCGACGATTTTGACGAGATAGTAATAGCAGAATTGTGCTCCAGGAATGCATAAAGAAAGTCAATAATATAATAATAATTACAGCCAATAAACGCCCCACTGCTGGGGTCGGGCCTCCCAATATGGCTGAACGAACATTATAGCCGCCGTTTAACATATCGGTTATCTCGATGTGCAGGTTTCATCACGATGTTTTCCTTCATCGTTGTTAGCACGTGGTATCTGTAAAAATATGCACATTAGGTCTGAAAAAGCTTAAGGGGTACAGGCGTTCCGGCCAAGATGTGAACCCGCGGCCTGTGAGTTTGGGATGCGCGCGCTAGCCATTAACCTACCACGACTTGGTTTAATAAATTTATCTAATAAAATATCAATCAATACATTATAAAATTGTGTATTAAAGTTCAACGATGACAATTAATATAATTAATTAACTTCCTGTGTTGATACTTTGACGGCTTAACATCTCCCAGTTACAGCCGTGACTGCCGGGGCCGCTGCCGCAAACCAGGAAGCCCTGAAACGCCGCAAATATGTGTCCATTGTTAATGGGTACATATTTATGGCTTTCGGGGCTGAAACCCTGGGGCCGTGGGGGCCTGGAGCTCATCACCTCTATCGAAACCTCTCAACGCGTCTAATTGCAGTCTCGCGTGACTGCCATTGCCATCCAACGTGGAAATGCGGCCAGCATTTTGGGCACTCTCCCCGCCGACAGCGACCTGGAGTCTATTTTTTACTTATAGATTGTTTTTTTTTGTTAGTCTAGTTATATTTATATTTTAGCTTAATTTCCTGTATCGATTCCAATTGTTAATTAAGTCATTGTTGACATTTCACGTAACTAGTAAAATCTGTTTGATAGATGCCCACAGTGGCTTTATAGACCGAGCGAAATATTATTTTTCAGGACGTCCGGTACTGTACCTGTCATTATATGCAATTAGGGTTAATAAATTGTATCATTAGGAATTAGGTACGAACTTCAATTATAATTATAATCGGCAATTTAATTATTATAATCGACAGGCAAACACACGCATTGTATATCCCCAAATTAAGCAAGTTACGGTTGTGTTATGGGTAATATACAATGAACCACTCTGGGGCCGATCCCAGACACCCAGACCATGGTAAATAACGGAGAAAATACGTTTCCGAAATTTACTATACCAGGAATCGAACCCGGAGCCTCTGCATTGCAGTGAGGTAGGCCGGCAAAGGTTTAGCTCGCTCAACCACAGAGGCCGTCGAAAATAAATTCCTAGTTTAACATATATATAAAATATTTAAGTAGTATATAGTGATTTAATCGAGGGCTTCATAGCATAAAGGCGTATACTTAAAAATGCAATTGTTTGTTGTTTACTAAAAAACATGCATGTTACAATTTAGAAAGCCTTACCAGTATGCAAGTGTACCTAAAACGAAGGGTATTCCAAATTTTAGCGTTATACAACCAACTAGTTTTGTTTTATTCACAATTTTGTCCCTTATGCAAAACTGCACTTTTGTCCGTACGCCCATTTGTTATGAAGCCCTCGGTATATTTATGATTCAGATTAACAATAATTAAAAGGGCTATTGTCTAATAATGAGTTGGCTCTAGTTACTAATAAATACCTACATTTAATAGAGTTTTGAGTTTAGGTGTCTAGTTACGTCTTATTTATTAAGATTGAAATTAGTTTTCAGTCTAAGCATCGAGTTTCGAACGAATTACGACAACAACAATATTCACAAAATTGTTTCAATGAAACATAATTCTATTAATTTTCATAATAATACTGAAAGATAAAAATATTAAAAGTAAAAGATAACATTTGTGAAGACAATCATTCGGGGAATTTATCTGATTCGACAGTTAGATATTTGTGAAGGCGAAATATAAAGAACTTTTTAAGAAAGTGCTTCTTAGAATTAATGATAACAGTTTAACATGCGTATATAAAGAAAAAGAAATAATTGTAGTAATATAATATTATGTCTATGCTAGCAAGTAAACATGTTGGCGTTCCATCTATAGCGTATTTTCACGCCCTTTGACAGAAAAAGAAATAATTGTAGTAATATAATATTATGTCTATGCTAGCAAGTAAACATGTTGGCGTTCCATCTATAGCGTATTTTCACGCCCTTTGACCTCTACTCAGAGGATAGCTGTCTGTATGTCCTTTATAGAATCGTAAACTATACATCCGATTTTGATGAAATGTTTTGTATGTGTTTGAGTGGGTCCCGGGATGGTTGACAGCCACAATTGGAACCGGTAGGTGGAGCAGAGATCAGGTTCTAGAATCCTCCTAATCACCTGGACCGATTTTGGTGATTTTGTTTTTGTGTCATGAAATAAAGTCTTTTCGGAATTCAGATAATATGGCGACTCGAAGTTCGCCGGGTCAGCTAGTAGTATAATACTTTTGTACGCTATTTTTAGAGTTCCATGAGAATTTTAGCAAAACTGAACCCTCATGAAATCGTCCGAACCTCTGTCTGTCCGTGTACTGGATCTATATGAGTGAAATTTCGTAATAATTTGTACTTTCTATTCATTCACTTAACCTACCATCGGTTGAACGTTGACATGATTTGATTATTGTAAATGTAGAGTTGGTAAGATGTAGGAGTCGGTAACTTATTACCGGAGCCTACATCTGGCTGATTTGAAAAATTCTTCCAATGTTAGATAGCCCGTTTATCGAGGAAGAATATACATATCATCACGCTAGACCAATAGGAGCAGAGCACCAATGAAGAATGTTTCAAAATCGAGGGGTTTTGAAAACAAATTCCACACAGATGACGTCGCGGGCACAGCTAGCACCTAATAAAATGCTGTAGTAAAATAGAAAACATATAATAATAAGAGGTGCCCGCAATAAATATATATGATTGACTAGCTGCTGTGATGGAAAATAGTTATATTTAGGATAATTCACACTATATCTCTATAAATTATGACCTATGGGATATTCTGATGTGTAAGCTATATTATTGTAATTTTTTATCAAAATCAATTCAGTAGTTTTTGCGTGAAAGAGTAATAAACATCCATCCATACATTATTACAAACTTTCGCGTTTATAATATTAGTAGGATAGGATGTTTATGAGGTATGTAATTATGTATGTATTATGACTGTGGGACATGTTTTCATGAAATAAAATTATATAACAATAAGCGATAATATATAATTTTTAAAAATCATGAACATTGTTTTCCCTTCCCCTATAACCTTTAACCATTCAAGTGGCAAATTATATAAAAACAAATTAATGAACCTAATAAATAATTGAGAAATATAGACAATTATTTTTATACTTGGGAACTGTAACTATACGCGAATGATCAATCTTAGGGCAGCAAGCAGGAAAGTAGCGAGAGTAGAGAGAGATAGTTTTAATAAGTTGTGTTTACTAATAAACTAACCAATAAACAAAATGAGCAGACCGAGCCTCGAGCTCTTAAAGTATAGCCGGCTAAAAGAAGCCGATTTTGGAATCTGTGGAGATATAATAAAACTACGTTTTACCGGTTTTAAGCGGTCGAAACGTCGGTATTTTAGCAGCCGTGGTTACTTACGGACGACCGGAACGTCGAAAAGCGGCCGAAACGTCGAAATAACCAAAATCAAATAAATTACCGCACTTAAAACCGTTTAATATGTATACAAGTCGCGAAAACTTAAGAAAATATTATGTGGAGATATGTCGCAGTATGAATTTTTAGTATATCCTGTCATTATTACGACGGTAACAATATTTTTTGTTTGCTACAAGTAATTGTATAACAACTTGTATATTCATGAAAAAGGAGCTTGAGATACATAAATAATTATGGAAACATTTTTTTAAGCTATACATGTTGCTGGGAGTTTCTTGTATGTACATAAATAAAATACAAAGTAAATTTAAATTTGTCTTATATGCTGACCTTTAAAGTATTCGCCAGTGAATCTCATCTATACATAGGCTATCTATGCATAGGCAATAAAACTGTAGAGGTCGAATTTCTGTTCAATGAAAAAAAATGATAAAAACCGAGTCAGGGGGATGTAAGAAGTGAAACAGAAATAATTTAGACTATAAAAAAAAATGTTTCTATGTTTGTCTGTCTGTTTGTACCGGCTAATCTCCGAAACGACTGGACCGATTTAAATGAAATTTTGTATGGTGGTAGCTTATATCCCTGGTCAACATTTAGGATACTTTTGATCCCGAAACATTAAAGAGTTCCTGTGGGATAGTTAAAAAACCGCATCACGCAGATGAAGTCGCCAGCAGAAGCTAGTTTTGAATAAAATCTTTTGAATTTCAATTTTCAGTTTGAATAGGAAGCCGATTATGCTGTAGTGCGTTACGAGAACTTAGAAGCATACGTAATAATCGAATTAGCACGGATAAATGTGGAACAGATTCCAAAGAATACAGTACTATTAACCCCACAGACGCCAATCACGTGTACGCTACATACATGTACGCAACGTTTATAAAACTACTTCACTTCATTTGACGCCTTTGTTCACGAAATCTCTGTCTATACTTTTATTCGTTCATTTTGCATATACTCGCTCTGGCCAACTCCGTCGCCACTTTCCCGCTTACTGCCGGGGATGTAGGCAGTACAGATAATGTATTTAATCTGTTACGATTATTAGTTATATCGTTTAGTTATAACAGAGATAATAACTTACGCAAAATGCGAATTGCTAATAAAAAATCGTATAAACCTTTAATATATTTTGATCGTACGAGCAGTTTTCAGCAATACATTTATTACTTCTAAAGATTTCGAAGTAATTTAGGTAGAATCGGAACCCTAACACAATTTTTATGTCCCGTCGTCCATCCATCCATTTGTCTACGTAAGTATATCACAGACATTTTTCTCAGAATCTATTTGATCTATATGGATAAAATTCTACAAAGGTGTATTATATATTCCATTATGCAAGGCTGTGAGGTGTGAAATCGCAAAAAATTAAATTCAGGGATGGCCGCCGTACCTACATGTAACTGAAGGACGTTTTATTAGTGTACGAGTATATACTGTGTATAATAGTTCGGGGTATCATAAAGCGCAGTACACACCAAAGCCACTGACCTATGTCATTTTTGTCGGCGGGCTCGTTGGCGTATTCCCTCATAGCTAGTCGGAAAACTTTGACGGCGACTCGAGATGAGGACCAAAAAAATCCGACTTCAAAAACTAAAAAGTATAAAATAACTTATTTCTAAAGGTATTTTTAATTATACTATCTTATTTTTAATATATACTATCTAAAACATGGGTGCAAAGTAAGAAATAACCTTATTTTGAAAATCACTATGCATATGCAACGGAATGGAATTTCTTTTCATAAAAAATGGTCGTAAAATGAAAACTACTGGGCCAAAGTATATTAAATTTTAGGGGACCAATTGGCAACTATACTGCGTCGAACTAAAAAAGTATCACGTAAATGGGATCATAAATCTCAGAGTAATCGGTGTACATACATAAAAAAAATACCGATCAAGTTGAGAACCTCCGCGTTTTTGGAAGTCGGTTAAAAAATACATCTTTATTGTCGCTGGGATAGAGTGCTTGCATACGCTAGCTTCCGAGATGATTCTTTTCATATAGGCCGCCGGGTTGTACTGACGAGTCAGAGGCTTTAGTGCGTATTGCGCTTTAGGTCGATAGACGCTTCATTTTTTAACCGACTTCCAAAAGGAGGTTCTCAACTTGGCCGGTATGTTTTTTTGTTTTGTTTATTAATTTAGATGAATTACCCAAACTGATCCATCCTATACTACTAATATTATATTTGGCATCCCATTATTGGAGTCACGCCTCTTATTTGTTAGGAGGGGAATAAGTACAAATTATTTATACATTTATGTTTTTGTAAAAATATAGAAAAATGTTGTCTGTGGTCATTAATGTCAATGGAAGAAAATGGTCTCGAGACTCCTTTGAGTATTTTTGGCTATTTAGCGTAGTTGAGGATGTTTAATTTATTTTCTTTGAACATTGCTGAAGATCATTCATTATCTTTATAAAGTTCTGCAAGATTCTCAGAAGTTGTGTAAAATGTCTTTATTAAGAACAGTGCTCGTAATAAAACGATAACGATGTACGTTTGCTTTTACAATGCATTTTGGTGCTCGCACAAATAAAGTTGACGGAGTACAAATGTCGTTTCAAGGCTTTGCGTTTCAATATCAAAACATATAGTGTACAAGAATGTAGTGTTTTTCTGGTTCTTGGTGGTGGTTTTTGTATAGTTAAAGTATTTAAAAATACTATAATTTTAGAATAATCTATACTAATACATAAAGATGATGAGTCTGTTTGTTTGCTTGAACGCGCAAATCTCAGGTACTACTGGTCTGATTTGAAAAATTCTTTCAGTTTTAGATAGCCCATTTAAAGAGGAAGGCTATAAGATATCACGACGCTAAGACCAATAGGAGCGGAGCACCAATGAAGAGTGTTTCAAAATCGGGGTCTTTTTTCCTTTTGGGAGCTTCCGCTGCGTGCGTTTTACCTTCTACGTAAACAAAGCCGCGGGTTAAAGTTATTGTTAGCCCAAAGTAACTATTCCACGCGAACGAAGTCGCCGGCAGAAGCTAGTTTATATATAATCTCGTCGTGCCCGCCGCGGTTCTCCGCTGTTCTCATCCAGCCCCCACCAGCGACCGTGTGCTGATTGTCGGTCCCTTAGGCTTTCCATCCTACACTGCATCTACCGAGACGCAGTCTTCACTCCACAGAACACGCCTGCTCCATTGGCAATCAGTCTTACGACAGATGTGGCGGGGCCACTGCCACTGCAGCTTGCTAATTTTACGAACTATGTCGGTATATAATCTAAATTAACTAAAAGTATTCATATTAATGCCACAGTGACAAAAGGACCAATTCGGGAGTATAACCTTTCGGTTGAAAAAATATTCGAAAATCGGTCAACAATTGACGAAGAAATCGAGTAACACAAATAAAAAAACTTACAGGCGAATTGAGGACCTCCTCCTTTTGAAAATCAGTTAAAAATGCATCGTTTATATAGTTTATTCCTGTTTTTTTATATATAGCTTCAATGTACAGAAACGGCATTCTTAGAATTTTATAATATTACTAGTAGATTAAGAGCCAGTGATCGGCTACCTGTATGTATTTGACCAGACTTGAGGTTTTGTACATTGAAGCACCTATACCTACCATGCATAGTACGGGGACTCACTAAGCTCTAAGTGGTGGACGCGACGAGCGCTGAGGTAAGACAGTATCGATTTTTGACGAATTTTCAAACCATTAGACCAGGGCTGCCGTTTTGATATTTGAAAATATAGGCTTATTATTATTGGAAAATAAGAATGGCAGACCATTGTCACGCGGTTAACTTTGTGGCAGACCATTTTGAAAATGATAAAAAAAATTGAAAGTAATTGGCCAGATCTGCCATTGATATATTTTGTTTATTATAGTCTTAAAAACGTATATTGATCGCGGCAGACGTCTACTTTGCGTATACACATCAATAAATAATAAAATCTCAGCTACTACCCAGTCAGATGTATATGTTTTCCGTTCGCTGTTTTACATCAATATAATTTACTTGCGATTTACTTTATCACTGTATTTACAGAAATTAATGTTTTTTATATTCTATATGCTAAATTCCATTAGTTAGATAACAAAAAAGTGATTTTTTTTGGAAGAACCATAAATAATATGGTATAATGTTGATAAAAAAATCTTCATTTCGTCAAGACAAAATTTAAGTGTTAGATAAGTTTAAAATATATCATGCATGCATGATATTTTTAACAATATACATAAATAAATCTTCATTCATCTTCATCGGAGTCATGTTTATCGTTAGGTGACTCATCTTCATCATCCATTGAATCGAATTCTGCAAAAATAAAACATAAATTGTTACGTAGAAGTAAATTGATCTGAACATGTTCTCAAGAAAGAATTTTTATCAACTTACCAGGGACATCGGTGGTTAAGTCACTCACACAAGATGGAAGTTGGTCACCTTCGAACTATTTGAAGACACATGTGTTGTCCTACTTCTTTATTACCTAGCTAATGAAGTTTAGTATAAAAAATATAAAAAATATTAACTTCTGTAAATACAGTGATAAAGTAAATCGCAAGTAAATTATATTGATGTAAAACAGCGAACGGAAAACATATACATCTGACTGGGTAGTAGCTAATATTTTATTATTTATTAATGTGTATACGTAAAGTAGACGTCTACCGCGATCAATATACGTTTTAAAGACTATAATAAACAAAATATATCAATGGCAGATCTGGTCAATTACTTTCAAATTTTTTTATCATTTTCAAAATGGTCTGCCACAAAGTTAACCGCGTGATAATGGTCTGCCATTCTTATTTTCCGATAATAATAAGGCTATATTTTCAAATATCAAAACGGCAGCCCTGGTCAAATGGTTTGAAAATTCGTCAAAAATCGATACTGTCTTACCTCAGCGCTCGTCGCGTCCACCACTTAGAGCTTAGTGAGTCCCCGTACCATGCATGGTAGGTATAGGTGCTTCAATGTACAAAACCTCAGGTCTGGTCAAATACATACAGGTAGCCGATCACTGGCTCCTAAGCTATAGCTGACCCAGCGTTTCTGTGGCTCAATAAAATAAATGATTATAAATTCAAATAAAACCTATCTTACGTTCAAAGTTGAAATAAATCTAGCAAAAAGAAAACAAAACACCAAAATAGTTTGAGTAATTTCGAATTGCATCGCGGTCAAATACTGAGACAAGGATTTTTTATATAAATGATAGATAACAGAATATTATTAAGACCTTTTCGATCTAAGCGTACTTCGTTTATGTAATGTGTACATTTACTTTTTAATATTTTCGACACAGAGTAAATTTTTAGAGCTGGATTTTGTAATAATGTCCTCTTAGTATTTACAAACAAAATTGAAGTGTCTATTTGTGATTTGAGAGTAAGCGCCAGCGCCATTTTAAAATGCAAATTAATATTTAGGCGCGTTCCTCTTAGAGCTCACAATGCTCAAAATGCTCTTTCAGCCGTTCCACGTAGCGACCACGGTCGTTATGGTCGGTCCATCTCAAGAGATGAATCGAAGTGGGCTTTGACAACAGAGCACTAATTAATTCGATACGTTAACAAAGGCACAATCTTAAAATCAACCATTCATCGACTAATTACATCTATATATTTCACAGTATTTCGCCGTTAAATGACCGCTACGGTCTATAATCCATTCTATTGAGTTTATGATTGTAACGCCCGGAAACAAAGAGAACGGGAAAAATCGCGTGCGTGCGAGCGTGCTCGTTGTGATGGCTAAGAGGAACGTAGCCTTGCCGTTTTGTGTTAAATTTTTGGCCTGTCAATCTTTATGACAGTTTGTGTTAAATTCCAAAAAAGCTAATTGATTTCAATGAAATTTCCAAGCACAGAGTACATTGAATATATAAAGATTTCCAAGTACTAATACAAGACTTATATAAAATTTTCATATCTGGCATGGTTCAGAGGATATGAATATAAAATCCTAATCCGGCGTGAACAAAGTGATGGCCGCAGCTCATTCTGAAAAAAAGCGTTTAAAAATAATACGGACTGCGTTCAACATAGAAGCATCGACGCGTAGCTTACATACGCGATGGAAGGCTAGTTGTTAATGAAAAGCGTGTGCAACTCTGTAATCATATTGGAAAATAGCTACAACTATGTATAAATTTGCCATGGACACTACGACATGGTTATTCGATTCAAAACGCGTTACAGATGTTAAATCTCAATCCAAGGTTGAGGATGTGTTTGCCAAGTAATTTCATCTCATTTCAAAAGGATTTATGTATTATCATCACTTACGAAACAACAATCGCCAGTCTACCAGTCCGAATTATACACAGATATATTCTTAAAATATCCAATGTTATTTTTGATAACACAAACAAAACTTTATTCTTAATTAATTAAAATTAAGCTTAATGCTGTATGGTAATTTAAGAAATGGGAATATTCTAAAATTTTAATGACTAATCCTGGCTGCTTCTGCATACAGGGACATGGAGTACATAACACTGTTACGAGTCGTGAGACTCGAATTAAAATGCCGTTAGAATTACTATAGAGATTAGAACTATACAAACACGTATAACACAGGTACAAATATAACCGAACACAACAAATTCAAACATAATGCAGAAAGTCGTAATTCCATAAAATGCGCAAAGTCCGTCACTTATTAGATTCCCGGTTCTAGTACACACGTCTCGCTTCACGCGTGGTTATCGCTCGACTGACTCCACTCCCCCTACATCAGGTCATCGTTTTATACTGTGCAACTGCAATGTCCCAATATCTAAATCCGACACACCAGGCTAATGACTACCATAAAAAGATTACAATACAACAATGGGCTATTTTCTAATCACAAAATTTAAACACAAAATAAACAAAAGAAGACGACCATAAAAGAATTTAAAATGCTATTAGTTCAAATACGGACAGGTAATAAAAATGTGTTTTTACAGATACGCAGGTGTGAATTTGTTTTTGTTGGCGCGATGTAACATTACGTTACTTGTACGAGGGCAAGTAACGATATGAATTTTACTTCCTGTCCAACATTTTGCAGCTCGTTATTGTATTTTAAAGACGCCATTAAAAAGTACGTGTTTTCTTAAATATTTTTAGTTCACCAAGGTTTCACCTCGAGTGAATTGTAACGAGTCGTGGCGAAATGTTCTGCGGGGAAATTCTCAAGCGGCATATATATATAATTATGTTATTATAGCGTTTTGTATCTTTATGTAATTTTAACATGTTGTTCAAACAACTATAATTAAACAACTGTATTTAACACTGAAGATATTGTTACATACCGACAAAGAAATGCGCAACTGCCTGTCATAAAACGCAGTTTTTTTAATTTTGTCGCATTTGGAATTTGCAATTAGACAATAGCCTGTTGTTATTGTTCGACTTTGTTGGCTGTTCGCAGGAATAATTAACCAAGTGTGCAGAGTACGTTTTCTTGAAAAATTCAGTACACGCAGTCGATTGTTGTATTATACAGTTTAACGAACCGAACGGAGGGGTGGGGCAGTCAAGCGAGGATTACGATAAGAGTAAGACGTACATTCGATGAGCGATTTAGTGACGGACTTTGCGCGTGTTATTGAATCGTGCAGTTTGTACTAGTAGTGTCTAGTTATATTTGTACTTATGTTATACGTGTTTGTATAGTTCTAATAAACTCTATAATAATTCCAACGGAATTTTAATTCGAGTCTCGCAACTTGTAACAATATGTTAAATTGTATCTTATGTTAGATTATGTACGACTGTAGATAGAAGCATGATTGACAGGTTTTATTATTATTATAATAATTATGTTACAATGTAATGATATTTATCGCATAAAACTGCCCTTTGTGCAAATTAAAGTATTAAATTGTATTTCAGCCATAATGGTGTACTTTACAGAATTATCTATCTACTTCCTTTTAGCCAATAAATATCAATACATTACGTTACATTTAAGTAGTTACTCGTGAAATTGTGAGATGGCTAATATTGCATGAATATTCAAAAATGTATTGGCCTCATGTGAAATGTGTTTACATTTAGAAAACGCTTTAATCATTGCGGAATATGTTCTGAACAATATCTTAAGTGCATTGCTGTACCTATATTCGATTATTATAACTTGAGGTTACTAACGTAGCTATGATGGCATCGGCATATAGGTTTTATATCATAAAGTATGTAAATATTTTTTACTTTGTAGGCTTTCGATATCTTTCTAAAAAACCATTTTGTGAAACAATTCTAAAATACGAATTCACCACTTTGAAAGCTGGAATTGTTATTTTAAAGTCTGGGATTGTTGTTTTAAAGTCTGGGCTAGTGTAGGTATGTCTTTAACTTTTGATCCACAGACTGGAAACTTCAAACTTGTAAGTGATAAAGAACATAAAAATACTTTCAAAATTACTCAAATATATATACCTATATCATAAGGTCTAACTACTTTTTAACGAGATTTGATTTAAGATGTATTTTTGATTCTTCGATAGTTTTTTATGGTTCCGTAGTCATATGACAAAGACAATATACGTTTATCATCTTTAGGGAACCCTTCACTTTGCGTGAAGTAACACGCACTCACTCAATCTTTAGGGTTATACATTAGTAATAAATAATAATGTCATCATGTGATCTTATGGAATATTCTTACCATTTATCCGTGCAAGAACGGAGAAAGAATACGATTTCCTGTCGTAAGAGGCGACCAAACACAGTCCCCACAGTCCCACAGTCAGCTGGTAGGGTTGCCCGTCTAGATCGCTACCACTTCTGTTCTAGAGTATGCCGCCATAACAATCTTGAGTCTCCTTTTAGCAGCAGCGCATTTGTATCACCTTTGGTGTTGCAAATATCATTATACAGCATTTATTATTTTCCATGGCAGCAAGCATGATTGTGGCGAGGGAAATGGGCTGCGTGAGTATCAATTGTTCAAATGAGTAAATGAGTTGAGTTTATATACTTGTGCAGCGCATTTCACTTGCCGCTGTCATGTCTGCTGCCGTGCAAGTGGGTATAATGCAAACGAAGAATTACAGTAAACTTTGTTGCTTTAATTATCTTTAAGAATCTAAATAAATTATAAGCTACAATAGTGCATAATATTTTGAGTTATGTACACGAGCCGAGAATAAAGCGAATATCGTATGGAAAACTGAATATCAAAATTACCAAAGTGTCAAACGCCAATTCACGTTAGAGGAGCAGCTGGCGTAAGTTAATTACTACATTCGTTCCGCCGACTATGCCGATTTTTCATTTACCAATTAACATTTCAGACACTGCTTCAATTCTTTTAACAAATAATTCTTTGTATAATAATATAATAATATATACACACACATATATATATATATACATATATATATATATATATATATATATATATATATGTCGGAGGGAAGCTATGACTATGACGATATGACGTATTGTTGACTGGATGTATAACGCATAATATCATTTGTTTACATTATAATCACTTCTAAAATTCTTAATGTAATTTAATTAGATTTGTTAATGTTTCTATAACTTCAAGATCGTTCTAACCTAATAAAAGTTATGAATATTGTAATTTAATAAACGACCAATGAGAGCAGAGCATGTCTAGAGCGGGGTCGGCGCCCTCTATACTTTGAGTAGTATCTGCTTGGGTGGACTGAGGAGTTTTTGTGGCACATTTGGTTGGTGGCTACAGGTCGAGTTGGACCATGGAGTATTTTAAAGAAAGTATTGAAGCTGAAAGTATGAGCGGGTGCCCTGAACCCGCTGCTCGGTCTAAACTATGTCACAATGTTGATCAAATCTAAATTAAAAGTGTATAAACCGTGGCTATTGTGTTTTATGCTCGCATTTTATCCTGATGACGCCCACTAAACCTGCAATAACTAAAGATGATGTCGTGAGAACGAGGCCGTTCTGCGACATATATATATATATATATATATATATATATATATATATATATATATATATATATATATATTTATACATACATACATATATATATATACACACAAAAATATAACACTACGGACTCGAGTAGCGTACCTTTTTTTACAACTTAATTCTAGAATAAATTTTTAGAGTTTATACACGCTTATTGGTTCTTGTGTTTGACATTAATTTAGTGATTTTTATGTTGTGGTGTAAAAAATGACAGAAAACTGCCTAGTGGTGTAGGCGTACTGGCCAGGATTCAAACCCGCGCCCTTTGAACTTGAAACCCGTGCAATAACCATTAGGTACGTAATCACGACTTATGTATATAAATGTGTGAGTTCATTAAATAATTATTTAAATTTCTTTTTCTTTCTTCAATTGAAATCGTAGCAACTTAGTGAGTAATAGACTCGCTTCTTATTTTATTGAAGTGGGTTCGAATCCTGACCGCAAATTATATACCACTAGCGATTTTTTCAGAACTAACATTTACATTTATTTGATGAAGGCAAACATCCTGATGAAACCTGCTCATCGTCATAAATGATGTGTGAAATCCACCAGTCCACCTTAAACAAGCGTGTCGAATACACTATCCGGGTAAAATATTCAAGACGATAACTTTTTTATTTTTGTTAACACATGAGATACTTACTTGTAAAAACTGAATAAAAATCATTGAATTTAAAAACGTTTACTTTGAAACAGTTAATATAGAGTCTGTATCCGAACAGACTAGTGACTATTGCGCTAAAACTCTTTGACAAAAGATTATACAAGTTTGTTCAGATCATACAGTACCTACCTTATGTTTTTTGTCCTTCACCGTAAGCATATGACATTTGTGCACGTTATTCTACGTCCTCAACTACCGAATTCCTAATAGCCAAATATTAACTAAACTAATTATTAATTAAACTAATTATTTTATATCATCTCTCCAATCAGTTGCATTAACCGTCCATTATAGGTATGCACGATTAATAATGATTTATGTCAGTGTATACGTACAAGCCACGTTTTCAAGTGAATTTTAAAATTAGCCGGCATTGCGTTTCGCAATAATTAATACTGGCGCCAACAATGTTACCGATCAGAAATCATTTTACATACAAGTACATACGTCTGGGTTACTCAATAATGTTTATATTTTTAACCAACTTCGAAAAAAGGAGGAGGTTCTCAATTCGTCGGGATCTTTTTTTTTTTCTTGTCGTTACTTTTTTTATGTATGTTCGCCGATTACTCCGTCATTTATAATCCAATTTACGTGATTCTTTTTTTTTTTGACGCGGAATAGCTTCCAATTGGTCCCCTATAAGTTTTACATAGTTTGGCCCAGTAGTTTTCATTTTATGAATATTTTTTATGAAAAAAGTTTCCTTTTCGTTCCATATGTACACCGATTACTCTGAGATTTATGATTCGATTTACGTGATTCTTTTTTTGTTCGACGCGGAATAGCTGCCATATGGTCCCCTAAAAATTTGACATAGTTTGGCCTCGTAGTTTTCATTTTACGATCATTTTTTTGTTCTCGTTTCTTGGGACCTAAATTTTTTTAGATGCGCGGCACTATTCGTATGTCCACCCATACATAGCTAGACACTAAAAAGTAACAAATAAAATTTAAAAACTTCGTTTAAAAAAACCGACTTCAAAAACTAAAAAACTAAAATGTATAAAATAACTTATTTCTATAGCTCTTATTATTAATATATATTACCTAAAACATCTTGAAGTCGGTGCAAAGTAAAACATAATAAAAATTACTATATTTTGCAAATTACTAAGCACCGACTTTAAGATGTTTTAGGTAATATATATTAATAATAAGAGCTATAGAAATAAGTTATTTTATACATTTTAGTTTTTTAGTTTTTGAAGTCGGTTTTTTTAAACGAAGTTTTTAAATTTTTGGGTTTTAATGATCTCAAGGAAAAAATATTAACCCCTTTGGTGTCACTCCAGTATTTACAATGATAGAGGCTGGCGATTATCAGAACCGTCTTTTAGTAATCATCGAAATTATAGTTTGAATAACTGTTATTTAAGCTTTATCATAGGTGTGAGTTTTAGAATTTCTGTATGTGTATTTGTTTGAGAATTTGTCCTGAATAGGCTACGAAAAGACTTAACAGACTTCAATGAACATTTTATCTTAAATAGCGTATATGTTTTCCATTTGGATATTTTGCAAGGTTGTGAATATATTTATGAATGTAAAGACCAAGACCCACGCAAGCAATGTGGCGAACACTTGCAAATACCTACTATAAGCACTGTGTTTAGTATTAGCAATAAACGCCTAAAATATTGACCCGGTTTTGATCAATTCCGTCGATATATTCCGACCCGTATCGATATGTTATCCCGGATTCAAATTTCGCAACAAATTCTTAGTGATTTCCAAATCATGTTTAAAATAACATTTCAATAAATGCAAACAATTTGACGTATTAGGGTTGGTACTTGTCTCACTTTGCCAAGCTCTTTTACTCTTTCGAATTATTTTTATACGAAGAAAATAATGTAAGTAAACATTTATGAGGCCACTTAGCACATTGAATACTGTTCCCGTTTCAATAATAACAACCAAAAACCCCGCGTTCAATTACGTATATGAAACTAGTTTCGAATAGGACGTCAAGTGTGTTGTCGGCCCAGACTGCACTTTTACTAATAAATACGGCTTTATTACGCACTAATTTTAGCGTAATAAAGCCGGTATCTGATTGACTTAACAATCTAGATAGTGTGATGTTCTTTTAGCTATAAGTATTGATAAATAAATTTAACATTTTACTCTTTTGTTTATACTTTAACATTGATATAATTTATTTATTTCAGAACAAATAATTACAATCAATATCTAATAATTAAGTAAAATGTCATGATAATAATAATTTCTTTATTTCAGGCAATAACCCATATCAATTTACAACATAAAATCTTACAATTAACAGTTATTAAATTAAATTAAAAATTAAAATAATGTAATACAAATAACAAATAATGTACGAACATATTTTATTCGTCATTTTGTACACACTAATGTAAATTAAATTATAGAAGGAAGTACTATTTAACGAAAGAACGAATATAAATATAGCAAATTAAATATAAATAAATAATATATGATAAAACAATTAGTGCGAGAGAAAAATTATAATGTCATTTATCTATCGAAGAAAATGGTTATAATAAAAAAAATAGAATTATTTTAAAAAATTTATAATACAAAGTGACTGATTTGACTATTGTAAGTTTGCGTTTTCTATAACGGCTACGGAACCCTTTCTATTATATAAAATTCTATCTAATTATATAAAATTATATTACTACTGATTGATGTTTTATTCGGCTTTTCCATGCGTATTTATTTTATTCCGTATGTACACCGTTGTCGGTTACACAACGGTGTAAGTTTTCCGGCTTATGGCAACCCTATCAAGTGCGGATAAATTAATGATAGCTGCATTGGTAACAGTTTGTAAATAGTTTAGTTTTAGTAGGCGTTGTGTGAAAATAGACGCTGTTTTTTATAGTTAATAGGTTCAATTTATATTTTGTATTCCAAAATGGATTGCGTTAGTTTATTTTAATTATGAATCATTATTATTTATTAGCCTAACACTTGTGTTTATATAAATGAAAATACAGCTGGTTAATACAGGAAATGTGTGTGTTTGTTTGTGTGTATAATGTGCAATGTAAAAAACTCGATCCATCTATTATATCCATACTTTTACTTTTCATTTTAATTTTCTTTTATTATATAATATTTTATTTTATTATAATTTTGTATTGGCTAAAATTTCAGTTTACGTCAAATTTATAACCAGTACCCAAGATAAAGAAAATAATGGATTTTAATGGAAAGATATAGTGGCATTTAATAGCCACGATAAACAGTTAAAAATACGTTTTATATCATTTTTAGTTTTATATTTGTATCATGACGCGTAGTTGGGAAGTTTCTTGACGCTTTTTCGCCTTGAAAAGCGATAACATGTTGCGAAGCGATGTATTTGGAATAGGAAGTACTGAGATTATTGATCTAGTATGTTCTCTAGTTTTCCAATTTTGAAATGTTCTCCAGATTTTTTAATATTAACTTGATTACTAAATGTGCAGGTCAGGTTAAAAAATGACATTTTCCTTTACCGTCGGCATGTAGAAATTGTACCAAAATACACATTAAGTTGGTGAACTTTTAGTAGAAACTTTGTTTATATTCTCAGTAAACAATTTGAAAATAAAAAATATGTCTTATGTGAGACTGACGCCTATTGTAGATAGTAATACAGTTCCCTAGTGCTCCACTTTAAGGCCGAAGAGTAAATATGAACCCACCTTAATCAGGTGTGTTCGAATCGAATGAGATACGACTTGATATAGCAGATAAACTGCAGGAGAGTCGCTTACGCTGGTACGGCCACGTATTACGGAAACCGGCTAGTTACGTGGGGAACAAATGTATAGCCATGCTGCCCCCGCCAGGTCCCGATCGAAAGGGTAGATCCAAGAAATGATGGCTTGACGTTGTGAGGGATGACATGCATACCAATGGTCTCAATAGAAGGGATGCCGAAAATCGTGTTAAGTAGAGAAAAAAAAGTAGGAAAGCGGACCCTGGGCATCGAAGTGATCGCTCCGAACGCAACCGGGATTTAGCGCTCGGATTATCATGATGAATCGAATAAGATACGACTACGCTAGCCATAGAATTACCACGACTTTTTATCAAATTGTATTTTAATTTAATTTTTCATTGTACGAGAAACCTACTAATAACACGGGTCAACATGAAATTTGACTTTGATTGCAAAGCATTAAATTTCGGTAGTTTAGGTCGTAATAAGACGGAAAAAAAATATATGGCATGAAAAACTTTGCTTTTGTGCTTAGAAGACTGATTGAACGAAATTTTTAAAAATCTCGGATTTTAATTTTTGATTGAAAATAAAACTATTGAAATAAAAATGTTTATTATTTTTATTAAGTTTTACTATCAAATTAGCTTACAGAAAAGTGGAAAATAACTTAAAAGTGCACACTTCTACTTTTTCTTTTATTTTCATAGCTACTTTCTCTCAATAAACCCCAAATATAGTCGCCCATCATGTTTTCATTGTATTGGCCTTGATAGCGTTGTTCAAAATTCATGATATCCTGATGGAAACGTTCTCCTTGCTCTTCGGAATAGGCTCCCATATTGTTTTTAAATTTATCCAAATGAGCATGCAGCATATGTACTTTTAATGACATCCTGCAGCCCATGGCCTTAAACAAAATGCATCAGCATCGTATTTGCACTTTCGTGACGACATTTTAAGTTATTCTGGGCTTGTAAATAACACCTGATGGTTGTTTATCACTCGGGTGCCATCTAGCGGCACAGTGTAAACGTTAATACCCCACTCTCACCGCGCGGTCTTTTTAAAAATATTAAAATCAATTAAAATTTATGAAAAAATTGAAAAATGAGTATTATTATTATAACTATAACAAAAGCAAACTTTATACCGAAAAAAGGTATTTTCTGTTCGTTTTTGTGCATAACTAACTGGAAAATAATAGTATAAACTTTAGGACAAAGAACGAAATTTTTTTTGTAGAGTTGTTTAATTTTAACCAGATAAAGCCCATGCGCACCGGGGCAATAAAATTCTTGAAATTGTTTTAAGGTGTTATTCCTTCGTACTATAAAGAAAATCTTTTATCAGTACTTAATTATTTTATAAACATTCGTCTCAGTTACAACACTCACATTGTGAATGTTTTGCATTGCTAAGCCTAATGAACTCGTATTAAATGCACAGCAGCTGTTGTTTGATAATAGCTAAGTTGAAATAGAAATGTTTATAGTTTTTGATTACGGCTGCTATTTCGAAGTTTGTTTACGTTTCAATTTCAATGTTAGTGCCAATTACTATTTTGGAATTTTCAGAGCCTTTTAACTGACAAGTGGTCGCACTCAAAAAGCGCTAACACACTCGTGTCTATTCATTACAAGTTTTTAAGCTTTATTTATTTATGGGCAGTTTTGCAAATAGAAAATGTCACCCCAATTATTGTTCACAAAAATAAATAAATAGCATCATTATTAATTAACTTCCAAGATTTAAATAGCATTCTGGCCTCATCGGATAGCGACGAGGCCACGACATGAACGGTCGATAAAATATAGGAACGGGCCAACGTAGATTTGGTTGGACTGAGACGGGAACAAGATTGAATCGTGTACGGCATTATTGTATGAATCGAGCCTAGCATTATCCCAGATGGAGCAGGGACATAACACAAAAACTAGATCAGATCAAATCAAAATAAATGTGGTTATAATGAGGATAGTTAGGTTGTTTTGTTACGATATTTTGTTTACCAGTGTTGTTGGACACGTCATTTTTGTTTTAATTTTAAATGTTTTATGCTAATTTGAGTTTTGAGATTTGAGTGGCTGAATCTAACACACTATTTTGCTCGTTACTCATCGTCCCACACCGATATATTTTATTTATTACGTTACTTCATCAAACACTATAGAAATATTTTTCTAGAACGTTTCATAAACACCCACCCACGTTTGCCTATTGATTCGCTAAGCTTCTTTTCAAGTTCAACCTTACAATTGATAAATAAAAACATAATAATATATTTCTGTTTATGTTCTCGTAGCCATATTAGTAAAAACAAAATCTATATAAAATTGTTAAGCCCGTCCATTTGTTTTTTTCTCTCATTTACTTAAAAACTACTGTAGCTATATGGCAGAGTATTATTACGAGTTGCAGGACTCGAATTAAAATGCCGTTAGAATTACTATAGAGTTTATTAGAACTATTTATTTATCATTTTATTTCAGGAAAACATGTCCCATAGTACTAATACATATTACTATACAAACACATATAACACAGGTACAAATATAACTGAACACAACCAGTCCAAACGTAATGCACGATTCTATAACACGCGCCAAGTCCGTCACTAAATAGATTACTGAATGTACACAAGTCTTGCTCGTGGTTATCGCTTGACTGCCTCGTCCATCAATCCAAGCGTTGCTTTATACTGCACGGATGCAATGTGTCTGCCCGGCCACGTGGACCGAATTTCCTAGAATCACACCTGGGTAATGACTGGCATAAAAAATTACAATACACAATGGGCTGTTTTTCTAAACACAAATTTTAAACTTCAAGTAAACAAAAGAAGTCTGAATGTTGAAAAGGTAATAAAATGTGTTTCTACAGGGCTGCAGGTGTGAATTTGTCGGCACCTGGGTCGTAACAGTATTATGAGTAGATAATGTAATCTACATGCCAAAACTAAACTTTCTGGAAAGTCTGCATTATTGTATTTTTTTAAATAAAGTATTATAGTTATACATAATGAAATATATTATAATAATATAAATTACATATACTTACATGCGAACAATAATACAATTCCATTTACTGAAAAAAATGCTTGTTGCTTTTTAAAGCTACGACAACGTGCATGAAGATTTTTTTGTTAATGATTTTTCGGACGATGGTGGCGATAGACGCGGTCGTCTATAAGATGGATTATTATTTCATTATGAAAAAATAAAGTAGTTAAAAAATGATAACATCAAATTACGTATCTCTTTTTTATAAACGTGTAGAAATTTTTATACTGTTTTGATAAAAATTGTAGGAGAGTTTCATGTCAATAATTTGGAGGTGATTTGGTGAATTAATTTCTTAAATAAAATTAGAAAAATTACGAAAACCCCACGTTACGTCTCATATCGTGAAGATGTATGATATTTTTTTGGTAAATTATTGAACAGTAAATATCACCGAAAAAATAGTTCGTTTGCACCCCACTTTTGACCTTTTATGGCAATAGGCCTTAAGACTTATTTCAATAAACTAGCTGACCCGGCGAACTTCGTACCGCCATATTTTCTGAATTCCTAAAAGACTTTGTTTCATGACACAAAAACAAAATCACCCGAATCGCTCCCAGTGATTAGGAGGATTCTAGAACCCGACCTCAGCGCCATCTACCGGTTCCAATTGTGGATTTAAACCATCCCGGGACCCACTCAAATACACACACAATATTTCATCAAAATCGGTAAAGTCGTTCTCAAGTTATGCGCTTACTAACACATTTTGCGATTCGTTTTTAACCGACTGCAAAAAAAGGAGGAGGTTCTCAATTCGTCGGGATCTTATTTTTATGTTTTTTTTTATGTATGTTCACCGATTACTCCGAGATTTATGATCCGATTTACGTGATTCTTTTTTGTTCGACGCGGAATAGCTTTCAATTGGTCCCCTAAAAATTTAACATAGTTTGGCCCAATAGTTTTGATTTCATGAACATTTTTTTTGAAAAAAAATCTATTCCGTTCCATATGTACACCGATTACTCTGAGATTTATGATCCGATTTACGTGATTCTTTTTTTGTTCGACGCGGAATACTTGCCATATAGTCTCCTAAAAATTTGGTATAGTTGGGCCTAGTAGTTTTCATTTTACGAACATTTTTATGTTCCCGTTTCTTGGGACCTATATTTTTTCAAAAGCGCGGCACCTTGCGTAGTTCTACCCATACATAGCTAGGCACTAAAAAGTAACAAATAAAATAAAAAAACTTCGTTTAAAAAAACCGACTTCAAAAACTAAAAAACTAAAAAGTATAAAATAACTTATTTCTAAAGCCTTGTATTATTATTAATATAAATTATCTAAAACATCTCGAAGTCAGTGCAAAGTAAAACATTAAAATGACTATATTTTGAAAATTACAAAGCACCGACTTTAAGATGTTTTAGATAATTTATATTAATAATAATACATAGCTTTAGAAATAAGTTATTTTATACTGTTTAGTTTTTGAAGTCGGTTTTTTTAAACGAAGTTTTTTTATTATATATAAGATAAGATAACCCGGCGAACTTCGTACCGCCATATTTTCTGAATTCCTAAAAGACTGTTTCATGACACAAAAACAAAATCACCATAATCGGTCCAGGTGATTAGGAGGATTCTAGAACCCGATCTCAGCGCCATCTACCTGTTCCAATTGTGGTTTTAAACCATCCCGGGACCCACCCAAACACACACACACAATATTTCATCAAAATCGGTAAAGTCGTTCTCAAGTTTTGCGCTTACCAACACATTTTGCGATTCGTTTTTATATATAAGATTAGCTTCTGCCCGTGACTTCGTACACGTGGAAAGGAAGTTAAAAACACCCGCGATTTTGAAACATTCTTCATTGGTGCTCCGCTACTATTGCTCTTAGCGTGATGGTTTATAGCCTGTAACCTTCATCAATAAATGGGCTATCTAACACTGAAAAAAAAATTCAATTCAGACCAGTAGTTCCTGAGATTAGCGCGTTCAAGCAAACAAACAAAGAAACAAACTTATCTGCTTTATATATTATATATAAGACAAAACTCTCTCACTGACACCACTCCCATTATGTTACGTTGCAGAGAAATTACTTTTAGTCTGTTATAAGCTGTTTAAGTAATTAAAGCTTTCTAACTATCCCACGGGAACTCTTTAATTTTTCGGGATCAAAAGTATCCTATATGTTGACCAGGGATATAAGCTGCCAACATACAAAATTTCATTTCAATCGGTCTAGTCGTTTCGAAGATTAGCCGTTACAAACAGACAGACAAACAGAGAAACAAAAAATTCAAAAAAAATCCAAATTAGTTCTATTTCACTTCTTACATCCCCCTGACTCTGTTTTTAGCATTTTCTTGAATTGTACAGAAATTTGACCTCTACAATTTTATTATATATATAGATAACGAGATATTAGATTCTAATGTGAGACAGTTGACAGGCAAACCCATGATGATAATTTTAATTACTTTACAAAACGTTGTGACGTCATGGATGTTGTACGAACATGCAAAATATTAATATTAATGGCGTAATAATATAATGTTTGAAAAGAAATTAAAATAATTTTTATCGTGATCTTTTGAAAGCAACCCATGGTGTGGTGATATTTTAGCGTTATCTGTTAACGGTATGGCGTGGCAAATATTAAAAAAAATAAAGTGACAGAACTTAAGAGTTACTAACTAAGAAGAATTATTTTCGTCGAAAACTTTTTACAATATCCGTTGATCAATTTTTGAGACCGAGTATTTTCGATTAAAAGCTTTTTGGTTTCCGTAGTTAAATGATAAAAACTTTACATTTGATGTATACATGACCTTTACGGGACCCATTTTATTAGATACAATATATACGAGCAACGCAGCTCTAATTGTTCTATATGCCTATAAAATAATAATAAAATAGTTTATTGGGTACCAAAAATGATGACGCTGATAGATAAGAAAAGCTTATAGTAATTATAGTGAAAATTAGCACCCAAACTAGACAAAGTCTGTACTATATTAAATTTAAGTGAATATAATACATAATACAATAACCTTCTTAAGAATGTAGTCGATTATTTAAAGATAACCGATAAGAGTAGTCCATTGATTTATTTTAATATATAAATCGAATCTAATATCCTGTACCTATTGCGGTATAGATCTATCTATATATACCTGTCTATAGCCCCAATATTTTCATATCCCAAGAAACGCATTGCTCCCACTCCTGCAATCCTCTGAGAAAATGTTGTGGTCAATGATGACTATAAGTCAAATATTTTGCGTGATCTGTTTGAAATTCTTCAAAACAATTTTTATACGTGCGCTAGTATAAATAAACTATAACACAATTTCAATCTAAACAATAATGATAGAATAGTTGAGCTTACAATATTTTATGAATAAACACCTGCGGTTTACGACAGCTTGTGTATTTATTTTATAACTATGTGTGTCATGTTCCTTCTTGGATATAAGACAGCTTAATTTTGGAACCAACCTGACACATATTCTTAGGTAGAGAAATTTTTCGCATACATACATACATTTTTTTACAATTTAATCTCTTAAACGTGGTAGAGCCGTGCTGGAATAATTATCTGGACTACAGCTAGGGCTGCCACCTTGTTTTCAAGAAAATATAGTATTTTTGTTTTTTATTTATTTTCATTTAATTTATTTTTCCGTAAAAATATATCTAGTACTTTTACCTTTGAGAAAGTTACGAGGAATATTTTCCTCGTAACTACTATTGTACACATTTATTTATCAATAATTATTTTATATTTTAATTATTTCATAATTTAATTTTTTTGTATTTATTATTTATTTTTGCGTTGGTCAGCTAAAGTCTATTTTTTTTAATAATCATAACTATCGGAAAAAATGAGCGACAAATGAATTATCGATGTAAATATATAACTATATATGTGGTATGTTTAATATACAATAATATAGTATATCTCGTACTATATTATTTTTTTATATACTGCTAGGGTTCCCAACCATACTATAGTATATAGTATCTTACTTTTAGCCATTTGTACTATATATTATATAAAAATAATATAGTACGAAATGTATTACATTTTCATCGCTAATTCAATTGTAGCGATTTTTGTTCAAATTCTTATATTTAAAAAATAATAATAGTACTTTGATGCCTAAAGCAAAAAATGTAATATATAAAATAAATGTGTGCTAATTTTTATTATATATAAGATAAGATAACCCGGCGAACTTCGTACCGCCATATTTTCTGAATTCCTAAAAGACTGTTTCATGACACAAAAACAAAATCACCATAATCGGTCCAGGTGATTAGGAGGATTCTAGAACCCGATCTCAGCGCCATCTACCTGTTCCAATTGTGGTTTTAAACCATCCCGGGACCCACCCAAACACACACACAATATTTCATCAAAATCGGTAAAGTCGTTCTCAAGTTTTGCGCTTACCAACACATTTTGCGATTCGTTTTTATATATAAGATTAGCTTCTGCCCGTGACTTCGTACACGTGGAAAGGAAGTTAAAAAACACCCGCGATTTTGAAACATTCTTCATTGGTGCTCCGCTACTATTGCTCTTAGCGTGATGGTTTATAGCCTGTAACCTTCATCAATAAATGGGCTATCTAACACTGAAAAAAAAATTCAATTCAGACCAGTAGTTCCTGAGATTAGCGCGTTCAAGCAAACAAACAAAGAAACAAACTTATCTGCTTTATATATTATATATAAGACAAAACTCTCTCACTGACACCACTCCCATTATGTTACGTTGCAGAGAAATTACTTTTAGTCTGTTATAAGCTGTTTAAGTAATTAAAGCTTTCTAACTATCCCACGGGAACTCTTTAATTTTTCGGGATCAAAAGTATCCTATATGTTGACCAGGGATATAAGCTGCCAACATACAAAATTTCATTTCAATCGGTCTAGTCGTTTCGAAGATTAGCCGTTACAAACAGACAGGAATATTTTCCTCGTAACTACTATTGTACACATTTATTTATCAATAATTATTTTATATTTTAATTATTTCATAATTTAATTTTTTTGTATTTATTATTTATTTTTGCGTTGGTCAGCTAAAGTCTATTTTTTTTAATAATCATAACTATCGGAAAAAATGAGCGACAAATGAATTATCGATGTAAATATATAACTATATATGTGGTATGTTTAATATACAATAATATAGTATATCTCGTACTATATTATTTTTTTATATACTGCTAGGGTTCCCAACCATACTATAGTATATAGTATCTTACTTTTAGCCATTTGTACTATATATTATATAAAAATAATATAGTACGAAATGTATTACATTTTCATCGCTAATTCAATTGTAGCGATTTTTGTTCAAATTCTTATATTTAAAAAATAATAATAGTACTTTGATGCCTAAAGCAAAAAATATAATATATAAAATAAATGTGTGCTAATTTTTTCCCAAACTTTTCCAATAGTATTATATTTTTACAGTTAAAAATCCAAAAATACTATATTTTTTCAATAAAAAGGTGGCAACCCTACACACTGCCCAGCGACATCGGTCTGGTCGGGCTTTAACGATGATCGATGAATGTTATAAAACATATTTCAATAATTATTTTCCTCCAAATAACGAAATAACATTAAATTTTTATCAATTGTGTAATATTATATTAATCTATAGCGAAATCCCAACAATAGTTACGCTCTAAGGAGTGTTATTTTTAATTTTAGTGTTGTACCAAAAGGGTCTTGCATATCATTAACTCAATTCGATTAAGGAAAAACTATAATACATATTTATTCAAAAACATTGGATTAATAATTATGTATTTATATTAAAACAATTCTACATAATTATTCATATATATATTAAAAACAAAAAGATTCAATAAATATATATTATACGAATAAAAAAATCAATAGATTACATAATTGTGATGCGTGACAAATGTATACGCTACGCAAAACCCGATGTGAAACAAAATTTTCGCGCGCTTAGGTATTTGTGGGACACAAAAAGCAATCACCTTAAAATAAATCAATCGATAACAAAGTCATACAATTTTTAATCGATTTCTCGTGATAATCTGTTAACTTGCTTAACGATTTCAGTCTCTAAGTATATTTTAACGATAACTGTCAAGTCGGGCTTCTTATATTGTGATTATTATAATATGCGCAACGAGAGGTAAAACGTTATATAATTTGAGCGATATTTTGTGAAAGATTTAATTTTAAGAAATACATCATTTTCTGGGATACATTAAATACATTTTTAAAATTTATATGTATGTATTAGTTTTGTTTTAATTTGTATGTACATTTTTTTAGTATAAAATTTACTTATTTTTTATAATTCTTTCGTAATAAACCGTATCTAGTTATAAAAATCTATAGAAATTTTGTATTTTCTAATGTATAAATTGTTTATAAATTTTGCGTTTTCTAGGTTAATGGAAATTTTAAACGTTTCTCCCGACATATTTTTAAAATGTTGCTTGAAATAAATACTTCACCCCTAGATATTATCGAAATAACCTTGTGCTAACGGTATAGGAAAACATTGTGAGAAAACCTACATTGAAAGTTCAGATGTAGCAAGCCTATCAAAGGCGAATTAATCCTGCCTTTGAAAAGCTTTTCCATGAAACAGGAGGACTCAGGCCCAACAGCTTAACGTTTATAAGTGTATATAGTTACCAAATACCAGGTTGACAGTGTAGTCTAAAAACACTTTAAAAACTTTGTCAACTTTATTAATATAACACTTTTCAAATGTCGACTCAGATAAAGTAACTTTGTCATAAATTAATTGGTTTTGTTACTCTCCTTGCCAAATATCAATTACTCAAGCGTGCAAACTGCCATCTAAGCTATCCACTATCAACGACGTGGGATGGGGAAGACATGTGTAAACTGTGGGTATTGCGCGGCTCTACGCCTGACGCAGGTCAGTATTGGATTAGAGTATATAACATATGACACGATCTGTAAAACTCGTTGGTTTAAATTGACCTATTTCGAAATCTTTATCATGTTCATCTTCACGCAATCAGGGGAGCCAAGCAGTCTCCCCAAGTTTAGGCCACATATCGCGGTCACCCGGCTTCCTCACCCAGCCCCTGAAAGCGATCTTACGCAGGACGTCGTATCGTATGGATTTCTGATTCTATCCATAAGATAAACATACAACATAGCTCGCTCCATAGCCCGCTGAGCGACTTTACATTTGTGAATCAGTCCCACCGTCAGTGTGTGCGTCTTTGCACCGTATGTCATAAATCGACAGGACACTACTTGAAGACTTCCATTCCTAGTTCTTACTATTCAGTCATTTGTCTTACTAACGCACGCACGATACTCGAGCAACTCAAGTAGGACTTTAGTCTCTATAAAATTGTTATTGAAAATAAAATTAGCTCGCCTCCCTCAACGCATTTGCGTCATAGCGTGATAGTATGGTATACGTACACCATTACTGTCGTACCATTATTTTAACACTTCATCACATCGCAGTGTGAATTAATTGATATCATACTTTGCAACAACTTCTGTTTAGGGAGACTTGCGCACTTTTTACACTTTATACTTATATCTATGTATGTAACACAACATTAAAACACACTTATTTTAACAGAATATTTATTATTTTATTTATTTAAGTAAATACAGGTAAGGAAAACATAAAGTACAATAACATTTTGAGGTGATAACTTCTTATGGGAGGGTATACCGCTTCGTTACGTAACGCGTTACAGCGCTAGTCTGTCTGGCTTCCCTTTCTCTCACGCAAGTTATCACTTCTGTTGGGCGTCCCAAGACGCACACAGGTTTTTTTTATATACGTGTAACGCAATAATTTTAGGGGGCCAGGAAAACGAGATAAAATTGTGATTTTTCGTTGTCACAAGATGTAGTGTCAATAGTGGCACAAAGAATTCAAACGTATAAGCCTAACGGTTTATTCCAAAAAAACTTAAATTCAAATTTACTACATACAAAATAGGTTTTGTATGATAATCAATATTACCGTTCTGGATGAGCAGGATTGTTTTCAGGGAAAACCTGTACTCGTGCAGGTACGTCGGGATATTACCTAACCAATGGTTAAAATTTACTAGCATACGTACAACTATGGTTTGCAAAAGCGAACTTATTCTTGAAAGTTCGGTAATAATAATATTTGTCAAAACCCGTTCAGTAGTTATTGTATGAAAAAGTAATAAACATCAATTGAATCTTACAAACATTTTTTTCTTTTATACTATTACGGGAATTTAAATTTAATTCCATATAGTGGAATATGTGTAAAAAGACTTGGATCGGGTTTTACGTGGCAGGGGCACAAGACTGACAGACACCTCAGGAAACCGAGGCCTGCGGGTTGGAGCTCCTTGACGTCGCCATGGTGGCAATAGCATCTTTAGTTTTGCCTAGAGATGCTACTGCCATCCTGACCTAGCGAACTCCACACAACAGCTCTACGACTTTCGCGCGGCTTATGGCCCTCAATCGGGTTCGAATAAAAATATTGTTATGAGTCGCGAGACTCGAATTAAAATGCCGTTAGAATTACTATAGAGTTTATTAGAACTATACTAACTACAAAAACGTATAACACAGGTACAAATATAACTGAACACAACAAGTCCAAACGTAATGCAGAAGGTCGTAATTCCATAAAATTAGGGCATTGCTGTATACTGCACAGATGCAATATATCTGCCCGGCCGCGTGGACCGAATTTCCGAGAATCAGTTTGTACTTTAAATCCGACACACCTGGCTAATGACTGCCATAAAAGACTACAATACAACAATGGACTGTTCTCTAGAATAATTAATAAGCATGCCAATAAATAAGTAAACAAAAGAAGTCAAAATGCCGAAAGGTAATAAAATGTGTTTCAACAGGTATGCAGGTGTGAATTTGTTTTTGTCGGTCGTAACAATAGCGTGGCGAACGATGGTGGAACCATCTAGTTAGTTTTAGAACTTTTGGAAAAATCTAGAACAAAAAGACAAGGACGGATATATTTAAAAAAAGATAGACGATAAACGAAAGAAAGAGATAGATAGACGTTAGAAAGAGATAGACGACAAAAGAGAGAAAGAGATAGATAGATGTTAGAAAGGGATAGATGTATAAAAGAAATTTCCCGAACAGAAGGTTTGGGAAAGAAAAGACAGAGATAGATAGACGGTCTCTAGAAAATTCTTCCAGGTATATAAACAACGTAAGGCGCGCCTACTGGGCAGTTTAAAGTTGAGTTCAGTTCAACACGGTGTAACGACAAGTGCGATACTAAAGAGTTATCAGAGAATGTTAATAGAGTACAGAGACGAATTAAGTGGTGAATTTAGTGAAAAGTTTGGTGGACAGATACGTGAAGGGGCTGTGTAGCGCAGTTCGAAAGAGGAACCAGAAGCAAGCTACCCGCGATAATATCGGAGGTGGTCCACGCAATATCGGCGACGGTATTGAGGGTGTGACAACTTATCATCGGGACTGTGCTTCGTTGGTCGTGCGTATAGGGGCAACCCTGCAGACAGGTACTACGTGCGGCTGAGTAAGTCAATAAAAGCTTTTAAATTAAAAACTGGTGTTTTCTTCCAATCCATAAGTGCGTACCCCCGCTCGTACGTAACAATATAATAGGTTTTACGTGGCATTTAGCTTCGCGTTTTGTACACAAACGATTATCACGGTACTGGCTATAGAGGAATTATACATATTATAATGGCATATTGCCTACATAGGCGTCAGCCAGTGAAAATCTGAGGTAAGTTAAACAGTGAGATCTTCTAGCCGTACTCGAGTGCGTGGCGAATGTTTTGTTTGGAATGCATTTGCGAATTATGTAGGTATTCGTATTACAACTTCCAACTATATATAGTTTCCAATGCACTTGCGAATTATGTACTCGTATTGAATGATGTATGGATGATATTTATTGAATAATTATCATTCAATTAAAATATTTAAATATAATACGTGTACACTTAAAATTAAATTAAAAACTAAACTATATTAAAAACTAGAACTAAATAAAAAAAGGAAATATAAAAGGGAATATTTATTCAAGATAAAATTTTCGTCCCACACCAAGACTCGTATTTCAATTTTGATCTATGTTTATTTTACGTTTCAAATGGAAAATGTAGTCAAATTGTGCATTCGCTCGTTAGTCACATTGAATTGTTCGTAAAGGGAGAAATAAATGTAAAGCCATGCGCATACCTGACAAACACGAAAAATAATTAAATTTAATACACCAAAAATATTACAGCTCCCAGTGTTTATTACTCTTAACAAAGTTTATATAAAATACATAATACTAACATTGAATCGATTTTAAATATTGGGGACAATACATGTAAGGCCGCGTTCAGACGACACGCGCCCGCTAAGCGCACGCCTCGCGCACGCATCGCGCCCGCACTACAGCTAGTGTGGTATTTTGACTGTGATCTAGTAGTACTAGTAGTATAAGCGGGCGCGAGGCGTGCGCTGAGTTGGCGCGTGGCGAGCGCGGGTGTAAGGCGAGCACAACGCGTGTGCGGGCCCTGCGCGTGGTCGACGCGTTTCATCTGAACACGCCCTTATGGTGTGGGTGCCACAACCGAAATCGCATATGCAGAGCAAGACACAGTCATGATATACCTACGAGTATACGGTGTATCTTCCAAACTAATGTCAGCGGACATAGATTCGCAATGTTTTTCTTATTTACGTCGCCTTCGTCAGCCAATCACCGTCTACTGCTGGACGTAGGCCTCCCTAAGTCGGCGCCACTCATCACGGTCGTCTGCCTACCTCATCTAGTGCCTGCGGGGCAGTGCTGGCGACCTTACGCATGTCGTCAGTCCATCGGGCTGGAGGGCGTCCGACACTACGTTTACCGAGACGCGATCTCCACTCCAGGACTCGTCTGCTCCTATCGGCCATCGGTCGTGCGAGAAATGTGACCGGCCCACTGGCATTTCAACTTGCTAATTTTTCTTATTACGCCATCTCTTTATATCACTTCCTTTAAGTGATTTTCAATTTGTTTCATTGGGATAGTTGATAGTTTTTATATATTATTCTGCAGTCCCTTTTTTACAGACAAAAATGCATACGGATATATTTTTATACAAGCATACTCGTCCATGCGTTTGTATTAACGCGGTTTTTAATAGATCCTCAGTATTTGAACATTTAATATAACTTTTTTTTTTTTTCAGCATTAACAGTTCGCTTTTTAACCAAGCGATATATTGGAGAATACGATCATCAGCAAGGTAAACTTTTGTTTATACATTACAAGCTGTACCCGTCAGACGTGGTCTTGCCCTTAAAAATAAAAATCTGGAAACCGATTCCAGCGCCATCAACCGGGACCAATTGTTAATCTAAACAATTCTCGAATCTACTTGAAAAACACAAAAAATTTCATCAAAATCGTTAAAGAGGTCTTCAGCGGCGCTACCTACCAGGTCCAATCGTAAATCTAAACTATCCCGCAATCCACTTGAAAACACACAAAAATAATTTCACCTTAATCCTGGAACCCAATTGCAGCGCCATCTACCTGGTTCAAATTTTAATCTAAACCATCCCGGGACACACTTGAACACAAACACAAATATTCACCTAAGTTAGACAAATAAAAAGGGGTTTAAATGCAGTCACCATTGCCAAAATCGGCCGGGAAATATCAAAAGAAATTAATGACTAGATTGATGTTGTGGCTGAGGTTTTTTAATGAATTTTTTTTATTCGTGAATATCATATTTTAATACTTATTATCCTATTCCGGACGAAGAGAATTCCAAAAGAACAAAGATCATAAAAATTGGTTCAGCCATTCTTGAGTTATAAATGGTGTAACTAACACGACTTTGTTTTATATACATATACTAGCGGCCCCGCCAGACGTTGTCCTGCTGTGAAAAAATAAAAAGATCTAAACCATCCGGGAACCCGCTCAAACACAAAAAAACAAAATCAACAAAATCGGTTCAGGTAATTAGGAGGATTCTAGAACCCGATCTCAGCGCCACCTACCAGTTCTAATTGCGAGTCTAAACCATCCGGGAACCCACTCAAACACAAAAAAACAAAATCACCAAAATCGGTTCAGATGATTAGGACATTTCTAGAACCCGATCTCAGCGCCACCTACCGGTTCCAATGGGATAAGAAGTATCCTATGTCCTTCTACTAATTCTAAGCTACCTCCCCACCAATTTTAAGACAAATCTATGTAACCGTTCTTGAGTTATAAATACTAACACGACTTTCTTTTATATATATAGACCTAGATTTACAGTTAAGTTTTAAATTTTTGCAGTTCGAGTTAATATTGTTGAGGTAGATAAGAGAACTGAAGCACCTCGTTTCACTGACGTGGATTTAAAGCTTTGACGAAAGTACATTATCCGACTTAGGGTATTTTCATACGGTAAAACTACCATCACTACGTGCTGAAAGTGCAGAAAAATATCATGAAAAAACCCAATAATATTAGATAACTAATCAATCTGTCTTGTACAAGTGTGCCTGATATTATGGTTGATAATATTTTGTATAACTTAATATAATAAAGATAACAAATTAATGTATTACGTTATATTTATAGAAGTTCTAATACGTTTAAAATACATTTTAAAGTTTAGGCGAGTGAAGCTAAAATTACAGCATGTTCAATATAAAAGTTAACAATCGAATAATTAATTACGCCGAAAGATAGGACACTTTTTATGGGATTCGAATCCGAAGTTCGAGTTAAAATTATGTTAGTTATAATAATTAATTTTATTTCTTTTTAATTTTCAGATAGCAAATATAAGCACGAAGCTCTGTTAGACGGTGAACCTATTCTGTTCGAGATATTGGATACATGTCCTAAAGTAAGATTTTATGTATACCTATATATAGATATATAAATAAAATTGTAGTGTCTGTTTATAATGTCAAAATAAATATGCAAGAAAATCAGAGAAGATAATTCGGACCAGACGATTCCGAAAATGCAGTTTATAGATTTTTTTTCTGTCTGTCTGTTGGTCTGTCTTTCTGTCTGCTTGGATGTTCCGTCTAATCTTTGAAACTGCTGGACTGATTTTGACGGGTCTTTCATTGGCAGCTGATGTTATAAGGAGTAACTTAGGCTACTTTTTTAGGGTTCCGCGAAAAAAATTCCACGCAGCTTAAGTCGTAAACACAGTTAGTAAACCATAAAGAAGATGACAGTCAAATTATCTGAGACAATTTGTCAGCTTAGAAAACTTTGTCTTCTCCTAAATTAAGAACGAAAGTATGTACAAAGTTATATAACTAGTGGAATTGCGTATTAATTAAATATTGTTGGAACAGTAATTAGAATGATTGCTATCATAATATTAAAAAAGTATATGATATATTCTAGCGCCTGCTAGGCTCGATTTTATGTGTTTGTCACATGTTATTATTAATGACCTTTTATGACCGTCTTCTTTTGTTTACTTTGTGTATAAAATTTGTGATTAAAAACAGCCCATTGTACGCTTTTATGGCAGTTTGCGGTTGAGTCATTAGCCAAGTGTGCCGGATTAAATTGACTTAATCACGGGGATATCCATGATGATGATGATCCACATCTAAATATACTGATAAGTGTAAGACATAGAATTAAGTTCCATTCTATTTTTATACTTCTTATATTCGTGATACGAATCTTCGAAAGCGGTCACTTTAGGCCAGTTCAATAGTTTTTGAAACATTGAGTATTATCGGTTAAATTACTTATTTTATGATTAAAGTAAAAACAAAGTAAAGAGTAAAAACAGTGGACGACTATCACCTGTACCAAAAAAAATTTAATTATGCGTAGTCTACAGGCACTTACCCGATATATTTTTAATTACTTAATACATACCTAATAGTTCTTCTTGAAAATTCCATGGAATTGTATACTGTATTCTTATTCATTTTCAGAGCAAAAACGACTTTCCTGGCAACGAGATAGCGCAATGGGCTGATGCACTTTGTTTGGTGTACTCTATTACTGATAGGGACTCTTTCAATTATGTGAGGAGGGCGAAGCAAAGCCTGCAGCCTGATATCCCCCTTACGCTTGTTGGCAACAAAGCAGATATGGTGCATTTAAGACAGGTCAGTAAGTTAACTTAAGATGACGGGGACATATGTATACGGACAGAATGACAGCTGAACATTGCGATTACGTTACTGTTCCCTTTTCACGATGATTACAGAACCGCCAATAAATGCGGTGCTTTAAATTACTTTTAATAATAGTAATATCCGTTAAGTTTTTTTTTTAGTTTTGAGTTCCGTAGACAATTTGACAAAAACAATCCTTCTGTAAATGCCATATATCCGGCTGTTCGTGTAGGCGGTATACTTATGTCAGTCATTTGTCTTCTATTACATTAATGTTATATGTGGTCATTTGACAAGAAGGTGATGTGACGAAAAAATCTTGAAAGATGTTTCTTAACATAGAGTACATTAATAGGAGATTTCTTAATGACTTTTATAATAAAGTACACAAATAAACATGGTGAAATTTTTAACAATAAAATGAAAATTTCTCAAGATTTGAAGGTGGAAAAGCTTAAAATAATTTTAAAACAATATCCATCGTACACTTATTGAGATATTTTAGATTTAATGCTTTTCCTTAGGATAACAAAGACAGGGGCGGGGCGGCGGGGGGGGGGGGACATTTGTCACCTTTACGGAATCCTGCATTGTACGTGTACTGGCAAACACTTACCCAAATCATTTTTCTTTTCACCAATTCTGTGCGAGCCAATATTGCTCGTACACATTGAAATAATAGAAATGAATCGGTTTACAGTATTGGTTTGCTCGCCGAACGGAGTAGTCACGCGTTTAGTAAGCCACGCTAATCCGATAACCGGTTTTTACTGGCCGACGCGACGCAGCGTGCGCCGGCCGGTTGGTCTTTTGTTTACGTTACAGTGCCATGAGCGAATCAAATAATAGTAATGATTTTACAAGCAATGAATTAAATAACATTGAGGGCATAACACGATTAGAGGATATGACATGTATAGAGGACATGACACGTTTAGAGGATATAACACATTTGGAGGACATGACACCTTTGGAAGACGACAGTTTGTCAAGTCGAGATAGTTATTCGCCAAAAAGAAAGAAATCAAAAGAAAAACAATCATTGGAACAGTGGACCACTGTTACGAGAAAAGGAAGGAAAATTTGGGGCAAAGATGAAGCAATACAATACAACTTAGAAGAAGAGATTAAAATAAGCGTTACAGCAAGTAAAGATCGATTACCAAAACAATTCACATTAGCCAGATTATTAGACGCTAACTCTATTTGTGGAATTAAACGCATTAAATATATTGGTCCCTATAAAATGCATATTATATTTGATGACAGAAATCATGCAGATGCGTTTATGAAACATAAAATATTGACAGATATGGATTGGCGATGTCAGGATACGTCAGAAGTTAACATTTCCTATGGAATAATTAAGGATATTGAAACTGATCAATCTTTGGAACAAATTCTGAATAACATTCATTCGGATTATGAAATAGTGTCTGCTAAACGCCTTAATCGTCGACAACAAGAAGGGGAAATCAGCACTGAGGACTCCAATGGCTGGATACCTAGTGAAACTATTCGTTTGGGTTTCAAGAGTAGTTCACTTCCAAGATATATAAAACTTTTTAATACAAATATCAGTGTGGATAGATATATCTTTCCCGTAACACAATGCTCTAAATGCTGGAAATTCGGGCATACATCACTAAACTGTGGAGCACATAAAACTACTTGTCCTAACTGTGCTCAAAATCACCCAGAATGTGACACTAATTCATACATATGTGTAAATTGCCGTCAGAACCATAGGGCTGTAGACAAAAACTGTCCAGTTTATAAGAAAGAAAAAACTATCCGTGAATTAATGTCCGAATTTAATTGTACATATCAGAAAGCACTTTTGTTGTTTGTTCCCGTATCCCCAGCACCTCTACGTCCAATTAACAAAGCTAATTACGACGATTTCCCCACAATAAACAACGTTACAACGACAAGCATAGATACAAACTGTCACAAAAAAGATTCTACGTATGCCGAAAAAGTTAAATTAGCTGTATCTGATTCAAACAATGTACCTTCGACTTCAACTAATATCAAAAGACATAAAATAACAAAAAGGAAGAATACAAATACGAATAAAAATCAAGAACGCGAACAAGAAATTATGGAATTCGAATCATTTGATACATCTACCTCGACGCCCCTTGATCTCAATCAGCCAACTGCTTGTGACGATAAATCTAAAGAAGAACATAAGAAGAGAAAAGGATGTTTATCATTTCTAAGTGTAATGCGCAGGATTAGTGAGATAATTATATGGGACAAGTGTTCTCTAGCTAGTAAAATAGAGACTGTTATAAAGATAATTTGGGAGTGGTTAATGTCAGTAGCGATGCAATATTTAGCGGACGGTTCTCTTATTATGAATTTTTTTAATGGATCACAATCTTAAATCATCCTCGTTGAATGTACTTCAATGGAACGCACAAAATCTAAGACCTAAGTACGTCTCGTTTGAACAATTATTGACACAAGAAAAAATTCATGTTGCAGTCATTTGCGAAACGTGGCTCGAACCTGAGAGCCATTTTAATGTCACAGGATACAACATTTTTAGATCAGACCGACCTGATGGCTATGGAGGTATTGCTATTTTAGTACACATTTCATTAAAGGCTCAACCCTGTAGTATACATCCGTCTAACCCAGGCATTGAAACTCTTTATGTAAGACTGTCTAACTGTGAATCAGTTGAAAACATCGTTGCTTTATATTGTCCCTCTAGTGTTCAAACACTCCCTAGAGATTGGGATTCGATTTTTTCAACTACCACTAGAAAATCCCTAATTCTGGGCGACTTCAATGGTCACCATACTAACTGGTCTTATAAAAATGACCATCGCGGGTCTCAGATATTCGATTCTATGATAGACAACAGCTTTGTCTCGGTAAATGATGGTTCTGTAACTCGTATGAGATTAGTGAATGGATCTATGCAACAATCATCCCCAGATGTTTCATTTGTATCCTTAGACTTGGCATTAAACTATGAGTGGAGAGTATTAAATGAATCATTAGGTAGCGATCATCTCATTATTAAATTAACATTTCACTTTCATGAAAATTTTGCAAATGTAAGGAAAAGAAACTTCAAAAATAGTGATTGGTCAAAATTTAAAACTTCTATCGAAAACATCTTAAGCACATCTTCTAGTCCTACTGATCCGCAAGCCTGTTATGACTTTTTCGAATCCTCATTGCAGAAAGCTGCAGATCGCCACATCCCTTACATAGTTATACCCCAACGTATTGCCACGAAATTTAAACCAAAAGTGTATTGGACTCCTGAACTTTCTAAATTAGTGGCTGAAAGACGATTAGCACTCTCTAGGTTTAGGAGAAATCCAACACCTCATAATTATAAAATACTTCAAGAACGTATACAGATATCTCGAAAAATAATTCGAGATGCGAAATGCAAATCGTGGCAAAAATTTTGCACTTCGATTGGGGAAGAAACCTCTTCTTCCCATATGTGGAATAAAATGAAATGGGCGAAGGGTTACCGATGTACTAAGCAACATATTGGCTCTGAGAACGCTGAACAACTTCTCTCTGAATTAGCACCTGATTTTGTTCCTCCTGTTACTCCCATATTTAAATCACATAATGCACAACTAGAAACGCAAATAACTCTATATGAATTTGACAACTGTATCAAAGATAAAGACACAGCACCTGGTGTGGATGAAATTTCTTATTCTATGATTAAAAATCTCCCTTTAATAGGCAAAACTATCCTGGTGCATATTTACAATATGTGTCTAAGTTTAGGATTTGTTCCCAAGCAATGGCGCAATATTCGCGTTATACCTATACCCAAACCAGGTCAATCATCTTTTAGACCAATTTCCTTAATATCTTGTTTATGTAAAATATTCCATACTATTCTGAATAGACGTTTAGAATGGTATGTGGAACGCAATGATATTTTCTCTGTAGACACTGTTGGTTTTAGAAGGGCACGCTCTTGCTTAGACAGTCTTAGTTATATAACAACTAAAATTCAACTCGGATTTGCTGAAAATATGACTACGATAGGATGTTTCATTGATATTAGCAATGCCTACAATAACATCGATTTAACAGCGCTTTTCTCTATTTTAGATAAGTTAGGAATAGGTAGCAAAATTTGCAATTACCTATGGAATTTTTTAAATGAAAGGTAAAGAAAATTTTTTTTTAGCTAGACGTGTTGCTGGGGAGTTTCTTGCCGCTTCTTCTCCTTAACAGCAATAACACGTTGCGAAGCGGTGTACATAGACTAGGATGTAAAATTAAATTTTAACCTATATGTATGACCTTCAAAAAGTGTTCTCCAGTGGAACTTATTTTGAATAAAAACTTTTGAATTTGAATTTGAATTTGAATTTGAATTTGAATTACCTAAAAATTACAATGGATAATGACAATGACCTTAGTAGATTAACTCGTCGCGGCTTAGCACAAGGTGATCCGATGTCTCCGTTACTTTTTAATATTGTTACCTCTAATATTTGTAAAACTATTGTAACGGTTGATATATCACAATACGCAGACGATTTTGTATTATTCAAAACGGGAAAGAATATTTTACGTTTAGCAGAAGACTTGCAACATGCTCTAGATACGTTCAACGATTTAATAATGAAGTTAGGATTAGAAATATCAACCGTAAAGACTAAGGTGTGTATGTTCAAACGAGGTATGTGCAGAGATTCATTAAATCTAATAATCAATGATAGCTTACTTCCAGTAGTAAACAATGTTAAATATTTGGGATTGTGGCTGGATCAGTCGCTCAGGTGGGGCAAACACATTAAAGAGTTGACTGAAAAAACTAGTAAACAGTTAAATATTTTAAAAGTTTTGGCTGTCTCAAATTGGGGAGTGCATCCCAAACATCTCCGCCGTTTATATATAACATTAATTCGAAGTAGATTAGATTACTCATCTTTTTTGTATGATTCTAGTTACAAAACAAATTTGTCCAGGTTGGACAGAATTCAGAATCAAGCCCTCAGAATTATAGGGGGATTTATACGCAGTACTCCCCTACATGTGATGGAAGCTGAATTAGGTATTCCTCCTTTGTACATACGTCGTAGATATTTAGCCGGAAAATATGTTCTGAAAGCTAAAGCATTTAGTCAGAATAAAACTATTAATTTACTTAAATCTAGTAATGTACAGAATATAGATAGTTATTGGAGAACGAGGAAGCAACCATTAATGTTCGCACTTCACAATTATTTCAACACTACAGAAGTACATGCAGTTAAAACTCTTGGTATGTTTTGTTTGAGCACCTGGGTCAGTAATATTGAGGTACATAATATAATTAAACCTAATATACAATATATTAAAGAACCTAAACGAACATATAGTATAGATGTGCTGAGACAAACTTGTTTAAAACTATTTAATGATAAATATTGCGATTACTATAAAGTATTCACTGATGGCTCTAAAGATGATATAGATGGCGGTTGTGCTTTTTTCGATCCACAGTGTAACACCTACATTAAGCTGAGCATAAATTGCAAGATATCTATAATGCATATAGAACTGGTTGCTATAGCAGAAGCACTTTCATATATAAAGTCTTTAAATAAGGAGAGATTTGTAATCCTTACAGATTCAAAGAGCGCTCTCCAACACTTGGCTCGATGCTCCTTGTCCATACAAGGAATACCGATAGCCTACACAATTTTGCAACTTATGCTCGAGTTGATAGCTGAGTCCAAAACCATTATTTTACAATGGATTCCATCACATATCCAAATAAGTGGTAATGAAATAGCAGATGCCTTAGCTAGACAAGCTACCTCAGATGGTACCTCTTTTACGGTTACGCCACTTCATTCTAATTATTTATATGACATAAAGGAGCAGTGTATTAAGATTTGGAGTGAATATTTTGATAGAAGATCCGTAGAAAAGGGAATTTGGTTTAAGACAATCCAGCCACAACTTCCAGCCCAGATGTGGATAAATCAATGCTCCATGACGCGAAAAGATGTTGTAACATTGTTCAGATTACGTTCCGGACACATTCCCTCAAACAAGTTTAGATATCTCATTAAGAAAGTTAACTCCCCCAACTGCGTAACATGCAATGTGACAGAAGATGTCCAACATGTTCTGATGGAATGTGTTCGGAACGAGGACCTACGAAAAGAGTTAATTCGAGAGCGAAATTTATCCGCCGTGGGAGAGTGCAATAGCATTTTGGCATTTCCGTTATCGAGAGATGCCAAGATGTTTTGCAAACTATATGATTCTATTTTTAATACAAATTAATTAGACAGTATATTAGAAATGTTATTTAGGATTTGGGTACTTTACGGGGTGACATGGCCGCTAAGCGGCAAAGCCCTTTCTAAATAAAGATTTAAAAAAAAAAAAAAAAAAAAAGAATCGGTTTACGTACTATAAAAGATTTGTAGTGAGGTAGAATTTTTTGTTGTTTTGCCATTTGTTTACGAAACTCCAAAAATACTTTTTATTCGAAAGTACTTATAATCTGCTTCTCACTCTGTCTGCGGTCTAAGGGCCTGGTCGTACATACTTTGGCGTAGACTACAACTATCATATCCCCCTACTCTACTCTCCTATCTGGGCCCAATTCTGCTATTATTACTATCTCGTCACAATCGTCTAAATCATAGGTTTATTTATAAGGGAAAACTCGCGAAATAAAAGTTTAAATTTTTGGTAGCTTTTCCATGTTCATTTCGGGTACCGCTTTTCTAATAATAGTTATACTAACTCTTTCTACTATGATTCTACCGCGACTATATCGAAACGGTATTGTGAGTAGTGAACTACAAATTCTTGACACTACGAGTATAGTAATGGAATCGTACTTTGAATATTCGCAACTCCAAGATTTGTCGTTATCTTTGCATTGTCGTTAATCTTTAAATTTGAATTCCTGAAATTCCAGGTCAGCTTAGAAGAAGGAGAGATACTGGCAAAGGACTTCGAATGTAACTTCGCTGAAGTGGCAGCAGCAGAACAAGTCAATCAAGTAGGCGAGGTGTTCCACGAGCTTTGTCGGGAGGTGTTGGCACTGCGACGGAGGGCCAAGCACAGTTTGTTAGATAGAATGTTGGGCTCTAAGACGGCGTATAGGGTATATTCACGAGGAAAAAGTGACAGCGCATTACCAAAAGAATAAGTAACGGTCCAAGTTTAATTTATGCTTACACGACCCGTTCAGTTCACCTGACAGGTCGATCGTTTGATTGAATCGTTTCAGTTACTTCGGCTACCGTATACGCAAATATGTTAAATGTTGGAGCGCATCATACATTGCGCAATTTTGTATAATATATTATGAATCTTTATAGCGTTACGTGTAGTGAGCGTGTATATGAATGTACACAGTACTCCTAACACGTAAGGTAGCCGTCAGATTAAGAAAAGTTTATATCCCTAGGTACTTATCCTAACTCTAAAACACGCCAAGTCGATATAACAAACATAAAAGGTTAAACACAGTTTTGAGACGATCTGTGTTTTTGCGCTTAAGTATTTTCTGAATTATTAATGTGTTTATGTTTGTTTATAGGCAGGCGGATAGTCATTCGTTTTCATCCGATCAGACCGAAGGAGTCAATGAAATTTTAGATAGAAGAAAGATTTCTTTAAAACTACAATTATATAGTCTATATAACATAAAAAATAATCTATAGACGAATTGACACCTTTTGGAAGTCGGTTAAAAATAAATGGAATATACAAGTTATTTTTATTTATTTATTATTATTTATAGAAAAATATTCAAAATGGATTTAAATAAAAAAATACAGGTAAAATATTTTTAAAACGAAAACGGTTGACGAACCATGTTTGAGAGTAAGCCCTCTGATTCGTTACCTATTTACTCGTTCAGATGTAAAAAAATGTTTACGCTTTTTTAAAGAGCCCTATAAATATTTAATTGTGGTACTCTGAAGACTGCTAAAATTCATTGCACAGCTTGCACACCACCCATCACGTACAAGGGATTACTGACAAATGACGAGAAGTGTGGATTAATCATTTTCATAATTCTCCATTGTACAGAGCAAATCAGCATTTTGGGAGTTTCTTTTCGAAGTTTTCTTACCCTATATTATATTTAAGCCCGTCACAGACTTAGCTATAATATATATTAATATTTTTATAGCTAGGCATATTACTTATACATTTTCTATATTAATTTTCGAGTGACTGTGCGGTCACTCGAAAATTAATATAGAAAATGTATAGTAATGCATACATTCTCTCAGCTATAATATATATTTCTGTGACGTCACCAAGCTATACCGTAATATAAATTATTGCATATTACTATATATTATGGTATAGCAAGATATATTCCGACATATTTTGAATGAACAGCATGCTCCGACCCCCCCTCACCTTACTGTGTTTTATTAATTTCCTTCTTACCTTAAACACACAACCAGCCGTTCTTCAGAACTAATACTTTTGCGCAAAATCTTATTTTCCCTTTTTATATCATTTTTTATCAATTCATGTAGCTCTAGAAATCTTTAACTTGAAATATTGGGCAAATTTTTTTGAGGATAACTCGCGATACAAATTAAATTCGCCACGAGTTTATTTATTCCTTGTATGTGATTCGATCCATTTGGTTCTAGTTTTTGTGCCTGACAGGGCAACCAACATATCGAAAGCAGCAGCGGAATCGTCTTCTGAAGAACCGTCTATTAAGTCCATTAACAATGTACTTGTTGAATTCATAATTACTGTTGGTATTTGGAATAAGACCAGCCTTTATTACAAAATGCGTGCGAACACTAGGACAACCATCATAGAAATGAAGGCAAAATATATGTGTATGTATTTCTCAGTGTGTGGTAGCTTGCTATAATATATATTATAGTACGGTATATTAATATATATTATAGCTAAGTCTGTGAGGGGCTTTATTGCCTGTTATAGAAGTTAGTGGCCTCATAGATATACGAATATTTGAAGATATATTTAGTGACTCGGTTAGCACATTCCCTGCGGCAGGGAAAAAACAAAGCTTGCCAAATTTGCGATACGAGTCATATTTTCCCGTATCAGGTCTTGATTTCAAATACTCATACGCATGTGGAAATTATTCGCTTATACAATTTATTGAACTTGACTCTAAAAATTAAGTATATCTTTCTTAACTTTCAAACTTTAATCCGGGAGTAAATTAATCAATTCAATCCCACATTGAAGGAAAAACAATGATACAATCGCACAATTGGCAAGTCAAATACACGATCATAATTTCCGTAACGCAGTGAACATGTTAAGATATAGTTATATTTGTGAAATAGGATGGCACTGATGGCAGTTATTGATTACATCACTGGTAATAATAATTCCAGGTGGCAGTTTACTTCAAATTTTATTACATTTTTAGTACATATATAAATATTTAAGGTGCTCTTTGAATTTTTCGGATAAAACTACAACATTGCTTTAAAGACATTCTAGAATTGTTTATATAATATTTACTACTTTTTTATTTTTAGATTTGTGTGATTGATTCTGTATAGTTGTATAACTAAATACTACACTACAAGTGTATAGTGGATTATTATATTGTATTGTATTAATTATACACGTGCTTACTTTAAAAAGAAAAATACCACGTTATTCTTTGCTAAGACTACGCATTTTGGATACCTATATAAAATGTTATCCTTGCTTGATTGAGCTTAGTTGAAATATATAAGTTGCTAGATAGTTAGCAATAATATTCTTTACACTTTATTGTTTCCAATATTTATTACCCCATCTGGGATAATGTTATATGTATTGTAATTATTTTATTATAAATGACTACGGAAAAATCGCTTGCCGGTCCCAGTCTATGGAATTTATCAGTACGCCCGAGGGCATCGTGCTGAGTACGTGTTGCTTTGCTGGAACTTGCTATTCGAAATTAAATTTAAAATAGATAAATTAAACGCTATAAATAAGACCCATTTGGCCAAAGGCAATAATAATAAGATTTTGTCATGTGAAGCCCGACGGTTAGAACAAATATTTCCCAATAAAAATCGAAATTTAATGTATTATCTTTTGCATATTTATATTTAGATTTGATAGTAGCCTATTTATAATGGAAATCAAGACGTTTATTTTTAAAGATGAATTATGCTTTTAAGGATTACGCACATTGATTATACAGGGCTGATAAATAAGCAGCCGAGGTGCTGGTCTACTTTACACGTACACTTTGTATGATCTTTTACACCACACCGAGTTGTTTCCGAAAGTCGCATTGGTTAATAAAAGTACACGCTATTATGTTAGTACAATTGTAATTGTATTTTTGTTATAAACTATCATCTCAAGATAGCTGTGATGATCATAAAAACACGTTAATAAAGTACCATGAAATATTTGACATATATGACTAAATATACATTTTTGAAAATCAACTGTTGAAATATCTTTGTCGTGTATATAGTAGTGGTTTTATAACTAGAACAGTAGTTATTAAACAGTGAACTTTCTGTTTGTATCTATTATTCTTAGATATATAGGTACCTTATTCACTGTAGTAATTTTGTGTAAATCATTGATTAAAATAAATTAAATATGATGTTACTTCCGTATTTATATTACGTATTTATATACTTTCTGTTGATACAATCATCTAGTCACCTGTATATTAGCGCTGCATGATCAGTTGATCAAGCTATAGTAGAATTATTTTGTCCGTGCAGTTTGAGTCATAAATAATCGGAGTATTTCGCTCTCTCTTCCACTCACGGGTCTTATGGGCGGGCATAGTGATTGCGCATCATTGTTGTCGATAAGCGTTATCGATAGTGTATTTGGTTTTGTCATTTTGTGGGTTAGTGATAAAAATGAAAGACAAAAAATAGATAATACAATGTATGCATTAAAATAAGAATAATAATGATTTAAAATAAATTATTAATTAGGTATCTATGTATTAAAAAACTATAAGTACAAAAGTTAAGATTGCAACAAGTTATATTAAAAATAAATATTTATATCTAAGTTTAAAATTAACAGCAAAAAAGATAATAATGATTTTTATAAGAATGATAATCTTTCTTTGATAAGAATGAGTTTTTATCGATAATGGCGTTGCGCCCGCGCAACATGCTCACCGCCCTAGCCGGGCTGAGGCCGACTTTGATTTATGATCCAAACTGCACGCACAAAATAATTGTACTATAGCTATGCAAAGCAGCAATGATTGGATGGACCAAACAATACAATTGTGGAAGCAATGTTTTAGACACAATTGTAACTTGTGTATGGATGTATTTGAATTATCAAATTGCTGTACCTTCTTAATTTATGAAATAAAGAGATAAATTTTAAAAATATTAAGTGATTCTTTATTATTTACCTACTTAATCCGAGTGTATGCTTATCAAGCAGATTCAGTTGGACATAGTTTGTTGTCGATTCCAAAAATATCTAAAGTTTATTGGCATAATAATCGTATCCTCACAAATCGCACCCTTAACATTATACAGACCTAACTCAAGATTTTGAGTAATTGGATTTTAATAACTATTACTTAAAAATAAGGTATAAAATTGAAGAACTTGATATTTTTAATTAGGTCTCTATAGTTCTAAGGGTGCGAAATGTTTTCGAAAGTCTGTCTTTTCTTTCACCTTATCTCAATTATTTGGGGACGGCACAATGTCGTCCTTTTACACTCCTCTATTCTGACATACACCTTCTATCATCTATTCTATATCTATCATTCATCTTCTATCATCTATCTACATAATCCATTCATCTCTTTTTTGGTCTAGGGGAGACCGAGGAGAGTTGTGTCAATTTTACTTTAATTAATATATCTCAGTCCAGAAGCATCCTACATCTATGAACTCTATAAGTAAATGTAGCTTAATTCATAGGTTTTAAGAAAGAATCATCAAACTTAATAGCAATGTTAAGACTTCTGAGAAAATGTACAAAAACAAAAACTACTCCTCGAGTCACAACCCTCCTAATACCGAGGTAAGTTGTGACGAATAACAAGGTAAGTTGTGACACTTATGTATGAACGAAAATAAACTATAACATTAACATAAAGAACATTAATATCCTAAATAATATAGTATGGCATCTTTCTGAGACCTGTTGTATACAAATCAGTTTAAAAATCAAAGTTTAATCTGACAAACAATTATAATAGTCATATCAGAGCTCGTCTATATGAAACCAGTCTAGGAATTCGGGGCTCTGAACCCTTTTGATTTGCTTGACAAAGGTGTCAAGGTAACAAAAGCAAAACCAATCATTTTCTGCTTCTTCTTAGTCACAAACGATACTTTTCTTATTAGTTTTCTTTTTTATTTGCTTAAACTGGTTTTCCTATGGAAGTAAATTCATATTTCGTAGGTGTGTCGGTCATCATGTGACATGTAAATGAAATTGATATGCCTTTTCATACTTAAGATTGCAAGGAAATGTACCTAGTTGACATTGGAATAGTATGCGGCAATTCTATGAATATGAAATATTAGCCTGACTACTTCAGAGGGCACAGTTCACAAATTTCAGCCTTAACAATGTCAATCTATCATATTATCAGTCCTTCAAATATTTAGCATTCTGAATCAAAGAAATGGCAATGCAGCTTGCGACATTATAACATAAGAAAAAACTGCCAGAAAAACAAACAAAAGAAATCGCCTAAACTCTCCTGAGTTAGAGAGTTAGTTGACAAGCTGTCACAACTCACCTTAGTGCAAAAATTAGCGAAACAATTAGAAAAGAATAATAATTCATAATTAATAAATAAGATGCCAACCTAAAAAAACATTGTAAGGCTATGAAACCTGAATAACTAAACTATATATGAAAAAATATCATTAACATGCAAACATAATACATAGCAATATATGTTTAATCAAAATTATTATGAAAAATTTACTTTTTGCAATTTTTTGTATGCATATGTCATAGAGTCAAAATCACTTCTCATACGCCATTCTTTCGCACTGCATTAAATAGCCTATCTCAAAAGTAACAAATGCGAGTTATTTTCACATTATTAACGGTCATAGGTTCCGAGAAATCAAGTATGTCACAACTCTCCTCTGTAACAACTCTCCTCGGTCTACCCTACCTTTACATTTGTACCCATCCATCTTGTAGTTCAACATTCTTTTCGTCACATGAATTTCATCCCTCCTCATTACATGCCCATACCACCTTAATCTTCTACCTCTTAATTTCTCAGTGACGGCTGCAACTTACAAACATCCCCTTATGTACCCTTTTCTTACCTTATCCATTTTTATAACACCACACATACATCTCACGTCACGTTTCTATATTTTTATAAACGAAACATTCATGAAAATGGCAGTAATGTTTCTTTTACTCGTGAAAGCAAAAGTCCACTTTGAGATGGCGAGCATTTTGATTCCGTGACTGTACATATATATGTAGAGAGGTCTAAATGATTTCTTCACATTTATAAATTAGTATGAATATCGTCCACAGAAGACATCTTAATCTACAAATATCTGTTTTCAATAACAATATCACGACCCTTAAATCGTTATAAGAATAATAAACAAAAGGGAATAATGAGCCGCGATTAAAAAATGACTAGTCAGTCACAAAGGCAACCCCAGAGTCAGATATACAAAGGGTAATCTCGGCAAAGTGGCCCTAAATTAAAATAAAAGCACCTCCCTACGCCGCGGGATGCCCTATGCATTCAACCAATCAGATCGCAGCAAAACAATTACGTCAAATCTATGACAGTTGAATGACACAGATTCAAAGATGGCAGTTGTCTGCGATCGCACCGCACTATTGTCTGCTTCAGAGGTGGCCAACAAATCATCTGTTATACTTATAATAAAATTATAGAGGTTGAATTTCTGTACAATTAAAAAAAATGGTAAAAATCGTGTCATGTGGGGGATGTAAGAAGTGAAATAGAACTAATTTAGATTTTTTAGAATTTTTTGTTTCTTTGTTTGTCTGTTTGTCTGTCTGTTTGTACCGGCTAATCTCAGAAACGACTGGGCCGATTTACATGAAATTTTGTATGGTGATAGCTTATATCCCTGGTCAACATATAGGATACTTTTGATCCAGAAAAATTAAATAGTTCCCGTGGGATAGTTAAAAAGCTTTAATTACTTAAACAGCTTATAACAGACTTAAAATAATTTCTCTGCAACGTAACATAATAGAAGCGGATAATTTGACAGGGTGTGGTGTCAGTGAGAGAGTTTTATCTTATATATATAATATATAAAGCAGATAAGTTTGTTTCTTTGTTTGTTTGCTTGAACGCGCTAATCTCAGGAACGCCTGGTCTGATTTAAAAAAAAAATTCAGTGTTAGGTAGCCCATTTATTGATGAAGATTACAGGCTATAAACCATCACGCTAAGAGCAATAGGAGCGGAGCACCAATGAAGAATGTTTCAAAATCGCGGGTGTTTTTTAACTTCCTTTCCACGCGTACGAAGTCACGGGCAGAAGCTAATCTTATATATAAAAACGAAACGCAAAATGTGTTGGTAAGCGCATAACTTGAGAACGACTTTACCGATTTTGATGAAATATTGTGTGTGTGTTTGAGTGGGTCCCGGGATGGTTTAAATCCACAATTGGAACCGGTAGATGGCGCTGAGATCGGGTTCTAGAATCCTCCTAATCACCGGGAGCGATTTTGGTGATTTTGTTTTTGTGTGTTTGAGTGGGTTTCTGGATGATTTAGATTCGCAATTAGAACCGGTAGGTGGCGCTGAGATCGGGTTCTAGAATCCTCCTAATCACCTGGACCGATTATGGTGATTTTGTTTTTGTGTCATGAAACAAAGTCTTAATAGTCTAAATAAGTCTCTAGTATAATATACGTACATATATAATGTAAAAAAAGATACAAACTGGTTTAAATTAAATACAATAGTTTATATTAACTAATATAGATATGACATCTATATACGAGTATATAAAAAATGTATGTACGCGCAAAACTTGAGAACGAATTAGCCGATTTTGATGAAATTTGTTTTGTGTGTTTAATGGGTCCCCGGATGGTTTAGATTCACAATTAGAAACGGTAGGTGGCGCTGAGATCGGGTTCTAGAATCCTCCTAATTATCTGGACCGATTTTGATGATTTTGTTTTTGTGTGTTTGAGTGGGTTCCCGGATCATTTAGATTCGCAATAAGAACCGGTAGGTGGCGCTGAAATCGGATTCTAGAATCCTAATCACCTGGACCGATTTTGATGATTTTATTTTTGTGTCCTGAAACAAAGTCTTAGGAAATATGGCGATACGAAGTTCGCCGGGTCAGCTAGTTTGTAATATAATAAAATGTATCTATACTAAATATTTATCATATAATATTATTCTGTTCGTGTATATGTCATTGATCTCCTCTTAAGCGGTTGAAATAATTTTGATGAAATTTTTTGTGTATAGTCAAGCGGGTACTAAGATAATTATTATTCTTCTAGCGCATGATAACGTCTGCTGGTCCCGCTAGTAATTATTATAAATGTTAAAGTTTAGGTGGATGTTTGTTGCTTAATCACGCCAGGACATCCAAACGAAACTGGATAAAGGCACAGAGATAGCTTATTGTAGTCTGGAATAGTATATGACTACTTTTTATTTCAGAAAATGTACGATCCCATAGGATAATATTAACGCGAACGAAACAGCGGGCACAAGCTAATCATTAATATATATAAGCATAACAAACTATTCAAAAGCGTCAAAAATATTTGTTATTATAATAAATTAATAGTTTAATTGTAATCCTAAATCATCGTTTGTATGAAATATCTAACTTGGCAAATGTTTGCTGTAAAGGTTACGAGAACAGCCGTGCAGCGAGTTTCTGCTGGTTGAACACAAATATTTCTACCAGCGGCATGTCGTTTAAGTATATCCGATTTTACAGCCTTTAATGTTATTAATCTGTGTTAGAAACAGAATACAGGAAAGTTTTCCAAAAATAATTTAATAATGTACCTACATCAGAAAAAGTCTTGATAATATAATCAACAGATAAACATAAAGTATCGTTAGTTAATTATTATCTTTATTATTATACAAAACAAATAAAATTGCTTTTATTGTATTAGATTATGTACAAATTTCTTCATTGTACTAGCGTATAATTTATGTATGTAAATTAACTTCAATTGATCACAATGTAAAAAAATAATATTATTATCTTTTAAATGATATATTAATACACAAATTATAAACATGCTATTTGCCAAACTGAAATAGTTAATTTTACACGGCGGCCAAAGCTATTTTACTTTTATTTAGTTTTCATTGAGCTCGAAATAAATAAGTTTATCTTTAACTTTCCATGGTTTTTTTATTACTTAAGAGTTAATGTACCAATAAAGAATAATATATTTACTAATAAAGTAATGTAATTTATTCTGAAAATCAAATAGCATAGTATTTTACCTAACTCCAATAGAATAGCCATTTGGTAACTAGCCGTAACACGCGGTATGGTGTGAATGATAATGAACGTATTAAATAAAGTAATGAAATTCTAAAATATTTATTTTATTACTAAGATTATTTATTTTATTACTATGAATCAGAGACAGTTTGAAAAAATTAAACCAAGGGTCCAATTCTGCTATTTCAATATCTTACTGTTGCGAAGATATTCAAATTACGATTCCATTGCGATAGTGTCAAAAATTCTATTAAATCTACAATATCTTCTCGATCGTCGTAGCAGAATAATAGAAAAAAAAGGATCAGCCGGCGTTAGCCGAAATGAATATTGAAAACTAAAACTATCAAAAAAAGCCAGTTTTCGCTATAAATAGTTATGTACGCTATAGGCATAGAGTGGCGTGCTCTGGGCACGTCAATAGTAATAACAGAATATCAAAATCAGGCAAACCTAACATTGAGACGATAGTGTTGAGCGATTTTGACGAGACAGTAATAGCAGAATTTTGCCCCAGTTGGTCACACCTGAATTGATGCTATTTGCTGTTATTATTACCGGCCGCTACCCTCATGAGTTCTATTATGATAATATTTTTATCGTTCCTATTGTTAAAATTTGTCATCGATTCATATATAGAAAATAATTTAAGTTTCTTTTGCAAAATAAATAGAATATGATGAATTCTTAAATTTTATTTCGGTCGTTAAGATTCTGATAAATCTGATACATACCTATTCATGTATCTATTACGATGATACTTAAAGTACCTATAAAACCCCTAGAAATGGATCAAGCCCTGTGCAGTTGTAATTTACCATTTTAAAAGTGATTTTTATTTGCGTTTTAGTGATACTAATTTAATAGTTTTTTTGTCATAAAAACAAAAAAAGACAAGGATGCAAATTAACTACATACATATATGTAATAAATCAAATTCTGTACTAAAATATAAACAAAAATTAAATAATCGAATCTATAGTAGATTATGTAGCAGATAGCAGGGAGCGTGCCAAGAAGGCCCACCCCCCTAAATCAAATTAGTATTAAAGTAGGAAAGCTAGTCCTGATCGCTGCACTGTCAGGAAAAAACATGCTCAAAAGGTTTGTTTTGTTTTATTGGAATGCTAATAAGTTATTTATTGTATATTCCAATTAATTGCTCAACAAACAAGCATACCACCTAATCCGAGAACTTAAATATGTCTAATGTTATATAGTTCAACTTATCTTAAAAAAACATTTATTAATTTAGTACTTACATAATATTCATTGTTAGCTATTAATTGTATTATTCTAAAGAAATTACGAAACAATTCCTTAAAATTTATAAGTCAATATGCTTAAATGATAAACGACTGAATGAAGAGGTATCAGGCTAAAAAGTACCCATCGACATCATTAACAGATAATCTATCAACACTTTGAATGGACTTATAAAGCCCCTAAGTATGGGGCGTTTTCGCTCCCCGCCGCGTCACCAGTTTACAACCCTGCGCGTGCGTCACTCGATCATAAACCACCTCTGATGTAAACAGTGACGTTCTATTTACAAAAAATCCTTTAACATATAATTTATTGAACTCTATATACATTTTTGTACAGGTTTATTGTTATTATTGTTCAGTGAGTGATTTAAGGTGATTTGTTTTTTTTCGTGAGTATTCCTTTGGCTATATTTTTTCAAAATATATTTAATTATTTATATATTTTTCTTATTAAATATTTCAACAGTTTTAAAAGCGAATTTAACTATTTTTTATAAGTCTGGTCTTTTGAGCAGTTGTCCATAGCCGTGATTATCACTTGAAGATTGGTTCAAGGGCAACAATAAAAAATGAAGATTCAACTTGTATTGCGTTCTTAATTTTGATTTTAAATAAACGTAACGCGTAATTTATATTTGTTATATATTAATTTAAATTTTAATTATTAGTTAAATAGTTAACTTGTAAATAAGTCCTTATCATCGTTTGGACATACATCTACTCAATCTATAACTTCTTATTTAAAGGAAAACAACTAAACGATTATAAGGATTTAATTTTATTATTAGAAGGTTTCGGAAATCAAATAATTATTTAACTAATACACATGTCAATCAGAATTAACAGAAAAATGTTATTTCTGTCATATTTATTAGTATTTAATTTGCATACTATTACTGCATAAACTTAACACAAAAGCTAATTTATTGTTTTGTAATCTGAAATGCGAATGAATTTTTCACTTGTTTAATAATAAACAGCTTGTTTGCGAATTTCGATTTCTTATTAATTATAGTGAACTCATAGACGGCCAAAGCCAGTTTGCTATATAGTAGGTTAAACTTAGTTCTCCTAGTTTAGAGGAATACAAAGATCCTAGTACTACTTCTTGGAACGATATCGTTGTTTACTCTGGGTATCTAGTTTAACAGGAGTTGTTATGACGCTTTATTTTTTGTAATATACAACGATACTAGAGATAAAAGAAGCCTAACTTGCTTAGCATAGTAATATACATAGGTGCATGCACATGATAAGGTATCTGCCGTATTAAACATCAAATTCGCGTAAGGAGGTATTTATATGTCAGTATTATAGCGGTATACCCTGATGATGACTCTTTCGACAGGCCGCTCGGCCGCAAAAATGAGTAATTTTCTTACGGATATAAATTTAAATATTGTGTTCTTATATAAGTATGTATGTAATACGTAGTGATTCAAGTGTATATTATTATATAAAATATTATGCAAATCCGTGAAAAATACATATTGGTATAACTACTACGAGGCTTAGGGCTAGTGTCATCTACCCTATATCGATGAAGAAAAGGAAATTAAACTACACATAAATAGATACAAACTATTTGGTAGTATCAAGTTCCAAAAATAGTGAACAGCCATCGTGGTAGATCCTCATCTGTTCAGATGTCTAATACAGACACATACGAGTATGCGGGCGTACAAAAGGCTAAATAAAATTCTCTTTTGTTTAAGCACGTGACTTTTTTTATACTTTTGTTTCCCTGGTAACAACCACGCTAGGGTAATTCCTAATAGAACTATATAAAATAAATACCTAATTGTCTAAAAGTATTTTGTACTTATTACTAAAAATAGTAATGTATAGGTGTGTTAATATTATATCTCTAAATGTGACAATAATTTTATTAGGTCGCTTGTACGAAGTAACAATTAAACTTTTAATTTTATTTTTATCGGTCCCGGAACGGAAAAAGAATACTAATTCCTGTAACCGCATGGCCCGTCGTAAGAGGTGACAAAACAACTCATAGGCAGGTGGTAGGGTATTTGCTCGACTGGATAGCTACCAGCGCTGGTCTAGAGTTGTGTTCCAGTTTCCCCTTCGAGGCGGAAATAGGCGACGCTAACCATTTTCCATTACAGTTGGGCCGTCAGCCTGTCTGCTGTGCTTCAAAAATAAAAACAAACTAATTTTGATGAAATTTGGTCTATTCTAAACTTTAATAACGGGAATGAATATAAGCTACTTTTTAAAATGTGGTTCATGGTTTCAAAGATTGACCAATATTAAATTTACAAGAATAAAACTGAAATAAACCTAGTATATTAATTATTATAGATTTATCACATTAGTTATAATGTTGTTTATTTTCTTTAACATTTTCTCTTTTTTTTAAAATAATATAATAAATACTTAATGTGTTATTTACTTGCTATTTGATAATTATATTTTAACCTATTTAAATATAGTTCAATTACAGACTATGTATTAGGTATACCAGAAGAAAGCGTACCCAGAAGACTGATGCAATTAATATCAATGTTTATAAATAAAATCATATGTATTTTTTTTACATAAATGGCATATTGACTGATATTTAAATTTCTCGTATAATTTTGATTTAATTTATAAATTTAGTTAGTAAATATCTCTGAAAACATAAATTTATATGTTACGTTTATAGATAAATAGAATTTAGTTAGTAAATATGTGATTATGTATCGTGATAAAAACGCAATTAAAAAATCTATAAATGTTTCCTATTAATACAATCTATAAAAATGATTTTCCATCTCGTAAACGTGTTCTTAATCAATTCCCACAAACCTGTCAAAATATTAAGTTTTGATGAATAATGTTTTTTCGTTGCGGTTATTGCAAGTTAATTTTAAGGGTCTGTTAACATTGAACCACCTCAACCGCAACATTAACAATGATTATCTTTATTACAATGATTCAAACTAATAAAATACTAATATTTGTAAAATATATAATATTTGTAAAATTAATCATGTGTATTTATTTGAATTTATTTAGTGATTTAATGCAATATTTGTGTATTCATTTTTTTCAATTTAAATAAAGTTACAAGATTATACATACAATTACATTGCTAAACTGTAGCGCAGTTTGTCGGCAGCGTTCTCGTGGACCGCATTAAATTATACCTTATAACTTCTATTTCGTATAGTGAACACTTGTTGTTGTTGTGTACACTTTGTTTTTTAATGTAAATTATAATATAAATTAATTGAAATGATTGGATTAAGCAATTTTATTATCATCGTTATCTAAAGTACATATACACTAAATCTCTTGTAAAATCGTTTAAAACGTTTCCATTGATTCCTTAATGATAGTACCATATCCCATCGTGTACATGTACCATGACTATTCAATACATATGTGTATATATATATATATATATATATATATATATATAAAACATATATACATATATAGATAACGGCCTTAAGATTAATCGATTATTATAAAAATATGTTTATGCCTGCTATACCCACATACATATATATTTACTAACCTACGATTTTGATGACGAAGATTAACATAAAATAACTTTTTCTCTTAATCAATCAATTAATAATTGGTATAGTTCCTTCATTATAATATGTGTATTTAGATGGCAAAAGTATTTCCTCCAGATTTATCAGTCTTTTGGCAACTGGCAACACTTTTATCATTTGTGTTTTTTCTTTGTAATCCTTCACCGCAATTAATTTCTTTTAATTAACTGACCGAAAATCTTTCTATTTTTTATCAATATAATCTACCAATAAAGATACAACACATTGATTTATAGTCCGTAATAGTCTGGGTTAGTGACTAAGTTTCTCCAGTGCTATGTGTTCAAGGGGAACGAAAACATCATCAGGAAACTTAGCACCGTAAAATCTGGCAACTTAACCAATGGTTATCAATTTTGCTATTATAGGTTTTCATTTGCAAGATTACTATTACTATACTACTACCTCTCACAAAATGTCTTATTTGAGCATATGACTCTGTGACGTTGTATGCTAAAAAAGTAATTTTGTTACAGTAATTGTAATCTTGCAAACGAAAACCTATAATGGCAAAATTGTCAACCGTTGGTTAAGTTGCCAGATTTCACGGCACTTAAAGTTTGCTATTATTAGCATAGCTTCTTATATTCTTGCAAACCATCGATAGAGGTTCAAATGGAAAACCAATGAATGCAGCAGTGTTAGTGTTTCTAGGATACCTACGGCCTTTAAAAATTGTAGTTCAATTTCATTTTAATGAATAATATGCAGTTGTGTTGTAGTCACCGTATAACGACACCTTAAGCAGTTAATTTTAACGACTTGTTATATGCATATAAGTTATCGAAGCATTTAATTAGAATAAAGGCACTAAAAGCAAAAAAGTCACTAAGCACCTTAGTGAATAGAAATTGTAAGTAAAATTGTGCTTCTTAAAATCTTAAATACATGTAAGGAATTTTTCGTGTATTTCTATTACTGCTCAAATCATTTTCTAAAATTATTTACGATATTAATGGTTCTATATCTATCAGGATCTTCTTGATTATTCGAGATATAAGCAGGTCACATTAAGCTCTGGTCTTTAAAGTAGGTCGTTATCGTCGTCAGCCAATCGCACAGTCTACTGTTTTACCTAGACCTCACCAATCAATTCACGTCCACAACAACTCAACTTCACATTTACACATAAACATGGATCGGTAAATACAGTTATCTTCTCTATATATTTACATATATTGGACAGACCTATAATGTTGAAAATCAACATAATTCACTACTCGTATGTTTATTATCACAACATCTGCCTTTTGCAGTCACAAAAAATATTCATAACTACAAAATGAGACATATATTTTAGCATGATATGAGGGATGTCAATTTTCTGTTTTATATAGGTCCAAAGTGGACTGCTGGTGAATCACATTACTCTTAATTTATTATAATATATACGACCACCATGTTATTAATGCCATTAGTAGAAAATTCATTTTACTTGCATGGAGTTTCTGTGAATTTTTAACCTGTAGGGCAAATGAATGTAGTTATAATAAAATTAGAAATCTGGCATAAATCAAATTACTTTCTTGCCTCAGTCTTTTAGAAATAATTAGAATAAAAGAAACAGTGTTCAATAGTATGTATATATATATATATATATATGTTTAACCATGGTCTTTTAATACGAAAAATAATAATATAACGTCTAAAAGCTATGAGTGCTTAGCATAGTATTCACTTTGTCACAATGTTTGAACATGTTCAAAGAGGTTATCTGAGACTTGACATAATCTTGACTTAACAGTTAGTGTCTATATAACAAATGGATACATAGGTTATTTGTATATATAATTGTATAGGTATATCAAGCAAGTCGTATCGCAAAATATATAATTTGTAAATATTGACTCCCTTCAAATTGCTCCATGCCGCAAATCATTCACCTATTAAATACCTATACATAAGCAAAAATGTTCAGGCGTGTTTTTTTGGTGTCTCAATTGAAAAAGCAAGAAGCTACCGACTTTGCGATGTTATTATGAGGTTCCCTTTGTTGAGGACTCGCACCGGGCTTTGGGCCTTTCTCATCCGCTCTATTGTCCCATTATCCAGATAATCCTCCCCTAATTACCTGTTTTGGGAAGCTGAAATTACTCTCATAAAAAAAATGCAGCTCCAAACATCTAAGTCGCCGACTTAGTTTTTGGCTACCGTAGGATTTTGTGTGTATTTCTGTACTGTAGGACTTTGTATATCGTTTTGTTTACTCAAAACCACTTGATAATGGCTTACCATTGTATGGAAATTTATTTTTAATAATGATGTCTCTAGTTTAGTTCTTTTGTGCAAGAATTTTAACATTGTGATTATTTTTAATAATAAATTGTTAAGTTACAATGTCTATACAGATTTTAAACATATTCGAAATGCAGGAATATACATTCATAGTTAGCTTCTAATGTTTACAACTAAAATTATTGGTGACATAATTCTGTGATAGTATAAATAAATTTTAGTTGAAAAATAATTTTCAATCAAACCGTGATACGCAATTGAAATCACATTAAAATCATATTTAAATTAATAAATAATAACAAAAAATGCCTGGGACATGATATACATAGACAGACCCTAAGACGAATGCAAGTGCTAATTTTATGCTGTTTTCCTTTTTATCAATATTCCTACAAACTCTAAAAGACAAGAAATATCAATATAAATAAAACTACAAAAACATTTTTTTGTTGAACTACATAGTAAATTTACACGTAAATCGACCTTAAATTTCATTATTTGCATTTAATTAAAAATCGTTACATATAGAACAATGAGAATAATTGAACAAATATGAGTGCCACTCAGCTTTGTGGCGGAAAGATGTCAGAGGCTATTATTCTAAATTGCTTACTCGCATTTGTTACCGATTATTTCTTTATAGAATTTCTTTATATTGAAGAGCACTTGAAAACCACGAACAACTTGCTCTGTGAAATTTCACACGGCCCTAGAAAATTCAAGGCGTCTTTTAACAATGCGGACCAGGCTTAGTTACTTTTAAGTGTAATTTTGTTTTTGTAGATCTGTGATTTTTGCTAAAATCTTTTTTAACTAATAATATCTACGAAGGATAATATAATACAGATAAAATCACAAATGAAGACATCCGTAAGAGAACCAAGGTAATCGACACTGCTCGCAAGATTAACAAGTTGAAGTGGCAGTGGGCCGGTAACGTCTGTCGCAGGACCGATGGCTGGTGGAGCAAATGAGTACTGGAGTGGTGACCACTTTTCGGCAAACGTACCCCTAGGTGTAGGACGCCCTCAAGCCCGATGGGCTGACGACTTGCATGGTCGCCGACAGGGGCTGGATGAGGAAGACGAAAACCGGGATATTTGGCGCAAACTTGCGGAGGCCTACGTTCAGCAGTATACAGAGACTGGGCGAAGAAGAAAAAAAATGTATCAATAATGTTTTATTTGTGTTCTTTGGAACCAAATAAGTGTCCTGTATTCATGCAATTAGAAAAAAATGTTCCCATTTATAGGGTTTGAGATGAAAGTGTTCCAGATGAATTATTAATTATTTTGTGTATCGCGTAAAAGGCTGATATTACGGAGAAACGGCTGCGTAGGTGCAAATAAAGTTTTAATTTGTCAATCTAGGCCCAGTTCTTTTGTACAGTAGTGAAATATTTTCCGTACTTAATCGACGCAAACAAGAGTTACAGAGTAACAAGAAGATGCTTCGGTGCATGTGTATTGCCCCTCGGAAGGACTGCTTTAGAAACCCTAGCATTCGCGGAAGCCTTCATATGATACAGCAGACAGATTAAGAGTCGATTACTCTGGTACTGTCTCGTTTTATGGAAACAAGCCAAGTACGTGGAGAGAAACTGTCTAGTTATATCGGCTCGGACAATGGGCCCAAAGAACACTGACTTAACGTCATGGTCTCAGTACAAAAGGAGAAGAAAAAGTAGAAACGCGGGCCCCGGATTCCGAATGTAACCATTGTTTATCACTTAAAATGATTTATGAATTAAAATTTAACTTCTTGGGCTTATATAGATAGTAATGCGGCTATTTTTCATCAACTCTAATATTTGTTCATTATAGAAAAAGATAATCCACTTTAGAGACGTTAGACAGGCAGACGGCTCACTTGATGAGAAGGGATTACCATCGCCTATGGACATTTGTAATACCAATGTGTTGCCGCTCTCGAAATGGCTACTGATGTCGGAGCACAACTCTATGTTGTTATGGCGGCATGCTCTAGACCAGGGGTGATAGCCATCCAGTCGGGCAAATGCCCTACCACCTGGCTGTGGGTTGTTTTGTCGCCTCTTACGACACGCCGCCGGCCGGCCGCAGGAGATCGTATTCTTTTTCCGTTATTGCATGGAGTTTTTATTTTATTTTAATTTTGTGATATTACCTATTTGTTACAGGTATATCACAAGTTACCAAGTAAGATGGAAATGGCATCAATGTCGACTTCTTCGAGTAAGTACTTGTATGTTATCTATTCATACAATTTATGTCACTAACTCCATTATTCTTTTTGGTGGGAATAACATTATATACGTTTGTTTCTACCGTCGATGTGGAATAATTTTCAAGCAAAGCTTGTCCAAAGGCCAAATATCAGTACTAATTTAATAAATGCGAAAGTAATTCTGTTTCTTACATTTTCACTGATCTTGATTCTTGATGGTCCTGAGCCGTGTCGGACTTTATTTCACACAAACTTTTATACAGCCAGACACACATTCGAAAAACTGACATTTGTAATTAGGAATCGTATAAAAAACAGTTTTCACTTACATTTATTACATTGGGATGGATCGATTTTTAAATTGTCTTATGGCCGGTTCCTATATCTTACCGACCGTTCATTTACCTTACTATTAGTTAAAATTTAATATACCTAAACTCCGTATATGTCCAAATTCAACCGATGATAGGGAAATTGAATGAATATTAAGTAAGGCATACTAGGAACCTAATAGTAGTAGTAGACCAAATAAGAGTTGTTTTCATAAGTGCAGGAATGGAGAAAATGTTTGTGAAACGGATGAAACCATGATTTGTGAATGAATGACGAAAAGGCATTGTACTGCCGATCCCAAATAATTGGGAGATAGAGAATAAGAGATTGATTTTTGAATGGTAATTACGATTAAAAATGTAGGCTAAACGTAACTACGGTTAGCTACTATTAATATAAGGTTATCATTCACCTAATTTATGGTTATTAATTACCTTCACGAGATGACGTGTCCCGGTTAATTTGGCATTATATTTCCCACGAGGTGCATGCGCATCTGTCCGCGCTCTCATGCGCCCCCACAGTCGCCTAATTGGGATGCATGAGAATGGTACTTTTAAAACGCTTTATTTTATATTAAATTGGCGTTCGTTACCTGTTTTGGTGATATAACTTAGATGGGGAGTTGTCTGTACATCAATATGGTTAATAAATTAGCTGTATATACATTCAGCATTGTTGTTTATACTGGTATTTTGGGGAAATAATTTTTATATCTTAGTAAATGCCTGAGGGACTCGTAATGTCTCTAAGAAAAAGTTTCTTATAGACTCTGCACCTTTATTTGTACTAGTGGCAGCCTAGTGGTCGAAATTCGACCATAATTAATTTAAATTATAAATTTGAAAATTATTAAGGTTCTGTTGTCAAATACTATATATTATATATACTTCTATAATCACAGATTTCGCCAAGCTACACTGTTAATTTGTCTTTAACAATAAACAAAAGAGTATGTATACGTGTGTGTATCAAATATGTGTATAATCTTTTTTTTATTGATTTAATGCATAATTTAAAAAATAATTGTGCGTTCGTTATATAAACTATAAGTGTACGAAATTTCATACTCCTCCGTCCACCTAATTTTTGTAAAAAGGGATACAACGTTTTTGCTTCAAGTATTAATTAATATAAAGATGATATAAAAATTTATAAAATAATAAAATTAAATTAGTGAATAATACCTCTCGCAATATTATTTCAAACAGACGGTCTTGTAGTATGGCTGGCTGGATTATTGAAAGAAGAGCATCTGGGCTTCGTGGCAAGAGCAAATCAGTCCAAGTCCATTCATATCACATACCCTTATTGTTACCAAATAACCTATATGTACATGTAGGTGTTAGTATATAAATCATTATAAATTATATTTAAATATTAACTACATAGCTTCAAATAACTTGTGGTTAATTCGCTTCCCTCTGAACAGAAAAATAATAATCATTATCTAAATTGGTGTGGGAATATCGTTAAAATTAAAAATGAAAACAAGGTATAAAACGCATCCCGTATTTTCATATCAATGAATCAATAATTACCCGTTGCGACCTATACCAGGTCGCCGACTAGGTCAGTTGTCACGCGATGATGGGTTAATATTTATACCATTGTTTAACTGGTATCAGGGGATTGTTCTGCTTATAATATCGACTTAAATACGTCCCATTACTATACTCTGGCCTCCAAAATTTAAAGAACTGGCGGTAAATTCATCACACTTATCCAATATAGATGAATGAATTAAAATGCTTTTTTGTTCGCTACAAACTTAAATATGAACAAATAACATCTAAGGCTATATAGAACAATGGGCAATCTTATGACCTATGTGGCCTTTTCGTATATCTTAGTAACTGTTCATTTGTCTTACGAACTGTTAAAAATTAATATAAGCTCCATACAAATGATGTCAAATTTCTACCGATGATAAAGGCAAGTGAATGAATAAATAGTAAGAGATAGGAACCAGCCAACGAGATGTGTACAGGGATATTTTAATAATGAAGACAATGAGAATAAAACCTTGGTGATATATAGAGATACATCAATATTAAAATATACCTACTATTCTATGCATATAAACAAATTGCATAGACCAACACATTATTATAAGAAATTCACACATGGAACTTATTTCGAATAAAAACTGAACAATTAAAAAACTACATACAATTGAATACAGTGTAAGAAAACTTAACTTATTTGTATTATATTCTACCCATAGTCCCTCAAGACTATAAGTAGAATACTGAGCCCAGATCACGGTCTTCTATGGGTAAGGTGCCCAGAAGGCTGGCTACGTTTCCTCGCTAGATTTGTAAGTTTGCCTTCAACGCAGAATGTCTATCCTAGTATTTCATAATCATACAGAACGTCTTCGCTATAATATGCCATGCCACACAAACACGTTATCTAAATATCTTGCAGCCAGAAAAAGCAATAAAGAAAGGCCGTGTGACTTTACAAAGATCTTTAAGTACAGAAATCGCTGCTATGAATAGCCTCTTCTTTGTCTAAATGCCTTTTCATAACATATATTCGACACCGCATTTCCTGCTTTACAAGTGACGTTATTCAACGCCAGTCAAACAGGGTTTAAAGGAATAAATGCTTTATTATCATGTAATGTTAAACGTGGGACCGACAAGTTGATTTTGAAGGCAAAAACACATATGCCAATACTAACAATCATCTTTACTTACGTTATCTTTACGTTTTTAACCGACTTCAAAAAAAGGACGAGGTTCTCAATTCGTCGGGATCTTTTTTTTGGTTTTTTTTTAATGTATGTTCACCGATTACTCCGAGATTTATGATCCGATTTACGTGATTCTTTTTTTTGTTCGACGCGGAATAGCTTCCAATTGGTTCCCTAAAAATTTGTCATAGTTTGGCAAGTTATTTTATACTTTTTAGTTTTTGAAGTCGGTTTTTTTAAACGAAGTTTTTTATTTTATTAATTTTATGTGTACGTACTTGAAACGATTTTGTTTTGCACTAGAGATTTTTCCAGACCATTTTGTTCGTTACTCAAATTGAAATTCAAAAGTTTTTATTCAAAATAAGTTCCACTGAAGAACACTTTTTGAAGGTCATACATATAAGTTAAATTTAATTTTACTTCCTAGTCTATGTATACCGCTTCGCAAAGCGATAAAAAAACTCCCCAGCAACACGTCTAGCTAAAAATTGTTTTTCTTTATATGTCTCTTATTCTAAAGTTCTTTTTTTTATAAGTTTTATACAGAAGTATGTTACAGAATGAATTTTGAAGAATTAATTGAGTTGTAGCAAACAGTGCATATTCAATAAGACAGACACAATAAAAGTAGAGTAAAATATTACTATAGTTATAATAAAGACATGACGTACTATATTCTTTTATTTGTTCTGCTGCAACATATATTACTGTTTCAGACCGTATTACTGCCTGGGAATATTATGGGATTAAATTTATTTTCTTATATTTGAGTCTCAATACGAAACAAAATAGTAAGTTTCGGTAAAGAACAATATTTACTGACGTTTGAAAGAATTAGATGGTATTGAAGTTAAGGTCAAGCATGTTAAAAATGTAACTTTATTAAAGGCAATAAAAGAAGAACTTTTTGTGTATTTGGGGTGGGGTTGTAGAGGGTAATAGACTACCAGACGCCTCCCCGAGGCGGAGCCCTGGTATTCCCTTGTCCCTGCCCAACGCGTTAACCATTTCGTGGTCATTATAATTGGTGTTGTTAAATATGATTTATTATAAAAACGCATTTGTGAGAGTGAGTTCAATATAAACGTGGTGCGACCTTTTAATTTTAAAATCCTGAAACAGTTTTAAGGGCATCACACACGGCGAAGATGCTATAATATTTCATCTTAAGATAGAATATCGCTCACTATACAATTTGTATGAACTATCACACACGGTTAAGATGATATATATTTTCATATTAAGTATCTTAACGACTCATCGACTCTTCAGGTTATCAGAGGGCTGGTGCCTACCTCGGCCAACGGATCAGTATGGCGATCCAGCGAGGAAACGTAGCCAGCCTTCTGGGCACCTTACCCATAGAAGACGGTGATCTGGGCTCAGTATTCTACTTATAGTCTTAAGGGACTATGGGTAGAATACAATACAAATAAGTTAAGTTTTCTTACATTGTATTCAATAGTATGTAATTTATATTAAGCGACGTTGTAGTATCTTAAGATGCCGAGATATGCGAAATATGTCTTAATATTTTGCTTGCTATATGCTAACATCAATAGTTAATACTCGGAATAGTATGGCGATCCAACAACATGACGTAACCAGCTTTCTGATATTTTGAAGGAATTATAGGTAGAAAATAACATTGCTAATTAATTAGGTTTAGTTTTCTTTATTGTGTTGGTTCATAATTATTTATGCATATGAATAATAATAAAAAATGTTTTTTGTGCATGATTATATCGGCCTATAAATATTTCTACGGTTGAACTCAGCGTTACCCGTTATGTAGGACGATAAGTGTAATTATATTGTCTAGGGTTGCTCATATCAGTTATATTGGTGTGCATCTGTAATAGATATTCAATGGATTGTAACAATATGTACAGTCGTGGTAAAAGGTTCGCCGTTTTTCAAATTGATTCATTTTACGTTTCGCGAGTACATGTTCCCTTTTCTAACTAAGTCACAGAAGAGTCTGTTCCACAGGAAGTTAGTTTAACTATTTGACAATAATGTTGAAAATTGCTTATATCACAGTTGTTTGATTTTCTACCTTGTCTAAGAAGATTTATTAGGGATGCAAAATTTTTAATTTGGCTTTAGTATTTATGATAAGCGTAGTGATTATATCCTCTTGGTTTCTGATGATTAAAACTATTATTAATCAAAGTGTGTGTCATTGTCAACATTACATCTTTAATTTTTGTTTCTATATTTTATAAACGTAACATTTACTAAAAAGTTTGCAGGGCTGTTTCTTGTACTCGTGCAAGCAAAAGTGGACTTTAAGGTGACAAACTTTTTCTTACCGCGACTGTTCCTTAGATCAGAAAAAATCCTAAATGTTTGCATGCCTACTGATTGAAAAATTAATCCTGCGTCATTTAAAAAAGATTCGTTACCTCAAAATTCTTAATTAAAATTTATTTTTTACAATATAAAGTGTATTCTTTTTTCACCAGGTCGCATCCTTTACGACGTTCCATGTGCTGTCTGCCGCGACCATTCATCAGGAAAGCATTACGGGGTGTTTGCTTGTGATGGATGCGCAGGATTTTTCAAGCGTTCCGTGAGAAGAGACCGTCGTTACACCTGTAAGGCTAGAAGCCCCGGCGTATGCCTCGTCGACAAAGCGCACAGAAATCAGTGCAGGGCTTGTAGACTGGCGAAGTGCTTGGACGTTGGCATGAATAAGGATGGTTAGTTCCCATTTAATAATTTTAATAGAATGTACTAGACAAATACCTACCGTTAAAAAAAAGCAGTGAAATTGAAATTGAAATTAAAAATTATAAATAATGATATTTCTTATTTTCTTTCAAAGTCGTTAAAATTGCTCACAAAATGAACTTAAGTGAAAATTAGATATGCTTAAGAACCTTTTAAAAAGCTTTTATCCATGCCGGAATAGAGAAAAATACAATTTCCTGCGGCCGGGCGGCCTGTCGTAAGAGGCGACAAAACAACCCACAGCCAGGTGGTAGGGCATTTTCCCGAGTGGATGGCTACCACCCCTGGTCTAAAGTATGTCACCATAACAACCTTGAGTTGTGTTCTGGTTTTAATAACCAGGTTCTAGTCTCCCTTAAGAGAGCAGCAGCATATTTGTAGCACCTTTGGTGTTGCAAATTTCCATAGGCGATGGTAACCACTTTTCATCAAGTGGGCCGACTGCCTCTCTGCTGAACTCCTGCAATTAAGAAAAGATATATTTTTGATTAAGTACGTTTTAGGATTTTTTTGGTGATTGATAATCTGAATCTGAATTAATAAATCCTTCACTGTTCATGGCCTCACCTGCACCTAACTGCATTTTTTCATTTTGAAGTCTGAACATATTAACGTAAATAGTTAATAAATTTCTACCTTGTTTCAGCCGTACAACACGAAAGAGGGCCTCGTAACTCAACAATAAGACGCCAAATGGCTCTGTTTCTTAAAGACTCTTCTCTTCCACCGCCAGAAATAGGATTACCTGCACCACCCTTAGATTTGGCACTAACAAAACACAATCTCATACCGCCACCACCTCTCAGTTTATTTCACAATCCTTATTCCTACAGTCGGTTGAGCTTACTGAACCCTACTATTGCTTGCCCTTTAAGAATGCCATCACCGCCTCCGGTACCGTCTTTGATACCACCAAGAGAGCCAGAAGCCATATGTGAAGCAGCAGCAAGTTTACTCTTCATGAATGTTAAATGGGCCAAAAACGTACCCGCATTTGCATCACTCTCATTAGCAGACAGATTGTTACTACTGGAGGAATCATGGAGAGATCTCTTTGTGATTGGATCAGCACAGTTTCTATACCCGATAGATTTAAAAATAGTTTGCGACGGCACAAATCCAAGGCTAGAAAGGAAAGATATTGAAGTTTATCAAGCGGCGTTGACAGAAATTGCAAAACTAAGACCTGATAGCAATGAGTATGCTTGTCTCAGAGCTATTGTGTTATTCAAAACTTCTTTTGGAGACAGTAGTAATAGTGGCAGCCCATTCCAAAATGGATCAAATACTAAAAGGCTTCAAGATCCAGCAGCAGTGGCCTCTTTGCAGGATCATACCCAAGCTATATTAAACGAGGTAAGTTAAACTATGTTATCCATTTCCAAAACTACATAAGGTATTACAAGACCAGCTACTACCTAAAACACTTTTATTGAATTTGAAAAACCATTATTACATACACAAACAAATGAACTAGGGTAAAGTAAATTTTTGATATATTTGTAATTGTTCAACACAATATGGTGCAATGCTTCGCTAGAAACCTTTTCAATCAGCACCATGTGGAAACTAATATAATATATAATTCTAGTAAAAAAATTCACTTATATATTAGGTATAGCATGGAAAAAAATACTATTCTTCCATGTAATAATATTTGTGTAACATTACCGTATAGTATAGTTATTGCACGGCAATGCAATGACCTAAGACCCAGCGCACTCTGCTTAAGTACTTTTCTGACCAAAGTATATATTGCTACAACTACCACGTCGAATGGTACAGGAATTACAAGAACACATTGTGATAACTCTATATCTCAGTACCAATTTCGAAGCATAATGTTTACAATTTCAGCATTTCGTGCACAGTGCTAATCTGATACCTTCTTATCTTGCAGTACTCATCACGTTCTTATCCTTTGGAAATATCACGTGGGAGCCAACTCTTGCAGCTATTACCTATTATCAGACGTGTCCGCAGCCTTACTATAGTAGAGTTATTCTTTCGAGCTACGATAGGAGAGATACCAATTGAGAGGATTATAAGTGATATGTACAGAACTGGAAAGGACAACGTATAATATACAGGTTGATTCCTTAATTATTAAAAATACTTTACATTTAATCGATATTTGACTACTGCACGCTTCAAATTGATGTTATTATGGCACAAAATAAATAAAGCTCTTGAATATTAAATTTAAGTTCGGTATAACTTAAATTTAATACTCAAGAGCTCTAGTGAGCATTTTATATTTTAGCAGCAGCTGCGTTTCTATATTTATATAGAATAGAAAATTAATATTAAATAGAAAAAAAATATAGTTTTTTATATTCTATATTTATTTATTCTGTAATTATGAAATGTTATATTTTTGGCGTATATATATAATATTTTGCAGTGTAATTTGATTTAAAAATAATAATTAAAATCTATGTAAAAAATAAACAATAGTTGTAAGATATTGATTACTTATATGCAATAGTTGTATATTTATGTAGAATATATCAAGTGATAGTTAAATGTGTATTTTGAGTAAGATACTACGTGAGTCTTTATACCCGAATCTAGCTTAAACAGGAACTACTAACTAGACAATAAATTTATTTTACGACCATACAGTTATGAAATGTAACTATTTGTAATTGGGACCAAAATAGGGCTTTATTTATGTAAATAAATTAATTTAAAAATATAACAGTGTTTTCTTTATTATATTTATATTCTTACGTTACATTACAACGAATAAAAGTATCTACATATAAGCTTAGGATTTAATATAAAAAAAAAACTCATGCCTAGTAGACTTTTAAAATCTACGACATTCTTTATATTAGTGATGTGGCAGAGCAACTGAAAAGTAGATTATGCTGTTATAATCACATTTGAACCAATCATCCAGTCATGTAACTTCTGCCTAGTCTCTATAAGCGGGGTAGGCCCGGGAAATTATGGCCTGCAGTTGTGATAGCGCTGTTAGAACAAGGGATGTTAGAGAATATCAGTCCTATTCATATTGAGTGAGAGTAAGTTTGAAGGCTTCTTGAAGAATCATAAACAAACCTTCAAACGTACTCTAACTCAATATGAATATGACAGTAGGTATACCTAAGAAATAGAGGAGAAAAAGTAGAAAAGTCAACTACGTCCTCCGTCACGAAAAATTAATACCCAGCAGAAATTTAACGCTAGGATTAATGAAAAATAACCAGTATTTTATATAGAAAATATTGGTTGTTGAAATTGTTCATAAAAATTAGAAATTATATGTTAAATCACGATCACATCATTCATATTTTTTGAGTTATACTTCTTTTGGCGCGTTAGGGAAAAATTATGAGAGTAAATTTTTACGATGCGCACGCACACCGTCACGAAAAACCGACACCCTGAAGTTAGCTATAGTCAACATTTTAGTTTTTCTATTGTTAGTGTCGTTTTTGAAGTTATACTTCTTTTGGCGCGTTAGGGAAAAATGATGAGAGTAAATTTTTACGATGCGCGCGCACACCGTCACCAAAAACCGACACCCTGAAGTTAGCTATAGTCCACATTTTAGTTTTTCTATTGTTAGTGTCGTTTTTTCTACAAACGTAGAATAAGGCGAAAGATAAAATTTTTGAAAAGATTTTTATCTTGTTACGCCAAAGAAGTATAACTTCTAACGCGTTTACATAAGTACACACACACTTTTTTTTCTAAAAAACTTAAAGATTTAACCATTTAACATGAAACAATTGTTTTCCCAACGTTAGTGTTTTTTTTTTTTCGTTTTCCAAAGTTTCAATTATTTTGTAGCACTGTATCACAAAATGAAAGGCTATTTGTTGCAAGGGACATTTTGTGATAGGCTTAACATGATCGCATTTTTCATTCTTATGTCTTAATATTAAGGAAATACAAAGAACTTCAATGGCCTAACAATAGGATGGCAGAGAGGGAAACATGCCACGTGCACACAAATTACGAGAAGGAACCTAACATTCATTACAAAATTTATTTATAATTTTGTATTTAATTAATGTATGTTAGATACTAACTCAGTAACATACGCGAATAATACAAGTCATTCGTAAAAAAAAGATATCGTTCAGTTTTAAAATACATTCATTGCGACAAGTTCATTTTATAGTCCCGGCTCTTCTTCCCCGTCCGAGAAATTTGCTACTAGACCTTAGATGATATACTTAGTCTCTTTTTCAAATATTAGTTTATTAAATATGATATTTTGAGGTCATTTAAAATTATAAAATATTTTAACATATTTTCCAAATATTGCTCGAAACAAATAGTTTCAACCCTCCATATGATACTATACTTAGTGATGATGTCACTGACAACAAAACCGAGTGCATTACTCGTCAATCAGCGATGTCATGTGTGCATCGTGCACCCCACATATTTCGCGAGCAAATCCCCGATTAATCTCCAAACTTTTACAAGCTTTTGTTAACTCCCTTTTCATGATTTTTTGCGTTCTGCCCGATTTATCCACAATGAAAAATCAAACTTCATTTGTAAATCAAACATATTCCTTGTGTAGAGAGTTTAGAATTGCGAAGCGAACATTATTGAATTTCATCAATAGAATTTGATTCTTTTGAACTTTATAATAGAGCTTATTTCTAATTTAGCAAAATCTGTGAATGAGAGGAGAGTATTAACTTCTAGAGTTTATAACTTTTCGGTCGCGTCAATTTGTGTATTGTCATTTTGACATAATAGCAATACCATCCCCACGGGTTTATTGGCCGAAAGCTGATGACAGTTACCACGAATTTAAACCCCCACCCGTCACAAAAAGGGGGTTTTATAAGTTTTACCCTTATTTTATACGTGTACAATTTTATACGATGAGCGAGCATAACAGCTGTCAAACGAATGGACCGATTTTAACTAAAATAAAGCGAAATTCACTACAGCACATTGTTCTCCTAATTTGGTAAATTCACTGGTTCTAACGCCACAGCACCGGTCGCTGTCACTGGGTTGTTCACTCCCATTTCTTTGAACTCCCACGCTCAACCATGCAATGGTCTTCTAATTCTAATTCAAAAGTTTTTATTCAAAATAAGTTCCACTAGAGAACACTTTCTGAAGATTATACATTTAGGTTAAAATTTAATTTTAATTTCTACTCTTACTCCACCACTTCGCAACCTGTTATTGCTGTTAAGAAGAAGAAGAGGTAAGAATCTCCTTGTTACTTATCTAGCTCAAACTCTTTTTTCTAATAGGTAGGTGTTACACAGTTACTTTCTGGAACATTTATTTCGCGTACCACAATGATCTAGATGAACTTCTTATCGCTATTTTTCCTCTGTACTATGACGCGGGGTTCTTTAAGAAGTGCGTTATAAAATAGTTTCGTGAACGCGTTGGCAACGCCACTGGTATAACCAGGATGACGGAAAGAAAATAACTTTCCATCAGGTGGGTCGTTTGCATATAAAAACTTCGAAACGGATAAAGGAATATATTTGTGAAATTTAATCAATTAAAAACATACATTATGTTAAATAATAGAAGTACAAATATTTATTTAACATCCTTAAGTAAAATGTAGGCTAGACTGTCTTATGCACTAATGTTATGATTAACTCTTAAAGGAATGTAATAATAATAATATTTGGCATCCACTCCAGAAACACCCATACCGGAGCAAATGTGAGAATTAATACTAGAGATTACATAAAATAGATACATTGATATCATAATTATTGTTTGTAATATTGTGGAATTTGTTCTTTACAGTGCTACTATCATACGTGAAATAGAATGCAATATTAGTAAAAACAATAAATTATATTTACTATTCAGGATTATGGGCTATGATTTATCTCTGAGTGCGGGAGGATAAATTATAGAAGATACTAATTACAACCAACAACATCTTTTATTTTTATAGAACTAATATGTAAGGAGCAGACCAAATGAGTCGAAATTAGCAGTAACATAACATAGTCTACTATTAAATTCTTTGAACACTTGATCAATTAATCTATTACGACTTTAAACAACAAAAAACAAATCAAATAAAAACTCAGTTTTTTCGCTTATACGGTCAGGTCATGGCATATTCAAATATTCTCAAAATATCACCGAAAAGTAAAGTGCCATCTTTTGAAAACGTGTGAATCGAAGTGCCAACTATGTTCATAATATTTTACGATTCTATCCTTCCATGGTTGAAGGTCTAAGATTCTATCAAACCTTTTGCAATTTAACTTAGTGTTGCCAACTCTAAAATATTCAAATAGATTTAGATATCTCAATGATTTCAACATGCCTAATGTAATAATGAAATCATTAAAGAGTGAAAGAAAAAAAAAATACAATGAAAAATTAAAAATAAACTAAATAAGTATTAAGTTTGTAGAAAATCGTTGGCAGAGGGAAGCGTGCCCAGAAAGCTGGCTGCATTGCCACGCTTCACGGCAATACTGATCCGTTGCGCGAAAAACGAACCAGTTAAAAATAAATGTAAAAGAAATCGCCAAAAGTAATTAGAACCAGATAAAAAAATAAACAAGGCCAAACAACAAGATTTCTGCCTTGTTTTTTATTAATAAAATTTCACAATAATTAACTCTACTCCACGTGGCATTCTATTTACTAAATTATTGTCTATATTGGTATTTTATTTATTTTATGGCTTTTCAACAATTTTTAATTCATTACGTAGTTTTTCGTACGCCAGCGCTGGTAGATTGTGGTAGATTTTTGAACCTCTATATTCAGCATACTGCTGGACACTTTTTCAACTACCCCTCCCATGGCAATTCCATTCATCCACATAAGATAGTGCTCCTTACCTCTTACACTCCATAGTCAAAAGCCTCTTAATCGAAAAATGTTCAATGTGACTAGAACAAGGTTGCCTATATACGTACGTATGAGGCCTAGAAAACGATAATAATAGCAATTTAAATAAATTAATTTGTATAATCCGGAAAAGTGAGTATCTCTTTTATATTGAAGTTAATACATACATACAATATCAAAATTCAAATCAGTAAGCAAAACAATACCTTTGGTATATTTGTTTTATCGGCGTTGTCTGACAACCTTGCGCAAGTCGTCGATCCACCAGGCTGGAGGCTCTCCTATATTGCGCTTTCCCAAACGTGGTCTCAACTTTAACACTTGTAAGTGCTGCATCGGTCATCGAACCTGCTACGTATGTGGAGAGCGGGCCTACTGTTACTTGATGTGCTTATTTGTGACCTATACTTTGTTTTTGTTGTGGATATTTTTGATTTTAGTTTTATCCATAAGGCAGTCGACCCTAAATATAGCTCTCTCAATTATTATATTATGAATACTATTGAATAAAAAGAACCCTATCGTTTAATATATGAGGATTACAATTTTATTAGGAAACTAGGGCTTTCCACGCGGCTTATCGCGTGTACTTCTTCAAATTCCAATACATATTATTTAATCGAAAGAATCCCAATTTTCAGGATAAATATATATTAATAATGACGAACATCGAAAGACTATAAACCCAATTGTATGAGAAACGGATATAGTATAGAATAATATAAACCTACAAAAGTCCCACTGTTGGTCTTAGGCTTCCCAATTTTTAAAGGAGCGGTTTACCTATCACACCAGTTCATGTCAGAGTGGGTGGTAATAGTGGGTGTTATACAAGGAATTATTTCAATGTGCAGGTTTAATTAAAATATTGTTTAATTTTACTACTAGCACGTGGAACATGCACATCAAGTTAGAAAAAGTGCCTAAGAGGCGCATGCTTCGTGGCCAGGATTCGAACCTATGTCATTACAATGAAACACGACTGAATAACTCAGTATTACTACGCCTTGAGACAATATAGTAAAAATGATTTCCAACGGCTGCGAGGAAGAAATTACACAACTTTGACGTTCCTGTCCTGATATTTGAAATGCTGACGGGATGCTATCTCAGCATCACACAGTACATCGTCAGATTGCACTGTGTAATTTGTATCAGTTTGGATCGCGCCACCACCAATATAAGTCATATTTTAAGTTCTTTCGCCAAATTTGTAATATTCTTCAGCAAATAAACATTTTTAAAAAGAACATGGTTTTCATCGGCCTAACATTTGGTGGCATCGGTGTAATACGAAATCCGCTATACATTTTCCTATGGCTACTTTCAACTTCGTAGTTCGTAACCGGACCGGAACCAGCACCAACTGTGCATAGTGTTCAAAGTGTATGAAATACTAAATATTAGTATACTAAGTGTCCAAGTACAGAGCGTTTATGGTTTAAAAATAAGCCCTTACTTTTAAACCATAAACGCTCTGTCCGCACAACTACATTCGAACATCCATCGTTCCAGTGTGAAGACTTCAATGTATAATATACGACCATTTCTGTAAGTAGGTTTAAAATTGTTTTAAGTAGCATTGTAAAGTATTTTGTAACAATATAAAAAATAACTACAGAAGTGCTTTTCATTTGATAGATAATAATCGGCAGACAGACACACACATTGTATATACCCAAATTAAGCAAGTTATAGTACAGGTTCCCTGGTACACTTTTCATCATTTATTAGTAACAAGTTGATTTTTCGTGAGTAGCTTCCTTTTGACTAGACGCCCACCTTTTTTCCTTACAGTAACGTTGGTAAATGGTAGCTTAATAGGGGTAGCAAGGATAAAATATGTTGATTTGACGAATTTTAAAAATTTATTACTAACCGATTTTTTTTTTGTTAATTATCGAGATAACGGAACCTGTACTATTACGCTTGTGTAATGGGTATACAATGGACCACTCTGGGGCCGATCCCAGACACCCAGACCATGGTAAATAACGGAGAAAACACGTTTCCGAAATTTGCTATACCGGGAATCGAACCCGGAACCTCTGGGTTGCAGGAAGGTAGGCCGTCAAAGGCTAAGCCCGCTCAACCACAGAGGCCGTCGAATAAAAGATTCTAAACGTTTGGTGCTTTTCAAACTAACATTCTTAATTCAAGTCCAGATGTACTGCGCCACGCATATATTGCTCTTAAACTCTTTGCTTAAACACCGCAGGTTATTATTTAATATTTTCATTTAAAAAAGTTAAACTTCAACTTATTTACCTCATAAACCTCTTAGTAATTATCTAATCAAGGCACTTTGCCATTACGTCATTTATGCTAGGGAAGGAAACTCAGCTTTTAAAACACTCAAGTAAAAAGTTAAAATTACCGATCATGTACATTTGTACTAAATTGATCAAATCCATTGAAAGCGGAGGACCGTGATGAGTGACGCCGATTTGGGGAAGCCTACGTCCAGATGTGGACTGTGATTGGCTAACGACGAGAGACGAGATCAAATCGTGAAATCGAAATCGTCACATATCTGCTAAGCAAGGGGTGACGGCGTCCCAACCGGTGGTAGTCCCCACCATGGCCCGAACTACGGCCTGGAGTAAAAGTCATTTCAGTTGATAGGACGCAACGTAGTCCTCATCCTACGCCAAACGCTCCAACAGAGTATTATCCCCGTAAATTGGTAATGCGCTGGAACCTTGTCAAATTAACATTCACGTGACGTCATCCGCAACTCGATATGTGCGCGTAGTCGCCGGCCAGTGATGCTAACAGTACTGAGTGTTCGGCTACGGTTACGTCACCAAAATGGCGGCCAGGCGCAATAGCGATTTGCGGGGATAATATGCAGAGTCGCGTCCTCGATTATACTCTCGTACAATGGTGGCGCCCCGACGTTTGTTCACGGCCTATATTATACTTAGGTATTTCCTGATACAGCTGTGTCCGGTGAGGACCTGTGTCAGACGGAACGTCATGATGCCGTGGCGTCGATCAATCTAGCTTTGCAAAATGATCCTGGCCGCTGCTATTGCGACCTGGCCCATACTGGCGTATTCGGGACTATTCTCTTATAATGTACTAAAGACAACCATTAACTTCAAAGTTTGTTAAAAGAACCGCTGATATTTTCTGAAAGCAATGTACATTTATCACATTCAGATGAATCTAAAATTCGCCTAGATAAAAAGTTGAAATGCTTGTAAATGACCAACCTCTCACCTACTTAATTGATTCTAAAACACATAATATGGTCTATCGGGGTTCTGAAAAATAGTTGTATTTCTAATCTTCCTCTATTTTCCGATACATATGTTAGAGTAGCATAGATTTTGAGATCATATTAAAAGGAAATGATTTTTTATAAATTAACTAGCTTCTGCCCGCAACTTCGTCCGCGTGGATTTTTTTTCATAAAAAGTATCCTATGTTTCTTATAATACCTCCAAGAATATGTGTACAAAGTTTCATGATGATCGGTTCAGTAGTTTTCGCGTGAAAGCGTAACAAACAAAATTACATTCACATTTATAATATTAGTAGGGATTGTTAGGCATTAGAACCTCTTTTGTATTATTTATATTTACTTCTAATGTTGACACTGACTTGACATTGCTGTAATAAAGAAACCATGAAAAGAGCACGCTTTGTTTAAATCGCTTATCCCAATAATTTATCAAGTTTTCATAGGTTATGGGCCCAGACGCCCTATAGGTTGTAGGGAAATGAATAAGTAAAATGTAGAGAGCAATATTATTAGAAAACTATAGTAATATATATAAAAATTCTGAAATACGAAAAAAAAACAAAAGAAAATGTCGGAAGGAAAATTTCCCCTACTAAAAGAAAACTGTAATTTTGCCCATTGGAAATTTCGAATAGACCTATTATTAGAGGAAAAAGGTATTAATTTAAAAGAGGAGATAAAGGATGATAAACAAAAACGCATATTAGATACAAAAGCTCGTGCTATTATTGTTCAATGTTTAGAAGATAAATATCTCGATATCATATCAAAATGTCAGACATCGGAAGAAATGATAAACGTATTACAAGAAACTTTTCAAAGAAGTAGCATACAAAATAAAATGCATCTAAAGAAGAAATTACTAACTATAAAATGTCAGCCGAACGAAAAATTACAAGAATTTTTTATGAGATTCGAACAAATTATAAATGAATTAGAGGCAGTAGGATGTAAATTTACAGAAATGGACAAAGTTTGTAATCTTTTAACCGCATTACCCAAACAATACGAGAATGCGATAACGGCAATAGAAACTATGAATGATTTAAATATTTCAATGAACTTCGTGAAGGCGAGACTATTAGATACGGAATTAAAAATAAAGAACAATGATGAATATCATGAACCTGAAACAGCATTTATTACGTGCTTTAAATGTCACAAGAAGGGACATATTGCGAGAAATTGTAACCGAGGAAGTGGCTCATCAGGACGAGGTCGAGCATTTCGAGGACGAGGTAGGACTTACCCAAGAAGAGGTAGAGGAGCAGGACGACAGTATTTCAATGGTAGATATGAATACCAAAATCAGTATAACAATACTGTAAATTATGCAGAAGATCCTAGTAGCTTTTTATTTTCTAGTACAGGCTATTGTAATAATGTAAACTATAAAATAAGCGAGAAAATTGAATGGGTCATAGATTCAGGATGTACGGAACATTTAATTAATTCAAATTTTGAACAATATATGACTAACGTAAATATTTTATCTGAACCAATAAAAATTTATATTGCTAATGGGGATTCTCTTATAGCTAAAAAGAAGGGTACCATAGATGTAATTTGTCAAGGGAGGAATATAAAATTAGAAGCGCTATTAATAGATAATATCAATTTTAATCTTTTGTCGGTAAAGAAAATTGTTCAAAACAATTTTGAGGTCAATTTTAATAAAGATTATGTTAGAATATTCTGCTGTCGTACAAATAGATCAATAAAAGGCACTTGTGTAGGAAAGTTATATATTTTAAATACTAATGTCAATGCAAACGTGTGTAATGCAGCAAGCTCTGATGATCTGTGGCATAGACGATTGGGACATCTTAACAGAAGAAGCCTCCGCTTGATGAATTTGCCTACGAGTGAGAAACCATGTGGTCCATGTATGATGGGTAAGGCAACCAGACTTCCTTTTAATTCTGTTCCCAGGCCAAGATCTCGAAACATCGGCGAGATTATTTATTCTGACATAGCAGGTCCGATGAGAACTGCTGGAATAAATGGAGAAATTTATTACCAGGTAATAATTGATGATTTTTCACATTTTTGTAACACATATCTTTTAAAACATAAAAGTGAAGCTGCTACAAATTTGATTAATTATATTAAAAGATTAGAGAATAACAAACAGACCAGAGTAAATAAAGTTAGATGCGACAATGGTGGAGAATTTAAAAACAGATTTTTCCAAAATTTTTGTTATGAGAAAGGAATTGAAATTCAATATACACGACCGTATTCTCCTCAGCAAAATGGTGTGTCAGAGAGAATGAATAGAACCTTATACAATCGAGCGAGAACTTTGTTGATAGAAACTGGACTACCAAAGAACTTATGGACTGAAGCGATTACGTGTGCAACTTACCAGCTGAATAGGTGCCCATCTTCAGCAATCCAATTCAAAACACCAGCAGAGATTATGTTTGGAGATAGAGATTTATCAAAACTGAGAGCTTTCGGAAGTAAAGTGTGGGTATTAACAATGCCAAAAGGGGATAAGCTAGACGAAAGAGCTAAGAAATGAGAATGACAGGATATGCTCCAAACGGCTACCGCTTGTGGGATGCGAGTAATAACAAAATAGTAATTTCAAGAGATTTAAAATTTGACGAAAATGATATAAAATACATAGAAAACAAACAAGAAGAAACTCAACGGAGATACTTTGAAGAGGAAGAAAAAGAAGAATATCAAAATAGAGAGACAGAACAACAATTTGAAGAAAGGGAAGAAGTAACGAGAGAAACACATATGTATGAAAGACCAGTAAGAGAGAGAAGATTACCTACTTATTTAAAAGATTATCAAATGGAGAATGAAGGTCAAGATAATTCTTATGATGGTAACATAGCATTTTGTCTATTTAACAATAGTGAAGATCCCGAAACATTTGAAGAAGCAATTAGCAAAGGCGAAGAGTGGAAAACAGCGATTGATAGCGAAATAAGCTCATTAGAAGAGATGAACACGTGGGAAGAAGCAAAATTACCAGATGAGAAGAAGGCGATTGATACTAAATGGATATTCAGAACAAAGCAAAATGGTAAGAAGAAGGCTAGGTTAGTAGCGAAAGGTTTTCAGACAGATTCAAAATACAATGTTTACTCACCTGTTGCTAGAGTGTCAACTATCAGAATGATGCTAAGTCAAGCTGTACAAGAAGATCTACCTATTAGGCAACTAGATGTACCAACGGCATTTTTAAATGGTTATTTAAGCGAAGCAGTATATATAGAACCTCCTGAGGGTATAAGAGTTAAAGAAGGCCATGTATTGAAACTAAGGAGATCTTTATATGGTCTGCGTGAAGCTCCAAAGTGTTGGAACGAAAGATTTAATGATTTTATTGTCAAGCAAGGATTTGAACAGTCGTATTACGATTACTGTTTATATGTCAATAAAGATGTATGGATTTTGATATGGGTAGAACACAGTTTTGTTAAAAGTTTGGGACTCGTGTAAATATTAATATATACTTTAATAATTAATTATAGAATAAATAATTACTTTAAATATGTTAAAAGAAAGTATAGAGTGTTATGTTTTAAATATTTCTTGTTACAAGGGAAAGCTATTATGTTATGTTTATAAGTGCAATCTTAAAAGGAATTTAATATTGAAGGGGGGTGTTAGGCATTAGAACCTCTTTTGTATTATTTATATTTACTTCTAATGTTGACACTGCCTTGACATTGCTGTAATAAAGAAACCATGAAAAGAGCACGCTTTGTTTAAATCGCTTATCCCAATAATTTATCAAGTTTTCATAGGGATTACCAAATAACTAGTTATAACCTACGGTTTAAGAACACTAGCGATAGCTTAGGCGTCTAGATGTCTACCCAGTTAATTTATTAAAATCGCATAAATAATGTTACGTAATTTACTCAGCAAGGAAAATCAATAATAAAGACCCTGTACACGAGCTAATCTGCAATGAACTAGATAGCAGTGGTAGGAAAGACTTCTTAATTCATATTATGTCATTTAAATCGAATTTTATGAGAAAAGAAATAGAGTTCAAATTCAACTGAATAATATTCACTGAATTTGTGCTCGATTTATCCACAGTGCGGGGCTTTACACGTTCATCTGACTCATCAGAATAATTACTCATTTATACTAACACTACTAGCTAAAAAAGAGGATCTGTATATTTTCAATTTGTCTATACAAAAGATACAATATGTTAGTCTAATATATGTATAAGTTATTATCAAATCAATAAAATATTATATATAGGTAATGGTTACAAACATAATTATTTATTATAATCATTAAAAGAATAAAGATATTAAACGGAAATTTTGGAGAATAATTCCAAAATATAGAATTTTATGTTTTTACGAAATTAAACTTACCTCTGAAAGACCTATATAACACAGCTCTCTCTTACCTCTGAAAGACCTATATAACTCGGCTCTCACTTAGCTCAAATAAGTGAAAGTATTTGACGTGTTTTATTCTAACGTTTTAACCATCCTATAGCAGTTTTGTTCATTTATTATATAGCTGTTTTTTGGTTATAGTTAACATAAAAGAATATTTATTGTGTTGAGCTTTAAGTGAAGAAATAATAAATGTATAAGTACTCCGTAGCGATCCTTTTTGCTCCTCCCTAACGTGTCCTGTCATAGATAGGTGTGCGTGTGCGGCAGTCCGGCAGTGCGGCAGTAGGCAGCTGTCAAAAATTCGTTGCAAAAAGTTGTGCGAATTTCAATATGAGAAAAAATATTAAAATTACACAATTAAGTTAAACTAGAGTTATGCACCTCCGTACGAAGTCATATTTGGTTGAAATTTCAACAAGGAGTTTTTACGCGACACATTGGAACCATGGTCCAGTGCCATCCACCGTTGGAACTCGAGCAATTGCCAAAAGAAGACGAAGAGAGGCTCGAGACACTGTTTTCTAAATTAGACAACGATGGAAACGGGAAGATTGATATTCATGACCTATCTGTGGCGCTCAAGGAGTTAGCACCACACATCAACCGGAGCTATGCTGAGGTTAGAATGTAAACGTTTTATTAATTATGTTCCACATAACGGTTTTGTCTTGCTGTGCTCCGTTTGTAAGGCTCGACACGTGTGCATCACACACTCGTCCAATTTCAAATTTGGAATATCATAGTAATTGCTTTCATGCTATTAATTACTTTGAAATAATTGAGCACAACTTTTTATTTCAAACCAGTATGTTTTCTTTTCCGATTATTACTAGTAGTACCCATATAATTATTTTTACACAGAACATAAAAATGGCAAATTGAAAGTCTGTACATATAAAAAAAATTTAGGAATGGTGTCATTCATTCAATACATAAAATTTTATATAACTCAATTGCTAATAAACTTATATAACCAATGACATACATATATGTTTTCATAAATAAGGGTGCTGATTAGTCTTAAGATATGCTTCTTAGATTACTAATATTAATTAAACCTTAATATATATAACCTACTAAAATCAAACACACTCCTAACTTTCAACACTATACCAACAAAATGACATGTCTTTCTTTGATTTAAAACAAATACCAAAGTTTATATGAAACAACACATTCATGTCTTGATAAATGATCATTTAAGAATGTGTCTGTCTGTAAGTTTCGTCACAAGTAAATTTTGAAAGAGCTCAATGGATCTTAGTGGCAGGGTTGGATTTGGGTATGCTGAAAATTATTGCATAAAAAAATTAAAAAGATAGTATTTGTAACAAATTATCGTACACTTTATTATTTTGAACTAAAAATACCTAAACATTAAATAGTAGTAAATAAATGTAATAATAAGACATACTATTAGACGCCTATGAACTCTATTACCTACTTCATAGAGAGCAATATGCAAACTTACTGTTCAAACAATCAGAATGTCAGAAGAAAAAGTATAATTCATGGAAACTCCCAGTAAATAGTTCATGGATAATGATTTATAATCTGTATTCTTCGACTACAGATTCCACAACGTGATTACACCTTAATGAACTTTTTTAAATGTTGGGTTAGCACCGAATGGTATTTAAATATTACTTATATTAGTCATATAGGCAAGGTATTGAAATTATAGTATTTTTTCGTACTATAATTAGATATGGATAGTATATAGTACGAAGCATGAAATTATAGTACAAATACTATAATTATAGTACAAAATCCAACCCTGCTTAGTGGTAAATTTCAGAATTAAAATGGAAATGTTATGTAATATTTTTTCTACACTATATAATAACTTGATATATAGGTATATAATACATATACAAACAATTATAATATAACTTGTTTTAAAAACAATAATACTAGCAATAAAATTATAGATAAAAAATTAGTCCAAACGACTGTCACTTCTTCCCAAAAGGCTGGCATAGTTACCACACCTAAAAATATTATATGTTTCATTTCAATATCTTGCAGCATTAATAGTATAAAGTGGAAGGCACAGTTAGTAAGAAATATAAACATATGTACTCCAAATATACAAGTAAACAAATTAGGTCAACCAATAAAACTTGCAGATGGCAGTTTATGCTTAAAAGCAATATAAATATACAATATCATGTATTTGTTGTATAACAATACTTAACCATGAATATTAAATATTGTAGTAGCAAAAGCACATATTATACCTCATTTTTACAATGCTAGTCTGGTAGAGAGCAGGAACCAGGTACAACAGTTCTACATTTACCTAAGGCTGGTGTTAAAATAGGGAAAACATTATGAGGGAACCTATCATTAAAATTTGTTTGAACCTATATACTGGGGTGAATCATCTCAAAATGTCATGGTTGCATCAGCCTTTTTTGTTTTTTTAAAAACTCATGCTAGATTATTAATTTTTGGCTACAATATTACTGATTACTGTTAACTATGGTTATCCATAAGTCACTTGAATCAAAGCCATTCTTAAGAAGTTACAAAACCTTAAAAGATTGTCTTTGCAGACAGTAATGCGATCAAAAGTTTCATCCACCTGAGCGTAGTAATAAGATTTTTATGAAATGAGGAATATTCAGCCCCTTGGCCAATGGCTATGTGTCCAACCCTTCTGGGCACATTCCCATCTGGCAGTGATTTGTTACACAGTCTATAATTGCTTGTACTATTTCTAACTTAGTTTACTTTTTTTAATTTTTAGAATATAATTATTATGTAATTTAGTAAAATATTGAAAGTATTAAATTTAGATATGTCTTAAGTTAACTAAAATAATATAATAATATCATCTTAATTATTATCAAATTTGGTATAGATGTTCTGCCAGATTTTGTTATGAATGAGTGAAGATAAATGTAGGATAGTTAAAATACTCCATTTCCTCTTCTTATGAACTATACAGGAGTGTGGTTTTTGTATAGAGGTGTATTTAATTACTATGAAAATCATAGGCTCCAATGTGTAGGTACTAATGCCCATAAGAATTTTTTTAGATACTTAGCAGTTACCACACATTGTGACCATTCCTAGATACCATACATAAGCAATCTGTGTAATAAATCTGTCCTTTGTGGTTTCATCAGAGAGCTATAATAATTATGTAATATTTCAAAAAGCTATATATAGAGTTTTAAAGCAATAATGCAGTAAGCAACATAACATTTTGTGGCAGTAGTCAGTTACCATTAGCTGGACTGTTGATACTTTTCGTCCTTGCAAATGTGTTAATGGATCAAATCAATAATGCCTCAGATGATAAGTTGATCAGATTAGAAAGTTTGTCCCCGCTTTGGTCTATTATAATACTAATAACAGCTCATAAACAGCTCAGGCCTTCTATTTCTAGAGGTGTTCTATTTCTGCCACACTTGTCCAAGGCAGTTTTGACACATTGCTTATCTCAACATTCAAGTTTCATCACTATTTTTTATTCACTGTTAGCAAGTGGTAATTGTAACAATAAATACATTAAGTGAGAAAACTACCTAAGTGGTGCATGCTCCCCGGGCCATTTTAACCTGCACCACTTGAGTGTGAGACACAAGTATATAACCATTAAGCTGCCATGGCTTGGTCTGTTGAATAGAAGCAAATATATAAGGTTGTTTCCTGTTTATTAATTTATTTGGGAAAAATACAATAAAAATACATACACTTATCAGGTAAGTTTCTATTAAAGGATTATATAATTCATATTACACATTTGGCTCATACAATTATAAGAACTTTTAAAAATCTTACTATTTACTTTGATGTGGTAATGTACAATACGTAAATAGGTTATATACATCTATTATTATCTTTGTTTCTCAAAGAATAGTCATTGCAATACAATACAACAATAAATCTCGCTTTTTGGGAAGTTTCCCATTTGGGTATCAGTAAGTATCGGGGATTTGGGACCACGTTTTTGACTATAATATATTATATGACTCACTTTTAGCATTTAGTTTTATTTTTAGTTAAAATTATGTGTTTTTAAGATAGTTGAGTTTGTAATTCAATTTTAGAGCCAACATTTATTATCTAATAATTAAATTACTCTTTTTGTTACGAGACAAATTATATATGTATATGTTGTACTTGTCAAAGAAAAGCTTAGAAAAACATAAATCACTGATAAATGGTATCAACTGTCAAGATTCTGTTCATCTAAATGTTGTGATAGATAATCTATATTTATTGTTGTTCAATACATGTTTGAATTATGCAGTGATTCATATCTTCTTGCGTTATAGTATATGTAGATAACAGTCCTTATGTCATGCAAATTAAGCTAGATAACCTGAGGTCCTCAGGATAAATGAATAAGCATTGAAGCGCTTATATAACAGATGACTTGTCACCTCAACAATGGGAGTGTTTCCTTTAGAGAACTTGAACAATGATGTTTTATTGCACATTTCTATTTACAAGAAAGATATATATACCATTGTCAACTTTAAAAGTGCTATTAAACATCAATAAAACTAATTAAATAGGATTATGTAATTACAACCAATCAACACTAACTAATTTCATGCTTTTTAGTTAATTCTATTTTTCATCAGTAAATTTAAATTGTTTGGCACTGTCATTCTTAAATTCTTGCTGCTTTTTCCCATAACTTATTATATATTAAATACATGTATTGAACGAGCTATATCACAACTTTTTTTTCAAATTTTCCAACCGATACCCAATTCAAAAGTTAGTGGGACACACACATTTAACTATGCCTTTATGAAACTATGTAATTTCTTTGTTTTCCATGCTTATTTATGTATAGGTATGTATATTATTTATGTGTAGGGGGCCTCCCTTTACTTTATTTTGTATTTGTGAAGCATATATTGCAAGTCTCTGAGAAAAATAACTAAGGGAACATATCCATACTCCGTGACTTGTTCAGATGGTTTTTTAAATACCAAGCTTGCTAGCCCCTACGGCTTGGCTTAGGTTTTCGGCACATAGTCAATATTCTGTAGGGAATCTCGTGTTTTAAACTCACGAATGGCAACATTGGTGCATCCCTAGCGTCACGTGGCAAGCGCCATATTCATGAAGACAAATATGAGTAAAAATTATTTTTTATATTTACTGTTGTGAAAATGTTTTAAAAACATTTATGAATTACTACATGAAAATTAGAGGGCGGGGGGGGTGTCTTACATATACGGAAAGTCATTGAGGGAGAAGTGAATTATTGACAAAATTGGGTCATGTAGTATGGGTACATTCCCTAATATACATTCATAGCTAGATGAATGGAAGAACTTGAAGTTACATAACCATTCCATTTTTACCAAAATGGCTAAGGTGATTTGAAAATTTATGTATGTATGTATAGACAATATTTTTTAAGTCTTTTTGAAACTAAAATCATACATAAACTAAATGCTCAAAAGAAACTATAAGACATACAAAAATTTGTTCTCAAGAAAAAAATGTATTGTATTTCGTTTCTTTAATTTAATTAAGTAGGTTTTCAAAATGACCACCATTTTATTAAGTACAGCATTATACTCATTCAGGTACGTAAAATATTTATTAAAGAATAATATTAAAGAAATAAATTCTCCACCTGAAGATGCAAAACGCAATAGTAAAATCGCTACCTTTACGAGTTAAATGCTGTATTTTATTGAACAAAATGTTTGTCATTTCGTACACCTAATTAATGGGCCTGTATTATATTACTTAATTCTCCGTCCTCAGCTAATTAATTCATCCTGAATAATTGTTCCATTTTCATATTAGCAGCACTAAATTACGAACCGATCGTACTCGTATGTGACTGTCTCTAATTTTGGACAGGAATAATTAATCGTACACTATACAGTTGAACACACCGCCATAATTATCATTAAATTATAAAGTTCTAAACATGCCATGTCTGTAAATTAAAGCTATTAAAAAAACAACTGAAATAGACTATTTAAACGATGGAGAATACGATTTAATTGTTCTCAGATTTCTTGTCTGTTTGTTTGGGATTAACATAAAAACTACGGTGCCGATTTCGATGAGGTTTTTGCTGATTGACAGCAATGTCTTTTACTTATAATCTGCTTATTTATTATCCTGGAAATCCCGTGGGAATATTTCTGGGAATTATTTAAAATGGTCAGATTAAAAAAAATCGAATTATAATGTGATTTTTTTACTAATCGGTGCCAAATTTTATGTAATAAAATGTGTGATTTTTTTATGCCGGGTATCCCGCGGGAATTTTAAGTTAGGCGTGGACAAAGTCGCGGGCATACCGTAGTATTTTATATAAATATGTAAGCAAGCGTGCCGTTTCTCATCACGTCTGGCATGAAACTCCTTTATTCGCTTCTCTCCATAGATCTAGATTTATTGCTTTGCTGGGCGCCGTCACATTAATCTACTGTTTGCAGCTGTTTCTCACTTCTGTAAAGTGAGCAAGGTCTTTCTTTTTCGCGTGTCTTCTAAGCACAACTTACTATCACATATACTGCCCAAATTGTTATATCTGTTCTGGATTAGCACTGTACAAAATGAGGATGCGTTTACACACACCGCAGGCTTCAGCGCTATGCATAATATTGTAATATTTTTACGTGTTTGAAATTGTTTGCTTCCATTATGTTTTAAATACAGCGCATATGAAAACCGGTCCGGAGATCGTATCGCTTTCTGAAGATGCAAACAATGTCTTTCCGTCATACCATGAATTAAAAATAACAGTATAATATAATAATACTAGGCGAGTATTTTTCAAGTCCATCGCACTGAGTCCTTTGCAAGGTCGTAATACTAACGCGTCGAGTGAAAGGGAAGCCTTACACAATAATACCGTCTATTTCCTATATCTTTCCGATTTGCTTCGAGTTATTATTAGTTTCATGTTAGTAATGAAATGAAGTGAAATGAATTTTATTTAACAAAACAAGTACAGGGAACATAATTATTCAAAAATTGAAGTAACAATATTACAGGAACTCAAAGTTAAACTAAGTCCTTACAGAGCCGGTGTGGCAGTCCGCAGTGGAGTTCCCTTCGATCATTGACGCCTTTCTCACCTGTAGCATGTTATTAATTAATAAACTAGAAACTACTTAATTAACTACGTGCTTAGAAACGTAAAGATATGTACGCAACATATGTGGAGGTGTGAATACAGATAAATATTGTGTGTGTGCGTGCCTGTGAGAAAGAAAACAGTTATATACGAAGAAAAAATTGGTTAATTGTGTGTCAGATCACACACATTGCAAAAATTTTACATAAACGACAAGCGTCCACCATTTTTGACTACGTAACCCTAAAAATATTTAATCGGACATACCTTGTTCAATTCAAGTCTATTTGGAAACAAACAGCTATTCACGCACATAAAAATAATAAAGAATTTATATGGTTATAAATTTTCCAGATTCATAATAGAAATACTCTATAGTGTAGTGATATTAGACGGTTCACTTCTGTCTTTTAATTTTCATTCATTTACCAAAGGGATTCATATAAAATACTTTGAATCATTCATTGTCATTGAATGCCGTTCTGGCAGTTCTGTGCTTTTCAACCAAAGTGATTCAATTTGGTTGAGCCGTCTAATACTAGCATTATTTTAGTTATACATCTATGGCGGCGATTCCAAATTTATAACTCGTGACTTCATTGTAGCATGAATATAGAAAAATGACTGACATACTAAAACCAACAGACAGATACTATATAAAGATAAATAACGAAAGAACTTTATGTTGTCTCTTTATACCATCAAAGACTACAGAATCCCATAAGCATCCAAAAAATTACAAGAGAATTAAGTTATTATACCCTCAAATTGGGCCAACATAACAATATTATTAGCTATCGTTTCTTATTGATTTATCGTCATAGATTTTTTATTACAACCAAGTAATTCCGTAAACTGTTTTCTCTTATTTTAATGTCGCTCACGTGACCGCTCTATGTTCAGCATCGTAAGGAACTTAAGACAATCTTATGTTGTACTCTTATTCTTATTAGTGTAATGCAGTTGCACTTTGCCAGATAGCATGGCTGCACTGCATAACATAGACACCGTCAACGTTGCGAAAAGTAGGCACTGCATCAACGTAATCAAGTTATCGATCCGTCATGCATAGAGGAAGTATATGTTATGTTCATAGTTGAGGCGACCTGGTTATCATAGTATTATTACGTGTGCGGGACTCGAATTCAAATGCCGTTGGACTTACTATATAATTTATTAGGACTATACAAACACGTATAACACAGATACAAATATAACTGGACACAACCAGTACAAACTGCCCGATTCAATAACACGCGCAAAGTCCGTCACTATATAGCTTATCGAATGTTAACGTCTTGCTCGTATTGTAATCCTCGCTTGACTGCCTCACCCCTCCGTTCGGGCATTGTTTTATACTAAACAATACAATACAACAATCGACCTCGTGGACTGAATTTTCCAAGAAAACGTAATCTGCACACCTGCGGCCATAAACGAGTACAGTAACAGTAGGATGTTTTAATTACAAATTTTAAACACAACGTAAACAAAAGAAGTCCAAATGCGGGAAAGGTAATAATCTGCAGGTGTGCATTCACTTTGTCAGCGTGTAACAGTATGTAGACAGAGCAAGTAATTTTATTTTTTGTAATTTATTGGCGCTAATTTCACCCTAATTAGCACATTCATCAAGGCAAGTTCTCGATCAATCTAATTGGTTATCTGAATTCGATGAAGGATTGCGTTTATAAATTTTTGGATAAAAATTGCGTTACATTGTGTCCTTCATGATTAATATAAAACATTTTCTAATGTAAAATCTAACTTTAGATGTCGCGAACGAAGGAAAAATAGGGGAAATAAATCAATTCAAAAAGAAAAATGTACGGGCCAATGTTTTCGGCAATAAATTGTAAAAAAAAACAAATATCTTGCCAAGGTTGTAAGGAATTTATGGAGGTATAATGCAGCATACATTTTAGTACGTCATGTCATTATTATAACTTTAATAATACTCTTATTTTTCTTTCCTTTTATTGTGTCTTTGTCTTATTGAGTATGCACTTTTTGCTACAACTCCATTAATTCTTCAAAAGTAATTCTGTAACATCTTTAGTATAAAACTTATAAAAAAAGAACTTGAGATAAAAATAGAATAATAAATATAAAGAAAAACAATTTCTACCTAGACGTTTTGCTGGGGAGTTTCTTGCAGCTTTTTCTATAACAGCAATAACACGTTGCGAAGCGGTGTACATAGAATAGGAAGTAAGAATTAAATGTTAAATTATATGTATGGCTTTCAAGAAGTGTTCTTCAGGCGAACTTATTTTGATTGGAATGAAATGGGAATGGGCAATATATGGGATAAATATTAATACGTAAATCAAGTGGTGCGCGTTCCGCTTTTTGTAGCTGTTTGCATTCTACAAGTACATGCACTGTAGAATCAATCAATCAGTATATTTGTATAAAACATGATTACGTATGTGTTTTGGTTTGCAATCACTTATTGCCTAGTCGTAATGCATATGTAAATGACGTTACAAGTCCTACGAGAGTTAGCCAGGAAGTGTATATGTTTAAATAATAAAACAAAGCAAGAATAATAAATAACCTGTGGCGTAAAAATAAACTCTCCAAATTTATATAAACACAACAAACAGACAAACGGACCAGAAATCTAAAAAAAATGCATCATGTTCTCCATCGTTTATATAGTGTATTCCAGTTATTTTTTGTTTAATAGCTTCAATGTACATGTGTAATGTGCTTAGAATTGTATGGATTGTAGAAACACGCTTAATAAAAAATATACCTAACAATACTAATTTTATAAAGGGATAAAGTTTGTGTGTTTGTTTTTAAGAAGTGGAAGTAATCTCTTGAATTAATGAACCGATTTTGAAAATTCTTTCCCTAGTATTAAGCTACACCATTCCTGAGTGACTTAGCCATATACTTGATTTGCTTGCATGAATATTTTTTTTAGTTTTAATAGAAAGTAGACGAACATACACTTTGTATGAGGCGAAGTAGGTTACGCTTATGCTATGAGTATTAATAAGAAGGCATCAATTTGGGGTCAATCTTAGACTGGAGTATAATAAACAACGAACAGTTAATTTACGAAATTTACAATGCTAGGAATTTAACGTGAAAACTTTAAACCACTCAACCACAGAAGCCATTTCAAGATAGGATGATTCCTAAGGCCATAATTAAAGCACAAATTAGTAGTACTTGTTAATTGTATTATTATGATTAAATTTCAGAAATTCTTGGCGAAGTCCGGTGGGAAGGATCCGGGAGATATCACGTTATCTGAATTTATACATTATGTCAGGGAGCATGAGAAGAATCTCAAGCTCCAATTCTCCCATATTGATAAAAACCAAGATGGTAAGTAATCGAGTGTATACTTTAAAAAGGGATTCCTAAACTATTTTGGGCAAGAGACCCCTTTTCCAAAATGAACTGATACCTCAGACCCCCATAGCCAAATTACTTTAAAAATCTCTAGTTTTTTCGTATTGATATAAATTCCTTACTGATTTAAAAACAATTTAAGTGAGTAAATTTGATATCATTTTCTCATAAAAAAACGTAAAAATACTTAAGTAAATAATTATTTAAAAAAAAGACATATTTGTACACGTATCATAACTTATACAATAGGTATCTTGAAAGTTTCAAAATCAGAACTTGTTCTAATTAATTGGGGTCGATTTTTAGACCTCGTCGACACCCAAAATCAGCTTACGTTTATGTCGACCTCTGCGAAACCGATTTCGACTCCAGGGGGTCGATATCGGCCACTTTGGGAATCCCTTTTAGAGTGTGCTTTTTTCAAATCTGAAGAACAAGATAGGAATAACATACTATAATATCTGTTTTATATAATTTTATTTGTCGATTTTTTATTATTAAATCCTACATATATAGGTAGTGAGTATGTGCTTAAATGTGCATTTTGTTTTGAGATTGAGTAAAGCGGATGCGTTTAAGTTCCTATTTCGCCGTGTTCAAAAGTACATTTTTTTTCCAAACTGTTTAGTTTGTTTATCAAAAAGTTCATTTTGAAAAATAAGAGTAACTTTGAATTTTAACTACAGAGAAAAATATAACTAATTGTTTCATTGTATTGAAAAGATTTTATGTTGTTGATTCACTTTTTCTTTTCGATTTCCAGGAAAAGTTGATCTGGAGGAACTTATATCTGCATTCGCCGACCTTGGGATAGCCATCGGAAGGAATGAAGCAACAAATCTATTAAAAAGGTGAATTGTACTTTCTGTTTCTTACTCGCGCCACAGGCCTTTACTGAATAAGCTTCTTATAATAGATATATTATGACAAATCGAATTTTTTTTATTACTTAATACGATACTGTGTGTTAGTTTAAGCTATAACATACAGCGCCAGATTACGTTGTATTTGAAATTAAAACGTTCAAAATAGTATTTAAAAGTACTCGCAGAAAACTTTACAATATAACGTATCGGATGGATAGTATACAAGTTACGCTGGTCCAAATTTCACACCTTCGCTTTCAGAAAGATCTGCGTATTATACCGTCTGTACAATGCGAAACATTCAGAGGAATTGTTTGATTTAATGCCAGGTCTTCATTTTCACAACTGCACCTGGCCGATATATGTATATACCTTCCTCCTGAATTACGACATCGGATAGTTTAAGAAGCACATTATAAAATATCACAAAAGCCGGTAACGCCATGGAATTGTGTAAATATTTATAGACGACGTTACCCACTTTCCATGAAGTTGGCCGCCTGCCTGTGTGACTGCTTCAGGTAATGAAAGAACACATCGGTAATCTGGATAATCAGGTTTCTTCATCGTCTTTCACAGTCAATATGCACATTAGATGAGAAAAACTTCATAAGCATTGTATTATTTCTCGTCTCGAAGACACGAATACCAGAGTTTATTTGAATAGAGAAGAACTAAAAAACCCTACTTCATTGATCAATTTGTACACACACTAGCGTAAGTATAAATAAGGCTCATGATCGAATAATGACGTCATTAGCATGTAGGCATGAGTAATATGATAGATATTCTTTTAGTATTAATTGTTGGCTTAAATGACTACATATGTTTTCCTTAATTGAAACTGATTTGTGATAGTTTGTAAAATATTGATTTTTAAATTTACCTACGAATAGTAGGCTATGAGTTACTCGAACTTTTCTCGTGGCTTTGTTGAAAAATTGTCATGTTATAGACATACCTATTACATAATGTACCCGTATACCAAATTTTATTACCATCACGTTATATCGTTTTGCTTACGTGTCCTTTGTTTATACTCTTTATCTATATACTATTATTTAATATACGAAATTAGGTGTCTCTCCATAGCGGTGAAGAAGAAATAAACAAACATACAAAGTTACTTTCACATTTAATGTATATAGTAGTAATGCTAACGAATCTTCTTTCGTGTAGCATCACGACGACGCATAATGGTCCAGAATCCGAAAAAGCTGGCCAAAAGAAGAAATTACTTTATTTCTAGAGACATGATGATTGGAACAGTTGTAGTGGTACACCCAGTACATAGTAACCATTAACAGGGTAGGGGCATTCCGGCTTAGGAACGCATTCCGTTCGTGAGCACCAAAATTTCAATAAAGAAGATGGTTGGCAACTACCACCTGTTTGGGATCTGATCATCAAAAATATTAAGATCCAAACCCAGCAAAAAGCAACTGCCAGGCCTCAAGACTCTGTGAGCTCTTTCTGCGTGCAACTGAACACAATTCAACTTGACTGATAATTTCTTATATTTTTAATTTTCCTTGAACCCACTTTAATATTATATAAAATTATCAGAGCAAGGCACGTTTGCTGAAGAGTGTCTTGCCCAGCTTCTTCTCTTCACATAACATGTTGCGAAGCGGTGGTATTTTAGATTAGGCGGCTTCCGATAGAGTAAATAATAACCATAAACAAAATGTTCATTTAAATAATTAAAATGTACAAGTTGGCGGTAGGCTAAATTAAATTTTAACAATACTCGTTGACACTTGACATCTTTGACTTCCGTGATCACGGCCATAGAAAAGTGGCCGAAACGGAATAACCAAAATCAAATAAATTACCGCGCTTAAAACCGTTGAAACGTAGTTTTATTATATATACAAGTCGCGAAAACTTAAAAAAATATTGGGATCATATTTATTCATAAGATGTATCCAAATTTGTATTACATTGTAAGAAATTGCAAAAAAACAAAAAATAAAATAAAAGAATGACGCCCACATCATATTCCATAAAAAAGAAATAAAAAACTATAAAAGAGATTTTCTCTTTTTCAATTCCTTGTACAAACTCACCATATCTTACAGATTGTTTCTTTCGTACAGATGTTATAGAAAGATTAGTATGAATGACTTAGTATCTGAATGTTATACAATCATGGCAATATTTACTTTATGTACGTAGATAATACATATTATATTATAAAACCCTAAAAATGCCGTGTCTGTACATTGAAGCTATTTAAAAAAACTTCGATACACAAAAATAAATGGAGAACAGGTTGCAGATTTTTTAGATTTCTTGTATGTTTATCGGTTTGTCTGTTTGTTCGGGAATCGCGTAAAAACTACAGAGCCGATTTCGATGCGGATCTCGCCGATCGACAGCAAATTCCTAGATTAAAATCTGCACTACTTTTCATCCTGGGAATCCCACGGGAATTTTACTGGGAATAATTTAAATTGGCCAGATCAAAAAAAATTAAGTCCAATGTGATGTTTTCACTAATCGATACCAAATTTTATTTCATAAAATGTGTGATATATTTTACCCAGGAATCCCGCTGGATATTTAGCGGGAACCGTTTGGATGCATCAAATTAAGCTTATTCCGACACCGTTTTCTCTTAAACTAACAAAAAGCGGTGCGGAGGACTCGCGAAGTTTTCTACCTAGTCATAATTTTTAAGATAGTTTAAAAAATCTTTTAATGTATGGAGTGATAATTTAGTACTGATTATTGATCTGTGCTTAACTAAAAAAATCCGGCTTATTTTAACTAAACAACATTCTGTTTACTTCCATATTAGTTCTTTAGTTTTTGAACAGATGGCGTTAGTTAGTAACAATCCATTTAATATTAGTCGTGTGTTATTAGTTTTATATTTTTCGAGAGATGGCGGTTGCAATACTAAAATTCTAATTAATAAAAATTGTTACATCTTCTATTATTTATGATCTAGACATATTTAGACATAACACATCTAGAAATAAATTGAAATGAGTACGCCAAAACCCAAATCTGGAAGTGTAATAGTTTCTGAATAAAGTGTACCAAAAATATGCATGTCGGATAGTGTTAAGGTGCGCTCCGCTCGCCCTGACTTTTGCTTAGATTCTTTTTTAAATTGCGATACTTTGTGTCTTGGGAATCCCGCGGGGATTTCAAGTCTAGCGTGGACGTAGTCGCAGGCATAACCGAGTAAAAGAATAAACCTGAGAAGTACGCGTAAGACCACACACAAAAAGTTGTGGTCTTACAAGACCGTGAAAACGTGAAGAGCGTCGATTGTTTTCCCAAAGTAGAAACTATACCCTAAAAACAGGTGAATACACTAATAAAAGTAACATTAAGAAAATGATCTAAGTAAGGTTCTACTTTAAGCATTTGCTTGTGAATTTTTTCAAAAGAAAAATATTTCTATATTAACTGCAAACACTAATCACAATGATGAAAGATGACTGTCAGGCGAGAGGCTTACGTTTGAATGCGAAGAAAACAAAGGTGATGGTGTTTGAAAGAGAAACAACCAGAACGAATGCAAGGATAATGGTCGATGATGTTATGCTGGAACAAGTGAATGAGTTTGTATATCTCGGATGTGCTTTTAGCAGGGATGGAAGGTACACCGCTGATATAGAAAGAAGAGTGAATTTGGGGAATAGTGTGAATGGAGCGTTAGGTAAACTTCTAGGCGCTAAGAACCTCAGCCAGAAGGCCCAGCTTGCCATACACAACGCGGTGCTGGTACCTACGCTCACGTATGGAAGCGAGAGTTGGGTATGGAATAGAGAGCACGAAAGTAGAGTAAACGCGGTCGAGATGCGAGCACTGCGCAAAATCTGCGGAGTGACGCTCGCGGACCGCGTTCGTAATATCGAAGTAAGAAAGAGAGTTGGTCTGAAAGAGAGTGTCGGGGTGAAGGTAAGGAAAGGAATGCTCCAGTGGTTCGGGCATGTGGAAAGTATGTATGATGAAAGAATGACTAAACAGATATACAATGCAAAAGTGGATGGATGCAGAAGTCGCGGGAGGCCACGACACACCTTCCATGATCAAATTGATCATGTACTAGCAGAAGGTGATGTCAGGAGCCTTAAGAACAGACGAGCGTGCATGACAAGAACTATGAATGTCAAAGAAGCAAGTGAGGTGTGTAAGAATAAGCCTAAATGGCGCTCTGTTGTTTGTGCCTACCCCGCAAGGGACCTGGCGTGAAGTTATGTATGTATGTATGTATGTAAAAATATTTCTGTTTCAAGCACGCATTACCATATGAGTATTTAGTAACGCAAAAATTTTGTTCTTTTGAACATTTTAAATGCTATTGTTATTTGAATACGGACATGTAGTCGACATAACGGCCGCCCCGACAGTCTGATTTTCCTTAAATATGTTAAATTAGCAGCGGTTTTATCGTTCAATCTCATTTTCATTACACTTCCAGTTTCTTCTTAAAATTTTGGCATAAATTTTAATTTACCAAGGGATATAAGAATTCAATACTTCATATCCTTAAAATAAAAGTTTAAGCGGACTGTATATAAATTGCATATTAATGATATTTCCACTCTTGAAATCAATTAAACTACTTACATCTAAAAAGTTGTTACAACTACCTAAGCTCCATTGATGCTTTTTACATCTAATCGATATTGAAATTAAAATCAAGGAAATGTTTCAGAAAAGGTGCTTGGCCAATATTCTGGTGGTAAGTGGAGAGCACAGAAAGATCATGGTAGTCTGGCTTCAGCCGCTAAACATTACGCTATTTAAAATAAACAAAATAAACATAGCAGTTAATTAGCTCATGTCACAGCAGCCCAATTAAAATAGGATTTAAGGAAGTTGCTACTTTCTCTTATAATGAAAATCTTCTATTTTGCGATTTCCGCAGAACCTCAAGTGCCGTGTCTCTGAATCTTATGGCATGTAACCTTGAATACAGAGGGCTTACTTTCATACGCCCTTCGTCGTTCATTTTCGTCGAATCTGTCTAAAAAATTATATGTAATTCGATCAAAACTAACAACAAAAGGCGTTATAAATTAAGTCCACACGTACTTGGTACACTACTGCGGAATGACTATGAAATAAAAAAAGAATGTAAGGAGAATGATAAAAATTGTAGGATATCAAAAGTGGAGACAAGAAAACGGTATAGCATGTAACAAACTGCCGCTCGAAGTAAAAATAACTTATATACACGTCTGTTATATTGTATGGGTCTGAATTTTGGACCACTACAATGATAAACCAAGAACGTCATCACTCAGTTGATCTGATAAAATTAAAGTAGTGGTATTAAAGTGGTGGTAAAATAATGATTCAGGCGAGAAACGAATTCATTGGTACAATGAATTGGTGGTCTTTGAAAATTGTGGCCGTGATGAAAAAATTGCAATAAGTTTCAATTCGTATGTGCAGTTGTGCATGTAATTAGGAGGGATGAAAATTATATGACAAAAGAATATAAAACGGGAAGATTTACGGATTTACGAAGAGTTTACTTAGATCATAAAAAATATGGGTGGATTATATAAAAGATAATATGATATATAGTCTGATAGAGGACTTATGCCTGAATAAAGGCGTGTGGAAGGAAGCGATTACTCAAAAAATAATCGGAAAAAGGTGAAATGAAGAGAATATTATGAAATGTATTACATACTTATTCATATTGTTAGAGCTTTTGAATCATACATTTCATAACATTGCCAAACAATCAGCTTATTAAGTTTACTACACATTATACTTACGAAGAATTTGCGTTTTACATAGAACTGGATGAGATATAATTTTTTGCAAATATTTCGAGGATTGTACCAGTGAAGTTTTATTCTTTTTTTTGTGGCTTGGTTTTTATTTTTCATTCATAAACATCAGTGCGTACCTCATTAAACAAAACAAGATCCATTAAACTTATTTATTATCATAAAAATTGCATTACATTAGCATAGAAGGCACCAGTACATTACAATGCAATAGTACCTTCAATCAGGGCTCCAATGGTACTATTACAATCGTTTGACAATGCTCGTTCACTAGCGTTATGATGTCACCGTAATGGTTGCTTTTCTATAAAAAAGCTACCATTATTGTGCTACTATTATGCAAGTGATCCACCACAACACGATTATAATACCACACTTAGGGCCCAGTCCTATCATAGGAAAGAAGATCACTGGAAACTGAAAAGCTGCTAAATCCTACATGATTGATTAGATAGCAACACAAGCCAGTCTCTAGCTTTAAGATGTTTTCTTATTTAATACCTAATTTAGAGAAATCTGACAAAAATTTAACATAATATAAATAAAAATTTAATATGCTGGAAATGAACAATGAATACGTTGTAAATAAACATTGAATGTGTGCTAAATAATAAAATGTGAGAAAGTGGGAACCTTGTAGCTTAATTTAGTCGTGCAGGATTCAAGCAAATTTTCAGACTTGTATATAATATACTTATATTATGTTTACATGGCGATTTTCATTCCTAGTATTTTTACATGTTACTATTGTTTTTTTTTTTAAATTGCTTGTTATGTTTTCTTTATTATTATAGATGTTTTATTTAACTACTAATATTTTTAAACTTATTTTAAAGAAAATTTATTTTTACTGGGTACACTTTTATATATATAAGCAAGAACGACTTCTTAGATTGTTAGTATATGGCACAGCCAAGAGCTGTCAGACTGGTGTAGAACTTGTAAACTAGTGTGCTTAAACTGTTTTCCTTGATCGTTAGTCGAAGCTAGAGAATATGATATGTTAGAAATAAAAGCAGTTTTGAGGTTTAATACTGTTTGTACTGGAATATTCTAATCTAAATTTTCAATGGCACAATAATAATTGCCGTTATTACGTAAAGCAGACGTACCTTAAAACCTAGCTTTTGCGTCACAAGCGTTTATTTGATTTTGAATTTTGATACATTTTAGAATTAATCCCAATCCAGTGTTACACAGAAAGGACGCGAGTTATGAATTCCATGTCAGAAATAATTTTCAATGATGTTTCAATAATTATCAATAAGTTATCCGACGTTAGAAATATGATGTCAGAACGCTATACACCCATACAAGGAGATTGTGACGTTTTGTATGACAGTGAAAAGAGTGTTAACTTGGCTGTCAAGTGTCTTATTTCCTATGGTTGCAGTATTTAGATAATTTTCCTCAATCACCAACATTGTCCGCAGGATGGATCAAGACGGCAGTTTAAATATAAGCTACGATGAATGGCGAGACTACCTCCTGTTGGCTCCTGCGACTGACATCCACGCTCTCATACACTTCTGGAGACATTCAACGGTAAGTTCTAGTTTATAGAAGAATACAAAGAAAGTTTATTTACAAGTAATAAAACGTGTGCGTCTTGGGACGCGCGACAGAAGTGATAACTTGCGTGAGAGAAAGGGAAGCCAGACAGACTGGCGCCGTAACGCGTTACGTAACGAAGTGGTTTACCCTTCCATAAAAAGCTATCACCTTAAAAATACGTTTTAACGGGTTTTTTTTATTCTAACGTTTCTTCTCTTCAATCCCCAATATGTTGAGCAGCGGTGGTAAATTAAATTAGCTGCCATAGAGTAAATAATAACCATAAACAAAATTAAAACTGAACAATTAAAATAAACATTGGCGGTTGGCTATATAAAACTTTAACAATACTTATTGACATTTGATATCTTTATCTTCCGTAATCACGTGAAACGTCGGAATAATCTATACATGTAAATAAAATTGGAGTGTCTGTTTGTAATATTGATATAACCGCTTTTTACTACATGCATATGAATATACATACGGTACATACACCAAAATAACATTTTTTAAATTTTTTGTCTGTCCGTTTGTTCCGGCTAATCTCTGAAATGGCTGGACCGATTTTGACGGGACTTTTATTGGCAGGTAGCCGATGTAATAAGGAGTGACTTAGGCTACTTTTATTTTAGAAAAATTCTGTTATTTTGGAATTATGATGATTTTCAATCACCACACGGGAGAGACCGCGGGGCGCAGCTAGTAAATATATAATAAATTACCACTATAAGAACCGTAAAAACATAATTTTATTATGTACACTAGTCGGGACAACTTATGAAAACATGTTGAAGATGTATGAAGTTGAAAAAAACCATACTGTTTGTGGTAATGTTCGGTCGAGAAGGCATTCAAAATGAATTTAAAACCCTAGTAGGTACTAACAATACTATCCAATAAATTCTATTGTATAAATGAATGAATTATTTTTTCCTAATATACACAAAATGTTACGCATTAATGGTACGAATACATTTTACATTATTAGGAGTGCAATGCTTAATAGCTAAAAGAGTTGCTGTTTAATAACTAAAATTTTAATTGAAATCCTTTCCGTCTTTTCGAGACACAATGACAGTCTGGTAAACAAATTCTAGTAAAATTACTCATAAATGGCCCCGTACGATAGATAGGCTTCAAAATTATCTTTATTTTACGCTTAAACTTTGACTTATATAGTGTTTATTAATTAGTACTTTCCAAAAATATTAATAACCATGGCCAACAACACTTTCAGCAGTTTTACCATACTGACCAATAGATGGCGTTACTAGTAATAATACATATAACCAATGGTAGGAAGGAAATTTTATATAGTAATGTTAGAAGGGCCGATCTGAAATATCTCAAATTTAAAAAGCTACTTAGTTTAGTATAGCAAAAAATGGTATATTCTTGTTAATTAATTATTTTTTTAATTAACATTGCCATATAATGTTTATCTCACAGAGTTATTAATGGAGATTCTAACAATTATTTAAAACAAAACATAGATAGTGCTATGGTTGGTAAAGTACTATTAATTTCACCAAAACACATTCTGGGCATAATTGAATTACTTCTCCTTGATACTTTACGCACATATTTTAAAGACCTGTTCCACAGGACCGCTAGACCGCTTCTTGTCAAATGTTGTATACTTTTATCCTCTATTTACATAGTAGTTCAAAAGTTAAGAGGGTGGAAGACAGTTTTTACTACTTGGCAATTGAAAAGTTCCATATCTGCCACAAATATGGGTAATGTTACTAAATAGGAATTTTTGCACTAAATATGGTATATTCGTATTTTTAGAAAATGTAGCCAATTCTCACTATCATCATTCCAATAAAGTTTAAAAAATTTAACTTCTTAATACCTAACGCTATCTAGTTGAACATTAATTATGTTTTTCGGACACCCTTAATTTCTGTTTGTTATGATATTAAATAGCAATAACCAATAAATTTTATCTCATAATGTCTATATCTAAACATAATTGACACAAACACGGAAATAACAAGAAACGTGTTGTTTATGATAATTAGTCTAGATTTTTCCAAGTCATTGGTTAGTTATCTTATCTGTAATCGACGTTAATAAATTGTATTTCTCTGCAATTATAAATTGAATGTTTACACATCAAATGTATGTTTTGATTGTATTGTTATAATTGTATCAATATTGTGTAGGCTTTGTCTTTATTAAATAATTTTGGTACTTCAAGGACAACATTTTTACACTCAATCAACTATTTAATGGTTTCTAATTTTTTTATTCAACTTAAGAAACACCTAGAGTTACATACTAAAGTAGAAAAATCTTAAATTAAATATATAAAATAATGTTTAAGTAAAAGTTAACACCTAGATCAGCTGGTTCGGCGGCGGAAACAGCTGATTCATCCAAGCTGCGCAAATATGCAACATATAATGGCGATCCAGCGAGGAAACGTAGCCAGCCTTAAGATCAATCCATATTTTACCAATCTCAACAAAACGTTTCACTAAAAATTATTTAAGTACAACGGCTAAGTTCTAGAAGGGAGTCACAACGATCACGTTCACGACCGCGAGTATTTCCGTTCCACTTGCTTGCGGACGTTACAATCATAAACTTTAGTGGAACGGATTATGAGACGTTGATGTCATAAACGAGGAAATACACAAATCTCATTGGTTGATTTGAAATTCGCGCCTTTTTCAATGTCAACAGAGAGAATTAACGCTCTGTGTTCAACGCCCACTTCGACCCACCTGTTGAGCATCTCATGAGCAATGTGTGATCGAAAATGGTGACGTTATTAGTGATGTTTTCGCCACGACCATAACGACCGCGGTCGCCTTGTGGAACGGCAGACGTAACTTTTTGGGCGTTGTGAGATACTAAAGGTACACGACCAATATGCAATCATTCGAAAGTTAAACAATCAATAATATCTGTCAGTTACTTAAGATCAAGGTCATTGTGAGATATAATATAACAGCGCAAAAATATTAGATATAATTTTTTATCGCATGTAAAAATATATTTCATTTCCTTGTTTACCTTACGATTACCTTACGTGACATAAAGTTATCGGACAAGTAATATAGAATAAGGTTTACCAACCTTTTTTACGTTAAAATATATTCATGCCTACCCTCATATATTTCTTTTTATTGTTATTACGTGGATCAATAAGTCCCGGGACTAACCAAGAAAAAAACATTTTTTTGGCAAAATTCCACTTTATTCAACAACATGGTCTCCTTCAAGAGCAACACAATCAGTCCAGCGCTCCTCCAACATTTCAATACCTTTCTTGTAGAACGATTCATCTTTGGCCTCGAAATAAGCATTCGTTTCGGCGATGACTTCTTCGTTGGAGTAGAATCTCTTTCCTTAGAGCATTTTTTGAGGTCTGCAAACAGGTAGTAGTCACTGGGGACCAGATCCGGTGAATATGGTGGGTGCGGAAGCAATTCGAAGCCTAATTTTTAGCTCCAAACAGCGATCGGAATCAACGACACGTTGTCATTTTTGATCCGCCGTGAGCAAACGCGGCACCCACTTTGATCACAGCTTCCTCATAGACAAATATTAATTCTAAATAACGTACACACTGCCGTAAGCCTTTAAGATGTCAGCTATCTCACGTAATTAATTTACGGTTTTCAAAAACGATTTGTCGTAGTTTTTTGATGGTTTCCGGTTGAACCACCTCATTTGGCCGACCGGAGCGTTCAGCATCTTCAGTGTCTGTACGACCACGTTTAAACTCGGCATACCACCGACAAATGGTTGATTTAAGGGAGCAGGGTCTCCGTAAAACTTTTTAAGCCATTGCTGAGCTTGCATTGTGTTTTTTTTTCATAAAAAGCAATGATAAATTAACACACGAAATTGTTTCAAATCCATTGTTTTGGATATATCAAGACTACCGGCACTTAAATTACTCTAACTCGTGGACCAAACATCAGAATGTCATGAAATTTTGACAGATATTTTTTGAAGGTTGGTACTCATGAAAAATCATACGGAACTTTTGTTGGCAACGCCATCCATGTGTCAGTCCCGGGACTTATTGATCCACGTGTTATACTTTAAAAAAATAACATTTTCATGATGTTAATACCAAGTATATCTACTTGACGGTGGAGCCTGTAAATGCTGGTGATAGTGAAGGAAAACCATTATGATGAAACCCCTATATGGTCGCAATTCGAAAAAGAATTGCTCTCAAAATGGGCAAAACCGCGACCAGCATTGGCAAGTTTAAGTGCTGACATTATCAAGAAGCTTAATCAGGAATAAAATGGCTGAGTACATTGCACCTACATAGGGAGCGAATTAGCATTAACTTGGCATTCGGGAATACCAGCCATATAAAGTCTTAATAAAATATAAATACATACATACATAACTTCACGCCAGGTTCCTTGCAGGGTAGGCACGAACAACAGAGCGCCATTCAGGCTTATTCTTATACACCTCACTTGCTTCTTTGACATTCATAGCTCTTGTCATGCACGCTCGTCTGTTCTTAAGGCTCCTGACATCACCTTCTGCTAGTACACGATCAATTTGATCATGGAAGGTGTGTCGTGCCCTTCTATAAATATAGATATATGTATATATATAGGAAAAAAATCGAATAGTGGGAGTTTTTCATAATTCACAGGCTCGCTCCTGGGGCCAAAAAAACGAAAGAACCTATTACTGGAGAGTGACTAGTATTAGCTTAGGTGTTGGATGTTTAAAATATTTAATTCATGTCTCGTCTCTGTTATATTTAATATTCTAGTGCTCTGAGGTTATTATAGACAACCTAAAAAATGAAAGCTCCTTACAAAAAGTAAAGGACACATTTATTTCCTTCGGTTTTTTTCTATATTCGAATTTAAAAATGAAGATGTTACATACTGTTTGTAAACGGGTTTCCTATAGAATGTCAGTCATATAAACGACGGAAATTTCCTTGATTTACATCCAGTGATTGTTGGACTGATTGTTTTCGCATCGAACTAAGTCACATTGTGTTACACGATCTTGGGACACAGCTCCGCATTTAGAAAGAATAAAATACGTTTACTTATACTGATATAATATATTTTACTACTAATTTTATCAATTTTCCTAGAAGTTACAAGTTTATCCGTTTGTCATGAGAGTTTTCAGAACAAAAATTATGTCGACAATAATAACATAGAGTTTGTATTATGTTGTCTCTATCACGAACTTCGTTTTTCTTTTATGTATTGTCGAACCGAGATATGTGAAAGCTAGCTATGTTTTGATAGTAGTACTGTAATATTATTTTTTGGGGTTTACAAGTATTAATCACCTAACACTTAATACTATATTCAGTCGACCGCGCTATGAAAAGAGCCTCTCTGGGCAAACCAACAGGACGGCGACCAGTTGGTCGGCCCAGATATCGCTGGAGTGACGTAGTGGAGGCTGATCTGCGCGAGCTCCAAGCCAATACAGGCAGGAGACAGCGCTGAACCTGAGGCTAGTAGATACTCAATTTGGTTCGTTGAGCCGTAGTTAATTAGTATTATATTAAGGATATATTGTGAAAACGTCAGCTAATGTAATGTAAAATTAATTTCATTTCAAAGTTCACTGCCATTCCGACTCTGGTGGTAGGTGTGTCCTCCCATTTAAACTGCAAAATTGCTAGGAAGATCCCCACTGACTTTTGTTTTGCTTTTACATGTAGGGTTACCAGCTGTCTAAAACGTACAAAATAATAAATATTAGCTCATAAACATCACACTTCTGTGTGTGGGCCTCAAAATGTTTTCAAAGGGTCTGAGAGAATACTTGGCATGAATGGCGGCAGATTTCCCATATCGGGTATCACAGTATTTCTCCACCGCTTCCGTCGTAAGAAAGGTAACTAAAGAAATACTCATATGCAAAGCATTTGGTCAGAAAAATTGCCTAAGCGGCGCGTGAGTCTCGGCCAAGATTCGAACTCGCGTTATTGAAATCATAAGTGAATACGTTAGCCACCAAACTACCATGATACTGGAAAAGTACAACCATTAAAAATACGTGAAAAATATTTTGGCAGGTAGTAGTAGTTAGCGACATGATACATACTAATCAAAAGCTTGGTTCAACTTTCACAGGTACTAATATGAATGAATAGATTAAAGTGAGTTGGTTTAATCGTTTGTTTGTTGCCTGTGCACAATTTTGAAAATGAATGACTGTCGTAAAATTTGGTGTATATGCTTTTTGATAACGAAGATTATATACTGTTTATTAGAGAAAATGGAATAGGCTCGTCAGGTTTGAAATTTATACAAGTGAAGCCACTTGGAAAGCACTGGTTTTACAGAAATTGCGAATTTTTAGATAGATATACACTTAACTCTTTCATATTCACCAGGACTACTAACAAAATATAATATATAACCTATATAACGAAATAAAACTCATGACTAAATATATAAACAAATGCTGGTCTTATCTTACCTCAATTATTATTCTTAAATTAGCTAATTAGATTTGACAATTATTTATTTTTCAATTTCGGTGCTGTATGTTGTACCTTCTTCATTTAAAAAAGTTAGGTGCGTTAGCTTATCGCATAAAATAATATTTTACTATTTATAAACTTTTCACCCTTTAGGTCCTCTATCACACTTGTCACAGACTTAATACGATAATGGCGACAACGAACCATCCATCAAACGAACAGGCGTGGCAGGAAGTTTGTATTCCTTACCTGCGCAACAGTTGTCGAGGCTCATTATATGAACCAAATGAGTCTCCAGATTGATTTAGCACGGACTGTGAATACATTGTGACTCTCTATCGATTCTCCCCCCTCTAATTGATCTTCGTTTATTGCTCGAATAGACGTCTATAGCAATCTACTCTGGAGTAGTTTTCATTACTATCCATTCTTTTACCTAACTGTTGGTAGAAAATTCTCGTTACTTTTATGGATTTTACAAGCTTTTATTTAACTTGCAATGGATGTATGTATGTATGTAAGTTCGGGTGTAATCTTGCAAGTTAAATTTGACCGACTTCCCCCCGGTTTCCGATTGAGCTGAAATATTGCACGCATATATATATCGCATGACAATGCAATAATATGGTACCATGGAGCTGATCTGATGATGGAGTTGGATGGCGGCCATAGGAATTCCTGTACTAAACAAGATAGACCCGTCGTGTTTGGGCTTGTTTTACTTGTCTTGGATAGCACTCTGCTGCTACATGCTATTCAAGATCTCAAAAGCTTGTATTTAAAAACCTTTTAAAAAAGCTTATTATGTAAAATGTTAATCAGTAGAAGGCAAATAGGAATCTGCCAAAACGCCATTTATGTCACACCGACAAAATAAAACTATTATTGGAACGAAGTTCCTTATCGCGCGGTGCGAATGGCGAAAGGGGGCTAGACGGAAAATTTAAAGAGCAAAAAAGTTGTAACGACACACCAAATGTTGTAACGACACTTTTTTGTGATTTGCCATTTTTGTCATTTTGGTGCATTTGGTCGGTGTGGTTGATGTATATATGTATATATGTACATATATATATGTGTGTGTGTGTGTATATATATACACATATGTATGTATTTTTTTTATATATATACATAGGTATATATATATAAAAAATTACAATTCCTTCATTAATTAATCGATAGGAACTTCGTTCCATCCGGGTGTTCCTTGACACCTCCAGTTTTTATATATTCTTATATCTATTTATACTATAGTAAATATGTAAATGGTTCGAGTTTGTACACTGCGTTTAAAAATGAAAAAGAAAATCAGGGTCTAAATTGGACCAGCAGATTCCAAACATGTAACTATAGATAATTCTATATAATTAAAACATGCAACTTTTCGAATTTTGTGTCTATCTGTCTATTAGAGCATCACGTAAAAACTACTCAATGGATAAATGAAACTCGGAACGGAGCTAACTTATATCACGGGGCGTAACTTAGGATACTTTTTATCCCGGCTAATTACGTCGTTTCCATGGTATAGACGAAAATAATAAAAAAGATGGCGCTACGATCGTATCTTTTTTTGGAAACTACGCACGTATACGAATGGAACTCGGCACAGAGGCGGCTTATATCCCGAGTTAACACTTGGGATAGTTTTTATCCCGATAGATAACGTCGTTTTGCTTGCAATAATTGGCTTAGCAAATAAGAACCAGTAATTGCACCTTTATTGACAATGTAATCGTGTGTTTTGACATCGCGATTCAAGTAGCGCATTTTGCGATTAATATTTTAAATAAAAATAAATTCCAAAAAAAAGTTGTGGGTAATTCTACCGTAATAAAGATTTCAAATAAAAATAATCGACCTGCAATAGTATTTCCTATTACTTGTAAGTATTTATTTTATTGTTAAAACTGTTGAAACAATACTTGTGATTATTAAATTATAGTAATGGGATGATGCAATTGCCTTTAAAAGAAACCTGTTTAAATATAATTATATGAATCAACTTTTCCCAGGAAGTATCATTTCCTTTGTCGTAAAGAAGTTAGTTCCTTATTCTTAATCATTCTCATTCTCGTATGAAGGCCTCGCACAGGATGGTTCATAGCTTGTTCAATATGTATACTAGATCTAATAATTAGCCTTCTTAAGGCATAAATGACACTTCAAATAAGATTTGTTGTATTAACTCTACGGTATCTTCCTCGATGCCATTAACGTAGAGGAGATCGGGACTTTGAGGGTCCGACCTCTTTACCGTGGCAGCAACTCGGTAGGCAACTACCCGCCGGTAATTGGTCTGGAGCCACTAGACCTTTCCTCGCATAGCGATGGCTTCTCAGCAGATCTCGTTGGGTGGCCTAGCTTTGCGTTCGCTACTTCTGCAGTTGGCCATTTATTGGAGTGTAATAACCGTTTCGATCTTCAGGTGGCTTTGAGCCAAAGAAAGGTCATCACAACTTATTGAATACAGTAATACGTATCTGTACAAGTGGCTACTGTATTGAGGAACAATGTGTACAGTATTACGTTATTTTAATTTAACATTGCGTACTGGTTATTGTTCCGTATATATTATAACATACATATGAACAATGTCTAGTTATATGAAATAAAAAATCTGTATCTTTCCACGCACATGGGTTTCATAGAAGTAACAACAGTCTATTATTTTTGCGATTTCGCTAAAGAATCTACTCGACTGATTATTTGACATACAATTATTTAAACCAATTTAAGGTAATCGCAAACTCAAAGGCGCGGTTTCGAATCCTAGCCGAAACATATGCGCCACGCGATATGATGTATTTTGGTTTTCATGTAATTAAGGTTTCATCCAAATAATAAAAAATAGTTGATCTTCGTCAATTGCATGGAATCTTTCAGTATGCATGATCATTCGCATTTGAAAACTTTTTCCATGCCCCTTTAATGGTCCTCGAAACATTGTCGTATGTAATTAATTTATATACGTTTATGAACTTTGTCCGGCAGTAATCGGTTCGTTGGCATTTTGCCCTATGACGTCACTGACTAGCTTGACGACATGCGCGTGCCGTTCGGATTGTGGTTCAGTATTTTTGTTGTAATTTTAATTACAGTTTGTTAGACTGAATACGCGATATATAGTCATTTTCTTATCAGTTGCATATTCTGTAGGAGATGAATTCAAAGATAATAATATTTTGCTAATACTAGGACAACATTAAAACCCACACTTACCAAGCTGCCTTAGACGAGCGTGGCGGGTATACTGTCTGTTCCTGTCCGAGCCCAGCAGTTTGACGTGTATACGCTGTTATTCTTATAGATATCCTTAGGAAAAAAGTCAAGCATTTTGTAATACATGAAAGATATGTTGAAATTATATGTATATGCGTAAAATGTGACAATATTACTCTAACTAGTGTGAAAAACATAAAATAATGTCATGTCTAATTTACATTATGCTCACTTACGCCAGCAAGAGGTGGCGAAGGAAATGGTTAGCACGAGGATGTAGACACGACATATATCGAAAGTAGCATTCACGCTGCCACGCTGCCCACATTCCTGCTTTCTACTGTGGAAGTGAGCATAATGTAAACGAGGGGTGTCTGTGATGAACAGAACCTCTTCATTCATTACAACCTCATTTCATTACTACATAATATTGTTAAAAATCACTCATGTCACTCGCCTTACATACGTCTTAACATCAATACATATCAATTTCTAAAACTCTAAAACCACATATAAACAGTTGTGAAATCATAAAATATATATATAAAATCTCAAAAGACTTTAAATTAAATATATCATCAAAACAAGGGGTACAACAATGTAGCAAATATTTTTTTGTTAAGTAACTACTTTGCTACTTGTCAACTATAATAAAATATACACTTATTAGTCAGATGTACTCTAAATGTGGTACACTACACTTAATAGGTTAACCACGCGCTATAGGCGTAAGGCGAAAAGGTTTCCACACTCCAATAATGCCGAGGGGGGCGCGTCGTATTCCCCGTGTGCTCATCTCTCCTCCCGTGTGGTACCCATTTTGCCACTGCACGTCGGACAAAGAAGGACGACGCCGGGAGCTATTTTTCCCTCCGGCAGTGGATGTGCTTCCGCCTTTTTTCGTAGTCCTGGCATAATGTGAAGGAAGGAACCTCTCGGGATTTGGTGGTATTTCCGACTCAGGTGGCAATCGTACTTCTTTGGGGATGCTAGTGCCTGCCACTCCAACAAATCCCACAAACCCGCGTTTCCTCCCTTTCTACAAAAAGCGCTACGAGCTGCTGGAGCACTCACAAATTACTTAAAAAAACTTGTGTCGCTACAGAACAAAGTTAATCGGGCAAGCTCCAAATGAATTATATTTAAAACATTCTACAGGAATATCTATTCTTTTATTCAGTCATACAGAGCGGAAAATTAGTAGTTCATCCAATTTGTATTTAGCATTCTTCGTGATGAGATCAGACTTCTGGTTCATAGCGGTGAATACTGATTTACAACAGGATCAAATCAGTATTACTTGCACATTTCGTTATAGCGATAATTTCCAACTTAAATCAGAATACAGGTCGGCTTTTCCGTTTAAGATACGTGTTTAGTAGGAAATATACATATTATGTATATATTTTAATCAATTATTATTTATATTAGTAAATGGCTGCAAAATAACTTTGTTTTTTTTTAAATTTGGCAACAATAAAAATATTTTAATATTAAAATCACATTTAGGCGATATACGCCGTCAATTTGGGGTACTTTCATTAGTGGACGCTGTCATTACAGTATTTTTTTAACAAAAACAAAACCAACTCACTCTAAAAACAAAAAATAAATATTTAACCGACTTCTTTCTTCAACATCCTAAAGTCGGTTTCAAGAAAAATATAAAATTATAACAACAAATTAAGAAAATAAAGTAATATTTATGTTTTACATAACTTGACTATTTAGTTACGCAGTTACGTTTTTATCAGTAAATATTGTTATAAATATTTACTGATAAATAAACCTTGTTTCCACGTATTATGTGTTCTACGTAACTTAAGACTATCAGTAGAACACTGAGCCTAGATCAGCATTATCCTTGGTTATGGTACCCAGAAGCTGGGCATATATAAATATATATTAAATATCATATTAAGTATATGTTTGAAAATGAGAGATTGTGAGTTTATATATCAAACGTCAAATTCATCTGGATAAATATTATGTAAATTTGTCAGGTTAAAGTAAAAATAGGCAATTGTAATTCAAATTGATCCACTCTTAATAATGTAAGATAAGAACTAGGGTCACCGGTTAAGACATAAGATTCTGTAGATCTTGTCCGTTATATATGTTTAGAGTAAAGTAGGCATTTTGCTAAAAATAGGACCGTTATAAATTTCTGACGTCATAAGGATTGTATCCAAGACCGTTGATGATGCACTGATGACATTGGAAACAAGGTCTATAATTTTTGTCGCAACAAAGTATTATAGAGGAATTGCGAAAAAACAAATTAAAGGTTGCCGTTATACAGGACACTGAGGGATATTCCAAAATACTCAACACTGATGTATGAGCTATTGTTAGACAGATTTTGATGAATTATTATGGTTTACTTACGTCTTTTTTATTTAACTTGTTAATCAAACCTTTACAGTCCAACGCATACAAAGGCAAGAATTTAAGTATGTTTCTTTCTTTTAAACTATACTATGATAAAAACTGAAAATTTTACCAGCAGTAGAACTTTAAGTGAAACTGAAACAGTAATTGCTTTGAATAAGATATTATGTTGAGTAATGGGGGAGGTATTTTTAGTGACACATATATCTGCATTCCGCCAAATAAAAGACTAAAGGAAGGTCGTTCCACTACCGATGCAGGTGTTGAGCTTCTAAAACACATTTATGGTGCTTGGGAAGGGTCACAGAATGCCATTGGTGTATTCTGTGACCTGTCCAAGGCATTCGATTGCGTTGAACACGTGACCCTCCTGAAAAAGCTCAATTATTACGGTATTTATGGCGATTCTCTCAATCTTCTGTCGTCTTACTTAAACAATAGATCCCAAAGCGTTGAAATTAACAATATCAAATCTCGTGAGACTGGCATATCTATGGGTGTGCCCCAGGGCTCTATTCTAGGTCCCTTCTTGTTTTTGATATATATTAATGATTTGCCATATTTTATTAATGATATGTGTGAGGTAGTGTTGTTTGCTGATGACACGTCACTTATATTTAAAGTAGACAGAAATAAACAGAACTTTGACGACGTAAACAACGCCTTAACCCAAATATCTAAGTGGTTTACCGTAAATAACTTATCACTCAATCCGAATAAAACTAAATGTGTTAAGTTTGTTATGCCCAATGTAAAAGAATACGATGTTAATATTTCCCTTAACGACACTAGACTTAACCTAGTAGATTCAACTGTATTCTTAGGCATTAACCTAGATCAGAAACTCCAGTGGGGCGCTCATATATCTAGTCTCTCAGGAAAGCTTAGTTCTGCTGCATATGCGGTCAGAAGAGTTAGGCAGTTCACTGACGAAGAGACTGCTAGACTAGTTTATTTTAGTTATTTTCATAGTGTCATGTCCTATGGTATTTTACTTTGGGGCAACGCTGCTGACTTGGAGACTATATTTGTTTTACAAAAAAGAGCCGTAAGGTCAATTTACAACCTCGGCCCTCTGGTGTCTCTTAGGGAACGCTTTAAGGAAATCGGTATTATGACGGTCGCCTGCCAATATATTTTCAATAATATAATTTATATTCGTAATAATTTGAGTGCCTACAAGCGGTATAAGGATGTTCACGATTTCAACACCAGGCATTGTAATAAACTGATATTGCCATCTTTTAGATTACAAAAAGTATTGTCTTCTTTCTTGGGGGTTGGTATACGCTTCTTCAATAAGATTCCGAGTGAAATGTTAGATCTGCCCTTCACTAAATTCAAATTTAAAATAAAAAGTATCTTGCTTAAAAAGGGATACTACACTATTGAAGAATATTTAAATGACAAAACTTCATTTACATAACAGCTCGCTCCAACCTCTTATACTGTGTTTTGTACGAGTATAACGTTTTTATCTTGCCGTACTTGTAAGGAATATATGGAGATATGTTGCAAAAAAAATAATACGTTACGTCTTTATATTTATAACTATAATTATTTTCTATCCTTTTATTGCGCTTTTGTCTTATTGAATATGCACTGTTTGCTACAACTCCATTAATTCTTCAAAAGTTATTCTGTAACATAATTCTGTATAAAATCTTTTTAAAAAAAAAGTACTTAAATATAAAAAATAGAACAACAAATATAAAGAAAATTTTTTTTAGCTAGACGTGTTGCTGGGGAGTTTCTTGCCGCTTCTTCTCCTTAACAGCAATAACACGTTGCGAAGCGGTGTACATAGACTAGGAAGTAAAATTAAATTTTAACCTATATGTATGACCTTCAAAAAGTGTTCTCCAGTGGAACTTATTTTGAATAAAAACTTTTGAATTTGAATTTGAATAAATTTTCGTCCCCTTTACGTAACCCGTCACTGCGTGCAGGCTTTGGCTGCTCTTTTTCTATTATCCTAGGCAGGGTATATTCTCTACCTAGGATAATCTTCGCCTATATTTCCGTACTAAGGAATCAAGTAACTAAAATTTATTTTTTTGTTAATTTGTCTACGAAACCCAACGTTTACGATTTGATACTTATTATCAAAGGTTTCCATCAAAAGCTAACAATACAGGGTATTGTCAAACAAACTGATACCCATCACATTATGCTGGTAGCTCCATTGACGTAAACATCGCGTCATAATTCTCTGAATTGTAAATAAACCATTAAAATAATGTTTTGTATTGCAACATAAATTACATTTTTAATTTAAATGTAATTAAACTATACAATGCTGCCTAATAAAGTTAAAAATTCATTTCAGTTATCAGTATTTGTGATTGATTTTTAATTATGCGCTCATCTATTAGGTAAATATTATTACAAACTGTTTGTTATCCATTTTAATTTATCTATACTAATATTATAAAGAGGAAAGATTTAATTGTTTGTTTGCATTGAATAGGCTCCAAAACTACTAAACCGATTCGAAAAGTTCTTTGACTGTTGGCAAGCTACACTATTCCCGGTTGACATAGGCTATATTTTATATATTGAAAAAATTAGAGATCCTTACTAAAACTCCAATAATGTAACCCAAGGTGTAAAAAAAATACCTAAAATCGCGTGCGCTGCGAAAACTATTGATGATAGAATAAAATTATGTACTACGACTTTGCAGAACACATCATTATTTACAAAAAGTGTCGCGACAGCATATGTCTAACTATTATAGTTATGCCACAATAAGTGTTCTTTTATTTTTAAAAAATAATCAAATTGCCACCGCTAGAAAAGGCTCTTTATGTGTATCTTGGTTGCATCCTTATAAAAAAAACTACTTCATATTCAAGACTGATTCAATACTTTTGTATAACTTTTTGAATTATTCAATTCGGACATTCCATTCGAAAGATATCACGAGTTTAAAAAATGTAAGTATTAGAAAAAAAGTTGCGTGGTCGCCGCGGACCCTAATCAGCTAGCTAGTCTTATGCGATGTTGGCGTCAGTGGGATACGGGCAGTACGGCAGGGGAAATATTTTGAATTCGCTTAGTAGGTAATTAAACTCAAAAAAAGTAGATACCCGTGCGAAGCCGGGGCAGACCGCTAGTTCTAGAAAATGAGTTTCTTTATTTTCACTTTTTTATTTTGAGATGGAGAGATCCAAGTCCACTATGGGTAAATTAGCTTCGAAAAGTTATTGCGTTTGTAGTAGTATTTGTATATTTACAGGAATTATAAACTTGATTTGTTTTTGTAAAATCAGAAAAAGAAATTCGTTGCATTTAAGAAGAAAATATATTTATAATCAAAAGTCAATGGTGAAAGTCAAATAAATAATTATTATTTACATTGCTAATTGTCGTCTGACTAATGGTTTCGAATAAATTCTTTAATAATTCTTTAATTGGTTTTAGTGTAATAATTAAATAATTACTTGATTTTATTTGGGATTCATTTTTGTTATTTATTGTTCAGTGTTATTAGTTGTTGCCAATTGTTGTTATTTGATATTAAAGTAATTAATTAAAAATGGTTCCGATGTTGAAACGCTAAATCCACCGGAATATATTGACTTCCATTGGAAAGATACTATCAGAAAGAAACAAGGACTAACAATTTAGCATTAAAAATTATGTTTAATATTACTAGTTTCATATTAAGTACCTTATGTGCTGACCGTACACTACTACAAAAAAAAAGGTCTCAAAGCTTATTTAGCTGTAATGGCATAGAAAAAGAATGCCATAAATAAATAAATTGGCATACAAACACATTTTATTTTTGATTTGTATATCCCCCAGCTAATAGTTACGCTTGTCTTATGGGTAATATACGAGTAATAGGGGACAACTTTAACCCGATCTCAGACGCCCAGACCATAGGAAATAAGTTAGTTCTGCTTGAATTGTGATAACTATGACATTATGATATAGAAAATATAGCACATATTTATATCTAGACTACTTGATCTATATATCGATCGGTAAGTTCTTACTACATTTAATTTTTGTCACCATTTATGGTAAGTATTCGTTTTGTACCGCACTGACCTAAAATCTACTATTTTAATACAATTTGTCTTCCTATCTGATTACAATTCTGTTTATCTATAACTTAAAAACGGCTTGATTGATCTTGTTAATTAGTATATAGTAACAACGTGTGATTATTCATTATGATATGGCGTCCATACAGCAAATTTTCAAGACAAATATGCAGACATAGTCGCGAGCGGCTGCTAGTATACAAATATATTCATGCGCGAGTATGTCGTTGTGCAACGTGTTAAATATTTCCTACATATTGCACGTAGACATATCTATATAAAACTATATATATTGGATATTCTTAGTCACGTTTTAACATAATGTGCATACTTTTTTTCTAAATATACGTTAATATAGTCTAAGAGATGCTGAAGATCGACCTTCACCCATGTGATTACCAACTAACTGTTGCGGCTCACCGACCCAAAATGAGTCCTGGCCTCTGAAATGAGAATACTCCACTCCTGCCAGTCATCGCATGAAGCTAGCGTAGATCAGCCTCCACTATGTCCCTCCAGCGATATCTGGGCCTACCAACTGGTCGCCGTCCCGTTGGTCTGCCCAGAGAGGCTCATGTGATTACCAGATGAGATATATTTTTTAATCAAATTATATTCATTTGTAAACACGCCTATGATAGCTTGTCAATCAAAACATGTTCTACTTCTACTAATATGTAAAATCATCGAGAATATTAAATTGTTATGTATATTCAATTATTATAAACATCTAAGTAAATAGTTTTATTTGCACTTTATCATATAATTTATATGGGATTACTTCTGATTAACTCTTCTGGTAAACTTCGAGTATTATGGGAGTTTTAATAATTTTTGCACAATTTTGATTATTAACTGAAAAATCTCGAAATTGCGAACTATCATTCTCTAATAGTAGTTCCTGAGTTCATACATACATACAGATACTGAAGTGAAACGAAAGAATTTAATATTATCTTAAAAAATCCTAAACAAGCTACAGAATAGCTATATAACATAAATACAACATAGCAACATCGGAGACAGGTAGATAGTATGTTCAATACAAGTATTGACTTGCTAACCAATACACATGAATAAATATGTGATATTTGAACTTTTCAAGCGTCGTGTGATGTTCAATTAAAATGCATTAAAGCAGTGAACACCGCTTGTTGCTTGCCTACCAACCAACGATGTGACGTCATTGCTTTATATTGCACAGCTGAAATATGTCTGCCCGGCCGCGTGGACCGAATTGCCTAGAATCCGTTTGTACTTTAAATCCGAAACACCTGGATAATGACTCGATTGCAACGGTCAAAAACGAGTACAATAAAACAATGGACTGTTCTCTAGAATAATTAGTAAACGCATGCCAGTAAATAAGTAAACAAGAAGTCCAAAATGCCGAAAGGTAATAAAATGTGTTTTTACAGGTATGCAGGTGTGAATTTGTTTTTGTCGGTTGTCTAGGTCGTAACAATATGATAATAAATAAAAATAAAGTATCTCTCGATGAATAAAATTTCAGAATTTAATTGAAAACTTATTCACGCAATGTCTAATTATTATATTTATTATTTCCATCTGTATGACAGTTTCACGTCAAAGGATTTCATCGAACACTTCGGTAATCAAACTTAGACTTTTGATGGATATCATTGATACTCTCTCCGAAAATTCATCAACTGAATACATTAAAGAATAACGGAAGCTATAAAAAATACGATAGCTAAGCCCTTATATCGTAAAAGGAACTTAACCTTGGTTGCCCTGTCTCGTTGGCAATTATAATGTGTTCCCATATTTCATGTCCGCATTTAATTTGTTGGATGGACTTCCTTAAAGTTTACGTAGATAAAGGGACAATGATGATGACAGGATTTAAGAAACAATGTTTTGGCATATTTTAATAGACGGTTTACCCGCCCACGATTGTGCAATGCGGATTGTTGGATCACACACATGTGATATCAAAGTAATTGTAAAAATATGCAGGTTAATAAACTGTCTAACAGGTGTATGTTTCCTGGCCAAGATACCTCGAAAAGGCCGGATCCACCTGTTTATAATGAGATAAACCATTAATTAAGCTAACATGACATACTATATTATTGTTACGAGTTTAGCGGGACTCGAATTAAAATGCCGTTAGAATTACTATAGTTTATTAGAACTGAACAAACACGTATAACACAGGTACAAATATAACCGAACACAACAAATCCAAACGTAATATAGAAGGTCGTAATTCAATAAAACGCGCAAAGTCCGTCACTAATAGATTCCCGAATGTACACACGTCTCGCCTTGATCGTGGTTCTCGCTCAACTGCCCCCTCTCTCCATCGTTCCGCCGTCCCGTCGTTTTATACCTCACAAATGTGCCCATATCGTAGTCGACATAATCCGCAACACCTAATGATTCGATTACAATAGAACAATAGGCTGTTCTCTAGAAACGTATGCCAATAAATAAGTAAACAATAGAAGACGATCATAAAAGAATTACAATTAGTTCAAACGTTGACAGGTAATAAAATGTGTTTTTACATATATGCAGGTGGAATTTGTTTTTGTCGGAACCTAAGTTGTAACATTATTATGGATTAACATAATAGTAGAAAAAATATTTTCTTGCCTTTAAAGCGAAATTATACTTTTTAGTGTTACCAAAGTGTACCAATTGTCTGCTTATTCGGCTCACTCGTATTATAAACCCGAACACTATATGACCTTAATATTTTTTTAAAAACATCAATTCAATGAATTCTCCCATCTTTAACTAATGTCTCTGCTCCACTGCAATTAGTGTGAGTGACTGTGATGAAATGCCACTTACTATAGCGTTAAAAAATAACGCATTATATCCCTAATACTAACATTATTCCAAGTGTAGCAAAGGCATAATAGATTCAATTACAATATCATGTAGTAAATTAACAAAAGGTAATAAATAAGTTGACATAATAAAACTAGCCTTTATAATAACCACGACATCACCTTGCCACTGTTGATTAAGGCGGCACGTGTTAAATGGAGTGACAAATAATACTACAACGACTCCACGTCATAACTCCGTCATCTGTTCGATTAACAATATGAATGTTAAGGAATGTTAAAGCACCTGGCCTTCTGCCGTTTACTACTTACCAACCAAAATATCGCAGTATTGTGATACATCACTTGAAACATTAGAGATCATAATAATACATTCACTGGATCCTTTAAATATTTTAAAATTATAACAAATAGTATAAAAAAATCTTAGTTGCGTTGCAAGCTGGTAGTTTACTGTAGTTACAATATTTCTATAACTTAATGTAAATATGTTGTAATCACGTAAGAGCGATTGAAATTGCCTAAAGATTAATGGCCGGTTTGCATACGAATCCTCATATACCTGCAACTTTCACCTTCGTCACATCGTTGGAACGCTACCTTGCTGGTTGCTATGCAACAGCAAGCTTAGTTATCATCGTAATCCGCGACGTCTGAGTCGAGCCCCCAGTGAACTTGTGTTCAATCCGTACGAACCTTTATCAGCTGTTATTCGCCTTCTACTGCGTTCTACACGTCATGTTTTGATCGCCTATTTGGGCCTCATTTTAATAATGGTCACAAAGCTACTTTATACTACGGAACAGTTCTTGGTATCGGGGCCTCGACGTTCACGACTACAAAGAACCGGTACCACGCGGTTTCACGTCCGCTCCCAGTCACATTTATGACGAAACGTTATCATGCAGATACCCAGTTGCTAGCATTCAACTCGGCCTGACTCGGCTGGCCACGGCTACACTTGGCCAGTGTGATATCGTCCGCTGGTCGGAATTGACGCGTGTTAGTTAACGCTTACTAACGCACGCACACTCGAATATTTTATGTATTAGACGATCTGATATTTTATAGTTCCAAAGAAGAAATCAATCTGTGATTTATTTATTATAATTTTACACATAGCTTTTTTTAGTATTTTTTTTCTTATTTACTGTACGTAGTAAACTAGATAAAATGTCTGTGGAACTGGAAGACTTGACGGGAGTGACTGGCGATGTCTTCGAGGACTTCCTGATCGTATTCCGTCGGTGCTTGGCAAAGGTAATTTAATTCTAAATTCGGGTTAGCTAGGGCGGGCACATTGGCAGATGCCACCGCCAGTTTCGTTTCGGTGTCGCACTGAATAGCTCATCGCGTTATACTGAGCCTCGTGACATTTCCGTAGTTGCAATATGGATATGGACTCATCCGTTGATGTATGGGATTTATTTCTAAAGGTACGAATCGAGACAGCCTTCGAATTCAACTGTTAGTGTTTACGTTACTGTTAATATTTCAGCGCCTACAGATTTTTGGACACTTCTCAATTTTTAAAAATACTCTGGTCTATAGTTTCGCACACGTCAAATACATTCGCCAAAATTCAGATGGATTTCGTCACGTGGGAGATATTCTCTGTTTTTATTTTAGCAAACACGGATACACATGCTAACTCATGATGGTGACATTCCACGTGGTGCTCTACTTCTATGCATGAATGTATGACTATTGAAAAAGTGCTGACTCTAAGACGATACTTTATTACGACAATAATGGCTTACCTAATCACTTCACTGAAACTCGGTGTGGCTAATGTCAAGTTAAAATTAGTCGACGTATAATTTTATGTTAATATAATCTTGAGTAAACTATTCAGTTGCTAAGGAAACGGGCGTGCTTGTTGAATGGTCTATAAAATCCGCAAAAATTATTTTCTTTCCTTATCAAAACGATTACTCATATTTATCAAAGAAATGGATATAACATTGATATATGTTGTTTGTATCAATATGGAGAATGTAGAAATTTTATATTATCATATGACAGCTTTGCGTTCTTGCTTCTATTAAGCCAATTTGCGAAAACTACTTTCATTTAACGTATTAACTTTCACCTACCATTACAATATCAGTATACTTTACTCTTTAGAATAATGCTCCTTGTTTATTAAATACAGTCACGGAATAGTTCCCAGCACGAATCTTGAGCGGTCGGCGGAACAGGGATCGCTTTGCGCATTGGTCTTATAGCTAATGGAATGAAATTTATCGACATATCGACAATAGTATAGTTTTGTCTTTTTATTCGAAAGGAACAAATACCTTGTACTTCGAAAAAGGATGAAACTTCATTGTTCGTAGGAAAAACTGACCGCTCATTGATCGTTGGGGACTATACTCAATTACCGGCGATATCATGTGTACGATGTGTCGATAATCATGGACTTTACTATACATAGTAGAGTTTATCTTAGCCATAATTTCTGGGATAATAGCCATTATGCCTGCTGTTGAAGATATATACTAAATTTAATGATCATGGATTCACTCCCAGGGTCGCATATAAGAGGAAAAAAGAACATATATACAAAAAAATACCGGTAAATTAGCTTCAAGACGTTTTTGCGTTTGTAGTAATGTGATAAGCCGGTTTGTGGGCCTTTTCAAGAAGTGGAGACACTGGCGAGAGCGTACCAATTTCGGGGAGCTTGAAAGAATAAAGTGTGAAAAATTGGAAGATGTTAGTGTAAGGAGTATGTATGCGCGCCTAGTCGAAGAAAGGCTTGCAAAAGCGGACTTCTCCGACTTAGATGTGGATAATGACTGGGATAGTATGAAAGAAAGTATAGTGGAAAGCGCAAAAGAAGCATGTTTATGTGCAAAGAGGCATATAACAACAAAGGGTGACGAATGGTGGGACGCGGATGTTAAATCTAGCGTAGAGAGAAAGAGAAAAGCCTGGCTGGATTATATTGCATCTTTGCATCAGAATGACAGTATGAAAGAGATGAAGAAAGAAATTTATCGCCTCTGCAAGAATGAAACCAAAGCTTTAGTGAAAGAGAAACGTGAAAGAATAAAATTGAAAGAAGAAGAGAAGCTGACTGAGAACTTCGAGGCAAATACCAAACTCTTTTGGAGAGAGGTTAAGAAGTCTCGGGGTTGTTCGTCAGCTTCCAGAATGGAAAGAATAAAATCTAAAGCAGGGGACGTTCTTGCTAACCCACAAGAGGTTTTAGCGCGATGCAGTGAATATTTTAGAGAAATGTATGATAATATTTCGGATGCTGGCACCACGACTGAGTCTGTGACCGACTTCGAGCATCCGAGATCACTTTGGAAGAGATCGAATGGTCGATAAGAAGTCTGAAAAATGGAAAGGCAGCAGAAATCGATAGTGTGTCTGCTGAGATGATCAAATATGGTGGAACCTGCGTTCCGGATGCTTTCCTGTCCTTATGCAACTTGGACGGGAAAGGTTCCCAAGGACTGGAGATGCGCTGTCATCGTGCCCTTGTATAAAGGCAAGGGGTCACGTATGGAGTGCGCTAGCTACAGGGCCATCAGTTTGATCAGCACAGCATCTAAAGTGTATGCGAAGAATATTGAAAGGAGAATGAGAGTGGTATCCGATGGATTACTGTGGGATGCACAAGGGGGCTTCAGAAATGGAAGGGGACGTATGGATCAAGTTTTCTCGCTCCGCAATATCGTGGAGAAGCAGCTGGCTATGGGCCGGAAGGTTTTCTGCGGTTTTGTGGATCTAAAGAAAGCAATTGACAGGGTTGTGCGGAAGGACCTCTGGGACACATTGCCCGGATATGGGATTAATGGCCAATTGCTGCGTGCTGTGCAGTCCACTTACGAGGACTGTATGGGATGCTTGCGGGTGGACGGCAGCCAGTCGCCCTCGTTTGACGTCAATATTGGAGTCCGGCAGGGCTGCGTGCTGTCGGCTTTGCTGTTCATCCTATATCTGGACAATTGTCTCCAGAGATTAAGATTGATGGATGTTGGGGTGCGGATGGGTGATCTAGTTGTTAGCACTTTGCTTTATGCGGATGATGCCGTGCTTTTAGCCGAATCGCCATCAGAACTGCAAACACTAGTCACAATGATGAAAGATGACTGTCAGGCGAGAGGCTTACATTTGAATGCGAAGAAAACAAAGGTTATGGTGTTTGAAAGAGAAGAAACCAGAACGAATGCAAGAATAATGGTCGATGATGTTATGCTGGAACAAGTGAATGAGTTTGTATATCTTGGATGTGCTTTTAGCAAGGATGGAAGGTACACCGCTGACATAGAAAGAAGAGTAAATTTGGGGAATAGTGTGAATGGAGCGTTAGGTAAACTTCCAGGCGCTAGGAACCTCAGCCAGAAAGCCCAGCTTGCCATACATAACGCGGTGCTGGTACCTACGCTCACGTACGGAAGCGAGAGTTGGGTATGGAACAGAGAGCATGAAAGTAGAGTAAACGCAGTTGAGATGCGTGCACTGCGCAAAATCTGCGCAGTGACGCTCGCGGACCGCGTTCGTAATACCGAAGTAAGAAAGAGAGTTGGTCTGAAAGAGAGTGTCGGGGTGAAGGTAAGGAAAGGAATGCTCCGGTGGTTCGGGCATGTGGAAAGAATGTATGATGAAAGAATGACTAAACAAATATACAATGCAAAAGTGGATGGATGCAGAAGTCGCGGAAGGCCACGACACACCTTCCATGATCAAATTGATCGTGTATTAGCAGAAGGTGATGTCAGGAGCCTTAAGAACAGACGAGCGTGCATGGCAAGAGCTATGAATGTCAAAGAAGCAAGTGAGGTGTGTAAGAATAAGCCTATATGGCGCTCTGTTGTTCGTGCCTACCCCGCAAGGGACCTGGCGTGAAGTTATGTATGTATGTAGTAATGTGTACGGTCGGCACATAAATAACTAAACTATTACTTTTTATATATCTTTGTATGCAGGTAATTAATATTAAACGATATTAAAATAATCAATATTAATATTCACATAATTTTTAATACGAAATTGTTGGTCCCTGTTCTGAAGAATGACACTTGCTTTCTGCTAGCGCCTTTCAGATGTAAGTCAATGATATTCCGGTTGATTTAGAAACTAATTGAGCGGGAGTCATAATAGTTCTCGGATTGCTACTGCACTCATTTGCAAAATATTTGTACAAATTATATAAAAATTCTTTAGTTTGGGAAGTCGAAAGTTGACCTCGACCACGTAAACGCAAAAACTTCACCAAGCTAATTTACTTATACTTTTACGTTTATATCCCAGTTTCCCATTTTCCATCCCATCCCATCCCATCTCATTTTGTTCTGTAATAAAAAGTCTGACGCGTATGAGCTTAGCGGTAAAACCTAACTTAGCTGTCTGCATTCACTTTTACACACTATACGTTACAAAACTCCGTTTTGTTTCGACCACTCTACTCATCAAATTCAAGGGCTCTACTACCATACTTTTCAATAATTGCCTCGAAGATTGGCGGACCTGATGTAAAGCCTTGGGTAAAGGTTAGAAGACTGCAATCGTGCAAATTAAAATAAAATAATTACTGAACTTTGATTGCTTTCTAAAATCTCCAAGCGATCAGTATCTATTATGACATATTGCAAAATTTTCCATTTTATTTAGTAACGGCTGTGCGGATTTGTGCTGCAGCGATTTTATCATTATTAACAGGAAAGATTTAGTATACAGGGAATGATAATTACACAGAAAAAAAAGTTTGGTACGTAAATCTCCTAAATCCTACACAAAGTCACAGGTCATTTAATCTATCTTTGTAGTTTTGCTATTTAATTTTTTATACTTAATCAGGCAGAAATGGAAAAACACTTATTAAGAATATAAATGTGTATTGTAGTATATTTCTACGTTTGATGACAATGATGATCTTATCATTAAATATAATCATTATATTCATTACAATATTTTTGTTTTTTAAGAAAAACATTTCCCATAGTACTAATACATATTACATTACATTATTCAATTATGTAATAACTTAGGCTATTATGCTTGTGATATTTTTGTTGGTTATTTTTAAGTACCGATTTTTGGTGTAAGGGTATAATCAGTCGATGTATCGTAGCGGCACGACGATGCTTCGCTCCCCGCCCTACTCAAGTCGTAGGTCTTGTAACCAGCAAGACGAGGGATGAAGGTGCAGTCAGACAGAACCATATTAAAACAAATACCATTACAATTATTAAGATGCCTCGCCGCAATGCTTTTTGTGACTTAGCTTTATTTAAAGGAGTAAATGATTGCTTGTTTTAAGCTATATTTTGTACGAGAGTTAACATAATGAGTTTCAAGAATTATAAAGAAACTGGGTTCCAATTAAAATCTATGTCACTCTATGGTACTTAGTAAAAGAAGTTGAAAAATGGATTATATAGATATTTTCCTTTATCTAATATGGTACATATTAATTATGCTGTTTTTTGGAGTAATTTATTTCTTCATTTAAAACTTTAAACTCTTCTGCTAACCTTGCTTCAAAATTTCGCTCGATATTTTTTCGATAATTTATGCAGAATCGCTGCTCTATTGTAATATCTAATATCCATTCTATTTATTGATATGATTGTGTAATCAAAGGTGACGTTTTACTTTCCCATAAGTCTAAATAAATTACTTTTACCACGATTTCATATAAATAATAAAATTATTTAACCGTTTTAAGCGCTGTAATTTATTTGATTTTTATTATTCCGACGTTTTGGCTACTTTTCAGTAGCCATGATCACGGATAAAAGATGTCAAGTGTCAATGAGTATTGTTAAAGTTTAATTATTATCATAAATTATTTTGTTTATATTTTATTTACCCTATGGGGGGAGCCTAATCTAATTTACCACCGCTTCGCGACATGTTCTGGCTTGAAGAGAAGAAGCAGCCCAAGAAACAGCAAACATGCCTAGCTCTAATAATTTTATATAATATTAAAATAGGTGGGTGGTTTACTTAAGAAAATATTACGATTTAATTATATTAAACTTTAGTATAAAAGGGAAATTCATTTTGTATAACAAATCAAAACTTTCGATTTTAAATTGAATTTCTCTAAAAGCCTTCCTTTTTCTGATTAATTTAGAAACATCTATTACGTTTGAAGATATTTTTATTTATTTTTAAAGAAACTTCTCCGATATGAAGGTGTTCTCATTATTTAATAGTTTATTTGGAATATTAAATGCAACACGGGTGCCTGCTCCAAAATCTACGGCAATTAACTTTCACTTGTGACTCATATTCGTATCCGCCTGAGTTTATGACCAGCAACTTTAATCACAATGATATAATACTATTCAGATGCTAGCAAAAGGGTAAAACGACAGCAGATCATTCAATACTTAACGTGAATTCCAACATGACTTCGTAGAATGTTATTGGAATATATAATTATGTGGAATACTAGAGGTTTCCCCAGGGCTTCGCTGCGTGAAAAATCTCGTAGTAGCTCTATGTTACTCACATAAAAACTAAATTAGATCTTGTATATATATTAGACCTAAAACTTTACTATTTTTTGATCAAATAACTACAATAACAAAGTAACTAAGTCCATATAAGTAAGTAAGTAGTTACGTCACTATAACTACTTTTTTATATAGTTACTAGCTGTCCCGGCAGGCGTCGTCCTGCCCGGAAAAGCTTCAGTCGCTATTTAACTAATAAAAAATAGGGGTTGATCGTAGAGGGTTGAAAATTTAGGGTTTTTATGTTTTTTTAATTCTGTATCATAAAAAAATATCTAAAAATTAAAAATAAAATGTAGGGGTGGACTACCCTTAACATTTAGTGGGATGAAAAATAGATGTTGTCCGATTCTCAGACCTGCCCAATATGCACACAAAATTTCATGAGAATCGGTCAAACCGTTTCAGAGGAGTATGGTAACTAACATTTGTGACATGAGAATTTTATATATAAGTTTTTAAAAGTTGATAAAAATACTGACCGAAATAAAACCATGTTATCCATATCCATATCTTTCTATTAATCCTTATCCAAATAAATCACTTCGTATCCAAGACTGTTTCAATACCTGAATAAATCAGATCTGAAATTCCATTTAAAAAAAATTACGAATTTGAAAATATATTTTAGATTTTGATGAAGTTTTACGTGTTTGAGTAGGTCCCGTGATGGCTTAGATTCATAATTAGACCCGGTCGGTGGCACTGAAATCGCTTTCAAAATTTTTATTTTTCAGGGGAGGTCAACGTCTTCCCGGAACACACTAGTATTTCATATTGAAACATCAATACTTTAGAATGTTACCATTAGAAAAACTTAGCACGCATATTGTAGTTGAACAACAATTAGGTTAATCAAACTGCACACGTACTAAGCGATTCACCTACTTAGATTCAAACGTAATTTTTTATCCGATGCAGCAATAATATTTTTCGTTGATATTCTAATAACCATTTGGGTTTATTGAATTCTGATCATTAACCACTGAGTTTAGAGCCTTCTTAGGCTCTAAGTTTAAATTTATACATGTAATAAAACTGTAGAAGTCGAATTTCTGTACAATGAAAAAAAATACTAAAAACCGAGTCAGGGTGTAAGAAGTGAAATAGAACTAATTTAGATAAAAAAACATCGAATTTTTTGTTTCTCTGTTTGTACCGGCTAATCTCCGCAACGACTGGACCAATTTAAATGAAAATTTTGTAAGGTTTTGTATGGTAGCTTATTTCCCTGGTCAACATATATACCAAAAATTAAAGAGTTCCCGTGGGGTAGTTAAAAACCGCACCACGCGAACGAAGTCGCGGGCAGAAGCTAGTATGTATATATGAAATCAACTTATCCTTCCGTTGACTCTGTACGTCATGACAGTTAATGATTATATCTATCTACATATTTGCATACTACAACTTGTAACTTGTAGTGACTGGCGAGATCGATCAATATGCATGTTGGGTTTATCGTGTACTTCGCTTGGGTAAAATTTGGCGTAATAACCCGTGGGAATGTTTTCATTGCCGGGATAAAAGGAAGGTTTTTACGGTTGCCTCCGATCTTTAACAAAACATCTGTACCAAATTGCATGAAAATTGGCTCACACCCAAGGTCGAAAAGGAACAAATAAAGAAGAAACTAACACTCTGATTTTTGCATTAATATAATTATTAGTGAGGATAAATATTGTTAAAACTACTGAATATGTTTGCTTAAACAACGTTTAGGGGAAAACCAGTGATGTTAGTTATAGTTATAAAGTGCTTATCAAATAATAATACTTGGATTTAATCACCGCCGAGTTTCCAGAAAAGATACATAATTCATTAAAAAGAGACATTATTCATGTTTTTATTTTTTGATCTTGTTCTATGCTTTTGCATATATACAAAAATGAATTATGTACTTGTAAGTTACGATTCAAACTTTAGTAAACTAGCTGACCCGGCGAACTTTGTACCGCCATATTTTCTGAATTCCTAAGACTTTGTTTCATGACACAAAAACAAAACCACCAAAATCGGTCTAGGTGATAAGGAGGATTCTAGAACCCGATCTCAGCGCCACCTACCGACTCTAATTGCGAATCTAAACTATCCGGGAACCCACTCAAACACACAAAAACAAAATCATCAATATATATACATATATGGATAATGGCTACTCATAATACTTATCTATCCATCAGTTTCATAACAGACAATAATCGTCTATTGATTTATACAAAAAGACTGAAACGTTTTTGTACAAGGTTGTCAAAGAAAGAAACGGTATTTAAATGGAACAAAGCTTATAATAAATATAATTACGTATTATCAACTCTATAATGCCCCACTGCTAGATCTCTCCATTTTAGAGGGAACGGACAGTTAATACCCGCTGGCCCGACTCTGTCATTTTTGCCGTCGTAGGCAAACTCGAAGAATGCTGAAGCTTGAGACTATACCATTACAGAAAGTCTTAGAAAGTAGTACTACTTAATATAAGCTAATATTAGTGTCATGACGTGATAAAACTGTCTAAGCAGTGCAAGCTCTTCGGTCAGGTGTCGAACTTGTTATCATTTGAATGAAACAGACCCGCTGTTAACCACTAAGCTACCACGACGTACCATACTTATCATAATATTTTCCACATAGTCACTTCTCTGACTATAACTACACACATATATCTAATACTCAATCTTGAATATTTAGTAGCTGTATATGTATGTACAATGTACATAATGTCAGCTTTATTGCCTCACGAGACTGACGGTGCGCCAGCGCATTATTGCGTCACTCAACGACGCGACAACCTAAAATACGTCGGGAAATCCGTACTGGTGTTTGTAGGAGGACATTTTACATTTATCAATCATGATTCAACATTTAGTTCCAACTCAATCAAATGTTAATTCAAAATTAACGATTACGTAAGATTGTCATACTAATACAAGGAACTATTAGAGTTGAAATGATTCTGTTATGACTAATTGGGTTTCTATGAAATTGTTTTGCATAGCAACCTTTCTAAACAACCTCCCTTAATACGATATAAAGGATAGATACAACGATATTAAAAAATGCTGGAAAAGTAAGTGACATAGAGAACATTATATTTATTTTAAAATTATCGGGTAATGTGGTCTTTAATGTCATGGTCACACATAAATATGCACACATATTTATTTTATACCATTATGAATGGAGTCTTAAGATCTCAAAGCCTTCGTCCACGGAGGATTTTAATAAGTTTCTTTTAAATTTTTATCCAATGTAACAAAAGTTATCAAGTCTTCGGGTAAAGACTTTGTTTTAACAGATTTAGTAAATAAAATGTTTTAGATAATACGTATACGTATAATGATCTGGGGCGTCATCTAGTCACGAACATTTTATGAGTAAATTTTTTTATCGGACCATTGTCATTCCTAATGTTCTTCTCTCATGATAAATCTTTCAAAATGTATGCGCAATTTAATACACATATTATACATTTTATTATTAATTACATCATAAAAATTCCATAAAATAGGATACATTTATAAAGCATATAAAATATGTATTTAATAATCGCTTTGTTTCTGCTGTAGGTAGGTGCATGTGAATAATCCGTGTATGATTAAGATAAGGAATGGTCAAAGTCCTCTAGAATAGTACTGACGGAGAAAATATATTAAAACAGTTGTCTAATAAATAATGTTGTTGAAAAACATAGACTTATATAATACGAGTATGTTATAAATTTTAGAATATCATAATAATAAAATTTAGATTTAACTCAAAATAATAAATATAACTTTTTTTATTGCTGGAGTACAGCAGACAGGCTGACGGCCTAACTGTGATCGAAAGTGGTTACCGTCGCCTATGAACATTTGCAACACTAAAGGTACTACCAATATGCTGCCAGACTCGTAGAGCGGACTGGTACCTGGCCACTAATGCCGGAACAAAACTCAAGGTTGTTATGGCGGCATGCTCTAAACCAGGGATGCTAGCATCCAGAGGGGCAAATACTCGGGCTGTGGCTTGTCTTGTCGCCTCTTACGACTGGCCGGCCGGCCGCAGGAATTAGTATTCTTTCTCCGTTCCTGCACCGATAGAATTTGAACACAATTATAAAATTTGGGCTTCGTTCACGAATAGGGAAGATTTTCACAGAGATGATGAATGTCCACGGTTGTTTTCAATTGAGTAAAGAATCCTAAAAAACTATTAATTCATAAATACTCCTTATCCACATATACATGTGGTAGGGACGCGCGCGCGAGTGAGAGGAAGAGAGAGCACGACATAGTAATCGTGAGAGAGTTGTTCCCTTATCGTTCCATCAATCGTCCGACGATTAGCTGCTAATCGTGCTATGTCTGGGCATCGGCGGTATGCGGAACGCGGGAAAGGTGTGCTTCGGCATGGTGGTTAGGGGGGTGCTCTGTATACGCAATAATACCTTTGTACGGGATATGACAATTATTTAAAGGTTCCGTTTTTATCAAAATGACCACAAAATTACTGACGCGTTGTTTTATACAAATGTTTAAGTTATAACATAACGATGGAGTATAATTGAAAACAATCTCAAATGGCTATTTTTATTTAAATGAAACCATTAAAATTCTATTATTCTTTATCTGAAAAGTATTGGAAGTTGCAAATGATTTTTGCTATTTACATAAATCTTTAAGCATGTTCTTACACGTGATTTTTATATAATAAGTTTAAACCGTTAACATTAATCGTCTAGATAAGTACAAAGCAAGCAGGATGAAATCGTCATATCTGCCCATTTATTTGTATGTCAGAGTCATTATTTCGATAACTGCTCAGTCTATATAGATGAAATTTAATAGGTATAATATGTATAATCTATATGCTGCTAGACATGCTGTCATGAAATCAGGAAAAATAAAAGATTAGTGATGGCTGCCATATATTACACATATCTAAGGTATAAAATTTTATTTCAGTTTATATAATCGCATGGGTTATTCGTTGTCAGAATCATGTTAAGTTTTGACTATCAAAACTTGAAAAATCATAACCATATTCTTTGAACAATTTTTTTATCAAACATCGGCCAAGTATAGAAGCGATAACGATGAGCGAAAATGTTTTTGTTATTTGTCAACGAAAGCTTAAATACATTTAATCAAAAATATTTCAAACTCAAAAGTATGTGACGGCGTGGCGGTGAAGCGAAGAACTGAAATTACACGCATAGCGGATGGGCCACGGCGCTGTCTTGCGGGGACGCAAAACGCAATAAACTTAAGGACACAAACCCTAATAAAAAATTGGACAATAGGTGGCGCCAACATCACAGATAATGTTTGAGTTAATATCCATTAATTTTTTAAGTGTTTGAATATGTTCTTAATTTTCCACTCCATAAAAATATGAAGAGAAATTGGCACACTTTTACAGCTTTGGAAGCAAGAATTTTTTTTTTTAAGTTCCTGAGCAACATTTACGTGGGTCTGTCCTAATCCATATTAAATAATTCCCCTTTAATATAAAAAAAATATTATAATTTATTATGAATACGAAAATAACGAGGATGTCTATTCAATTCTCTTACATAATGAGAATTCTGAATGTTCTACGTCTACGTGCGAAACATGCAAAAATTCAGACAGAATACCAGCCAGAATTTACGCCAATGTTGCCTTGTGGAAAATTGTAGACCATTATAATAACTTTTTAAACGACTTTGAAAAAAGGAGGAGGTTCTCAATTCGTCGGGATCTTTTTTTGCTTTTTTCTATGTATGTTCGCTGATTACTCCGTGATTTATGATCCGATTTACGTAATTTATTTTTGTTCGACGCGGAATAGCTTCCAATTGGTCCCCTAAAAATTTTATATAGTTTGGCCCAGTAGTTTTCATTTTACGAACATTTTTTGTTCCCGTTTCTTGGGATCTATATTTTTTTAGAAGCGCGGCACCATTCGTAGGTCCACCCATACATAGCTATGCACTAAAAAGTAACAAATAAAAAATAAAAACTTCGTTTAAAAAAACAAACAAAGTAAAACATAAAAATTACTATATTTTGAAAATTACTAAGCACCGACTTTAAGATGTTTTAGATAATATATATTAATAATAATAGCTTTAGAAATAAGTTATTTTATACATTTTAGTTTTTGAAGTCGGTTTTTTTAAACGAAGTTTTTATTTTTTTTAACGTCCCTGCTCCATCCGTGATAATGTAAGTGTTAGTGGCTACGGCCAAATGCGTCTTGTTTAAAGCGTTAAAATAAGACCGTTAATGATTAGCTACATTAGCGGGTATACATATGTTATCTGTCAATGTTTCACGTCAATAACAATGTTGCATCACAAATGACGCATTAAACCTTTAGTTACGGGACACAATCACCAATACTAACATTATTCCAGATGTAGCAGGGATAAAAGCCTATTTCAATGATATGTCGCGAGATAAAAATTTCAAGAGCAAAGACCTGTATGTATTTATAGATAAAAAAAATACATATACTATATATCTAAATATGTAGACGAAAAGAACTTGTAAAATATATGAAAGGAATTCGTGACTAGAATGTTAGCAGTATACAATGTGATGATTGTTACGTTGGTATTGATAACAAGTAGTGACGTTACGCACACACAAACACGATTTTCGATTTTAATTTCATCCGAATAGGCTGTCCAAACCTTGATTACGTGGTAGAGGCATGTTGGAATCATTATGTTGATTACATCACTTGGGCGGGCTCGATCGATTTGGTACCACGCTCTCACAGAATATCGCCGTGGAACGCAATCGTGTCTCGTGTGATGAGTGAAAGCTCCAATGTCCACTTCTTCATCCCCTTATCCCATTTCTCTTTTTTGATTATTTATTTGATTAGCTTAGACGTGTTCGGTTGATCCGTATAATATCAGCACTAGGCAGTGGCCTGTTACAAACAACATAGGCCGCATACGGCCTGACGCTGTATGCTATCAACGGGAACATATAGTGATATGTTCCCCGACTATACCAATATGTTGATGTGACTATAACCATTTAATACACATTCCACCTAATTTTATTATTATACTATTTAAGAATTTTTTGGAGACCTTGATTGTTTTTTAAAATGGCTGACGAACCATGAAAAGTATCTCAGCGGATTTCAATGTCACTCAATATTTCATTTAGGTTTCAATAAGTGGAGCGTATAAAAAATAAAAAGTTCGTTTAAAAAAACCGACTTCAAAAACTAAAAAACTAAAATGTATAAAATAACTTATTTCTAAAGCTATTATTATTAATATATATTATCTAAAACATCTTAAAGTCGGTGCTTAGTAATTTTTATGATTTACTTTGCACCGACTTCAAGATGTTTTAGATAATATATTAATAATAATAGCTTTAGAAATAAGTTATATTATACATTTTAGTTTTTGAAGTCGGTTTTTTTAAACGAAGTTTTTATTTTTTATTTGTTACTTTTTAGTGTCTAGCTATGTATGGGTGGACCTACGAATGGTGCCGCGCTTCTTAAAAAATATAGGTCCCAAGAACCGGAAACAAAAAAATGTTCGTAAAATGAAAACTACTGGGCCAAACTATGTAAAATTTTTAGGGGACCAATTGGAAGCTATTCCGCGTCGAACAAAAAAAGAATCACGTAAATCGGATCATAAATGACGGAGTAATCGGCGAACATACATAAAAAAATCAAAAAAAAAGCCCGACGAATTGAAAACCTCCTCCTTTTTTCGAAGTCGGTTAAAAATATAAAATAATACTTAAATCATCTCTTTACTACTATGCCAGGCAGCCCGAAATAAACAATGAACAGTCACTAACCCATAGAACAATAACTTGGCTTCAGGGTATTATAGTTTATTTTAAGAATCACTTTTAGCTTTAATTGTTCTGAGAAATGGCCGCTGTCTTTACTTGAAATTAAACAGTCAATAACGATATCATTGCATATACATTGTACATGTAGATACACACATGCAAGTGTCCCTAAAAGGGAAAACAGTGTTTTTTTACACATTTTATTTTTGCAACAACATTTCCAATGTCAAGGTGCAATGAACCGAAAGAAAAATGCAAGACTGTTGTTTGGAGCAGGTTTATTCACTTTAAATGCCAATATAATTATAGTTTGAACTGCTACCTTTACCGTTTTCGTGAGTTTTTGAATATACCTATATTTAAAATCCTACCCATTCTGTATAAACTAACACAACGAAAAAAATTTAGCCCTAGCTATGGTACGGCCGTTCAACTAGTTCTAGTAGTACTAGTTACGTAAAATATCGATTACGATATAATTGAAATTTGGAATCGATATAAGAAATCACACAATACCGAAACGATTAAAGTAAAATGATTTATTATTAAAAAAAATGTTTTACCTTTTGTTAAAAATGTAGAAAATATGCATAACTTAATTACGATTTATGTTTAAACTTTTCGATTATATTATACACTAATCTTCAGATCACGTCCCTAGCATTTAAGGTTAAAAAGTATATATAGATAGACAACTTTGTCATGTGTTATGTTTCTAAGGAAATAAGCTAATGATGGTGGTTTCATTTGATATAAATAATTTTGATAATGTTACAAAGTTTTGTATTCATACGGCTCAACTATAAACTTATTAAATAATTATGTTTGATTGTTAGTAGTTATATCTATTGTCTTTTACCTATAATCCTTAAGATTATAGTAGAATACAGAGCTACTTTTAAAGTTAAGTTTTATGAAATTTAATATTTATAAATAAAACTAGTTCATGGCTCAAAGGAAATGTTGGTGCTGATATTCATAAATTATTACAAACATACATCCCTAAAGTCGGTGTTTTCATCTTCCAGACAGTGCCTTCTTTGGTTGAAAAACAAAGTTTTTACGCTCCCGTGTTTTGCGTCTTTGTTATCTATGAGAATAAAACGTCATAAAGATCAAACTAGCAATAGCATTGCGAAGTCTTTATCTATAATTGTTTGACCTTGTGGCACTCTCTAGTTAGGCAATAGTTAAAACGAGGGCTTGGCCAAATACCCTTGACATAAATGCTTAATCTGACGTGGAAGTTGCCCGATTCAATATAATACTTGTGATCAAATGAAGAAAATACTTAAAAATCATTTGTGGTATACTAAACGCTCTTACGGTACATGATAAGTACATGTGTATAGATATATTTAGTGTAATAATACAAGTGTAGGTTCGCATGTTCCTTAAACAGGTATGCGAGCAAAGCCGTGAACTTCCAGAAGCGAAGAAGATCGTCAAGACTTGAGTACGACTATTTGCTCGCTCGTCTATCACTCTCTTTAGAACCTTAATAAATATAAAGCTAATATATATAAATAAAAATGAATCGTAGAAATGTATGTACGCGCATAAATTGAGAACGACATTACCGATTTTGATGATATTTCTTGTGTGGATTTGGGCTTAGCTTGGCTTAGATCCATAATTGGACCCACCAGCTGCAGTAGGGCTACCCTCGAGCTACCTATTATAGATCCCAGCGCCAGCTTGGATCGGATTCTAGGTTCCTTATATTCTGTAGGTCTCAGATTTTTATTTTTTTAGGGCAGGACTACATCTGCCGGGACCGCTAGGTATATACCTTGGAAAATTATCTAACTGATGGTGAAAATCGCTTTAAAATCCTTTGCGTAATTTAGGAGGAGTTAGCGAATAGACAGCCAAATGCGGAAAGCGACTGTTTTATACTATGTAAAGTTAAACCGCTATCCGTGTACAACAATATACTCGTATGGTAATTCCTTACGAGTGCTCTGTGTCCGAGTACACTCTGATCGTGGCAACGCGAGTTTATAATCAACTCTGGTTGCTCTTTTTAAAGGCTACTAACACCAACCTCTTTAAGCCTAATTATAAGCGACACATATCATTTACTTTGACACTTTTAAAGTGTCAAAAGCAATACTACAATCCAAAAATATAATTAAAAGTTTATGTGCCGTTCCCTCGCTGAAAGTAAATAATGTTCAGAGCGGCACATTTGATAAAATTCTTCGTTTGCGCAGGCCTGGTCAAAAACACGATGTCCTGGAAACTGTACGTTGCCTTTATTACGCTCACCTTGGATTGGAACAATTCGATGTTATGCTATTTTTTGAAGGATGCGACGGTAAACGGCTTATAATAGTAATTTTCTAGTCATATATGTCTATCAAGACAAACTTGTGGTTATAACGGCTGCGACTTATGATAAAATATGACTATTGTGACTTTTTACCTGTTCAAAAAAAGATCGCACATTCCTCGTCTAAATATGCTGTATAACGACAGACACGAACGAATACGTGTGGTTTAGATAAAAGTTTTAACTCTGAGACCCAATAAATAAATCTAGATTATTCATTATAAATTTCCACTATACTGTTACGAGCTTCAGGACTCGAATTAAAATAAATGCCGTTGGAATTACTATAGAGTTTATTAGAACTGTACAAACACATATAAAACAAGTACAAAATGAAACTGGATGCAACCAGTTCACACTGCACGATTCAATGCAATTCAACACGCGCAACATCTGTCACTATTAGACTAGTAAACAAGTGCCTTTTGGACCAACTTTTTTCAGCAGTCTCCGAAAATTATAAATGAGTTGTCATTCGATTCGGAATGGCATCTAGATGATTTTTGAAAAAAATGAAGTTCCGCTTGCAAAAATTGTAAAAGTTATTAACAATTAACTAAAAAAAAGAAGGGGGGTTTAGTTTTTTGCAAATATCTCAAAAAGTAATTAAAAAAAAATCAATTTTGAAAAAAGTTCGTTAAAGAGGAGGAAATTTCCGATAAAAAAGTCTCGGCTCCCGAAACTGTAAGATCAATATTTATAATTTTCCTAGAGGGATGAAAATACGGCCGAAAACGGGTACTCTGGCTTACGCAAGCCACACCCACATCGGCCCTTAAATGAATAAATATTATTTAAACATACTAAATATGAAAATAAAAAATTGAATAAATTCAGGCACTAACTGAATAGATGAATGAACAATAATCTGCTTGAATTTTTTTTTATAACAATTTTTCATTTAGTTATTCAATAGTTAATTAATAATTTATTTTTTGCTTGAACATGAACATTGCAAGTGTGATAATTGTTAAACTATAAATTTAAGATTTTTTTCCTTTCTTGGAGCAATTCTTGAAAGGCTTTAGAATAGAACCCCGTTGAAAAAATTAGAAAATGTTTATTTTTCATTTTTTTATTAATAATTTTCGTTGTTACAAAATTGAAAGTTTAAAACATCCATCCATTCCGAATCGAATGACACCTCATTTATAATTTTCAGAGACTGCTGAAAAAAGTTGGTCCAAAAGGCACTTGTTTACTAGTCTATATGTCGCTAATCGAAAGTACTACACGTCTTAATCGTATCGTAGTAGTCGTTTGACTGCCCCACTCCTTCGTTCGGGCATTGTTTTATACTAACTATACAGTACAAAAACCGCGTGGACTGGAATTTCCGAAAAACAGTGATTTGCACACCTGGTTATCTATTCCTTCGAACGGCCAACAAAGTCGAGAACAACAACAATAGGCTATTGTCTAATTGCAAATTTCAATACCAAGTAAACAAAATAATTCCAAATGCGGAAGGGGCCATAAACCCGTTGCGGCAATGAACCCGGTGCGCGGCATTTCTTTGTCGGTGTGTAAGAATAGGTACGCAGGTGGCCCAATTTGTAACAATACTATAGAAAACGATCTTTTGACAATCACAGAAGTATAAAGCTAGACTCATAACGTTATGTGTGAATATGTATTGAATCTTCATGTAACAGGCAGAACGTTTCCAGTACAAAAAGAAAATGTGGAGCAGTATGACGAAAAAGAAAAAAAAGGAAGCGGTCGATGTGGATAGTGTAATACCGTTACTCTTCAGTTTCCTTAGTTTTGATTCAATAGTTTTATATTCCAGTTTTGAAATACGTTTAGTGGTACTTAAATTTTTTTATGTTGTTTAAAATATCTGTATTTTGTAGTATTCCGGTTATATTACATAGTACTATATAGTTTTGATATTACAAAAGAATGTTCATAACTCGTAAATAAACATTAGATCCTTAGAAAATAATAAGCATTAGGTGATAAATATTATCAACTCCCAGGCAACCGCGCCTCTCACTGTCACTTTCATGAGAAAGATACATTGGGGATGGCCAAGATTTCCAGGCTAAAAATACTGTTTCTAGTTGACATAATATAAAAAATGGCAAACCAATAATTATTGGTTTTATTTAATTAAAATTTGGAGTACGGAAAACAATGTCAAAATTACTTACAAGTTATTTCTAAACACGTCAATGTAGTATCTCTATGAAAGTTACAAAGAGTTGTGATAGTACACTTCCACACTAGTGGAAATAACACAACTATTATTGAAGAGTTTAAAAATACACTTTATTTTCCCAAGATGTATCTAATTTTTTTTAGTATTGCTACCATAGTTTCGATGCCTGGTTTGCTCGCAGTTAGAGCGGGCACTATAATAATGTATGTAGTGACTCCGTAAGGACTATAAATGAATAGTTTTTTTTAAATAATTATAACACATTCTTATCCTTACTATATTCCAGTTGCGCTTACAGTATTAAGTGTACACGTTTTCTCTCATAATGCTTATAAAATTCTTAAACATTAAATGCCGTCGACAATAACGCCTAATATTTAATTACCCAACCATCCGGAATTCTTGTCACTACGTCATGTGAGTCATTAGCATTTTAACCATTTAATTACTAACTACTTAGTAACAAATTTACAGTTACTCAAAAACAAGTGAACTTTACGTAGCGTTTTGCACCACCTTGTAGTAGTTGCACAGCGTCCTCTAGTCAGCAATCGTGCGGAAAAATTACAGAGCGATTCGCAGGAAATTTTGAATTTTGATCGATTTTGATGTTATTCTGGATAAGAAGTATATTGTTTGGATCTTAAAGCGGGCGCAATCATAGCAATGAACGGAAGCATTACTGCTACCGTTCATGTATTGGATTATATGAAATCAGTGTTCAAATTGCTTAATTAGGTCTAATCAAAGGCGTGGATCAATTGTCTAATTGTAGATGTTGTTGTGGAATCATAAAGTATTATTCATAATTAGCTTTATATGTTTATAATTAGTCATATAATCTTATTAGCATTAAAACCGTAAGCATACAACTTATGAGCAGAAACCTTATCGTTTTAGGAGATTGAACGATTACACGCGACACTTGATCAAGATAGATTGAAAATGGTTCATACATCGCTAATGTCCTTTAACTTTTCTTAGGATGATTTTCTCGATAAATATAGTCTTAAATGGCAGCGGCCTTAGCTAGCGTGTGTGACTCCCGGGGCGAAAGACAATTTTGCCGCCCTTTTATTTAGGTATTTCAATTTAAGGCATACTATCTATGTATAGACATATATTATAATGAGGTAGTTTGTGTGTTTGCGACGTTGTAGGGGGTAATCTCTGGATCTACTGAACCGATTTTGAAAGTTCTTTTTCTTTTCTGTCGCCAGCAGTTGCTACAAAATATCACTCAAAGAAAATGGATTTCATCACAGAATAAGTAATGAAAAAATCTGTGTTCTTTTCAATCGGTCCGAATTTGTAGTTGCGAAAAAATATGAAATAGTTCAAATATTTATATTATTTATTGTAAAATTTTGCGGCCCTTAAAGAGCGCCGCCCGGGGCAAGTCGCCCCTGTCGCCCCCACTACGCCACGCCACTGCTAAGTGGTACATATCCTCTGTCAACATTTAAACCTTCTCAATTATTGAATTGCGTGAGTTATCCACGGATAACCATAGTTTAATCTTAATTATAATCCGAAAACGCTTAAAAATATAAATCGATTTAAGACAAAAGCAAAATCCGCGGTTAATTCCTATACACTCCTGTCTTTATTTAAAAAAAACAAATTCCACTGTATTATTTCTATATTGGGGTAGACATATAAATTAACATTGTATCAACGTCACATATTAAATATTAAATCAATATCACGCGAAGGTTCACCGAGATTTTTTGTTTGTTTTACAGTATTTAGACATCGGGGAGGATATGAACGTGCCTGATGACTTCACACAGAGCGAATTGCAAACAGGGAAGTGGTGGAGACATCTGTTGGCAGGGGGCATCGCGGGCGCTGTCAGCCGGACATGTACGGCGCCGCTTGATAGGCTTAAAGTATTCTTGCAAGTATGTATGGTTTATTTATTATTACTTTTTTATTGTTGTATAGGTTCGCGTTTGACCACGACCTTGTTTGATATTAAGGTCTAGGATGGAACACGCTTACATAGAAGGTCATTCACCTGTTTCTTTATTTAGAGTTCCGTAGGCATTCTAGCAAAAACGGAACCCTTATGATATTGACTTGTCCATCCGTTTGTCTGTCCTATATTATATTGTCTGTGTATGTCAGTCATTTTTCTCAGAAACTACTGAATATATTTAGATCAAATTTTACAGAAAAGTGGACAGTACGAGTACATAGCGCTACCAAGTTACGTAGTGAAATTGCGAAAAAATAAAGATTACGGATGGCCTTGTTGTAACTAATGGTTGGGTTCTTATTCCATATGTCTATAAAATGGTAAAAGTGTAGTCTTTTGTTTTTAAGATTTTTTATGTTTGTCTGTTTGTTCGAGATTCGCGTAAAAACTACTGGGCCGATTTCTATACGGTTTTCGCTAATCGATAGCAAATTCCTTAACTTGAAATCTGCAAGTTTTTATATCCCGGTAATCCAACGGGAATTTATGTTCCGGGAGTCTAGAGGGATATAATACTTGTATAAATTATATTCCGTCCAACGTGAGCGATGTCGTAGGCCAATCCTAGTACAAACATACAATACATAGTAGTATAGAGTAACATTGCCTCTGGGCTGGAGGTAATGCGCAAGCGAGCCCACAGCCCGGACAAGGGATGTTCGAGGATCGTACAGGGGTTTCAGTGAGTCAGCGTGGGCGTAACTACGTTCTGAGTCTCACGCTCTTCCTGCCATAAGCGCGGGGCACATGGGAGGAGGGTGGTTTTAGTGTAGTATTGAGTAGGTTTTCGAGTCTCCACACAAGTCGGCGATTTGGTTTAGTCCATAGTAAAGGACCCGGTAGTGTGCGAAATACATTTCCGCCGCCTTAAAAAAAAGGGGTTTCAGTGGATATCCCAAGCTGTGGCGTGGTAATAACATTCCTGCGGGGATGCTAGTGCCACCCTGCCGAGGCGTATCCCATACACTAGCCGCGGTTTTTCCCCTCTCTCGTGGCTGATGGTCCTCAATCGGATTTCCCACACACCTTGAAAATATAACAATATCCGTAGACAACTTTGTAATGAAATCAAATACGTGTCGAAATATTAGATCTCTATTTAAAAAAAATCAAAGTGCTAGACTTAAAAAAATACTTTCATTGCAAAATTCCTTAACGCGTTCAAATTTTTTACAACTATTTTAGATCTGTCTGTGTCTGGAAATGTGTCTTAAATGGCCTCAGACACGGGTCAACAGATTTCACTGACTATTTTATCTTAAAATATCGTATATTATAATCCATTTCGATGCCTTGCAGGACTCATAAAATAACAATATATGTAATCTCGAACTAGAACACCGCAAGTTTATTAATAAATTGTATTCGGTTCAAGTTAATCTTGCTCGGTATTCTTTCTGTGATGCGGTTAAATTTGCTTCTTCCAATTTGCATTTGAATGTATAATTAATTATACAACATAGCGGAAGGATTTTAGTACCACTTGTAGTTATTTTATAAATTCTCCTTACTTATTAAGTATAAAGTATATTATATACGTATACAATAACAAAAAACCACACTGTTAACAATTAGCACAGTTGCAGGTATTTGTTTGTGAAAATAATCAAACAAACCTTCATCCCAAGAATCTTAAACATATTTGAATAACATATCATTTTCATGACATTGCCAGTAATGCGAGTAAATACTGTGTAGTTTTTGACAGGATCTTAAAGTGTGTTATTTTGCTATGCAGCCTTTTTGTCAGCACAACGTGTTCAAATCACACTCGCGCTTGTAGCGTTCGGATATAATATACTGTTACGAGTTTAGCAGGACTCGAAATAAAATGCCGTTAGAATTATTATAGAATTTATTAAAACTATACAAACACGTATAACACAGGTACAAATAAGGAGAAGGTCGTAATTCAATAAAATGCGCAAAGTCCGTCACTATTAGATTCCCGAATGTACACATGTCACGCCTGTATAGTAATCGTCGCTCAACTGCCCCCTCTCTCCATCAGGCTATCGTTTTATACTTCAAAAATGGAAAAAAATCCCTAACACCTGGCTAATGATGCTAATGAGCGAGTGCCATAGGACAATAGGCTATATTCTCCACAATTATTAGAAATGCACGCCAATAAATAAGTGAACAAAAGAAGATCATCATAAAAGGATTACAATTAGTTCAAATGCCGACAGGTAATAAAATTCGCTTTTACAGATTTGTACGTAGAATTTGTTTGTCGGCGCCTAGGTTGTAACAATAAAATAATTATATTACACGTCTTATTCAAACTAAGTTTAAAGATAAATCAATCTTTTACAAAATGGTACGTCACAAAGATTACGTGTTACATTCCAATACACGCTACGATGGCGTTAAGTTTGCCATTACAATCGTGTCTACTTTCTCTTTTATACTAATTTGTTCTTAAATCATATGTATTTAAATTTTCAGGTGAACCCAACAAGGGAGAATATGAGTAAATGTTTAGCAAAAATGATTAGCGAAGGTGGCATCGGCGGCTTGTGGCGAGGGAACGGCATAAATGTTATCAAAATAGCACCAGAGTCCGCACTAAAATTCGCCGCGTACGAACAAGTGAAACGGCTCATTAAGGGCGAAAGAAGGAACCAGCCTCTAGAGATCCACGAAAGATTTATTGCGGGTGCGACAGCTGGTGCGATCAGTCAAACTGTGATTTATCCATTAGAGGTGCTAAAAACAAGATTAGCGTTAAGAAAAACCGGCCAGTATAGCAGCATAGTTGACGCAGCGAAGAAAATATACGCTAGGGAGGGTTTGAAGTGTTTCTACAAGGGTTACATTCCAAATATATTGGGCATAGTCCCATACGCTGGCATTGACCTGGCTGTTTACGAGACGTTGAAGAAGAAGTATATAAGTAAATACCAAGCACATAATAGTCAACCAGGCATGCTGCTGTTGCTTGCATGTGGCAGTGCTTCGTGTACGCTGGGTCAGGTGTGCTCGTATCCGCTCGCCCTGGTCCGGACGCGGTTGCAGGCGCAAGGTGAGTTGATCTCCCATCACACAATTGGGCGCTTTCAATGTGAATGTGAATTCGGTTGGATGTTTGTTTGTTTGCTGTTTATTGGCTACGAGATCATTTTTATATAACTTGGTATATAATTAATGTAACGACCAAAGCCGGGTATGAAATAACTGTAAAGTAACAGAGTACTTACTCTAGCCGACAGGCGTGCACCTTTTAAAGAGAATAGGTCGTACATTGTTGCACTTAACATAAGCTAAAAATGAAGGAGAATTTTGTAATGAAATTACTTATTGAAATAACCGATGGGTGACCACCTCTAATCTGGTTTTGGTCAGCGTGTCGGCTATATCGTTAAAAGTGGAAAAGCCCAAACATAACAGTAGGGCATTTATTACGGGCTAATATTTATTATATTTATATGCAGTACTCAAAGAGTAATTTGTCTTATCTCAAGATACACACTATGTGACAATTTGTTTGCAGAAGTGTCTCTTCCTTGTTTAGATTGTTTAAGTCTCTAGTAGTAAAAATTTACAACTGTTACATAATAATACTTAAAAAATTTAAGAACAAATATTAATTTTATCAATAAAAGGGTGTGCACTGCACATATACATATTTGAATTGCAATATTTAGCAGACATATTCTTTGTCTCCTAAAATACTTATTATTCTTTTTTCAAGGTGAAAATTCTTAAGATACTTTATTCAGTGGAGATAGCAGAGGCTCAGTTGAGTAGCTAAGTTCCTTAGACAGTGGTAACCTTCCCTATACTTTCCTGATTTCCCAATATATTGTTACGTGCGAGCGGGGGTACGCACTTATGGATTGGAAGAAAACACCAGTTTTTAATTAAACGTATTTATTGACTTACACAGCCGCACGTAGTACCTCTTTACAGGGTTGCCCCTATACGCACATCGTACTTCATCGTCTATCCCTTTCTAACATCTATCTATCTATGTCTTCCGTTCATCGTCTATTCCTTTCTAAATATATCCGTCCTTGTCTTTTCCTTCTAGAATGTTCTAGTTTTTTTCTAAAAGTGGTTCCACTATCATTCAACACTCTACTATATACCTCACCACTTATTCTTCTCATTTCTTACTCTTTCTTCTTTTTACTCAATCCCGGTTTCCGATCTAGCCTATCGCTACATACAAAACTGAAATTCTCTGTATCAATTGATGATAGATTTGTACTTCTTAGAGTGTAATATTCCTTTTTTTTAAATAGACACTATTTGGTTGTTCACAGAGAAAGCTGCGAAAGGCGCCGAGGGTACAATGAGAGGCGTATTTCGAGAAATAGTGCAGCGGGAGGGTTTCACCGGGTTGTATAGAGGTATAACGCCGAACTTTATCAAGGTGATACCGGCTGTCTCGATCTCGTACGTCGTCTACGAATATGCCAGCCGGTCGCTCGGCGTCAACATGACGTGATAGACGCAACGTCGAAGTATGCGTGCCGCACTCTCAGACAGAAAATCACATTCTTATAATAAGCATTATTAGCTAATTGTGCATTTTTAATGTAAATAGCACTCGTGCAATTTAAGTCTATTTATTCCACATTTAATAGTAAATTAATGTTATAAACAATCATGTAATTTTATTAAGCTTGACATTTTAATTGTGTTGATTGAGATCGTTTTATCTAATTGAAACGCATTTGTTTTAAATTCATAATGATGTTGGAATTGGTCCGTCAGTGACCGGCGTTACGATGAGCAACTGTGATTAAAATACGCAATTTTTTTATTTATTTCTGATTTTTATTTATGATTTCCTTTCGTTTTTATTTATTTAGAATATTTCATTATTTAAATATCCATAATTTCAAAACTTCTTTTTTGAACATTATTTTATAAAAAAAATACAATTATTATTCTTTTATTTAAAATAAAAGAATAATACTTGAATATTTCAGTACTGTTATTATTTGTGTAATGTTGACAAAATACAAACCGTACACACATTCTTCATTTCATATATCGATGTTGAAGAATATATCTGCTTGGCAGTTAGCAGTAATATTACATAATATTCATTCATTAATCAAAATAAAATAATAAATGTATTTAAAATAAAACCTTTATTATAATGTAAAGATTACTCTGGTTTACTATCAGCTTGTAAAGTGATATATGACTTTTAAATATGCTTTAGAAAGACGTTGAATATAATACTCTATAGCAAAATAATCGATCTTCAGGCTTTTGTGATTCCACATAAATCTTAGTTTCCTTTTTTGATTATATTAATAAATATGTCAAATCAATTTAAAGACCCAGAAGCCCATTATGCAGTGTCGTAGCGTAGTGGGGGGCGGCAGGGGCGACCGGCCCTGGCGGCAATTTTTAGGGGGCGCCGAAATTACAATAAATAATATAAATATTTGAATCATTTCATATTTTTATCGCAACTACAAATTCGGACCGATTGAAAAAAGTACGGACTTTTTCGTTACTTATTCTGTGACGATTTCGGGGAATCCCCTTTCTTTGAATGATATGAATGAAAAAAAAAGAATTTTCAGAATCGGTTCAGTAGATCCAGAGATCCCCTGCAATGTCACAACCACACTTACCTCTATAATATTTGTATAGATATAGTATGAATTAAATTGAAATAACGAAATAAAAGGGCGGCAAAATTGTCTTACGCTCTGAGCGGCCGCCACCCTCGCTACGCCGCTGCCATTATGTATAAGTTGAAGGTGATACTCGTATCACCGCGTTATCGTTGACTCGATAAAGATACTCTAATGCTTGTTGGGAATTTCCAAAATCTCCTTAAAACCTTCGTATGACACAAAATCAACCTGCCTAAACATTACATTACCTCATATAGGTCAGAGTAGTCAAACAATTAGGAATACACTATTAACTTAGCACATTTAGTTACATGGGAGTGTAACTATTTTTTGTTGCTCATCAATTATATTCATATTATAATCATTCAGGATATTTAATTAATGTTATAAACCTACTAAACATTATATCAGAACTGACTTTCATTCTGGATAGCAAAGACTTCATTGTCGAAACGAATATGGAATTCTAAAGAACAAAATATTCTAATAGAACGCAATATAGTAGTATAGTATTCATAATAGAACGCAATATATAAAATTATTAATAATTGAAAATATATTGTGTTTATTTAGAAAATACGACAATATGAAATATTTACCTAATAAAAACTTGTTTAGAATAAATTAATATATCATGTGTATTAAAATATTTCAGCCAACACAGTTCAGTGTAACTCAGTAGCTAGGTTGTAAAACATCACCTCAAATATATTGCCTTGCTTAATATACGATGCTTTAGAACGCGCTAACGCGAGATATAGTTGTTTAATAAAATAAAGCCTAGGCATTAAGTATACTTCCCAGCAATATGAATAGCTAATATTAATTATATATATTAATTATTTCTAATTAAATATATTATACAGATTCTTTTATAGAATTAATTGAAATTCAGCTTGTAGGATTAAACATCACTAGCTTAGCAGTTGTATTTAATCTATAGAAAATTTAAGCTTAAAGCTATTTACTCATTAGGCGACATGTCGCCCGATAGGCACGTGGTATGTCTTTGACAGTCCCTGGTTATTTTGATCAAACTACTCCACAGAGTACATTTGCACTACTCAGCCCTCAGTTGTGTTCACATTGGTTGTGATTGAGATATCAGACGAATCGGTCCTGTTGTAAATCGACGGTTAACTAACAAGACCTCCAATGGGACATTTTTTTAACAACTTTTTTTCACTGTCTACATAACAATTCTACCTCGCATAACAGAAAAGTTTAAATCGACAGAACTATGCGATGTTTTGTAATAAAGATAAAAAGATTTGTTATGCGTCCTGTAGAAAATATATTAAATTACTTTAGGCCTTGATAATTAACCGCCGAATTCATTAAACAAAGTCTGGACTAGTCTGGAGGAACACGAATGTTCATGAAAATCGTGTCGAGCTAAGTCGAAGATGGGGTCAGCACTACTTTTGAATTTACTCTTCTCGTAGAAGCCATAACGCGCAAAAGAACCTACGGTATGGTGCCTGTCATATTTAATTAACTGCTAGAATTATAGTGTTGAAAAATCTAAATAAAATTCTAATAAATAAAAGTTATTACCCCAAAATGCTAATGCCAATGAAACTGGCAAATATAACTAAGGGCGCCCTCATAGTTGCGCACAAAGTGCTGCACCGAGGCAGTACGTCTGCAGTTCATCGGCCGAGTAGTGTTTATACGCAAATGTATTTTTTATCAAACAAGAATGAAAGTGTTTTTAAACATAAATAGAATTTTAATGTCACCGTTTCTTTTTTGAATATAATTCTAAAAGAAAAACTAGTTCTTAGATTTTTTTTCTTGACGATCTTAAGTAACTATGAAACCTTTTACTAGTATATAATTCATTTCGTGGACTTACAAACGATTTTTCTGAGGTTTCTTTTCTATCTCTATCCAAAAGGCTTCCTTATTTACTTTGATAAATAGTGACACTAAAGAATTATTTTTCAACAAAATCTGTCGTGAACTTTGACTACGACGACTAGGATTATTACTTTCACTATGACTTTCGAAACTAGCGACAGCACCGCGACGCATTGGAGCAAATTTGAAGGCGCCCTAATAACATCTTGTAACTTATCTTGATGCAATATTTTACTAATATTTTGTAATGTAATTTAGCTTTAATATGGTAAACATTATTCAATGTTGCATATCCAATAAGGCAATATGTATGTTTAGTATTAATGCAAGTCATTTTGTATACACGCCTCTTTGGTAATAAATAATTCTAGTGGACTTGCGACATATTATATCCAGTGCCGTCTTTATAGGTAAATACGAGACGAGACGAGGGGAGAAAGGGGTGCGTTGCAACCGGGCCCCAGGAGCCATAAGGAAATTGACCTAATTTTTTCTATATTTTAGTATAGGTTCGCCTTTGACCATCTCGTCTGATACTAGTTGAAGATATGGTGTAACGTGGAGCATGCTAGTAGGTACCTTTTCAAACGGAACTTGGAAGACACCCAAGTTGTAGGTATGGGAAAAACAGACTCCGGCAATGAGTTCCACTCTTGCGGTCACATAATAAAGGTGGACGCGAAGCGCTTCGTTCATATAGGTGGCATATCCAACATACACCGGTCCCGCATTCCAGTGCGTGGTTGTCCGATGGTGGAAAGGAGACGGTGGGTCTAGATTGAATAGCTCGGTCATTAAAAGTCATCGACATAGTTCAAAATCTATACGACTGTGTACGTACATCGACAAAAACATCAACTCTCTGTTACATCAATGTATATAGTCATTTAAATTACATCTTTCTGTCAAATTTCGTCTACATCAGTCGTTTCTGAGAAAAATGAGTAACATAGAAAGACAGACGGACGGGCGGACATGAGACGTATATATAAGGATTCCGCTTTTGCTAAAAGGACTAAGAGACCTTAAAAATTTAATATAAAACTATAAAATACTGTTACGAATTTGTAGGGGCTTTGTAGGATGTAAATTTGAAAATGCCGTTGGAATTATCACAAAGTTTATTAGAAGTACACACACGTAATTCACAGTTCTTACAAGTATAACCGAATATAACAAAACCAAACCTCAGGGCAGAAAATCGTGCAAAGTTCGCAGTAGGTAACGCCTCGTTCGCAGTCGGAACACATTTCCCGCCTGACCAACCCTCATCTATTTATAAATTAGACATGGCCTCCTAGCAGCATGCCACCCACTGGTTTTTGAAATCGTTAAATGGTCAGCTTAATGGCTTCCAAGAATTGTCATGAATTACCAACAGAGGAAAGAAGGTTTTATGATGTCTTATGGCAGTGAGAACAAAGAGATGAGCGCGAACAGTAGATCACTCAAATTCAAAGGGGTAATAAGACACCTGCAAAGGATTAGTATCGGCTTGCAACAATACTATTTTAATTGTCGATAAGGGAGACTGCTGATTTTCGCACCCTGGCGCCCAATATGCTTCAGACGGCCCTGAATATATCACAACACTTAGGTATATGCCGCCTATGTTGCCTCGCGTGCGACGTCGCGCCTCGCCTGGCACGTAAATTCCATGTAGGGCGACAAATATCTCCTAGAGAAAATGTTGCTTAATATGACTTAAAAACTGTTAATACTTTAGTAATGCTTTGTTAATGTTAATATCACATACAAAGCTTAGAAAAAAATGTATAGTGCTTTGGTGGAATTCCGATATTTTTTGATGAATTGATACGAGATTTACAATTTAATTTTCCTTGATCTATTAAGTTCGTCAAGTCAATTTTAGTTATTTACATATGCTATTTCTCAAGTTTCTTTAGGTAATTAAATTATAATAATTAAAAACTATTTTTTTTATTATGCTTGTATGTAACTCCAAGTTACCACGACCAGCTAATTCCGTACTGCAAAACAAGCTGAGTGAGCTGAGACTAAACTATTACATTTCCCTTACATTCTACTTTAAACTTATGTAAAAGTAAATCAAACCTCATTTATTGTATAGCTACAAACAATTCATGTCCAATAAATTTTTAGAACTATGGACATCCTTAATGTTGAAAGGTTTACTATCCACGTGGAATAATTGGAGCAAGGAGATTATTATATTATCTATGGAGGGTATAAAGTAAAATCTAGATCATAAAGATCACAATTTACAGAATTACCCCAAAGCACTATAAATCTATAATTAATAATCAGAGATTCTAAATATATCACCTCATACTGCCTCATGTACACCATTAAAATTAATGAAAATATTAATGTCAATATATATTACGATATTTATAAATTATTATGTAACCTTGCAAATACGAGTTTAAAATGTCTTTGCCTTTCAGATGTTTCTCAAATTTATTGTAGTTATGTAATTTTTGATCTTTGTGCATTGATGTTAGATAGTTATCCAAATTTTCTAGATAAATATTAACTATATTCAACATTGCCGTGCATAGCATAATATATTTTCGAAAATTCAAGATGATTATCATTATAATAAATTAATAACATTTCTGTTAGCATAATTACTGAAAAAATATTCAAATAAAACAAACCGCGCTATAAGTACAACTCCTTAAAATGTGTTTTATTTGTGTGTATTAGCAGCTTGCAGAATATTTGCCGATAATAACCCCCTGTTTGCAACGACATCGATTTACCCTTGTCGATTTTCTGACAATACGAGCAAATCTTGAATGCGACCTTGAAGTTCGTACACGTCAATGCGCACAACGCATGGGCCTGGGGATTGTTCACAAAAAATTACCCTCTGATTTTATATTTTTATTACGTAAAATAGGGTATTTTAAAATACTAATTTGAATATTTTTGTATTTTAAGCGTTAGTTTTTTTTAATTCGATTTTAAAATTATTTCTCCGATGATGTCATAAGGGACAAGTTTACATTGATTTCTTTGCCTAGAGAACAAAAATAATAAAAGTAAGTTTTATCTATAGTCGTATTTTTAATTAGACGACATCAACTGACGTTTACTGTGTTGTCAGTTTTTGATGAAATAAAAATAGTGTTGTAGCAAAGTGAATGATTGAAAAAACTCTTGAATGAATGAAATTGCCTCGATTGTCTAGTGAATAGTTAATGTGCCGAACTGACGATATCGGGTACGGGGTTCGAATTATAGTCGTGTTTTGTACATACCAACGAGTTTTCGACGACTATGTTCCTATAATATCTACCTATACTAAATACCGAGTGTTTTAAACATTAAGGAAAACATTGCGAGGAAACTTGTAAGACTGTCCTATTTTCAATAGATCATGTAGTTGAAACTATAGATGTATAAAATATAACAATTATAGGTAGGTAATGAAAATAAAAAACATAGCTTATTACATAATTTATTTTTATTCATCATCAGATAAAAAATTATCACTATCGCTTTCGGTGACATTAATTATAAATCTGTCTGAAACATTGTCGATCATGTGGTCGAGACCATACATTTTGTCTTCTTCTTTAATTATATGAGACACGCAGCTACTCCATTTTTCAGGTGTGATATGTTGAAGTCCTTCTTCAAAAAGTTTTATTACTTCTGTCATTTTGAAGGTTTTGTTATTTCTTGCAACATATCCTTTAGCTTGCGCCCATACCAACTCAATGGGATTGAGCTCACAGTGGTATGGGGGCAGACGTAAAACAATTATCCCATACTGCGCTGCCATCTCGTCCACAACATACTTATCGCAATGTTCTTGTTTGTGCTGCCGTACAATGTCTATAAGAGTAGCTTTAACCATTGTTGCTTCGAATAAAATATTTTTGTTCGTTAGCCACTCTTGTATTCTAGGTTTAGTCCAAGACATTTTAGGCAGCGATTCTAGTTTCCTGGAATGGTAGGGGGCGTTATCCATCACTACTACGGAATTTGGTTTTAGTTTTGGCAAGACCCCCCTAAACCACTTCTCAAAGGAATCGGCATTCATCTCTTGATGATAATCTTCTTTATTTTTTTTGGCTTCAAATATTAATAAACTGTCTTCTACAAATCCTTCTTCCCCGCCTATATGGCGGTAATTAATCGTTTGCCCTTTCCTGAAGGCTGTTTTAAGCCAGTGGTCAAGCCATCTAGGAAGGCCTGGCGGGACGATAACACTGTCTGGTCAATCCATGCCTTCTTTGGTGCATGACCTTCAAGATAGTGAAAAATATCAATTAATTATTGAAAGTACAATTTAATGTAAAGAAAACAGAAAAAATTTATTACCTTCGTTGATCCAGGTTTCATCTTGGTAATAAATATACCTTCCTTCCCTTCGATACTCTTTAATTTTTCGAAGGTAACGCTGGCGCCACAAAATAATGTCCTGTCTGTCAATTAAAATGCTTTGTCTTGATTTTGTGACATATCCTTATAGTTTTGACGGATATTTTTCAACACACAGGTGGTAGTCCTTGCCTCCACCCTCCATACACAAAAAAACAAAGTTGACAGCTCAAATTATTTAATACCGTAGAGACAGAAATACATTGTGTGAGGTTGACAGCAACGCTTAGAGATGTTGTCGCTTATAAAAAAAAATCGATATTGTTCCATCAATGTTTACGTACATAAAAATGATATTTATGAACGTTAACCAATGTCATTAGCAAACATATAAAGTAACTGATTTTTTATTCTGTATTAAAGAATTGACAATTTGGATTCTAGTCGATATTTCAATTATTATATTAAACAACCACTCACTGACCACCAAATAATAGTCAAAAACTGAAACATTGCACTGCTTATAACCATGATTATTAATCAGACAATTCTTATGAAATCAATATGAGGAATCGATATTTAATTTAAATAATATATCGATATCAATGATTGATATATCACCTTTAAAATACGATAAATCACCATCCCTAAATTTAGTAGTTTCTTTCTTCAGTCGTTTTTACAGAGTACTTTCAAATGCGGGTGTCAATAGTGTGATAAACTAAAAATTACTTTCTGACTAAGATACCTATGAAAATTATGCACCAATCCTTTATTTCATAATTTTTGTATAGAACATTAATGGTTTCGCAGAAACACTGTTAGTTTGTTAAGTCAATAGTATAAAATATTGCATTTTTAGTGAGTCATTGCCGTTGTTTGTACTGTGAACTGAGTGGCATAACAATGTTATCATTGGCATTTAAACCACTTTAAATTGTGATGGTAGGCTAATGTTAACAATATACCAATGGATACACCGCCCGTACCAAAGCCGCGTAGTGCTTTACCTCAACAGAACGATCCCTTGCAACGTCCTGTGCCATTACCTCGTACTAAAGTGCCTTCTAATAACGAAAGAGTCAGTGCTACAGATATTTTTCGTTCTATAAGTTCTGTTTCAAAACAATTAACTGAAGATGTTGCTTTAAAAGTAAGCAGTTCAGCTAAAGCGGCTAATGAAAAGCTAGAGAAGTCCTTTACTGATGGCTCGAAATTCGCAAAAGGGACCCTCGAGAAGACAATAAATACATCGCGCGCAGTTCGCGATTCGGTTACCAAGTCTGTTATAGAAGGTACTAAGACTGCAGGATTGAGGTTGAGAAAAACGAAAAAGCCTGAAAATGCTGACTTGCCAGATAGATGTGTGTCAATGCCTGTAGTAGATGTAAGTTTTTTTGATAATTTACAGTTTCACTCTCCATTGTTGGAACAGAAGAAATTTAACAATGAAGATAATGGTCAGAATAGCCAAGACTTGCCATCTTTGCACCTAAATGCTTCTCACTTTGATGATACATCATTGTTTTCAACCAATTCAGATTCAAACACAGACTCTGTCAGTAACTTTTCTATTGATAGCAGAGAATTTAACCACAGCCCAGGTTCAAACTTTGAACTTGAGGATATGACTTATGACACACCTAAACCTTCTAGAGCAAATAGCGTTGTTAGTACAATGTCTTATCCAGAGATACCAGAGAGACGTAAAAAGAGAGAAACAGTTGAAATTATGAGGCAAAATTCCTTGTATGAGAATTGGACTTTGCCATTTTCATCATCAAACTCAAATTCACTTGCTAATTCCACTGTGGAAATTCAAAGACCTAGTAAGAGTACAATATATGAATTTGATCCATTACATGCAACAAAGACCAGTCCAAAATACCAAGGTGTTAGCAATGAACTGTTACTCCTTGAGTCATTCCTCATAGGTGATACATATGGTACTATAGTGTCAAATGATAGCCACGAGGATAGCTTTGATTTCAATGAAAGTGAGTATTTCAACCCTCCAACACCACCAGAACGATTTGACAGTCTGCTAGATGTGGCGAAACCACCAGCCAGTGAGAAAGATGGTAATTCAAATTGGTTTGTAAGTGGTGATAATGATTCAAAATTAGTTACTGAGGATGAGATGAAACAATCTAACTCTGTTATTCAAAAGTTTTCAAGGAAATTGAAGCTTGATAATGTTTTAAGCAAAACAAGTAAACAGAATGCTCCAAAGGTAGAGGTGGTTGAACGACCACCAATAAACAATCAACCAGTTCCTTATTTCTATGGGATGTTGACGAAAATTGTGTCTGGAGTTGTTGAAGACTTGTTTAAGAATTCACAAACACGGTACTGTGTCCTCTCAGATCAAAAATTAATGTGTTATAGTGATGCTACGAATTCAGTTTTAAAAGAAGCATACACATTAGATAATGTCTACTCATTGCAACTTGTGCTACCTCTGTCTTCTAGGTGAGTATAATTTCTAACATATTTCATAATTAAAAAAACAACTACTTTAAATCTATATTAAAATGAAACCTACCGTTTGATTAGATTTTTGCTTTGTTTGACTTGATACTTTATTTAACGTGTAATCGTGTACGTACACATAACGTGTGATCCCTACACTAGATTTAAGTATAATATATTGCACTCCGCTACTGGTAGAATATAAATGTACTTAACGACTAATTGTATCACCTTCATAACTTACCTATATTTATTAATAAATGAATTCAAGTTTGAGAAAAGCATCATTCTAGTCTAGGTGTTTGGGATTGAGGCCAGAATTGTCTGTTGTATATCACCTGGAAAAGTGTATGATAATGTCCACTCAGTTAACAGTTCCCTAGATGTGATGTATACCCACTTCTTTTGTCATTTAGCTGTTATATTGAAATGGCTATATCTCTAAAACTACTCAAAGAATTGTATTGAAATAAGTGTTTTTGTAACTACAATGTTACACCTACCTGTTACCTATTTAAAAATTATTCAAAAGATCAAGGAGAATGTTTTTTATTACTTTAGGAACTAACTTCTCATTTACAATATTGGCTGATCTTTCCCAGTAGATTCATCCACAGACCACATTATTTTTTGAGAAAAAATCCCGAGTTATACAGATAGACAGACAAGACAATCTTAAAATGGGACCTGTTTTATAGGATATATTATTTGCCAAAATATTAGGTTATTTATTATTCTTCCAGTTCTATGCTTTTCAAATAAGTTGATGCAATTTGGTTGATCTGTACAAATAAATAAATGAAAATAGCCCACAATTCTTGACTATTTTTTGACCACATTGACAGCTGCCAATTGAGGTTGCCTCCTTGTCTTAGGCCTCTTCCAGAATATGCCATTCTGTCCGATGTCTCACTAATCTCCTCCAATTGTTTGGGAGATCATCTTCCCATTTTGTCTCTGGTCACCCCTTTCTCCTTTTTCAATCTTGTTGGTATCAATCATTGAAGTGTTGTCCATTTTTCCTTGTTTGACTGTACTGTATGCAACTCCTATCCGTCTCCACTTCATAGTGTTAACCTTATGAGTTGCATCGACTACCCCTGTTCTCTTTCGTATGTCTACAAGCCATATGATCTGTATAAAATTGGCGTAACATTTCATTATATTTGTGAGTTCATTTTTATTTTTATGTAATATATATTTAAGGTATTTTAAATTTATTAATAAAACACATTTATTCAAACATGCACCTTGTATATTCATATATAATATACAATTTTCAGTTTTTGGGCTGGTTTCAGATCAGAGTAAATGATTAAATTATTATCAAAATTTAGACTACTCCTGCCTATACTTACTGGAGACTTTTGTATATCAGTAAGCTAGACAAGCTAAAATATTCAATTATAATTTCTGTAGTGGTCAAAATTTTCACAAATTGTACCTTTCCACCAGCACAACAAGCAACTCTTACTGCTTTGAGCTAACAGTCTCTTCTGGTGGTATGCGAAGTACACCACGCAAGATCCTGTTTAGCTGCACAAGTGTATCGGAGCGAAGACATTGGGCACAGAAGATTGCACAACATCTGACATGCCATTTCTCCGTACAATATACTTCAGAGTTCACTAGATGCGGATGGTGCTTTCTTAAGGTAAGTGATGACTATATCAACTTTTTATTAATAAAATAAGTAGTAATTGTTCAGTGGAGAAATTTGACCATAGTTTGTTAAAATTTACAGTTTGAAAGTTATTTAGGTATTTTTTGTTATAGTTCTTAAAAAAAAACTTACATGCAACAAGCATGTCAGTTTTTTTGCTCATATATAAAAAAAATTTGGAATTGAATAAAAATGAGTGAGAATGAAATGAAAATTAGCAGAATGAATTGAAACTTCTTTTGACGATTTAGGTAGGCTGAAAACCATATTAGCTCAATATTTGATTAATCTTGAGTCGACCGAGACTGATTTAGTTTGTGAATTTTAGATAGTTTGGATATTTCTATCCATGCAGGAATGGACAATGAATACAATTTCCTGCGGCGGGGCGGCCTGTCGTAAGAGGCGACAAAACAACCCACGGCCATGTGGTAGGGTATTTGCCCAACTGGATGGCTACCATCCCTGGTCTAAAGTATGTCGCCATAATAACTTTGGGTTGTGTTCCGGCATTAGTGACCAGGTTCCAATCTCCCTTGAGAGAGCAGCAGCGCATTTGTAGCACCTTTGATGTTGCAAATGTCCAAAGGCGATGGTAACCGCTTTCCATCAAGCGGGCCGTCTGCCTGTCTGCTGAACTCCTGCAATAAAACAAATAAATAATATTTGACCATCTGTTTGTCAAATGCATCTTGACTCGCGCTGTCATGGTTTTTTTGTAAAAGTTGGGGGGCCAGGGAAGATTCAATGCTTAAGAAATTTTGTATTTGCAGGCTATATGATATTTGTAAAATATTGTTAAAGCTCTCTGATACAGTCTGTACGAATACAACTACTTAAACAGTGACTATAATATTAGGGAGGTGAAATGATATCCGCATGAAAATCAATTCCCTGTGAGCTTGTAACAAATTGTCAAATGCAATCCGGTTAGGGCTCGAATCAGTTAAACGGGTGTTATTCACCTCGGGGTCGGATGGAGATTGCATCCAGTCATTCACTACTCTTTATAGAACTACGATATTGTACAAAAAATATTCTTAATCTCTTTGGTTTATACATAAGTATACATGGGTATATATTGTACATAGATGCATTACGCACACATTAACGCAATAAATATAGGTTTAATAGATTTAAATAGATTTTTAAATTAAAGTACCACACTTTAATTTAAAAACGGGAACTGAAAAAATTCATAAAAAAAGTTCGTAAAATGAAAACTGCTGGGCCAAACTATTTTAAATTTTTAGGGGACCAAATGGCAACTATTACGCATTAAACTAAAGAACAATCACGTAAAGTTGATCATAAATATCAGCGTAATCTGTGTACATAAAGCACGGAACGGAAAAAAATATCATAAAAAATGTTCATAAAATGAAAACTACTGAGCCAAACTATGTTAATTTTTTAGGGGACCAAATGGCAACTATTCCGCATCGAACTAAAAAAGAATCACGTAAATCGGATCATAAATATCAGAGTAATCGGTGTACATATGGAACGGAATGGAAATTTTATTCATAAAAAAATGTTCATAAAATGAAAACTACTAGGCCAAAGTATGTTTAATTTTTAGGGGACCAAATGACAACTATTCCGCATCGAACTAAAAAAGAATCACGCAAATCGGATCATAAATCTCAGAGTAATCAGAGTAATAAATGTACATGCATAGTTGAGAACCTCCTCCTTTTGGAAGTCGGTTAATAAATAAAATCCGTTACAAACATAATTTGGTTGATGAGTTTTTGGGTTGTCCTGCGTATCAGTTTTAGAAGGCTAGACTGTTTGGCCACCATGTTTATCAAAGACGGATTGGTCGAACTCAAGCGATTAATTCGATATTCAAGTTTACATCACGATGTTTTCCTTCATCTCTAGCACGCGTTAATGGTAACAAACATCATGAAAATAACCGCTGCATGCTTTCGCAGGATACGTACTTACATCATTGGAATGAGTCTAGAATACGTTAACAGAAATTTGCCACATGAGTACTTTTTTTGAGAATAATTTTAATAAATTATATCTAAGTGGGACAAGCAATTTTAACAGTATTATTTAAAAAAATACTGACAAAACACATTGTAATTGTGTTCCCTAACTGAGTAATTATGATTCTATTATAAACTAGGATATGCCCGTGACGTCGCCTAAGCTGGAATTGAAATTCCGCTGGATTTCCGGGACATATAAAAACCGCAGTATTTGAAATCGTTTTAGTGAAAAAAGTGTCGGAATAAGGTAATTTTTACGCATCCAAACAACTATAAACCGCTTCTGGGATAATTCCCGCGGAATTCCTGCGAAAATATCACACATTTTATTACATTCAATTTGTTATAAATCAGTAAAAGATCAGATTGCTCTCAATTTTTTTTGAAAATTTAAATAATTCTCAGTAATATTACCGCGAGATTCCCAGTATAAAAAGAAGCGAAGAGTTTGAGTCTTGGAATTAGCTATCGATCAGCGAAAACCTCATCGAAATCGGCCTATTAGTTTTTACGTGATTCCTGAAGAAACAGACAAGTAATCTAAAAAATACATCGTGTTGTTCATTGTTTACAGTCTACTCCATTTTTTTTAAATATCTTCAATGTACAGATACGGCATGTTTAGAAATTTATTATATTAGAGATGATTTACAATAGACAACACTGGGGCCGAAGCTAAATACACAGTTGGAGAAAGAAAAACGCCAATTTGGTTTATTATATCTTTGCCCGGTATCTACCTGGGTCCTCTGGGTTCTAGTGACTACGTGGCCCAACGCTTAGACAAACTACAAAATGGTGGTCGTTAAATATATCCGTTATCTGCGGAGTGACGCTCGCAGACCGCGTTCGTAATACCGAAGTAAGAAAGAGAGTTGGTCTGAAAGAGAGTGTCGGGGTGAAGGTAAGGAAAGGAATGCTCCGGTGGTTCGGGCATTTGGAAAGAATGTATGATGAAAGAATGACTAAACAGATATACAATGCAAAAGTGGATGGATGCAGAAGTCGCGGAAGGCCACGACACACCTTCCATGATCAAATTGATCGTGTATTAGCAGAATGTGATGTCAGGAGCCTTAAGAACAGACGAGCGTGCATGACAAGAGCTATGAATGTTAAAGAAGCAAGTGAGGTGTGTAAGAATAAGCCTAAATGGCGCTCTGTTGTTCGTGCCTACCCCGCAAGGGACCTGGCGTGAAGTTATGTATGTATGTATGTTAAATATATTATGTTATGAAGCACATAATATCACGTCAATTTCATACAAATAAAGATTTTATTTCACTATGTTTTTCAAATGAACAGAACATGCCCACACCGAGTTCTCATGGAAGATCAGATGCATATGTGTTCATTTCAAAACATGTGTCCTAATTTCTATAAACAACTGATAATGACGTCAGCAATCACTCTCGTAATAAGTTGTGGTACCTTGGTGGTTTACGTACTCGCGTGTACTTATGACGCGAGTTCGAATCCTGAACGGAAATCGTGTACTACTTATGCAGTTTCCCGACCTAATGTGTGTACTGTAAATTATTACAATAAGGAATTGGACAGCCATGTTACAAAAAATGCAATATGTTTACATATAAAGGAATAGGCGTTAAAATAACGTCTTATCATCTAAATTCTAAATTCTGTAATATTATAAAATTCCGTGCGTAAACATGCCGTGTCTGTACATTGAAGCTGTTAAAAATCAACTGAAATTGACTATATATGTAAACGATTGAGAACTCGATCTTTTTTAGTTTTCTTGTATTTGCTCGGTATGTTTACGTCGAAACACTATTGGCCCGTTTTTGATGCAGCTTTCGCTGATTGACAGCTAATTCTTAGACTTCAAATCTGCACTGCTTTTTATCCTGCGATTGCCGTGGGAATTTTTCTGAGATAGGTTAAAATTAGCAGATTAAAAAAATGGAATTCCATTGTAATTTCTTCGCTGATGGTGAGCAATATTTATGTAATAAAATATGTGATATTTTTTATCCCGGGATCCCGCGGGAATTGCGGGATGCGGTAAAGCACGTAAACTGTATACTATAACTTGAACATGAAGTAATACAAGAATTTTCTTTTTATATTAGTGTTTATTTATCAACGATACGGTACAATGCAAGGATAAATATAGAATGAGTAAAAATAAAGAAAAGAATGTTGACAGTGTAAAAATATAAAAAAGGCAAACGACTAAAAAGGTTTGCTTCAAACAACGATAGCTTACATTCTTTTTAAATTAAACAATAATTTGTTAAAATTAATGTGTTATATGACTATTATTACTAGTACCTACTTATGACGTCATAAGAAGGTACGCTCGTAGAAAATCTATGAGGCTGCCACGTCTTGTACGTGTGAAAAAAGCATCTCAATTTATTTGACTGTCCGCTCCTCTATTACCATGCGTCGACGGTGTAGGAAGAGATTGTAAAGAAATCTGCACATCGAGATAGATTATGCATTAAGGGTCCTGTTGCCGCAAAAGGTCGAAAGTGGGGCGCAATCGAAGCAACTTTTCGTTGGTGTTCACTGATCAATAATTTGATATATCTTATACCAATATATAAAGCTGAAGAGTTTGTGTCTTTGTTTGCTAATTGCTTGAACGCACTAATCTCAGGAACTACTGCTCTGATTTGAAAAATTATTTCAGTGTTAGATAGCCCATTTATCGAGGAAGGCTGTAGGTATCATCACGCTAAGATCAATAGGAGCGGAGCGCCAATGAAGAATGTTTCAAAATCGGGGGTTCATATTAACTTCTTTTTTTTTTATTCCACGCGGATGAAGTCGCAGGCAGAAGCTAGTGAATGATAAATAATAACTATAATAACTGTCGCCCATTACTATTTTATCATGTTTAGACAACATTATTGAAAGATATACGAGTATTAGTATCGAAATAGTATATCATCTCCGGATTAATAACGTTATAAATCCTCGACTATACGTATTAAAAAAAATAAAAGCACAATTAAACTTTAAGACAATTCACTAATGAAGTTAATGGTTACTTAGATAATTAAAATTGAAATGTGTGCTAGGACACATAGTAGAAGTGAAACTTCAACGGACAAGTGGAAAAACGAATGGCGACGGACAAGTGGCAAAATGAATTGCAACAAAATTTTAACTTGAAGTTTTACGGGCAGATTGTTAATGTACTTGTCCAATTTGAAAACCTTCAAGTTACATAACTTTCTAGCAATATATAAATTACACATTCGTATAAAATTTCATTATAGACATATTAGTTGACATACGAGCAGCCAGACTTGACGATTACAATATATATTTCTATCAAATAAATCTCATTTCAATTCAAGGGCAACGGAACTCAATAAACCAATTCCAACTCTTGTCGCTTGTTTATTTTATTAATTTACAAGGCTGCAATAGTACTACTCGAACAATACGAAAATAGCTCTTTATCCTATGAGCTTCCGTATGACTCCGCAAAACTCTAAAATGAGTGGGTGCATTCCCTTCCCTAATCATTAATTTCAGAGTGAGTCACAGTGAACATGGCTGGGTGTAGCTAGTATCTTTATATAATAATACAATATCTTTACGTTACTATAACTTTTAAATATCCTTTGTAATCCTCGTACTCCTCCTTATTTAAAGGAACGTTTTGATTTCCTACATCTTTCTCATTCACGTTACTTGCGCTCTAGTTATAATCTCTCCTTAATGACACCCGTAAACACTTCTTCCTTCGTTGATAACTTCTTCACGGTATTAGCTGTCCGTTTATGGAATTTACTTCCACTCAACATCAGACGACCTAATTTATCAACGTCTTTTAAGGTCATGGTTAATATTTATTTTTGGCCCTCGCAGGTGCTAACAGTGCTACTTATTCTGTATGTATTATGATAGGTTGTTCCCCATTCAACCCACGAAAAGTCAAACCACCTATAAAATCCCAAATCAAACCATTTCTATTCCCAACTCAACCCACGAGTTATTTATAATAAACTTTCCTATCTCAACCTAAATGTTATTCCCAATTCAACCCAAAGCAAAAACAAAGTCAATCAAGTATAGATAGCTTGTAATGAAACTCTAGGTTCAATATTTTATAAATTTAATTAGCATTTGCCCGCGACTTCCTCTACGTTGAACAAGTAGAAAAGATTACAGTACTTTTGCCAATATTGAAAACCAAAGGTCATTTTCAGAAGAGTAATGGATTTTTCAGTGCAAAAATAAATGGATCCCGAGAATTCCTCTAATAACACCTTAAACCAATTCCGAGAAAAATTTAAATCATTTTAAAAAGAAGTAGAAGTAATAAGTTATTGATTTAGTGAAAATTGTCTTAGAGTCAGCAAATTTTTATATGCTCTAAGAACTTTAAATTACGCCCGGGAGGATTCCTGCCAGATTCCCGGGATAGAAAATAGCACAGATTTTATTTCAGAAAATTAAGTCAACACGGTCACTTGGAACCACTCCCAGGACAATTTCCGCGGGATTCTCGGGATAAAAAGTATCGTATAAGTATGTAATTTTTGTGTTAAGATTTTTCAACTATGACTTTTGGTAAGACCGCACACAAAACTTCCGATTTTTTATGCTGGTTTTAAAGTGGGTTGAGTTGGGAATAGATTTGGGAATAACCCATTATGATACGTTTTCATGTTTGTGTAATAAGTCATTTTTTAAAGATTTACACTGTTTTTTTTCTGTTGATTAATGTCTTTCTTTTGGACTTTTTTGGACCTGTATAAGTGAAATATTAGTGAAAAAATATAGTGGTGGTAGTAGGGTTAGGTAAGTATGCCCCCCCCCCCAACTCCACAACCCCGGTACTTCGTGTATCAAACATCTATAGATTTACGAAATAACCTCATCATCCATCACCATTCGAGCGTTAAATCCCGGCTGCGATTGGAGCATTCGCTCCGACGCCCAGGGTCCGCTTTCCTACTTTATCTTCTCCACTTCACACTGTCTTAGGCATCCCCCTTTTTAAGACCTTTGGTACACATATCATCCTTCGCAACATCAAACTAGCATTTTTTAGACCTACCCCTTCGACCGGGACCTGGTGGAGGCGACATGGCTAGACATTTGTTCTTCACATAATTACCCGGTCTCCGCAAAGGGTGGCTTTGTTACTTTCAGCGTGACTACACAGTACACATCCATCGCAACATACTCATTTCCGTGACACGCAGATCTTGCTTGTATCGCTCAAGTACAACCCATGCTTCACTGCTATAGAAAAAGACAGGTCTAATAATGGATTTATAGACCTGTACTTTTAACGTAACCGGCATTTTGGCGTCACAAATGACATCTATCACCTCACGCCACAGGGCCCAAGCTGCTAAGATATGGGCCTTGATGTCGTGGTCAATGTCTAATAAACATAATAACCTAAAAAGAATATTTGCTTTGATATCACCTGAATTAGATCATGTTTAAATATTTGTCATTGAGAATTTCATTTATAATTATAATCATCTGTGTTTATATATTTCGTCAACTTCGTGCAGATAATTAATCTTATCTTTATAAAATAATATCGATAAAGTCGCGTTTCGCTTGCGTATCAAACACCCTTAGCTAAAAACCATATGCAATTACAGTACATAAGCTATCGATTTTTATATATTATCTCAACCAAAAAGCTGATAGGCGTCGTACGTATATTGTAAAGATAACATCGAAGGGAGGATCTTTTATATCGCAACATATTAATTCTTACCAATATCATTGATTCAAGAAGTGTTTAGTTGATACTAGATCCTTCCACATAGTTTCAATCACGCTTCGACAAGCATCTTATGCGAGTTGTTACATTTGGTATTAATTAAAGTATATTTATGTTCACTCTAAAGTCCGTTTCAATTTCCATCTAATGTTGCGAATGAGCAATAGACAGACCCAAACATTTACACCTTTTTCATATTTATATAAAAGTGTGCTGCAGTTTAGATACGTCTTATAACTGAACACACTTTAAGTCCTATTGACTTCATATGAAACCCAATCACGAATATCTTTTGTATTTCAAAATATGTACGATAGATAGAACCCACGTCTCCGTACATTAAAAATAAATTTTATACTATTGTGGTAAGACGAGATTACCCATAATTTTTTTGTCTTTTACGAGTTTCATCTACTATTGTAGCGGTATTGTTAGTGAGCGGTATAGATAATGTTACATGCCGGCAAAGGTGAAGGCACACCTGCCTGTCATAAAACGAAGTTTATTACCTTTGTCGCATTTGGAGTTCTTTTCTTTACTTTGAGTTTAAAATTTACAATTAGACAATAGCCTATTGTTATTGTTTTCGACTTTGTTGGCCGTTCGCAGGAGTAATTAACGAGGTGAGCAAATTACGTTTTCTTGGAAAAACTCAGCTCACGCAGTCGATTGTCGTCGATCGGCCGTATACTACGATATTTGACGGCTTCTTAAATATTTGAGCAGTTCCTAACCTCCAAATTCATATTCTCAAAAGACCATTTTAAGTATCCGTTAAAATTATTTAAAATAGGAGCTGCTAAAATTAAGTGGCCTTCAAATGCCACTCAGTGAAAATATCGTATACTGGAACGTCATTTAACGCTATCTAGCTGTCAGATGAACTGTCAAATCGATATTAGTAGTCCCCAAATTTGACAGTGGTCGCTAGGTCTCCTAGATCTATTGTGAATTAATATTCAAGTGCTAGAAAATGTAATTATCATATTTATTTTCTCCTTAGGATCATGAGAAGCGTAATGTGAGTCACCGAAATGTATAAGAGCTCAACGCTTTTTAAATCACAAAATCCCAAACTTGCAGCTGATTTACGGGGTTACCTTACTTTTTGAAAACATTTCCTACCTTTGTTCGAAGAGAGGTATGCCCGTCCTGACTTGATGCAACAGGTTTCGAAATGACCTTGTGTTTTGCATTCTTGGCATATGTGAATGTTGGCTGGACATTCTGAAACGTTGGGCGGTCCTTCTCGCATCGTAAACATTTTTTTGAGTTTAATCTATGTGGTGTGTTGTGTTGAGATACTGTTCTGTTTGTCTTATTTACATGTGACTTCCAGCCCATATCATCCACGCACGAATGGCCTTGCAGAACGCTTGGTGAGAACCTTTGTCTCGAATGTCTAACAATGAGGGTGGCAACCTGGAACGACGTTTGTTGGAATTCTTATTTTCCTACAGGAACACGCCACATACTACCACTGGCAAATCTCCAGCGGAAATGATGTTTGGCCGACAATTGAATTGCCTTCTTTCCAACATTCGCCCTAATAAAAGGAAACACCTACAATATCAGCAGGTAAAAGAGAATGTGAGAATCACGTCACCAAACTATCCTCCTGGTGACAATGTTTTCATAAAAACACGAGATGAGAAAAAGTGGCAGCCTGCAACCATAATATCTCGAAATCACAGATATTCTTACCTCGTCTGAGACTCCTAGGGGAGATGAAAAGCGAAGACATGCTGATCATATCAGGCCTAGAATACCACCAGAACCTATCATAGAAACAGAGCTTGATATGCCTACTACCAAAACCCCGTCACCACCAACATCGTATATTCCGTCACCAGCTTGCACCATGTCTACCCCTTGTGCCACATCTACTCTCCCTCCTCAACCCTTACCAACAGTGCCTTCATCAACAACATTGCCGTATGTTGAAAGGCCTGCGGCAGTAGCGGTCCAGCACCGTCGCCACAATCGGCAAACACGACCACCCCGTCGCTTGATTGAGGAGATGTAGGTGGGGAGGAATGTTACAACTCCTTTCTAAGAAATACTTCTTAGATATGTTCTATATTCGAACTTCATATAAAATTCTAATGTGTATATTTGTCATTAATAATAATCATTCTTATGTCTTAATAAAATGTAGTTTTATTAAAATGTTGGAGTTTGGTTTTTGTTTTCAATAATATTCTGATATCTGAAAACATTTAACACATATGAAATACACAATATATACATTTTTTGTAATGGCAACAAATAAATAAAGAAAGGCCTTATAGTCAAAGCCTTTGCATCGTATTTTATTGTTAACTTCTTAATAATTCATTTTTTTATTGCATGAGTGCAGCTGACGGCCCACAGACAAACAGACAAGAAATTGAAAAAAATCCATTTTGTTCTCCATCGTTTATATAGTCCATTCACAACAACACAAACACGCCATGTTTAGAATTTTTTAATATAGATTTGATCTTGTAAGAAAAACAAGGTATACATAGCATAGGTTGCTTTTATAGTCTTCTATTATTGCTACAACAATGTCCATAGTGCTGATTTCAATTTGACTAGTTTAAGCAACTCAGCGTATTAAGAGTTCAAAGTCTTCAGAAATTATAAACAATATTCCACGTGTCTCAAATTTCACCAAATGGCGAATTGTATAATAAAGCAACACTACTTAGGTCATGAAACACAAGCTGTACGCAATTGAAAACTAATCAAATAATATTTAGTATCTTGTGTCTCTAATTACTAAAATAAATCGGGATAAGAATATTCTGGAACTCTTCAGTGCAAAAATAATTCGTGGGATTTCGTAATTTTGAAACTACATGAATGATTTTTATTTACGTACTAGGATATACCCGCGACTTCATACACGCTTTATTAAAAATTCCCGGGACACAAAGTATAGCAGCATATAAAAATAATGTAAGCTAAGTATCATCTTAGTGAATACTATCGGAATAAGCTAATTTTAGTTATTATGTAGGGAGCGGTTTTTAGTTATTTGGGTGCATAAAAATGCATAATGAAACTAGTCACAGAGCTAGTTTTTATCTCAGATGTTAACCCGTGTTATATTAACTTAGGATACTTCCGTCATGTCACCTCGGGTGTGACACCGTCGCCGGCGCCCGTGACGCGCGCCCGTCGCGTCGCCCCGAACATAGCGCCGCCGCCGGCGCCCGTGGCCCCCGCCCCCGCCCCCGTTCCCGAGGGGGGGGCGTCGTCCACGGTCGTAGGGCGGAAAAAGGGTAAGGGGGCGAGGGCCAACGGGCCCCCTCCCCCCCCCAGGCGCAAGCTGCTGCCCCACCGACGGGTTGGAGGCAGCAACCGCGGAAGCAGGCCGCGAGGCCTGCCGTCGTTCTCCGCGAGCCGAAGTCGGCCGCAGTTATCATCAAACTGCTGCCGGCAGCGGCCGCGAAGGGTGTCGGCTATCGCGAGGTCTTTGCAAAGGCCTCGACGGTGGTCGACATCACCGCCATGGGCCTCCGCGAGGGGCTGAAAGTGGTGCGGACCGCCAGGGACGCGCGCCTCCTCGAGTTCCAGCCGGGACCCGAGAGCGCGGCCAAGGCGGACCGCGTCGCCGAAGCCCTGCGCGGGGCCCTAGAAGGGATGGCTGAGGTCGTCCGCCCCGTAAAGCGTGGGGAGCTTTACGTCTCAGGGCTGGATGATTCAGTCACGGTCGATGGGCTTCGTGACGCGATCTCGCGCGCAGGCAACTGCCGGCGTGACGACGTGCTCACGAAGCACATCGGTGCAGGACCGGGCGGACTGGGCGCATCATACGTGTTGTGCCCCGTCCCTGCTGCCAAAACCATCGTCGGGTTGGGCTACCTCCTGGTCGGCTTCACCTCGGCGAGGGTAGAGGCACTGGAAGCCAGACCGATACGTTGTTACCGGTGTTTCAACGTCGGTCATGGCACCCAAACCTGTCCGGACACGTGCCCGGATCGGACTAACTTGTGTCTCCGCTGCGGTAAAAGCGGACACAAGATGCCGGACTGCACGGCACGGAAACCCCACTGCGCGGCGTGCGCGGCGGGGGGACTGAACGCTGCCCATCCCACGTTGGCGAGGTTCTGCCAACCTCCCTACGTGAGGGGCAAATTCGTCCACTCGCGGGCGAAACCACCACGCAACGGCAAACCGGGAGTACAGACAATGGACACCTCCAATGTCTAGTACGCCCGTAACAACGTTCTTTCAAGCCAACGTAAACCACTCCCCCAACGCTCAGGACTTGTGCCTGCAGGTGATGGCGGAGTGGCAAGCGAACTTGGCCGTAATAAGCGAACCTTATTACATTCCTCCTTCCGGTAATTGGGTGGGCGATCTCGACGACATGGTAGCGGTGGTGGCCAGAGCCGGGTCCGGTACACCGCTTGCGTGTCTCGAAAGAGGAAAGGGCTATGCTGTGGCGGAGAGCGGGAGTATCGTCGTCATAGGCGTTTACTTCTCGCCCAACCGCCCCCTGGCGGAGTTCGAGCTTCACTTGGACGCCATCGGGGCTGCCGTTCGCAGACTGTCGCCTAAAACGATTTTCGTGATGGGCGATTTTAATGCAAAGCACCTATCCTGGGGAAACGTTTTCACGAACCCTAGGGGTCGGGCGGTCGAGGATTGGGCTCTTCAAGCCGGCCTGACCATACTGAACCAGGGGTCGGTCCAGACCTGCGTGCGCGCGCGGGGTGGATCGATCATCGACCTGTCATTCGCCACTCATGCGGCCGCCCGCAGAGTGACCGGATGGAGGGTGCTGGAGGAGGTGGAGTCGCTCTCTGATCATCGGTATATCAGATTTGAGCTCACGACCCCCTCCTCCGGTCCGAACCCTGTTCACCGTCGCCCCCCTCTCCTCCCGCGTTGGGCCCTTACCAAGCTCGATCCGGAGCAGGCCGAGGAGTGGGCACTATCGGAAAGCTGGGCCTACCCAGTCGAATTCGCGAACCTGGATATGCAGGCAGAGCACATGTGCAAGACCCTGACGAGGGTTTGCGACGCTGCGATGCCACGCGTCTCCAAGCGGCAGCCTCCGTGCAAGAAATCGGTCCACTGGTGGACCGAGGAGCTGGGCGAGATGCGAAAGGCAGTTCGCATCATCAGTCACAGGCTCAAACGCTGCAGGGCGCGCCGTCCTCCGGACTTCGTCGCGGAAAATGGACTCGTGGGCGAGTTTAGGGAGGCCAGAAATGCCCTTTCGATTGCAATATTGCGATCGAAAGCCCGGGCTCGGGCCGAGCTCCTCGAGACGCTCGATCGGGACCCCTGGGGGCGCCCGTACCGTGGGGCCCGCAACAAGTTGCGGCCTTGCACATCCACGGTCACGGAAACGCTCGAACCCGAGGTGCTCCGGTCGGTTATCGATGGGCTCTTCCCGGATCCGGGGTACTTCACTCCCCCCAGTATGGGTCCACCCATTCCCGACACCCCCACGGACGAGGAGCCTCACTCCATCTCCGAGGGGGAGCTAGACGTCGCCCTGGACCGGCTCCGGGGCAGGAAGACGGCACCGGGACCCGACGGGGTTCCAGGTCGACTCCTCTTCCTGGCTGCGAAACATCTACGCAGCCAGCTGCGGGACCTCTTCGAAGCCTGTATTCGCGCAGGTAGGTTCCCGTCGCAATGGAAAGAGGGGCGTTTGTGCCTAATCCCAAGGGAGGTCGGCGTCCGAACGATCCGTCCGCCTTCAGGCCCATAGTGCTGCTGAACGAGGTCGCCAAGGTCTTCGAGAAGATCTTGGCGGAGCGGCTTGTGAAGCATCTAGACGCTGTGGAGCCGGGGCTATCAGATACGCAGTTCGGGTTTCGGCGGAGGCGCTCCACGATGGACGCCTTCGAGACGCTGCGAACGTTGACGGACGAAGCCGTCCAAGCGAAGGACGTCGTTCTTGCAGTGTCGCTAGACATAGCGAACGCCTTTAACAGCCTCCCTCATGAGACGATCAGGGAAGGGCTCCGCGCGCACGGAGTCCCCCCGTACCTCACGAGGCTGTTGGGCGAGTATCTGCGAGATCGACATATCTTTTGGGAGGGCGGTGAGTCCGCCAACCACGTGTTAGGTCGGCGACGTGTCGCGTGCGGCGTTCCACAGGGGTCGGTCCTCGGGCCGATCCTTTGGAACGTAGGCTATGACTGGATCCTTCGGGTGACGGTTCGGCCCGGAGTAGGGCTGATCTGCTTTGCAGACGACACCCTACTCACGGCACGCGCTGCGTCTTTTGCGGAATCCGTGGACGTCGCCAACGACGGGTTGGCGATCGTCGTAGATCGAATAGCTAGGCTGGGCTTGAAGGTCTCCCCCGCGAAAACGGAGGCCGTCATGTTCCATAGGAAATTCCGGAATCCTCCCCCGGACTTGTCTGTTACAGTTCAGGGGGTGGCGATTAGAGTAGGGCCCAAGATAAAATATCTTGGGCTAGTTCTAGACGGAAAATGGCTGTTCAAAGCGCACTTTGAGCAGCTAGTTCCCAAACTCGTGAATTCCGCGGGCGCACTCTCCAGGCTTCTTCCTAACGTGGGGGGGCCGGGGGGTGCGACGCGGAAGCTTTATTCCGGCATCCTGAGGAGTATGGCGCTCTACGGTGCGCCCGTCTGGTCCGATTCGCTTCACCGCCACAACCGAACCCTGCTGCACCGCGCGCAGCGGGTTCTGGCCGTGAGGACCATACGGGGGTACCGCACAGTGTCGTGGTCGGCGGCGACTCTCTTGGCAGGCGAGCTGCCCTGGCATCTCCAGGCAGACGTCCTGTCCAGGGTTCGTCGTACCCGGCAGGATGCCCTAGCTAGAGGACTGACCTTCTGTCAAGTCGAATTAGAGACGGTCAGGAAGTGGGAAACCGCTTGCTGCCTCGTCGAATGGTCTCGTGACCTCGAACACCCTGTGGCCGGCGGCTATACGGTGGATGCAATCAGGCCGCAGCTGGAGAGATGGGTCACCCGCACCAGCGGAACCCTGACCTTCAGGACGACTCAGATACTGACCGGACACGGTTGTTTCGATCAGTATCTGTTTCGCATTGTGGGCTGCTTGCCTTCTCCGGACTGCCGCCAGTGCGGCGTACCCGATACGGCGTTTCACACGCTTGTTGAGTGCGCTGCATGGACGCCTCAGCGTTTCGAGCTCGAGACGCACGTAGGAGCCGTCCGATCGCTTGGCGACTTGGTAACAGCCATGTTGCACAGCGACGACCGCTGGGAGTCTGCGGTTACTTTCTGTGAGGCAGTAATGTCTCTCAAAGAGGCCGCAGAAAGGGACAGGGAGCGAAGTCCTGCAGCGCGTGCTAATGCCTCCACCCGAGGTCGCCGGCCTTCAGCTGGCATCCGGAGAGGCAGGTACGCACATTTCTTCCCTCCCTGAGTTAGGTTCCGGTACGAGGGGCCCCTTGCTACTAGGCATCGCAAGGGATTCATCTGCCCCCGTTTCGAAGTGGGGTGTGTTCTCCCAGGGCACACTCCAGGCACTTTATTGCGCTGGATCGACTGTTGCGTAACTATGTTCTATATCTCAGTCTTTCCATCACAACAAAAGCGCAGGGTCGACAGGGAGGAGGGGGTTTTTAGTGGGTATTGAGGTTGCTCGCCCGTGCGGCATCGCTCTGAGTCTTCCACACTCCTCAGTGTCAAGCCATCGCGGACGGAGCGCAAACAAAGCATACTATTGCTAGCGTTCCCGCCCCCGATGGATGCGCGCCGTTTCCTAGTGACGGCCCTGAGAGTGCGTAAATCGGTTAGCATTTTACCTCGCCTCAAAAAAAAAAAACTTAGGATACTTTTTATCCCTAATTATGTAATTAAACATTTTCTGCCAGATACATACATATAACCAAGAAGATTGCACTGTGCTCAAGTTTTTTTTTGGTGCCGCTGTTACAATTTACTAACAAACGTCGTCATGGAAACGCGAACGAAGTTTCCTTACCACAGCTAATTCAATAAGTAAATTTTGAATTTTACTTTAAAATTACAGACAGATACTTGAGTGTCTGTTTGTAATTTTAAAGTAAATGTAAAAATTAAAGTGACAACTATTACTTGTACGACGCAGTACAGTATAGTACAACTTACAACGGTCCGTCGTTTTACAATTATTGTTTTTCAGTCCGTCAGAAAATTTGACTCGAATTGTCTGGGAAATAATTTAACAATTACAACAAAAATGTTTGGGGTATAAAACAGGAATTTTGTGTATTTCTCATTTTGATATTTTAAAAGATTTATAATGGTGGTACTTTATATGCGTTAGTTTGAAATATTTAGGTTGTGGCCGAATGCGTCTTATTTAAATCGTTAAAAAGTAACACAATTCCATTAACGCTTAGCCACATTAGTGTATAGATACGTTATCTGTCAAGATGTAATGTCATTAAGAATGTTGCATCTCAAATAACGCCATAAACCCATCGCCATATCTGCGTGATACGGCCTAAATCTTAATTAACAATATCGCAGATGAAGCTCCACCTTAAGTTATGAAAATAAAATCTAAATCCCACGCGAACGCAGGGATTGCCGGAGCTAGTGGTAATAATAAGATGGAAAAACTGATTTGGTATTATGCAGATACTCAAGTTTACCTTTATTACCTACTCTGATATTTTAGACTAAAAGGAATAACGCTTAATTAATACACTTATTAATTGGCTAACCTGATAAATATTGTTTATTTGTAACGGTTAATGTTCTGTTCATTTAGCTATACAATAGGACGCATCGATGCGCTATAGAATGATGTGACTGCAATAGTAAGTTAAGCTAAGGTTATTGGGTCATGTCGATTGTGAGTATCTAAGGTCAGCTTACTAACAACGAACCCATGCACAAATAGTTGCCCGTATCTTTATGTGCATAAACGATGTACTGTTTTGACTAATTAAGCCTCCCCCAGAGTGTCGATGAATGACTCAAGATTAGCAACCAAGAAATGCGATAGTGTTCTACGAATTATTATGCTAATAACTAAGAGCCCATATTGTCTTACCATGTTGATGATAAGCAAGGTAAAGTTGTATATTGTTCTTGTATAAAATATATTATTTATACGTAACATTATATTTATAGTAAGCTACGCACTGAAGGCTCCAGCGTTTGTGACGGTACGCATCATCATGTATTTATTATTTTCTCACCTATTAATTTTTATTTATTTATAAAGGAATGGCTGTTCTCCATATAATGTATTCCCTTCCTTATTTCGCGTAATATATGTATTTACTGCTAATCTCTTTGTATGATATAATCGAATTTTTCTTTGTTCAAAAAATTTGACAGAGAAAATAAAGGACTTGAATATTGGTTTTTGACAGAGGAAGACAATGAAAAGATTATTCTCGGAAAAATTTGTGTTTTATATATTTTCAGATGGAGAAAAACTAATTGAGAATTAAATGGATAAACTAATCGCTGTTAAAAATAAATCAATCATAATATCAATGTAAATTTCGGAAACGAATGTTATAAATTTCGCCAAAGAACCAAGCTAAGTTTTCATGTTTTATTTGATACATTAATAGTTTTACTAACCATGTAGACTTACCTGATATCTTGCTTGTTATGTTTTCAGACGTTCTTCTAACGTGACCACGCATTCTTGTCTTTTGTAATGTATTAGTAGTTTAATAATAATTGTTCGTATGCATACGATTTGAATTAATCTTAAAAGCCTGATTAGTAATGTGTAGTTACAAATAACTTCTATTCTTAGTAGTACATATTATAAGTAACATTGATTTTGTTACACTTAGCTGGTAGTCTTTAGACGAATTAGGGTTCCTTAGATCCGTTTCTTCAAAACTATAATATTATAGGAACGTTTCTATAATTTGTCTAGGCATAAATGCTATAGAAATACATAAGCCTTTAATATGAAATCTTACATAATCTTATGTAAAGATAGGAAGGCTCGTTTACTATCTACTGTCCTATATATTTTTGAACTTAATTAATTACTGTCCTTAATTTATATATTGTATGGAGAACGAGCTATATAAGGGTAAAATAATTTAAAGTACGTCTTAATTGACTTGTGTGTTATTAACAGATAAGAATTGTTTGTACATTGTTTTAGTTTCATAGTTAACTAAATGACTAAGGGTTATCTATAAAGCCTCAGTGAGCTAATACATTACTTAGGAGTTATGATACATAGTCTCTTGCGGATAAAATATATTAATCTAATTTCATTTAAGGATCCTTAAATATAATATTGTCTTAGGAAACTTAATTAAATAATATTACTTCTTCATAGCCGGGAACTATTGGGAGATTTTGATGATTCTTTCAAGTAATATGATTATTAGTTACTTTACTATGGGAGATTAATTATATGTCAATGGAGACTTATAGGAGTTTTTGTCTTGCTGTTGCACACACGTTGTTGGACCTGATTATGGACTCTTACTTGTTGTGTTTGCTGATTAGAACTGGTGCGTTGATTGTTATTGTCCTATTATTTCTGTTTCAGTGAGCTTGGAGTCAGCCTGCGTAATGAGTTTTCATTGGTTCTGATATCGAAGGGATTATTATTGACCTATGGCTGTGAAGTCGGAGTCTTGATTTATAATTTATTAATTAGTCTATTTTTATATGTGTATATATTTATATATGGTTTTATAACATTACATGATAACATTACACTATACAACAATCATGCATTCTATATGGGAAGGCTAATTGACTTTAGAAAATTTAAAGTTTATTTAGTTTTTATTGAATTTTAATATTTTAAATACTTTCTTGTTGAGAGAGTCTACTTTGGCACTTGGCTTTGTTTGGTGCAAAGGAGTTGTTGATTACAATTTAAATGTTATTAAAGGTTTCTTTTGATTAATTATATTTTCTTAAACAAGCAGCTCTACTGTTACCAAATGTGTATAAAATACCATACCAAATGGGTTAAACAACACGTATAAATATTTGCTCTTGAAATTTTAATTTAAATAATTATAAATCATTATTTTATAATCAGTATTTATGCATAAAGTGAGAAAATAAGTGCATAACCTTGTCAGTGAGTGTTATTTCCTGTGCTTGACCGTCGAACACAAAGATACGCAAGTCACTTAAATAATGGAGTCTATTCACGATACTATGGCAGAAATGATGGAATTATTCCGCAATAAGACCACTGCAATTGAATCTCAGTTACAGAAAACTACCAATCCGACTACTGTAGAAGGTTTAGCTGCTGAGTTCACATCCTTCAAGTCCTTTATGATACAGGCATTACATGGACTTCAAAAGCAGATAGAAATGCTTTCTAGTACTATGGATCGATTAGAAATGCAAAGTCGAAGAAAAATGTTACTTTTCCATGGTGTGAATGAAGTAAAAAACGAAAATATTTTGTTATCTATTATGGAAGTTATTAAAAAGCGACTGGGCGTTTCAGACTTCACAATGGATGGTATTAGACGGTGCCATAGATTAGGGCGGCCTGTACAAAGCCAAAAATGCCGACCCATAGTGGTCAAATTCCAGGATGTAAGTGTTCGCGACAAAATCTGGTTACTTAAAACCAAGTTGAAAGATTCCGGAATTACTATGTCAGAGTTTCTGACGAAAACTCGTCACGACATTTTCATAGCTGCGAGAAAGAAATTCGGTTTATCTAAATGTTGGACCAGAGAAGGTAACATCTACGTGATGGGCCCCGATGATACTCGTCACCGAATTTCCTCACATAGTGACCTAACCAAAATCAATACTAGTGATGACATCCTTAAGTCAACAAACGAGCCTACAATGCCTGCGGCTACCAAAGCTACTGCAGCCAAGTCAAAGCGGACTGTCACCGCTAAGAAATGATACATGAACACAAATAATACTCTTATTACCATTTTTCTATGTATCTTTTTGTGCTAGGTATTTTTTGTGTATTTTTCCTTACATTTTGTGTTTTTATTTTTCCAAGTTATGTAGGTGTATATAAATAAAATAAATATAACATTACTGTAACTACTCTTGAAATATGTACTTCCTTATTGCGGTGTTCCTGGGTTCGATTCCTACCATAGTAAACATAAACAAACTTTCCATAATTTACTCTAGCCTGGATGTATGGGATCGACCCCCGAGCTGACCGCCATATGAATGTTACTCTTTACATAGGCGCGACTTACTTTGCTTGGGAATATACGATGTGCGTGTCTGCCGATATGTTTATAATTTAATAAATGTAAGTTTCCCATCTAATGGTGCTTATTATAGTATTATATACATTTGTTTCTGATACAGTTGTCGACCGCACACGATTATTTTATTTCTTTTCTTTTTCTCTGTGGTATATGGTGAAATAAAATTTACTACTTACATGTAATACAAATACACGTAATCATGAATTCTCGTGGTGAAATAGTTTATATAAATATAACGTGTTTATGAAAAGTACCTTCTAAATATTACAATTGAAATTGACACGGTTTAAAGTTATTATTGTATTAGATCATTTCTTGTAGACTCTAGTTATTATTATCTTTTATTGTGTTTATTATAATGTTTAATTTGTAGTACACTCAACTGGCAGGTGGAGAATTTTAGAAATTGTATTGCCTGTTTGAATTATAACTTAAAATTATAGTATATATAATTATATATATATTTGGTATTATTTCTGGTAAACATATATACGTATATATTATTAATAAATTATTAGATATTATATTATATATTGATAAATTGTTACTATATTCTAGTAATATTGACTATTAGCTAATAAATATATTTTGTTGTATGTCTGTTTCGAGTATCTCAAGTAGTACTTGTGATGACTTTTTATCTGTCTGTAGCGATGATAGTTTTCGCAGTTTGCCGTCGTTAAGTGATACCCTAGTTTCTCAATTCACTGACTTTCCGAGGAATTTCAACGCTGTTCACATTAATGCTCAAAGTATACCGGCTCATTTCCCAGATATGCTGGCGACTTTTAATTATAAAAACATACATGCTATTCTGATATCAGAATCTTGGCTGAAGCCCTGTCTCTCGTCTGTTGCCTACACTTTACCAGGGTACCAATTGATACGTAACGACCGACTTGGCTCACGTGGTGGTGGTGTTGCCATATATTTACGCAATTATATTCCTTTTAAATTAGTATCTCAATCAACACAACCGCCCCCTCCAAATGCAGGTGAACATATTTTCATTGAACTCAATTTACAACACACTAAACTATTACTTGGCGTATACTACTGCCCCTCATCTAATATAAACTTTTTCTCATCTTTTGAGACTATTTTAGAAAATTTTATGCCCTCATACAATCACACCATTATTATGGGTGATTTTAATACATGCCTCTTAAAACAAGACACACGTTGCTCATCCTTTAAATCTGTTTCTGAGTCATGCGGCCTGTCAATTCTACCTTTGAATGCTACCCATCATTTTCCCAACTCCACTCCCTCTCTACTTGATCTTATCCTAGTATCATCCCCTAATTTAGTATTAAATCATGGACAATACCCTGCTGACGCATTTTCATGCCATGATCTTATCTTCTTGTCGTTTGAAATTCGAGCCCCCAAAGTGAACCCCAAACTGCTGTTACAGCGCAATTTTTGTGGTATGAACATCGAGAATCTTAAAGCAGACGCTTTAAATATTGATTGGGCGCTCCTTACCGGCAGCAGTTGTATCGACGAAAAAGTCAGTATCCTAAATGAAAACATAATAAAATTGTATGACAAGCACGCACCAGTTCGAGCTATTAAAATTAAACATTTACCTGCGCCTTGGCTTACTGAAGAAATCAAGTTGGTACTATCGAAGAAAGCTACTGCGAAAACTAGATATAACCGTCGACCAACTCCTTCGAATTGGGAAAAATATGTTTTGATCCGTAATCACTGCAATAAGGTGTGTAGAGATGCACAACGTCGCCACATTCACGATTCAGTTCAAAACGGAGATCCAGCTAAAGTCTGGAAATTCCTCAAATCATTGGGAGTTGGAAAGCCGCAAAATAACTCTATTCCTTCAGACTTAAATGTTGATTCTCTGAATAGCCATTTTGTTTCGTCGTCTCATATTGATAAGACATGTAAAGAAAACACACTTAAACTTTTCTCTTCACTTCCAACCCCTGATTATTCTCAATTCGTCTTTACTCAGTTCACCGACTGTGATGTTAAGAAAAGTATTGTATCAATTACATCGAAGGCGGTGGGTAGCGACAGTGTTAGCCGTAACATGATTCTTCCTATCCTAGACATTGTTCTTCCTATTATTACCCACATTTTAAACTTCTCCATTTCTAACGGCTTGTTTCCAAAAATTTGGAAAGAAGCACTTGTCACCCCTATCCCAAAGAAATCCAATCCTGCTTCCTTCTCTGACTTTCGTCCCATTTCCATACTTTCATTTTTATCCAAAGTTCTAGAACGACTGGTCCATAACCAGCTAAGCATTTTCTTAAATATAAACGATCTCCTTAACCCTTTTCAATCCGGTTTCCGCCCTGGTTATAGCACTGTTACTGCCTTAGTCAAAATCACCGACGACATAAGATTCGCTATGGATGAAGGCAAAGTGACAATGATCACCTTGTTAGATTTCAGCAATGCTTTCAACGCTGTTGACTTCGACATCCTGCTCGGTATACTCTACTCTCTTAACATATCTCCAAAGGTAATTGAGTGGTTTCGAAATTACCTGTTTGGCCGGCGGCAGCGGATTCGTATTGATGAATCCCATTCATCCTGGTGCGATACGTTTGCCGGCGTGCCACAGGGTGGCGTCTTATCTCCTCTACTTTTCGCAATTTTTATAAATTCTATCTCCAACAATCTTCGATGCTCCTACCACCTTTATGCAGATGATCTCCAAATCCATACGCATGCGTCTATTGAAGAACTCTCAGATGCTATTAAGATCATAAATGAGGACTTATCATCGATCGTAGACTGGAGTAGATCTCATGGACTAGCAGTGAATCCAAAGAAAACGCAATGTATTGTTGTTGGGAGTTCGAGGTTGGTTGCGAAAATTCACTGGCCAATGTTGCCCCCCGTTACATTCGACGGAATCCAAATCCCTATCGCTGATTCAGTGAAAAACCTAGGGGTTCATATTGACAAAACCTTATCCTGGGAACCTCAACTTAAAGAGATTAGTCGCAAATTATTCGCTTCCGCAGCTTCCTTGCGGAGACTGCGGAATTTCTTGCCACATACCACGAAAGTTGCACTGGCACAATCCCTTCTTTTGCCCATTCTAGACTATGCCGATGCCAGCTATCTCGACCTCGCAGAATACCAGTTAGATAAACTTGAGCGACTCCAGAATTTTTGTATACGTTTCATATTTGGTTTGCGCAAATATGATCATATATCTGAATTTCGCACTAAGCTCAAGTGGCTCCCTATCCGCCTTCGCCGGAATACGCACATCCTGTCTCTATTATACAATGTATTGTTTAGTCCCAAGTCTCCTCCTTATCTTAAGGAACGTTTCCAATTTTTCAATCAGGAGAAATTCCTCAGGTCATCAGTGAATATGAGACTAGAGACACCGCTCAATACAACAAGGTTTTATAATCACTCTTTCAGTGTTCAAGCTGTCCAATTATGGAACATGCTTCCACTGGAAGTAAGGCAAGCCCAATCCCTATCCGCCTTTAATAGGCTTGTCAAGGATTACTATCTCAAAGTATAATTTATGTTATTATAATCTTTATGCTATATTTTATTGAATTATTATATAATATGTACTGCTTTTAATATATGTAATATGTATGTATATATATATATGTATACTTATATATATGTATGTATATGTATACTTATATATATAATATTACTATGCTTTATGTATTTAATCATGTGTATATAAATCCATATGTGTAATAATAATAATAATATATAGAATATGTAACACTTTTAACGTATTGTGCAGCAAACCCTACCCTAGCTTTGTGCCATATTTCTCTCTCCATCCCAAGGTTGTCTGGAAGAGATCGCTGTCAGCGATAAGACCGCCATTTGTACCAAATTCTAAGCTGTTCTTGTATATTATTTCATAATTTTTATTGTACAATAAAGTATATTCTATTCTATTCTATTCTATTCTATAAAATAGGCATTTAAATATTATTACAAACTGAAGTGACGAGATGGGTGAAAGCACATATTGAGCGTTTCCATGTTAGTTTTGACTAGGATCCGGGTTTATGGTCTTTGTAACTCTGGGTAAGGAGATTCACGACCTTCTTACTTACCGGGACAGATTACCCTAGGATGGTTATTCGACAATTATCCAGGTTTACCGCGCGTACAGCTTTTAAGCAAATTTAGTTTGTTTTATAATATGTGTATTCACGAGACTAAAAATGGTTTCACATATTAAGATTAACTGAATAGGTAACCGAAGGTTTGGAACTGGTTAAGTCGCGGATCAGCCTGGAGGCGCGTGGGCACCTCGATGACGCCCTAGCTGGTTAGGGGGATGAGCTACCGTGTTGCAGGAGGATCAATCGTATCAAAACTTATTTTCTTTCACGATATGTGACTTCATGAGAGTCTTAGATGTAGTTAGGCCAAGTGGACTTGGCTGAATTGGAAAGGATGATTAAAAATACCTACATTTGAGTATTGTTACCAAGGAAGGCATCTTTGATGCAGAGTATCACCATTTTATGTTAAATTCAACTTAAACTTTACTTTTACGGTGCTATGCTCTCATCTCTTGGGTGCTAGGGTCATTAGATGGATGTAAGGTTTTGCTAATTTACTTTAACTTTCAATTTCATTTTAACTTTCACGGCAAACCTGAAACCTGTCTTTGACAAGGGAATCTATAATATGAGTGAAGTTGTCTCTCGCCAAACTTTAATTTAAAATTTACTTACAATTCATAGAGAGACATTCTGAAACTCTTACTCTGACAATTTAGGGATGGGAATCTTACGAGATGTAGAGAGTATCACTATTTAAACTTCAATTAACCTTTATCTTTAATTTACTGTGATATTCTTATTACTGCATCAGGGGAGGTCTCTGAGGTGACGTTCCTCATATTGACAATATTATTTGATATTTTGGAAAGGTGACTTTAAGATGAAATGTTCACTTAAGTCTTTTGGCTTTTCCAACTCATTTTACACACAAGGCACTCCAAACGGGTTTCTTTTAAATGGATAGATCGTACTGCTGGGAGTTTCTTGTCGGCTCTTCTCGCCAGCAATAGTACGTTGTGAACCGACGCTAGTTTTAGATAATGTTTATAATTGATTCAATAAATATTAATTAAAAAAATTGGAGGTTCTTCTTTTATCTCGATATGAGCTCTTTTACTGATAGCTAATGCGGTGGCATAACAGAGAGGTGGTTAGGAGGGGTGCCTTACACAAAAATATATAATTTGTTATGAATCTTACATTAGAATATCTTTTGGCAAAATAAAGGCACGGGCGTACTCAGGTGATGAGCTTATATCATGAGTAATACATTTATCATAATTCATAAAATGCATAGCATTTTACACTTACAACATACTACTACAATATTATATATATATATTTTACATCAACTTCTGATAGTCTCCTTGTCCTCTGATCGACACTCCTATATAACCTACCTTGTGAACATAGGGTTAACGGTATTGCGACGAGGGTTCTTGCTACTAGATGATTACGATTTATGGCCAATATTACAAGATAAATTCTTTTATTTTTCACTTTATGCTTCGGCTTGAGTATGTCATTCCATAGTCATTAGACTCAAAAAGGGGGTTCGTTACACGTTCCTTCGGGAATTTTCTTTGTTATTCATTTATTATCAGGCCATTAACGTCTCAGTGTAGAGCTCGAGCACCCTGTTTTCAAAGAAACGACTGCTTGCCCACCATGCTTCTCCACAGCGGATGTATTACATGTCGATAATCTCGATGTCCAGTAGAAATAATAATACACAAAGTAGGACACAAAAATAATAAATCATTAATGTATTAGTGTAATGTGTGTACATGTGTGTATCCAGGAATCGAACTCACGCCAATCATACGACTCGCAAGAGCCCTAGCCACTGCAATATTGCAACCTAGACTGATAGGAATTGAATGCTCTGAACATGGCATTTAATATTTCGTAAACGATTTCTTAACCCACGATTTGATGACAACGTGTTGTGCTGTTATGCGCCCTATTTTTTTTCTCCTGACCTATTGTGTTCTATAATAACCTTTGTTCTTATTGTGCCAGTGTTCGAATCGATCGAACAAAGGACTTTTAGCTTCAACAGAGTGACCTAGATTCATAAAATTTGTTTTTCTCTCGAAATCGAATACTTTCACTCTGGTGACAGTTGTATTGCATTACAATTTTAAATGCTGGCGATTATTATCTTTATGTCTACGCGCGTAAAGTTTGATTTATAATTATAAGGTTGGTAAAAAAATATTTTTGCTGAATTGTGGTTCCTGGAAAAGTTATCGTCTTTGTAGAAGACTCGATCATGTTAAAACGCCATAGCCAAAAAATGATTTATGACCAACATGGTTGTAATATTATATATTTACTACTCGGCAAAAACAGCCAAAAATCAAATATGTTATAAATCAAAAGTACTGAAGTAAAGTGCCCGATCTGGCATTCATGATTTTTTTTATTAATTATCTGGGCCACGAATAATTACACCTCTGAGATGTGTACTTGCACATTTTCGCATAACGGGATCCAGTTAGGTGATTTTATGTTGAAGTTATTTACAACATTTAAATGTCGCTTTTATAAACGTGTACATTTATTGTCCTAACATATACTTTCTAATATTTTTTACGTAGAGAAAACGTGAAAACGTGAAGAAAACTATAGCTTAATCTCGATATATTATGTAATTTATTAGAAAATCACTAAAATATAGAAAAAACACTCATTATAAAACTATTTCCTGTACACATTACACCTGCATTGCGTATGTGTATTGTGAAAATATTTGTATTTGTTTTACTTGGGCGAAATGTTTTTATTATTGCATTCACACATTGCGATGTTTACAGTATATCATGCTGTTGCGAATTTATTTATGACCTCATATTTTTAAAATGCTTGGCGATTTTCGAGGCGTATGTGCAGAGAGGGTCGTTTGCTGAGCGATTATGGCAAGAGGAATTTGATCATAAGTGGCAGTCCCCGTTCATTGACATCTGCGATATCAAAGGATCACCCTCGTTATCACGTCAGCGTTAGATCCCGGTCTCGGTCTGAAGATCCGCTTCAGAGCCCAGGCCCGCTGTCCTGCTTTTAGTTCTTCACCTCTCACGGTCTTTAACATCCCTTATTGAAGGGCGTCCACAAATTACGTCACACGAATTTCATGATTTTTGACCCCTCCCCCGTCCTTGTCCCAGCTGGTCACATTCGTGCGACTCCTCCCTCTAAAGGGTGACATCTCATACTTTGCAATTTTACATCAAGAAAATAGTAAATTAAAACAGCCGTTCCATAATTAGTTTTATGTCCGTGTAAATTATTTTTTCATAATTTAAACACTGTGCTATTAAATACTAAAACTAAACTACACGATGAAAAATAAACCTATATTTAAAAATGTATGAATGGCCCCTATGTTAGGCACGCATAGCAACAAGCAAACATTTGTTGAGTCTATCTCTTCCACTGGGACAGGGCAGAGATGGAATGGCTGGAAATTTACTTCTCATTTTTCGTTAAAGGCGACTTTAGCGCAGGTATTCTTGCACTTTAAAACGAAGAGTTTCTTTTCCAGAATCAATCTCCTGGCTAATAATAATGTATAAATGACTGTTGAGTTTTTTAACGGTTTTATTTAGCTTGTCCTGTTTGTTGTTTTTTTGGGTCAAATTTAGTAATTGAAATTTGACCACCTTTCTGGTGACCTGATATTTGATACACACCTGATGACAATACAATTTACTATATTAAGTATCATTGTAAATCCAAGATGGCCGCTGTCACAAAATGGTGGATTACATATTTCTTCACAACCTCAATATGCGTCTCAAATGGTAGGATTTAAGAATACAGATAAAATAAATAATGCTAAATTCGACGTATTTCGCCAGCTTTCTCTTCGGGTTTTGTAGTTGGTCCGCTTTGCATGTTTTGTTATATTATTAGGTCCTAATGTCACAGAGGAATTACTTAATAAATAAATTTATGGTAAATATTTAATTCAGTAGTAACTTGTGCTTACAGGAGGGGGTGTCCGGAGAGTGGCGTGGAGCTTGGCTGATGCTGATTAGGCGGGTGCTGGTCTACTATACAAGCAAAGACTCAAATGTGTCTACTGTGGATCTCCGTAAGACCAGATGCGTAGGTGAGACTTCTCAACATTCTTTACTGTATTTAAGTTATATTTATATAAGATAATTTACAATAAATATTCTTTCTAGGATCTTTTGTTAAAAATAAACGGATTCCTTATAACAGGTCCATCTGGCTGTCCGTCTATCCAACATACTGTTACAACTCTGGTCCCGACAAAAATAAAATCCACCTGCATATCTGAAACAAAGCACATTTATTACCCGTCGGCATTTGAACTAATACCATTTTAATTCTTTTATGGTCGTTTTCTATTGTTTACTTTGTGTTTAAAAATTTTGATTAGAAAACAGCCCATTGTTGTATTGTAATCTTTTATGGCAGTCATTAGCCAGATGTGTCGGATTAAAGTCGACTTAGATACGGGGACATTGCAGTTGCGCAGTATAAAATGGTGACCTGATGGTTGGGGGAGGCAGTCGAGCGATAACCACGAGCGAACCAAGACGTGTGTACTAAAATCGGGAATCTAATAAGTGACGGACTACTCTCTACTCTGGGTGTCTGGGATCGGCTCCAGAGAGTAGTCCGTTGTATATTACCCGTAGCACGAGCGTAACTTGCTTAATTTGGTGATATACAAAATGGGGTGGCCATAAAGATGCCCCGGACTTTTGGAGGGCTTGCGGGGGCCATGGGAAGACCAACACGTAGAGGCCCCTTGAGTGTAGGACTATTGTGAGAAATGAGAACAAAAAGTACCGGTCTATTGGGGTGAACTGCTGGTACTTATTATTAAAGTAATGTGTAAGTTCTACCACTTGTAATGCTGATAATATTCTGATTAACCAAATTGAATCAATTTAGTTTAAATCTACAGAATGAAAGGACATGATTGTATTCAGTGACACTGAATAGTTCGAGTTTACCCATAGAAATACGTGGATCATTTTAGTTAATTCATCCACATTGAAAGAAATGTGTACAGCCTAATATCGGTTTAACTAAAAGAATATGTAGTAAGGTATAGAAATCCAGCTTGTATCAATAGAAAAATGCGTCACTCCTAAGAATAGAAACAAAAACAATAACAATACTTTCGGGCGTTTATTCGCGTTTTGACAATGCTTGTTTTTTCAATAATTGTATGTATTCTTTTACTTCGTCCTGATACGTTTCATGTTGTATAAAGATGCTATTTTGATAACATTAGTATTTTGCAGTGATACATTATGATTGCATTCCATACATTTTTATTATAGTTTTCGACAGTGTTATGACTCGGTGGTAATGTTAATTTACCTCGCGGAAGTTTCCAATGTCAAATACGCGCATACGCGTAAATTGTATAGTGCTGAAGCTCGTACATGATGTGTTCAGGTTACGTAATTTTTCAGTGGCGCTTAGTTGTAGAATAGAAAAGCGAAATATCAACTATCGAGTTTACGACCAAATGATTTAATTATCAAAAAATGTGAAATGGATTTGAGTATCTGCTAGCCCAGATTATTCCCTTTTTTAGTTATTAATTTTCATTATACACATAATTTTTACTCGTGCCAATAAGATATGCGTAACAATAAGATATAATATTGTACAAATTTGTTACAATATTATATCTTATTGTTCGTAGAAATAAAAACATTTCTTCTATCGGTGCTTTCACATTTATAATATTTATCCCTGAAAGGACCGCAGCGTATTTACAACGTCAGTATGATGTTCAGAATTCCAAAGTCACTTACTTACCTTATGATCTATACTCCACTCGTTTATATCACTTCATGTCATAAATTACTAGGGTATTCCTTGCGACTATGCCGCGGGTCAAACGCTAGGAAATATCCCGATTTTACTTGCATAGAAAAATTATTACTTTTTTATATATATATATAAACCTTCACTGAAAAAGTTTTACACCCGATGGTGCAAACAGCTTAAAAATGTTGTACGGTTTACAAGAAGTTAGCGGATAGATGCCTAGCGGACTTTTTATACTATGTATAAATGAAAAGAGTGAAAGAATTCAAAGTTTTAGAGACATCCGATTGGTGCCTAAATGTACATTTTTGAAATAAACTAAAAAGGTATTCTAATTTTGAACCAATGATAAAATACAATAATAGAACTCCCGAATCCCCGGCAAACTTCATATCCGCGACATAGCAGATAAACAAGAGATAAGCTTGTATTGGTACGGCCATGTTTTACGGAAAATGACTAGAAATATTCAGACTTGCCGCCTCCCCCAGGTCCCAGTCGAAAGGGTAGGCCTGAGAAATGCCTGCTTGACGCTGTGAGGGATGACACGGTCGCATTACATGAGATGTCTAAGACTACACGAAGTGGAGAAGAAAAAGTAGGAAAGCAGACTCTGAGCGTCAAAGTGAACGCTCCGAACGCAACCGGGATTTAACGCTAGGATGATGATGATGATGGTAAAGTTTAAGAATGGATAATAAGATATTAAAACCCGTGTGCTTTGGTAATAGGTTGATTGAAACTTGGGTATGTTTTCTAATTATTTGTAGTAGTATATTTTAGTGATTTCACAGGCTTTTATAAATTGTAGTTTATAGAGAAATTATAAATTTTGTTTATGTTAGACGTATATATTATGGCGAATGACATTGGTTATTTAAAATAATATTATGTAGTAATAAAATGAGGTTTACTCTCACACACCATGGTTAATAGCCTCATTGTTATACCGTGTTAGTATTTGGTGTTTATGAAATAATATTTATAGGAAATATCAAGTAATATCTCTCGTATTCGATGGTTTAATGAGAAAAAAGCAAACAAAATTTGAAAATGTAATATTATATGTAAGGTTGTAATATATTTATTTATATATGTAGATCTCTTTGTGACATCATACGAAAGGACCATTTTAGACGCTTATGAGTCCGCGGCAGCATTTATATTGGTGACAATAAAGTTAAGCTTTAAGTACTTTCACTGGTACAGCCACACTTACCAGAAACGGGAAAGCTATGTGAGTAACAAATTTCTAGCCAGACTATCTTTGTCAGTTCCTGGTAAAAAGAGCAAGCCCGAAGAAAATTATGCCTTAATTTCTTGTATCCGTGCTGATAGTCTCACAGCAAGAGACGCGTACGTTCATCTGAAATTTACTTACTATATTATATATATTTATAATTCAATTAGGTGTTATATTTATATATATGTGGGAGGATGTTATGAGGTGGGTTGATTGTTGTTTGGATGTATAACGCACAATATTATTTGTTTACATTTTAATTACTTTTAAAATTCTTAATTTAATTTGATTTGTTCTTAAAACTTATCTATAACTTAAAAATCGTCCTAAGCTAATAAAAGTTATGAATATTGTTATTTAATAAGCAACCAATCAGAGCTGAGCATGTGCCTCGAGCGGAGAGCTAGTTTTGTGACATATTTGAGCGATAGCAACGGATCGAGTTGGATCGTTGAGAATTTAAAAGAAAGGGTTGAAGTAAGATCGGTGCCCTGAACCCGCTACTCGGTCTACTGTGACGAAATATTGTTTAAATCTAAATTAAAAGTGTATAAACCGTGGCCATTGTGTTTTATGCTCGCATTTTATCGTGATGACGCGCACTAAACCTGCAACCATAAAAGATGTCACCAAGAACGATGATTCTCCGACATATATAGCGAGTTAGCGGATATACAGAGAGTCAAATGCGGAAAGCGACTTCTTTTAACCTAAAACTACTGTTTCTTGTTAAGCTCACTACAGTAACAGGTCCATATATTCTACACAACTGCCCTTATTTAACTAACTTGATTTGTAGTAGTACAATGAATGACATATTGTTGTATGTATGTATTTGTTAGTGAATCGAAAAACGCGACTACAGCGCCATCTATATTCCATGGAAACGACGTCATTTAACGGGATAAAAGGTATCCTAAGTTACGCCGCGTGATATAACTTAGCTCCGTTCCGAATTTCATATAAATCCGATCAGTAGTTTTTACATGATGCTCTAAGAGATAGACAGACAAAAATTCTATAAGTTGTATATTTAGAATCTGCTGGCCGAATTAGACCACTTTTCACCTTTTAAAACGCAATGTACAAACTCAAACCACTTATATATCTCCTTAAATGATTCTCACCAAGTTCCAAGAAATAATTCAACGCATTATGAATGGTAATTGATTCATTGTTCTTCGAATAGGGGAGCGGACAGTCAAATCAAATCTACTGAGCTACTTTTTATGAACATATAGAACATTGCCGCCTCATAGGTTTTGTAGTAGCTTAGGTACTTAATGCCATTATAAGTAGGTAAAAGTAAAAGGGGTCAAATAGCGCATTAATTATTGTTTAGACAGTAACTGAAATGATTGGTATCATAGCATTTTAGCCTCCGAAATGAGAATACTCCACTCCTTCCTGTTCAGCGCTGTCTCCTGCCAGTCATAGGCATGAAGCTCGCGTAGATCAGCCTCCACTACGTCCCTCCAGCGATATCTGGGCCTACCAACTGGTCGCCGTCCCGTTGGTCTGCCCAGATAGGCTCTTTTCACCGTGCGATACATGGCGGATCACTTATCTTTGTAGCAAATGATGTAAAATGTAAAGAGCGTAGAGACATTATGTCCCTTTCTGTTGAACGGACTGTGGAGGTTTCTTGTATTGAGCTTGAGCGCTATGTAATTGTCTGCGTCTACCGACCCCCCACAGGAGATTATAATGTATTTGAAAGCACAATGGAGGACTTATTAATAAAATTAAATAAAACTAATAAATTGCCTATAGTTTGTGGGGATTTTAATGTTAATTTGTTGGAAACGTCATCAACTCGTTCCAAGATCATTAATCTTTTCAAATCGTTCAATCTTATACATGTCTTTAATGAACCTACGCGTATAACTGCTAATTCAGCAACCTGTTTGGACAATATATTTTGTAGTTGCGAAATAATCGACAAATCAGTCTTAGATGTACTACGGTCGGATCACTGTGGCCAGTTTATATCAATACCTTTTGATAGTATTAAAATCAATTCCAAATTAACCTGTAGGCCAGTAAATAATTATCGCTTAAGAACCTTTAAAGATAATTTATCCAAAACAATTCCTACTTTGGATCTCAGCAGCGAAGATCCAAACAACTTGTATAGTAATTTCTTCGACATTATACAAGCTGAATTTGAAAACACATTTAAAACCAAAATAATCAACAAAAGTAATAAACTTAAGTTTAGTGATTGGGCTACGAAAGGTATATATAAAAGTCGAATGAAACTGTATGAATTATACAGTGAAAAACAATTTAATCAAAATCCAGACTTCCTTCAATATATTAAAAAGTACTCTAAGACCTTTAAAAGAGTGTGCATCGCTGCCAAATCTCTATATTATAGTAACAGAATTAAAAAATCATCAAATATCATTAAGACAACTTGGAGTGTTATAAATGATGCTTCCGGCAAGAGTTCACGTCGAGATGATGCAATTAAACTTGTAATCAACAATAACACCATTAGTAATAACTTTGAAATTGCACAAACATTTAATGAATACTTTAGGGATATACCAACTTTAATAACTAGCTCTTTGTCATCATCACCACTGGAAGCTGAGCTGCTGATGACACAGTGCGTTGATCGATGTAATATCACATTCAAATTTAATCATATAGATACAGATGATATTGTAAAAACGTTTAAATCGTTAAATATTAAAAACACAGCTGACTTTTGGGGTATATCCTTAAAAGTATTAAGTGACTTAATATGCACTATTGCGCTACCACTAGTACAAATATTTAATCGATGTGTAGATAAAGGAGTATTTCCTGACTTAATGAAAGTTAGCAAAGTTATTCCTATATTTAAAAGTGGAAACAAAAACGACCCCTCCAACTTTAGGCCAATTTCTATTTTACCAACCTTAAGCAAGGTTTTCGAAAAAATAATTTTAAATCAACTGCTCTCACATTTTAATATTAATAAATTAATTCATACTAAACAGTTCGGGTTCACCAAAGGTCGTTCCACTACCGATGCAGGTGTTGAGCTTCTAAAACACATTTATGGTGCTTGGGAAGGGTCACAGAATGCCATTGGTGTATTCTGTGACCTGTCCAAGGCATTCGATTGCGTTGAACACGTGACCCTCCTGAAAAAGCTCAATTATTACGGTATTTATGGCGATTCTCTCAATCTTCTGTCGTCTTACTTAAACAATAGATCCCAAAGCGTTGAAATTAACAATATCAAATCTCGTGAGACTGGCATATCTATGGATGTGCCCCAGGGCTCTATTCTAGGTCCCTTCTTGTTTTTGATATATATTAATGATTTGCCATATTTTATTAATGATATGTGTGAGGTAGTGTTGTTTGCTGATGACACGTCACTTATATTTAAAGTAGACAGAAATAAACAGAACTTTGACGACGTAAACAACGCCTTAACCCAAATATCTAAGTGGTTTACCGTAAATAACTTATCACTCAATCCGAATAAAACTAAATGTGTTAAGTTTGTTATGCCCAATGTAAAAGAATACGATGTTAATATTTCCCTTAACGACACTAGACTTAACCTAGTAGATTCAACTGTATTCTTAGGCATTAACCTAGATCAGAAACTCCAGTGGGGCGCTCATATATCTAGTCTCTCAGGAAAGCTTAGTTCTGCTGCATATGCGGTCAGAAGAGTTAGGCAGTTCACTGACGAAGAGACTGCTAGACTAGTTTATTTTAGTTATTTTCATAGTGTCATGTCCTATGGTATTTTACTTTGGGGCAACGCTGCTGACTTGGAGACTATATTTGTTTTACAAAAAAGAGCCGTAAGGTCAATTTACAACCTCGGCCCTCGGGTGTCTCTTAGGGAACGCTTTAAGGAAATCGGTATTATGACGGTCGCCTGCCAATATATTTTCAATAATATAATTTATATTCGTAATAATTTGAGTGCCTACAAGCGGTATAAGGATGTTCACGATTTCAACACCAGGCATTGTAATAAACTGATATTGCCATCTTTTAGATTACAAAAAGTATTGTCTTCTTTCTTGGGGGTTGGTATACGCTTCTTCAATAAGATTCCGAGTGAAATGTTAGATCTGCCCTTCACTAAATTCAAATTTAAAATAAAAAGTATCTTGCTTAAAAAGGGATACTACACTATTGAAGAATATTTAAATGACAAAACTTCATTTACATAACAGCTCGCTCCAACCTCTTATACTGTGTTTTGTACGAGTATAACGTTTTTATCTTGCCGTACTTGTAAGGAATATATGGAGATATGTTGCAAAAAAAAATAATACGTTACGTCTTTATATTTATAATAACTATAATTATTTTCTATCCTTTTATTGCGTTTTTGTCTTATTGAATATGCACTGTTTGCTACAACTCCATTAATTCTTCAAAAGTTATTCTGTAACATAATTCTGTATAAAATCTTTTTTTTAAAAAGTACTTAAATATAAAAAATAGAACAAGAAATATAAAGAAAAATTTTTTTTAGCTAGACGTGTTGCTGGGGAGTTTCTTGCCGCTTCTTCTCCTTAACAGCAATAACACGTTGCGAAGCGGTGTACATAGACTAGGATGTAAAATTAAATTTTAACCTATATGTATGACCTTCAAAAAGTGTTCTCCAGTGGAACTTATTTTGAATAAAAACTTTTGAATTTGAATTTGAATTTGATCCTCCCCCCTTCTGTGTAGGTGGCCAAGCCAGCGCAAGCGATGCCTTGCTCTATATAGTGTGATTGTACCGAATAAACACAAAAACTACGGGACCGATTTCAAAGACTCTTTCACCATTCGAATCTCACATTATCCCTGAGTAACATAGGCTATATTCTTTATTAGAAAAAGTTAGAGATCCCTAGTAAAACTTAAGTATTGAAAGCCAAAGTGTAAAAAAGTGTAAACCACCCGTGCGAAGCAGGGACGGGCCGCTAGTTATTAATATTTATAATACATACGGGCTTTAGGGTAGTGACACCTTGACTCCGGGGGCCAAGGCAAGCCCCCCCCCCCCCCATGTGCTTACCTTAGGCAGCCGGAATAGAATGCTAAAATAAAAAATATAATAAAATTTAAACTCCAGAGGTGGAAGTGATAAATGGCATAAAGTTGGAAGAAGCTTCGGTGTACCTCCAGCCCACCTCTCGACACACCTTAGCCACTCACACCCATGTTGCCCTTTGTCAATGTTGTACGGCATTTTTAGGGGCTCATGCAGCGAATGGCGAATCACCGTCTGCCTATTTTATCCATGTTCCCCCAACATTGCGACGGGCAGACGCCATAGTCCCAGATCCCTGACGTCATAAGCAGTTCATACTAATCCGGTACTTTTTGTTCTCATTCCCTACAATGGTCCTACACTGAGCTTGTCCTTGGATGCATTTTTATATGTTGTAGACAGGGATAAACGCTGGTCAGTGTCACGCCACATTTACATTAAATTTGTCAAGGGGCCTCTAGGTGTTGGCCTTCCCATGGCCCCACGCAAGCCCACGCAAAAGTCCGGGTCATTCTTATGGCCGGTGGTCTCTGAGACATACAATTTATGAACATTATTAACACCGTTAAGTTTTGAGTGAACTTCAAAACTACTAAAGACATTTCATGCATAATTGTTAAATTAGGACTAAGTTAAGCTTTGAGTCATATTTTATCTTTTTTCTAATAGTACACAGAAGAATTACGCATAAGTCATAAATAGGGATGATGTCGTTGTATAACTATAACAATTCATACATAAAACGTCGTACTAGAAATTAATTAATGAATCATACATATTTACAATTTGTTTTCACGTTCAACTTTATTCGTTGTGTATTTTACTTCAGTTAGTAAAAACACTAAATTATCATCAGTTTCGATAATTATTTGTGATTAAAATATTAATATTATAAATGCGAATGTAACTCTGTCTGTTACGCTTTCACGGAAACACTACTGGACTGATTTGGCTGAAACTCAGTATATATATTCGATACCGAGAATAAACATAGTATACTTTTTATCCCGAAAAATGGGATAGTTTCTAGGATCCAAATATATTTGTCTCTATGTTTGTCATGCCTTTACAGAAAATTATTGGACCGATTTTACTGAAATATATGTAATTTTAATACTAAGGGTGGACAAGGGATACTTTTCATCCCGGATAAGGGGATAGATTTATGTAACGGTTATCCCAGAAAGTAAGATACGTTTTGTTTTCTTGTGATTTGCCACTTATGTGATTTTGGTTACTTTGGTCACTTTGGTTATTTAGGACACTGATCATTTTAGTCACTTTGGTTATTTTTGTCAGTTTATGTGTTTTACAGACAGATAGAAATAGAGATAAACATTTCTGAAGTTCATAGGTATAAAAATTTATCATCTATAAAAAATGCGGTAGTAACTCGATCTGTCTATCTGTTCAGCTTTCACGGAAAAACTTCTAGGAGTGCTGGATCGGTTTTGCTGTAATTTTGTTTAAATGTAGTTTTAATACCGAAAATGGGGATAAATACTTTTCTTGTCGGGGGTAGTCGAGTAAATCTTCCGGGGGCAAATAGCACTAAAAATTTTATACAATGTAATCTGTATTAACGCCTGCTCATTAAACAGGAGGTATGCACTAGAGCTTGATCCACAGCGCAGCCGCAGGTTAAAGTCTATTCTATCTATACAAATAAAAATGAATCGTAGAAATGTACTTATACGCGACTTTACCGATTCTGATGAAATTTTTTGTGTGACTTTTTATACAATTTGAAGTCTTATTTTGGTGTTTTATTTGCATATTGGCCTATCCGGTGCAATAATACGAAATAGTCTAGCACAATTATATTATTTCGTTTTATCTTTTTCCTAAACCATTATTTATTTATGACTAGATGATATTGTATTATAATTTTCCTCCAATCAAAATTTGAATGATTAGAAGAACAGTTTAAAGCAATGTTAATTACCTAAGTATTATGAATAAGCTCTCAGCGGAGTTTTAGTTGACATCTTGATTATTCTGATGTTCTTCAGATTTCTGAAATTAAATGTCACACGATTACTTTATGATTCTGAAAATAAACACCTGTCTTCCCATCTGTTGAATTAAATAAAAAGTCACCACGAATACGTTGTTAAAATAAATGCTCCTCTCGACCTACCCACGAAAATATTAGGCGTGAGTCTATTAAAGGGGTCACAATCATAGAATATGCCAAACAATAGTCGTGATTTTGTGTATCGTACACGAGAAAAACGGAAATGTGTACTTGTGCTAAAAATAAAATTGCGACGTAAGCGACACACGCAATCACTGCACAACAAAACATCATCAATTCATGTGCAATTCAACTGTTATCAACGCATCTGGCATATACTTTAGTTACTGTAGTTAGTATCAACAATGGTGTTCTTCGAATAATTAAAAAAATAAGTATTTTCACTTAATTTCAATTCAAATTGTAAGAAATATATAGCTACTGTATAAAGATAACATTTGGATATATTCATTATGATTATTCAGACGGCCTCTGTGGTTGAGCGGGATAATCCTTTGCCGGCCTACCTCACTGCAACGCAGAGGCTCCGGGTTCAATTCCTGGTACAGTAAATTTCGTAAACGCATTTTCTCCGGTATTTACTATGGTCTGGGAGTCTGGGATCGGCCCCAGAGTAGAGTAGCACGTTGTATATTACCCATAACACAACCTTACTTGCTTAATTTGGGGATATACAATATGTGTGTTTGTCTGCCGATTATTTAAAAAAAACAAAATATTTACTGCTTTTATTTCTACTTAAAATCTACTTTAAATAAAGTAATATAAAAATACGATAAACAATAAGTATTTATTCTAATAGGTTTTAATTACACAAAGTAGGTTTGTATAATCCATCATTTTAGGATCTAAGCGGAGGCCAGAGTTGTTAGACATTTGTTCCCCTCATAACTAGAAGATTATGTTGTATATGATATACAATAGTATTTAGTACTTGTCATGACAGAATAATTTTGGTACTTTTTCAGTTACTCAAGATTCAGATGAAGAAACGAAGCTGGTTTGCCCAACAGATGGCAGTGCAAATTTGCTTTTGGACTGTCCAAACGCTACACTTTACTTGAGGTTTCCACACGAAAGGGAATTGAAGGTGAAGATTTGTTTTTAATTTTTGAAGTAGATAGAATTTGTTTATGACAAATATATAAGAACTTATGCAGTCTCTTAGTGAATTGATAAGCGTCAACATATAAAAAACTAGTTAATGCCCGCGCCTTTATCCGCGTAATTAACTATCCCACGGGAACTCTTTAATTTTTCGGGATCAAAAGTATCCTATATGTTGACCAGGGATATAAGCTACCACCATATAAAATTTCATTTAAATCGGTCCAGTCGTTTCGGAGATTAGCCCGTACAAACAGAAAAACAAAAAAATTGAAAAAATCTAAATTAGTTCTATTTCACTTCTTACATCCCCCTGACTTGGTTGTAACATTTCTTTTCATTGTACAGAAATGCGACGTCTACAGTTTTATTATATGTATAGATGTACGATAAAGTTTCAATTAATTTTGATAACTGTCGTATTCATAATACGAATTTGCGAAATTGACCGCTTTAAGCTCCCTGAACTCAGATCGTCGCGATCAATGATGTCGACGTTTGAAAAAGAAAGCAGGCCAAGAGCGGTTACGTTTGAAGCGCAACGATATGATGATGGCCATAACAATTGTATATTTTTAAAATGTCTTCAGGGCTGGCGATATATGTTGAAGTTAGCAGCTTACAACAACGGAGCGAAGATACACCACCAGCAGTTGACGAAGGAAGATGTTCCCACTATTGTGGACAAATGTTTAAGCTTCATTTACGCGCATGGTATGGCTTTTTTATAATGTTTTATCTCAAAAATGCTTCTGTGACTCTTACTGTAAACATATCACATACATAAATATAGAATAGAATAGAAATAGAAAACACTTTATTGTTCACCACACACATAAAATAAACAATTTACAGTAGTCACATCAAACAGTAAAAGTAGGAGCAATGGGCGGCCTTATCTCTTTATCGCGATCTCTTCCAGACAACCAGGGCTATGGATTTTATGAACAGGTAATTCGTAAGTGTATGACGGTGGTGTATGGCTTGCCTTAACCAGCCGGCACGGAGTGGAGATCGCTAGAGCTAAGACTCAAGCTCCAGGGGTGAAAGTGATAAAAGGCATCACGTCAGAAGTAGCTTCGGTGAACCTGCAGCCCACCTCTCTACACCCCTTAGCCACTCATACCCATATTGCCCCTGCCTTTTATGGCATTTTTTGGGGCCCATGCAGGGAGTGGCGAGTCACCGTCTGCCCATTTTTCCATGTTTCCCGAACATTGCGACGGGCAGACGCCTTAGTCCCCATATTCCCAGAACCGCAGTACCACTAGCAGTTCACCCCAATAGCCCGGTACTTTTTGTCCTCATTTTCCACAATAGTCCTACACTGGCCGGGCTTGTCCTTGGGTGCATTATTATATGGTGTAGACAGGGATAATCGCCGGTCAGTGTCACGCCACATTTACATTAAATTTGTCAAAGGGCCTCTACGTGTTGGCCTTTCCATGGCCCCGCGCAAGCCCTCCAAAAGTCCGGGCCATTTTTATGGCCGGTGGTCGTCAAGTATTAATAATAATTATAAATATAAATATATATTACTAAAGTTTTCCCTAGTACACTTTAACATTTGATTAGGTGTTTTATAAATAAACCTTTAATACTCTAGTTTCTTGTTCAAATCACTACAATTACGAACTAAGTAAATATAATGCAACTGATTTGAAGTACCTAATACGTAAAAATAATGCAAAATGGGTATGTATAGTCCAGTCAAATAAGGTGAAAAAGGAGTCAATCTCGGAATGAAAGACAATAATAAGCTATAAACTTGTAAAAATATTTATTTTGGTATTCCAAAGCTGTCTCGAAAACTCATATAATATATCGTCTCCGCGTCTTAAGATATTCACACATTTATATTCAAGGTAAAAGATCCCAAAAACGGTTTTTGTAATCATTTCGCTTCCTGTCCATTATGTGTGCTCAAAGTTGTGTAGAGCATAGAATTCTCTACAAGTTTTGTATTACGCATTATTTATATATATTTAACATTTTGAACAACTATGAATGTCAAAGAAGCAAGTGAGGTGTGTAAGAATAAGCCTAAATGGCGCTCTGTTGTTCGTGCCTACCCCGCAAGGGACCTGGCGTGAAGTAATGTATGTATGTATGTATTTAACATTTTTTGAGATAGAGCACGGATACTGCATGGCATTCAGCCACAATAGGGTATCTTTGATCTAACTAGTTTGATTGGACTAATAGGGATGTTTAAAATTTTAGGTGGACATTATGGGTTGACATTATTATTATATATATACTCGTAAATTTCTAATTGATTATCATTTAATATATTAAGCGAAGTCGTGGTAGCGTAATGGCTAGCGCACGCGTCCTGAACTCAAAGGTCGCGGGTTCGATCCTGGCCGGAACGCATGCACCACTTAGGCTGTTTTCTGACCTAATGTGCATATTGTTATAATTACCACGTGCTAACAACGGTGAAGGAAAACATCGTGATGCAACCTGCACATCTAGATAACCGATGTGTTAAACCTGCCAAACCGCCTTGGACAAGCGTGGCGGGTATACTGTCCATTCCCCTACAGTGGGAGGCTCGAGCCCAGCAGTGGGACAGTGATGGGTTGTTGCTATTATATATTATTATATTAAGCATATACATATATAAATAAATAAACATATATTATATATATATAGACATACACAACAAATGATACATATTATGCAGTGAGATAGTGCTCCCTCACAAGTCTGTTGAAACTAGGGATCGATTTAGCAGAGCGCACGCACGTCTGCCGGCAATGCGGTCCGAAGATGTACGGCACAAACAGAGAACGATCGTGCGTAAATCTCCGTAGTATGTACGGGAGTCCTCAGCCGCAACTTCTCTGATGAACCCAAGGATCTATGACAATCAATGAAAATGAGATAAAAAACATAATATGTCCAGTTTATGACTTGTGCGATATTGTTATCGAAGCGTCAATATTACTTTATTTATATCATAGGTTCCCAACGGGGGCAGTGGTCTAAAGGCAAATAGGTCGCGGCTTACCTACCTAATAAGAAATTTAATATTTTTTATTGCACGAGTTCAGCAGACAGACAGACGGCCCACTTGATGGAAAGCGGTTACCATCGCCTATGGACAAATTTGCAACACCAAAGGGAGCCTGGAACCTGGTCACTAATACCGCGGAACACAACTCAAGGTTGTTATGGCGGCATACTCTAAACCAGGGGTAGTAGCCATCCAGTCGGGCAAATACCCTAACATCTGACCAAATAATTAAGTACTTTGAAAATAATAATATTTTCATGACAAAGCATTTTATCTAGCCATAGTTTATCTTATTATAATAGCGTAAAATTTTGCAAACATTATTTATAAGGGGTCAATGACATTATTTTCTTGTAAAGAAAGTCCATAAAAGGTTGAGAACCTCTGATTTATATGAAAGAAGAAAGAAACATATTTATTTCCAATAGCGACACAACACAAAATAGAACAAGATAACAAAGTATATATAAAATACAGATGCAGAAATTGTATGCCGTAATTTGAAAATGAGGTTTGCACTTGGCATTTTGCTGTGCCGAATCGTAGTCCGACACAGCACTGGTTTCCAGTGGCCACCTCCTTAATCACATATGGCATGCGACCCGTATTAAACATTCTTTTTTATTAGAAGAACGCATAAGTATTAAGGATTAAATTATAAAGAACAAAAAATGTAAGTTTTTTTTTATCGCAGGAGATCAGCAGACAGGCAGACGGCCCACTTGATGAACAGCGGTTACCATCGCCTATGGACATTTGCAACACCAAAGGTGCTACGAATGCGCTGCTGCTCTCTTTAGGGAGACTGGAACCTGGTCACTAATGCCGGAACACAACACAAGGTTGTTATGGCGGCATACCCTAGACCAGGGGTGGTAGCCATCCAGTCGGGCAAATGCCCTACCACCTGGCTGTGGGTTGTTTTGTCGTCTCCTACAACAGGCCGCCGGGCCGCAGGAAATTGTATTCTTTCTCCGTTCCTGCACGGATAGTTATAATATTAAATATAAAAAATGTTGTAATTTAGAATGATCCAATGACTTACAATTTTTAGAATAATGGCATAATTTTTTTTAAATATACTTTCCTTTTTTTGACATTTTCTTTTTATTTTATTCAATTTTGACCTAATGTAAATTAAATTGACATTTTATGTAATTTTCGTATAATTGTATTTCTTTTTTGTAATTAACTGTTTGAGCCAATTTTTGATTTTTATTATATAAATTATTTTATAGTGGAAACTTGATTGATATATGTATTCATTTTGTGTTTTATATTTAAGAATATTAATTATTGTATGTTTAAACACAAATAAATTAAATAAATAAATAATAATAAAATCATAGGTAGCCTAGCGGAGGGTATATACCGTCGGGCTGGCAGTGCTTCGGTACTCGCCGAATTGTTGGCCCGTTTCCGCCGCGACGCGTGGTCAGTGCAGCTCAGCCCCGGGCAGCACTCGGAGCACGACGTGACCGGGGTCCTGAAGAGGTTCTTCAGAGATCTGCCCGAACCCCTGATTCCGCAAGATAAACATCAAGCGCTCATCAGTGCTCTTAGTATGTGAATTTCTTTAATGATTCTGATTGCATGAGTATAGCAGGTAGACAGATGGCCTGTGTGATGAAAAGCGGTTACCGTGCTTCCATGCCACCTGCTTGTTGCATTTGTTCTGTCGCTTCTTATGACTGGCAACAAGTAAATTTTACAAATTTAAGAGCAGAATTGTGTTTAATTTTCATGTGTATTGACAAGGGCCACCATCAGCCTTACTAATTATGGTGATGAGAGAATGATAAATTATAATGTGCTGTATGCGACACATGAAAGCGATGACGCGTGTTCGGTTCAGTTGAATACTATAAGTTTGCGTTTTTTATGGTATATCCATAAATAATGTACGTGGCCCGTAGTTAATAATGAATAATAGAATTAACACAATTATAATACCATTCTGCAAAAATAATCGCTTTGATCTCTTTTTATATTATAAAAACATGGGATAACAGTTTTAATTTTAAATATTTGTTTTCTTTGGGGACGTGACTTACTATGACTTAAATATCACTAAAATTATACAAGCCTTTTAGAATTGAGCATATTCTAAATCAGTTTTTTGCAAACAATGTGCCTAACTAGCGAGCGTCTCCACGGCAACGCCGCCGCGCTGACGAACTGTAGACTATAGTAGAATTATTTTGTCCGTGCAGTTTGGGTCATAAATCATAGCTCGGCCTCAGCCCGGCTAAGGCGGTGAGCATGTTGCGCGGGCGCAATGCCATTATCGATAAAAACTCATTCTTATCAAAGAAAGATTATCATTCTTATAAAAATCATTATTACCATTTTTGCTGATAATTTAAACTTGAGATATAAGTATTTATATTTCTTTTAAATATAACTTGTTACATTCTAAACTTTTGTACTTAGAGTTTTTTAATACATAGATACATAATTAATAATTTATTTTAAATCATTATTAATCTTATTTTAATACGTTGTTTTATAAATTTTTTTCTTTCATTTTTATCATTAACCCACAAAATGACAAAACTAAATACATTATCGATAACGCTTATCGACAACAATAATGCGCATCACTATGCCCGCCCATAAGGCCCGTGAGTGGAAGAGAGAGCGAAATACTCGCTTCACCGCTCCGATTATTTATGACCCAAACTGCACGGACAAAATAATTCTACTATAGTTACGAGCGCGCCGTAACCGTACATCGTACACCGTATGTTGGCGCACGATTTAGCAAGCCATAGACACCGGTCCGGCCAAGAACGACAACAGTACATCCGCGCATGAATCATATATTTATTGTGAGAAATGCTCGTAGTCTATGGCCAATCACCAATATTGGAATCCTCAAGGAAGGCAAAACTGAACCTTTGTACGCAAAACAAAAATGATTGTAAAGTCGCAAAATATAGAAATATACACGTTGTTTCAATAGGTGCTTCACTGAAGACTTCCTAAGCTTCAATGTATATATCACACATAACCACATATCATCACATTAAGCGATAATACTGCTTATTGTTTTGCTAAAATCTTGTATTTATATATTTATTCTAGAATGAATGAATGAATAAAAACTCTTTATTGTTCATCATAACTTAAACCTAGACATTTAATATAAATACATTTCCATTAGAACAATGGGTGGCCTTATCGCTTATAGCGATCTCTTCCAGGCAACCCGGTGTCTAAGGTGACATTACAAAATAAATAAATTAATATTTGGTGGTTTAACTTGATAAAAAACAAATTCAATCGTAATAAAAAAGAACTCTATAATATTAATTATATATAATATAAATTATTCTTGTGAGCAATAAAGTGTTATCTATTGCAAATTCCAGCAATAGAGGACGAGACAGCTCGTCATGCGGAATATCGTGCGGTGATATCACAGATGCCCCTTGTAGCAAGACATACGGCGAGAAAGTTGTTCGCGCACCTACACTTCTTGCACACAATGTCGAACGCGAACAAAATGAACGCTGAGAATTTGGCCTCTGTGTGGGCGCCGACTGTAATGCCCGCGGCGATGGTGAGTACTCATTGTAACAACAATGTGGCCGCGTGCGAGTTGGACTCGCAAGTGAATTCAATATGGATATTAAGTGGTTCCAAATTACAATTTGGTCCAAGTTTAAATATAATGTAAGAATTTACGGATTTGCTCGCGAGGATTATGAATATTCATAGTTTGAGTAATCAAAAACCCTTTTTAATCCCCTGAAGGGTTAAATTTCGAAAATCTCGCTACGTTTATTGCAAACCAAAAAACCTAAACTAATATTATTTTAATTAAAATTACTAGCGACCCCATTTTCACAAGCAACCTAGTAAAAATGGTATCCCCTATACCTACGTATATTATGACTCATCACCATGTCTCAGGAACTATAATACCTATAGACTTGAAATTTCGCATGGATCTTCCTTTCGCCAAGTAGAGGTCAGCTAAGAATATATTTTACGGCACGTGAAGCGGGCGGGTATCAGCAAAAAGTTCTATAAAAGTACCTTTATCAAAACAATTCAATTTCCAACTCCCTAATCCCTCATAATATATAAGCAAAACGTATTAAACGCTAAATATTAATGCATTAAAGATATTTTGCAATGCCTAGAGAAGATTGTGCACAAACACAGTAGGTTTATGATGTTAAATTTTTCAGACAAGCAACACTTTACAAACTGCGTGGTCGTCAAAGGAAGTGTTCGTTATTAGGGACCTAATAGCGAATTACGAGGCAATATGGCAGCCTGCCGAGGACGAGAAGCGGCGCGAGGCAGCCGTGCGGAGGATTTTGATGAGAGTGCTCAGCAATTCAGCCCCGACGGCGCCAAAGGCCGCTGGGGACCTGAAAGCTTGGGTCTATGTCAATGATCGGAACACTTGTTGTCAAGTCGCTGTGAGTACTATAGTAGTTATTCATGATACCAGTGCGGTACGTTAGTTTTTAGAAACTCGTGACTATAATAAGCACTTAATAGCTAAGAAAATATTTTCAATTTTTAAATAGTTGCTAATTTATTGGTACATAATCTATAAATCATTATTAGTTCAAACATAGTAACGATATATGATAAGAACAATAATTTACTTAGGGCGCGTTCCCACTATGTCGTAACGATTAATTTATCGTTTAGCAACTATCGTATCTAGCTGTTCCCATTGGATCGCGACGGCTTTTTATCGTTTCACGGCAGTCGCTTTGTCGTTTACACATCATTAGCAAGCTACAAATCTACAGTCGCCTCTACGTTCTCTTGGAGATCAGTAGTGCGTTTATGCTCGTGAATTCAATGGATGAAGACGAAATTTTAATAATGTATTACTTTTTGAAAAGAAGGAAGATGAAGCAAGTTAGCGTGATTTAGTCGTAACGATTTTTTATCGTTTTACGACTGTCGTGCTAGCCGTTCCCATTGTCATGACAATCTGTCGTCACTGCGAAAAATGTCGTAGACGACCGTAAATCGTGTCGTTCTATATGTGAACACCTCCATTTAAACATATAGGTCACGACACTTAAAACTACACGATTATCAGTCGTCAAGACAAAGTGGGAACGCGCCCTTAACGGAGGAGGAATCACCGTAGTGTTTATAAAAAGTGTGACGTCACGATTGTTGGCTTCTTGGTGACGACCCTTATTAGGGTCCTCGAAATGAAGTTTCAAGAGTACTCGGTATCGTTTATACCTTCCGCTTTTATAGTCGTGAACAAACAACTGACATACTTTGTTATTGTTCCATGTTTATATAGAACACATTAAAATTTTAAGAAGGTTATATACAATATTATGTACCAAACATTAGATTAACCTAACACGCTCTACTTCATCTCCAGCTTACATTCATCAACTCGTTTGTAAAACCCAACAACCGAACGTGTGTCATACGACGTTTTTCAACATATTTGCGAGAAAATCGTACAACATAGGCAACAATCTTTGCTACGTTTCTAATATAAAAATGGCGCCACGTTTGCGTGGTGAAAATTAGAACTACGTCATTCGTCTCATTTTCTCTATAGAATTAAAATGAGACAAATGTTTTATTAAAAGGGCCTCGAAGGAGGTTCAATCTTTCGGTTTATTTATGCTCGTAATGTGAATTCTCATACTTTTTTCACATTAGTGCCTATTTCACCGCACGTTCCGTTGTATGGTGCGTAATTTTTAACTATCGAACAACAATTTATACAGTCTTAGCAAATGCATTTTTTGAGCGAACATGTTGAAAAAAATAATTAATTTTATGAACCAAAAAGCCAAAATAAGGATTTTATTTCCACTATAAGACACCTTCAGTAACTTATAATGAGAATGGATAAGTTGAAAATTTAGTACATGAGAGGGTGTTGAGAAGTTGCACTCGTGACTGGAAAATAGGAAGAATACTAAGGTATTATTATGGGTATGTCATGGAGGAGGATTTTGATGAACAGTGTAAATTTAGAATCGGACTAAAAAAATAGACCCGGCCACTTTAAACCTCTCCCAAGAATATTCCTGTGGGATTCTCGGAATTTAAAGTACCGGAGATTTTAAATCTAGGATTTTCCTATCGATGAGCTAAAACCGCATCGAAATCGGCCCAGTAATTTTTACATGAAACCCGAACAAACAGACAAACACTAAAAATGTAAAAAACAAAAAACGACACTTACAATTTTATTAGATTATAGATAAAATACCTTATAACAAATAAGCCAAAAACTAGATGGATGCATTGTGTAAATAGTGACTTGATGTTTTATGTTGTAACAGAGGAACTATACCACTATATAGAAATATGGAATGAAAACTAAAAATAAAAATATATTTTTTTTTCAGCTAAACCCGAGCAAAACATGTGCGGACGTATGTATAGAATTATGCGAGAAGGCGAAGAAAGAATCCCATTTACTCATGATTGAAGAAGTTATATGCAACGGATCTCTTAGAAGGATAGTGCACATCGATGAAATTGTCCTGGACGTTGTGTTAAGGTATGCCTAAAGCGCGTTGGCACAATTAATGGATGTGCATATTTATTTCAAAACGTAATCTCACAGATCACTTATTGAGATTCATGAGTCTACCACCGCTTCCAAATTAATATCAGTTACTGTTAAAGGCGATGAAGAGGCGTAACAAAGTCTCCAGCAGTGTCTTTATATTATAACTAGAGTTTTCCCATACCCTAGGTACATATATCGACGGGTGCAAAGTAAAAAGAGATATCTGCAAAATAGCTACTTTACAGGAGAGCGAAAAGATGGTCGTATTACCTTTGAAAGAACATACGTAGCTGGCTTTTTTTACGTACGAAAATTTATTGAAATAATGTGATATATGCAAAACAAATAATGTCATATTGTAAAGAATTGTTTTATTAAAACGATTGTACAATAAACTAAAAATCATCATTTTGTAGATAACTTTATTTACTTTGCACCCGTCGATATAATATATTAGACTTCAGTTTCTTGTCCAATTCACTAAAATAACATAAAGAGCAAGTCCATATAGTAAACAGCTGTTCAGATGAACATGAGTCTTAAGCCAAATTGATTTGAACTAATATAATAAATAACTTATTTCCTTTGACAACGTATTTGTTAGAGAATTGAAAATACGCGATTGCAGCACCTTCCATTTAGCTAATCTGTCTATTTTATGGAGGACATCATTTGTCGGCATAAAATGTATCCTAAGTGTTAACTCGGGTTATAAGCCAGCACTATGTCGAGTTGCATTCGATTGTGTTTGATTCACTCTTTTGGAAGCGGTGTACGTAGACTAGGGAATAAAATAAAATTTTAACTTATACATATGACCTATAACCAGTGGAACTTTCGAATTTGAATTTGAATTCATATACGTTCAGTAGTTTACAATAACAGCGATCGCAGCGCCATCTTTTACGCTATTTTCGTCTATTCCACGGAAACCAAGTCGTTTATCGCGATAAAAGTATCCAAGTTACGCCTCGGGATATACAGCTCTATGTCGACTTTCATTTAAATCCGTTCAGTAGTTTACCTCACTAGCATCACTGTAACAGACGGACAAAAATTCTATAAAGTGCATTTCCGGAATTTGCTGGTTCAAATTAGCCCTCCTGACTATTTCTCATTTTTAAACGCAATGTACAAACTCAAACCATATAATGATTTATTATAGTAAAGATAGGTTATTATGTTCAGTAGAATCCGTTTACTACGAACCTGCCCATGTTGACCAGCCGCTCAATATGAAGTAATTGCACAGCTTACTTTGGTTTGGGTAGTGCACGCGTTCCATTCCCAAAGAGTGTGGGATCGAATCCTGACCAGAAACATGCAAAGCTTAGGCAGTATTCTGTCCTGATGTGCATATTTTTAAAATTACCACACGCTAACAATGGTCAAGGAAAACATCGTGATTTTCCATGGCCCGAGTGTATGTCGCTAGAAAAGACATGCTCTTGCGTTAACAAAAAAAAAACATTTGTGCGCGTACTAGTGTACACACGTAGAATTTAATAGAATATCATTTATTGCATTAAGAAGTGAAACTTCTTTATGACCTTATTTTTCGAAAAATGATCTACTAAATGCAACTTTACAGAAATTGGTTAAATAAAGTTCAATTATGATTTTGCTGATCTCTTATATATATCACGTCACATTTTTCCATCATCCATCCCAACATTGTTGCGTAGCAACGAGTTGTTGATAGATGGATTGTGAGACGAGCTTTGTAATATTTCTTTACTTTATTGTGTTTTAATTAATACACTTAATTTAAATTATATATATATATATATATATATATATATATATATATATATATATATATATATATATATATATATATATATATATACAGGGTGTTTGGCGCATGGACCGACAAAATTTTTTGGGGGATTGGGTGGATCAAGAGCTATCTTTAACCCATAGATACCTACGTCCCAAGTGCCACTGTAATCGAGATACGATTTTTTTTGTTTGTTTTTGAAAATTACCTGGTTCATCGTCTTTAAAACGACATATTTTCTAGTTTGTTGTTGTAATTGAACCAAATAACTTCTATCGCAGTCTTTAATGTATGATTATTCTAAATTAAACATTAATTCTTAGCATTAGACAACAAAACGTTCTTGACGAGCTTTCAAACTCTTAAAAATGAATTAATTTATGAAAAAGGTCAAATTCAAAATTAATTATAAAAAAAACTAAAAGGTATTAAGAATTTCATTTGATTGAAACAAAATCTGTACTTAATATCCTTTCCAACGATATACCACATGGCCTTGAAATTATTCATGTGATCACAAAACAAGGTATTACTCAACCAGTGTCAGAATAAAGAAAACACCTTGTTTGTATTTTAAGACGTTTTAATTAAATTTTATTCACAGATTGGGTTCAAAATGACGGCCTCCATTATGAATGCATGCACGACATCTTTTTCTTATTTCCACAGTCGTCGTTTTTAATCGCATTTCTTCTTTCATTATGCGAAAGGCGCTATTTATTTTTTCTATTAAAATTTCCCTTGTCCGTACTTCTGTCGCATAAACAATTTCTTTTGCGCGCCCCCAAACATAAAAATCCAGAGGTGTTAGGTCTGGTGACCGTGCAGGCCAAGGAATCGGACCGCCTCTTCCGATCCACGAATTGGGAAAACAATTGTCCAAATGTTCTCGAACGTCTCGTTGGTAATGCTGGGCAACCATCATTTTGGAAAATAAAATCTTCTTCTTCTACTATTGGTAATACCAATTCAGGTAAGTCATTTATTAAAAAAGAAAAATAACTTTCTCCGGTTAGGCGCTCCGGTAAGAAATGTGGACCGATCAGGTGTCTTCCAATAACCCCAGCCCAAACGTTCACACTAAACTTACTTTGAAATGAACTTTGCCTTTTCTTGCGGGGATTTTGTCCTTTTATCCCCCAATGATGGAGGTTGTGGAGATTCACAATCCCCTCATGATTGAAATTGGATGCATTGGTCCACAAAATTCTTTTTAAAAAATTTGTATCTTCTACGTCTGTATGCATCATAAACCTGCAAAATTCCAGCCGCCTCCTATGATCATCGTCTATGAGACCTAGAACAATCGATTAAATCCGTGAGAATTGTACGGACGCTATTTATTTCATCTGTGAGCTGACCCAAAGGCCACAATGAATAAATTATTTTTTTGAACAAAAACAAACACATTTGTTTTAACTATTAGAGTAAGAATTTACTTGTTAAATTGTTGTACTTGAAATTAAGTTGTAAAAACACATGCAATGATTTTTGAATTGTTTAAAAAACATACCTTGAACAGGAGTGTAGTGGAATGCATGCCTTCCATCTTGCCGAAGAACTGACCAGACTTTCCAAACCGACAAGTTAAGTCTTTTAGCTACAGCTCGAATACTTGTCGTTGGATTCTCATCAAAAGCTTGTAAAATACTCTCATCCACTGCAACATTATGTTGCCTCACATTGACTCGAGGCTCTAGAATATTTATGCTTCCAGTCTCCCTCAGACGCCGGTAGGTCGTAGAAAACGTCTCGTGGTGTGGTACACGCCGATTAGGATATCGCTCCTGGTAAATTCTACGCGCTTCACGAGCGTTACAATTGGCGCTGCCATAAGCCAACAACATATCAGCATACTCTTCGTTACTGTAGTTAGGCATTGTAACGAGAACAGTGAAGACAAACACACCAACAGTTTAACAGAATAGTTCAACCAAAGAAAACTTAACAAAAACAGAACGTAACAAAAACAAAGGTAAACACAAAAATACTCCAACAATGCAGATGTGAATCGCGACAATACCGATAGCAATGATAGTAAAATCTCAACTAATACTAAACAAAAACCACGACACAAATTACGATCCAATGACAGACAAAGACTAGGGATATTTTCATGTGCAAGAAAGAGACAGTGTTTACCTGCGTACCATTGTTCTAAAAAACGGGTTCGGTGTTAGAGTGCGTGTTCGTCCCTACTTTGATTTTGATAATTTGATCACATAAGGAATAATTTCAAGGCCATGTGGTATATCGTTGGAAAGGATATTAAGTACAGATTTTGTTTCAATTAAATGAAATTCTTAATACCTTTTAGTTTTTTTTATAATTAATTTTGAATTTGACCTTTTTCATAGATTAATTCATTTTTAAGAGTTTGAAAGCTCGTTAAGAACGTTTTGTTGTCTAATGCTAATAATTAATGTTTAATTTAGAATAATCATACATTAAAGACTACGATAGAAGTTATTTGGTTCAATTACAACAACAAACTAGAAAAATATGTCGTTTTAAAGACGATGAACCAGGTAATTTTCAAAAACAAACAAAAAAAATTGTATCTCGATTACAGTGACACTTGGGACATAGGTATCTATGGGTTAAAGATAGCTCTTGATCCACCCAATCCCCCAAAAATTTTTGTCGGTCCATGCGCCAAACACCCTGTATATATATATATCATCAAAATCAAACTCGTATATTAATATAATTTAAATTAAGTGTATTAATTAAAACACAATAAAGTAAAGAAATATTACAAAGCTCGTCTCACAATCCATCTATCAACAACTCGTTGCTACGCAACAATGTTGGGATGGATGATGGAAAAATGTGACGTGACGCATAACCGAAAAATGTGACGGTAATTCTTTTCCAACGCCGATAAAGAATTTTCACTTCAAAAAGAACGATCTAGTTAAAATTTAAATATTGCAGATGGGGTTATTGGGATGAAGAAGATCGTAAAGACAACTATCTCTTAGTGAAGGAGAATAGCATTCTCCACGATATAGAAGCATTGAAGCACACAACTTCACTCGTCTGCGGCGAGCTGAAGTTGGCAACGGAATCCAGCAAGGCATTCAAATTGCACATGTTTGAATTGCACAAACCGAACTTATGCTATTTTAAAGACAAACAGGTAATTAATTTATTGGTGCTAAAAGGTTCATTGAGCTGTGCAATTTCAAAACCTAACTGACATTGTTATTTAAACAATTGTTTGTTTATTTATTGTGTGCTAGGTATTTACTTTTGCCGTATGATGACTCTATCAAAATATCATATCACTCCCATTGAATAACATGACTTTTTTCCGCTGTGGTGTTAAATTTTGTTCGAATGCACTTGCTAGGTTCTAAAATTGTACAGCTAAATTGTTGACAATTATTTTGTTATACTATAACTGGAGGTTTCCCCGCGTCGTACTCAAACCCTGGCAGCTCTATTCTAATTACATAAAAATTTAATTAGTTTTTATATATCGCGAGCGAAGCTACAGCCATAAGCTAGTGTATACATAAACCTTCCTTGAAAAAACACCTAACTGGTGGTGAAACCCGCTTAAAAATCTATTGCGTGGTTTAGGAGTTAACGGATATACAGACAGAACTGGAAAGCAAATTGGTTTCTTACTATGTATACATTTGAGACTGTCCGTGTGTCGAGATTTTTTAGCACAAGTAAATATAGTTTTCATCTCATCTATTCGAAAAAGGCGAATCGTTCCTCGATAAAGTGACTATAATTAGTATAATATGACTGTGTGTTGAATTAGAATTTTTCTTTGTTATCTATAATTTGACATTCATAAAATCAATGTCAAAGGCATTGCAGTCAATACGAACATTCTTGTTCGTATAGTAAAAGCGAAATTCACGAAAAATTACATGATAAATTTTCTTTTGGATATCCCCTGATCCTGCATCAATATAACTCAAATTGTATACTGTTACCAATAGTTACAAGTAGTATTGAAAGTCATGCAAATCGTTATCGTTTCAGGGTTCGCATAAGATAGAAGAATGGAATATAAAAAATGTACTGTGGTATATTGGACATGAGCCAAAGAGGAACCCTCAGTCGCGGTGGTCAATAACTTTCATACCTCGGAGTAAACAAAAACGGTATAAAATTTTACTTTGCATTATTTGTTCCTGTAAAGCAGTGTTAATGAATCCATAATAATATTTCGCTTCCACAGAAAAATGACAAATTTGCTGGAATTTCCTATATATGTAGTCTCGATATTGAGAATGGACATAGGATACTGTTAATCCCGGAAAGTTGGATAGTTTCCGGGTTAAATCGAAATAAATTTTGCCAGCGCGAATAATGCCTATTACTCTCAAATAGTAACTAGTAATGTCGGAATGAGTGTCGCCTAAAGTCTATTTCAAATAGGATGGTACATTGACACATCCATAATACGTAACTTGTAACGTCGCCATATATTTTAGTTTTAATTACCTCCATTTTATCCGTGCAGGAACGAGGAAAGAATATTCCTGCGGCCGGACGGCCTGTCGTAAGAGGCGACAAAACAACCCATAGCTAGGGGGGGGGGGGGGTAGGGCATTTGACCCACTGAATGGCTACCACCGCTGGTCTAAAGTACGTCGCCATAACAACCTTGAGTTGTGTTCCGGCATTAGTGACCAGGTTCCAGTCTCCCTTAAGAGAGCAGCAGCGCATTTGTAGCACCTTTGGTGTTGCAAATGTCCATAGGCGATGGTAACCGCTGTCTATCAAGTGGGCCGTCTGCCTGTCTGCTGAACTTCTGCAATAAAAAAATTATAAAAAACCTATATGAAAAGAAATTTAGTCCTTTTACTATATAAAAATAAGAAGAAAATATTAATTTTACTATATAAAAATGTTCTTATACTTAGAGTCACGATGTTTATTTATCTAGTAGCTGCGCCCCGCGGTCTCTCCCGCGTGGAGATTGAAAATCGTCATAATTCCAAAATAAAAGAATTTTTCTAAAATAAAAGTACCCTAAGTTACTCCTTATTACATCAGCTACAAGTCAATAAAACCAGCCATTTCAGAGATTAGCCGGAACAGACAGACAAAAATTGTAAAAAATGTTATTTTGGTGTATGTACCGTATGTATATTCATATGCATGTAGTAAAAAGCGGTTATTTCAATATTAGAAACTGACACTCCAATTCTATTTATATGTATAGATTTACGTAATTTCTACTATACCATCGTCCTATTTGAAATAGACTAAATAAAAATTTAATGCAATGTAACTTGTCTGAATACTTGTTTTCCAAATAGACAAGGGTATGACGCGTCAAAGCCGCCGACCAAATCATGATTTTATAATATCTTTACGTTTGAGGTATAAATAATGAGGTTAATTCAACTATTAAATACTTCAAACAATAGGAAATAACAATTTATAGAACAGTGTTGTCAGACAACACACTAATTCCCAGCAGTCGCTGGTTTATTACTTCTAGTTTGTATGCTACTATAGTTATTAACTTTATTTGAAATATTTGTCTACCCACATGGAATTTTGTTCTCAGCTTGTTTCGAATTGTCTTCTGCATCCCTTATTGTGAATTTATTTTAGAAAGAAAGAAAGAAAACAGGTTTATTTTTAGGACACATACAAATGAAACATTAAAATTAATAAATAAAGCACAATAAAAAAAGAGAATACAACCACAAAGTAACTGAAGATATACAAATTAAGTCCTAAAAATTGGATCAAGCTCAGCAAAAATGTCTATCTGTTAGACCAACGCTGATCTTCCGCTTGACCCTAGAGCGACGTCACGGCAAACTACACATTATATTATTAATAAATAATTATATAATTGTTGTAATAAAGACAATATTAGTACTGAGTTATAATAGCTGTGTGTGTGAACTCAGTATAATATTTATACTGAGTTCAATAAAATTTTATTTCAGTAAATAACTAAAAAAATATTTAAAAATAATAATGTTACAGAACAAAGGATAGGCCGTGGTTCGGTACAACGATAGCAGGCGCTGTAACCGAAGACCAACTAAAATGGATGACTGCCATGATGTTTGCGGAACACACAAACATACTACCAACTCCGAGGCTAGTTATCACTTAGAAGTTAAGCCAAACTTTCGTAAAAGTAAAACATATGGAACGCGTATGTGACTGACATTTAGATGCTAGATAATTATTTTTATTTGATATGTATTTTTAGTGTACGAGATATGAAAATGATATTTGTATGATAACCGAAAAAAGGTTGTATGGAAGAATAATAATAGGAATTGGATTCGCGACTGGAAGGTATTAACGGGAATGGAAAATTCTATCTGCTATATACCCCCTAGACGAATGGCGTTAGAGTTATACGAAAATGTATGGGAATCAATTAGGAAAATGGATTTTCTTTCAACGAAGATCAACAATGTTGATTGATAGAGAAAGAAAAGTTATTGTAAGACAACACGTTCAAGTAATGAAGTCATCATTCGTAGTATTGTTCTTCCATATTATAAAGAATATTAAATGACTCAGTATAAAAATCAAATATAATTCAATTTTTTCTTAAAAATTATATTCCTAAACTTTAATCAATTATTGCATTTGAAAGTATTAATGTATTTATTGTACAAAAAAGTGATAATTGCACGTGAGACGTGCAATGTAATATATTTGTAATTGATACTATTTACGCTCTTATAAAGGACAATGGGGCCATTATAATTGCTTGTTAGGTTTTTTTAAGCATATAACGCGGTTAGTTTTATGGATTTTATTTTCAGATACTAATAACGGCCATGCATAACAAATTTTATATGGCATTATTTTTAATTTTTAGTTATGAAATGATTACGCCGTACAGCATCTAAGAACCTGCGATTTCTTGTAATAAGATCAATATCTCGGTTATAATGAACGGTCAATATATACTATTCTACAAACACACACGCACGCACACACACACACACACACACACGCACACACACACACACACACACACACACACATATATATATATATATATATATATATATATATATATATATATATATATATATATATATATTTATATATATATATATATACATATAATTCAATTGGATTTTTTTCCAACAAGGTAAATTTACGATTGATTATTTAGTCAGAATTAGGCCTAACAAAGGACAACCTGTAATAAATGTTAAAAGTTTTAGTAATCTAATTTAGTATCACAATGTTCCTTTTAAAATGTTATCGATTAAAGATTTATCTAATTTACTGCATAACATTATTATGATAGTAATTTCTTAGAATTGTGAAGAATAATTCTTGGTAGCTTCGTAGCTGAGGATCCCTCGTCTCTGCCAATGATGTGGGTTCAAAGACGTACCGGGAAGCTTACACAACTTATATTTTTTTTTGGCCGGTTCCTATATCTTACTGGCCGTTCACGTGCCTTACTATTACTTAAAATTTGTCATTTTAAACTGTTGGGATAAGGCAAGCGAATCAATAAGATTTAATGCATATTGTCATAGTTAATAACGTGCTGACGATCAAGTACAACGTCGTAAGGAAATATAGCTAGATTATCTATGTGCATAACCCGTCAGTCTGTCCTGGACAGATGTGGTTTATATGTATCTAAAGTAGAAAGGTTTGGTCCTAACAATGGGATGCTTACGTACCAATATTCCATTTTATTACAGGTGATTACAACGCTGTTTATGATGACAGGTTTGTCACTTTGATTAAGCATTTGTAAAGGTTTTTATATCATTTTTTTTTTGTAATATTTTATATGAAATGTTATAAGATTCCAGTATGGAAGTAGAACGATATTCATCTAGTACAAAATGAAACTTGTAAAAGCTCGTAGACTTTACTTTACTTTTGGGCGCTTATGTTTCTTCCCTTGTGCTATGATATAGTGAAACACTACAAAACCTTCAACCAATTTAAAAAATATATATCGATGGGCTTCATAACAAATGGGCGTACAGACAAAAGTGCAGTTTTACAAAGGGACAAAATTGTAAATAAAACAAAACTAGTTTATGGTATGGCTGAAATTTGGGTTACCCTTCTATTTAGGCACACTTGCACACAGGTAAGACTTTCTAAATTGTAACATGCATAGATTTTAGTAAACAACACTAAAAATGCATTTTTGTGTATACGCCCATTTGTTACGAAGCCCTCGATATGTAGTATTATAAAATTGTAAACATGAACTCTTTTGTTTCTTGTAATTTTGTGTGTTATCTGTTTGTTCCTGTACAAAACAACTGGGCCGATTTCAATGCGACATATAGAGTACTAGCTTCTGCCCGCGACTTCGTCCGCGTCGAATTTTTTTTTTCATAAAAAGTATCCTATGTTACTTCTAATACCTCCAAGAATATGTGTACAAAGTTTCATGGTGATCGGTTGAGTAGTTGTCGCGTGAAAGCGTAACAAACAAACTTACATTCACATTTATAATATTAGTAGAGATATAGTAGGGATAATAAAGATTCTCTTCAATATAATCTTTGACTGATTTGGTTTGTATAGTAATGTTTTGCGATATTAAAACACAAGAGAATAAATTTATGGGCTTTTCAAGTTACTTCTTACTGGACATTCCTATAATTGTGAGTATTCTTTTTCCTGTTCTAACAATATATTGTATGTAGTTATTTTATATTTTTATATGCGACTTTATGAAACGTTATATAACATAGAAATGTAGGATAGCGTATTGAAATACAAACATATTATGTAGATATTTTTATTAAAATTTTAAAACAACGCTACATTTATATAGTATTCTGTTACATTTTCATGGATTTTATAAATTAAAGCTACTTTTTGATTAATTAAGCATGTGGTGTTAATATATACTGAGTACAGTACTCTGTTACGGAAGAACATCGTACGCGACATGTATCAAATTTAACACGCGAGATACTTCGAAGACTATATTTTAATACATTACTCGTAGATCTCTGATTTTCAATATATTCATAATTTGGCCATTATCATATATATATTGGCCTAAGGATCTTTGTATTAGGGTCTAAATTATTTTAGCCATATGTTCCAATAAAAAAATGGAATATCTTAATTCTGTAGTTTACGATGTTTTTCCAAATGCCGCTCGTAGTAATGTGAAATGAAGTTAATATGTTAACGATTTAAGTCAAAAGGTGGTTTCAATTACACTAATGTTTAGTTTATTGATGAATTAGCTTAGAATTGTGTATTAAAGTTACCTTGTATTTTAAATTTATTTTACGAAATGTTTATGGAGATGCGTACAATGAAGTGCCTTGGGCATATCCTATTCTCCTAATATGAGTTATGTTTAAGGACGATTAAACCAAGCTAATGTTATCGAGAAATATAGCACAAAATGCCTAAAATTATTTTTATATTATAATATTTTTTATATTTTTTGAAAGAAAAATTAATCATTCTTGGTTAGCAGGAGACAGCTGCGCTGTAGATACATTTCAAAAGCTAGCGACTGTCATTTTTTTTAATTTATATTATTACTTGCGGCCCCGGCAGACGTTGTCCTGCTCTGAAGAAATAAAAATCTAGGACCCGATCCCAGCGCCACCTGCCGGTTCCAATTGTGAATTTAAACCATCCGGGGACCCACTCGAACACACAAAAAAAATCACCAAAATCGGTCCAGGTGATTAGGAAGATTCTAGAAACCGAAGTCAGCGCCACCTACCGATTACAACGGGATGAAAAGTATTCTGTCCGTCTCCTGGTTCTAAGCTAAGCCAATTTTTAGCCAAATCGGTACGGCTGTTCTTGAGTTATAAATAGTGTAACTGACACGACTTTATTTTATATATATATATATATATATATATATATATATATATATATATATAATTGCTGGTGGTATCATGTTTGTTATCCAACAGCCTTCGCAGTGACCATAGTTTATGAGTAATTTATGACTTTTTGTGCCCTGGTGTAAAATATCTTGAAATGCACTTGCTAGCTTTTGAAATTACATAGCTGATATGTTTTGCGGTCTTCTTCGTTTAATCGGGAAAGTTTATGAAATTCTCGCATTTCATCGTGAAAGTATAATGTGATAAGTAAATATTTTATTGTTATTTTTTATATTTTCTAAATGGTCCGACTATGCAACAACAAATGATGTCTATTTATTCGAATATCCTATAACAGGCTATAAAGATTTAAAATCGTTGGTATTATACGTTGTTAGTCTTCAAATATTAAATAATCTAGCAGACTGTAAATAATTATATTATAAAAAAAATGCACTTACGTAATATATAATTTGGTCAATAGTTTAAAGCCAGATAATGGTGCTTCAGTGTTTTAGTTTAACTTGGTGATGAAACTTGTAAAGAATGATGACGTACCCCATTAATTTTATTATGTATTTTAAGTTAAATTGATTATTTTTCGAGACTTTCAAACATTTGAGTAAAATATATAAAATATTTATTAATTAAAATTGTGTTAAATAAAATTGTGTAAATTTTTTATCTGTATCACAAATGGATTGTAAACAAATAATTGGAAATCGATGTTAATGTTTTAAGAGAATTAAATTGAACGAAATTTTAGTGTATTACTATCTTAATAAACTATTGAAGAATTAAACAAAGTGTAACGAATTATTGCGAAGTATTTTTATACATATGAATACGAAAGTTTATCTGTTAAATTCTTCTTTATGACCTATGAGCCGCTTTTGATGAAATACTAATATTGCACATCGAAAATGGTCTTAGGATGTCTTTTGTACGTTTTTTTTAAATTGTCGTGAGATGCTGAATAGACTTATGTGCGGGAGAGAACCTGCGGGAAAAGTACACTCAGCACATGCTAAAAACTAATTAATTGAACAATTAGAAACATCTATTTGTGGTTGCATAGTCTATATACAATTAATAGCTATTAAGAGTTTATATGAAACTTTTTTATGAAATAATGATAATAATTGTATGAAACTCGAATTTACAATAAATATATAACATAACAAAATGTTATTTATAGTGAAATATTTGTATTTTCCTATACAATAGTGCTCAAATAAATACATCAAAATTTCTTAGGCTTTTTATTATAATTATCCTTTATTTATTACGTATATAATGCAAAGAAAGCTTGAATTTATATTAATTGCTCTGTACAGTTATATATCGAGGGCTTCATAACAAATGGGCGTACAGACAAAAGTGCAGTTTTACACAAGGGACAAAATTGTGAATAAAACAAAACTACTTGATTGTGTAAGGCTGAAATTTGGAATACCCTTTTTAGGGACACTTGCATACTGGTAAGAGTTTCTAAATTGTAACATGTATAATTTCTAGTAAACAACAAAAGTAGCATTTTGCGATACGCCTGTGTATTATGAAGCCTTCGATATCATTATCGAGAGCGTGTTGAAAAGTTTTAGTCACGTGTTAATGTTTATACAGTTTTGGATAGATGATGATTTTAGTCAACTTATTTTCGCTCTCGCTCCCGATATATAAATTATCCCTGCTGGGTTCCAATCTCATTTTTTTGAGTATGAGGGTTGTGATATAAAAATCCACTAACGACCGGTTCCTACATTCTTACTATTCGTTCACTTACCATTACAATTAAATTTTGCCATTAGGGGCCATTCATTAATTACGTAAAGTTGATTTTTCCGAATTTGGCCCCCCTGCCTCCAAGTAAAGATATCTAAGATTTCTCGAACCCCCTCTTCTTACGGAAGATTCAATCTTGTTTTTGCCGAATAATAAAACGTTATTAGAAAAGGATCAGCTACACTAAAACTCCGTTTAACATAAATCAAAGATTTTTATTCTTTAGCAGATAATTCACTGGTCCGCAAAAAAATATAAAAATTCACTCCTTGTAACTATTGTAATTTTTTTTATAATTTTGACACTTATGAATATAAATATAGTATTAAAAGCTTTGTACCACGTCAATTTTTTTTGTAATTGATGTTTTAAATTAAGCGCATTTTTTGCTTTACATACAAAATGCACATTGAATTATTATGACAATAGCTCATTTAATTCCTTCGAAAATCATCAAAATTATATGACTAATTAATTAACTCATTCCAGTTAGTAGTTTTGTCCATTTTTGGCATTATGGCGAACCTACGCGTATAACTGCTAATTCAGCAACCTGTTTGGACAATATATTTTGTAGTTGCGAAATAATCGACAAATCAGTCTTAGATGTACTACGGTCGGATCACTGTGGCCAGTTTATATCAATACCTTTTGATAGTATTAAAATCAATTCCAAATTAACCTGTAGGCCAGTAAATAATTATCGCTTAAGAACCTTTAAAGATAATTTATCCAAAACAATTCCTACTTTGGATCTCAGCAGCGAAGATCCAAACAACTTGTATAGTAATTTCTTCGACATTATACAAGCTGAATTTGAAAACACATTTAAAACCAAAATAATCAACAAAAGTAATAAACTTAAGTTTAGTGATTGGGCTACGAAAGGTATATATAAAAGTCGAATGAAACTGTATGAATTATACAGTGAAAAACAATTTAATCAAAATCCAGACTTCCTTCAATATATTAAAAAGTACTCTAAGACCTTTAAAAGAGTGTGCATCGCTGCCAAATCTCTATATTATAGTAACAGAATTAAAAAATCATCAAATATCATTAAGACAACTTGGAGTGTTATAAATGATGCTTCCGGCAAGAGTTCACGTCGAGATGATGCAATTAAACTTGTAATCAACAATAACACCATTAGTAATAACTTTGAAATTGCACAAACATTTAATGAATACTTTAGGGATATACCAACTTTAATAACTAGCTCTTTGTCATCATCACCACTGGAAGCTGAGCTGCTGATGACACAGTGCGTTGATCGATGTAATATCACATTCAAATTTAATCATATAGATACAGATGATATTGTAAAAACGTTTAAATCGTTAAATATTAAAAACACAGCTGACTTTTGGGGTATATCCTTAAAAGTATTAAGTGACTTAATATGCACTATTGCGCTACCACTAGTACAAATATTTAATCGATGTGTAGATAAAGGAGTATTTCCTGACTTAATGAAAGTTAGCAAAGTTATTCCTATATTTAAAAGTGGAAACAAAAACGACCCCTCCAACTTTAGGCCAATTTCTATTTTACCAACCTTAAGCAAGGTTTTCGAAAAAATAATTTTAAATCAACTGCTCTCACATTTTAATATTAATAAATTAATTCATACTAAACAGTTCGGGTTCACCAAAGGTCGTTCCACTACCGATGCAGGTGTTGAGCTTCTAAAACACATTTATGGTGCTTGGGAAGGGTCACAGAATGCCATTGGTGTATTCTGTGACCTGTCCAAGGCATTCGATTGCGTTGAACACGTGACCCTCCTGAAAAAGCTCAATTATTACGGTATTTATGGCGATTCTCTCAATCTTCTGTCGTCTTACTTAAACAATAGATCCCAAAGCGTTGAAATTAACAATATCAAATCTCGTGAGACTGGCATATCTATGGGTGTGCCCCAGGGCTCTATTCTAGGTCCCTTCTTGTTTTTGATATATATTAATGATTTGCCATATTTTATTAATGATATGTGTGAGGTAGTGTTGTTTGCTGATGACACGTCACTTATATTTAAAGTAGACAGAAATAAACAGAACTTTGACGACGTAAACAACGCCTTAACCCAAATATCTAAGTGGTTTACCGTAAATAACTTATCACTCAATCCGAATAAAACTAAATGTGTTAAGTTTGTTATGCCCAATGTAAAAGAATACGATGTTAATATTTCCCTTAACTACACTAGACTTAACCTAGTAGATTCAACTGTATTCTTAGGCATTAACCTAGATCAGAAACTCCAGTGGGGCGCTCATATATCTAGTCTCTCAGGAAAGCTTAGTTCTGCTGCATATGCGGTCAGAAGAGTTAGGCAGTTCACTGACGAAGAGACTGCTAGACTAGTTTATTTTAGTTATTTTCAGTGTCATGTCCTATGGTATTTTACTTTGGGGCAACGCTGCTGACTTGGAGACTATATTTGTTTTACAAAAAAGAGCCGTAAGGTCAATTTACAACCTCGGCCCTCGGGTGTCTCTTAGGGAACGCTTTAAGGAAATCGGTATTATGACGGTCGCCTGCCAATATATTTTCAATAATATAATTTATATTCGTAATAATTTGAGTGCCTACAAGCGGTATAAGGATGTTCACGATTTCAACACCAGGCATTGTAATAAACTGATATTGCCATCTTTTAGATTACAAAAAGTATTGTCTTCTTTCTTGGGGGTTGGTATACGCTTCTTCAATAAGATTCCGAGTGAAATGTTAGATCTGCCCTTCACTAAATTCAAATTTAAAATAAAAAGTATCTTGCTTAAAAAGGGATACTACACTATTGAAGAATATTTAAATGACAAAACTTCATTTACATAACAGCTCGCTCCAACCTCTTATACTGTGTTTTGTACGAGTATAACGTTTTTATCTTGCCGTACTTGTAAGGAATATATGGAGATATGTTGCAAAAAAAAAAAATACGTTACGTCTTTATATTTATAACTATAATTATTTTCTATCCTTTTATTGCGCTTTTGTCTTATTGAATATGCACTGTTTGCTACAACTCCATTAATTCTTCAAAAGTTATTCTGTAACATAATTCTGTATAAAATCTTTTTAAAAAAAAGTACTTAAATATAAAAAATAGAACAACAAATATAAAGAAAATTTTTTTTTTAGCTAGACGTGTTGCTGGGGAGTTTCTTGCCGCTTCTTCTCCTTAACAGCAATAACACGTTGCGAAGCGGTGTACATAGACTAGGATGTAAAATTAAATTTTAACCTATATGTATGACCTTCAAAAAGTGTTCTCCAGTGGAACTTATTTTGAATAAAAACTTTTGAATTTGAAATTTGAATTTGAATGAAGTAACATATAATTCTGAGCATTTATCAATCGTATCGTTTCTCTATATATGCCAAAAGGGTAATAAAATGTGTTTCTACAGACGCAGGTGTGACTTGTTTTTTGTCGGCATTCAGGTCGTAACAATATTATATTGCTTAAAGATTTGTGGAAAAGATAATTAAATAATCTACTGACATGATAAGAAAAAAGTTTTGCACAAAAAAATTCAGTTAGGAGCAAAATATGAATAAAATATACGTGATAGCAAGAAACTAAAACCAGATCTAAATTCAGTATGTCAAATTCTATATATTTATCGAATTTTTATTTAAAGGAGGTTTTGGTTGCCGACCAGTGTAATTTAGGTATTCATTCATTCTCTCATTCCTATCAGGTATATATAATCTTTATATAATATTAAATTTAGACTTGTAAAACATTACTTAAGAATGGGTTTTATCCTCCCCAATTCATATTGGAACATGCCTCCCTCTCGGGACCTTTACGTAATTAATAAATGGCCCCTTACAAGTATGGAGCTTATATCAGATTTTAACCTATAGTAAAGCTACTCGTAATGAACGGAAAGTAAGATATAGGAACGGGCCACAGGACTCAATGGTTACAGAACCCAAAAGTGAAGAATGAAAAAAGTTTTTTATGACCTTGTTGAAACCATTTTTCGTTGCCTATATTTTAAGCTATTATTTTCTATCCACGCAATAGTACTAAAGTTGTAGAAATGAAAATAAATTGAACGTGAATATACACCCACTCATATGCCCATGGGCCAGTCTCGATATTATTGGAAGGAGAAGAACAAAAAAAAGCTGGAGAATAAATAATAGAATTAGCTAAATATAACAAATCAATGGTTGAGAATTAATAGCAATTAATTCTCAGACATTATTTTGTTATATTTAGCTCATTCTATTAAAAATATACTAAAGTTTTACGCTAAGCCCAATACAATCAACAATAAACATACCATTGTCGGGCTTGGCCCTGACCATATTATTACGAAGAACGGCGGTATACCTACTTGCCGTTCGCTACATTTGTCCAAGACGGATTAGCCCATTTGAGACATTAATTGTCTCAATATGTTGATGTCGTCATTATTTTTTCTTCACACATAACAATAGGCACAGTAGATCAGAAAAGTACCTAAATGGTTCATGCTTCCCAGCCAGGATTCGAACCTACTGCTTCCAATTGAAACACGAGTTCGAAATGCGAGTGATTATCCACTACGACTCATTCATTATTATATTGTATTAAACCTAATCTGAATAAAATATTACAAAACATAAGTCATAATTTTGTGTATGGTAAAGGTATAGCCATTTAATGTGAAAGGAACTAAATTTACAAAGGTCGCGGTTGTATCAGGCGGTACCACCACCAACCCTCGTGACGCACGCCACGGTAAAACAAAATTACTTTTTAACATTAATAAACCATATTGCTCTAATTTGACTTTCTTTTAATAAACAGAAAATGTCCCCTCACGTACACCAGTTGTTTTTTAAAACCGAATCAAGTCGGTTCGTTCTTTTTTTTCTGTCGTAAGAAATTAATTACGACGCGGTTTAATTGGGTTTCGTGATGGATGAAAGAGACCGCAATAAGCCAAAACAGCTTACTGAAGAAGAGATCAATAGGGTATGTGTGAGAGTGTGTTGTCTGGGTGGAGGCACGCGATCGTTTGCAGCTTTGTGTTTGTGAAAATGTGTTTATTAATGACTTTCAGCGTGTAGACGTTCATAATGGAGTATACTCATATACATATGTGTATGGTTTTGTGCTTAACATTTGTAGTTGAGTGGTAGCGTTTGCCTGTTTAGCTTAATGGAATGCAAACGCCCCAGGTTTGATTTCCGGTACGGTAAATTTTGTAAAGCAAACTTTCCGATATTCACTAGGTTAGCTGTCTGGATTCGGCCTCAGAGTTGTTCGTTGTATATTACCCACAATACAAACGAAAGTATTGAATTTAGTGATATGCAAGCGTGTCTGTCTGTCGATTATTGCTTGGTATAGATTATTATAGCGGCTATTAAGTCGTAGCGGTTAAGTTTCGTTCCATTGACGGGCTTTCGAATCTTATACTAAAAACTTCTTACGTCACTGCTCCATCCGGGATAATGGGATATTGTTAGTAACAGTAACACGCAGATGTAGCGTTGGGTTTAATACGTTATTTATAATGCGGCATTGCTATTAATTAGTAATAACGTTAAACACTGACAGATAACGTATACACTAATAATGTAACTAATGATTAACGGCGTTATTTTTAACGCTATAAACAAGACACATATGGCCATAGCCACTAACACTAACAGGGTCCCAGATGGGGCAGGGACATAAGATAGTTTTTCTGCTTTACCTGCCATTGCGATTTTGTAACGTTGAAATATAACATTTCTAGCACCAGACTCAGCAGACACACTCTCGGCACTAAAAGACAAGCATCCTATTCCAACTACTTCACCGACTTCTCCGCCAGATCCTCCCTCTTCACAAACAGAGTTCCTACAAGCATCAACTAAAGACGTCTATTCAGCAATAATGTCATTTAAAACTGGCTCTGCTGCTGGAATAGACGGCCTTTCTCCACAACATTTGAAAGACCTTATTAGCGGTTGTACAGGCAACATTGGCCAAACTCTTCTAAAACACATTACCCAAATTATAAACCTGATGCTTGCAGGAAAGGTTCCCGACGGAATCAGGGAAGTTCTATACGGAGCAAATTTAATAGCTCTAAAAAAGAAAGATGGCGGTATTAGACCGATCGCCGTAGGCAACTCGTTACGACGAATCGCCTCGAAGGTCTGTTGCCGCCATATATCCACAAAATTAAAAAACAAATTCCAACCCTTACAATTAGGTTTCGGTTCTAAAGGAGGCTGTGAAGCAGCCGTGCATTCTTTGCGGTCATTCATAAATAATAAATGCGGAGAAGTTATTTTAAAAGTAGATGTAAAGAATGCCTTTAACTCTGTCGACAGGTCCGTCATGTTACACGAAGTAACATCTAATATTCCAGAAATATTAAATTACCTTCATGAAAGCTATTCAAAACCCACAAATCTTATGTATAAAAACAACATTATTCTATCATCTGTGGGCTGTCAACAGGGCGACCCGCTAGGTCCGGCCATCTTCAGCTTGGCGATCCATCCGGTCATCGAATCCCTCAAATCTAAATTCAATGTGTGGTATCTAGACGATGGGACTCTAGGCGGCGACGCAGAAACTGTACTCCAAGACCTACTTATCCTGATATCAAAATTTAATCCAATAGGATTAGAGTTAAATTTCTCAAAATGCGAAATTTTCTTGTCCGATAGCCTGTCTAAAAACGAAAGCGACAATATTAGCAATATGTTCAATGTCGTCGCACCCGGTATTAAGGTCCTGGAGAAGGATTCTCTTCGCTTGCTTGGAGCCCCTATTCTAGATGAGGCCATTCCAAATTATCTGTCTGAGCAATCAGCCGCGTTTGATCTGTCATACTCTAAACTTTTCGATATTCACTCTCAAATTGCATATCACATTATACGACATTGTCTGTTTGTACCAAAATTAACATATGTTTTACGATGCGCCCCGCTTTGGAAATTTTCTAATCTTATAAAACCACTAGATAATCGCATTAAAGATGTGCTTAGTAAAATTTTAAATTCAGAACTCTCAGACAACAACTGGATCCAAGCTTCCCTACCCATTAGGTTTGGAGGTTTAGGCATCCGCAAAATCTTTAGCGTTGCTCTACCGGCTTTTCTTTCATCCGGCTACAGCACTGGCTAATTATTTAAAAAAATTATGCAACACTGGGATAATGTCAATACATCCTTTTTAAATGAAGCACTAAACGCCTGGAAAATGGTCTGCCCTAGTAACTAATAACCTATATGTATAGGATTAAACACAGAACTTCTAAATTCAACTAACTCTACAGGACGTGCTCGCATCCTTGCCGTTTCTCGCAAAGAGTCTGGTTTTTGGCTCCAAGCTATCCCCTCCCCAAACATAGGTACATTATTGGATAATACTTCCTTTTCTTTGGCTATAAACCTGCGCTTAGGTTCTCGCATATGTGCACCACACACATGTGTCTGTGGTATAGAGGTAATCGACCCGGGATACCACGGTCTTTCTTGCCGCCGCAGTGCCGGCAGATGGTCACGCCACGCCGCCCTGAATGATGTCTTACGGAGGGCGCTTGCCACCGCTAACGTGCCGGCTCTATTGGAGCCGAACGGTATTGCACGTGATGATGGCAGGCGCCCTGACGGAATGACTCTAATTCCCTGGCAGCGTGGCAAGCCTTTGGTGTGGGATGCGACTTGCGTAGACACGTTGGCCGCATCCCATTTACCAAACACTTCTAGATCGGCCGGTTCGGCGGCGGAAACAGCGGAATCGCTCAAGCGGCGGAAATATGCAACCCTCAGTGAGAGTTATATGTTTGTGCCGTTTGCTGTCGAGACGCTTGGACCGTGGGGTCCTGAGGCCATGAGCCTCTACCAAAATTTATCAAAACGACTCATCGACTCTTCAGGTAATCAGAGGGCTGGTGCCTACCTCGGCCAACGGATCAGTATGGCGATCCAGCGAGGAAACGTAGCCAGCCTTCTGGGCACCTTACCCATAGAAGACGGTGATCTGGGCTCAGTATTCTACTTATAGTCTTGAGGGACTATGGGTAGAATACAATACAAATAAGTTAAGTTTTCTTACATTGTATTCAATAGTATGTAATTTATATTATAGTTATAATAATAAAATGATTTGCTTCGAGAACATTTCTAGGAAGTCTACAAATTTAAATTATCCACGTGTAGAACTTGTTATCCAGTCTGCTTTATACTAGCGTTGTGGGTATACCACATATTCCCCTGATAAAAAGAGGCTGGTACCCACCAGTCAGATATTTGTAGCCTGATATTGTTATTATATACCTAGTGGGTGTTTGGTTTTATTGTAGGAGTTCAGCAGACAGGCAGACGCCCTACTTGATGGAAAGTGGTTACCATCACCTATGGACATTTACAACACTAAAAGAGCTACAAATGCGCTGCTGCTCATTTAAGGGACACTGGGACCTGGTCACTAATACCGAAACACAACTCAAGGTTGTTATGGCGGCATACTTGTAGACCAGGGGTGGTAGCCATACCCATACCCTACCACTTGGCTGTGGGTTATTTTGTCGCCTCTTACGACGGGCCGCCCGGCCACAGGAGATTGTATTCTTTCTCCGTTCCTGCACGGATAAATGGATAAGTGGGTACTATCCAATGCATGATGTTAATCTTGGAAGGGGAGACACATGCGTACTGTGACTTAGATAGACAGATTGTCTTGGTATTTGCCGTTTCGGCCAAAATGGTTACGAAATCCTAAAAAAATAATAAGGCTATTATATAATATATATATGACACACCAACTGCGCCCGCGGTTTCACCCGCGTGGTGAAGGAAAAACCTTATATTTTGGATAATTGTTACTATATCTTTATAAATTATAGCCTATTATTATTATTCTATATTAAGTAGTTATTGTGATGTGTAAGCTATAATTAGGTATTGCAAAGTTTCATCAAAATCCATTCTTAGTTTTTGCGTGAAAGGGTAACAAGCATACATCCATACATTCATTCTTACAAATGTTCGCTTTTATGATATTCATAGAGAAGAGATTTTTACGGACTTCGTCACATGGAGAATAATGCCGTCCCCGTGATCGACCAAATAGTTGTATTTGCTTAGTAAAGGGAAGACAAGTATGTCGATAGATGATCGTAACATACCAATGAGTTTTCAGTAATTGTCGTAATTTAATATAAATGGGAAGTAAATGTACTTGTGTCTCGTTCCTAGATCTTAACAACCGTTCGTTGCCTTGAATAATAATAGCCCATAAACGTCCCAATGCTGGGCTCGGGCTTACCCCCTTTATTGGAGAACGATCAGTATACCCGCCACACTTCGTCCAAAGCGGCTTAGCGGGTTTGGCACATCGGTTATCTCGATGTACAGGTTTCATCACGATGTTTTCCTTCATCGTTGTTAGCACGTGGTAATTGTAACGATATGCACATTAGGTTAGACAACTGCCTAAATGGTGCATGAGTTCCGGTCAGGATTTGATCCCGCACCTCGAGTTTCGTGCGCGTGTTGCAGCTATTACGCTACCACAACTTAGTTTTCCTTACGATCGGTAATTTTTTATATTGCTTGAGTAAAGTAGACAGGCTGACGGTCCAGTTATGATGGAAAGTGGTTACCGTTGCCTATGAACATTTGCAATATTAAAGGTACTACCAATGTGCTGCCGAACTTGTAGATAGGACTGGAATCTGACCACTAAAGCCGGAACACAACTCAAAGTTGTTATGGCGGCATGCTCTAGACCAGGGGTGGTAGCTATCCAGACGGGCAAACACCCTAACATCTGGCTATGGGTTGTTTTTTCGCCTCTCACGACAAGCTGCCTGGCCGCAGGAATTAGTATTCCTTCTCCGTTACTGCACGAATAAATTTGACCTAAAAATCACATAAGTAAGATCAAAAGTCAACCGAGGGTAAGGAAAGTGAAGAGATAGTAAGATATAGAAACGGCCATAAGTCTATAACTAGCATATTAGAAGAATAGTAGAAATGACTAAGGCTCAGTAGGAACATAACTCTTATTAACCAGATTCAAGATTCAGAACTCAGATTGATTTTTTCCCATTTTGACCTTGTATAATTGAAACATTATTAGAAACAAATATATCGAGGTCAAGGGTTCAGAAGCCCTGGCCTTTATCGAGACATTTCTATACGATAGCTAGAGGTCTCAAGCGACGAAAAGGCTGGCCAGTTTTTGGGCGGGTTGTATCATCAGGCTTATTAAGATGACCTTTTTCACTGTTATGTCGTTGTAGGTATTCTGGATTCGCAAATGTCCATAGGTAATGATAATCATTTACCAGAAAAAAAATACCTATAATCCCTTGAAACTGTAAGTAGAATACTACCTAGGCTTTCGTTTTCTCTGCGTTGAACTAATGTAATATTGTAACAATTACCACGTTATTACAATAATAATTATTATATATAATGTATTAGAAATAAACGCTCGCAGCTGGGCTCGGGTCTCCTATTCATAGAGGAATGGACAATAAATCCGTCACGTTGGTCCGAGGCGGATTGGCGGGTTTGACACATCGGTTATATCGATGTGTAGTTTTCATTACGATGTTTTTGCCATTATCATTATTCTAAATATTTACAATTTTAATTTACATTCATATTTAATAAAATAAATAATATATTTATGTAATCCCCTATGTATAGGAGGTCCGAGCCCAGCAGTGGGAGGTTTATTTCTAAGTATACTAGTAATAATAGCGCTATAAATAATATATTCTCGACAACTCGGCTGTTTTAACATTTTCAGTGGAAATAAAAGACTTGACGAGTGCTGTCTGCTGTATATAAAGTAAGCATCATACGGCCTGTTGTCGGCCTCTAAACTAGGTTCCAATATAAACTTTTATATTTTTAGGTAAAATTTAGGCCAGAATGTTATTGTAACACAGTTTTCTGCACATCGCAGTCGTTTTGAGTCTTTTTTAAATCAAAGTGTGTTAGGTAAAATAAAACAAAATAAAAGTAAATTTAGTGATAAAGTATAGTTCTCCAATTCTTACTTATATTTTTTATATCTTTGTTACGTTTTCGCGATTAGTACACATAATTAATATTAAACTCAAATAAATACCGCGCTTAAACCGTTAAAACGTAATTTTAATTATGTATTATCTATTTACATATTATTTTAATTCATAATAGAATTAATGGAGAAAAATAATGCATGAACATTCTAAAAGTACCTATGGAACAGTGCGAAGCTTATCTAAAGAATTGATTCTTGCAAAATTAAAGATATTTTAAGAAGGTGGTTTCAAATGAACTATAACTCGACAAAAAGTGGTACATCTTTATTTTGAAAATACGTCTTTAGATTGTTGAATTAAATGGCAATTAATTTAGTTTAGATTTTTTAAATATAATAACTATTACCGCAGTGTTCTTCCTGTTATGTTAGTATCAAATTCCAGATGTGTTTAAAGTTCCGTTTAGGAGGTCGTGATGAGCTTTTCTTCTACGTTTTATTGTTGTTAAAACCTATGTTTTCTTATAATTAAAGCACTGGCGACTTTTGGAAAAGTATTCAAATATTGACTTGACTTAATTTTTATTCCTTCTGTCACTGTATTATGAAATACATATAAAATTGCATCTGGCTCAAACAAATGTATTATTTTCGCCTAAAATAGTTACAGCCTAATAAACTGCAACTCTGTGTGAGACTCAAGTCCCACAATTGTTATATGAAATTCATGACTAATAATAAAGTTAAAAATAAGATTGTAAAATTAAAAAAAAAATATGAATCTTTAGTTCAAATTTAATGTTCCAAATTGATCGATCAGTTATTAAAAATCCGGAAATGTATTGATTTGAAATTATTCAAAGAAAACGCTGATAAGTCACGGTGGAAAATTATTACTCACGAAACAAAGAATATATAAAAAAAGGAAGTCGTAAGATCTCTATAACGAAAGGAACAAAATAGTTCCGGGATACAATGGAAGGGTGCTATGCCTACATGTGTAACAATAAACAGAACCTATAAACACCTCGGTTGTTTTGTCGATAGCTTAACAACCCCGCATTAACACCTTAGACACCAAATGTATGTTAAAGTGCTACAAATATGTCTATCAAATAACTAAAGTTTACTCATAAGTATTTAACTAATGATTAGAATTCTACGGTCGCCTAGTTAGAAAAGTTTTCGCCAAATAATACGTGAGTTTAAGTTGTAAGTGACTGTGTTAAAAATCATTGTACCTAAATAGCTGTTTTAAAAGTTGGTCTGTTAGTCATTTAACTATGTATTGAGCAGTTATAAATATGAATGCCAGCAAGTAGTGTAACGATGGTCAAAAACGAACCTAAATTAAAATAACAAATAATGATTTTCAATATTATTTGGTCTTATCAATTGTAACTTATGTAGAATTACAACTAATGTAATAAATTATTTTTAAACAATATTTTGTAATAGAATCGACATTTAAAAAATGCATAAAATAAACCTACGTCAATTGGAAATGGCAGAAGCTCGGGAGCATTTCGAAAATCAATTGAAATACGCCTTCATCAAATATGATAACCCAGATGATGACGAAGAGAACACAGAGGTAAACTCAATATTAAGCTTTCATCCACCTTAAACATTGCTTGTGTACATTATTTGCAAACTATCCTCTATCCACATTTTCATATCCGCATACATGTATAGCCAGTTTATTGTAAAGTATATAAGGAACCTAGACAGTACAACGGCCAGTATTTTCGCTAATAGACGATCTCTTCCAGATGACTTAGGACAGCTAGGATTTACGTCTGCATTTATATAATACGCATTTTAATATTATTTATTTTAAATATTCATGTAAAATTTAGTATGCATATATTTTTAACCGACTTCGAAAAAAGGAGGAGGTTCTCAATTCGTCGGGATCTTTTTTTTTTTTTTTTTGCTTTTTTTTATGTATGTTCGCCGATAACTCCGTGATTTATGATCCGATTTACATGATTCTCTTTTTGTTCGACGCGGAATAGCTTCCAATTGGTCCCCTAAAATTTTTACATAGTTTGGCCCAGTAGTTTTCATTTTACGAACATTTTTTTGTTCCCGGTTCTTGGGACCTATAAGAAGCTATTTTTTAAGAAGCGCGGCACCATTCGTACGTCCACCCATACATAGCTAGAGACTAAAAAGTAACAAATCAAATTTAAAAACTTCGTTTAAAAAAAAAGACTTCAAAAACGAAAAAACTAAAATGTATAAAATAACTTATTTCTTAAGCTATTATTATTAATATATATTATCTAAAACATCTTGAAGTCGGTGCAAAGTGAAACATAAAAATTACTATATTTTGAAAATTACTAAGCACCGACTTTAAGATGTTTTAGATAATATATATTAATAATAATAGCTTAAGAAATAAGTTATTTTATACATTTTAGTTTTTTCGTTTTTGAAGTCGGTTTTTTTAAACGAAGTTTTTAAATTTTATTACCAATCAATTTCTTCTTTGTCTTAAGCATTTTCCTGTACGAAATAGGCTCCAGTATATTACTGGAGTCTATTTCTTTTACTTACGCAAAACTTTAGCGGTCTAAAGCTATTTGACAATAAATGGCCAAACTTTATCCGAAAATTTTCTCATGTCCTTTTGTATGAAAGCACACTTGTAATGCCTTCAAGAAATCTAGATTTTTAGAGTAACCGAGGCGATTATAATTTTCAGTACTCTTTTTCCACAATCCAACTAATGAAAACATTCAGCTTACACAATATATTTTCTTTTTGATGTTAACATTTTACAATTTAATTAAAATATTTAAAAATACAATATAAACTTAAAAATAAATTCCAAACTAAACTATGTTAAAAACTAGGAACTAAATAAAATAAATCTAAATGAAAAAGAAAACAATTAAATGATTCAAGATATTACATATAATTTATAAAAGTACACATTTTAAATCCTTAATTACTTTTACTGCGGCTTAACTAGTAAACACAGAAAGATGTAATACTTACAATTAAAATGAGTAGTCATGCAACCTTCGCCAGGTCACGCAAAAAATCCTATGATTGCTGGCTATATTTTGTGACGGATGATATACATGGATGTAGCTTAAGAAAGGTATACATAAAACCGTCAGTAGCGGAGAAGCAGAAATGGAAAACCGTACCCTGGGATGCTAAGCGGAATCGCCAATATAATATAAAATAATAAGAACCCATGAATGTCCCACTGCTGAGCTCGGGCCTTCCACTATAGGAGAACAGACAGTATACCCGCCACGCTTGTTCAAGGCCTGGCAGGTTTGACACATCGGTTGTCTCGATGTGCAGGTTTCGTCACGATGTTTTCCTTCACTGTTGTTAGCACACGGTACTTGTAACAATATGTATTAGGTCAGAAAACTGCCCAAGTGGTGTATGCATTTCGGCCAGTATTTGAACCCGCATCTTTTGTGTATCGGACGCGTGCGCTAGCCATCACGCTACCACGACTTATACTCCATTAGCAATCGAGATTTAACGCCAGTCAGATATCCTATATAAATATCATAAACGCGAAAGTTTGTAAGAATGCATGTATAGGATGTATGTTTGTTTCTTTCACGTAAAAACTACTAAATGGATTTTGATAAAACTGTACAGTATAGCTTTCACGTCAGAATATCACATAGGCTATAATTTATAAAGATATAGTGTGAATTGTCCAAAATATAACGTTTTTCCACCACGAGGGTGAAACCGCGGTCACAGCTAGTTAAAAATAATCGACAGGCCAATAAAATTATTATATAAATCCAAATAAAGCAATCTGTGCTTGTGCTATAAATAATAAACAACTCTGGGACCAATACCATACACCCAGGCCATACTATTATTATATGCTAGTAAATAAGTAGAGGTACGGAATTTTCGTATTTACGAAATCGATGCGAATTTGTGCGAAAATTTTGATATAAATGCGAATATAAAACAAAATTATTTGAGTATATTCCGCGAAAAAAACAACAATATAACTTCAGATGATTTTGATATGAGTTGATTAAATATCATCACTTGAACGACAGCGCCAAGTTTATTTTGATGAAAAACATCACGTTTACTCAATGAGTACCAAGTAATTTATGCAACACTATGAGAAATGCTAATAAAAGCAAACGAAAAAAGCTTCAATAAGCGTGTTCTCCACATGACATTAAACGAGACAAACGAGGCTTTCTTTCACCTAAGAACAGTTCTTAAGGAGTCGAATGTGGAAATTGCAACTATGTTAGCATTTAATTAAAATTAATAGTATTTCTTTAGAAAATATACGAAATATTTTGTTATTACGATTGTTACTTAATGCAAAGTTATTACCAAATGTTCCTTCCTATAATTAAAAAAATAAATGCGAAATTCATGTTTTTATTTGCGAAAATTCCGCACCTCTACTTATAAGTGATATATTCTTATAGCATCGACAGAAACTAGTAAAGTTTACTTATTTTCGGCAAACAAAAGTAATATAAGCCCACTCGATCTTCACGCGATCGTATTTTTTCACGTTAGCAATGCAAATGGAGTGTGCTTTCTGTTTTATGTTCCACAACCATCCAACATGTTACGACATTTAAGCCAGTCAAAAAAACTTTTTACCGCAATATACATGTGTTTGCGGAAATAAATTAATATCCTAATAAAAAAAAAAATCATTTTTTTTAAATAAAACATAATAGTAACCTAAGATGTGTAATGCAGATGTATAATAAAGGAATCTATTATATGAGTACAAAAAGATTATTATTTATTAGATTATTAAATAAATAAAATAATTAGCTTTGTTCTCTTCAAATTGTCTGTCAAAATCGTGAAAAATTTCGTAATAAGTCATGAATGACTGAGTTACTTTAGAAATATTAAAATAGCTCTGTGTAGTTCAAAAAAAGTAAAAATTAGGAATGGATGACGATGTTGTACAGGTAATAACTTAATAAGGTGTTTTTAATTTAAAATTAACAATATAAAATATACACATAACTTATTAACTTCGAGACACTTATGTAATACTGAATACATTTCGATGTAGAGTTTTGACGAATGTTCGCTATTTTAAAATCATGACTATCGTTTTAATAAACACTTGAAAATTAACGATAGAACAGTGCCACCCAGTGCTTTTTCCAAATAATAATAAAAAGAGTATATAATATTACTATTTCATTTGTACCTCGTAGAACACTAACTAATATTCTTCTTCTATGCGAGTACACTATAATGCTATTGAAATCTAGGTGACTTTTCGAATGTAATTCAAAACCGTTAAAATTATGAATTATTTACACAATAATTTGGACACAAGGGGGCTAAAGGGACCGCTTTTAGGAAATTGCTTAGTAACATTGACATGTGTCGAGTTATACTGGCAGGTCTAAGACGTAGCATGAAGTTCCAATTTATGTTGATACAGATTTTCAATCGTTAGTGACATACTTCACTTTATGGGATCCTGGTACTTTCATTCCAGGTTATTGATTTGGCCAGAACTAAAACAGCTGTGCACTTTCAATGCCCTATAAGCAAGGGTTACTACTACAAATTTTTCACAATAAATATCATGAAGTTCAAAGACACGTATTTCATAACTATTTATTAGGTTTACAGAAAGAAATATAATAATTTCAGTCTTTATATGTTTTGGCAATCACAATACAATCAGCAAATATCTAAGAAGACAATACGTACACAAACATTCATTTATAAGACCATTTTAGGTGCTAGGTTATTATTGTTAATATAATATTATATAATATAATAATATAATAAACTGCATAGCTGAAAAGAGTGTTCCTATATTTTATGAAGTTCTGTTACCTTACTGCTTTGTCTGGAATACTGTTATAGTAGTAGATCGTTTCACGTAGGTGTAGCAAGTTTTTGATGCGATATTATTATTAATTGTTAATGACATTAAAAATAGACATATACATATGTATATGTTATAATCAAACATCGAAGCTCTGGTGCTCCTAGTCATTCCGGGAAGAGACGACATATCGACCTTTGTCAATAACGTATATACTAATGCAGCTATTTATTCATTAACAATCTTAATTTTAACGCTATACGTAAGACGTAGATGAAGATGTAACATATTGTTACAACCTCAGCGCCGACAAAGACAGGTTCCACGTACAGATTTATAGAAGCACATATATTACCCGTCGGCATTTGAACTAATAACATTGAAACTATTGTCATTCTTTTATGATCGTCTTCTTTTGTTTACTCTTTATTAGCATACGTTTTTAGAGAGCGGCCTATTGTTCTATTGTAATCGTTTACAGCCGCTTGCGGCTGTGGTCATTAGCCAGGTGTTGCGGATTTTAAAGTATAAGCTGATTCTAGGTCTTAAGTTTGGTCCACGTTGCCGAGCGGGCGCATTGCATTTGTGCAGTATAAAATGATGGCCTGACTGAGGGAGGCAGGAGTCGAGCGAGAACCACGATCAAAGCGAGACGTGTGTACTACAATCGGGAATCTAATAGTGACGGACTTTGCGCGTTTTATTGAATTATGACCATCTGCATTACGTTTGGACTTGTTGTGTTTGGTTATATTTGTACCTGTGTTATACGTGTTTGTATAGTTCTAATAAACTGTATAATAATTCCAACAGCATTTTAATTCGAGTCCCGCTAAACTCGTAACAATATGTTGTATAATTATATTAAGAGGTAACAATGAACCCTTATTAATATTATGGTCTAATTCTGACGTATCTTAGGTCTCGGTCTGCTGTGTTTCACTGACTATGTCAAGAACAATTTTTAAGGACTACGGACTCTAAATCCAGACCGTTATTAAGAAAATAGTTTTTGTTTTACCTATTTCTTACACGCTAGTTGAATATGCCAAATTTAAACGACTTACGTTGAGTATTCGGATGTTAGTAACAACTTGATCTATGTTAATAATTTACAATAGAACCATGGATATAATATTATTATATTACTTATATCAGTGCTTTTCAATCTTTTTGAATACGCGACCCCTTTACAGGTTGAAAAATTTTGGCAACCCCTTTGAGATATAGACAGACAAAAAGTTAGTAATTTAAAAGACTACATTTATGTTTTTCTCTATTTTATTACCTATGTTAATTTTTATGACCTTATATTCTACAAAAAGCTGCTGAGCTTAGAATTTACCTAATTATGAGTCATAGATGATATAATACTATATAGAGGTATAAACTTAAATTGCCTTTTCCCTTTTGCCGGCGACCCCCCGGGCAAGGCTCTGCGATCCCCCTAGGGATCGCGACGCACTGGTTGAAAAACATTGACTTATCTCTGAAAGCGCTGAAGGTAGAATTATGAAATCACATATACAAGATGTGTATGTCAGTCTTATTAAGAATGTGTCATATTTGCAAAAAAATACCTAGCAAATAGGTTTTGCTACAGTACGTATTAATTAAATACAAATATTTGAATGATGAGATATATTACTTTCCAAAGTTGATAAAAATTAAAATGTGCTTAAAATATACCTTCAACGGAAATTGCTCTAAACCAATTTAATTTATTATATGGGTATTTTTCAATTAAATTCGTTTTATGGTTTCGTAGCCAAATGAAAAAACAGTGGTTTTTGTTACCTATACAAAACTTTTAAGTTCGTGAACTATACACACTTGCCCGATTTTATTATTAATTACTTTATTTATAATTCATTATCATATCAAGTATTAATTACTTTATGATATTCTTTTACGACACGATTGTTGCTTAATTATCTTAAAAAAGTTAAAATAAGATTCCGAGTGGAATGTTAGATCTGCATTTCACTGAATTAAAAACCAAATTAAAAAGTATCTTGCTAAAAAAGGGATACTTCACTAATGAAGAATACTTAAATGACAAAACTTCATTTACATAGCCGCTCGCTCCAACCTCTTATACTGTAAATTGTATTACGTTTTTATCTTGCCATACTTGTATATATGGAGATATGTTGAAGCAAAAAAAATATATTACGTCATGTCTTTATATTTATAACTATAATAATAATTCTCTATCGTTTTATTGTGTCTTTGTCTTATTGAATATGCACTGTTTGCTACAACTCCATGAATTCTTCAAAAGTCATTCTGGAACACACTTCTGTATAAAACTTTAAAAAAAGAACTTGAGATATAAATAGAACAAGAAATATAAAGAAAAACTATTTTTAGCTAGACGTGTTGCTGGGGAGTTTGTTGCCGCTTCTTCTCCTTAACAGCAATAACACGTTGCAAAGCGGTGTACATAGACTAGCAAGTAAAACTAAAATTTTAACCTATACTAGGGGCCCCGGGAGACGTTGTCTTGCTCTAAAAAAATAAAATTTAGAACCCGATTCCAGCACTACATACCGGTTCCAATTGTAGATTTAAACCATCCTGGAACCCACTAAAACATGCTAAAACAAAATCACCAAAATCGCTCCCGGTGATTAGGAGGATTCTAGAACCCGATCTCAGCGGCACCTACCGGTTCCAACAGGATAAAAAGTATCCTTTGTCCGTCTCCTGGTTCTAAGCTGCCTCCCCACCAATTTTCAGCCAAATCGGTACAGCCGTTCTTGAGTTATAAATAGTGTAACTAACACGACGTTCTTTTATATATATAGATGTATGTTTGAACTTGAAAAAGTGTTCTCTAGTGGAACTTATTTAGAATAAAAACTTTTAAATTTGAATAATATACATACGGCTTTCCTATTAAGATATATTATTCTGTACAAAATTACCCTCGAAGACCATACGGTAAGCCTTAGTTTATGCAAAAATTCTATGTTTCTAAAGAAAGGGTATTCTGTGAACGAACTCAACGAAAAGTGCTTTACATGCGAACTATCTCCATCAAACTTTTGAATTATGTCTGTTTCGTGCATACTGTTATGACTGGTGAACCATATATGAACATAAAAATACATGAATAGGTATCTCCAGTAGAATTGTACGAATAAAATGTACTTCATTTGTTAGTCTCGTGAATTCTTTTGCACGCATATAACGAATCCTTTTTTTTAATTTGACATCGTTGTTATTCCGACGGTAGAATGTGTTCCTATTGAAACAATTTTTTCACTCATGAATGCCTAAAGAAACTTATTTAAATGTGTGTGCGTCTGTGTTGTCTACCTATAAAAATCAATGGGAGTGATAAGAGTACTGTCTACTCCTGAGAGATTTTTTTATAGTAATGAGAATAACTTTAACAATTTTAATACATTAATTTCTAATATAATTAATTAATTCCGCTAAGAGTTTATTCAATAAAACCAATCATTAATAATTAATCCATTTAAAATAAATCTTAAATTTAAATAAAAACACTATATTTGTATATAAATTTATAGATAAAACCGAGTCATCTCTATAATAATAATTCATTAATGTTGATATCTAATTAAAATTCAATGCTAAAACTTTTCCCAACCAATCTCTGTGTATATAAAATATTTCTTATGTAATCCTTTGATACTAATTAACATTGAATAATTATGAAAATTCTATTCTTTGGTTTAATTAAGCTAAGTAAATCTTGGCTGTAGATTAAAATGGACCTCTCCGTTCTTGGCAAGATTGTTAGTAACTTAGTAAGTATGCAACTTTATACATTTAGTATAAATCATATAATATATCAATAAGATAAGAACAAAACGACGACTATCAAAACGACCCATTGACTCTTCAGGTGATCGCGGGGCTGGCGGCTACCTCGCATAATTGATCAAAATGGCGATCCAGCGAGGAAATGTAGCTAGCCTTCTTGGCATCTGACCCATAGAAGACCGTGACCTAGGCTCATGATTCTACTTATAGTCTTAAGGGAAGAATTATGGGTAGAATACAACACATCTAATTTAAGTGTTCTTATAATATGAAAATAGTGAAAAAAATAATTTTTTTAACATTATTATTAAACTAGCCTTCAATAACCTTATATACTAACATATATAACATGCCTAAAGAGGAGATAAAGATAAACTTTTGAAAGAAAGTGTCCTAATTTATCATATACATGGTCAGTATATGATAAATTCTCTTTAATTACTTATATATCACCCATAAATGCCGATCTGCTGGGCTTTTCTATACGTTTCTAATGTGGCTGGATCCACGGGCTTCACAGTCCCATAATCTGACGTGTAGGATTATTCATGATATTTTCTTTCACCAATAGCAGTCTAAGAGCCCGTGAACGGCTACGTGTATGGATTTGACCAGACCTGAGTTTTTGTATATTGAGGCCCATATACCTACCATGCATTAGGTGGGGACTCGCTAAGCTCAAGTGGCTCAACGTGACGAGCGCTCAGGCAAAACAGGTATAGATTTTTAACGAATCTTAAATCCATTTGACCACGTCTGCCGTTTTGAAATTTGAAAATATATGATTATTATTATCGGAAAATAAGAATGGCAGACCATTATCGCGCGGTTTTACTTTGTTGCAGATAATTTTGAAAATGCAAAAAAAAAATTTTTTTTTTAGTAATTGATCAGATCTGCCATTGATATATCATATTTATTATAGTCTTAAAAACTTATATTGATCACGGCAGACGTCTACATTCCGTACACACATCAATAAATAATAAGATCTTAGCTACTACCCGGTCAGATGTATGTGTTTTCCGTGCGCGGTTATACATGAATATAATTTACTTGCGATTTATTTAAGCCAAAGGACCCACACTTTCTACTGCAAATATTAAAAAATCCGTCAACATTTGTGTTAAGGCTGGTTTACATATCCATTAGTCAAGTAGTCAGTTAACTTGTGAAACTTGCGAGTTAAGTCCTTATCGTCGTTTGGACAGACATTTTTCAATTCACTATATTATTATGACTAACTTTTTTTTAAACAAAATGATTGTTTTAATTTTGTGCTTAATATTATTTTATAAAGTATCCGGTTAACGCTTGAGCACCAAGAGCAATTGTTTACAATCTGAACAATGGTCGCCCAAAGCAGCATTAAAAAATGTTCGATAATAAACATTGTTGTGTAAATTTACGAAGCAAATTCATAGATCATCAGTCTCGGATCTTGAATTTTTTCGGGCGGGGCAAAACCAGAAATATACCGCCCCCGTTCGCCTTTATTTTTATCTTAATCATCAACATCATTTCAACCATTACACGCCCACAGATGGAGACGCGTGCTTCTGTGGTTTTTAACCTATGCCTACATGCCCCGCGAAAAGTAGTTTATGCGTTTAAAATACTGGATATGTCAGTGGACAAAGTTGCATTAATGACAAATCAAATAATTTGTTTACTTAAAAACATGGTTAGGTTAGGTTACATAAAAAACATAGTGTGATGTAATGTTTTTAACATTACATGACAATATGTTTTTTATGTTCATATTGATTTTACCCTCTAATTAAAAGTTGAAAATCTACTAGTTAACAAAGACAGACTAGACTGTAATTCACTCAATCCACAGATTTTTTGTAGTGACGAGATGAGGGAGGAATTGTGTATTTGTCTGCGAAGTTTGAATTTGCCGCCCTCTGAATTGGCCTTCCGGGGCATGGGTCTCGACTTGCCCCTCCCCCCTCCAATCGGGCACTATAGATACTTAAAAATTAATTAAATTATAAATAAATTTATATAAAGAATGTAACAAATCGCTACCAGAGGGAGGCGTGCCCAGAAGGCTGGCTGCATTGCCACGCTGTATAGCACTGTAGATTATATTCTTCTCTACAACATTTAAAACATTGTCTCATGTGATGGGGATAAAGTTTGCGGTCGAAAATCAAAGACAAAAATAGTGCACAAAAGCCTTTATCACCCTCCCTAATTATATTTAAAGCATCTGAAGTAACTTAGACAGTTATAAACATGGTTATTTAAAAGATCTAATCAGTTAAGTAATCTTTATGTTTAAATTATTTTAACTACTGTAATTCTTCTATTGTAAAGGTGTTCAATTTTAAAACTGCGTGACGTCTTCAGCGTCGGTAGTAACAAGTGGGACGCCGTACCACCCCCAAGCGTCCCCTCAACTATAATGACAACCACCTGACCGTTTAATTTGCATATTACAAACCGGTTTTGTCTAAACCACATTTTGTCGCCTGTAGAACGGCGGCAGTCTCCAGCAGTTGTCATGTCACTAAATTTAATTTAAAAAATTAATAAAAAACTATCAATTTTTAATTTTGAAATGTTTTCTCATTGAATGATTTCAGCTTATAATCGAATACCGCCATGAAATTGATAACGTTCCAAATATTCTTTTTTTTACCAATTAAAATATACTAGAATATTCAGTGCTTTAGGAAAAATTGTAGGATTACTTTGTGACAGAGTACAAAACATTTTGAACAATTTATAAAAATGTTTGTGCATGGAATTAAACCAGGGTCTAGTGAAGAAGAAGAGGAGGAAGATGTTATGGATATACTTCAGGTTTGGTTGAAAAGCGGTCACAAATGAATGTTTTTTTTATAACAGTTCTCAAAACGTAATGAACAAACAAAAAATAATAATAATATATTGCTCAATTAATTCTTAAAAACTTTTAAATATAATAGCTTTTCTCATGGCCTCACTTCCGGCCATTTCTAATTCGATTCTAATTCTACTCCCATAATACTATCCGATTAAAGAAGGGTTAAAAAATTATTCTGTAGTGTTTTTCTTTATCAAAAACAATAACAAATTTGATAACTATTGATTCTTTTAGCTTTTTTACGGCAATTTGAATCTATATTCTGCCGAAAACATGCCTACTATTTTTTGGAATGATAGTATCCTTTTATAAAATTCAGTCGTATTATATTATTATATCATGTATGTCTTTCAAGACCACGGGCCATAAAAATGGCCCGGACTTTTGGAGGGCTTGCGTGGGGCCATGGGGAGGCCAACACGTAGAGGCCCCTTGACAAATTTAATGTAAATATGTGGCGTGACACTGACCGGCGATTATACCTGTCTACACCATATAATAATGCACCCAAGGACAAGCCCCGGCCAGTGTAGGACGTCTGCCCGTCGCAATATTCGGGGAATATGGAAAAATGGGCAGACGGTGACTCGCCACTCCCTGCATGGGCCCCAAAAAATGCCATAAAAGGCAGGGGCAACATGGGTATGAGTGGCTAAGGGGTGTAGAGAGTTCACTGAAGCTACTTCTGACGTGATGCCATTTATCACTTCCACCCCTGGAGCTTAAGTCTTAGCTCTAGCGATCTCCACTCCAAGCCGGCTGGTTAAGGCAAGCACGGAGGTGGGGGCCTTGCCTTGGCCCCCGGAGTCAGGTGAGGTGTCGCTACTCACCTAAGGCTTCGCCACAAAGCCCCCCTGCGGGTTTATTATATTATTATTATTATATTAGTATAGACGTAATTATTTGAACGTTGTTTAAAAAGTATTGAACGTGCACTAACGATCGCGTTTATGATAATCTTTCCAGAAACGGCGAGAAGAATGCGAGCGCAAAGCAAGAAGGGGGGAAATGGACCCCAGGCTGGAGTTCACCTTCCAGCTCCTGATAGACGGGACCGGCCTCCCCCGACATGCTATTATGGATCACGTCTTCGAAGGAAATATGGTACGCATCATTTTTCAAACTTATTAAATAGCCTCTTATATCGGAAAGGTTGGAGAGCATCAGCCAAGTGGCGAAGGAAAAGCACTTAAATATTTATTGCGATTGGTGGGGAGTAGGTAAAGAACATCAAATGAACCTAGTTATGCAAAATGGAACCAACCCACATACTAACAGTTTTGAGAAAAAGCCGTTTGTATTAAAATTGTGTATACAAAAAAATGTATCTATGTTTTGAAAAAAAATATTTAGAATTATACATTTACAATAATCTAAATATTTTTTTGAAACTTTTTAAAAAAACGACTTTTTCTCAATACTGTCAGTATGTGGGTTGGTTCCATTTTGCATAACTAGGTCCAAATTCAAAAGTGTTCCGAGATAACTGAACATAATAATCATGTTTGTACCACCGCTTCCAAAGCCTTTTTTAACCGACTTCGAAAAAAGGAGGAGGTTCTCAATTCGTCGGGATCTTTGTTTTTTTTCAGTTCTGTTAAACCAGAACAAGCGGCACAAAAAATCCTTTACTAGGGAGCAAGATATTATATTTAATTAATATTTAGTGATAGGTACTGTATACGATCATCACGTTATTCAGGGTTTGGAAGCCCTAAATAACGTGATTTAATTATTAATTAAATGAATTAAAAATTTATGCTTGGTGCATGTTTACTTAAAAAAATCTAACTCTCTCCTGTCAGAGAGGCCAAATCCTTACCAACATTTAGAAATTTACTCAGAAAACACTATTTGTCCACAAATAGCTATTTCTGATTTACTAATATAATCATGCTAAGACATTTACTTATTTATTATAATAACTTATGTGTTATTGTATATATATGACTATGTATATATGTATGTATGTATTTGTATATTTATTTCTTAAATTAGTTGAGTATTTTTGTATTGTGTATCTATTGCCTTTTTCCTGCACCACCTATTTCGCCTGATTCAATCTCTGTTATTTAGGTTGCCTGGAAGAGATCGCTTTGAGCGATAAGGCCGCCTGTTGTATTGCCTAGAAAATATTGTAAAAATGGTCTGTTTTTGTAATTGTATATTTTGGTGTGCAATAAAGTGTTATCTATCTATCTAAATAATAATAAATAAAATGTTGAATATTTCTGAATATTTAACAATGATATATACGCAAACTAATTTCATAATTAAAAAGGAAGAGATAATAATTACATAAGACCTGTGAATCTATCCTGTGTAACAGTTGGATGACATCAATCAATTATTCCTACCACACATGAGGAACAAATTGCTCTGGTACTATCAAGATGTGGAAGAGATTGAACAGCGTCCTCAGGCAGAAGGCACGAAACCTCGCCAGCAAGGGCAAGGCAAACAGCCACCTCCCCAAGTTACATGGAAGAAGAAATTATTCCTGTCTGATGGATGGGATGTGAAGTTCACTGGAGTATGCATTTATATGTTCAGGATCAATGTCAGTAAGCAGCTACCTGAAGAGGGATTCCATAAGGATTTGTAAGTCTTAATCAATTTTACATAATGTACAGTCGTGGTATGAAAATGTTTGGCAGTTTTCAAATTGACTCATGTAAGTGGCCAGTCTTTTGGACACGTTTTCGACTGACAGCGGTCTGGAACTAGATTTTATAGTTTAATTTTAGTTTGTATGTATAGTTTATTTTTAGTTTAATTTATTTGTTTGATTTATAAATGTACAAATATATTATTATTAACATATTGTTATTATTCATATTAATTAATAAAATTAGAAAAACTGGAAGAAAAATTATAGTAAAATAAATTAAAATGTCATATCGATATATGTACAATAACATACTCATTTAACGTTCCGCGAGGATATGTTACCTTTTCAAACTAAGTCACAGAACAGACTGCCACAGAAAATTATATTTAATTATTTGACAATAAAGTTTAGGATTACTTAAATCAAAGTTACCTACATGCATGATAATATTTATGTCTATATGTACATCACAGTTGTTTGATTTTTAATCTTATTTAAGAAGATTTAGAAATGTAATGAATAGCTTTTTTTTGGTTTTAACATTCGTGTTAAGTGTAGTGATTATATCCTCTTTGTTTCTTATTGTTAATTTCAGCGTCTGTCATTGTCAACATTGCAATTTTCTTTTTTCACGTTTCTATATTTTATAAACGTAACATTTATAAAAATGTTGGCATTGTTGTTTCTTGTACTATTCGGGCAAGCAAAAGCCGACTTTAAGGTGACGAGAATTTTCATTCCACGACTGTACCTGTTTATATGTAGACATAGTTAGTTAGCAGTTAGTATTTTCTTAAGTTTTACGCGACTAGTATAATTAATACTACATTTTAACGGTTTTAACGATTGAAACTTGACATTTTTGTCTACCGTAGTCACGGCATTATCATCTTCTTAAATTTGGATATGATAATATTTACAGAATCCAAAGACATAAAGAACATAATAAGTAGGCAAGTGTTCATAAGTGTTTCGCAGTCGTAAAAAGTAAGGTTCCCCAGAGGTGATAAATAATAATAATAGGCAGAACACACATTGTATATTGCCAGCTCAGCTAGTTACGCTTCTGTTATGGGTGACATACAACGGACCACTCTGGGGCCGATCTCAGAGACCTAGACCATGTTAAATAGCAGAAAGCTAGTTTCCGAAATTGAGCATGTCAGGAATCGAACCAGGAGCCTCTGCTTTCCAGCGAGTTCGGCCAGCTAAGACTTAGCTCGCTCAACCACAGAAGATGTCTCAACGACAGTAGTAAAGACAGTAATCTAATGATTAAGTTCGATTATGTCTATTTGTTACAAGAAGCATTACCTAGAGTTTTAAAACAAAATCATAACATTAGAGGCATTACATCAACTCATATTAAAATGTTAAATATGTGAAAGTTATCCCAAGTTATAAGCCTAATAAGCTTTCCGGGAACTTTTAAATCAATAAAACTACTTGGAAAAATATTTCTTACATCATATTAACTGATCATAATTTATGAAAATTTATCTGATTTATTACATTACAAAAAATAAGGGTACCATTTCATGACAATTGTTACAATATTTAAAAAAAAAAAAAAAATATTATTTCTGGGACAGTTTGGTTTCCACGTGCTTTCAGATTCACATTGCGCATGTGCCATTTGATTTATTGTTAGGAGAAATAAGAACCCGCTGTTGGATTTTAATTCTTATGTCTATAGCATATGATTAAAAATTGAAAATCATGAGAAAATTCCCATATTATACTGTTCTTAACTATGCTATCCTAGTAAAGATGCGGTAAAATCGTTATTTTTCCCCCATGAGCACGTTACGGAGTAGAGTAAGTACAGTCGTGGTTTGATAATGTTCGCCAGTTTTCAAAGTGATTTATTTAACGTTCCGCTAGTATACATATTATCTTTTCAAACTTAGTAGTAACTAGTAAATTTCTGTGGATCAGAACAGTAGGTACTGTTCCACAGAAAATTATGTTTAAAGATTTGACAATAAAGTTTAAAACTACTTACATTAAAGTTGTTTGATATTGCACCTTGTACAACTTTCCTACATTTGAAAAAAAAATCATGATTGCGATAATTGGATTATGTAAGTCGTATTTTCTTAAGTATTCGCGACTAGTACCCATAATTAAACTACATTTTAACGGTATTAACCGCGGCATTTTTTTATTCCGACGTTTCGGCCACTTTTCAGAAAATAAAACGTAGTATTAATAAGCTATCCACGTGTTACTACGAGTTCTACATAACTTACATTAATCCTTAACAGATTCTGTGGCATACTTAACGCTGAACACGTGGGCCTTGTGACCGCAATAGAACGTGTCATGGAGCATGTGTATATGAGCGCCTTGGCTCATCCCAGTAGCGACGGAGATGAAGATGAGACTAGGTTTCCTATCGTGAAGAATCAGCTTTTGCCTGGGTTGAGATCTTTTTGCAGCGCATTGAAAGGTAAATTAAAATAAAGAAAACGCTATTTACATGATACTCGTCTGATAATGAGTGATCGTTGTTAGAAATTTTCCGTCCGTCTGAGCAATTTGTTTGTCTCAAATGAACGTAGAAACGGCTGAAAATAATAATAGAAAAATAATAATAATTAGGAATTAAAATAGCTATTCTTAAAAAAAAATTGTGTATGTCTCAACCGTAGAGAAATTTTAAAATTAACTAAGGCGTAAACTTATTTTTATTATTTTCTGTTCAAATACCTGATGCCTGGGGTTCGCCCCTTATCAGACCTGAGTCTCTCTATAAAGAGCTTTCAAAACATTTGGTCGACTTATCAGGAGATCAAAGTGCTGGTATCTATATAAATCGTTAAATTTAATCCAATGTTGTAACGTTCCTAATACCTTCTGATGACGTGGTGAACGCTCCACAGAGGAATATAATATAAATAAATATCAAATATGTTTGAAATACCTATCTCAAGATCCGGTAGTCTGTTCTAAATAATTACTTTAATAGTGATAGCTCGGTTATCAAAAATGGTTATGCAGTAAATAGTTGCTGCATAACTTTTTATACCCTATAGTTTTACAACCGAGCGGTGCCTATATCTTGCTATCCCTTCCTTTGTCTTACTGATTATTATACACTTTGACGTAGACTTGTCAATTTTCTACCAATGGTATGGTAAAATGATGGATGAATAAGATATAGAAACGGGCCAGCTATACATTATGTCACATGAATTTGAAGGTTTTTTGACCCCTCCCCCGTCCTTGGCACAGCTAGTTAAATTCGTGGGACTCATCCCTCCCTAGATTCCCTAGTTTTCCATCAAGAAATTATTAAATTAGTTTTATGTCCATTTAAATTCTTTTTTATGAATTTAAATACTGTGCTCATACAAATAGAGTTGGATTTTTTTCGTTAATAGTTCAAATTTCGTGTTTTAAAACGAAATTTAGGGCCGCTTGCATAACGATCGCCTTTAAATAAAATTAGTTAATCATACTAAACTGCCGCAATACCTTTTACACAAAACATATTGACAGTTCTTTAAACATATTTAGCGGCAAATTTCGCGTTGTGCAAGACGCTAATTGTATTTAAGGGTGTTAAATACGTTTTGTGTTTCTTAAATAAATTTAAGCAACCTTATGCATTAGAAACCCTTCCATCGCTTGTCCCACAATGTAACACTTTGTCGAACACCCCTCACCCTTAACGTGTGACGTAAAGTTTGGATAGCCCCAAACCTGACATTAATCATGTTCAAAAAATGGGTAGCACAGCTTGTGAGAATATATTTGATACAGTATGCGAGGATGTATGCAACCAACTAAATCTTTTCGACGACGGACAATTCCACATGGCTAATCTACAGGACAATACCCAATTGAAGGAGATGACTAAAAACCCAAACACCATCACAATGCTGGAAGAACGAGTTAACGAATGGATTAAGAAAGTCATGGAGGTATGTGTGTCACATTTTTATATTAGTATGTATATACAAGTATAACAACATGCGTTATCATGTTATCTTCTACTGCAGGTATATAAAACAGGTTCCTCTATAAAATATGAAAATGTGCATATTAAAAGTCTTAGTATAATGTCACTTTTTCAACGAAATTTTTTAATCAGCGGTTCTGACTCTCACCGGCCGCTACTACGAACGCCAATACCAAAATACTCGCCGCACGAAACTAAATTGTTATCTCTGTATTTATTTGAACAAAATTGTATTTATATTCTGGAAATAACTATATTTTTTTAACTTACTACTTTTACAGCCTTATCAATGTTCTCATATTTGAGCGAATTGACAAAAATATTTGATGTGAAAATCCAATTCTTTAACCCATAAAATATAAAATAAATGTCGTATAATGAATATTTCTGCACAATATTAGTGAAATTTGCTGAAGAGAATTTTAACGTTTAAAAATTATGTAACTATTACGCAAAATACAAATACCTACGGAAAATTCTATTTTTCGTTGAAATGCTTTTATTTTTTTAACATTTTCGGCGGGTAAATTTCGATGGTGGTGGGTATTGTCTTCAAATTATTGATTATAACTTAAAAATAGTTTTGAAAGTGCTAAGTGCATTTTCATATTATACTTTATAATAGTGCTCTAAAAGTATCATAGAATATTTTTTAAAATCTGAACGAATTATTTTTTAAATTCATAGTTTGGTAAAATTACACTATGGTTTGACTAATGCTCCATAAAATGACGAGAAATAATTACTTTTAGAAATACGATGAATTACTATTACCATAATAATAGTAATAGTAATTATATATAATAAACCCACAGATCCTGAGTGAAAGTGAACAATTGAGGCGTGAGGTGGACTCGAGTGGACCCCAAGACGAGTTGGAATATTGGAAAAAGAGGGGTGCTCAATTTTCACAATTAGTTTCTTATTTACAGGTATGTTATCCTGAGGTTATTGTAATAATATCCTATAGGATTTATGACAGTGTAACTGAACGAAATAAATAAAATGTACACTAACGAATAAGTTTTATTTACTCTTGCAAAAATGGAGAATAAATTATAATACCTGCGGCCGGACAGCCTTATCATAGAAAGCCACAATGCACAGCCAAGTAGCATGGTATTTGCCCATCTGGATGGCTAATTTGGTCTAGAGCTCTAGAGCATGTTGCTATAACAAGCTTAAGTTGTATTCTGGCACTAATGGCCAGGGTCCAGTCCCCCTTTCGAAGCCGGCAGATTGATAGCACCTTTGGTGCTGCAAATGTTCATAGGAGACGGTATCCACTATCCATCAAGTGGATCGTCAGTTTGTCTGATGTACTGCAGGACTAAAAACAATGTTAAAGGGAGAAAGAGTGGACAAACTAATATAACAGTAGATACATAATATTCTCCACTCTCTTTAGGTTTAGCTGGTCACGCCCATGTTAAATCTCGAATTTTTTTATAGCATTTTGGAGGGACCTGAATGTACATTTTTCCATATTCTTTGCACATTGCGACAAGTAGATGCCAGAGTCCAAGATCCTCAGCCTCATTAGCAGTTCATTACAAATAGTATACTTTGTTCCCATAGTTCTAGAATCGAGACGACGCGTACAGGAATTTTCACCAGGCATTGCCACACAACATGCAGATTAAATTGTTTTGCATATGCGATCCCATGGCCCCACGCAAGTTCTTATCTAAGTTAATAGGTGGTCAGAAATGCAATTTCAAACTTTCAGAAGATTAAAATAATAGACAGCTTTATTAATAACCTTTGATTTCGTTTCCAATGTGTAAATTGTGCGTTATCCATAATGTTGAAAGTATATGATGAAATTTGTGTTCTTAGGCTGGTGGGCACCAAAAAAATAATCACTGTTTTTCCATACATTTTTGGCGATTATCTTATTTTAACCATCGGTTAAAAATCGGTGCACACCAGCCTAAATCTAGGTAGCTTTTAAAACGCTTTAAAAGAATTTTTTTTTTGTGGGTTACAAATTCGCATAATTGCTAGGGGGGTCGCCGGCAAAAGGGAAAAGGCAATTTTAATCTATACCTCGTACTTGGTACTTTCTAAGCTCAGCTTTTTGCGGAGTATAAGGCCTTTATAATGAATATGAGTAATAAAATAGAGAAAAACATAAACATAGTCTTTTAAATTACCAAGTTTTTGTCTATCTATGGCCCAAGGGGGTTGAAAATTTTTTAACCTGTAAAGGGGTCGCGTAATTAAAAAGATTGAAAAGCACTGCTCTATAAAATAACTTTTATTTCAACGTGAAATAAGCCTTAGAACAGATAATTAAAAATTATATTGGCGTAGTGTCGCATAATTAATGTAACTCCTTACTTCCAAGAAACTACCTTTTGCTCGTCTACACAGGACAAGAACTATCATAGACAGATGTAATGGAAAAATAATTCTTCGTTAACATATCTGTCTGTGTCTTTCTTATCAGTATAGGCCAACTTAGGAGTGAGTGAAACAACAATATCTTTGCAGTTGCTATTTTTTCTTTTGTTCTTTACGAGTTGCTATCGCTTCCCGACATCATTAAAAATTGCACTTCTGTTCACTGGTGAAAATATAACTGTAAATATTCTATTTTGACCACACGACTAATGGAGGTGCCAGGGTAATTCATTGCACATAATTTTCTTCATTATTTATTGCCTGGGTGTTTGAGATTGGCCCCAGTGTAGTCCGTTGTATATTATACATAACACAAGCATGACTTGCTTAATTTGGAGTTATACAATATAGTGTCTGCCGATTATTTATTCAATAATTTTAACAAAAATATAAATAGCGTTAAAGTGATGGAAGCTTGTTCATAAATAATTAAATTTGATTTTTGTATCAAATCCAATATGTAGCCCATTAGGGCATTACTAAGTGCTCAATGATCGATCTGTTCAGTAAAATAAATTATTGGAAAGTATATAGTATGAAGAAAAATCTTTTAAGAATTGTTTAGTAGTTTTATGTTATGGATGTACCTAATATTAAATGTTTTTTTGGGGTTCATATGCACCCAGTGTCGCGGGGCGTTCTGATCCCCAAGACACCCCTCCTCGTCGGCTTATCGAGTGTCACAACAGATTATGGGTGTGACGTTGGAGGGTTTAGTGGGTAGTCTGGCTGCTTGCAAGTTCTTCTAATACCAAAAGCTTGTGTTTAACATCGCCGTCGGGAGTCCCGCGTACCTCTCCGTGGCCTCCCCAGGAACGCTTAATTTGCTGTTGCCTGCACGTATTTGCCTGATGTTTTATATTTTCTTTTAGGACAATGAAGTTCAGCTTACCCTAACATGCTTACAATTAGCAAATTCAAAAGTCATCAAACTGTGGCGTGACACAGATCACAAAATTACTTTCTGCTACAACGAGGCTAAGGATAACGCCAAATTTATCCAAGCCATGGAAAAGTGTTGCCATTCTTTGTATCTAGACGATCCTGTGAAGATCAAGGACTCCATATTAAGTTTGCTGCAAACTGTGCGATTAATACACAGCGTGTCGCAGTTCTATAATACTTCAGAAAGAATTTCGTCGCTTATGGTGAAGGTAATACTTGTCAAACAATGGATCTTAATTTCACTTTATATATTGTTAATTGAGTAGAACATTGAATTTAGTAGAAAATTAATTTTATTCATCATGATCCAACACGGAAATGCGGCCAGAATTATGGGCACGTTGATATCAATTTAAAGTCAATTTCTTACTTATAGACTTGTTTTTTATAAGTATAGTTTTATTTATAGTCTGTATATCCCTATTAATATTATAATCCCTATTAATATTATAAATGCGAAAGTAACTGTCTGTCTGTCTGTTCCGTTTTCACGTAAAAACTACTGGACCGATTTGGCTGAAACTCAGTATATATATATATATGTTTTCGATGTCGAGAATGAACATAGGATACTTTTTATCCCAAAAAATGGGATAGTTTCCGGGATAAAAATATATTTGTCTTTCTGTTTGTTATGCTTTTACGGAAGAACTAGCGGTCCGATTTGGCTGAAATTCGGTACGTATGTAAATTAAATACTGAGGGTGGACAAGGGATACTTTTCATTTTGGCCTTTTTGGTAATTTTGGCCTTTTTGGTCATTTAGGTTATTTAAGCATTTTTACTCATTTTGGCCATGTCGGTCACTTTGGCCTTTTCGGCCATTTTGGCCATGTTGGTCATTTTGGCCGTTTTGGTCATTTTGACTATTTTGGCATTTTTGGTCATTTCGGTCATTGTTGCCTTTTTGGTTATTTTGACCTTTTTGGTCGTTTTTGCCTATTCCGTTATTTTGGTCATGTCGATCACTGTGGCCCTTTTGGTAATATTGGCCATTTCGGTCATTTTGGCCTTTTTGGTCATTTGGGCCTTTTTGGTAGTTTTTGCCTATTCCGTCATTTTGACCACGTCGGTCATTTTGGCCTTTTTGGTCATTTTGATTATTTTGGCCTTTTTGGTCATTTTGGCCATTTTGATTATTTTGGCCTTTTTGGTCGTTTTTGCCTATTCCGTCATTTTGGCCATGTCGGTCACTTTGGCCTTTTGGTTATTTTGGCCATTTTTGCCTTTTTGATCAGGTTTTGTAATTTATGTTGTTTTCAGATAGACGGGGGATGGTATAATTAGCGATATAAAATGAAGTGAATCTTCCGTGGGCAAATACATAAAAATTTAATATAATATAACCTGTAGCGCTTGCTCTATAAACAAGAGACACGCACTAGAGGTTAACCCGCGGCGCAGCCACGGGGTAAACTCTAGTATATATATATATATATATATATATATATATATATATATGTGTGTATATTATATTTATAATTTGCACTAAAGTGATAAACCACAAACGTCTCCACTCAGGTGAGATGAGAATGTTGAGATGGATATGTGGTGTTACGAGGATGGATAAAGTGAGAAATGAGTACAGAAGAAGTTCTTTGAAAGTTGCACCCGTGACTGAAAATTTGAGAGGAAGAAGACTAAGTTGGTATGGGCATATAATAAGGACGGATGATAATCACGTAACAAAAAGAATGTTAAACTACATGACGGATGGGTACAGATGTGAAGGTAGACCAAAAAAAGATCGATGGACTGCGTGGTTTGTGGTGTGACAGAAGATGTATGTCAGAATAGAAGAGTGAGGGAGGAAAAGACATATTGTGCCGACCCCAAATAATTGGGATATGAAGAAAGAAAAGAGAGAGAGTTTTATTTATAGTATAGTTAAGTTTATTTTTAATACTTACATTGTTTCATATAATATATTTGACATAAATAATGAATCGAATAAATATTTCTCTTTATGTTAATTTTGCCCGTAAAGTAAGATCCATTTCAAATTTTATATACACAACTACTGTACAATATCGTACTAAAAAAATACAAATAATATATAAGTGGTAAATCGTTATCAGTTGGGAATGAACCCAAAATGCTGGCCGCATTATCGCGCTGGATGGCTTCGCCAGGGTGTTGCCCCAAGTACAGGCCAGACTTTTAGTCACGAGAATTTCTCTCAAACGAGATGATAAATCTCGATAAAACCGGGCATATAGGCTTCGGGATCCCATGACCGTAGAGACTTGTCACCGAAAGCTACAAATATGTAGCCAATAAGCCTTTGCCAATAGATGTATATTTGAATTGGGAAAATTGTGGTAATATTTTATTTAAAATAATGGAGAAAGTGCAATTTGGTTATTTAGAAATTTTACATTAAAAAACGGCGACTTTTTAATTATAAACTCACGCATTCAGAAAGTTTAAGAGGTGGTTATATTTACGAGTGTTTTAAGTTTGTTTTTAGATAGGTTACTTTAGTCGGTTTTTTGTTCTCATATTATTTTCAGATAACAAATCAAATGATTGAAACTTGTAAGCAATACATAACATGCCGATTTAAAGAAAACATCTGGTCTCAGGAGCGGTCATTGGTTAGAGAGAAATTGATCCATTGCATCAATTTAAACAAGACGTATAGGTAAGTCTTTTAGATTTGACTTCATTAGGATACAGTGATTGACACATTAGGAATATTACAATGTCAGAGGAATTGGCAAACAAAAAGGTTAGTATTTTCTTTCAACGTCAAGGCGTCGCGGCAAGATACCTACGGTTCGACCCCGCGGTGCCTCATCAGATGCAGAGGAACGCTGGTAGGTTTACTGGATAGTCTGGCGGTCGTCATCTGACAGCTCTTTCGGTAGGAAAGGTGTGTGCAAAACCGATGACCCGGGCCCAAGTTGCCCTACATGGGTAACCCTCGTTGACCACCCCCAGGGTCTGAAGAAATGCGAAAATGTATTCCCCCAGCGATCTAAAAATATGGTTTTTTTCTCTCATGGACATAATTCCAAAAGACGATATCCGTAAGAGAACTTTGGATACCGTTATGCACAAATAGGGAAATACTTGAAAGTTGTTTTACTACCAAAAATATATTTATTCTAGAAAAAAAATTGGTAGTAAGTAGGTATACTCGTATCGATGATACGATAAGACTATACTACAAAAATAAACACACATAAATAGAGTATCATAATTGTTATATAATTATATACTTCATATTATATTTATCTTCTATCTATGCTAATCAAATTGAAGTGTCTGTTTGTGATTTTAAGGTTAATGCAAAATTTTATTAAGTGAAATCTGCTATTTGCATGATACCTAATTAATGGCCGATTCCTATTTGTAAAGCAGCCTAAAGGCTCAATGGATTTATTATTTTTTTATTGCCGGAGTTCAGCAGACAGGCAGACGGCCCACTTGATGGAAAGCGGTTACCATCGCCTGTGGACATTTGCAACACCAAAGGTGCTACAAATGCGCCGCTGCTCTCTTAAGGGAGACTAGAATCTGGTCACTAATGCCGGAACACAACTCAAGGTTATTATGGCGACACACTTTAGACCAGGGTTGGTAGCGATTCAGTCGGGCAAATGACCTACCACCATCTGGCTGTGGATTGTTTTGTCGCCTCTTACGACAGCCCGCCCGGCCGCAGGAAATCGTATTCTTTCTCCGTTCCTGCACGAATTTCGAAAAAAATCAGAGATTTACAAGATTTTTTCTTTGTGTTTGTGTGTGTTCCATTTCGATACAATACGAATATGAATATAAATATTTGCAATCTTTCGCGAACAAAGTCGCGGCGCTCGTATATTTAAACAAAAGATATTATAGTATAATAGCTATAATCTTTTCAACCGTACATGTATTAAATATCTCACAACTGTGCAGTTTCCGAGAATACCTGCAACGCTAACGAATACTTAGGTTTCAAAGACGGCTTGTGGTAACCGTACACTTTCTCAGGGAATTAGATGCAAATTTCTCGTAAGTATTTTCTTATATCTTATAAATACAATGTTGCACTTATGTAGAGTAAGTATTGCATTATGTACCTATATTTGCTGCCTATGGGTATGAACATAAGAATGCAATTTTATTATGGTTTTATTGCAAAAATATTAATACTTCAATTTTAAGAATCCACTCAAAAGTTAAATCCAATTAAATGTGTTTGCATTATCTACCCCAATTACAACAAGAAGGGTCAGAAGTGGGATACCAAATTATTATTAAAAACAACAAACCTATAGTAAGTTTATAAAAAAAAAGTCTGCGTCTCTGGACGCCCGATAGAAGTGATAACTTAAACTAATCTAAGTTGAACTATTTAATATTGAAATTGTTTAACTTGATAAAAGCTTAGGTTATTACTAAAATTGTGTATATTAATATTATAATGTAAGGGAAGGTTATTTTTTAATACAATCTTTTATTAATTTTAAAATATATTTTTATTAGTAACAATTGTTGAATGTACATTAGAATTTTGTGTATGTACATTGTTAGTATAATTATTTAATCTAAATACGGCTAGCACTATGGGTTAGAGTTTAGAGTAAGAGGGGAGGAGCCTGTCTACCGCTGCCGTATGCGTGGGAGAAAGGGAAGCCAGACAGACTGGCACCGTAACGCTTTACGTAACGAAGCGGTTTACCCTGTCATAAGAAGTTATCCTTTCAAAAACTATTCTGAGATAATTAAATAATTAACTACTGTTCTTCATGTCAATCGGTTTAACATGTGTCGTAAAAAATATTATTATGGCGGAAACTGAAGTATTGATTGCATTTTTAGTAGTTTTGTTTTGTCCGTGCAGGAACGGAGAAAGAACAAAATTTCCTGCAGCCGAGCGGCCTGTCCTAAGGGTTGACACAATAATCCACAGCCGGGTAGTAGGGCATTTGCCCGACTGGATGGCTACCACCCCTGGTCTACAGTATGTCGCCATAACAACGTTGAGTTGTGTTCCGGCATTAGCGACCAGGTTTCAGTCTCCCTTAAGAGAGTAGCAGCGTAATTGGTGCACCTTTGGTGTTGCAAATGTCCATAGGCGATGGCAACCGCATTCCATCAAGTGGGCCGTCTGCCTGTCTGCTGAACTGCTGCAATAAAAATAAAAAGTCTACATTACTACTTCTGGGCTATATATAGATCTAACAATTTTAAATAAAAACACCTGTATTCTTTTCTCTTACAAAGTAACTGTTTGAGCTTACTGACCATACATCCTGAACATATATATACAAACTTACAAAACGAGCATGCTTGTAATATACTTATGCTCGGTACAGCAGTGTCAGCTAAACGCTATAGAAACTGAATAAATATAACAATGGTTAATATTTGTAGATTAACTCTCATACACGTTTCATTCCTCGCCTGGCCAGTAAGTAACATTGTGTTGTAACTTTCTATAATTTTAAATAAAATATACCATTGTTGGCCTCTCGATACTGACACCTATTTATTTAAGATTTTAAGAAATCCTAAATGTTTTTTTATTCTGTCGACATAAAATAATATATAAATATTTTTTTTATGAAACACAAATGTATTTTTTTTTATCACAGAACAATTAAGTTTTCTTGCATTGTATTCGATTATATGTAATTTTTTAATTGTTTTGTGATAATAAAATATATATTCATGATTCATTACTTAAATAATATTATTGTTATTAATTGATAGCTACAAAATAAATTAATTAATTAAGATTTCTTAATATTTATTGAGAAATTTAATTCTTTATTTAATAGGGAAGAAATTATTATTTATAATATTCTTAATAAATAAATTAATACGGTATCAATCATTCAGTGGGTGTCAAGAATTGCATAATTAACTTTAATTATAATAAATTCGTGTATAAATAATGAAGTCATGATGATTCAGTGGTTAAGATAATCAGGTATCGTTACAAATATGCAGGTTTGAATTATAGCAATAAATTATATGTTGCTTAGACAATTTTCCTGGGCTGAAGTGCATATTGTAACAATAACGATATGCTAGTGGTAGGAAATCTTGCACACCGAGATTACCGTTGTGTGAAACTTGCTAATAAGCCTTGTAATATGAAACAGTGCGATGTTTATGGGGTCATATTACTTTTTCTATAATGAATAAATACAATGAATCATTTTAATATATTTTAATTAATAAAGCAGTTTTTAACAATAAATTAAAAATAAATACAAACAAGTAAATATATTTTTATACTTAAATCTGTGAAAATCAATAACTTCATAAAATAAAAACTTTTATCTTAACTATTAATTTATTTTGATATAAACTAAAATGTAGATTTATAACACAATAATAGCTTATTGGATACTCGCTTCTTCGCTGTACGACTTTTTATACGGCCTGGTATAGTGTGTTTTTGGATATGCGTAAATTAAATCCCGGTTGCATGCGAGGTCTTCACGAAGTCTAGGGTTCACTGTAGCTCCAGCTCTGCCATTGACAAAAAATTGACATTATATATAAGTTTTAGTCAACTTTTAGCCAGTAATATTAATAATAATCGGCAGACAAACACCCTTATTATATTTTTTTTATTGCAGGAGTTCAGCAGACAGGCAGACGGCCCACATAATGGAAAGCGGTTACCATCGCCTATGGACATTTGCAACACCAAAGGTGCTACAAATTCGCTGCTGCTCTCTTAAAGAAGACTGGAACCTGGTCATTCATGCAAACATGAACACAACACATGGTCCGCTGGTAGATTTATATGTATTTTATTTTGCAGGGAGACTTACCTTTTCGTGAAAAACCAACCGTTTCTTCCCAACACCGAACAGTTCAGTTTCTCGGAAAACTACGTTTTTGGAAAATTTGATACATTTTGCAGGCGATTAAATAAAATTATTTCTATGTTCGATCTGATGGACGACTACAGCCACTTGTTTGAGAAAAGGATGGAGGGACTACTTTTAGGAGAAGGTAATAATTATTTGTTATAAATTATATTAAAAAATAAAATACACCAGTTCTATGAGTTCTTTACGATCTTAATACTCCAGTTATATAGAAATTTGTTATAATTATGTAGTTGGTTTAAGAAAATATATCAATACATTTTTTTTGTTTTATTATTAATTATTGAGTTAACCGTTCAGGTTAACCCAATAATTAATATTAAACGAATTAAACGGTTTATTTCTTTCAGTTACGATGAAGTAACCAGTGTTTAATGTAAGAACAAAGCAACCATAATTTGTTTTGAGTTCTTTGTGCCTTTTAACCAAATACATTCAGTTTAGTTGACTCTTCTAATATCAGCATTGCCTATGATAAAGTTAATAAATAAATACGACATTATAATTTTTTTATTACCTGAAGCAGGCAAACAGGCAGATGGTCCACTTTATGGAAGGTGGCTACGTCGCCTATGGACATTTGCAACATCAGGGGCATCGCTTCTTAAACGACTCCATGTCGTAGCGCAGAGGGAAAAGCTCGGCGGGAAGTTCCCTCCAGATCATTGTTGTACGCGGTATAAACATTCTAGAGAACCGTTGCGTAGTTGAACGTGGGAGCTCCAGGAAATGGGGGTGAACATTCCGTCAATGGCAAGTGGTCCGGTTGTAAAAATGAGGCGTCGGCACCAGATTAAACAGTTTCTTGGAACACTCTACATTGTACAGGCGGTAGAATACGCAGAGGGACGCAAAGTCTCTCCAAAGGAAAATATTATAAAATTCTAGACATATCGTATGTGTAAATTGAAGTTATTAAAAATATCTGGAATATTCTATATAAATGATGCAGAATACGATGCAATTATATTTAGATTCTTGTAATATACATTTAATAAATAAAATCAATATAATACACATTATAAAAAAATCGTAAATTTTATAGTGCAGCTGGTGAAATAAATGTTTTTAAATCCTGTATTTACTTTGATTAAATAAAGATATTTCCCCTTTTGCGCCAACCAATGATACCAAACCACCAATAATAACCAACAACAACCAAAAATATTCTAACATATTATTTTCAGATCTCGAAGAAGCGATCCATACTTTCGAGGAATCCAAGAAAACGGTAACGACTTGTCAATACGATTATTTAGACTACAGAAACAGCGAATTCGATAAAGACTACCAAATTTTCGAGGAAAAAACTAACGCATTGAGGCTTTCTATTGGGAACACAATAGAAGCAAATTTTTCCAGTGTCTGGGAAACACCGCAAGGCATTAAATTTTTGGCGCGGTTTGAGAAAGTAAGACTAAGAAATTATTATTGACAATATACTCGGCGTAGTACGTAGTTGTAGAAGTAGTTAGTTTGCTAAGCGCCTAGCCTTAGGTGTCAACGGACTCGTTAAATCAGCTAAATTTATTATTTTCACATTTTTCTTTCGGGACCCCCTTGTCATTAATTACAAATGCATATATTTCACAAATTGCATTACCAATTTTCGCAGCAATTCCTGGCACAGTAAGTTCATCAGGTGTGACAGACAGAGGCCAGATATACCAGAATAAGACCATAAGGTATCGAACTCGAAAAATAAGAAAGAGATTTTTTTTTTCATTTTTTTTTTATTGCAGGTAAGTGAAAAAATCCAGATAACTAAACTAAGCGAGAAATATGACAGAGTATTGAAATACTGCGAGAAAGAGGTCGACAAAATAACAAAAATGTTTAAAAGGCAGAAAGACGATCCACCACTGCCAAGAAACTTTTCTACAGTCGCTGGTAATAAAAATAAATCTTCGGTTTTTATATTATTGCAATTATTGTTAGTGAACATGGGAAATCTTCGTTATGCGATAATAAAATAATAACTTTGAAATAATAAATAAAAACTGTTGTTTAGCAGAGGTGATACAAATATCCTTTTTGAACTAGTCATTGAATGAATGGCTTGAAACTGTTCTAAAGGGGGAGTAGGAAGTTAAGAAAACGGTTGACATATTTACATTTACTAGTGGTCGCCAAGACCATAATTAATTTAAATTATAAGTTTGAACATTATTAAGATTCTGTAGACTATACTTCTATAATCATAGATTTCACCAAGGCTACACTATTCATTTGACTTTAACAATAAACAAAAGAGTATATATGCGTGTGTGTCAAATACATGGTAGTGTGTGTAATGTTTTTTTTATTGATTTAATATATTTTTTATGCATAATTAAAAAAAATAGCTATATAAAGTATAAGTGTGCGAAATTTCATACTTGTCCGCCCGAGCAATTTTCTTAAAAAGGGGTACAAAGTTTTGCTTCACGTATTAATATAATGATTACTTACACATTTACATATGATGTAACTTTTAGGTCGTATAAAGTGGTCCCGTTGCCTAATGTACAATATGACGGAGACCGTTGAAAGCGTATGTGCGCATCCTGTATTAAGAGGACTGCCTGCTGCAGCAGATATGATGAGAAAATACACCCATACCCGCAACCTTATAATTAACTATGAGGAAACAATGACAGCCGTTTGGATGAATCAGAATGTAAGAAAATTTATCACTACTTTTTTTTTACTACGATTTTATTTCCAGAGCTTTTACTTTTCAAACCAACACCTTTTAACTGTAGTACTTATCTATCTATACATATAATAAAACTGTAGAAGTCAAATTTCTGTACAATAAAAAAATGGTAAAAACCGAGTCCCCCCTGACTCGGTTTATGGTTTTTATGAAATGAAATAGAACTAATTTTGTTTTTTTTAAATTTTTGTTTCTCTGTTTGTCTGTCTGTTCCGGCTAATCTCCGAAATCACAGGACCGATTTAAATGAAATTTTGTATGGTGGTAGCTTATATCCCTGGTTAACATATAAGAGACTTTTGATCCTGAAAACGTAAAGAGTTCCCGTGGGATAGAAATAAAACCGCACCACGCGGACGAAGTCACGGGCATCAGCTAGTCATTTATAAATATTATTAATATTTTACTACACTGCAATTTGTAAATAAATTTATGCGATTTGTCGAAGCCCAGTATTAAGTACCCTGATGCTAATTTAAAATTTCAGCTTTGGGACGTTGACGATAGCTTGACCAACACGTTACTCAAAATCGACGAGACTGGCTGCATAAGTGTGAATTTGGATCACACGATCAAACTACTTATCAGGGAATCAGATTGTCTTGTTAAAATGGGTGTAGATATGCCCATTGTATGCCACTCTTTATACGCGAAGAAAAACTACTTTACACTAGTCAATGACTCCTTGCAGGTTGGTACTAGTAGCACGTCGAAAGCATTGAAAGGTTCTGAAGACGTAGACGAGAAAGGAGTTTCTCGAAAGGTCAAAAACATTCAAGACGAAGAAATGCAAGAAGTCGAAGACGATGACATCGTAATGTTTACAAAGACAGATTTTTATATGGAGGAAAGTGAACAGTACGAAATTACATTTGAGTTTTATGATTCTGATGGTGAACGAATCGAGATCTCAACTAATTTAGACGTTTCCGAAGAGAAATATGACAATCATTTCAAGTTATTAGTCGAAGAAAATGTCTATTAAATGACAATGTTTGTAAGAATAGATTCAGCATTTTTTAAATAATTGAAGTATAGATTCTATTTGCGTCATATTTTTTATTATAGTAGTCTATTTTAAATATTCTTAACTCTAATTAATCAGTTAATTGAGCCCACTGTGCTACAAGTACCTTACATATGTTATTTTAAATTAGTTTCCATATAATGATCATTTTTAGGCTTTTAAATTAAATGCCGCGCTTACAGTAAGTTAATGGTACATCAAACGTAAACAACTGATATAAACATTTTCATTTCAATATATTATTCAAGCTAGTGTCGTATGATAAGAGAAGTAATAAATTAACTTTAATAGTAGAGGAGACGCTGAAAATTGACCTTCACCCATCTGAGAACCGTATGAGATATACTTTTTAACAAATATTATTGATTTATACCTTGCCAAAAATATATAATTTAATCAATTTTTTTTCATAACCTTTAACTCTTTTGATAATTGAACAGCTTTAATTTCAACTGATGGTTTTTGACATGAAGAATGCGCCTTGAGGCTCGCTTACTTATTTCTGTTCATCCCTGGCAAGCAGCCATGATTAGCTAAGTCAATGTAGTTAATTACACCCTTCTATTAACCAATCAAAATTGGTATCAGGAGAAAGATAAGTAATTACAAAAATAACTGTATAGGCTTGCCCGCAAAAAACACTTCACGGAATTGCCGTACTTCGACTTTAAAAATAGCCATGAATATTGTTCAATTGGCAGGCTATCATAGGCGTGTTTACAAATCAATATAATTTTATAAAAATATGTCTCATCTGGTTGTAAGAACGTCGATTTTTAGCGTCTCTTAGACTATAAACATTACTGAGGCGCGCTCTGTACACATTGAAACAAGTACTGAGCCCCAAAGTTGTTATTAACATGTTGGCGTATTGCTAATTCTACATTGGCCATATAATAAAGAAGGACCTACAAATTACTGCAGCTATAATTATTATTATTTGTCAGTTTTTGTTGCTGCTACTGTTCTTTTTTAATATTAGGGTCTAGGATAACCAGTATTTTTTTGCTATATTATTAGAATTGTAAGTTTGGATTTTTCTTATTTTTAAATAAACTCTTTTTTTTAATTTTAGTTGTTTTCTTTTGCACGGCTTTTACGGTTTATATTATTATTATTATTTATATTAGTCACGGCTGTACTCTTTAGCTATATATCACATATATTTTATACATTGTTTTTCAACAAATAGTGTAATTAATTTTTGCAATTAATTACACTATTTGTTGATGTTTATAATTCTCAGTCAAAAATTTAAAGATTTATAGTAAAACTGTTTTAAATTAACTATCTAAATCTAAGCACTCAATTTAAATAAAGCATTAATCCCAAATTAATTTAAAATAATCCAGAGTAGCCACGGTAGCTTAGTCGTTAGGGCAATTACGTCCAAACTTAAAGGGCGCGGGTTTTAATCCTGGCCGGAAACCATGTACCACTTAAGCAGTTTATTGACCAAACGTGCGTATTCTTACAATGATTACGTGAACGGTGAAGAAAAACATCTTAATAAAATCTGCACTTCCAGATAACCGATCTGTCAAACCTTCCAAGCCGCCTTGGACAAGCGCGGCGTGTATATCTAATATTATCTACTGTCCGTTTAACCTATAAATATGAGGTGCGAGCCTATTAGTAGAACGCTTATGGACTATTACTATCGTGATAATAAATAAACTCTATCAAATATAGTATATACTATAAAGTAAACAATCGCTCCAGCCAGACCAGGCCGCTGTCTTTGGGTAGTTTGAATACATAGACTAATTCTTTAAGTTTACTATTATTATTTTGATACTAGTAGCTAGTGAGTAGTTTTGGGATATGGGGTGCTTTTGTTTTCTGGGGTTCTGTAGTCATATGACAAATACTTTGCACGTTGGTTGCCTATGGAACTCGTCGTCGTTTGTGGACTGATATATATCACATGACATTCGTTGACTTAACACATGAAATATTATTTTTGCAGTAGATGTAGAGCTAGTAATTAACATAAGCGAATTTGATCACAGATTGAAAATAATCAACATATTGTCATTATAATCGTAAGGACTTGGCTATTTCTTAACAGTTCCTGCTAGAAGACTACCTCCATACCGTCCGCCGAGTGAAACTCGAAGTTCGTCCTCTCTTTCTGCCACAAGTTGTCCGCTTATCTTCTCTCCTTCTCCCCGGCTTAAAAACTGTCTGCTGGACGAGTGAAGATTGGCAAGAGTTCGTTGATAGAGCCAATACTGCGATCAAGAGCTTTGATGTACTGGTGACAAGAGTCCATGATATTTACACAAATAGGATAATATATATGCTGTCAGGAATGCAAGAAGTTACTCTGATCAATCTACCAGGTAAATCAGGGTTGATCATACATTACTTTTATTAATCTCGAAAAAGCTCTAATAGTACAAGTCGTAGAAGGGTATATCTACAAAAGCCAGTGGATTTGACCTCTCGCTCTCGGCCGTGGTTTGCACTTTAGTTGGGAACAAACCCGGATGGAACACTGTCTCCTCCTCTTTATGCAAGTCCTGCTTGCAAATGAGGAAGCCGAGTGGGAGCGTCATCGGACGTCCTCGCTTTACTCCCGTCAAAGGAAGACGCGCCGGGGCGGAGGGCGGTTTCGACCTTCAGCCGCCGTGAGCAAGCGGTGCGGCTGGGTCCCTTAGGGATTGGATTCTCACCCGCCCTTTATACCGTCGAGATGGGACCGCTCCGTGTTTCACGCGATCAGTTTTTCTTCCGCGGAGTGCGTCACAAAGCACTTTATGCCGTAAAGACCTCTGAATATGAAGTCACGAGAAACAGTTTGTTTCAACATTAATCTTCAAAACATAAAATAACAAATACTATTTTTTTTCAACATGCCTTACGTGGTAGACCTTCACTGACTGTATTTTCCCTAGTATCTGGGCCGGTTTCAGTGCCCGCCTTATACCAGGATAACAAGAAAACGCAAACTGTTTTACCGTTGTCTTGAGGGTGGACAATATTAAATAGGATGAAATCAGAAATCATGGTGGTGTATATGTATATTTTGTTATGTACATTTTTTACTTTGTAAGTCGGTGTCATTTAAAACATACACGAGTTTGCTTACTTTTAAATAAATACACAGATGAACATAGGATATGTTTGACCCTGGAAAATAGTATGGCTTACACGGGAACAGTGCCGTAAATAGGGTGGTGCCACCGGTGCCCAGGCACAGGGCCTAAACTCTGGGGGGCGCAAGAATGGCCAGACCAGGCAGAACTATTATTTTTTCGGTTTGCTCTTGATAATTTCACGCTGCGCCCCTAGTGCTCGATTCCAACACATACGCACCTACATGCCAGTATCATCAAAAACGTCTGTTAAATTAGACAAAACATCGCGCTCAGTGATTATTAGATGCCGGAAATTTCGCGAGATAGAGCAACGCCGCCAGCTCGAGGTGGCCGTAGGAGGCCGCATTGTGCAGCGGCACCAAGTAATAAAATATAAGAAAGTGGAATTCGAGCTCCGAAGGGGAGTTTCCGAATGCATCCGAGATTTAACATTAAGATGAGGATAACGAATTGATTTGTTTGTACTTAAGATGGGTTTAGAATATTATACATCACGAAAAACGGGGTAGTTTTTTCGAAATACATATTCTATATTTCGATCGCGAGCCAATCTATGAAGAATAATTTAGCTACTAGTAATATATAATGAGAAACACCGCGGTAGCGTTATGGCTAGCGCAGGCATCCCAGGCTTAAAGAGCAACGGTTCAAATTCTGGCTGGAATGCATGCACCACTTAGGCAATTGTCTAACCAAATGTGCATGCATATTGTTACTATTAAACGACGTGCTAACAATGGCGAAGAAAAATATTGTGATTAAACCTAAACATCGAGATAGCCGCTGTGTTTTGAAACAGCGTTTACGTCGATGTATATGTACGATGGACTCATCCCCCCGGCATCGTCCTGCTCTCTTTGGCGTGGGGCGGTGTGTAACTCGCCCCACGGGAGGAGAGGTGAGCGCGCGCGGAACACTCGCGCTCTCATCTCAACGGCATGTGCAGGTGAGTGAGAACCCCTATACCCCAAGGGGCCCCACCCGCGCCGCCCGCTTACGGCGGCCGAAGGTCCTGGCTGGCCCTCCGGCGCCGACGCGTCCTCTTTTGGCGGGAGCGTAGCAGTGATGTGCGCTCACGTTCCCGCTCCGCCTTCTCCTTCGCAAGCATGACGCGCTCGCAGAAGGAGGAGACGGCGTCCCATCCTGATATACCCGTAGCCCTGGTACAAGGCGAAGGATGGAACACCCAGGAGTTTTAGTGGGTATCCCTAACCGGGGAGTGGCAATAGCATGGCACCAGTTCTGACTAGGCATTCTGGTGCCTCCCCCGATCTGGTGAATCACACACTATACCCCCAAGGTTCTACCCTTGTCGCGGCTTAGTCCTCAATCGGATTTCCCCTGGTAAAAAAAGGCGGCTAGGTAGGTTTACCTGCCAAGCCGCCTTCGATAAGCGTGACGGGAATATTGTCATTCCCCTATGTCTCAGCAGTACGAAATTTATGAGCTTTTATTATTATATAATTAGAATATTTTTTGTGTGCAGAAGTAACGCCCTGGTCCGTAGAAGAATTTATCGAAAACGTTGAAAGTGGATGTCGGTAAGTATCGCGTCATCTATTTACATTTGTAAATGTACAACTGAACAAAATTGAAGTCTTTGTCTGTGATTTGCTATAAATTTAAGTAGCTACATGAAATTCGTTATCTCGCTCGCACGTTACCACATTTATGTAGGTATGACATAAATTAATTTTATACCGAGATATATAAAAGAGCAAAAAAGGCCTCCCTAAGTTGAATATCCGTGCAGGAACACTAAAAGAATACTAATTCCTGAGGCTAGGCGGTCTGTCGTAAGAGGCGACAAAAGAACCCATAGCCAGGTGTTAGAGTCCGGCTATGGCTACCACCCCTGATCTGAATGCTAACCACTTATATTATTGAAATTTTACAAGTTTAAGCTAATCTCAAAATAGACTGAACACTTGTTTTCCAGCAATGCATGTGTGGAATTGAACCGTAAGAGTCTTATGGTCGAGGAAGCAGTGGAAGAGGTACTTGATTTAGTGAAAAAAGCGGCGCAACAAATTAAACCAACGGAAATCAATCCAGACTTTGAATTTCTAATAACAGAAGGTAGCTTTAAATTGTGATTTACTTTAATTATATTTACATCATCGCCCTACTCACTTCACCTCACGCTTTACTATCCATAGGGCTAATTAATGGCATAGATGGAGAATACTAATGGCTAGTATATATACGTCGGTGTGTTGGAAGTTAGGATGATACTTCAATGTTTCCCACAGCGATACGATTAAATACGCTTTAAAAAAAATGTCCATAAACTCCTATGGGATCACCAAAAGATTGGTAGCATTTCTAGTATTACGTCGCATGCATCAGGGGCAATTTGAGACAGTAGTCACGATAAGCAAATGCCTAGGCGGCAAAAATTTATGGGCAAATGTAAAAATGTCTGCAAAAACGCTTCAACTGCTAAAACAAACAAAAAAAACAGTCACTTGTATCAAGAAAATATAAGACTAGAGATATCAACAAGTACATACAACACGATTAGGCGAATGGTTCTGGGAGAAGAAATCTAGATATAAGAATTATTTTAGTTTTCTTAAGCTTCGGTGGCAGCGGCATTTTTCGAGTTTGCCTTCGGCGGCTAAAATGCCGCTTGTCACCAGGGAAGCCGTCCGGTGGGTCTGTTGTTGTCCTTCAGGAATAAAAAAGTTCTTAAAATCTATGAAAATTAATCCCCAGACATTCGTCTTTGTATACATAATTAGAACAGCTTACAATTTTTCATCCGTGTAGGGACCGAGAAACAGTACAATTTCCTGCGGCCGGGTGACCTGTCGTAAGAGGCGACAAAAACAACCCACAGCCAAGTGGTAGGGTAATTGTCCGACTTGATGACTACCACCTCTGGCCTAAAGTATGTCACGATAACAACCTTGAGTTGTGTTCCGGCATTAGTGACCAGGTTCCAGTCTCCCTTAAGAGTGCAGCAGCGCATTTGTAGCACCTTTGGTGTTGGAAATGTTCGTAGGCGACGGTAACCGCTTTCCATCAAGTGGGCCGTCTGCCTGTCTGCTGAACTCCTGCAATTAAAAAATTAATAGTCAAGTTCTAGTCTCCTTTAGAGAGCGGCAATACATTGGTAGCACTTTTGGTGTTAGAAATATTCGTAGGCGATGGTTACCGCTTTCTATCAAGTGACCCGTCTGCCTGTCTGCTGAACTCATGCAATATAAATGTATACCAGGAATATTCAGTTTTCGGATAAAGTATCGAATAAAACGAAGTTTTAATTATACATATGTACTAGTCGCGAGAACTTAATAATATACTATCGGATGACGGTTAAAAAATAGTTATAAATATAATAAGAGTTGACGTAGTTGAAATTATTTTAAATACAGACTAATTAGCCCGAAAGACGTTGTCCTGCTTTGAATGCAAATCAAGAACTTTATTGCAGTGCCACCAGGTCTAATTGTGAATTTAAACCATACCCAGCACCCATTCGAACAACACACACACACACAAAATGTCATCATAATCGTCAATATGTTTTTGAATTTTAGCTCGCCTAACGAACATTAATTAATTTTTATATACCTATATAAGAAGAAAAAAGATTTGAACTTGATATTTTACTCTATCGTTCCGATAATTTTTCATGAGCATGAGAATTTAACCCCATATGAGTACGAATAATTTAAAGGTATATAGGGTGTTTTTTATAGAGGTATAGAACTTTGAAATGGAATATAACAAAGATGAATTATTTTAATTCACATGAAATTTACTTTATTCGAAAGATAATTTTTTGGCATTATTTCTGGGCATATGACCGCCACGGCTGGCTCGGACGTAGTCTAATCTAAGGTCCAATTTTTGATTACTTTTTCCAACATTTGTGGCCGTGTATGGGCAATACCGCAGCGAATGTTGTCCTCCAAGTGGTCAATCGTTTCGGGCTTATCTGTGTAGACTAACAGTTTCACATATCCCCACAGAAAATAGTCTAGCGGCGTACAATCGCACGATCTTAGAAGCAAATTCACGAGCCCGAAACGTGAAACTATGCGATTAACAAATGTTTCAATAAATCATTTATGGCACGAGCTGTGTGACCTGTTGCGCCGTCTTGTTGAAACCACAGCTCCTGCACATCATGGCAATATAGCGGTTACTATTGACTGTAACGTTTTGACCAGCATCGTTTTAAAAGAAGTACGGACCAATGATTCCACCAGCCCATAAAGCACACCAAACAGTCAGTTTTTCTCGATGTAACGTTGTCTCAACATACACTTGAGGATTATCAGCATTCCAAATACGGCGGTTTTGTTTATTGACGTATCCATTCAAACAAAAGTGAGCTGCATCGTTAAACCAAATTCGCTTATGAAAACCGGGATTCGTATTTCGGACAGACCCCGAATTTCAAAATAAATTTACACAATTTGGAAGCGTTGTTCAGGCGTCAGTTTATTCATGGTGAAATGCCAAACCAAACTTAATATAAATCACTTGACAGCTGACAAAATAGCCGCCAGTTAAAAAAGTGTTGCCAACTTAAAGTTGTATACCTCTATAAAAACATACTGTATAACAGTTTCAAAACAATTAGAACTCTGGATTAAAGTATTTAAAACTCATCATACCAGGCATAAAATTAGTATTCTCAAAAATTTATAACTTTCAGATGATCAACAAACTGGCAGTGGGCCAGCGTCGTCAATGAACGAGTCAACATCGAGTGGTCAACAGGACTGGTCGGCGGTTTGGGAGTGCTTTGAGAGCCCACACAGATTACTGTCCACACCCGCTGGGGGGCTGTCTAAAAGCATGCAGGTATATTACATGTATATCATCACGATTATTTTAAATATTCATTTTAATTTTTATCCGGGCATGAACGGAGAATGAATACAATTTCCTGCGGCCGGGCGGCCTGTCGTAAGAGGCGACAAAACAACCCACAGCCAAGTGGTAGGATATTTGCTCGACTGGATGGCGACCACCCCTGGTCTAGAGTATCCCGCCGTAACAACTTTATGTTGTGTTCCGGATTTTGTAGTTCTTATAGGTGCGAGTTCATCTTAAACAATTTTACGCGTAATGTTTTAAAAACATAAATGATAAATGTCCTTAGTAACTGGACTAGTTTCAATACCCACTTTTACCAGGATATCAGAGACGAAAACAGATAGTTTAATGGAGTTGGTCTTAAAATAGTAATTTGATAATTGATGACATCAGAGTAGTGTAACCTATATAGGGAAAGTCTGAAACTTTATCGAGTAAACAAACAACATCGAACGCGAAACCACTATTTATAAACTTTGTTTAGTTAGGTCAGGGATTGTCATATCGAGCCTTTACCGCTATTTTATCGTATGCAACATTTGGATCTAAGCATATTTTTTGATAAACAGTTATTTTGAACTATTATTTCGTTTGAAGATTTTCAGTTTTTGATTTAGTAGATAGAGTCTGATCTCTAACTCTAACTGAAGATCTGAAAGCAAAACAATATTTTAAAATACCTTTTGTAACAAAATTATCGAAAGGACTCATTGACTCTTTAGGTGATCAGAGGGCTGGTGTTTACCCCGGCCAACGGATAAGTAAAATAAGTTTTCTTGCATTGTATTAGATTAATGCAATAGAACATATATTTAGGTCCAAATGTCGCTTATGATAAAATGACGCTAAAGGCTCGATATAAGCTAAGTTTCCGTGTATTTAGATCTAGTAACGAGGTAGAGAGGGAGACCATGTAGCAACAGCAACACGAGCCGAAATTCCAAATTTTGGAACTTAGGTCCACATTCCATAATTATGATCTCTCCATCTTATGCGGCTTCCGGCTCTCCATCTTATAGATGCAAGCTTATCTATATATATATATATATAATAAAATTGTAGAGGTCAAATTTCTGTACAATGAAAAAAAATTGCTAAAAACCGAGTCATGGGGATGTAAGAAGAGAAATAGAACTAATTTTGATTTTTTTTTAATTTCTTGTTTCACTGTTTGTCTGTCTGTTTGTACCGGCTAATCTGCGAAACGACTGGACCGATTTACATGCAATTTTGTATGGTGGTAGCTTATATCCCTGGTCAACATATAGGATACTTTTGATCCCGAAAAATTAAAGAGTTCCCATGGGATAGTTAAAAAACCGCACCACGCGAGCAAAGGCGCGGGTAGAAGTTATCGTTTATAATTTATATGGCAAAACAACGTTTGCCGGGTCAGCTAGTGTTAAATAATTTTGCACATAATGTTTATACTGATTATATAAAAATTAGATGATCTACAGAATATGTCGCTAATAAATATTGTTCACATTTGAAACATGTCCCACAAAACAACAGCCTCCTCATTCAACTCATTCATCACCAGTACAGTGCACCCCTGCCTACAGGGGTGCACTGCACTGGTTTTCCTTAGTAACTGTACTAGTCTCAGTACCCGCTTTATACCAGGATATCAGAAATGAAAACAGAAATTTTCATTATGTCACCTTCAAAATTATTATAATTAGGTTATCAATGAAATCAAAGTTGTTTAACTAATAAATAGAGAAAGGCTGAATGAATCTTTAGCGAGTAAACAGAGGGAATGCCAAAAATAATTTTAAAATTTTGGATAGATCAGTGATTGATATTTTTAGATCCTATAACATGGTAGAGAGGGAGAGCATTTAGGAAAACTTTTGAAATAGTACAAAATACAAATAGCAGCCTCCTCATTCACCTGTATGGTTGGTTGGTTAGTCAGGGAGGGTGCATTGCACTGGGTTTCCTTAGTGTACTAGGTTTCAGTACCCACTTTATACCAGGACATCAGAAACGAAAACAGAAAATTAACTTGCCTTCTAAACAGTAATAAGGTGGTAATTTATGAAAGAGTTGTGTAAGTAATCTATAGCGAGTAAACAAGAGGAAATGCCAAAAATTATTTAGAAACTTTATTTGGATAGGTTTGTCATATAAATTATGTTGTAATGTTGATGTTTTAGATCCTATAACATGGTAGAGAGCGTCCACTTAGCAACATCTATATATGACGAAGCTCCAAATTTTAGAACTTAGATCCATATTTCGTAATTATGATTTCTCCATCTTATGCGGCTTTTGTAGTTCTTATAGGTGCGAGCTAATCTTAAACGATTTTACACTAAGGGCCGCTTGCATGAGGTTGCTTAAATATATTTAAGAAACACAAAAAGTATTTAACACCCTTAAATATAATTAGCGTCTTGCACAACGCAAAATTTTCCGCTAAATATGTTTAAAGAACTGTCAATGCGCTATGTGTAAAACGTTTTTAGGCAGTGTAAATATGATTAACTAATTATATTTAAAGGCAATGGTTATGCAAGCGGCCCTTAATGTTTACTGATTTATTATTAGTCAATCTTTAAAACGTATATTACAAATGTTGTTTGTTTACTTTTGAAACGTCTGCTATAAACAGCAGTCTCCTGATTTACGGTATGTAAGACCTGCACTGGTTTTCCTTAGTAACTGGACTAGTTTCACTGCCCGCTTCATACCAGGATAACAGAAACGAAAACAATTGGAAAGCTTCATTGAGTTGCACTCGGAAGAGTAATTAGGTAATTGATAAAATCAGTGGTGTAACTAAATAAGGAAAGGCTGAATGAATCTTTAAGGCGTGAACAAGAATGAACGCAAAAAAATACTTATAAACTCGGTTTGGATAGGTCGGGGATTGTGATATCAGCCAATTTTTGATGTTATCAGCAGCAGATTATAGCAAACAAATTTTGATAACCATATAAACCTTATATAATATTAGGGCATTTAAGTCTTTGGGACTCATAGTGAGAGCTACAGCATATTTTCGATCTTTAAAACCATTAAAAGTTCTATACTGTTCATTTGTTCGAAGTCATCTTGAATACGCATCTCAAATTTGGAATCCAAAATATAGCATAAACAGTGTATAATAAATTGAAAGGATTTTTTCAGATATTTAGGTCATCGCGCAAACCGATCATCTAACAGCTGCTACGATCGTTGTAAAAAATATAATTTCTTGCCTCTAAATGCCAGGCGTAATATAATAGACTAGTAAACAAGTGCCTTTTGGTCCAACTTTTTTCAGCAGTCTCCGAAAATTATAAATGAGGTCTCATTCGATTCGGAATGGCATCTAGATGATTTTTGAAAAAAATGAAGTTCCGCTTGATAAAATTGTAAAAGTTATTAATAATTAACTAAAAAAAAGAAGGGGGGTTTAGTTTTTTGCAAATATCTCAAAAAGTAATAAAGATTTCAAAGAAGATTCAAATTTGAAAACAGATTCGAAAAGAGAAGGAAAATATCCTAAAAAAAGTCTCGACTCCCGAAACTGTAAGATCAATATTTATAATTTTCACAGAGGGATGAAAATACGGCTGAAAACGGGTACTCTGGCTTACGCAAGCCACACGCACATCGGCCCTTTAATGAATAAATATTATTTAAACATACTAAATATGAAAATAAAAAATTGAAAAAATTCAGACACTAACTGAATAGATGAATGAACAATAATCTGCTTGAATTTTTTTTTAAACAATTTTTCATTTTGTTATTCAATAGTTAATTAATATTTTTTTTTGCTTGAACATGAACATTGCAAGGGTGATAATTGTTAAACTATAAATTTAAGATTTTTTTCCTTTCTTGGAGCAACTCTTGAAAGGCTTTAGAATAGAACCCCGTTGGAAAAATTAGAAAATGTTTATTATTCATTTTTTTTATTAATAATTTTCGTTGGTTCCGTCTGGGAAAATTATAAATATTGATCTTATAGTTTCGGGAGTCAAGCCTTTTTTAGGAAATTTCCTCCTCTTTTCGAATCTTTTTTCAAATTTGAAAAATCTTTATTACTTTTTGAGATATTTGCAAAAAACTAAACCCTCCTTCTTTTTTTTAGTTAATTGTTAATAACTTTTACAATTTTTGCAAGCGGAACTTATTTTTTTCAAAAATCACCTAGATGCCATTCCGAATCGAATGACACCTCATTTATAATTTTCGGAGACTGCTGAAAAAAGTTGGTTCAAAAGGCACTTGTTTACTAGTTTATAAGTGTATTTGTTTTTTGATGATGTTGGCTAAAGGTGACATTGATTGTCCAGATCTTATCTCAAAAATATCATTACGAACTAATCAACTTGGCCTTAGGCAGAGAGGATTACTCCATACACATATTCTCAATAGCAACTTCAGACGAAACGCGTTTATCATACGAAGCTCAAATTCTTTTAATGAAGTAGTAGTAGACTCAAATCTAGATTTGTATTGCACAATTATAAATTCTATTGAGCGCAATTTGGCCCAAAAAAATTGATAGAACTAACAGCAACTTTGTTATATTAAGATCCCTCGATATCGTGTATGTATGTATTTTTTTTTTTACCAATAGGGGGAGGCTTATTATTTGCATGTTTAAAAAAAATAAGTTACTATATTTTGTATGTATTAGACTGTAAGCCTTCCTAAAATAAAATAAATTACAGCTCTTAGGGCGGGCGCGAATAGTGTGATACCACACTTTCACAGAATATCGGCGTGAAATGTTTAGCCTAGTTTCGTGCGATAAGCGACAGTTTTTATTGCCCACTTTTTCCTTATCCTATACCAACCTCATATTCCAATCTCATATCCCTTTCCTCCTGTCCGATCCCTTTATATCATTCCTGTATTGCAAGCTTCTATAGGCGACGATAACCATTTACCAAGAGTTTATTTTTTTTGCAGTAGTTCAGCAGACGCGCAGACGGCTCACTTGGTATTAAGCGGTTATTATCGCCTATGGACATTTGCAACACCAAAAGTGCTACAACTGCTCTACTGCTCTCTCAAGGGAGACTGGAACCTGGTCACTAATGCCGGAACACAACTCAAGGTTCTGATGGCGACATATTTTAGACCAGGATTGGTAGCCATCCAGTCGGGCAAATGCCCTACACCTACAAGAGTTGGGCGCTCTACTATATTACCAGCTTCCCAATTAATTAATAAAAATATGTACATGATCCCGGGCCACTGTGTACATATAATCTATCTATACTCTGTAAATGGTTCAAGTTTGTACAATGGGTTTAAAAATGTGAAAAAAATCAAGGGAGATAATTCGGACCAGGAAATACCGAAAATGTAATTTTTAGAATTTTTGTCTGTCTGTCTGCCTTTCTGTATGAAAGCTTATGAACGGATTTAAATGAAACACAATACAGAGCAAGCTCATTTCTTATGATGTAATTTAGGATACTTTATTAGCTAAATAGATAGCACTGCAATGTCGGTTTTTTTTAATTTGCTAACAAATGCCTACGTTGTCATAAACAACATCGTCATTCGTTGTATTACTTCAAATCAGGTTGGCTTCGACTCGCCTTTATATTTTGCTGGGGAGTTGTTTAGACTATATGGATTTAGTTTCTTTGTTATTATTATATGTAAATAACCGAACAACTTTTTGTGTAAGTAAAATAAAGCTGCCTAGGGTTTGACACACGGTGCAGCCGCGGGTAAACTCTACTAATATATATTACTATATTAAACGTGCCCACTTCGCTGGGCATCAGAAAAAAATACTTATTATTAATCGCAATCAAATACAGCCTATGTCACTCAGGAATAATGTAGCTTTCCACTGGTTAAATAATTTTCAAAATCGGTTGAGTAGATCCAGAGAATACCCCCTACAACGTCACAAACTCACAAACTTTACCTCTTTATTATATTAAGTATAGATAACATATCTAGTTAAGCTAACATTAGACGGTTCATTTCCGTCCAATTTGGATGAATCAACCAAAGTGATCTGTATTAACACAAACTTAAATCATTCAAGGTTGATCATTCATTGAGTACCATTGTGTACTTTTTATTCTGTGCTTTTTAATCAAATACATACATACATAACTTCACGCCAGGTCCCTTGCGGGGTAGGCACGAACAACAGAGCGCCATACAGGCTTAATTTTAATCAAATAAATAATAAATATCAGCATTGTTACAATAATTACTTTTAACTATTTTTTTAGGAGATGGTAAAAAATGCAGTTAACGAAATGAGACGTTACTACAGTAGAAAGGTGGTGGATGTTCTAATCCGTGTCACGAGAAGGACTTTGGATCTCATCATCAAACAATTTGCGACAGAGGCTGAAGTGAGCTCAGGTGACAAAATTCTTTTAACCTTCACTTACATTTGTTTTTTGTGGAAGTAAGAGTTTTCGCCTACTGATATATAGAACCTAAAATTGGGCTCATATTTAATGCAAGGTTAAAACTTTCCTTAATATAATGGTAGATTGTTACACAAGAGGTGATAATATGTCATATTTATGTATGAGATGGTTTGACGCAGGGCGCTAATAATTCGAGTGCCGAAATAGGCCTTTCACCCACACTTGTTAAAACTCTGCTTTTCACTTCGATGAGAAAAATAAATAAAAAGTAGTTAGTTAAACAAACAACTACTTCTCTAACTAAATCAAGCGTTAAATCCATATCTAAGGGCCGCTTGCACAAGGTTGCTTAAATTTATTTAAGAAACACCAAACGTATTTTACACCCTTAAATACAATTAGCGTCTTGCACAACCAAAATTTGCCACTAAATATGTTTAACGAACTGTCAAATATTTTTTGTGTAAAAAGTATTTAGGCAGTTCATTATGATTAACTAATTTTTATTTAAAGGCGATCGTTATGCAAGCAGCCCTAAATCTGGTAAATCATCATCACGTATGACACGTATGAAACGTCCAGTTTTTTTCTGGGGCATTCTACCAGACCGTATTTTTTTTGGAACTGCTGTTAGTAAATTTAAGCTCAAATTTATGTAAATCTATACATATAATAAAACTGTAGAGATCAAATTTCTGTACAATGAAAAAAAATGCTAAAAACCACTCAGGAGGATATAAGAAGTGAAATAGAACTAATTTAGATTTTTTTCAAATTTCTTGTTAGTCTGTTTGTCTGTCTGTTTATACCGGCTAATCTCCGAAACGACTGGACCGATTTACATGAAATTTTGTAAGGTGGTAGCTTATATCCCTGGTCAACATATAGGATACTTTTGATCCCAAAAATTAAACAGTTCCCGTGGGATACTTAAAAAAGCTTTAATTACTTAAGCAGCTTATAACAGACTGAAAGTAATTTCTCTGCAACGTAACATAATAGAAGCGAAGACTTTGACAGGGTGTGGTGTCGGTGAGTCCAATTACTTCGGCAGCTTCTCTGCTTGAAGCTTTCGGAAATGCTTAGAAGTATGTTAAAACATTTTGATCAAAATCGTTATTGTTCTGCTGAAGAGTTTGCCGCCGACTTTTGTAACTGCCCGTATTCTTTAAATTTTCTACCATTACTTTCAATACGAACTGATTTGGTGGCCGTTGGTCTCGATATCTTTCTCCATACCACCGCAGAGTTATATTCACATTTTTATTATTTAAAAATAAGCTTCCATTAAATCAAATTGTTCTTGATAAGCTATTTTTACCGTGAGACAAACATGAAATGATTTGTGAACAATCAAATATGAATAAGAAATTATATTTTCTAATGTAACATTCCCGTTTAAAACTACCTCATGCATGCAGTTATGTCGCATCTAAGAAGCATTAATATGCACTATTGCGCTACCACTAGTACAAATATTTAATCGATGTGTAGATAAAGGAGTATTTCCTGACTTAATGAAAGTTAGCAAAGTTATTCCTATATTTAAAAGTGGAAACAAAAACGACCCCTCCAACTTTAGGCCAATTTCTATTTTACCAACCTTAAGCAAGGTTTTCGAAAAAATAATTTTAAATCAACTGCTCTCACATTTTAATATTAATAAATTAATTCATACTAAACAGTTCGGGTTCACCAAAGGTCGTTCCACTACCGATGCAGGTGTTGAGCTTCTAAAACACATTTATGGTGCTTGGGAAGGGTCACAGAATGCCATTGGTGTATTCTGTGACCTGTCCAAGGCATTCGATTGCGTTGAACACGTGACCCTCCTGAAAAAGCTCAATTATTACGGTATTTATGGCGATTCTCTCAATTTTCTGTCGTCTTACTTAAACAATAGATCCCAAAGCGTTGAAATTAACAATATCAAATCTCGTGAGACTGGCATATCTATGGGTGTGCCCCAGGGCTCTATTCTAGGTCCCTTCTTGTTTTTGATATATATTAATGATTTGCCATATTTTATTAATGATATGTGTGAGGTAGTGTTGTTTGCTGATGACACGTCACTTATATTTAAAGTAGACAGAAATAAACAGAACTTTGACGACGTAAACAACGCCTTAACCCAAATATCTAAGTGGTTTACCGTAAATAACTTATCACTCAATCCGAATAAAACTAAATGTGTTAAGTTTGTTATGCCCAATGTAAAAGAATACGATGTTAATATTTCCCTTAACGACACTAGACTTAAGCTAGTAGATGCAACTGTATTCTTAGGCATTAACCTAGATCAGAAACTCCAGTGGGGCGCTCATATATCTAGTCTCTCAGGAAAGCTTAGTTCTGCTGCATATGCGGTCAGAAGAGTTAGGCAGTTCACTGACGAAGAGACTGCTAGACTAGTTTATTTTAGTTATTTTCATAGTGTCATGTCCTATGGTATTTTACTTTGGGGCAACGCTGCTGACTTGGAGACTATATTTGTTTTACAAAAAAGAGCCGTAAGGTCAATTTACAACCTCGGCCCTCGGGTGTCTCTTAGGGAACGCTTTAAGGAAATCGGTATTATGACGGTCGCCTGCCAATATATTTTCAATAATATAATTTATATTCGTAATAATTTGAGTGCCTACAAGCGGTATAAGGATGTTCACGATTTCAACACCAGGCATTGTAATAAACTGATATTGCCATCTTTTAGATTACAAAAAGTATTGTCTTCTTTCTTGGGGGTTGGTATACGCTTCTTCAATAAGATTCCGAGTGAAATGTTAGATCTGCCCTTCACTAAATTCAAATTTAAAATAAAAAGTATCTTGCTTAAAAAGGGATACTACACTATTGAAGAATATTTAAATGACAAAACTTCATTTACATAACAGCTCGCTCCAACCTCTTATACTGTGTTTTGTACGAGTATAACGTTTTTATCTTGGCGTACTTGTAAGGAATATATGGAGATATGTTCAAAAAAAAAAATACGTTACGTCTTTATATTTATAACTATAATTATTTTCTATCCTTTTATTGCGCTTTTGTCTTATTGAATATGCACTGTTTGCTACAACTCCATTAATTCTTCAAAAGTTATTCTGTAACATAATTCTGTATAAAATCTTTTTAAAAAAAAGTACTTAAATATAAAAAATAGAACAACAAATATAAAGAAAAATTTTTTTTAGCTAGACGTGTTGCTGGGGAGTTTCTTGCCGCTTCTTCTCCTTAACAGCAATAACACGTTGCGAAGCGGTGTACATAGACTAGGAAGTAAAATTAAATTTTAACCTATATGTATGACCTTCAAAAAGTGTTCTCCAGTGGAACTTATTTTGAATAAAAACATTTGAATTTGAATTTGAATTTGAATTTGAAGGGAGTTTGCATTACAAACACGTGCTATTGCAATCATCATCATCATCCGAGTGTTAAATCCCTGTTGCGTTCGGAGCGTTCATTCCGACGCCCAGGGTCCGCTTTCCTACTTTTTCTACTCCACATCGCGCGATCTTCTGCATCACCCCGTTTTGAGACCATTGGTAAGCATGTCATCCTTCACAACGTCAAGCTAAAATTTCTTGGGCCTTCCCCTTCCACCGGGACCTGGCGGAGGCGGCATGGCTAGACATTTGTTCCTCACATAATTAGCCGGTCTCCGTAAAACGTGGCCATACCAGCGTAAGCGACACTCTTGCAGTTTGTCTGCTTTGTCACGGTCATGAAGACTGCCGCGGATGAAGGAGTTCCTGATTCGGTCTTTCCGCGTCACTTCACACAGCCATCGTAGCATATTCATCTCCGTGACACGCAGTACAATCGTCTTATCTAAATAGTACTTAAATTGTCATTTTAATTGATTAATAACTTCAATGATAAATTATTAATTAATAATTATAAGTAAACAGAAACAGATGGATCTTTGAGTAAAAGTGCTTTAGCTTGACGCATTGAATTTATAAGTACAGATTCCTTTCATTAAATTTACCAAGTATGTTAGAGAGATTTCATCCTTGTGATTGACCCTAACGATCGATGCAATAAAATTACAGGGTGTAATTTTTACAGATTTTACTCGGTTCGATTCCCGAGTGAAGTAACAGAATTTTCCAAAATCTTTGAATGCAGTTTTATTTCTTTTCAAGAATAAAGAAATGTTTCTTTGGAGTAAAATTTGCTACCTCTATTATTTAGAGTACTTTCCCTCCAGGTGGCATTATAAAATTCCAACCTGTATATATAATATATAAAGCTGATAAGTTTATTTCTTTGCTTAAACGGGCTAATCTGAGGAACTAGTGGTCTGATTTGAAATAAAAATCAGAGTTAGATTACCCATTTATCGAGGAAGATTATATAGGCTATATACCATCACGCTAAGACAATAGGACCGGAGCACCAATGAAGAATGTTTCAAAGTCGCGGGGTTTTTTAACTATTCCACGCGAAAGAAGTCGCGGGCAGAAGCTAGTTAAATAATAATTTAGTCAAAAGTTATTTAGAAGTATAAATGATGATATTACAAAATTGTTTTTTTTAAATTGTAATTTATGCCGTGATTTAACAGTGGCTGTAAAAAAGTTGGGAGATGAATCCTATATATTATCTATGGTTCGCATAGTTTTCAAAATTTTTGACAGGGGTGAGACTCGCTTCCCAGGGACGAAAAGTGTTGTTTTCATCCCTATGATAAGCAACTCCAAGCGTACTTTTAGAATATGAGAAATGAAAAGGCATATTTTTATCTCAGGCTTCTCACAGGTTTTAACTATCTTTTTCGAAATCAATCCCTGCATAAGACCGTAAAACCGTAAACAGACAAAATCTTAACTTTCACGTTTATATATTAAAAAAGGTTTTTGGTTACATGGCTTTGTCTTTGCCAATAATATCTCTTTATTCTGTACTTAACACTTAAACACTGCTCCGTCTCTAAAGTAACTTTATGCAAAATTTCATAGACATCTCCTCTAAAATATAACATTCAAACGCTATAAATATATTAGGGATCGTACCTCACTACCATTTAATGTTGCCAATATTTGTATTGTATCATTTAGTTTTGGCAGTTTTAATTATTAATTCATCAATCTGTCCCCAAGAATAAGAGATCTCTGACAGTTCGAAGTCTCATATACTTAGGGTAAATTTGTGTACATAGCTAAATTAGGGAAAATCATTGCTGAATCATGTGCTGACAAACCGAGGGTCCATCTATAGGTTCATCGCGTCCGAACAACGATATTCGGTTATTTCCGCCTGGGGGCGGGCATTTGCAATCTGACGTGTGCCACCTGTTAGGGAGACCAACGCCTTCATTTTTAATCACCTGACGTCTCGGCATATGTTCGTCAGTGATGCCACCTGTGACTTTAAAAAGTGCTCAATGCTGCGCGTCATATTTAAATTTGCTAAGCCCTTAAATCTTATTCAAAACAAATTTACAGACAGAGATACATACGACCCTTAAAAACGATAATCTGTTATTAGGCACCATATAGAAAAAAATCACAGACAAACACTAAAAATTATATAGTATACTAAATTAATAGACAATATATATGTATATATGTGTGTGTGTGTGTGTGTGTAAAATCCTTTAAACATAAATTATGACGTTTTTTTATACAGCTACATCCTTTAAATAAATATTACACACATTACTTAACGTTCAATTAAACTGCAAATCAAGTGCGTAAAGGAATGTGTAACTCTAAACCACTCTTCAATACATCGAAATAGCACACTATGTAAATATACGTAGTCTCCAGGTACACATACAAACAAACAAAACAAGCTCTTCTTACTTTATAATAGCCTGGTACAATTTATTTCCTGTTGCGTAGAAAGAAAATTTATTTATAGAGAAAGTAAGTGCAGTTTAGTTAGTTAGTAGTTATATTTCGCTCAGTCTCACCAATAAATAGGATAACATTACAATCCGTGGCGAGGCATAACAACGCCTGTGTCAATAAGACCACCTGGGCGGCGCCGGACGAACAGATGTTAAGATTAAGATAATTGTAATTCATATCTTTATTTGAATAAAAATAATTGAATTTTATTTGAATAAAAGACATTGATGTCTTTTAATTATAAGATAACGTAGTTTAATTAATTATTAACCATCCTATAACTCGCACCCTCCTCTTTTCTTTAATAAATAGGTCCCCTTCGCTACAAACTTGACTAGGTATATGTTGACTGTAAATAAAAATCTCTTCAAGCTTTATGTTATCCTAGTATTCTTGTGATGTTTAAGCTAATGGTTGGGTAATGATTTCCCACGGTTAGAATTATTGAATGTATGTGTATGTGTATACAAAAATATTATGATATAACTAGCATAAGTCTGCGACTTCATCCACGCTTGACTTGAAATTCTCGCGGGATTCCTGGGACATAAAATACCACAGCTACCGTTTTAGTGAAACTGTGTCGTAATAAGCTAATTTTTACGCCCACTAATAACTACCTACCTGAAAAATTCCAAAATTCTTACATAAAATTTGCCATCGATCAGTGAAAAATTCACATTAGAATCATTGATGTAGCAATATATTATTGCTACATCAATGATTAGAATACGTTTTTGAAGTGATAACTTCTTATCGGAGGAGTAACGCGTTACGGCACCAGTCCGTCTGTCTGTTCCGTTTTCACGGAAAAACTACTGAATCGATTTGGCTGAAACTCAGTATATCCCTACTTAATATTATAAATGTGAATGTAAGTTTATTTGTTACGCTTTCACGCGAAAACTACTCAACCGATCATCATGAAACTTTGTACACATATTCTTGGATGTATTAGAAGTAACATAGGATACTTTTTATGAAAAAAAATCCAGGCGGTCGAAGTCGCGGGCAGATGCTAGTATATAATATATTTTCGATACCGAGGATGAACATAGGATACTTTTTATCTCGGAAAATGGGATAGAAGTTGGAATTTACTTATACTTCGCGTGATCTTAAATACCTCTTGTATGTTAGTTGGAGAGCATTGTTACATATGTCATTTTCACAACGATAAGCCAGCATTTCTTGGACCTACCTCTTCGAACGGATTTTGGCGGAAGTGGGTTGGCTAGATTTATGTTCCCTACGTAACTAGCAAAGTAGGTGACTCTAACTTTGTCAGGTACATGAAGATTGCCGCGAATAAGAGTTTTGACGCGACCTTTTCGTATTACTGACTCCACGTAATCATCGCAACATATTTAAAGTGTTGGTAAAATGTATATTACAAAATTTGATTTCTGTTAAGACCCAGGAATTTATGAGATTTTTATTGATTGTGACATACAAAGACAGGGGGACAAATGGACAGACGCTCTTCATGACTCTATCATTACGATCCATTTTGCCAACGGTGCTAATTAAAACAAATCCTGAAACCGAACCGAAATGTACTTGTTTTATTAGGATACTCTTTACTTCTTTCTTTTATAATAGCCTGGTACCATTTACTTGCTGTTGCGTAGATAGGTATTATGAGAAAGGATGTAGAATATACTTATATATGTTGTCACAGGGAAATTACGAAAACCAGGATTTAATTAAATCCCTAAAGCGAGACGTGATTGTAAATCACAACTCCGTGGGTGATTTCTCTGAAGAATGTAAGTGATTTAAGATAAATCGACCGACAGAGATATGATACACCATTCTTTAAAAAAATCACTAAAACAGTTCAGGGATTTGATCAAATTCCGGTTTTTTTATCATTTCCCTGTGACATAACTATTTATATACGATAAAAATCTCTTCGATTTTATGTTATCCTAGTATTTTGATACTGAGCTCATGTTTGGGTACTGAGTTTCTAACGATTATTAATTATAGTAGTAGAGAACAACACAGTTAAACAATTAAAGGGGTATGTATGAATGAGTAAAAGTGACTTGATTTTTTAAGTTTGCGGCCAGCGATTACATTTATACAGTAGATAGTATACAGTAATAGAAACACTTTTTGTTTTAACGTTTTTGTCTAACATACATCGGAGCCGAAATATGTGAAAAAATTGAACCAATTAAAACATAATTAGATTTTGGGTTTTCATGCACAAAACTTTGTAATCTGCAGTTTATTCGTTAGTAGTATTAGGGTAATAGTTCACTTTAATTAGATATGTTATATTATTTCAAAAGCCATGCACAAAAACATGAATCTTGCAACAAATAACTTTGCATGAAACTGGTACCGTAAAACGGGGTCGATAGGCACGTTTCGTAATTTTGGATTCGATTATATTTAATTATTTTTATGTCTGAATAAACGCTTACATTATTTTCAAATGTGTCATATCGTTAATTTTATAATTTTATAATAATTTCATTGCTTTTAGTCATGCATTTAGAAATAAATTGACAAAATATAAGGGGTTTGTTCGGAAGTTGACATGCTTTTTTATGAGCGGCCAGTTTTTTAGCTATTGCTATTTTATAGTTCTATACTTGAGATACAAGACAATTAAAAAAACTTGGTCCTGAGTTACATCGGAGCCGAGCTATTTAAGATCAAAATCGTGCTGCGTGAACTTAAGGTATCAGTTTTATGCAAGGTTGTTGTTGTTGCAAGATTCATGTTTTTGTGCATGGCTTTTGAAATAATATAACATTTTTAATTAAAGTGAACTATTAACCTAATTGAACATGTTTGTTATTAGAACATAGGTACTTATACACATAATAAAAAGTAGTTGTTCTTACAATTACATTTATTCCCGGAGATCACATGGATGAACGGCGTCCCCGGCTGGAGAAAAATAACAGCGATGCTCCGTGCCTTCAAGAAAGATGAAGACATGGTCATCACAGACACAAAAAAATCCGCAGAAGAAATCCGGGAAAAGCTCGAGCCCATCCTAGGCGGCGATGCGAAGGCTAGAGTGCGGACTACGACGTCATTCATAGTCAACGGTCTAACTTCCAACTTTAGACCCAAACGCCTCATAGTCGATGTAGCACTCATGAGCCACTTTGGCTCTATAGTCATGGCATCGCGCCTAGCAGGAGCGGCCTACCTCACTCTCATGGGAGATATAAACCAAATGCCCTTCATAGACAGGAACGACTTGTTCCCCATGCTATATCACCGCCCTACACCCTCGGCGAAATCACCCGAGAACAGCTCTGTACACACCGAAATCCACTAGACGTAGCATATGCCATTGTGGCGAGTAAACGGTCGAGTAACGAAAGTCCGTTACAACGAAGCACAAGATCACGCCACTTCTACGTCACTCATCATACGATGGGATGAATCATCGCTGCCCATGCGCCGACGAAGTTCGCAAGCTACGCCTCCGGCGATAAGCGGCCAATGAACTCGTTGCAGCGCTACGACGCGCATCATGGCCGACGCAGTGCCCTTTGTCTCAGTTAGGCGACCATTTTAATCTGAGCCCGCCTACTCGCGCGCAGCCAATCCATTAGCGCGAGTCATTAGTATTGCTTAATTAAAATGTAAATTTCATAAATAAATGTCTCAGTCGAATACCATCTTTCATTACGCGTTCATGTCCAGACTCCTAAATAGTAAGTGTTAAGAACATAGACACTTCACCATGAGTGATGTATACTCAGGCATATACTCGTCCAAAAATCAAGCTCGTTCCCTGGAACTCAAACGGTATTCGCGAGGGCACATACCCACAGAACTTGCCAATACTCTTTACCTAACTCACACGCAGTCAGAGAAAGAGAGCCTAATAAAACTAGGCTGTGACAAAGGCGAAGAGTCATGCGTTCTAACGATACACGAGGCTCAGGGTCTTACCTTCGAGACAGTGGTGATCGTGAGGTCCAACTCCAACAAGATGTACCTGTACAAGAGCATCCCTCATGCGGTTGTGGCAATTTCGCGGCACACTGGTAAATGTATTTACTACACAGCCGTGTGCGAAGAGGACGCTACCGCCACCTTCGTCCTCAAATCGGAGAATTCACAGCCGATGAGATCAGGGATTACAATATAAAAATGGCGATACGCATGGGAGACAAGACGGTGGTCCAACGTCTAATGGAGGGTCAATAATCCCCCTCCTAAACCATCCATCATCACTAACGCCAACTAAAAATGTTTCATGTCACGACAATTAAATAATAAATTATAACTCCACACAAAGTCACAAACACACAATCAAAAACAACAAAACTTATACACTTACTCACACCAACGCGCAATACCACTGCATTGCATTACACGCACAATTCACAAACAAACCAAGACACAAAAAGAGCCTAAAAATTAATGACCTAAGCACAGAATGAAAAAACAACATACATGGCACTAGTTAAGATAATATATATATATATATATAGGTATAGACATAAGGCACACACTGCACATGCACTTTCTCACAACACCAGCATGTAACAGATACACTCTACATTAGTATAAGTTAAGTATTAAAATTAGAAAAAATAACTATATAAATAAAAAATTTGTGTCACGATGTATGTTGCCAATAAACTCCAAAACTATTGAACCGATTTCAAACAAATTTGCACACCGTGTGCAGTTTGATCCAATTTCAAAGATAGCATACTTTTTATACCGTTGGAACCTGTAAGTGGCGTTGAGATCGGGTTCTAGAATCCTCTTAATCACCGGGAGCGATTTTGTTTTTGTGTGTTTGAGTGGGTTCCCGGATGGTTTAGATTCGCAATTAGAACCAGTAGGTGGCGCTGATATCGGGTTCTAGAATCCTCCTAATCACCGGGAGCGATTTTGGTGATTTTGTTTTTATGTGTTTGAGTGGGTTCCCGGATGGTTTAGATTCTCAATTAGAACCGGTAGGTGGCGCTGAGATCGGGTTCTAGAATCCTCCTAATCACCGGGAGCGATTTTGGTGATTTTGTTTTTGTGTCTTTGAGTGGGTTCCCGGATGGTTTAGATTCGCAATTAGAACTGGTAGATGGCGCTGAGATCGGGTTATGGTGATTTTGTTTGTGTCATGAAACAAAGTTTTAAAGGAATTCAGAAAATATGACGGTACGAAGTTCGCCGGGTCAGCTAGTAATTATATAAGTTATTCTTAAGGTACACAACACAACATAAAAATCACAAAATTAATATCACACATAATAACACATAAACAATAAGCGTGTATGAATTCAAAAAACTCTAACAATAATTAAGTTGTAAAAAGGGTACGGAACTAGAGTCCGTAGATTAGTTAATTACAAAAAAAAATACATTTAATACACAAAACCTTTTTACAGTTATATTTATTAATCCACTAATTATATCCTATATATCTATAATGATACGCAAAAAAAGAAAACTAAATAAAACGCTCACTATAATGAAATTAAATGTGCACTTTATTAAGTTTTCAATATTGGGTTCTTCATACGCTTCGTTCTCTACATCATGCCTGATTATTGTATCTAGGAACTGAGCAGGAGAAGACAAATGGTTTTGGTGCATACTCCACCCAAAATACCACACGATTGACATGACATGAGAACAACAACCTAATGTACGTTTTCCAACAATGCAAGAGCAATAATGACCTAAAATAGCATCCCGACCCTGAAGCCCTCGTTCTCACAAAATATAGACATAGTAAGCTCGGCTCGAAACATGCCTGGATTGGATTCTTCCTCTCAAAAGCCATGGGTCGTTACAATCTAACTTAACTTTTGTGAAATCTTCCAGGTTAGGTTCTTTAAATATTTCAATTAAATAGGTTCCGTTTTTTATGTGTTCACTATAATAGCTACGTGCTTGCTCTACTTAATATGTGCCCAGGGCATAAATGATCATGATCATCATTACTTAAAACTGGAAACTCATCTCCACCAAGACCAGCGACATTTATAGACTGAAAATGAGCCTGTCTTCTGTTTAGATTATTTTCTAACACATATTCACTTAAGCGATTTTGATTACCAAACGTATTACTGTATAGTATCTACTGTATAAATATAATCGCTGGCCGCAAACTTAAAAAAGCCACTTTTACCCAAACCCTAATGTGTCTAATCACCCCGTGAATTCTATTAACCCAGTTTTACAGTACTTTAAGTTACGATTTTGATCTTAAATATCTCGGCTCCGATATAACTTAGGACCAAGTTTTTTTTAATATTCTTGTATCTCAAGTATAGAACTACTAAATAGCAATAGTTAAAAAAGTGGCCGGTCATAAAAAAATCAAGCCAACCTCCGAACAAATTTACCCAAACCCCTTTACATTGTATTAATTATTATCTAATCCCATTCGCCACCCCAAGATTTAATTAATTTACCTCGCAAAGTACCTATCCCATTTTAATAACTAACTAAATGACTTACTGCACTAAATTAATTTGGTTAAAGCAGGTTGGTTTTTCACACTCGTGTAATTAATTGTATATGCTTAAAAACTTTATTACTTCTTGTTCAATTTACTATAATAACAAAGAAACTGAGTGTATGCGTTTAACGATTTTCAGTGCGGTATTTTATTTAATTTTAATTTCGACGTTACGGCCACTTTTCAGTTCACATTCCCCATGTACACCCAACCTGGGCAAGATTGGGTGTATATTCCTCATAGGGAATGTTAGTGATTTCTATTTGAAGGATTATCTGAGAGAACAACGATTAGAAAATGATGTAGCAGTAGACGCTGTGTTATAGGATCTTTAGTGTTCAGGATGAAGAGTTTTTACGAAAAAAAAATTCAAGCTTAGTGAAAAGATATTTCAAGAGTTTTATGCTAAAAGGTAGGAACTACTATATCGAAATATAAAATAGCATTTAATAAAAGTTACCGGCAACATACATATTCTAGTTTTAATTCAACGGCCCTTTATATGTTATATGAAACTGTCGATAAAAACCTCTTTATATTTCATGTTATCCTAGTATTCTTGTTAACTGAACTCATGCTTCGATACTGAGTTTCCCACGGTTAAGGGGGCTATGGGCACAAAAATATTTACTATGTACAGAAGGTTTAGAATCAATAATCACGATATTCGAGCTACAAATGCGCGTTATAATATCAACAGAAAATGCGGTTATTACGATGTGAAATGTACTCAATTATTTGGTTGTTATTATACACACCATCTGTTATATACATAATTATATGTGTACCATGTATATACTTTACCTGAATCAGGGTGGTTTAATAAGAAAAATAAGGCTGGGGTAAAGCTAGCCACGCTCGCCCTCTATATCGAGTCCTAGGCTCAGTGTAGTACAACAAAGACTCAATTACTATTAAGTCCTTTAAGTCCAGTTTGGTTGATTCACCCTCTGCGTATTTTACCGCCTGTATAACGGGGAGTGTTCCGAGGAACTGTTTGATCTGGTACCCACGCCTCACTTTTACAACCGACGAGATATTCACTCACATTTCCTTGAGCTCCCACTCTCAACTACTAACGGCCTAGAACATTTATTCCGCATACAACAATTATTTGGATGGAACTTCTCGCCGCGGTTTTCTCTTTGCGCTATAATATGGGGCTTTAAGAAGGGCGTTATAAATTTCCCAGAAGTCGTCAATGCGTAGGCGCACTCTGGTGTTGCAAACGTCCATAGGCGATAGTAACCACTTTCCATCAGATGAGCCGTCTGCCTGTTTGCCTGCTTCAGGCAATAAAATAAATAAAGCTATGGAAGGGACACGAGGCCAAATGAAATGGTAATCATCGACTTCGCTTGAGATAATTTCTGAAATATTCTGTGGCAGGATTGTTTCCTCATGGTTTCAGATTCCCGTTGCGCATGTGCTATTTGATCTGTTGTTAGTAGAAAAATAAGTCCCCGATGTTGGATTTCAATTCTTATATCTATTTAATACGATTAAAAATCGAAAAGCATAAGAAACTTACTCAAATTAAACTACTCTTATCTGTGCTCTCCTAGTAATGATGCAGAAAATCATTGTTTCTCTTAACGACAGTAGTACAAAATTTAAATTTATTATACGCGTGTCTTATTTATTTATTATAATCTTTTTTACTCGAATTGAAAATATAAGCCGAAAATAAATTGTATTATTAACACACTTCAAAGATCTTTAATACCAAAATAATAATACACACGTACAGAAAATGTTTAATAATAATCACGATGTTCATTCATTTAAGAGTAGGCGTAAGGTGTTTTGGTGTAATTCCGAAAATAGGGATGTTCTGAAAATTACTACCTATAAATAAACCAGACGATATTGTTTGCGGTGAATCCATTAATTCAGGCGTGCCCCTGATTTTTATTTTTATTATTATTTATATAATAATATTAATATTAACTGTCGGTAAGATATAAGAACCATGAATTAAAAAAGTTGGAATGAAATGTTTGTACATTATGTAAAACCTATTTATCGCAGATCCACAAATATTTTTTTTTCAATATCACGAGGGCGTTCTTAATTTCGTAAATTAAACTAGCTGAATTTCTTGCAGCTATATAATAAATAATATTACGTTTACTTATACAGAGATGAAAAGTAATTACAGGTTTCAGTCCTAGTTCGATTACATTATTTTACAGATTTTTTCGGAATCAACATAAGGTAATTGCGAATTATTGTTGATAATACAAAAAAATCAATATATTATTAAAAAGTATTTGAAATGAATGTATTTACAGAATCCAAAGACATTAAAAACCACAACAGTAAGTTTATATAAATCAGTATCAAGAAGAGTTTTTGGAAAAAAGTCGTGTTGTATACGAGCATTATCTAAAAATTAAAAATATGTCAAAATTACCGCAGTGCACTCTTTATTGACACGAGTAAGAAATGTTGGCCATTTATTTCTTATATCATCCTAACCGACCATAATTGATGCAACTTTATCTGAATTATAAATTACAACCATTTACAACCAAATAAGAGTCCAATCTGCCAAAATTGTTACAGTGATTAATATATAATTAGCGATTACAATTTAATACATTTTCTGCCACTGTTTGGGGGTTGGGTTTACATATATATCCCCAGATGATTTCCTGGATGATTTTAATGGTTAATGTGTTTAGCAATATATTTAAGACTTATTTATAACAACTGAAATTGGTTTTGAGTGGAAAAAATACATATTCAATTAATTATCGAAGTTTGAAATTCACGACAATGATCTGGTAATTTTGTCGCCGAGACGTTTTTTGACGGGATTTATTTAAATAGGAGACTGTATGTATCCGAAAATTTAAATATGTGGAGTTTTATACAGTCGGTTAGGTTAGGTTTTGTGTAGACCAAAGCGCAGGAGCCGAGCGAGCGAAGCGAGCTTGCCGCGGCAGCGGCCGGCGAGTGCCAGAACCGACTGTAACCATTCACTATTTATCTTATATATTAGTGAAAAACAGAAGTGAGGTTAGATTGACAAAAACATTAATAACTCAGTAACTATATATTTCCTCGCCATAGGAGTTGCAGAAGGGGTAAGTTTTCCTCCCCTCCCCCCTCCCCCCATTACTTATGATTCCGGGAACATATATGTAAACCACTCCCCTGTTTGGTTTTCACGTGGTTTCAGATACGCATTGCGCATGTGTAATTTGATCGGTTACTAGAAAAAATAAGAATGCGAATATTGGATTTCAACTCTTATATCTATAGCATACGTTAAAAAATCCAAAAATATTACAAAAAATCTGTAAATTAAACTACTCTTCTCTATGATTTCCTAGTAAAAAAACGGAAAAATTGTTATTTTCTTCCATGGCCACCATTACCCGGAGGTAGTTTTAGAGCAACGAATTTATTAATTTTATGAATCCGAACACATTTGTAAAAAATATATATAAGAAGACTCAACTGCAAAAATACTATTTTAAAAGTAACTAACTAAAAAAGCGCAACTAGATTGAGAATAGAAAATAAAATAAACTATTAGCAATATAATCTCTACTTCGGTTCGGAAGATACTGCATATTGATCTTTGACTATATATCTGTGCAGGAACGGAGAAAGAATACAATTTCCTGCGTTCGGGCTTCCTGTCGTAGGAGGCGACAAAACAACCCACAGCCAGGTGGTAGGACATTTGCCCGTCTGGGTGGTGACCACCCCTGGTCTAGAGTATAAAGCCATAACATCCCTATGTTGTGCTCCGGCATAAGTGGTAGGTTCCAGTCTCCGTCAAGAGAGTAGGAGCGCATTTGTAGCGCCTTTGATGTTGCAAATTTCCATAGGCAATGGTAACCGCTTTCCATCAAGTGGGCCGTGGGCCGTGTGCTTGTCTGCTGAACACCTGTAAAATAAATAAAATAAAAAATAATATATATAACCGAGTTAGCGTCGGTAAACTGGCTACGATTCGGTAACCTCTTTGGAGAAACCGAAGGTTTTGTCTTTGCAATTATGGACGAAATTTTTAAGACGAATAACTACCTGAAATATATCCTGAAGGATGGCACCTTAGACATCTGTCGGGCATGTCATCCCCCCAGGTGAATCTCTCAGGCATATTGTTTCCGGCTGTTCACATCTTTCTAACGGCGAATACTTGCACAGACATAACCTCGTAGACAGGATTATCCACCGGCAACTTGCCTTTGCTCGATACGGCCTTGTGGAAACGGAGGTGCCTTATTACCAGTACTTGCCGGAGACAGTTCTTGAAAACAGTCGTGCCACGCTCTATTGGGGTAGATCAGTTATCACGGACAGGACTATTGTAGCCAATAAGCCTGATATCGTGATAATGGATCGATCTACGCGACGAGCAATACTCGTTGACATCAGTATCCCGCCTGACGATAACCTCGTGAAGAAAGAAAAAGAAAAACTAAGTAAATACTTAGATCTTGCGTAATAATAAAATACGAGGTTACCGCTATGTGGCGTCTGGAGTCAACGAGCATTGTGCCGATAGTTGTCACCGTCAATGGTCTTATAGCGAAAAGCCTTGACCGTCATCTAGAGAGGCTTTCGCTGGAAGTGGGAATTATGAGGAGGTTTCAGTCTTTGGAGCCCGAAACACCGATAGTTTGGACCCCAGGCCCTGCTGGCGGTGAGCTGCAAGATTTTATATTTTTTATTGAATATATATTTTATTTTTAATGTATTTTTATAAAAGAATAATTTTATCATTTTTTTATATAAAAAATGTAATTTTTTTTGAGAATAAATAAATACATAATGTATAACCGATATATATATACGTGAGGCTGTTTTGATTTCAGCTAAAACTCCGTAATTTTCAACAAAAAATACTGTGTCCTTTCAGACAAAATTACAGGTGTACCGTGTACAGACATAATTTATGTTCTGAACATTTCAAAACAATAAGGATTCTATTTTCCCAAAAATTGTTACATTATCATAATACATGTATAATCAAATAAATTAATTAGTATTTACAATTTGATTTAAGTTTCTCTGACATTTGATTTCCTCGTGATTTCGAATTCGCATTGCGCATGTCTTTTTTTGATCTGTTGCTGGAAATAAGAACTCGATATGAGATTTTAATTCTTATGTCTATAAGATATGATTAAAAATCGAAGATCATGAGAAAATTCCGCAAATTAAACTCCTTTTATCTATCCTTTCCTAATAAAGATGCGGAAAAATCGTTATACGTCCATGAGTGTTACGTAGTTAATTTAGTAGTTAGTGCAACGAATTATTTTTTATGAATCCCAAGACATGAAAAATACATTAACGCAATTAATTGGATTGTATGTCGGTAACAAAAGAGACATAACTTTGATTTTTCATGTTATACTTCTTTAGGCGCGATGAGAGTAAATTTTTACGATGCGCGCACCGTCACACGAAAAAGCTACATCCTGAAGTTAGCTATAGTCAACATTTTAGTTTTTCAAGATGGCCGAGTGTAGTATGGTGGTTGCGTAGCAACGAGTTTTTGATAGATGGTTTGTGAATTTGTGAGACGAGCATTGTAATATTACTTTACTTTATTGTGTTTTAATCATTGATCAATGGTTTTAATTAATATAAGAGTTTGATGGTTTATAAATCATATATATACATATATATATATATATATATACATATATATATATATATATATATAATAATAATAATAATTTATTTATTTATAATAATAATAATTTATTTATTTAAGTAAAGTAAAGTAAGTTACAGTAAACAATATTTTTATGCTAGGTACATTTCTTGAGACTATTAAGTTGTCGGTTTGCCCCCAAACTAGGACAGGCCTGTATTTTGGGGGTCACATTCGGCCATGATATGTTCTCGTTTTTTTTTTTTTTTTTTTTTTCATTGTATGGATTGGGTGAGTTGAGCTTATTAATTCATATAATAATTAACAGTTTTTAGTTTTTTAATAATTTAGGGTTGCATTATATATATTTACGTATAATGTGATGAGTGTGTTAGTGCGCGCGCGCGCGTGTGTGTGTGTGTGTGTGTGTGTGTGTGTGTGTGTGTGTGTGCGTGTGTGTGTGTGCGCGTGCGCTTGTACGTGCATGTGTGTAAGGGTGTGTTTGAGTGTGCGTTTATTTTAAAAACAAGTATGTAAGCAGTTCTTCTGTTTCGTCATAAGATAAACCTTGCAGCCAGGTGGTCACTTTTGCTTTGGCTTCGGCTTTATATATATATATAGAAGCTAAAGTGACGATATTTATTTATAAATGAAGTCTATTATTATAACAAATCAAGTCTGTAACGCATTAGGATATCACTTGATCCGTCATCCAGCTGTCAAAAGTAAAATAAATGCTATAAAGAGTATACCTAATATTATTATATTAGTATAATATTAATTTGTTACTTATTATAAAACTTTCTGTGCCAGTTTGGTTTACACGTGGTTTCAGATTCGCACTGCGCATGTATCATTTGATCTGTTATTATAAGAGAAAATAAGAACACGAAGTTGAACTTCCACCCTTATGTCTATAACATACGATTAAAATTTGAAAAACATGACAGAATTCCCCAAATTAAACTCCTCTTATTTATGCTTTCATAGTAAAGATGCGGTAAAATCGTTATTCTCCTATGCGCGCGTTGTGTTACGTAGTTAGTTAGTTACATACAAAGAGTAGAAAGAGTTTTAGTACAAACATTTTAATTTTATAAATCCAAAGACAAATGGAAAAATACATACCTAAACATATTACCGCTATATCGGTCGATAACAGTAACATAGGTTTCGTTTTTTTTTAAATCTTAACATTAGAGGCATTATACATGTGTGCCGCAATTTGGGAAATGTGCTTGGCAGTCAATATTTTGCTGTGACGAAACATAGTCCGACAGAGTATTGATTTTCAGAGACCACTTCCTTAATCAGATACGGCCTTACTTATAATAATCTCGTTAAGAAATGATTAGGCATCTCTTCTTCAGTTGCCTCTGACAACTCGACATACTCCTCTTCAGTCGACGACAGTGCAACACACGTTTGCTTCCAGCATTTCCAACTGATCAGACAATTTCCGTATCTAAAAAGAAATTCCGGAATATGGTTATCAGTCTTTAATATTAGTCAATGATCCAATCCAATCAGCGCTTTATAACTAGAAGTCTTGGCAGGACAAGAGCTTACCCTCCTTCCCCTTCCGCCAAGGCTTCACGGAAATCTATTTCCATCGGAGTTTTCATTGTTTTGCATTCGGAAATACCATATTCTTCCAAATCCTAGAAATAAACCTTTCTTGACTTGAATATAGTCCATTGTCCGTTCTAGACAAATCATACTCAATACTTGTCTCGCTTCCCCTAAATCCTTTATCTTAAAATGCTTACGAAGATTGTCCAATAACAATTTCTTTTGCTGTTTGTCTTTATAAAATAATATAAAATCGTCCACATATAAACCGATATAAAAATATTATTTTTGTAAGACAGTTGTCAAAATCACAACGTTTGAAATTTATTGACAATAGCATTTTGTATACTTTTTTTTATGTTATTTCAAGAGCGTGAATTTGTTAGCGTTATTTGAGTCCGTATATCGCTTTTTCTAGTAAGCAAACTTTTTCTTTACTTTGACTCCAGGTGGTTTATCAAAGAGCTTCCAGACTTTATTTTCGTATATAGAATCGATATCTTTCTTCATGGTTCCCTTCCAGTTATCCTTATCTTTTCGATTCAAGGCTTCTTTAACTGTCTCCTGCTCTTTTGTACAGCATCGGAGTCCATAGAAATATCTTGCACGCATTCTATTCCGATGAGGGTAGCGACAAGTACCTGTGTCTGGCTCTTTACCGTCAACTGTCGAACTCGAACCTTGAGAAGCGCCTGCACTAGCAGATGATAAACCTGACGTGCCTTCTACCTTTTCAAGTTCCCGGACTGTTTCAGTATCCTTGTCACCGCTGCCAATAAGCTGACTAGTTTCCCTTGAAACACCTGTCCGATCTTCTCTAAATGCTACACCTACTGGAAAGGGTAATCGATGTGTCTTCCCCTTAATACCGGTTACACAAGGATCCGTTACGCTCTTTCCAAACTCCATACCAGGAAGCTTACGCAAATCTCTCTCGTTTACGTGTCCAAGCCGCCGGTGCCACAACATCATCGGGTTAGCTGCTTTTACCGTCGCCAGCACAATCCCATCTACAACCGGATAGCAACCATCAAGTTTGTATAGACCTGAGACTTCACTTGCGGTAGCCAAAAGCTCACCCTTGACATGGCTGGAATTCAAATGGTGAATTAGCTTACATCCCTCTCTGTCAAAACTCACCTTCCATCCCTTCTCTACTAATTTAGATACGGATAATAAATTAACACGCAAACCAGGTACATACATGACATTCCTCACAGCAAGCATTTCACCTTTCACACTTACCATGATATCACCTTTACCCACGCATTCTATCCTATCATTATTCGCACATATCACGTCATTCATACCGACATTCATAACCAAATCAGTAAACCATTGCTTCTGGAAAGACATATGAGAAGATGCTCCGCTGTCGATGTACCAGCCCGTCGGATCAAACGAATTTCCGGCGCTGAACGAATGCAGGCTTACAACCGCCACATCGTTAGCTTTGGACGTCGAATCCGCTTCCCTTCGTTCTGGACAGTCTGGCTTCTTATGTCCTTTCATTCCACACTTGAAGCATTTTACTTTGTTCGTATTCATGTCCTTGCTCCCATTCCTTTTCTTATTAACAGCCAATGCCAAGTCCGTTGAAGATGGTGTGCAACCTTGACGTGAATCCTCCTGTAGTAACTTCTGTCGAACGTTTTCTGAAGTCAACTTCATCCCAGAGTGCTCCAATGCCATCCGCATAGGCCGGTACTCTTCAGGTAGTCCCCTCAGTAACACGACAGCTACAAGATCATCATCAAATCCGGTGGCTATATCCTTCAACTTTTGAGCATGAGACATAACCGCAACTACATAGTCGTGCATGGACGCATGCCGTTCTAGCTTTTCGTCCAGAAGTACGTCCATGAGCGTTATCGCGTTATATATTTAGCCAAGCTATCCCAGGCGTCTTTAGCATGATTTGCATGTTGTACGTACGCGTAAAGTGTAGGTTCCACATGCAGGCAAATCAGCGCCAGGGCCTCTTGGTCTTTCTCAAAGGCAATAGTGTCTTTGGAATCCGGGTACTCCGACGTATATTTGAAAAGTTTTTCTCGTATGAGAATCATTTTCATTGCGAATTTCCACGTAGAGTAATCATCTATCCCGCAGAGGTTTTTGTTTGTGAATTTCGTGGAAAGGGCCATAACCTTTTGATGGAATAGATGTTGGATGGAATAGAAACCTTAGTTTGTACAGAGAGAATATATTAATTTTAGTTATTTACAACACAGTTTTTCTGACACAGTCAGTTATAAACAGACAATTCTATATTTAACAGAAACCAGCCTGTTACGAACCAAAAAGTTCTCAACAATATGCCCGCGACTTTGTCCACGCTTGACTTGAAATTCCCGCGAGATTCTCGGAACAAAGTATTGCAGGATTTAAAAAACAATGTAAGCTAGCGTTTTAGTGTCGGTATAAGTTAATATTTATAAACCCGAACACCATCAAATCGCTTCCGCAAAAGATCTCGCGGTATTCCCGGGAAAAACGTAGATTTTATATTTTTTTAAGTCTAAGAATTTACTGTCGATCAGTGAAAACCGCATCGAAATGGCATGCGGCCCAGTAGTTTTTACTAGAAACCCGAACAAACCGACAAAAAGCAAAGAATTCTTTCAAAAAATGCATCGTGTTCTCCGTTTATTACAGTTTTTTTTAATAGTTTCAATGTACAGACACGTCATTTTTAGAATTTTATATTATTATAGACAGCATTATAATGGCTTCGCAATAAAAAATATAAATAAATTAATTGATATTTGCATTTTATCAAATTTACCGTAAGAGTTTGGTTTCTTCGTGCTTTTAGATTTACATTGTGCATGTGTCATTTGAACTGTTATTAAGAAAAGTACCTAAGAACCCAATGTTAGATTTCCATTTTTATCTCCAAATAATACGAATAGAAATCGAAAAACATGAGTAACCTCCCAAAATAAAACTACTCTTATCTATGCTTCCCAATGAAAAAACGGAAAAATCGTTACTTCCTCCACTCCCATTGAAGAGCACCTCTCCTACGTTAAGTAGTAGTAGTGTATATATATATATATATACGACGAATTTAATTTTATGAATGAATGTAAAAGATATTTGATTAAAATACATTATTATGATTATGTTTGATGGAAACAAGTGATGGCATAATTTAGATTTTTGAAAAATCACAATATAAGAGGCATATAATAAAATTAACAATAATTATTTATCCGACTAAAAAAAGGAGGTTGTCAATCCATCTGAATTTTGTTCGTTACCCGATTTCTCCGTCAATTGTGGACCGATTTTCAAATGGTTTCCTTTACTCGTAAATGGATACTTACGAGGTAGACCCATATTCACCAAGTCAGAATCTCATATGTGGATCGGATCGCAGAGCGATCAAGCATAACCATTATTAAAGAACTCCGTGTGCCTAAATTCTTTGAAAAAAACCTTGTATACGCCTGTAGCTATTACATCTTCTAAAGGTGCTTAACTTTTTATATGCATGATACGCGATTTCTTCGTCCATAATATATGGATCGATTTTAATTTTGTTTTCTTTATTCTAAAGTATGTATATTCCTGAGGCGGTTCCGTCACCAAGTCAGAATTTGATGTGGGGATAATTAGAGAAATAAAGAGTTACCCTTAAGGATCTGATTTGTGCATCTCAAGTAAGTCGATAGCAACCCTTATTAAAAAACATATACACTGAAGAGTCAGATGGTAAATTTGTATTTGCGTACCAGTTGTACAATTTCTACATGTGCTTAATATATTATTCATAAAGCTATTGAAGTATTTGCGCAACTAAAAAGTAAAATATATTTTTAACAAAATCAAAACCTACTTCACAAAAACAGCAATAAAACAACAAATTTACAAAATATAGTCATTTTTATGTTTTACTTGACACCGACTTCTAGATGCTGTAGAAAGAAGTCTGTTAAATATTTATTTTTAGATTTTCAAGTCAGTTTTGTTTTCTATTTATTTATTTTTGAATATGTTAGAAGATTTTACAAACAATGATATTGCCAATATGTAACGCAGTTTGTCAACTAATAAATTTTGGTTAAATATTTCGTATAACATCCTAACCAATACAACTGATTCATTCTACCTCATTCTGTTAAAACCCAGTAATTTCCAATAAAAAAGTAATGTGACATACAAAGACAGATGGACTTATAGGCGTACAGACATACATATTTTATCTGTGCAGTAACGCAGGAAGAATAGAATTGTCTACGGTCTGTCGTAAGAGGCGACAAAACAACCCACAGTCAGGTGGTAGGGTATTTGCCCTACTGAATGACTACCCCCCTTGGTCGAGAGTATGCCGCCATAATACCTCTAAACTGTGTTCCTGCGTTAGTAACTAGGTTCCAGATACCCTTGAGAAAACAGCAGCCCACTTTTAGCTTTTTTGGTGTTGCGAATATCCATAGGCGATGGTAACCACTTTCCATCAAGTGAGCCGTCTATCTACTGAGCTGCTGCATTAAAAAAACATTTTAATATAATTAATAAGGAATCCAATTTAACAACATTGTGACTGTATCCTAATAAATTAATTAGTAATTATTATTTAAGAATTTTCCTGGGAGTTTGGTTGCCACGTGGTTCCAGATGCGCATTGTTGATTTGTTGTTAGAATCTTAGGAGAAATAAGAACCCGATGTTGGATTTAAACTCTTATGTCTAATACTTACGATTCAAAAGCGAAAAACATAAGCAATGTCAATCTACTCTTAACTATACTCTCCTAGTTATGATGCGGAAAAATCGAGCACGTTACCTACCTAGTAGTAAGTTAGTTCAGGGATTGCGAACCAATGGCATGTTGTGCCATTGAGGGGGCACGCAATACAATATTTTGGGCACACCACCGATTACAAAGTTCACTATGAAGTATTACGAACTGTTATAACCATCCCCTGCAAGGAATCAAATAAATAAAATAGAAAAATGATACTACCATCTCTTCTTTCTGTTTAGTCCGGCACCTCTCGCAAACGGACTCGAGCTGCAAGTCCCATTACAACAGTCTCCGAGTATAGACATCTATTTCTATTTCTAAATCTTCAATTCATTCCATTTTTAGTTCTTTATGCACATACATACATAACTTCACGCCAGGTCAATTGCGGGGTAGGCACGAACAACAGAGCGCCATTAAAGCTTATTCTTACACACCTCACTTGCTTCTTTGACATTCATAGCTCTTGTCATGCACGCTTGTCTGTTCTTAAGGCTCCTGACATCACCTTCTGCTAGTACACGATCAATGGAGCTATAGGTAAACTTCTAGGCGTAAGAACCTCAGCCAGAAGGCCCAGCTTGCCATACACAACGCGGTGCTGGTACCTACCCTCACGTATGGAAGCGAGAGTTGGGTATGGAACAGAGAGCATGAAAGTAGAGTAAACGCCGTGGAGATGCAAGCACTACGCAAAATCTGCGGAGTGACACTCGCGGACCGCTTTCGTAATACAGAAGTAAGAAAAAGAGTTGGTCTGAAAGAGAGTGTCGGGGTGAAGGTAAGGAAAGGAATGCTCCTGTGGTTCGGGCATGTGGAAAGAATGTATGATGAAAGAATGACTAAACAGATATACAATGCACAAGTGGATGGATGCAGAAGTCGCGGAAGACCACGACACGCCTTCCATGATCAAATTGATCGTGTACTAGTTCTTTATAATTTTTATATTTCATCCTAAATGTAATAATTTAATTTTCGTCTGTCAAATGGTTTTTAACAAAACTTGTTTGTGGGCTCCCATAGCAAAACGAATGCTGAAGAAACCGTTTGACAGATGACTCCAGTTTAGCGTGCATTCTGCTAAAAGTAATATCTTACAACCCTAATGTACGCTATTTTTCATCTGTTTCGCGGATGATTCTCTCGTCATGGCCCGTAGCAAAACGTTTGAAGTTTCCGTGGAGTTGGCCAACGTGGTTGGACCTGGTGGTGGCTGTACTTGGCGCATATGAACACTTCCATCAAGGGGCTGTCTGCCTGTAAGCGAACTTTTCACAGTAAAAAAAGTGAACAGCAACGGCGCGAAGGCACCAAACCAAAAAAAACGCGAAGGTAGCAACATCCTTTTGGCTATATTCTTCTAACTATAAAAGTATTCTAAGTGTTTTAAGCTAGCTCTTTGTCAAGTTCCATTTAATAATAATAATAATAATATATATTTATTTGCTCTCAATAAATCAAACGTGTTACATAGTACGATAGGTAATTATACATATTAAGTTGATTTAGAAAGAGCCTGGTGTCTGTATTAGGTTAAAAAAAAACCTGTTTGACTGATCACCAGGCCCCCTCCCTAGAAAGTCGAAACATTGAATCGCAAAAAATACTAATGAGTGTTACAAGCGTGTGAGAGCCGTTGTGTAATAGGCTAGTGTGTGTATGTGTGTGAGTGAGTAAGTGTGTGTGTGTGTGTGTGTGTGTGAGTGAGTGAGTAAGTGTGTGTATGTGCGAGAGTGAGTGTGTGTGTTTGTGATTGGGTGTGTTATTTATTCTTTAAACAAACATACATACAGAATTAAATATACAATTTAAGTATAGTTGCATACATATAAATTTATACGTGAACATGACTACCTGGATATCCATATACTACAGAGGAAACAAAAGGAAATATTATCTACGTTCATGAAGTAGGTGCTAGTAAAGCTTCCGTTGAGTTATAATCCAATGTAATTATCCATTTAAGTATTTTACTTTTACATGCAGTTTTGGTCAGAGGGTAAATGTCTTAATTAATTAATATTATTTTATATTTGTTTATTAGTGTTACCACGTGATACCATAACAGACAGATAATCAAAAATTCTAATAGTTGCATTTTCAGAATCGGCTAACCCGATTTAAACCCCTCGAGAGCTCCAAATTAATACGAGCTGTGCGCATAACTTCATCCGCGTGGAATTTTTTTCGCGGAACCCTTAAAATGAAGTAGTCTTATTCTCCGTATACCACCATCTATCTACCAGTCTCGTCAAAATCCGTCTAACAGTTTCAGAGATTAGCCAGAACATCCAGAGACAGACAAAATTTTTAAAAATTGCATTATCGGGATCTCGTGGTCCGAATTATCCTTCTTGGTTTTTCACGTTTATATTGTGACATCACAAACAGACAATTTAATTTTATTTATATGTAAGTAGTATAGGAAGTAAGTAGTAGGTAGTATAGGTAAATAGTGATTTTTAGCATTTACTTATAGTTTTAATCGGGGATAATTGTATCTAATATTATCAATGGCTATAACAAGAACATAGATTATATAAAAAAATAATGAAGTTTTCTTGTAGACCCAAATTTCCATATTAAAACATAATATCAAAACTTAAAATTAAAAACATCAGAACGAAAATCGGAAAACATGAATGATTCCCGCGTCATGGCCTCCTCATCTTTATGGTATGTCGGTACAGATGCGGAAAAACGACGTTCCTTTCAGGAAATAATTTTTATCCTATAGACAGACAGACGATTTGATTTTAGTGCGATGAAAACAATTATTATATGTTATATTTTTAACTATTAAAAATTCAAAAAAATGATATCAGCACATAAAGTCATACATTTCTAAGACTTATTTACCTCAGGCCTGTTTAATATCAGGCAAGGGATACACGCCGTACAATACACGCCGTTCCAAATCGTCGTAATATTTTTATGGCTTTCACAATATGATGAGTGAGTGCATCAGAACGTGATCATTGTAACACTAGTATATTTTTCATTACACCCAAAAATATATGTAGCTATAAGACATTATTTTTAAAAATACTATCAATGGTCTTATCGCTAACTACAGTTCCTTTCAAATTATGTAAAATTGGGTTTTAAATAAACCCGGCTTTAAATATTAATAATATTATTTATTGTCCTTGGGTAGACTATTATGTAGTATAACAGGGATTATCGCCGGTCAGTATCACACCACATTTAAATTAAATTTGTCCAGTGGTCTCTACGTGTTGGCCTTACCATGGCCCCACGGAAGTCCCACGGAAGTCCTCCAAAAGTCCGGGCCATATTAATGGCCCGTGGTCTTCAAAGTTATTATATAACTAATATACAAAGATTTTGTCATTTCCTTTCCACAATATGGAAGTGAGACACTTTGTAAAAAGCCTTGCAGAGATTTGGGCAAGAAAGTACCAAATATACCTAATATTAACTATTTGGGCAGAGATTCCCCTTTACCACTCAGTAAGCAATGAACACCGTCTACACGCCACACCGCCTTTTATACGAAAATACTACGAAAACTACCCTACATAATAATATTATTATCTATGAAGATTATCTATGTGATATTAATATAATCTATGGTTCTCATAACTGCTGTGATGCACATCGCGTAACACACTTATTGGGAACACAAAAAAGTCTTTATTTTCTTAAATTAAAATTATCTTGATTAAGGCGGGCAAACAATGTATATATGTATTTTTTTTTTAATATCCGTAACGAATGTTCTCAAATATAATTTTTTTGTTTTGCATTTCGCTTCGTAGTCATACGTAGTTCTCATGTAGTTAACATATAAGTCGAAGAGAATGAGAAACTCTCGTAAAACGATCTCCTATGGTTTATGTTTTCCTGGTACATACCCGGAGAAATCGATCGTTACTTTCAGGATTTGTGTGGTTCGGGGGGCCGGAGACATGCGCATGACGGACGGTGCTTTTTAAAATGGCCCATTCACGGTCCTGCATTGCAGTCTGCCTAACAATCCGCATAGAAACTTCTAAGTATAAAGTGTATTGAATGATATATGAAGTACTTAAAATGTCCGTTCTGTCACTTTGTTGCACAACCTAAACCTCAATCACCAGATTACCGTAACATTTTGCTTTAAGTGACGTTTATTGTTTGTAATATCGTTTCAGTTTATTTATTTCAAACAAAAACTTAGATATTAAATACTACTTTAAAACATATTTGCAAGTAAAAGATGTAGTCCAGATCGCTGTCGGTGGGGAGCGTTCCCAAAATGCTGGCCGCATTCCCTCGTTGTATGGCAACGCTTATTCGTTGCCCTAAATATAGGCTAGCCCTTTGGTCACGCGAGACTTCTTTCAATCAATCTTGCTTTAAGTTAGGTTGTCTAGAAGAGATTGCTTTAAGCACTAAGACCGCCTGATTGTTGTATCAAAAAGTATTGTATATATGAATTTTTGAAGTAAAACTTTATATATAGACGGGGTTGGATTTAGGGGCGCGTGCGCTAACCATTACGCTACCACGACTTATAAAGAAAGAACACTTATTGTGGCATAACTATAATAGTTAGACATATGCTGTCGCGACACTATTTGTAAATAATGATGTGTTCTGCAAAGTCGTAGTACATTATTTTATTCTATCATCAAAAGTTTTCGCAGTGCACGCGATTTTAGGTAATATTTTTACACCTTGGATTACATTATTGGAGTTTTAGTAAGGATCCTTAATTTTTTGTAAATATTATATAGCCTATGTCATCCGGGGATAGTGTAGCTTGCCAACAGTGAAAGAATATTTCAAATCGGTTCAGTAGTTTTGGAGCCTCTGCAAACAATCAATCTAATCTTTCCCCTTTATAATATTAGTATAGATATTAATATATATTTATTATAAAATTAATTAGATATTTGCATATTATAAAAAGCGCAAGATTTTGCGCTGGAAGTTGTTTAATAGAATTAGGAGCTAGGTTGCCCTAAAAAGCGCTATATCTAGCTCCGAAAGCTCTGAATTGGCAGCCCTAGTAAGTCTCGTAAAGAGAAAGCGAGCGAGAGAGCGAGCGAGGATATACCTCGTCCCTCTAATACCTAAAGTCGCGTTCTGCGCATGGGAAAGTACGATGTTCCGAGCCGCCATTAATGAAGGCAAATTTAAGTTTGCATCGAACTGTACCTCTGCTCTCCACGTGACGTCTATTTCTGGTCTGTGTAAAAAATATTGACGACACATTTAGGCATTAGTTTCCGGCATCTTATAAAATTTATTATTTAGCACAACAAGATATAAAAATACTCACAAACACTGTTAAATAATAACAAACCACGCTGACTTCTTACTAAAATGCTGTAATACTGTGGCGACCGAGGGTAGAACTTTCCGGCAGCGTAAATCAGTCGCAAGACTTTTGGAAAAAGGTAGAAGATTCTGGAAGGAAAAGACAAGGACGGATATATTTTAAAAAGGGATAGACGATGAGCAAAAGACGGAGATAGATAGATGTTAGAAAGGGATAGATGTATAAACGAAATTTCCCGAACAGTAGGTTCGGGAAGGAAGAGACAGAGATATATGGTTTCCAGAAAATTCTTCCGGGTATATAAACAGCATAAGTCACGCCTACCGGGCAGTTTAGTTTAGAGTTGAGTTGAGTTCAAGACGGCGAAGCGACAAGTGCGATACTAAAGAGTTGGAAGAGAAGGTTAATAGAAGACAGTGACGAGTTAAGTGGTGAATTTAGTGACAAGTTTGGTGGACAATTAAGTTAAGGAGGTGTGTAGCGTAGTTCGAGGGAAGAACCAGAAGCGAGCTACACGCGGTAATATCAGAGGTGAGCACTGCAGTAGCAGGAGGTGGTCGGATACCGTCGCAATATCAGCGACGGTATTGCGACCGAGACACCTTATCGTCGGGACTTTGCATCGTTAGTCGTGCGTAAGGGGCAACCCTGTGGAGAGGTATCGCGTGCGGCTGTGTAAGTCAATAAAAGCGTCTAGTTAAAAACTGGTGTTTTCTTCCAATCCATAAGTGCGTACCCCCGCTCGCACGTAATAATACGCAGCCGCATACAGTGTACAGTAGTATTAGCTCACGTACTTTTCACATATACACACGTTAAATGCTCAAATACAAGCAAGTATTAAACAGTATACATACACACCGACATTTGCTCTATCGCTCTGGCTCACTAATTACAGACGACTATGCTTAGAAGACGGGAGTATTTCTGTCTGAAGCCGGCAAAGAATGGCCGGTTTCATCCTACACATTTTTGTATGTGTGTCTCGCTTCATCCTACACATTTTTGTATTTGTGTCTCTTACCTGTCGTTTTTTCCGTTGCATCCGGTTTGAAATCACAACGATTCTAAAGAAGTTTCACTTCAATATAAATAAATAAATAGAGAGTTTGTTAAGGAAACAAATTAACAACAAGAAAACTTTGCCAACGGTTCAGTTTTTCGAAAGTCATAACAAAAGTGAACGACAACGAACGACAAAAGTGTTGACGTAAAAAAATGGTCAGTGCGTGTGTAGCGTATTACACCATTAAAATGTACCTAACTTAACCAAATCATAATTTGCAGTAAACCTGCGAAAAATCGAAATGTGTGCTGGGACATATATTAGAAGTGAAACTTCAACGGACAAGTGGAAAAACGAATCGCAACGGACTAGTGGAAAAACGAATGGCAAAGGACAAGTGGAAAAACGAATCGCAACGGACAAGTGGAAAATCTTCAACTGACAAAATGAATCGCAACAAAATTTAACTTGAAGTTTTACGGGCAAGTTTTTAAATTGGACAAGTACATTAACAATTCATATTGGTTTCCGTTCCAGGTCATATTGGTTTCAAATTCCATAATGGAAACCAATATGACCTATCTCTCGTACTAACGTTATTTGGGTCCTTATAACCCTTAACACACGAACAACAGTTGAAAAGCAAGTAAATATTCCGCGTTTTAAATTCTTCTGGTTTTTGTTGTCTTAGTATAGATGCGGAAAAACGAAATGACATTTGATTCCATTGTACGTAACGGTGGTTCAGATGATGATACTTTTGTGAATGAACTAACTTATTAAAAAGAGGTCATCAAGTACAATTTAGAATGAAACATTTGTTAGAAATGTTTAATCTTATTTTATTTATGTTACTAATATTAATATTATTTGTAATGTTATATTCATTTAAACATAATGATTTCTTTAAAGGGCTGAAAGAAAAATCGACCCTAAATCAAAATGATCTCCTTATACCATTGAAAATTAATTATATTTAATAAATTATATTACGATTCATTTTAAAACATTTTTATACAAGTGGTATTCAAAAAATTCACGAAGTTGTGTTTATACGTGGTAGAGCCGTACTGGAATCGTTTTGTTGATTAGCTCCAGTTTTTGATTTTGATTGACAAACCTGCACTTCAAGGTAACCGATATGTGAAACCAACCAGCGACAATTCTCCAAAAAATAGGATCACTCGAGTATAGCAATGTAACGTTTATGGGATGATGCATATCTCATATTGCATATATTTTTTTCATGGTTTCTACATTGATTTTTCTTAGTATTCGCAGACAAACACTGATTATTCTCCCAATTTAAGAAATTTAAACCTATCTCATGGATAACATATAACAGACAACTCGGATATTGATTCCAGACTCCCAGACCATAGCAAATAACGGAAAGTTCATTTACGAAATTTAATACGCCAGGACTCGAATCCAGTATCTTTACGTTCCAGTGAGGGACACTTGAAAGTTTAAACAACTCTATGACAATATCAAAATTGATGCACAGACGCATCAATTTTGATATTGTCATAGAGTTGACGAACTGTTTTAGAAATAACCCAATATGTCCCAGTCATCAGCATGACGCCAATTGGATTTTAACTCTTGTGATATAAGTACGCAAATCGAATAACATAAGAAAATTCCGTAAAACACTCCTTTAACTTATGTTCTCCTGGTAGAGATGCGGGTAAAATAGCACTTCCAAAGAAAGCCTTATATTTTTTTATTTATTATAAAATTGTGAAATTTGGATTTCTATTTTCTTATTGAAAACCCACCAAAAAAAACCCTATAATAATTTTCTTTCATTATTGATGTTTTATTTTGAACACTAAATTAATATGAATTTATACAGTAAACAAAACTAAAATATATGTACGGCTTAAATAAATAAATAAATATATATATATACTAGCTGAACCGGCGAACTTCGTACCGCCATATTTTCTGAATTAATATATATATAATATAATTTAATTCAATTTTGTAGTATCATTTTGTACTTATAAATTACTTTTTACTAAATTACTATCATCAATGACAACAAAATGCTGGCTGTTAGAATGCCACAGAAAAAAGAATATTTTTTTTTCTGTAAAAACTCCACTGTAAGCTAACTTCATGTTGAGGTTTGTACTAAAGAATGTACTACTTCATCATTTAGTTTCGATATATATATGGGGCCTCGGGCCCCAGATGAAATATCTGGGGCTAGTTCTTGATGGGAAATGGCTGTTCAAAGCGCACTTTGAGCAGCTACTTCCCAAACTCGTCAAGTCCGCAGGCGCCCTCTCTCGGCTGCTTCCCAACGTGGGCGGCCCGGGGGGGGGGGGGTGTGACTGTACTCCGGCATCCTGAGGAGCATGGCACTGTACGGTGCACCTGTCTGGTCCATTGCACTTCACCGCCACAATAGAACTCTGCTGCACCGGGCGCAGCGGGTTCTGGCCATGAGGACCATACGGGGGTATCGCACAGTGTCGCGGATGGCGGCCACTCTTCTGGCAGGCGATCCGCCCTGGCATCTCCAATCGGACGTCCTGACGGCGGTGCGTCGTACCCGGCAGGATGCCCTAGCTAGAGGCCTGACCTTCTGTCAGGTCGAAATCGAGGCGATCAGGAAGCGGGAAACCGCTTCCATGATCACCATCTGGTCTCAAGAGCTCGAGAACCCTGCGGCCGGCGACTACACGGTAGATGCAATCAGGGCACAGCTGACGGAATGGGTCAACCGCACCAGCGGCACCCTGACCTTCAGGACGACGCAGATACTTACCGGACACGGATGTTTCGATAAGTATCTGTATCGCATTGTGGGCTGCTTGCCTTCCCCGGACTGTCGCCAGTGCGGCGCGCCCGACACGGCGCTTCATACGCTAGTCGAGTGCACCGCATGGGCGCCGCAGCGTTTCGACCTTGAGACGCAAGTAGGTCCGGTCGACTCGCTCTGCGACCTGGTTAAGGCCATGTTGCAGAGCAGCGACAACTGGGGGGCTGCGGTCACTTTTTGCGAGGCAGTAATATCTCTCAAGGAGGCCGCAGAACGCGATGGGGAGAGGAGTCCTGCAGCGCGTGCTAATGCGTCTACTCGAGGTCGCCGGCCTTCAGCTGGCACCCGGAGAGGCAGGTACGCGCATTACTTCCCGCACTGAGTTAGATTCCGTTACGGAGGGCCCTTAGCTAGCTAGGTAAGCAAGGGACCATGAACCCCCGTCTAACGAAGGGGGGTGTGTTCTCCCAGGGCACACTCCAGGCAGTTTATTGCGCTGGATCGGCTGGGCGTAACTTTGTTCTAAATCTCAGCCTTTCCTTCACAAACTAAAACGCAGGGTCGACAGGGAGGAGGGGGTTTTTAATGGGTATTGGGGTTGCTTGCCCGTATGCAGCTTCCTCTGAGTCTTTCCACACTAGCTGAGTCGATCGCGGGCGGATCACTGTCAAGAGCATACTATTGCTGCAGTGATACCTCCCCCGACCGACGTGTGTCGTTCCTTAGCAACGACCCAGTCTGTGCGTAAATCGGTAGCATTATCCCTCGCCTCAAAAAAAAAAAAGGTTAGGGGGCCTCGGCAACCACGTCTGTCATTCACGTAGTTTAAGAGTTGAGAACTACCCGACCAAGTTTTACTGTGGCAGTAGGGTGTAAGTATAGAGGGTGGGCAATAAAATAACAATTAAAAACCTTTTCAACAAAAGTTTTGAAACAAAATTACGAATATTATTAATATAGAAAGCATTTCAGTTTATATATTTGTATGTATAATAAATAAACTTCCTTATGAAAATACTACTAAATAGGCTGCTTTTGTTAAATGAGACATCCTTAATTATTTGTAATTTTATTCTATGAAATTGTATATTAGTTTTAATTTTATTTTTCACCTGTATTTTTATTAATAATTTTATAAGGCTTTGCAGCCTCTGGGATCGCTTCGTTCTGGCTGCTATTGTACATAGTTTAATTTTCTTCAAAAATTGTAAATAAAAAATTAAGCAATTTAATAATTGCATATTAATTTTTATTTTAATATTAGTAGTTTTTAATTCACAAATTTGTAAGCTGCAAAAGTGGCAGAATACACTGATACCTACCATAAATTGTTATATGGACATCATATTCAAACCTCACCCTCTGTTATACACAAAAAACTACTAATTACCCTGACTGTGTAGCACTGTGCCCTCTTTTTTATTGCACCACCCCATTTCAAGAAAGATTCCCTTTATATCACATGGTGTAATCATTGTATTACCTCTACTGGCGCAATAGAATGTGAGAGAAGCGCCACCAACACAAATGTAACACACTCTTATTTTTCATTAATAGGTATAAACGAAAGACCTATATTCCTGCTACATGCTGCGTTGATGATACCAAATGTCTCAGTGACACCAACCTTAGAAGAGATCCAAGAAGTCCTCGTGTTGGCTGGTAAACATATTTCTGGATTATCAAAGGGAGTGGCGCAGTGGACTGGAGGAAAGTCTTCTAGGGTATGCATAAAATGTATTTATTTAAAAATTATATATGTATTTAAAATAGATGAAATGACAGTAGTATAAACAAGTGCCCGTAGGTGAATCAGACTTGCATTGAAAAGGTTCGATTATATTACTGTCATTTTTATTTGATTTAAATTTCAACGATTATATTCGGCTCATACTCATCGTCGTGACATAACATATTATACCGGTCAGTGCATGGGCATGCTGGTTAAGTACGGCTTACGGCACTAGGAAACTTGACAAGCAGGTAACCTTACATTTACAATGCTATTTTATATAAATTCCTAAATTTCTTAACGCTAAAATTTAAGTATTCAAGAGGAATTTCGAGATGAACATAGAGTACTTTTAATTAAAACGAAAGATACCTTTTACGAGATACCAATTATAAATGTATTAATTAATTAATTATGATGAATTAGATGAATGTCAAAGAAGCAAGTAAGGTGTGTAAGAATAAGCCTGAATGGCGCTCTGTTGTTCGTGCCTACCCCGCAAGGGACCTGGTGTGAAGTTATGTATGTATGTATGAATTAGTATGTGGACTTTTGATGAAAGAGATGAACATAAAATAATTTTAATCAAAATAAATAAAATAATTTCAGTGGGATATGTATATTCATACGAGCGAATCTACCTCTAGTATAGAGTGTGCATAAAAGTGTGCATAAAAGTACTAAGACTACCTACTAGACTACTAATGAAGTATTTTTCTATTCCCCAAATTGTGATGTTAATTGTATTGTTCGTTGTTTTAAAATGGCTCCGCACAACTTTCACATGTGTTTGACTGTGTTCTCGTCTGTTATCACGTCGCTCTATGTACACGCTTCTTCAACATCCTACGCTGTACAATTGATGTGCCTTTACCTCTCCTTCCCGCAAACGGCTTCCTACTGACAATCATTCTATTGGCTCGTATATCCTAATTATTTAATAATTATAATTTACTTTTTGTTACCTTATTTATTATATAAATGATTTTTCAAATATTTTGTGTAAAATTTTCCTAATATTTATTCACAAATTATTATTCCAAATCTTACCTAACCAACATCCCTCCCGCTTGGCTATGTATCCTGCATGAAAATCTAGGTAAGCTGGAAGAAAATCGTTGGGCCACCATCGAATCAGCTGCTAGATGTAGTCACCAAGCTTGACGAACAGGTACAGTCAGGAACCACAAACACGAAGACAATGAAGATGATGGATGCAGCAAAGATAAGAAGAAAGAAACATTACAGATTAGAGTCAGAGGAGAAACCCCAATTTCCGTTGCAACAGAAGAATTTTTATAACCATGTGATGGAGAATAAAGAAATAATAAAAACCATGTCGCTATTATCAAGCTGCACACAGAATGTAAAGACGGTAAGATAGCTCCATTAAAATGTGTTAAAAATAATTGCTTGATCTTTGTAAATAAACTATTATTTTATGTGATGTAATTTTAGGAACTGAATACTTTGGTTAAACGTTGGCGCCCGTATCATTATTTGTGGAAATGCGAGAAAACCTTACGACAACTTCTCACTTGGAACTTAAATGATTTTGAGCTGGCTTTGAAGAAACACAGTGAATTGGAATCTAAGTTGGCTACTGAACCGGATGTTTTGATAATTGGAAATTGTTTGGCTGTTTCCACTGAAAAACTGAAGCTGGGACTAAACACAGAACTTAAAAGTAAATATTTCTTTAAATTTGTTGAATTTAAATTTATTCTTTACATTCATAATACAACGTAATAAAATTGACAGGTCGTTAAGGAATTAAAAGGACCCATTAATTCCAATAATATATAATTTTGAACATAATGTTTACAAAGCCTAAAAAAATAATATTTAAAATATGATTAAATTACTCGTATATACATTTTTTATGAGACGAATTTCTCTCTGTGTATGACAGTTGTCAAAAATTTGGCCTGCCGGACAATGGTTGGACAGGTTTGTTTCGCCAGAAATTTAAACATCCCGACATTTTTAATATATTCGCAAAAACATTCAAAATTTTGTTCAGATGGTACCTACAGAATTAGTCAAGCAATGAGGAAGAAGTACAAACGTGAAATGGACTACGTGTATGCTATCATGAATGACTTGGAGCGAAAACTTGAGAGGCCGATTAGAGATTTGGATGACGTGCGGACAGTAATGGAAACTCTCAAAAAGATTAGAGAACAAGAAGTGGATATGGAGTTGAAAATCGATCCAGTTGAGGTACAATTTTTTTATTAGTACCACGCATTTTACTGATTTCCTATTATGATTATGTAGATAACCTAAACTACATAATCATAATAATCCTGGCTGCAAGAACAACTTTTATAAGAGGGGAAATCCGCCGACAAACCGTTGCGTCATGTACCTATGGCGTGTGGAATTCTCCAGGTTAGAACGACACTAGCACTCTGGAATGCTATTACTACCAGGGTCGGGAATGCTTACTAAAACCCCTCGATGTTCCTTCCTTCGCCTTTAATGCCTGGGCCACGAGCACGTAGCTTCGATACTCCGCGAGGCTTACGAACACCCCCGCTCCATACATCCCTTACGCTACCTGGTGCCAAAGCTCTTGTTACTTTCCTAGCATATATACTTGCGTATAAATTGTTAGACTAAATTACTATAACTAAAATAATAAATATTGGTCTAGTGTTTTTTTGCGTCGAGTTTAAAAAAAGGCCTGTTTAGTTCTCTAGCCCTTCACTGTGTTTTGTTTGTTATTAACAATAACAATGGAAAAAACCCAGTCTATTTCTTTAAAATATTTATTCGGTTTATTTAATATATGCAACACGTGTACAGATAATATTACAAGTGTTTTACATAGGGGTGAGCAGTTTAAATATCTTCACTTATTCCGGCATACACTTTTCCCTTCATTCAATTTTGTTATGAATTCGATAGAAGCGTCTTCATATTCTACCGGTGGTAAATAAGCCTGAATACATATTATATTATTAAGTAAATTTATGTCTAGAGTTAGGGAAGAAAAACATGTTATTTATTAGAAACGCTTGATTTTTGAAACGACTTAGGGATGGTTTAATTTGGTGTTTTTTCTACAAGCAATGTGGTGTAGAATTAATTCGACCATCTTATTTCTCAGTTATCCTGAATAGAAATTCTCATGCTTGCAGGAAGCATTCAATGTTATAACTCGGTATGAATTACCCGTAAATAAAGAAGATCTTGAACAAGTAGATAATCTGCGTTACACCTGGCAGCAACTCCAAGCCACTGCATTGGCTTCACATGTCCAGCTCCTTAAAATGCAACCGCAGTTCGAAGACGACTTGAAAAACAACTTGGACAAGTTCAGAGAAGACAATACTGAGTATTGTCACGAGTATAGGCACGCTGGTCCCATGCAGTCCGGACTGACTCCGAGGGAAGCTTCTGATAGGCTAATATTATTTCAGGTAAACGCAGTGGCGGATTTGCTCTAAGGCCCAGGAGGCCCGGGCCTAGGGCGGCCAGAAGTTAGGGGTGGCCAATCGTGACAAAAAATCACTAATGATAACAAGAAATAACTCAAAATACGTAAATATTATAAAGGCTCGCGCATGTATCGATTTCGATACAAGTTGGCAAAAAAGTAAATTCATTATATAGGTACTCAATATGATGGGCAGCACCCAGAAAGGGGTGGCTGGTACTTACTACATGGCCTGGGGCCTAGGGCGGCCAAGACGGCCAATCCGCCACTGGGGAACCGCACCGAACGCAACATAAAGTTCTATATACTGTATCTATAATTAATTCTGTTTACAGTTGTCTAGTAAGTTATAGTAAATAAGTACAGGGAAAATCGCTTCGAAACATTTTCGCGTTTGTAGTACCTACTGTACGGCCAGCACATAAATAAATAATATATATTTTTGTAGGCAGGTATGTAATATTAAACGTATATATATATATATATATATATATATATATATATATATTATTAATATTAAAATAATAAATATGAATATTAAACATAATTTTTAATAGGCATCGATAACCACTTTCCATCACGGTTGGGGCGTCAGCCTATCTGCTGTTCTTCAGCAATAAAAAAATGTTTCAGAATCGTTTCGATGGCATGTGGCGAAAACTACAAACATATCAAAACGGCGAAGAATTGTTCGGGCTTCCTCACACAGAATACCCCGAACTAGCGCAAATTAGGAAGGAACTTAATCTACTTCAGAAACTATACAAGTTATATAATGACGTCATAGACCGTGTGAGCAGCTATTATGATATACCATGGGGAGAAGTTAATATTGAAGAGATTAACAACGAACTTATGGAGTTCCAAAACAGATGCAGGAAACTGCCTAAAGGGTTGGTAAAGAATTTTGAATATGTTGTTTGTAATTTGGAAGAGTAAAATTACTATAAGTAGACCCCGAGCTTCTAAATGCAAACCACGGACGTTGCGTATGATTGACATCTCTAGTTTCCGTTTATAAGCTATGTATAAAATTCGTTTGACAATTTGATATAAAAAATTAGCCAGAACGTGTCATAGCAACGATTAGAAAGAAAAATTATGACTTTAATTTATTATCGTTTTGCTTTCTCTGCCTCTGCTATATTTGGCATAATATTAGTGTTGCTAACTGTATCACTAATGAATCGTTAATGATGTTAAACATTGATAGATAATGTTTGTGTAGTTATATACACTAATAATGCAGCCTTCAAGTCCGTGACATAGCAGACAAACAGCAGGAGAGTCGCTTACGCTGGTACGGCCACGTTTTACGGAAACGTTACGTGGAGAACAAATGTCTAGCCATGCCGCCTCCGCCAGGTCCCGGTCGAAGGGGCAGGCTCAAGAAATGCTGGTTGCTGGCTTGACGTTTTGAGGGATGACATGCGTACCAACGGTCTCAACACAAGGGATGCCGAAGATCGCGTGAAATAGAGAAGAAAAAGTAGGAAAGCGGACCCTGGGCGTCGAAGTGATCGCTCCGAACGCAACCGGGATTTAACGCTTGGATGATGATGATGATGACTTATATACAGTAATGTAGCTAGCTATTCATTAACGGTGTTATTTTTAAAGCTATAAAAATAATCTCATTTGGCCACAATCACTAACACTAACATTATCCCAGATGGGTCAGGGACATAAAAGATTTAAATACTCGTATGTTAAAACTCAGTAAAACACTTGAGACGCTATCTGTTCATGTAGTATTCAGGTGTTTTTTAGAAATAGGAGTCTTATTGGCCGATTGTCACTCCCTAATTAATATTCGTTTTTGTAAATAAATAATTTGTTTTAAGGTTTATTGATTCTTAACGTAAAACGTTTACGTTACGCTGCGTACTTGTTAGTACACTTCAAACATTATTTGTGCTTAAAGTAGAAACTACTTGAAAAATACACAGGTCCAATCCTAAGTATACGAAATTGCGAAAAACACTTAAGTAAGTCTCGAGGCCGATTTTGACGAAAACTAGTGGTATAATTAGATTTTCGAAAAATGATTATTCTTACCAGGAATCGAATCTGCTGTTTTTGAAAAAAGGAACAACAAACACTACATGCACTTATTATTATATCAAATCACCAAATAAATCAAGGGAAAACCTCGTCTCATTTTTATTGAATAAATTATTTTTGAATATTTTAACACACGTTAATTTACCCCAATCCATCAAATCAGTCAGTGGGTAACCATTAATTGCTTTTAAATGAGGTACGATCTAATGACCGGTATAAAATTGATGTTTAATTAATATATTGCAAATAAACGAACGAACGAACTGGTTCAAAAGCAACCCTTTCCATTGATTTGCCGTTTTTATATATCAGGAGTTCAGCAGACAGGTAGACGGCCCACTTGATCGAATGTCGCCATGTCTACCATCGCCTATGGACATTTGCAACACGAAAGGTGCTACAACTACGCTGCTACTCTCATAAGGGAGACTGGAACCTGGTCACTAATGCCGGAACACAAGTCAATGTTGTCATGGCGTCATACTCTAGAGCAGGGGCGGTAGCCATCCAGTCGGGCAAATGCCCTACCACCTGGCTGTGAATTGTTTTGTCGCCTCTTACGACGGGCTGCCGGCGGCAGGAAATTGTATTCTTTCTCCGTTCTTGCACGGATAGGATTTGCCGTTTAACATTCCTTTACAGAAATTGATCCTTACAGATTTACACAACATTGAAACTGTTTTATGACTAGTTTATGACTGTCTTTTATGTCTTCTTTTGTTTACGTTGTGTTTAAATTTTGTAATTAGAAAACAGCCTATTGTGTATTGTACTAGTTTATGGCCGTTCGCAGACATAATTACGTAGGTGTGAGGATTACGTTTTGTGGAAAATTGCGTCGACGCTTGCCAGGTAGACACATTGCATCGGTGCATTATAAAGGATGGCCCAATGGAGAGATCGGAGAGTCAAAGCGATAACACAAGCGAGGCAAGACGTGTGTACATTTTAGTGACGGACTTTGCGCGTGTTATTGAATTGTGCATTACGTTTGTACTGATTGTGTTCAGTTATATTTATATCTGTGTTATAGGTGTTTGTATAGTTCAAATAAATTCTATAGTCATTCCAACGGCATTTTTAATTCGGGTCCCGCATTCGTAACAATATTATTTTTTTCAATATCAGCATATTTGACTTACTCATAGACGTCGGAAACGTTTCCACGTAAGAACGAAAACCTCCTGAACGAATCAATTTGCAATCCGACGGAACCTGAAAAGCTATAAACAAATCCTGTCTGAAACACATTCTCGAACGTGTACGTTTCACGTTTCGTAGGATGGCAATATGATTGCATTGGCACTTGGGAGCTTTCGTTTGTTTCGTTTACCCTACTGATAAGGGTAAATGATTTTTCTAAAATCTAATGATGCCACTTTAGTTGTGGCCAAAATTAGTCTCGTGGCTCCTTTGAGTATATTTCTTTCTTTTTGACCCGAAAGATCCACTTGAAAAATTTACACTATTATACTCTAGTATCGAATTTTGTATAAATGTTATTATTCCGTAAAATATATTATACAATACCAGCTCCTTAACATCCCAGCGACCTGGATCCCCTTGGAGCCCTGGACCTGGGCTCCAAGAAAGAATCTACTCACCACGCTTATTGAAGACGGATTGACGAGTTCCTCTTCAACTACACAGTGAACTCGCTTACTAGTTTTACGCCATAAATTGAATAATGTGCGGATAAGATAATGTTATTGCGGAATACGCTTTTCTGGGGTGAGATAAGAAACCCCATCTTTACTATTTTTCTTTTCTTTCAACTTCCCCAGTTGTCGTTTCTTCCATATTCCTTTATTACGGCAAACGTTCTCTGTCACGCCAGACATCATTATGTCACCCTTCTCACAATCCAGTTTCTATTTCTAAAATTATTTACCTACATAATTCAGTTGTTTTATAACCTTCTCCTTTTCTAACTAGCTTGAAAGAGTGGCCGGCTTTCTTTGCACTCAAGAAGACCATAGATGATTTCAATGACATGTGTCCGCTCCTGGAGCTGATGGCTAACAAAGCTATGAAACCTCGCCACTGGCAGCGTATAATGGAAGTCACTAAGTACAACTTCGAGTTAGATAACGAAGATTTCTGCCTGAAGAATATTCTAGAAGCACCTCTACTTCAAAACAAGGAAGACATTGAGGTGAGTGAATTATTTACCATGAATTATATTTAAGGCTAATATGAATACTCTATATTTTATTAATTATCTGTATAGCAAACTCATGTCACACAAACATTTCCTCTAAAGTTATCAGGAAGTAATTACGTTTGATAATAATACTATATATTGTTTTCTGTTCTGAACGGTTTTCATGTTATGCAATAAAATGTGTTTTTAAGCAAATCAGTTCTAATCTACTGTAATAGAGTGAAGTAGAATTCAAAAATAATTTATTGAGTTAAACATAATTCACAATTTTTGAAACTCATTGGTCCCCAAACTAGGTCGACCTGTATGTATCTCGGTGACCTCCTTCCTAATGGTACAATTCTGATTGTGAAATTATTTGTTACAGTTACATTCATTGAAAAGAATTATAATAATATAATATAATAATCGGCAGACAAACACACACATTGTATATCCTCAAATTAAGCAAGTTACGCTTGTGTTATGGGTAACATACAACGGACCACTCTGGGGCCGATCCCAGACACCTAGACCATGTTAAATAACGGAGAAAATACGTTTCCGAAATTTACTATACCGGGAATCGAACCCGGATTAGTATGTAGGAACTATTTTTTTTATATTCTATCGTTTTCTATATTATAATGGCCCCTTAGCCTGAAATAGTATCAATTAAAATTAACACCTTACCGCACTTTTAAAAATTATAGAAAATTTGCTTTATTATTTTAGTCGATAGTAGGTGAGATATGTATGCACTTCTGAAGTTTTTACTTATTTAATACAGCTATGTAGCTGCATCCCTCTATAGCCGTATAGTCGCAGTTTAACATCGACGTACATATTATGTTAAAAGGTATTATGATCATAGGAGTGACTAAGAAGGACATATTACCCTTATTTAATGTGCGAGTGAGAAAAAGAGAATACATGGAAATAATTACTTACTTGGACATAAAGTGCTGACTACGCATGTGCGAATGAATAATAAATAAACAAGCAAGCGGTTTTCAACGCGAGCTAGCAGCGAGCGATATGGCAACGTAGCTGCAAGGGAAGCCGCCTTTGGTACTAGGAATGCATAAAACCAAGCAAATGGTTGAGTTATACACTCACACTCAGAAAGCGTATTTTAATTGGCAGCCAAAGATAACACTGCCGTAAAGAATATTTACTTGTGTGTACCTAACACCTTTAAACTTAAATAGTTGCGATTTAACTTGTCAGTTTACTACTATTTAATGTGAGAGTGGAATATTAACAAAAAGCGAGTAATTTGTACTTAATCTTTGTATTTATCTTCTTACATATTTTTTATAAGCTTTTAATTTTTATAAAGTACAGTAAAAATATAGTAAAAGCCAAAAGTAAACTAACTGAAAAACGTTTAAATACTAAAAATAAACAAAATTACAAATTCATTAATATTAGCTATTTACAAATGCAGAGTTTTTATATATATATATATATATATTATAACTTAAATACTTAAAAATAAACTAAATTATAAATAAATGAATATAAAGAATGTAACAAATCGCTGCCAGAGGGAAGCGTGCCCGTAAAACTGCATCGCCACGCTATTTGGCAATGTTGATTAGTTATCTACGCAAAATACTAACCAGCCTTCTGATCACGGGTGGCATCAATACATCATGTGGCCAACCTTTTGGGCACGCTTCTTTCTGACAGAACATAGAATATATTAATTTATTTTCAGTGTATAGTGGACTTTTAAAGTAATTTTGGATTTTAAAATTTAAAATTACTTAAAGTAAATATAGTATAATTTTCTAGACGATTGAAAGGGGTAATCGTAACCTCCGTATTTTTGCAACACCAGAAATGTTAACATGTGGTCCTGGCATTGAGGAATTTTGTATAATCGCGAGAACCTTCTTTGCATACAAGAACGTAGTGCCTCGATAAAATGAAAATTGTTACTACGACTTCAATACTTACTTATCGCGCGCGTAACAAAGCAATATAAATAAACAACTACGTTAAATATCAATGATGATATAGTTACGTAGCACGAGGACCCGGCAAGCAAAAACTAAAACAGGCACTAAAAGTACAAAAAACAAAATATTTAATGAATTATTTGTTGATTACGAAATTTAAAAAAAAATGCGAATAAAATGAAAATGGTATGATTTACTTACTATGCACATGTAGTTATATAGGTATATTTTATTAGAGAAAAATGAATAATAATAAAATGAAATCCCTCAAAATTTAAAATATTACAGATGGGATAATGATACATCGCCTAGTCGCTCTTTTATATAACTTAAAAAAGGCAGGCAACGTTACCTTGTTGGATAGTATAAATGTAAAAGTTTTATTTATGTAACCAATTTTCATGAAAATATTATGTAAAAGATACATTCTAAAGTAAAAAATACGAGTATTCCCGAAAAAAAATACGAGTGGGAAAGAAAACAACAGATTACCTAAATAAAGCTGAAAGGAAAGCCTTATTATTTTATTTTATAATAACTTTTAAACGTTATCATTATCACCATTAGCTTATTACAACATATGACACCACTTTAATTGCAAACTTAGCATTAAGACGTGTTCTTTACGTCCGTAGTGCAAAAAGGATAGACGATCGCTGATTATTTTTGCTGACGAAAATAAAAGTAAACAAACAGCACGTGGTCTAGTGCTTAGTGCGCATGCGCAATCAATAGATAGGCAATTTGTGCCATCATTTACTAAGGCAACACAAATCAAAGGAGGTTGTACTAGACTACCATTTTATTAAGACCCTCAAGGTGGCGCATAAATCGTATAGGTGTTGCCAATTAAAAAGATACAAAGTCCAAAATCAACCATTGGACTTGTATGAATAGTTTCAAAAACTAAAGCTTGATATTATAAAAATTACAGTTATTATTAATAAACAAATATAGTTAAGAAAACTATAACACGCCTTAATATATAATAAAAAAGTAGAAAATCATTTTAATTATGGGAATTTGGTCTTACAGCAATGGAAAGTGCACTAAGGCCTGTATTTTCAATCAGATGAAAGTTATCATCCATCGATTAAATTACATAATGTAAAAATAACATTTGACATTTGAATTGTGTTATTCGAGCAATTGTAATTTTTATTTTTTTCGTCTTGTATTTTGTCCTAGAAATTACTTTAAAATTACTTTAAATTAACAATCACGTGACGTCATCCGCAACTCGATATGTAGGCGTACTCGGCGGCCAGTGATACTAACAGTACTGAGTGTTCCGCCACGGTTACGTCAGCAAAATGGCGGCCAGGCGCAATAGCAATTTGCGGGGATCATTTATCTATTAAAATATTAAAATTTCAAAAAGGAGCAATATTTCACCAAGTCCGACAATATTATAGATTTGTCTGTCATTTTAGTCCTTAATTTGTCCGTAGGTCAAACGTTCTGGATAATGGGGATGGGGGGTTGGGAATGGGGGGATTATTTCATTTTTTAACAGTTACTACGTGGCACAAATACTAGGAGCATAAAACTAAACAGTAGGTAGTAAAATTGGTTAGTACTGTTTGGGATTTTTATAAGAAAATGGATGAATGGGGAATTTGAAGACAACTTCGTCTCAAATTGCGATATCAATACCAGGAATATAAAGTATGATGATGATTCAATAATAATAAAAATAGAACCGGTTTTTTATTGGACGTTTTTTTGTAATTCGATTTCATATGAAGTGAAATGCTTTTACAGGGACTATATAAAGATGAAGATGTTTAGTAAGTTTAAACTAGAATTTTACTTAGTAGGTGAGAGGGAAAGCAATACAGATTAAGTGCAAGCTTTACTAGGACTATAAGAACGATTAAAGGCAAATCTGTATTTTATAGTAAACATTGGATGTTGCCATTTAAATTTTTAAAATAGGTTAATTGACTATTATTAAAAATGCTGTTAGTAGATAGTTATACGAGAGGTGACAGTGTAGTTCGAGTGACTAAATAGGCCTTTTACCCGAGGTTAACCCTCTGCTTTTCATTTCGAACATGAGTTTTATGTCTCGTCGTAAAACGCTGTTTCTTGATTTCATTGATTTTGTTTTTTTTAATATTAAATAATCTAATATAATACTGCCAGTCCCGGCAGACGTTGTCCTACGTGAAAAAAAAGTGTTAACTTGCGTGCGAGATGGGGAAGCCAGACAGACTGGTACCGTAACGCGTTACGTAACGAAGCGGTTTACCCTCCCATAAAAAGTTATCACTTCAAAAATCTAGGTCCCGATTCCAGCGCCACCTACCGAGTCTAATTGTGAATCTAAACCATCCCCGGATCAACTTAATGCAAAAATTTCGGCAAAATCCTAGAACCCGGTTCGAGCGCCAAGTATTTTGTTTATTTAGTTTACATTTTAAATTCCTAATATCTTTTGAATGTAATGTCCGATTTGAATAAATCGAAAGTAAACAGTCTTGAACACAAAATGATTTATTTGAATAAAGATTAGTATAACGGTATTGATAACATGTTCTGACTTTGGTCGGCATTAATATCAACTTTAAAAAAGTTAAAAAGTAGTTATAGTAACATAACTACAATAGGTGGACATATATAGTACTTATTCCAAAATAATTTTTACAAGTATATTGATATTTTCTTTAAAATTTGAGAATATTTTTTTGTTCTAACATCAATAGTACATGCGATGAAAGACAATTTATCACAAATTTTATAAACCTTGAATTAAATTATTCATGTTTTAGTAGGGATCACTAATTTTTACTAGTAATAAATATAGCCTATATTACTCAAGAATAATGTAGTATTCGAATAGTAAAAGAATTTTTGAAATCGCTCCAGGTGTTATTGAGTTTATTCGTTACAACACACAAAAACACAAATCTTTCCTATTTATAACTATTAGTATAGCTATGGATACAAAGTATAGTAGTATCTAAATATCAAAATAAAATAAAATAAAAATCTACCTAAATTAATATTATAGACATAAAGTTTGTGAGTTTGTTTGTTCGTAGGAATTAATCTCTTGAACCATTGAAATGTATTTTTTTTTAAATTTCACCCACCAGTGGCGAAGTACATTATTCCTGAGTGACATAGGCTATTTTTGATTGTGATTGATAATATATATTTTTAATTATGTCCAGCGAAGTGAGCACGGGAACCACTATCAAATATGTTATAGGCTAACAGGGATAACGATCCACGCAAGAATTGTGCACTTCCTCGTAGGAGGCGCTGCGAGCGCTTTCTAAGAACGTAATTAATTACAGTCTATTGTCCTCTGACACACGTTTGTGAATTAATTGCAGTTTACAAAGCGCGATTAAACATGGAATGCCGCATATAGGTATACATTCAATAGCAATGGATATATATTTGTGGCATTCAGTGTCGAAATTCTAGGGCCATGGGGTCCCAGAGCTCACCGACTCTATCGAGACCTAACAACTCGTTTCATAGAAGTCTCACGTGACACTTTTGTCATATCATGGCTAGCCTGTATTTGGGGCAACGTTTTAGCGTTACCATACAGCAGGGAAAAGCAGCCAGCGTATTAGAAAAATTCTCAATTGACCACGATTTGCGGTTCACACTCGTATATTGTTTGTAATTGTTGTTCTAATTTATTTATAAGTTACTTTATTAACAAGGTACTTAATTTTTAATATTTATATATTTTTTAAGTTAGCGTAGTCTTCTTATTCTATGTGCAAATATTGTATAAATCTTAAAACCTTGTTTTGTGTGCGTGCATGTGTATTTTGTAATGACGTCCAGCGAAGAGGGAACGTGTCGCCTAGTATTTAATATTTTTTTATTACATACATACATAACTTCACGCCAGGTCCCTTGCGGGGTAGGCACGAACAACAGAGCGCTTTGTGGTGAAGCTTTAGGTGCGTAGCGACACCACAGACCTGACTCAAAGGTGTCAAGGCAAAGTCCCCCCTTAAATTTTTATATGGTGTAGACAGGGATAATCGTCGGTCAGTGTCACGCCACATTTACATAAAATTTGTCAAAGACCTCTACATGTTGACCTTCCCATGGCCCCACGCAAGCCCTCCTAAAATCGGGACCATTTTTATAGGCCGTGTTCTCTAGAGACCTACCTAGATAATAATAATCGGGAGATACACACATTATACATTCGTAAGTTAAGTAATTTACTCTGGGGCCGATCTAAGACACGTAGACAATAGCAAATAACGAATAGTTCGTTTACAAAATTTACAATTACAGAAATCGAACCTGAAGCCTCTACTTTGTAGTGAAGTCGGCGGGCAAAAGCTTAGTCCGCCAACCATAAAGGCCATGTATGAAATTAAGTAAAATTTATAAAGATGAAGATTATATAGTAAAGATCTGATAAAAAAGTGTATTGTCATTTTTCATTACTTCTTTCAGGATATCTGTATATCAGCAATGAAGGAAAAAGACATCGAAGCTAAATTACGTCAAGTTACCAACGAGTGGTCAGTTCACGAGCTCACATTCCAGACTTTTAACAACCGTGGCGAGCTGTTGCTAAGAGGTGATACTACGGCCGAAACAATCGGACAGTTGGAAGACAGTCTTATGATCTTGGGTTCTTTACTTTCAAATCGGTAAGATCATATGTTATAGATAATTCTATAAGCCGTGATAGCGTAGTGGTTACGTGGTAGCGTATAAACTGGCGTCTCAAAATTCAATAACGGGGGTTAGATATAATCCTGTCTGGAAAAATGCACTTCTGTAATGCACTTGCTGCAGCAGGTGCGCACGCATCAGCTGTTTTAGTTCTCGCCAAATCAATAAACTGGAATGAAAACACCAGGATCGCACAAAACACAGCATGTCTCACTATTAAGTTTCTGCTCCATCTGGGATAATGTAAGTGGAAGTGACCATTTCAGGCAGATGTAACGAATGGTTTCATTGCGTCGTTCATATGCGAATTGTTATTAATTGTCAATGACTTAAAACACTAATAGATAAAGTATGTATATACACTAAATTATGTATCATCAGATGAACTACGTAGTGCAGAGAGATCTTGACCGATGATCACATCAAATCATGCTGTTGCTGTCCCCATGCAGCAAATTCTTCTAGCGTATGGTGTGCCGCATCAACTGTCCATTCATATAAGAAATTGGGAGGCCTGAGCTCAGTTCTGAGACAACCACGGCCTGTTATTACGTACCTTGAACTAATGAGTCATTATTAATTGAATTACAGGCAATGATATGTCCATAATAATGTGCATCATTAGTCTTATCTTGACAAATCATGTGTTCTTTAGTGATTCTTTAAATGAAACTTCTTTAAAATCGTTGTCTTTTGAAACGAATTAAAAGCGACTATTTTGAAGTTTTGAAATGCATAAATCAAATTGAAACTAGAGCAATCGTGTCCTATTTTAGTTATCATAAGCCTCTCGTGTCATTTTTTGAAAGAGAAGACATGGAGGCTGAATAATACTCGTAGGTATTTAACGCCATTTTTAGAAAACGTATAAGATGTTAACCGATAAGGCATATTACAGTATCGATGAATATTTAAATGACAAAACTATAATATAAATTGTATGAATTGTAATTGACATCATTTTAATTTAATACACAATTTTATAATTAATTGGTTGACATTTTATTAGGTAAATAATAAAATAAATAATTGGACAAATATATTATAATAAAATTTGTAAGCAGAATACATATGCATGCCGAAAGGCTGAATTTGGAGAGCTGTACTATGTTAAATTAAACACCTTTTGTATACCCATTTTCGCATTAAATAAATTGAATTGAGGTGTTATAATATACAATATATGAAATGTAATATTTTGCAAAAAAAATGAAATAATTTACGAGCTTGATAAAAATATTATAAAAATAACTTAAAATTATCTTGATACTCCTGATACTCTATATTTATACCATTATCTCGTAGGCTACTTTTCTGGAGTTTTACTTCTGCCGTGTGTGAATTGCACACACACAATTTTTTTAAAGTTAATTGGTGGTGAGAGGTGATGATTGGAGCTTCTAATATCACGAAAGTGTCCTTCACTTTCACGTACCTACTTGCCAAATATTCTGATGCTTCTATGTAATTTCTTAATTTGACAGCTACAACGCACCGTTCAGAAAACAAATCCAACAATGGCTATATGACCTACAAAGTACAAACGAGATCCTAGAACGCTGGTTACTTGTCCAAAACATGTGGGTATACCTCGAAGCCGTGTTTGTCGGCGGAGACATTGCTAAACAACTCCCGAAAGAGGCCAAAAGGTTCTCTAAAATAGACAAGTCCTGGCAGAAGATCATGCAAAGAGCCCACGAGACTCCAGGCGTTGTATCTTGTTGTGTTGGAGACGATCTTCTCAGGCAACTCTTACCACATCTACAAGAACAACTAGAGTTATGTCAGAAGAGCTTAAGTGGTTATTTAGAAAGGAAGAGGACGATGTTTCCAAGATTCTTTTTTGTATCTGATCCAGCCTTATTGGAGATTTTGGGACAAGCATCTGATTCTCATACCATTCAGAACCATTTGCTGTCGATATTTGATAACATCAGATATGTTAAATTTCACGATATAGGTATGTATTTTAACTTGTAACAGCTTGTTCCCACTTGACGGGTGTCGGGCGCCGTATTTTAATTGGGTATTAGCGTCTCTATTCACACTTGTCGGATGTCGGGCCCGATCGAAGCTGAAGCCGCGATATTTGTCTGTGCAATCTGCGGCAGAGAAGAGAGCAGCCAGCGGACAGAAGATGAAGTAGCGGGGAGAACTTTACCGGGCCTGACATCCGACAGATATGAACAGCATCATACTTACACATAAGTGAGCAAGATTTGACACGACTTTTTACGGACGTAGACGTGGCAAAGCACCCAACATTTCTTGTCGGCGCCGACAAAAAATCTGTGTCGGGTAAGTGTGAACAGCTTTATATAAAATGTTCTGCCACGAGAGCAACCGATTTTTGTATATACAAAATTATTAATATATATTACACAACGAATTAAGAACCTTCTCCTTTTTTGAGTCAGTTAAAAAGATAGGACATCCACCGAATGCAGTAAAAATTATTTTGAATAATACTTTAGTATAGAAAAAACACGCATGCGAATTTCTGCAGTAGTTTGACATATTTGCGCTATGCGTTAATATGTCAGTCAGTCAGTGATGTCAAGTTATTATAGATTATAATGACTAGTAAAACGATTAAATAGGCAGGCAGTAAGTTATAAAAATCAACTGAATGTCTGCCAGCATTTGCATCAATATATCAATCTCCCTGACGCAAGTTTGCGTGGCTGGAGCCTACCTAACACTCGCTGTCTTTTAATTATAATAAGCGTTTCTGAAGTAAAACTTCTTTAGAATCATTGTGATTTGAAACTCAATGAAACAAAAAAGCGACACTAAAAAAATATTAACATATAATTCTATAGGACTAAGTATGCGAGAGAATGAGATAAAATACATTACATTTAACAATTTAAACACTATACTCATACAGATACTGTTTCAAATGAAGTTTAAAGCTTAATTATATTATAACGATATACTATATGAAATGTTACATCACGAAATTTGGAATCCCTCCCACCCCTTCTCACAATTTGTTTCGCTTCTACTGCGCTGTGAACACACACACATTCTTTTACAGAATATAATAAGATGATTGCAATAGTGTCTTCAGAAGGTGAGGAGATAAAACTCGAAAGACCAGTCCGTGCGGAGGGTTCTGTAGAAACCTGGCTGACGTCATTACTCCAGTCCGCTCAAAGCAGCTTGCATTCTATCATTAGGAACGCTGTGTCTGTTATCAATGATCCTGCTTTTAACCTGCTGCTTTTCTTAGATAAGATGCCCGCTCAAGTAAGAATGTCATTTTATTACGTAGTAATTAAGTAACTAAACTTCTTTGCTTTTTAAATCTTAAGCCACTTCCATTTTAAGTGAATTAATGTAACAGGATTGGGTGATCGTGAGGCCGTCTATTTCAACGCATTTCATGTCCGGTTCCTATTACTTACAATTCATTCACTTGCCTTATTACTTATTTAGTTATTATTATAAATTTCATATAGGTCATTGTAAACTTAAAAGTTCTTTTTCAGATTGGTCTTCTAGGTATCCAGATAATTTGGACTCGTGACGCTGAACTAGCTCTAATGCAAGCGAGACAGGATAAAAAGATAATGATTGAAACGAACAACAAATTTCTGGAACTTCTAAACACCCTGATAGATCAGACGACGAGAGATCTACTAAAAATAGAAAGGATTAAATTTGAAACCCTAATCACTATACATGTTCATCAAAGAGACATATTTGATATGCTGGTATTTTTTTTGTTTAAAAAATTATATTTTCGATGTCAAGGTTTGGTTTTCAGCAACACTCAGAACAATAAAGTTGTAGTTAGAATTGCTGGCGGTCATGGACTTTCATGCCGAGGAAACCTGCATCGTATTTACCGATCTGTAAACCAGCAATGCGGCTTGCACACATAAATGTGATGGGTCTGAGTATAACGTTTCCCTAAAAACTGAAAGATCCAAGTCCAGTAGTAGATCATTTATGTACTAATATTATTAACGGGTATATTAGCATATAAGCTTAATAATCTTTGGTGTTTTTAGTGTCGGCTTAGTGTACGTTCAGCTAATGACTTCGAATGGCTGAAACAATGCAGGTTCTATTTTAAAGAGGACGCAGATAAGACTTGGATATCAGTAACTGACGTTACTTTCACATACCAGAATGAATACTTGGGTTGTACTGAAAGATTAGTTATTACGCCCTTAACTGATAGGTAAATTATGTAGACGAACATTTATATTTTCAATTATTATCCAGTACTCGTAGTAGATTTGTATATCATCTAAATTCAGGGTTACGTAGACAGATAGAAAGAGGATCCTTATTGATTTGTTAAGTGTTTTTATTGTAACTTATTGGCAGTAATATAATGTTGGGTAAATGCAGCTTTTATATACAAGCTGAAATTAAAAAAACGTACCATGATATTATTGCTTTAATACAATCTTTAGAGAATTAGTTAAAATGTCACCATACTTTTTGTAGAGTAGGCTGGGGATAGAGAGAAACATGCGTAGTTAAAAGATGGATAGGCGCAACAAACACATAAAAATTTAAATTCACCTTGTAATAAATAAATATAATAAACAAATACCAGTAAACCATATGACACTGAAGATATATATTTGTATATATTCTCAGCATATTGGTCCATGAAGACAATAATAAGTTGAACATATAGTATAAGTATTAAGGAATTATTACATGAATTAAGATTGAATAAGAAAAGTCAGATCTAAAGATAACCTCGATAGGTATTATACTAAGAGATAGACCAGCACCCCTAGTTTTGAGACCATCGGTATATTGCAACGCATGCCATCTTTCATAACGCCAACATTTCTTAGGACCTACCCCTAGTACCGGGACCTAGCGGGGTGACATGGTCATACATTTGTTCCCCACGTAATTAGCCGGTCTCCGTAAAACGTAGCCATAAGCTTAGCCATGAAAATATATGTATGGACAACGACATAGCCTTAGCATTTGGAAATTTCTTTTAGATGTTACATAACCCTTGCTCAAGCGCTCGCTATGAGCATGGGTGGAGCTCCATGCGGCCCTGCGGGTACTGGAAAAACAGAGACCGTGAAGGATATGGGCAAAACTCTTGCCAAATACGTAGTGGTGTTCAATTGTTCCGACCAAATGGACTATCGGCAAGTAGTTCTAATTATATAATATAATGAGTAAAATTAATTAAATAGGGCTCCATAGGATTCATAATCCCATGGCCTGATTGTTGATTCTATTCTTATCATATGTTGATATTTTAGAGGCCTTGGCCGAATTTACAAAGGACTAGCTCAATCAGGCTCATGGGGATGCTTCGATGAATTCAATCGAATAGAGCTCCCAGTATTGTCAGTAGCTGCACAACAAGTGGCAGTAGTGCTAGCTGCTAAAAAAGAGAAGAAGAAGAGCTTCCTATTTACAGACGGAGACATGTCTGAAATGTGCCCTGAATTCGGGATATTCATAACTATGGTAAAATATATTTTTAATATCTTTCAATGCGCTTTAATATCATAAAATTATTGTATAGAAGTGTTCGAAATTCTAGCAATGACTTATTTTCTGTTTGATTACTAAGCTCTGTGAAGTTGGCACCTCGAGTTGCGAATTTTTAAAAGAACAATATCTCATTAATAGTCCATTGAAATTTTACATGAGCTTTGCATTTCTTAGAGGACGCAATTTTATTTTTGGGACATGTGTGGGGGTCAATAGAAGCTTAACTTCAAGTTTGTGGGGTCGCCACCCTTGTCCTCGGGCCGCCATCTTGGAAAAAAGGGTGTAAACACTTTTTTCGCGATATCTTGGAAACTATGCGTCTTACAAAAAAATTGTAAAGTCATAATTTGTAGCAAATTGTAAGTGTAAGTAAGTGCAAATTTGTAGGCAAAAACGCGCCTACGGACTCTACCTCATAGGTGGCGGGGAAAACGGGGAACCTTTTCTACCTGCTTAACATTCGATAAGTTAAATTTGGTAAGTTCTATGGAAAAGAAAAGAGTTGGGAATGAATCAAAAATTTCTCACTTTTTTGCTTATAACTTCTTTAATTTTTAATTTAGTGCAAAACGTTATATAAACATATTTGTAGGCAAAACAATTTGCTACTAATTATGATTTTACAAATTTTTGTAAGACGCATAGTTTCCGAGATATCGCAAAAAAGTGTTTACATCCCTTTTTCCAAGATGGCGGCCGGGGGACAAGGGTGGTGACCCCACCCCACAAACTTGAGGTTAAGCTTCTATTGACCTTTCGTATAGATAATAAATTATAATATTAAAACCACATTGCTATCATGCTGGATTTTGTGTCCCCACACATGTCCCAAAAATAAAATTGCGTCCTCTAAAAAATGCAATACTCAATATTTTCATTCCTTTGTTTCATTTATGATGATTAGGAACGAATGTTAAAATCTGTAAATGGTTCGAATTTGTAGAATGCATTACGTTTTCTTCATTTTGGTTGCGAACTTACCAAAATGAAATTTGTTTAAAGGTAGGTACATTTTTATTACGGTCTTATTCACATTGAGTTAGAGGAAGTTTGAAGGCTTGTTTAAGAATTATAAAGTATCTTTCAAACTTACTGTAACTCAATATGAATAAGATCGATAGACTTTATTGTAACATAAATGTCTACATACCTATTTATATTTCTAAAAATAAATAATATATTTTTTTATTAACATTTACTTCGAGATTATTTTTATAACAGTATTTTTTTACTGTGTTAATTTTTTTACCATACTCATTTTCTTTAACAGAATCCTGGTTACGCCGGCCGAAAGGAACTCCCAGAAAATTTAAAAATTCAATTTCGGACAGTTGCTATGATGGTACCCGACAGGCAGATTATTATAAGAGTCAAATTAGCTTCTTGCGGCTTCCTCGAAAACATTACTTTAGCCAGAAAGTTCTATACTTTATACAAGCTGTGTGAAGAACAGCTTACCAAACAAGTTAGTGAACATAAAGAAATAATTTATAAATTTTATTATGATTAACACTTAAAGTTTAGACTCTAATTTAAATATTACAACTATGCTTTAAAGCCTTGCGCAGTTTTAATTTAGATTCTTGTAGTGTAGTGATATTACCATCAAGATAAAGTAAACATACTCGAACTGTTCTTGGCTTTCCTCATATTTAAATGAAAAGACAATTAACCCACAATACCAAGGCGCGCACCGATTATTTCTACTACTGGATATTTGTTAGCTGGTCTCTGTAAATCGTCGTTGTACCAGCTACCATCGTAGGCGACTTGTTATATTATCACGTATATAAAGGCATTCGCGGATGCGGGGATTTCTTACACAGCCTTTCGCTCTTACATTACATATTCACCGCAACATGCCTCAGTTTGGCTTACAAAAGAACGAGACTTATAATAGACTAGCGGCCCGAACTTGGGTTACATTATTGGAGTTTAAGTAAGGATCCCTAATGTTTTTGAAAATATAATATAGCCTATGTCACCCGGGGATAAAGTTGCTTGCCAACAGTGAAAGAATTATTCAAATCGGTTCCGTAGTTTCAGAGCCTATTCAATGCAAAAAAATAAACAATCAAATCTTTCCTCTTTATAATATTAGTATAACTATAGATTAGCTGTTCTCTCAGTTTAACAGGTATTCAATTAACTTAAAACAATGAATTAATTTGCACAGGTTCACTATGACTTCGGACTTCGCAACATTCTTTCGGTACTTCGTACTTTGGGAGCCGTCAAACGAGTAAACTCAAAAGACAATGAGAGCACGATCGTGATGAGAGTCTTACGAGATATGAACTTGTCAAAACTTATTGATGAAGATGAGCCTTTATTCATATCGCTCGTAGCTGACCTGTTTCCGAACCAAGCTTTGGAAAAAACTACATATAGTGATTTGGAAGAAGCGATTAAAAAACAGGTAGAACTAGCTGGACTGATCAACCATCCCCCGTGGCTTCTGAAGATTATTCAGGTATAATCGAGATTTAAATTCATTTTGTTAGTTATATAATATCATATCTATACGTAATCCGAGACTATCGGAAACGTATCAATGAAACTTCGAGGCAAGTTGTCTGGAGTGGAATGGAGTAGAGAATTAAAATACGAATAGCTGCCATACATGCCCAAGCTGCTTTCTCATTTGTCAGTCGAAATGGCTATATATATTTTAATATTTTTGAGATATACCCTGCTAAATTTTAGCGTATTTTCGTTTATACGTTTTTTGAGTTACACAGCTAAATGACAAAAAATAATTGTAAAAGAATCTTCATTTTACCTCTACAAACACCTAAATACTTGGCTGCTTTCTTTATTATAATATGAATTTTACTTGAAAATGCCAAATCCTTTGCCAAATTATTGTATAACTTGATGATATAAAAGCTATGGAGTCAATTAATAATAATAAAGTTACAATACAATACAATAATAATACATGGATTTATAGCTTTACGAAACTCAACGTGTGCGCCACGGCATAATGACATTAGGACCACCAGGGGCTGGAAAGACCACTTGCATTCACACTTTAATGAACGCGCTATCTGAAATAGAGAACCCACACAGGTATACCTCTTTAATTATTTTATCTTCGAGGACTATAAATGGCACTATGAGGCAAATTTTACTACCATCACAAGATTCTTAAAGTTAAGCCTTACAATTAAAAATTTTTTTTAAATAAAAAGCAAAAAATATATTATGTTTTCTACATCTTGTTATAAAGTCGGTTAATAAAATCAAGAAAATATTTATATATTTTTTACAACTTCTCAAAGAAGCAAGTGTGTGTGTAAGAAATAAGAATAAGCCTGAATGGCGCTCTGTTGTTCGTGCCTACCCCGCAAGGGATCTGGCGTGAAGCTATGTATGTATGTATGTACAACATCTCAACATTAAAGAAGTCGAAGTCGGTGCATTTTGCAATTTTTTGTTGTATTTTATGTTTTACTTGGCACCCACTTCAAGATGTTGTAGATTTTTTTTTCTACTAAGTAACGCAAATTTATAACCAAAAAGTAAATGAGACATTTTGTACGCGCCTACAATACTCGAAGAATGTCAGTGAACATAGTCGTATTTACATAAGCATATCATTAATCGGTTCTTGAAAAAATGGCAATGATACAAATCACTTTTTAAGAAGTCGATAGGATATATTAGCCTCTAAATTGTTGAATATTGTGGCTGTGAAACTACGAGTATGAGTTGGAAAATTCTGGAAATTGAATAAAGGTTCTATAGCTTCAAAATTACAAGATATGTGATATTTGAGACAAATACTTTTTATATGTGTATAATGTATAGTTATATACTACATAATTTAGTTGTATTGTTTCAGAGAAATGCGTATGAATCCAAAAGCTATAACTGCAGCTCAAATGTTTGGACGCTTAGACGTTGCTACTAACGATTGGACTGACGGAATTTTCTCAGCATTGTGGCGCAAGACACTCAAAATCAAAACTGGCGAAAATATTTGGCTTGTTTTAGACGGGCCTGTTGATAGCATATGGATTGAAAATTTAAATTCAGTGCTGGATGACAATAAAACTTTAACATTGGCGAACGGTGATAGATTGACTATGTCTCCAACATCCAAAATTATTTTTGAACCCGAAAATATAGATAATGCATCACCAGCTACTGTATCTAGAAACGGCATGGTGTACATGAGTTCATCTGGTTTAGATTGGGATCCAGGTAATTAAAACATTTTTAGTTTTATACCAATAATTTTATTTATTATCTAGAAGCTTGCTTTATTTTTATTGCTGTATTGATAAAATAACAATGAATATAATATGGTGGGCAGGGGGGCTTTGTGGCGAAGCCCTAGGTGAGTAGCGACACCTCTACCTGACTCCGGGGGCCAAGGCAAGGCCCCCGCCTCCGTGCTTGCCTTAACCAGCCGGCACGGAGTAGAGATCGCTAGAGCTAAGACTCAAGCTCCAGGGGTGGAAGTGATAAATGGCCTAACGTCGGAAGTAGCTTCGGTGAACCTGCAGCCCACCTCTCAACACCCCTTAGCCACTCACACCCATGTTGCCCCTGTCTTTTATGGCATTTTTTGGGGCCCATGCAGGGAGTGGCGAGTCACCGTCTGCCCATTTTTCCATGTTCCCCGAACATTGCGACGGGCAGACGCCATAGTCCCCATATTCCCAGACCCCTAGTACCACTAGCAGTTCACCCAATAGCCCGGTACTTTTTGTCTTCATTTCCCACAATAGTCCTACACTGGCCGGGGCTTGTCCTTGGGTGCATTAGTATATAGTGTAGACAGGGATAATCGCCGGTCAGTGTCACGCCACATTTTCATTAAATTTGTCAAAGGGCCTCTACGTGTTGGCCTTTCCATGGCCCCGCGCAATCCCACCAAATGTCCGGGCCATTTTTATGGCCCATGGTCGTCAAAGACATACAATTAATATAATATATTTATTTCCTTGAATAATATTTGTGTATAATGTATGTCTTTCTAGTTCTTCGAGCGTGGCTGAAAACTCGTTCTGTTCGTGAAATAGAAGTTTTCACATCTCTCTTCGAACAAACATTTCCTGTTGTCTACACATGGTGTACTCAAAATCTGATTTTTAGTATGAAAATTCTTCAAAGCAATATTGTATTACAAATGCTAAACCTTTTAGAAGGATTAGTCCCACCACAGATAGTTGAACCCGAAGACCCTTCTTCTAGCAAATCAGTCAATGGCGATATGGAAGATGAAGAAGAAAAAGAAAAGGGCGAAGAAATTGTTCTTTTTACACCAGAGCACTTACATAAGATATATGTTTTCACAATAATTTGGGGTTTTGGATCTCTTTTAGAATCAGAAGACAGGAGACGTTTTGATCAATACATAAAAAATAATTTCAGTGAAATTCTAGATTTACCTAAGCACCCGAACAACAAACAGAGTACAATTTTCGATTTCTACGTCAAACAACCAGGTAAATGGGAGCTTTGGGATGATTTGGTAATGCATTACCAGTATCCTGACACAGCGACTCCCGACTATTCTAGTATATTAGTGCCAATTGTAGACAATGTCAGAATCAACTACCTAATTCATTGTATAGCAAAGCAAGGAAAAGCAGTACTTCTACTAGGTGAACAGGGCTCAGCAAAAACAGTTATGATGAAAGCGTATATGAAAAACGCCAATCCAGAACAATTTGTGGGGAGATCTTTTAATTTTTCATCAGCTACAAGTCCATATCAATTCCAAAAGACGATAGAAAGCTATGTTGAGAAACGAAGTGGTATGACGTTTGGCCCTCCAGCTGGAAAAAAGATGTTAGTTTTCATAGATGATATAAATTTACCCCAAATAAATGAGTGGGGAGATCAAATCACAAATGAGATTGTAAGACAAACTATGAGTATGGGTGGCTTCTATAGTCTGGAAAAGCCTGGAGACTTTACTACTATTATAGATATTCAATTTTTAGGAGCAATGGGTCAACCTGGTAATTTTAATATTATTTATAATTATAATATAAAATATGTAATTGAATAACTTTTACCTGCGGGTTATCTCGCATGTATATTATCCCAGAGGAACCGTACATTTTTCCATATAAAAACTATGTGCTATTTCAGACTACCTCTGAGCCAAATTTCATAATTCAGTTGTTCTGGTGTAATTGAGCAGCAAACATCCATCCTAACTTTCGCATTTATAATAATAAACACACACACATACTAGTTGCATATAGCATAGATAACAATGGTGTTACAAATGTTGATATGCGACAATAACCACTTCGCATCAGGTTGATCGTTTGCCTGTCTGCAATACTTCAACAACAAAAATAAATTAATAATAATAAAACCTAGTTTAAGTAAGACTCATACAAAAATATATTACATATTATACATTTCTTTAATTTCATATTCAGGTGGTGGCAGGAATGACATACCGGCTCGATTAAAACGCCAATTTGCAATATTTAACTGTCCATTGCCAAACAATGAATCAATAGATAAAATCTTCAAAGTCATCGGTGAAGGTCATTATAATGCAAAGCGAGGATTTGCCATGGAAGTGCGGTCTCTTATCAAAAAGGTGATACCGTTAACAAGAGAATTATGGACTCGAACAAGGCTAAAGTTGCTTCCTACACCTGCAAAATTTCACTACGTCTTTTCCTTAAGAGACTTGTCTAGAGTATGGCAAGGAATGGTAGGGACTTTGCCAACTGTGATAGACTCTGAGAAATGTTTAATGTTGCTTTGGAAACATGAGTGTTCCAGAGTATTTTCGGATAGGTTTACCCATCAAATGGATAAGGATTGGTTTAATAAAGCTTTGTACGATATTGCGGAAGAGGTGCTTGGAGTCGAATATAAGAAGATGATGGAAAGAGAGCCTGTTTTTGTTGATTTTATGAGGTACGTAGTATGAGACTTATTTATAAATAAGTAGGGCTTTTCATTCGCGTTAGTTTAGGATCCGTACATGTTAAATGCAAAAACCTGCACTACAGAAAATCCCAAGATTTTACAACAAGACCTAAGATTTAGCAACTGTCAACTAGTTATAACTACTACTTTTATCTGAGAGACACGGTAAATGTCAAAAGTAGACATGTCTACTGAAGAACAGATTACCAGTTGTTACTTATTTACAAGGATGTACCTAATGAGTAATAAAATTAGTATATTATGTAGATGACAATAATGCAGGCTACTCCTTGTTAAATTGCATCTAATACGCGTATCATATTATTATTGAGTTTTAAATTTACAATGAGAAATAAGGAGTTGTGTATTTATTTATTCAAAATATAATATAATGGTAATAATTCTTAGGGACGCTCCAGAACCTACTGGTGAAGAAGGGGAAGACGCCGACATGGAATTGCCCAAAGTGTATGAACCTGTTTTCGACTACAGCGAACTGAGGGAGCGATTAGAAATGTTCTTGTCGCAGTTCAATGAAATGGTCCGAGGGTCTGGAATGGATCTGGTATTTTTCCCTGACGCCATGTTCCATCTTGTCAAGATATCCAGGGTCATCAGGCACCCACGAGGCAATGTTATGTTGGTAGGCGTCGGTGGATCGGGAAAGCAGTCTTTAACAAAATTGTCCACTTTCATAGCTGGATATAGGTCTTTTCAGATAGCGTTGACTAGATCTTACAATGTGGGAAATTTCTTGGAAGATCTTAAACTACTGTATAGGTATTGTAAACTGGGTCTGCCTAGTTTTTTTTATCATATATGAATATATGTACATGCCGTGTGTATATTTTTTTACACGCTTTTTATTAGCTTCACTTGTATGTCAGTATGTCAGTATGTCAGTATGTCAGTAACTCTCCGTAGGTAATTTGCGCGCCTGCGGCCTTCCTTGGTACTGGTAGCCGTTTCTCAGGCTCCCTCTCTGAAATCGAACTCTGATTCCCCGTATTTATAATATTTATAAATAATTATTTTATTCTCAATAATAAATAAATTACTTACTGAAAATTTAATTTAATAAATAATAGTTTTAAAAAACTAAAAACACGCTTTTTATAGAAAACCGAACTAAAAAATAATAGTTTTAAAAAACTAAAAACACGCTTTTTATAGAAAACCGAACTAAAAAATAGAAAATAAATTTTAATAAATTTAAATTAAGAATAGTGTTAAAAATTTCAATAAATATAAATTAATAATAGTGTGAATAAAAAAAATGTATTTTATTTTAAAAAAAGCGTGGGGTGCTTTTTAAGATATTATCAAAATGATAATCACTTTACTCATATCTGTCAATAAAATATTTATAACTATTGACACCATGCACCCCACGCTTTTTTTAAAAGAAAATACATTTTTTTTATTCACACTATTATTAATTTATATTTATTGACATTTTTAACACTATTCTTAATTTAAAGTTATTAAAATTTATTTTCTATTTTTTAGTTCGGTTTTTTGGTGCTCAATTGTGTTGCTATTTATTACTCATGGCACTAAATTTTATTTTATTTTATAAAAGCTGGTTTACACGTATTAAGTATAAATGAATTTTAATTATTAATAAAATTTTGAATGACTTGAGGCATGTAAACAATAATTTTAATAACAAGTTGCATTTAATTCAGTAAAAAAATTACGTATCTACTTACGCAGATATTTAATATGTGTAAACCAGAAACAGAAACTAATTTGTTTAAGTATTATCGAAGTTAATAAAAAGCATTTATTACAATAAGAAAAATAGTATCGAACTAACAGTCAGTCTTGTAATTTAGTATTTATTAGTCCCTTGTTATATTATGCGATTTACACGTACTAAATATATGTTAATTCTAATTATAAATATGTAAATTATGCAACATACATTTAAATTGATTTTTCTATTTTTACAAAACATATTATTTATTTTATCGTTTAAAAACATGCAGACGTCTTGGATACATTATGTTCTAAGTAATTATGGCACAGCAGTTTATGTAGCTTTTGGATTTATTTCTTTCAACGTTATGCGCTGCCATGCGCACTTTCCACCAGCCGAGAGGGGGCTGTATTGAAAGCACAACATTGATTTTCTTCCATAAGAGTACTAAGGCCGCAAGAGTCAGAAGAGTAAATTCTGTGTCTAGACAGATGACCCAGGTCATGACGTCATACAACTTATTGAGCTAGTCTGCAGTTGGCGCTCTATCATCTGCGCAGATTTGAACGTAACTTTATATAGACATTTATGGCTCAATTGTGCACTGACTGATGCACTCGTTCGGTGTACCTTGTATAAGCAACATGTAGCAATTAAATTAATGTAGTCCGTAAAGTTAACAAGATTTTGTAAATCTGTTTTTGGTGTCCGATCCTTGCTTAGAATAAAGTAGGTAAAACATAGCTCCATTATTTTTTGTCATATACCTTCGTTTCTGTACGAGACGATAGCCATTTGAAATCCTAATAAACGCACATCAAGCGTGATGTTTTTATGAAAATATTTATCATTTTCTCAACTAATCGATAATCAGTAATAACTAATTATTATTGGCTGTGCCAATAACTTTATCATAATGATGTTAAAGAGTGTTAATTCTGACCTTAAACCTGGTGGTGAGCGCTGTTTGCTACAACCCGAACTAATCCAGGAGAATACATATGTCATCAAGGTTGGTGAAACTTCTGCTATTCTAATGCAAGGGTCAGGTTCAAATATCTATCTCAATACAGTCCACTCTATTCAAACAGCAATGTTCACCCCAGTAATTCGTAATCTACACAGCGCCCCACAATTAATTTTACAAATAAATAGTTTTTTGTTATTTTGGCAGAAAGTACTTAAAAGACCGCCTTAATTAAAACAGCAGCTATATAATATTTTTTTTAAACCACCGAACTACTTCACATACAATTAGTCACGCTTGTTTTCCATTGGAGTAATTAGAGACAATAAATCTCCACTTGCTACGATATTGAAAAACACCTTTCACTTCATCTACTTTCATTAATGTTCATACTCTCTTCACATAGTATAAACTCTTGTAAAAGCAATATCTACTCACGCCTTTACAAAACTAATAAAATAATTTGATAATAGTGATGTAATTAATTCGTACAAAATCATGCATGTCTGAAGTCCACAAATCTCAACTCTCTTAGTAAATGTATCAAGCTATGCTCGTAATCGCTCTTATGAAAAATTCGAAAAGAGGATATCCGTAAGAGGATGAGGTAATCAGACGCAAGGATATGTGGCACTTAGGAAGGAGATATATAGGAGACCTACGTCCATCAACGGACCCTATAAAACGCAAGCATTATTCGACAGTAACTATACGCACGTTCCGTAAGTCAAATTTCACGAAATTAGTTTTGTCAGACTTAAACTTTCACAATTACAGGTCATGTGGAGTTCAAGGAAAAGGGACAACATTTATATTCACAGACTTGGACATAAAAGAGGAAGGTTTTCTGGAATACTTGAACAATATCCTATCGTCGGGTGTAATATCAAATTTATTCACAAAAGATGAGCAATCTGAAATAATTTCTGAACTGACACCCATCATGAAACGCGAGAACCAAAAGCGGACCTTAACTAACGAACTAGTTATGGAGTATTTCTTAAACAGAACGTGTCAGAACCTTCATGTAGTTCTCTGTTTTTCACCGGTAAGTAACCATTCTTCGACTACTTCACATTCTGTTTCAAAATATTACTTTTGCCAGACATTTTGATGTTCAAAATATCCTGTGTATGTACCTCTCTGATCTTTGCTTAACATTTGTGCTAATTATCACTTAAACTGGTTATTGTTAAAAAAGAGTCATTAAAACGGAATCAATTAAATATTGGCAAAGAAACACACTCATTTTTTGGATGTGTCGGAGGGCACCAGTTTTTTCTAGTCTGGAGAGTGAGGTCAAGTACTGAACAAAATAAAGTTGATATTGGCGTTTAATTTAATTTTGCACTACTTATTTAAACATATTTTATTATTATGTATAAATAAAATTCCAAGCTACTCAGTAACATTTGTGTTATGGGTAATATACAACAAAGAAAGCAGGAGACGAGCACATTGTCTTAGGGAAACTAGAGACTTGTAGATTAAGCTTTCATATGTAATAATAAGGAACAAGTTTTAAGATCACGGGCCATAACAATGCCCCGGAATTTTGGAGGGCTTGCGTGGGGCCATGGGAAGGCCAACACGAAGAGAGGTCCCTTAGACAAGAAACAATTTATTATTATTTTATTACTTACGTGCTTTCAATTTTAGGTCAGTGAAGCCTTTAGATACCGTGCGCTGAGATTTCCCGCTCTCATATCAGGTTGCACCATCGACTGGTTCCAACCGTGGCCCAAAGATGCATTAGTATCGGTTGCTGATCATTTCTTGGCCGAATTCGAGATCGAATGTACAAAAGAAGTAAAAAAGGAACTCGTGACTGTTTTAGGAACAATTCAGGACGTTGTTTCTGAAGTATCAGGAGAATATTTCCAAAGGTCGGTTAAGAAAAAATTAATAAACTTTTAGTACTCTGCTTACGACTATTACGTAAAAAACCTTTTTTTTTAGGTTCCGCCGATCGTCACATGTGACTCCAAAATCATACTTAAGCTTCATAGGTGGTTATAAAACAATTTATCAAATGAAACAAAAAGAACTTGGAGACGGAGCTTTAAGAATGGACACTGGCTTAGAAAAACTTCGAGAAGCATCTATATCTGTTGAAGTATTGAAAAAAGATTTAGCTGTCATGGAACAAGACTTAGCATTGGCTTCTGAGAAGGCTGATCGTGTACTTACTGAAGTTACTGAAAGGGCCATGCAAGCAGAAATAGTTAAGAACCAAGTGCAAATTGTGAAAGAAAAAGCAGAAGTGCTTGTTGCTTATATTGCAGAAGAAAAAGAGAAAGCTGAAATAAAGTTGGAAGCAGCTAAGCCAGCTCTAGAAGAAGCTGAAGCGGCTTTAAACACTATTAAGCCAGCTCACATAGCAACTGTCAGAAAATTAGGTAGACCACCACATTTGATTATGAGAATTATGGATTGTGTATTAATATTGTTTCAAAGGAGACTACATCCACTTATACCTGACACAGCGGCTCCTTGTCCTAAACCCTCATGGGCTGAATCATTAAAGGTATGTAACAAATATGAGTAATTTATGATAATTGAAATTCTTTGTTTTCAAATTATTTGTTTTAATAAAATATGATTTATACAGATGATGGCCAGCACAACATTTTTGCTCCAATTACAAAATTATCCAAAAGATATAATTAACAATGAAATGGTAGAGCATTTGCTCCCATATTTCGAAATGGAAGACTATAATATGGACACTGCAAAACGTGTATGCGGTGACGTTGCGGGATTATTATCTTGGACAAAAGCTATGGCATTCTTCCATAGCGTAAATAAAGAAGTCCTCCCTTTAAAGGCGAATTTATTGCTGCAGGAAGCAAGATTAAAGGTATAATTGTTAAGTTTTAAATTATGTTGTGGCCAGATATGGCCAGACCTTAAATCATAATTATCTTATCAGTAATATAATATTTTTCTCACAGGTGGCGATGGACGATTTAGCTTCAGCCGAAAGGCAATTAGAAGAACGTGAAATGTCTCTACGAAAAGTAAAAGAACAATATGAATCTGCTGTGTCTGAAAAACAACAGTTGACTGACGCTGCTAATGTCTGCCTACGAAAGATGACTGCAGCTACTGCTTTGATTAACGGTCTTGGTGGAGAAAAGATACGCTGGACACAGCAAAGTAAAGACTTTAAAGAGCAACTAGGTAGATTAGTCGGAGATGTAGTATTAGCCACAGGATTTTTATCATACTGTGGCCCATATAATCAGGAATTTAGAAACAGTTTACTGAACACATGGATGGGAATTTTAAAAAGTAAACAGATTCCTGTTACGCATGACTTAAATATAACAAATATGCTGGTAGAAAATGCTATGATATCGGAATGGACATTGCAAGGTCTACCTAATGATGATTTATCAGTCCAAAATGCTCTAATAGTAACTAAATCAAGTTCTTATCCCTTATTAGTGGATCCTCAGAGCCAAGGGAAAAATTGGATTAAGAATAAGGAGAGTTCCAATGAACTGCAGATTACATCTTTAAATCATAAGTACTTCAGAACCCATTTGGAGGATAGTTTATCTTTAGGACGACCTCTATTGATAGAAGACGTTGGTGTGGAACTGGATCCCGTAATTGACAATGTTTTAGAAAAGAATTTCATCAAATCAGGTTCTATAGAGAAAGTCATTGTAGGTGATAAAGAATGTGACGTTATGCCAGGTTTTATGCTTTACATCACGACTAAGTTGCCAAACCCTGCTTACTCACCAGAAATAAGTGCGAAAACGTCTATAATAGATTTTACTGTAACTATGCAAGGATTAGAAGATCAACTATTAGGCCGTGTTATATTAATGGAAAAATCGGACTTGGAAGAAGAAAGAGTTGCATTATTCGAATCAGTAATGAAGAACCAAAGAAGCATGAAAGAATTAGAGAGCAACCTACTTTGTAGGCTTACATCATCTGAAGGGTCTTTGGTTGATGATGAAGCATTGATACAAGTATTACAAATAACTAAAACGACAGCCGAAGAAGTTAACGAGAAATTGAAAGTTGCAGAAGTAACTGAGAAGAAGATTATTAAGGCAAGAGAAGAGTTTAGGGCAGTAGCAGCGAGGGGTTCTATTCTCTATTTCTTAATAGTAGAAATGAGTAACGTTAACATTATGTATCAAAACTCATTGAAACAATTTTTGAATATATTTGACAATTCAATTACAAAATCCACCAAAAGTAATATTACAGAAGAACGCATTGAAATAATCTTAAAATATTTAACACATGAAGTATGGGCATTTACATTGCGTAGTTTGTATGAAAGACACAAAGCATTGTTTACGTTGATGTTGGCAATGAAAATTGATTACCAAAAGTGTTTGATTTCTCATGACGAATTTATGGCATTTATCAAGGGAGGAGCTTCCTTGGATTTAAATGCTGTTACTCCTAAACCTTTTAGGTGGATTTTAGATATTACATGGCTCAACTTGGTGGAAATCAATAAATTGAAAACATTTTGTGATGTACTCACAAAAGTAAGGTTTTATAATATGTGTAGAAATTTTACTCATGTCATTTTATTTTATAAACTCATTAATAAACAATTAACTTTTGAAATCAGATTTCATCGAATGAAAAAGAATGGCGCGTATGGTATGAAAAAGCCAAACCTGAAGAAGAAACAATTCCAAGTGGTTACCAAGAAAGTCTGGACGTTTTTAGGAAACTACTCCTCATAAGATCATGGAGCCCTGATCGAACACTTTCTCAAGCAAGGAAGTATATTGTAGGTAAGATCTAATCTGCGACCTACTTCTTTAGGATTACGTTCTGATTATCTTTAAATATTTGTTTTTACAAACAAACGAATGTTTAAGGTAATATTTCTTAAAATTACATAATTTCAGATTCATTAGGACCCGAATATGGAGAAGGCTGCATCTTAAACTTAGAGGCAACTTGGGAAGAATCTGAGCCTCGCACGCCATTGATATGCATATTATCGATCGGTTCAGATCCTTCTGCACAAATTTCTGCTTTAGCTAAATCAAAAGAGATAGGTGAGAATATTAATTGTTCCTTAGAATTTCCTTTTCAAATATTCTGTTTCATACTTTCATGCATAACACGAAGAATACTAATCTTTTTCCGTGTTGTACACACCTTTGGGGAAACTTTCTAAATAATGTTAATTGATTCCAAAACTTTTCGTTTCAGTTATAAAAGCAGTATCAATGGGCCAGGGTCAAGAAATAGTTGCACGTAAAATGATATCCGATTCAATGAATGAAGGAGGTTGGGTTTTGCTACAAAATATTCATTTATCACTTCCATTCTGTGTTGAGGCAATGGATGCCCTCATCGAGACTGAACACGTACAAGAATCATTCCGATTGTGGCTCACTACAGAAGTTCATACAGACTTCCCTATAGGTTTACTTCAGATGGCAATAAAGTTTACTAATGAACCCCCTCAAGGTATACGAGCTAGTATGAAAAGGACTTATCAGAATATCACTCAAGATACTTTGGATTACTCTTCGCTTTCTCAATGGCCACCACTTCTATATGCTGTGGCTTTCTTACACACAATTGTGCAAGAAAGGAGGAAATTCGGACCTTTAGGTTGGAATATACCATACGAGTTTAATCAAGCAGATTACGCTGCCAGCGTACAATTTATTCAAAATCATTTGGACGAAATCGATCCTAAAAAAGGTATATCGTGGCCTACGATTTGTTACATGCTGGGAGAGGTGCAATACGGTGGACGAGTCACAGATGATTTTGATAAAAGGTTGCTGACGACATTTACAAATGTTTGGTTTTGTGATGTGTTGCTGCGGCCTGGCTTTGAATTCTATAAAGGGTAATTTTTATTTATATGTTTTTTAACTTAATATAGTATTTTAAGTAAAATATAATTAACCAATAAAGCGATTTAAATTACTTAAATATAGTAATATTTACTTACAAAGCGAAGCAATATGGTGTGGTTTATATTATTTTATAGTATTTTATATGTATTTATTTGAAGAAATATATACAGGGGAGAAGCGATGTGGATATAAGGTTTATTGGTTAACATGAGAGTGAATTGTTATTTTCGTGCAAAATGGATTAGATTGGACCATGGCAGTGCCACTGGAGTATTATTAGTATAGACTGAAAAAAGTATAACGACGATAATAATTGTCTTTATTTGTCCATTTATTTATGACAGGTATAAAGTCCCACAAACAAGAAACCTACAGGGCTATGTGGACTACATTAACCAACTTCCATTAACTGATACTCCAGAAGTATTCGGTTTGCACAGTAATGCTGATATAACGTATCAAATTAATAGTGCTAAGGATATACTTGATACAATACTGAGTGTACAACCCAAAGAAGGTGGTAGCCAAGGCGGAGAAACGAGAGAAAGCATTGTATATCGATTAGCAGAAGATATGCTGGAGAAACTGCCGAAACAATACGTCAGTTTTGAAGTTAGAGAAGCTTTGCAGAAAATGGGGGCTTTTTTGCCCATGAATATTTTCTTGAGGTGAGTGAGTTTAATGAAGTTTAAAGACGTTTAACATAAAAAAGTCAAGTTCTACACAAACAAATTAATAAAAAAAGTAAATAATTAATATTAAAATCCAATTTTGATTTATTTCAACTTGAATGTTAAATATAAGGCAGCCACATTTGGCCATCGATCACAGCTATCGTGTCCACAAGCGTGCAGCGAGTCGCTACAAAACGTATGGCTGTAGTCGGTAACTTGTTTGGACTCAGCGTAATATTTGTAGGCAATATTGTATGTTTGAAAAACCTGATTTTAAATTTATTTTCTTTATCCTTGAACTTTAATTTATCACAGACATGTATGTGCAAACTATTAAGTATAATATATATAATAAATCAAATCAACACAATGTATGAATAATTATACTCGTTCTTTTTACTTTTAGACAGGAGATTGATCGTATTCAAAAAGTAATAAAAACAGTTCATTCTACATTATGTGACCTCAAATTGGCTATAGACGGAACTATAGTCATGAGCCAAGGTCTCAGAGAGTCATTGGATGCCATGTACGACGCAAGGATTCCTCAAACTTGGTTAAAGGTGAATTTATGGTTGTTATCTTTTATCGGTGTAATATTCATTTATTAACGTTGTCAATTGAAAGATCATGTAATAAGCAGAATTGAGAAAGGAATATTAAAAGATGGTTTGGGCTTGTAGAGAGAGAGAGAGAGAGAGAGAGAGAGAGAGAGAGAGAGATATTTGAGAGTGACAAAACATATGACAGAAGTATCGATGATAGAGTTTTTTCCTGGTAGTCCGCGACGTACCCAGCATTATCAAATCGCAGATATTTTAAAGAAAGGTCAGATAAACATCACCTTAATAAAGCTTAAAAAGAATGCATAACTAGCTTGACGAAAATATAACAACTTCTATTACTCTAATCCAGCATGAAATTATATTATAATAGTACCTACTTAAAGATCATCTGATTTTTAAATCTCTTTACTTAGTATTTACATTTTAGGTGTCTTGGGAGTCGGCTACTTTGGGTTTTTGGTACACAGAACTCTTAGAGCGTGAACAGCAATACCATACATGGTTAAAAACCGGTAGGCCACATACTTTCTGGATGACAGGATTCTTCAATCCTCAAGGGTTTCTGACTGCTATGAGACAAGTAAATCTTTTTACATTTTACTTTGTATTGATACACAAATGTGTTAACTTGTAAATATGCGTTTAATTGTACGGTGATCTTTAAAAATTTGTTTATAGATTTGGTGGACTTTAACCAAAATTAATAACAATTGTGTTTTAAAGCTGTCCTATTTTATTAAAGTATGGTGTTTAAAGCATTTTCCTATTATAGTAATATACTCTGTGTTGAATATGCCTTTAATTTAATTTTGTCAAATTAAGAACTCTTTTAAAATCAGCGAAAATAATTTACTAAAATTCGAGTTTCAATTTAGGTTTTGTCGTTGCTAATATTGAGAACTTCAAATAATTTTGACCTTTTTTAGGAAGTAACTCGCAGTCATAAAGGCTGGGCGTTAGACTCTGTTGTTCTCCAAAATCTGATTACGAAACAAAATCGAGAAGATGTTCACGAAGGTCCAGCTGAAGGAGTCTATGTATATGGGCTGTTTCTCGAAGGTAGTATTATATTACGTAATGTGAATATTATTTAGTCACACATGTTCTAGTGGATGAAGGATAATAACAGCTATGTCTTACTGCTGGGCTCGGGCTCTCCATTTTTAGGAGAATGGACAGCATACCCGCAACGCTCGTCAAAGGTAGATTGGCGGGTTTAACACTGGTTATATCATGTGATGTGCAGGTTTCATCATAATGTTTCCTTCACTGTTAGCATGTGATAATTGTAACAATATGCACATTGAAGTCAGAAAACTAATTAGTGCCTGCTTTCCGGCCAGGACATGAACCCGCGCTCTTTGATTAGGGATGCAATTGCTAAAATACCACAAGTTTTTTGAAGGTTTGAAATAAATTCGATTAAATATATTTTTTTATCTTTACAGGTGCATCTCTTGACAGGAAGTCCGGCAAACTTATAGAATCTAAGCCCAAAGTACTATACGAACAGATGCCTGTCATTTACATATTTGCTATAAATACAACTGCTGGCAAAGACCCAAGATTGTACGAATGTCCGATATATCGAAAACCTCAAAGAACAGACGCCAAATATGTCGGTTCCATTGATTTCGAAACTGATAGTAATCCAAGACATTGGACTCTGAGAGGAGTAGCGCTGTTGTGCGATATTAAGTAGTTTATTACACAACATTGAAAAAAAATTGAATGTATATAGAATAAATTAGAAAAATAAATATTTCAGAAACATATTATTTTCTAACAAATACCGTATCCGTGTTTCTTCACGTAAACTTTATTTGAAAAGATTATCCTAAATTTCTGGGGGAATAATCTAACTAATATTCAAAACAGGCATACTGAAGCTCACTAAAAAAATTGTGTTATTCATAATCGAATGATCAGAATCAGAATGCTATGAAAAACAATGCACTTTATAACAAGCGTATAAATCTCTAGCTACGAGTATTATGGATAAGAAGGAAAGTGTATGATCATTTTTTAGTTTATACAAAGAACGAAGGGACCAAACAACCTAATCTGCATAGTTATATAGTTAAAATGATATGAAATTATTTCTCTCCGTGATTTTAATTCAAAATTCGATGTCAGTTTCTTTTGTCCTGTCTTTCAATCAGTCTACAGCACATTATTTTTAATGGACTTAATTATTTCCGTCGCATCGTGTCGATATAAATGTATTTTGATTGCTAATTAGAACGAAAACAAAGTAAATACGAAGCAAGATATATATTAAATAAACTACAAAATATAACAAAGGCTATAATGTAGATGCTAAGACATTTATTAAAATATAAAGCAAAGAACTTGAAAAATGACGCCATCGGTTTACATAATGCCTGCTGCCTGCTTCACTTGCGTTAGTGTTGGTGAATGTAACCAAATGCGATTTATAGCGTTAAAACTAACACGTTAAAGATTAGCTACATGAGTTATTTGTCAATGTTTTGAATCATTAATAATATCGCATCTCAAATAATGCATAAAGCCTTTGGTTATATATCTGCATGACACTAACACTAAATTTGTCCCAGATGTCGCAGAAGCATAATAAGTACATTCTAGATTCGCCGTATCGAAAAGAAACCTGATACTAAATTCGCATTGCAATTTCAGTTGTCGACATGGAATCTTTCAAACAGATTATATATTTAGACATTTAGACTGGTGCATACAAGTGTTGATTATACCTACAGTAAAATGATTGGAAAATTACCAACATCTAAGAGATATCGACGAAATGATTCCACGTCGATCTTTTCCCAGACTCTTGAAGTCTTGCTATATTGTAAAACAACACTACGATATCCCCTTGACTCACAACAGTCTTTTAATTTCATCATATAGCACTAAGACGAAAGCTGCACCGGTCCCTCTTAAGACGTTTGAAAATGCCCCCTTAAAGAATGCTCCAGGGCCTTCTGTTTTAAGAATTGTAGCCCAGCAGTGAGCTGTACTTTTGTACATACGCTCGTTAACCGGTCGTCCAGACTGCATCATCATACGCCTCCTTACTGTATCAAGGGGGTATGATGTAAACCCAGCTACCGTTGTTACCGTCTAGGGAAAGAAATAATTATTGTAATAACAGTGATTGTAAGTGGTGGTATAACTTAGTAGCTAAGCCAACCCCGCCTCTTACTGTTCAAATAACATGGGCCCCGATTTTTGGCCGAGGAATATGCACAATTAAGACATGATACTTGTTTTTAGCCAATCTGCAAGTTGTTGAAAATAAAATGTGCTTATTATGTTGAAGGTTAACATCTCGAAGCCTTTACACTGATATAACTGAGTTGAGTAACTCGCCGAACCACCTTGGGCTAGCTAAAATACCAATACCATTGTGTACATATATATTTAACTCCTGCACAAAGGTTGTTTTTTTTTTAATCCAATAATCTCTTTGAAACAAAAGTGGTTTGAACATGTTTCGTTAAGTAGCTTTTGAGATTCAGGATATTTTCGGCTATACTTAGAATTCAGTAACCGAATGGAAAAATAAAGGTATAAAGGTCTGATATAAATCTATTCCTGACAAAATAATATATTTAACTGTAGGTTATCGACAAAGGTGTTTAGTTAACCCATAAAAACATCTAATTCAGAAAAGAATAACCTACATACCGCCATGTAAGTCATACAGTCATCAGACTTCGAGATTTTCAGATGCACACACACACACACATACACACACACACATACACACACACACACACACACACACACACACACACACACACACACACACACACACACACACACACACACACACACGCACACAAGCACACATTATATATATAAATATGTATATATACACGTAGTGAGAGAGATAGAGATATTAACATTCCTACAATTTTCCAAACATAACTTTACATATATTGAAATCAAAGTGATGATAAATCACACTTTTCTAATTACCTGAGCAATAAGCCACATGAAAACTAGTGGTGTTTTCTTAGGATCCGGTAGCATATCACGAGCCGTATCAAAACATCCGAAATACGTCGCTCGATAAATAATAATTCCCTGTACTGACACGAAGAATCCTCGGTACAAGCCAATAGGGCCATCAGACTTAAAGGTCTTCGTTATACAATGCAACAAACCATTAAACTCCTTTGCCTTGCCCTTGCCGACATCAGCTGCTAATCTGCACAGAAAGTGTGAAGTCAGACTGTTAGGTTTCCGCGTCTTATACCAAACAGGCGGCATACTTCCCACCGTGTCAGCACTAATAACTGATGAACATCCCATATAAATAAATGAGAAAGAGAGACAACAGTATAAACACTAAAATGACAAAGAAAAAATATAGTTTTTTTATTTTATTTTTCAATGTAACTTCTTTCATGGTTTAAGAGGGAACTATGGATCTAGAATATTTTTACTGATACTATGTAATAATTTAGAATAATCTGATTTTTTACATTAGCAACTTTTCTCCTAAATTTTTATTTATTTGTCGTAACGCAGGCCGACTACATCCAATATCCTATCCTTATATAATATGTAACAATTTATTTTTCCTTAGTATGTATAGTGTTATTATCTACTAATTTATTATTTATAAAAAAATATTGTTTTGCTCAATCTTTGCGCTTTGAAATCAATCGAAATCAGGGCTATAGTTACAGTTTGCAATCTCTTGCTTTTGTTCGCAAATGTTTACCTGGTTCTTGCAAAATCCAAAGGATACACAAAACACATTGAAGTAGCACCGGCGGCTCCTCCCGACGCCAAGTTCCCGGCGAAATAGCGCCAGAATTGTTTATTTTTGTCTATACCCGCTAAAAATATGCCCTTATATACATCTTTAAAGGCAAAATTTAAAGCTTGTGTAGGAAAATATCGGATCACATTTGCCATATTCCCTCTCCAAAGTGAAGTAATGCCCTGCTCCTTAGGTATACGGATGAAAGCATCCACGATACCTGCGGACAAAATTATATAGCATGTAGTATAAGTATCCTATGTAAGTATTTTGGTTGGAAGAATATGCTAGCAGACCGCGAACCGCAGAAAGCTTACCGTAGCCATATTATCGATCTCAGAAAGTAAGGTAACCGATTTCAAAATAAGGTGCTTGTATCAAGATACTAATAGAAGTAAATGATGCGCAAGATGAATATGCTAAGATCGTGATCAATAGAGGTTGAGTATTTCTGTATATGTTATTAAAGACGAGACAATATAATGTCTGTATAAATAAATTTCTCTATTTGAATCCATTGTGATTTCCTTTAAATTTAAGCCATACCTTTATATCGTTTATCCTCAGGTATTTGTTTGCTCACATGTTGAACCTGGAGAATCAGTTTCACCCTCTCGATGGGTGCTACTGTCGTCTTTGACACCGCTGCAGAAATTCCTCCAGCCAAAAAGTCTTTCAGAAACGCTCCTGCATCACGACCTTTTTTCTCCTCCTTCCCTTTAGTACTCTTATTTTTGTCTTTATCCGCCATTATTACGTTATTTACACGATCCCTGAAGTGATCTTAAATCCTAAAAATGGAAAAGTTAGGGTTAATGTGAACTCGGATCTGGAGGGTTCTCTTTAATGTAGGAATAACTCACATTGTCATGTGAAAGTCTGCTACTGATATATACCAACAATAATAAGAATAAAACTTAATTTATTATTTGGGTAGCTAATGCTCGACCAACAACTAATACGAGATAAAATGGCAAGCATGCGGCGTAAAACAAGTTGCATTAAAGACCGCTTCAAATTTTTGCGAATTTAATTTATACTTTTATTTTCCTTATCTTTCACCATGTTCTACAACAAAATTAGCTTGCTACGGTCCAAAATTTCTAAAGATTTATATAAGTGATGTAGGTATACTATATTTCTTTTGAACCTATGAAAAACTACGTCTAAGGATATTTATTAATTAACTTCTTCAGCTATTTGTCAACTACTTCAACGGCATGAAATACATATTAGTCTTCAGCTTGTGTGTTACATAAGATCCAACCATAATAAATATTGGTATTTCATCAACTTACCACAACTTTAAGAGTGGGTAGTGACAAAGGCATTCCTAGCCTGTAGGCACATCCATGACAACATAAAGCTGCAAAATCACGAATTATCACACAAGTTTGCACGAAACAATTTTTATATTGCAGAATTTTCTATATCCTTTTGACTTTTGGCAGATCTTGAAAGTTTTTAAAAACTATTTTGTTTTTCTTTAAATTTAGAATAAGAGGAATTAAGGTGGAGATCTGTTATGAACATTTTTTGTTTTTAGGACAATATTGAAATGTTCGTTTCTGATAAAGTTGAAACTATTTTGTTGGCCAACAAAGCCTTTTAGGCCAAACGCCTATACTATATGAAATAGCGAAAAATTCTTGCGTCTCGATTTTGCCGAGAACTAGTGTTATCATTACATTTTCGAAAAATCAATAACTTTTACCAGGATAGAATCGTCTGATTTAGAAAAAGGGCCAACTGTATTATTATACCAATTTCTAGTGTAGCTCTAGTTGAAATAAGATTTTAGTATATTTCTAGTTATTATATAAATTACATACTATTGAATACAATGTAAGAAAACTTAACTTATTTGTATTGTATTCTACCCATAGTCCCTCAAGACTATAAGTAGAATACTGAGCCCAGATCACCGTCTTCTATGGGTAAGGTGCCCAGAAGGCTGGCTACGTTTCCTCGCTGGATCGCCATACTGATCCGTTGGCCGAGGTAGGCACCAGCCCTCTGATCACCTGAAGAGTCGATGAGTCGTTTTGATAAATTTTGGTAGAGGCTCATGGCCTCAGGACCCCACGGTCCAAGCGTCTCGACAGCAAACGGCACTAACATATAACTCTCACTGAGGGTTGCATATTTCCGCCGCTTGAGCGATTCCGCTGTTTCCGCCGCCGAACCGGCCGATCTAGAAGTGTTTGGTAAATGGGATGCGGCCAACGTGTCTACGCAAGTCGCATCCCACACCAAAGGCTTGCCACGCTGCCAGGGAATTAGAGTCATTCCGTCAGGGCGCCTGCCATCATCACGTGCAATACCGTTCGGCTCCAATAGAGCCGGCACGTTAGCGGTGGCAAGCGCCCTCCGTAAGACATCATTCAGGGCGGCGTGGCGTGACCATCTGCCGGCACTGCGGCGGCAAGAAAGACCGTGGTATCCCGGGTCGATTACCTCTATACCACAGACACATGTGTGTGGTGCACATATGCGAGAACCTAAGCGCAGGTTTATAGCCAAAGAAAAGGAAGTATTATCCAATAATGTACCTATGTTTGGGGAGGGGATAGCTTGGAGCCAAAAACCAGACTCTTTGCGAGAAACGGCAAGGATGCGAGCACGTCCTATAGAGTTAGTTGAATTTAGAAGTTCTGTGTTTAATCCTATACATATAGGTTCATCCCAGCATCGTTGCGAATTCATGATCGTGGGAATGTCTTCACTAGGGCAGACCATTTTCCAGGCGTTTAGTGCTTCATTTAAAAAGGATGTATTGACATTATCCCAGTGTTGCATAATTTTTTTAAATAATGAGCCAGTGCTGTAGGCGGATGAAAGAAAAGCCGGTAGAGCAACGCTAGAGATTTTGCGGATGCCTGAACCTCCAAACCTAATGGGTAGGGAAGCTTGGATCCAGTTGTTGTCTGAGAGTTCTGAATTTAAAATTTTACTAAGCACATCTTTAATGCGATTATCTAGTGGTTTTATAAGATTAGAAAATTTCCAAAGCGGGGCGCATCGTAAAACATATGTTAATTTTGGTACAAACAGACAATGTCGTATAATGTGATATGCAATTTGAGAGTGAATATCGAAAAGTTTAGAGTATGACAGATCAAACGCAGCTGATTGCTCAGACAGATAATTTGGAATGGCGGCTCCAAGCAAGCGAAGAGAATCCTTCTCCAGGACCTTAATACCGGGTGCGACGACATTGAACATATTGCTAATATTGTCGCTTTCGTTTTTAGACAGGCTATCGGACAAGAAAATTTCGCATTTTGAGAAATTTAACTCTAATCCTATTGAATTAAATTTTGATATCAGGATAAGTAGGTCTTGGAGTACAGTTTCTGCGTCGCCGCCTAGAGTCCCATCGTCTAGATACCACACATTGAATTTAGATTTGAGGGATTCGATGACCGGATGGATCGCCAAGCTGAAGAGTGTAGCTTGTAATGATCAATATGTGTAGGAATGTCAAACAGCAAACTAAAGGAAAGGGTTTAGATAGATAGTTTATATTTGATTTGAGTATTTATTCAATAGCTCCACACGCAACTATAATAACCCACAAGTCAACAACAGATCTTTTCCCCAAATTCTCTGAAAAAAATCTGCACAGAAATCGACATAATATTAGACCAAGGCGAATTAAGAAAATAAAATACAAGCACTACTTTAGATTTTTATTATTTTTTATAAATTTGACTTACAGCAAGCCATTAACTTTATAGGTAATTTTGTCTAACTGATTACAAATTAATACTACCAAGGAGTTGAGAGTTGTGTCACTCAGTGATAAATTAACAAAAATAAGACGTAATAATTGAAAAAAAACATACATACTATGATTTAACACTTTAGATCGAGGGCATTTTCGTTCAACTTTCGGCTGCAACTAAAATATCTGGAGAGATCATACACAAACAAATCCTGATTGATAACTAGTTTTAATTAGAAGTCTACATCAAACTTTATTATTGCTCTTAGTAAGAGAAGGCTGCAAAATAACGAGTTCTTACACAACCTTTTATAGCTAATGTGAAAGAATACATTTAATGTGAACTACATACACATTGTAAACGATAAATCAACTAACATTACGTACATTTCTCATAATACCGTTCACATAAAGCCGAGGGGTTAAAGATTGTTAGATGATAAACAAATTACAAACCCCAAGATTAGTGGAATGGACAATCTATTAACCGTTAATCAGCTTAGAAAACTGAAGCTCAGTTGTCTACTTAGAACTTGAGGTAATACTACAGAAATGTTGATCTATAAGACTTAGTATCGATTTCTCAATCGCCAGATAAAGGTTTATTCATAGGAAAAAACACAACATGAAAAGCTCAAAATTACAGTTGTGGAAACAAATTAAAGAGTTGTACTGATTACTTATACATTCAGTCAGGGTATAATTTAGTCGATTATTAACATTTACTTGACAACTGAAAATATATGCAGATTATATATATATATATATATATATATATATATATATATATAATTATCTAAGGCATTGTCACTATTGTTTATATATTGTACCGTGTTAAAGTGCAAAAAGTCCAGAAAATCGCTCAAATTAATCAAAAATCAAACAAATATACTGATGTAATAAACGTATATAACTATTTTAACTATCACCCTGAACTAGGAATTGCAGTATTATAAATAACTACACAGGCGTTGGCAAAAATTTAATCATAATTATAAAAAATTGGTCTCTTAGAGAATATACTTACTAGTGTATATATTGTAAGCAATATATTTGATCCAAAAATTTTAGATGTTGCCTAAAGCATGATTTTATAGTATCATTCCTAATTTATTATTTAAAGAGGTACTTGCATTTATTGCCCTTAATAATAATTAGTGTATAAGCTAAAGATTTACTAATTTGAGAGTCAATTGATGCTACTAAAAACTATGATACACTCTCTTAAAAGGCATTTGGGGGTTACTGAGGTTCTTCAAAAACATTATTGGGTTTGCTATAAAACGCTTGTATTCCAATTGGAGCAAATCACGAAGGCTGTAAAGGCTTCAATATCTTCTTACCAAAAATACGCCTTACGAGCGTGTAAAATTTGACAATACCTCCATAAAAATAATGTTAAATTACCACTAATGGTAATACAGGAGAATAAATAGGAAGACATTACATTAATTTAGTTCAAATCTAAAATCTAGATTTGACGAGCTAGCGATGAGTCAAATTTTAATAATTTACGGGTGCTACTTTTCATATCAATTATCAAGCAAACATGTTAAGACTGATAGAGCCTGTTTGAATAGTGATACTTCATATAAAACAACCCTTAACATTTTGGAATATTCAAGAGATTTGGAATATTCAAAGAGTAATTTAAAAAATGCTATTTTTTATTGTATATTACAGGCACGAATCGATGGTTACTTAATTAGTGATCAACAGATAAAATTTTACAATCAACAATTTTTTATGTATATATAATCACTTTTTTGCCAACGCTGTTTCACATCCACAAAAATAGGTAACTTAAGGAATCACAATACATAATGTCAATCACAAAATGGTCTAACCAACTGATCTCTAACAACACCCATTGTAGATGAATGAATTATAAAGTGAAACATATAAGGGGCCCATCCATTAATTAGGTAAGGAAGATTTTGACGATTATAGACGACTCCCTCTTCTTACGTAAGATTCAGGGCCGCTTGCATAACGATCGCCTTTGAATAAAATTAGTTAATCATATTCAACTGCCTAAATAAGTTTTACACAAAACGTATAGACAGTTCTTTAAACATATTTAGCGTGTGCAAGACGCTAATTGTATTTAAGGGTGTTAAATACGTTTTGTGTTTCTTAAATGAATTTAAGCAACCTTATGCAAGCGGCCCTCATTCTCGTTTTTTCGGATAAAACCCTGTTAGAAAAGAAAGAAAGAAACGCTGTTAGGCACAGCTACACTAAAACTCACAATTTAACGTAAATCAAAGAAATTATTCATTAGAAGATAATTTAGGTTTTACTCTTTCATTGCTATCAGATATTATTATCTTATACTAATATATAAAGCTGAAGAGTTTGTTTTTTTGTTTGTTTTAACACGCTAATATCACAAAGTACTTACTGGTCTGTTTTGAAAAATTCTTTCAGTGTTAGATAGCCATTTATCGCAGAATGCTATAGGCTATATATCATCACACTAAGACCAATAGGATCGGAGCACCAATGAAGAATGTTTCAAAATCGGGGGATCTTTTAACTTACTACTTATTTTATTAATTATTCCACGCGGGCAGAAGGTATTCTTTATATAGTAGTAAATTACGACTTGTAAAATATTACGTAAGAATGGGTTTTACCAAGAGTTAAGGGCATGTACAGTATTTTTTAACCCCCTCGAGACCCTTACGCTAGTAATGAATGGCCCCTAAGTCCAATTCTCACTCCCTCGTCAGGTGAAATAACAAATAAACGCGATACTAAAACTCGTGCGCATTAACATGGCACCTGGCTCGAAAACAACCCTCCTGCCGCTGCCCCGCGCGGGGCCCCGCTCGCGTCGTGCGAGACCAGGAGCGTTAGCATCACTGTTATCGTTGTTAAATGATGATATTCAAAGAACTAAATTAAAATTCACTTTTTTGCACTAAGTACTTTAAACGTAATTTATTTGAACCAGGTGCCATAATTCACGGGTTGTATATAACTGGAAAAAATCGTAACCTATATACTTAACTGTCGTGATAATTTTTTAAGTTCAATAAGCGATGAACTGCTTTGTAATTATAATCTAGGCAAATATTTTTATTGTAAATCATCATTACCGTAGAATCACACCTTATTTATTTGTACTGTAATATTTTATTCGTTTGCATTTTAATTATAGATATTTAATACAGAGTTAGAAATATCGTAATTTAATAATGTCTCGATCCAGATTCAGATTGTCAATAAAGGCGTATTTATTGAGAGTTAAAGTGCCAATATTATTATGTGACATTAGTGTCCCTATCCCTGGTAAGATGACGGTGTTTAAATCCCCTAATGTGATTAAAGTTTGAAAATATTTACTTAATCGCTTTCCATTAATTTTTAAATGTTTTACCCGCATACGCAGCGCGCCGTTGGGTCTCAATGAAGGCACCGACGCGACGCCCTTCATGTCGATACGACTCCCTGCCTGAGATGCGTGCTTATAACCGTCCTTAGCAAGAAACCACATAAATACAGTAGAAACATTGGTGGAATCATTATTTCGATTACAGCTTTTAGGCCCGATGTGATATCACGCAAACAGGATATCTGTGTGAAATGGTAAGGGCATTTTCTAATAATAATTATAAATACGCCAATGCAAATAATTGATTACAAATAATTAATGCATGCAAAAACTATATTGATTCTGTAATGAGCGCGCATATTTGACGTTCATCGTTTAGAGCTATCGTTTCTCCAAATTCAGACACAATGAATGAAGGAATAAATACATATTTTTTTTCTTAAATCTGGACTCTCGTATTTTATGTGGTCCACATAAATGTCTGTAAGATAGAAATAGCCGACCCCGAATACCAGTCTTTGTTGCTGCTTATGTCTGTTATACTAGCATAATTACGGTGATGACACGCCACCTTGAATGACCTCTTCTAGAGGACGCTTGTCATCTCAGCTCTTGAGCGGAACGGTATCACGAAGGTCATTTTCCTAATATGTCAAACCTCTGGTATGGGAGGGTTTAGCGACGGAAGCATTTAAATGGAAAAAAATATCCCTCAGGGAGAATGGATTAATATGTCGTTTTCTGCCTATAAGCTTAAACCGCGGAGACCTGAAACAATTAGCCTGTATAAAGTGGTTTCAATACCTCACTTCAGTAATGTGATAATTGCTGCTAACTTCAGACAATATAAGTATATGTTTACTGCTATTAAACGAGATAACTGTAACAAGCTTTCTGGGTACTTATTGGAAACGGTGACGTAGGTTAAGTATTCTATTTAAGGCCTGAGGCCTAATATGTAGAATATGTAATTAATATTAATAAATTAAGTTTAGTTAGGTTAATTTTTTATTGTATTCGTTTATAATTTATATTATTTTAATTATTAAACGAATTTCTTAAAAGACTAAAATATCAGAAATACTATGGATTCATACCGAGTTTTTATTTAATCTAGTTATAAAATACTTCTAAAAACATACTAGAGCTAACTAGATGATACATTTCAGAAAAACACAGTGATTTTAAGTTTTGGTTTACTATGTGTCTAATCTAGAATGTATGTGATGTTACTTCACTATTTCAATTTGGACAAAAAAATGGAATATATTTGCTTTAGTGTTTATATATAAAACAACTAGGTTTAATATAATATCATTTAAACGTATATATATTTAATGACTACCTTATATATCATACTAACCGTTCATTTGCCTTCTTACGAGCCATTAAAATCTGTCAAACTGTAAAGCTTATGTCAAATTTATATGGACTAAAAATTCTATCGAAGGTAAGGCGTGATTTAATAGTAAAATATAGAAACCGGCCATAAGTCAACGCGACTTTGTAAGAAAATTGGCATAGACACTTCACCTTGAGGAATATTGAAATTTCAAAATATAATTGTATAAATACTCGTTTACTGTATTATGAGCCTGTTTTATAATCGTTTAACGATCTGCGTGAAGTTATTGTCTAACGAGAAGATTAGTAACAATAGTTAAATGACAATGTCATTGTAAAGAGAGCCATCTGATGATATTGTACAAAAAGAAGGTCAAGGAAAGAAACATTTATTCACATTTTATTTCTTCAGATATTTTATACATACAACATTTCTTTATATAATATGTACACAAAAAATATTAAGTAACATTTTTCATGAAGGATTTCTATTGAATAATACATGGCATTGAGTTAACAATACGCTCTAATTATCAAATGTTTAGCTGTTTGCCCTGTTACTACATCAGCATATACCCAGCAATAAATCACGGTTCGAAACTTTCACTACACAGCTCGAGTCCACTTTCTTACAGGATATGAATGACAGGCAGTGTTGTTTGATTCAGTAAATTACAAACTCTACACCGTTTTACAAAAGAAACTGCAATTATTTGAGATTAAGTGGAGTCATGCTACTGTACTGAGATATGGTATAACAATCTAAAGCGATTGTGAGTTCAAGTGTATTATATAGTGTACATGCTATGACCGTGTTTCTCCATAGCAACAACGTTGTAATAATTGTGAGGAGAAATAAAATTTTCAATGTAAATTAAATCTATATCACTGGCTACGTGCCATGAGAGACTCACAACGACCTCGTTTTTTTTCGTTCCACTAGCTTGCGGGTGTAACAAACGTAAACTCGAGTGGAACGGTTATGCGACCCACCTCTTGACATAGGTCGCTTTGAGCGCTGCGTGTGCGAAAATCATGACGTCATTAGAGACGTTTTCGGCATGACCATAACGACCGTGGTCGCCATGTGGAACGGCAGACGAAGCAGGGGCAAGGCAGGCTTTGTGAGATACTAAAGGAACGCGCCCTGTATGGATCAAGCTTACGAAGCTACTTCAAAATAGAGTTCACTATCTCATTTCCACAATTTTGAATTTTGAAAATTACAAATATTTCACATAATTCATGTTGATTTAAAGGTTTCATACATAAAAAGATTTTTTAACATAAATATTTTTTTTAAAATATATATACAAAATTAAAATTAAGTTTATATTAAAAATTCATAATTTCATTGTTAAGATTTGTATAATATGGATTATATATAGTAAATCAATTCTATCAAAAATGTGGTAATGTGCGAGTAACAAAGCTCTCTACGTAGGTAGCCCGTTAAGTGGACCCCGAGCTTTGCAGCGAACGATCCTGCTAATGTGTTAAATTGTCAAAATAAATTAATAAAAGCACACAAGTGCACATATGTCGCTTATTTTCAAGTACAAAAATGACGTCCACATATAACTATATTTAAGTAGCGCTAAATTAAATAATAGTTGACGTTTTAAGTTACGATATGATCCATCTTAAACAAAAATTGTATAAAAAAACATAATACTTGTAAAAATCAGAGCAATAACTTTGGTTATTGTTCTGAGTTATTAGACATCAAAATCACTTTAGAGAAATGTATTTATGCCCACAAATGACGAGATCTACATTAAATTATAAATGAAAAAATGTATCAGGGTGTCGTATTGAGAACGTCGTGCATCAAAATGAACTAAAGATTTGTCTAATCACTTTATTATTTGCGTATTTTGGCGGCATTATCGGCGTTGTCTTTCAAGATTTTAGATTTCAGATGATCCTTGTATTTGAGAATGCCTCCCTCCCATTTTGTGACGGTTTCATGTTCACATATCCAGATTTCTTCGGCAACCTAGTATAGACACACGACATATTTATAAATATGGTATACGTAATTTACGAAACATTTAAATAAAAATTTATCCTTATAAACGCAAATCCAGAAACATCGTTTTTTTATTACAGCAGACAGGCGGAGGGCCCAACTGCTATGCTAATGGCCTTGAAGGGAGGGAATTGGAACCTGGCCAATAATGCCAAAACACCACTAAGTTCTTATGGCGTCAAGGTCTAGACCAGTAGTAGCCATCCAGGCCAGCAAATGCCCTACTTGATTATTAATTGTTCTCTTACGACAGTGTGCCTGCCTGGATAAAGTACTACAAACAGATAAATAGCTTACTAAAGGCATTGATGATAAAAACTTGGAATTACAATTCTTCGTACAAAATGGAACTGAAAGTACCTATAAATTTATACTATATACTTTTCTATTCAAAGCTTTGTATATGAATGGTTTTTTATTCAATTAGCTTCATAGGAATTATCAGCCATATGTTCAAATGCTGACCAAGAAACATGTATCAGTTTTCTGGTAGTAGTTAGTTCAGGTAGTTTTCTGACCTAATGTGCAATTTGTCTAATATTACCACAGACTGATGGAGAAAGAAAAAATTGCATGATGGAATCTGAAAAATATAACCGGTTTATAAAATCCAGCAATTCAATTTGGACAAGCTTGTTGGATCTACAGTTTCCTCTCGCTCTAACAGTAGGAAGGTATAAGTCTAGCAATGGGATGTTTATGGGCGTACCGTTAAAAAATAAACCAGCTGAGATTAATTTATTTGGGTAGCTTCTAGATCTCTACACGACGTCGAGTTGCCGTTGCCGCCCCACTTACGTACATCACGCGACGTCGCACGATATGGTAGGTATATTCATAATTTAATAAAGAAAATGTTCTCTTTTGTTAGTTTCTACCCTGTATGAGAAGAAGCGACACATGATATGAATGTTTACCTGATTGATCAGCCTGAAGTCGTGGCTGACGAGCACCATACCGCCGTCGAAATCGTTGATAGCGTCCGCAAGGGCGTCGATGGTCTCCATATCGAGATGGTTCGTCGGTTCGTCGAGTAATAGCAGGTGGGGAGTCTGCCATGCCAACCAAGCGAACACAACGCGACACCTTTGCCCGTCAGACAGTTGACGCATTGGGCAGATCTGCAGATGTAACAACAAAATTCATTTCATCAATCGACTTCCAAAAGGAGGAGTTTCACAATTCGACTTATAGTAGAATTATTTTCTCCGTGCAGTTTGGGTCATAAATCAAAGCTCGGTCTCAGCCCGGCTAAGGCGGTGAGCATGGTGCACGGGCGCAACGCCATTATCGATACAAACTCATTCTTATCAAAGAAAGATTATCATTCTTATAAAAATCATTATCTTTTTTGCTGTTAATTTTAAACTTAGATATAAATATTTATATTTATTTTTAATATAACTTGTTACATTCTTAACTTTTGTACTTATACTTTTTTAATACATAGATACCTAATTAATAATTTATTTTAAATCATTATTTTTATTTTAATAAATACGTTGTTTTATCTATTTTTTTTCTTTCATTTATATCACTAACCCACAAAATGACAAAACTAAATACACTATCGATAACGTTTATCGACAACAATAATGCGTATCACTATGCCTGCCCATAAGGCCCGTGAGTGGAAGAGAGAGCGAAATACTCGCTTCATCGCTCCGATTATTTATGACCCAAACTGCACGGAGAAAATAATTCTACTATAGTCCGTTGAAAAACGACCAATTTAGATGAGGCCACAATAGCAAATAATGTAATTTTAAAGATAGCGCCAAAAGTTATTAGAGTAGGATGGTGAACAAAACAAGGAAAGGAAAAGTTATGGCATAAATAATCATAAAACAGGTTTTGAAAACAATTAACAAATGTTTATTATGTATATAAAATGTTACATGCGATCAGGGGTACGCACTTAGGGTTGGAAGTAAATACCGGTTTTTTCAATTAAATGCTTTTATTGACTTACACAGCCGTACATGATACTTCTCTACAGGGTTGCCCCTTCTCTAAAGAGTTCGCTCTGCCCCAACGATGAGATGTCTCACTTAAAATACCATCGCCGTTATTACGTAGACCACCAATGCTACTGCGGGGCTCACCTCCGAATTTACCGCAAGTATCTCACTTCTGAATCTCCTCTTAAACTACGCTAAGCTCCTCCTTCACTGAACTGCCCACTGAACTTTTCACTAAACTCACTATTAACTCTTTACTAAACTCGTCACTGTCTTCTACTTAACTCTTTTACCAACTCTCTCGTATCCCACTTGTCGCTTTGCTTTCTTCAACTGAATAACCACATAGGCGCGCCTTACGCTGCTTATATACCCGGAAGAATCTTCGGGAACCCATAATTTTGATCTTCTTTCCGATATGCTTTTATATACTGTTTGTCTCTTTCTAAAATTATCTGTCCTTGTCTTTTTCTTCCGGTATCGTCTATATTTTTCTGAAACTTCTTCAACTAACTAGATCGTTCCACCATCACTCAACAATATATAATAAAAAATAATAAGCCATACATTTAAGAAAGTAATTTGGCATTATTCCTGTTCGTTTCTGTTTTCGTTTTGGCAACTTCATATTCAACGAAGCACACTTCACTCCGTTTACAGCTGCTACATTCATACCATTTCACTTGCTACGCTAGCGCTATTTTGGTGAGGTTTTAGATATAATGAGCTGCTTACCGCTGGACACTTTTTTTATTTGCCCCCATTGCTAGATTGTGCTCCTTACCTCTACCCTCCATAATTCAAAAGAATGTTTTTTTAAATAATTTGTCACGTGATTTCACTGTCAATTATATACTCCCGAGGTTGTGGTATTGTCACCAAGTCGGAATCTGATGACTGGATCCCGGAGAAATCGAGATCAAGCCCTTTTCGAAGAGCGCCTACGCAATCTTGTACACGCGTGCCAGTGATACAATTTTTACAGGCGATTAATATATTCTAAAGCTATTCAACTATATATAGAATTACTTTTTTATCAAAATCACAACTACCTCCAAAGTAAAAAGTTAAAATAAACATTTTCTATAACATCTTCAAGTCTATGCCAAGCAAAATATTACCAAAAAAAATATGCAAATGCATCGACTTTAAGATATTGTAGAAAATATTTATTTTTTGCTTTTTAGATCAAAGTCGATTGTTTTTGTTATAAAAAATCATATCCAGCTAAATGTCACGGAAATAAATATATTGTGGTGGACGTGTTGACCAAATGCGGTAGAACCGCAAGTTAGGATGTCCCCCATCGGCAGAAGCCATCATGTCCATATAATGTTTTACGGAAATAATAAACAATTATTGATATCTTTAATGTATCTGCTAAACAAGTGTTACATAGACGTAGCCAAGGCTTTAGCGTTATTGTAATGCAATATTGTTAATGATATTAAACGTGTATGCCATCTACAAATGACGTCACAAGAATCTCATGACTTTTTGACCCCTCCCCCGTCCTTGTCACAGCTGGACACATTCGTGAAACTCCTCCCTTCCAAATGTAACATCAGATATTTTGAAATTTTTCATCAAGAAATTATTAAATTGAAACAACAGTAAGTGTTATTCTCGTATAAATATTTACTCAATAATTTAAACACTACACTCATACAGAGAGTTGGAAATTGTTTGAAGTTTTTAATGAACATTTCAAATTTCGTTTTTTAAAGCTTAAATATAATAAATTTGGAATTTTGTCGTCACGAAATTTAGAACCCTTCTCACCCGTTATCATATAATGTCCACACTTCGTCGACCCCGCCCATATCGAGGGGTTCATAACAAATCGGCGTACAGACAAAAGTGCAGTTTTACACAAGAGACAAAATTGTGAATAAAACAAAACTAGTTGATTGTATAAGGCTGAAATTTGGTAATTGGTAATTTGGTAAGACTTTCTAAATTGTAACATGTATAGTTTTTAGTAAACAAACAATCAATAAATAGATAAATTGTTATCCGTGCAGGAACGGAGAAAGAATACAATTTCCTACGGCCGGGCGGCCTGTCGTAAGAGGCGACAAAACAACCCACAGCCAGGTGGTAGGGCATTTGCCCGCCTGGATGGCTACCACCCCTGGTCTAAAGTACGTCGCCATAACAACCTTGAGTTGTGTTCCGGCATTAGTGACCAGGTTTCAGTCTCCCTTAAGAGAGCAGCAGCGCATTTGTAGCACCTTTGGTGTTGCAAATGTCCATAGGCGACGGTAACCGCTTTCCAACAAGTGGGCCATCTGCCTGTCTGCTGAACTCCTGCAATTAAAAAAACAACTGTCATTTTTGCGTATGAATGATATGTTATGAAGTTAATAATGCATTCTTTTACAAAGCTTTAATTCGCATTCGGTTACCAAAACATACACGTGGAACAAGGGCACAAGAGGAACCTTTGTTATCTTTTATCTAAACTAAGACCTTGAATACACAATAAATATAATATATTCTTTGCAATTTAATGTATGCATACAAATATGCATTCTTCAGCTTAACCTATGCCAAATTTTAGCACGACACAATAGATTTCTATACCTTTTATGAGCTGATAAAATAAGAAATATTGTAATTGTGTATTGTGTAAAATATTGTTTATCGAGTGAGCAAATTTTATTTCAATACCTGTTGCCTGCCAGTGAGGCCGTAACGTCCGATGATTTTCCTCATTTCTTCGCGCTCCCGTACCTCGGGGAACTCTTTCATCATATAGTCCAATGGAGATAGATCAAGGTCAAGCAACTCATGTAGATGTTGGTGATAACGACCGATGCGTAAATGGGAGTTCTTACGAATCATACCAGTTGATGGCACCAACTGCAATATGACATTGTCATATTATTTTTCAAATTTAATTATATATAGTCACTAGCTCTCCCGGCAGACGTCGTCCTGCCCGAAAAAATAGGGGTTGATGGTGGAGGGTTGAATATTTAGGGTTGTATGTATTATTTAATGCTGTATCATAAAAAAATAAAAATTTAGGGGTGGAATACCCTTAACATTTAGGGGGATGAAAAATAGATGTAATCCGATTCTCAGACCTACCCAACATGCACAAAATTTCATGAGAATCGGTCAAGCCGTTTCGGAGGAGTTTAACTACAAACACCGCGACACGAGAATTTTATATATTAGATCAAAATTCACAATAAAAATACTTTGTAACGGTTTCTAACGCGATATTTTATTTCATTTTTATTCCGATGTTTTGGATACTTCAAGTTTTTCAAATTGGTCATTAAATATGTAATAATATTTAATAAATGTGATGAATCTTAAATAATTTATGACAGTCTCGAATTTGCAAGCTGCTTGTTTATTTATCACGCGGATATTTACCCATTTCCAGAGATAAACAATCTTATTTTCATTTCCGTTATTAAACATACATTTTATATATTTCATGATAATCAGTAAATTTATAAACTGGTAAAGAAGGAACAAGAGCAAATACAAACGAGTCACTTTCAAATTGAAGTATTGCCATGAATAACAATAGAAATGTGTTTTATTTCGTGCCAACTGTTTGTACAGGTAATATAGAGTATGGTGATCAATTCAATGTTGTTTATACTTACATCACCATAGAGAAGTTTAAGCAATGTAGACTTGCCAGCACCATTTGGTCCCACTAACGCAAGTCGTGTATCTAGATCTATACCGAACTCGAGGTTCTTATAGATCCATGGTCCGTTATCAGTGTATCTGAATGACACATTCTGAAAATTAAAATGTGATATCACCTATTTGATTTTATTTTACCTACTTTTTATTTATGTTTGTAGGTAGTTAAATGTATGGACTAAATAAGGTTTACGAAAACTGTTTTCTGAACGTTTGTTAATTGCCGACCTGCTTGATGAATTTGTAGTGGTACACTCAAAGGCAATAGATGGCGCTATGCAATAATAATGGTCACGAACGTTTCCCGAAACATACAAAGAATATATACAAAATTACAATTATAACAGATGGAGGTCTGCGAGGAACAATAGCCTTGATGGAAGATGTTCCTTCCTATCCGGAGTACCCCCTTCAAATTTCATTAAAATAAAATCAATTCACTGAAAATGTACTACAAACTTACATGCTTCTAAAGATCCCCTTTTTCTAATAAGCAATATTCCCACCTTTTTTTAAATAACGCATACCTGTTTTTCGACAAGTAACAGTCTGTATCTTACAAAGTTCAGAGGTGTGAATATAAATAATTATAACCTCTTGGTAACAAATTCGCAGACTCAGCTAGACTTAAATAATTTCGCTTATTGAATTTTCAAATTTAAATGGACTTATCTAGAAAGGCCTATAAATTAGCATTATTCATTTGTATCAGACTAACCTGAACCATAATAACGGGTGGTGGCACTTTGCCACAAGATGGAAAGTAGAAGTTGAGTGTCTTATCATCGATGACCTTCTCCGTAAGTCCCTGGGCCACCATCTTCGCGAGCGTCTTCTCCTTGGATTGGGCTTGTCGAGCGAGTTTGGCCGAGCCGTGACCGAAACGAGCAATGTAATTCTACATACAAGAAAATAAACAATTTTCAAAATATCGACCTATTCATTTTAGTCTAGTTATATTCTACGGACATACCACATGAAACAGACTACATAAAATAGGTTCAGGTTTTGACTGAACCACAATCAAATCGCACATGTTTTAAAGGATAGCCAGGTAAAAAGCATCTAGAATAAACATTCTGTATGAAGAGATTCATTAATGTAGATGAAGCAAAAGATGAATGTCATAGCAAGTGGATTATCTCTGCCCAATCCTACGGGAAAGAAGCATAACAATATGTATGTATGTCAATTTCTGTTATACCTGTATATTAGACTGGGCTAAAAAAACGACTTTTTTAAGATATCGAATTTATTATTTGGGAAGCCAAAAAAGATTATTGTGAGAATTTAAATCTATAATATTCAGAGGTCTATGTCTATCATTGCAAATTTAGATTCCTTTTTTTACTGCGCGAGTTTTTGACTCAGAATTCCCAAACCATTTACTTAAACGAAATTGACGCCGAGACATTTTTTGAAGGAAATTGAATGCTATACAAAAAAGGTCTGATTATTTTTTTTCATCAGGTGAACCGCTTCCATACAATCATGCTTTAAACATTAGTATAGTTTTACATTTTGATGTTTCAAGAATTTTGTGATTCTTGTAAAAGTAATTACCCGGAAACAAATCGATAAATATTCTAATGGGAAATCAAACGCACTACAGTCTCTTAACATTTTTGGCTAAGGAGTCAATCTCCTTTAAAAGTTATTCAAGGTTAAAGTAGCAGCCAATTCTTTTAGAAAATTGCAAATAATTTTTTAAGGAGTTAATTTAGCCAAAACTGTTACGAGACTTATTTTTACACAGCTTTTAATTTCCAATAAAATTATTTATCGTTTTTCTCGAATACTAACTTTTACATGAATTGCAAAATTCCAATATTGTAAGGAAATGGTTCACCTGACGGAAAATGTAATTAGACCTTTTTAGTAGAGCATTCAATTTCCTTCAAAAATTGTCTCAGAGTCAGTTTTGTTTAAGTCAATAGTTTGGGAGTTCTGAGACAAAAATCTTAATTTGCGATGATAGACATAACTCCTAATATTAAGGATTCAAATTCTCACTATAATCTATTTTTGGAACCACCAAATAATAATTTCGATATATGAAAAGAAAGTAGTGATTTTTTTACTCATTATTTACTGTATATACGGGTACATTCTCTCAAGACAGATACAAAATATAGTCACAACGTAATAAAGCCTTAGAAATAAGTATATGAAAATTTAAGAAACTGAGGGTTACTTACCTTCATGTGGGAGATTTGGTCTTGCTCCCAGTTGTACTGTTTCATTTGGTTCTCGAGCAATTCCATGCGCGTGCGTACAAACGCCTCGTAATTACCGGTGTAATACTTGAGACGCCTCTTGCTCATGTGCACTATATTAGTGCACACCCCATTCAGGAAATCTTGAGAGTGGGAGATCAGCACCAAAATACGTTTGTAGCTAAAAGTATAAAGATTACATAAAGAAGCCTTCTTTTCTTGAAGCTTATTTTTTTAAAGGTGAACATTGTAAGCAGACTGTATTATGGCATTATTAGATTTGATCGTTGTCTTGTAAGTATAAGGTAGGTAGAAAATTGCTCCGTCAATTTTACTATCTACCCTCTGTCTGTGTGAGGCAATAACTTTTGACGAGAGAAACATGGCGTCGTGTGCTCCTAATCATATACAGTGTTAAGTTTATATAACGAGACTGAAGGGACCGTGCATTTTATGGCGTTATAGAGTTGTCATTAAATGGAGAGAAGTCTGTTATTTTTGTCTGACGTCTTTTGCTGCACCAGTAATTTTGTTGTATTCTGTTTATACTTATTTTATTCATATCTTGCGATATTGACGCATCTTGGTGATAAAGGAAGTACTTAGAAATTTCAGTATGCATGATGCCGACAGGTGAGTTTATTATAATACAGCGATAACAGAAAGTTCACAGATGCGTAGTTATTACTAATCTTGGCAACTTAAAAGGTTAGTTTGGCAACTTTTATTACTTAATTGTGGTCGTTATTGAGAGTGGGTGTAATGCTATATAGTGTATCATTGAATGGAAGATAAGTTAAATAAACCAAAGCCAAGTGATTTCGACGCCTAAGGGAGTTTCTCGTTAAATCGAGTGACGTTACATGGAGTTTACACTGTAAATTACTCATCAGTTTCCTGTGGTGCCGTGCCGTGCCAAAAAAAAATTAAAATAACATAAACTTTTTATTGTAATAAATGTTAGCTTTAAATGGAATTTAGTGCCGTGTACTTTCCCTGTGTGCAACCTGAACCGAGAGGGCGGTTCTCAAGATTAGTGGAGCTTTTGTAGTGTAAGGATTTAGGTCATATCTCCCTCATACAGTCCATAACTATTGAACCAGAAAATTACCTGTGGATTACTGCAACCCACAAATGGCATATGCGATGTAGTGTCTAAATTAAAACTTTTGCCAGCATAGCTCAATGGAATGAAGAAGTCTGTTCGATTATTGGCATAGTAAATTTTACTAAGGCGCTTTCCTTATTTACTACTAGCTTCTGTCCGCGACTTCGTCCGCGTGGTGCGGTTATTTAACTATACCACGGGTACTCTTTAATTTTTCGGGATCAAAACTATCCTATATGTTGACCAGGGATATAAGCTACCACCATACAAAATTTCATATAAATCGGTCCAGTCGTTTCGGAGATTAGCCAGATTAGACAAACAGAGAAACAAAAAAATTGAAAAGAAATCTAAATTAGTTCTATTTCACTTCTCACATCCCCCTGACTCGGTTTTTAGCATTTCTTTTCATTGTACAGAAATTCGACCTCTACAATTTTATTATATGTATAAATGTTCTGGGTATCTCGATATTGCTCTAGATTTGTCCATTGTATATTATCCATAACATGAGCATAACAAAATTATTTGATTAAAGATAAAAATTTAGGATATCGAGTAAAAAAATAACTCACTGTTTAAGTTCCTCCTCAAGCCACACACAGGCGTCAAGATCTAGATGGTTGGTAGGCTCGTCGAGAAGTAGGAGATGGGGCTTAACGTACAACGCACGCGCCAGTGCAATACGCATGCGCCACCCTGAATATAACGGATAAAACCTTATTACAATAAAAAATGGTGATGTCAGGAGCCTTAAGAACAGGCGAGCGTGCATGACAAGAGCTATGAAAGTCAAAGAAGCAAGTGAGGTGTGTAAGAATAAGCCTGAATGGCGCTCTGTTGTTCGTGACTACCCCGCAAGGGACCTAGCGTGAAGTTATGTACAATAAAAAAATCTTTATGTAAAACACTAAGAAAGCTTTTAACCGACTTTCTTCTAAACTACAAAAAGTACTAAAAGATATTTAATTTAATAATTTGAATATTAGAAACCAAACCAAATCTTATAACCAGGTATGGTTAGAAAAAGTTAGTTGCCCAATATACTAATTACTATTCTTCATTAAATAAACCAACTACATCAATACCTCTTGTTAGTGATCTAAAGATCTCATCATGTTGGCAATAAATTATACAACTACCTTGAGTAATTAGTGAATAATAGTATGCATTATCACCCGAAAGATTCCAGATAATGTATAGAGAGAAAATAAACATATTAATAAAATAATATAAATAATCAAATGCATAATTTTGTCAAGTGATGGCCGAGATAGCTTAGTGGTTAACACACTCGCGTCCCAAACTCGAATGGCGAGAGATCGAATTGTGGCCGCATAAGTACTCACTATTTAGGCAGTTATCTGATGTCTAATTTACATAATAACAATTACACAACACGTGTTAAAGTTAAAGGAAAATATCATAATGAAACTTGCACATTGAGATAAACGATATGTTAAACGCATCAAGAAAATTCCTTTAAGAAATTGTGAGGTCGCAGCCCAGTAATGAAACAATATTGGGCTGTTATTATTATTGATTAAAATTTAGTATAATATAAAACGGACGAAGTAATCTCTATAGTTGTCATAAATATCTTTCATTCGTTTACATGTTGTTACATTAGATAATTTATTAGGTAGTAATTTAAAAAGTTAATAAAGACAATCTAAGTCAAACTTGTGTTTCACTTACAACACAGATTGTAAAATGTTTATGGCAAGGTAACAACAATCACATTTACTTAATTCCTGACAGTGCACTGATGTCACATAATAATCAATTATTTTTGTTAGCAACACCAACATAAAGTAATTTTATTTTAAACTTGCAACATTGTCGTTGCTTTTTCCTTCTTCCATTTTGGTTGCAGCCGAGTGCAGACGCATTCGTTATGTAATAGTACATTATGGTACTAGTGTGTAACATTGGTGATTACCGCCGAGGCGCCATTGAGACTCGAGCCGTAGGCGAGGGTCTTAAGAGAGCCGAGGACGGTAATCATCAATACACACGTGTATCATACGACGTTTTTCAACACACTTGTGAATAAAATAACAACAAAAACTCATTTTATTTAGTAGATAACAGTTTTCCTATGCGCGCGCATTGCGATCGGCCACAGACTAGAGGGATGAGGTTTTTTTTTATTTTCCGCGCATAGGGTTTGCGCCTATTCTGCCACGTACAAAATGGGGAATTTAAATTTTTATTACAGAGAAAAAAAAGTTACATATGAGTGAACGTTTTATTTATTAAACACGTACGAGTTAAAATTATCTATTCAAATAAGAAGTTGCATGAAATGAGCAAGCAATAGGAACATTAATTTATTTGTTCTATAGAACACGATCTTTTTTTTTAATAAAAACTTTTTAAGAACAAAGCAACTCAACCAATAAAATTAAAATAAAATCTATAACTCACTAGTGAGTTTTTTTTTTTTAGTCACATTTTGATTATGGGTGTCATTCTGTGCCTAATTCCGGTGACCATAGAGCCACTTTTTGAGCAAGTGTGTTGAAAAAGTAATTTATTATAAGTTTTCACGAGTAACAGTTGTTAACTTCGTCACCTACATTGACCTGGGTATCGCCCACACGGGCAGACCACCTGACGGCCAAAACCGCTCCGCTGTTGCGTCAGGTTCAGCGTATAATGGCCGTCAGGGCGATAAGAGGATACCGTACGGTGTCCTTCGAAGCAGCCTCTCTACTCGCCGGATCCCTCCCATGGGACCTGGAGGCCAGGGTGCTGGCGTCACTGTATGTATGGCGCAAAGAAGCCCTGGCCAGGGGCACCAGACCCGCGCCTCGCGAAATCGAGGCGTGCAGGTCGGAGCTCCGCCAGGTCGCCGTGGGAGTCTGGGAAGATCGCCTCAGACGCCCCAGCGCGGGCCCCGCCACCATCGAGGCGGTGAGGCCCGTCCTGCAAGAATGGATTGGACGAGAACACGGCACCCTGACGTTCCGACTGACGCAGGTCCTCTCGGGGCACGGCTGCTTCGGGAGGTACCTGTGTCGCCTTGGCCGCGAGGCCATGTCAGGGTGCCACCATTGCGACACAGGCGACGAGGATACGGCGCTGCATACCCTACAGGAATGCCCTGCATGGACGGAGCAGCGCCGAGAGCTCGTCGCCTTCACCGGACTGGACCTTTCGCTCCCGGCCGTGGTTCGCACCATGGTCGGGAGTCGCACCGGATGGGACGCCGTCTCCTCCTTCTGCGAGCACGTCATGTTTGCAAAGGAGGAGGCGGAACGGGAGCGTGAGCGCACTTCTCTGCTCCGCTCCCGACAAAGGAGGACGCGCCGACGCCGGAGGTCTGACTTAGACCTTCGGCCACCGTAAGCGGGCGGCGCGGGTGGGGCCTCTAGGGGTATAGAGGTTCTCACTCACCCGCACATGCCGTCGAGATGAGAGCGCGAGTGTTCCGCGCGCGCTCATCTCTCTTCCCGTGGGGCGCGTTACAGACCGCCCCACGCCCGGAAAAGACCAAGAAGTCGCCGGGGGAGTAGCTCCCCCGGCAATGGAAGAGGCCCAGTGAGCGGGGCCCACGCCTGCCAGGGAATGCGGAGCCGGGTAGCCTATTCCCGTAGCCCTGGCATAAGGCGCAGGACGGAACACCCAGGGGTTTTAGTGGGTATCCCTAACTGGGGAGTGGCAATAGCGTGGCACCGGTTCTGACCGGGCACGCTAGTGCCACCCCCGATCTGGCGAATCCCACACTGTCTCACCAGGTCGCGAGCATCCCCCAGGATTCTGTGCCTGTCGCGGCTTAGTCCTCAAACGGATTTCCCCTTCCCAAAAAAAAAAAAAGGGTATGGCCACACCATCAACGTACAGCGCCATATATATTATATGTGTTACGAGCTACGCACAATGTTTATATTCAGTAATTGCATTTTTTACACGTGTCTTGCAATCACTTTTCTAAACAAGTGATAAAACAGCAGACTGCTGCGTAGTAGTCCTCTCAATAATTCAGTCATGTACTAATTTTTCACCTTATCTATTCTTGTAGCACCACAAATCCATCTCAACATTCTCATCTCAGCTAAGTGGAGACGTTTGTGGTTTATCACTTTAGTGGCCCAACATCCAGACCCGTATAGCATGAATGGTCATATGACAGATTTATATATTTGAACTTTTAGTTTCAAGTCAAATAGTGCATTCAGGCTACTTGTCTGAGAAATATTAACCAATACATGACAGGCTGCTTGCCTGATAAGACATCCACATTAGTCTTTAAGGTAAATACTATATTTTAAGTATTATGAGCCTATATGGGCTTTCTGAAGAGAATAAATGTTATACACCCATGCATATCGGAGGTGGAATAATTGATTTCACACATGGATAATCTTGACATGTAGATTTCTATACGACGTGTTACTTTAGTGTTAGTATGTGGCAATTAAAACAATATACGTAATAAAACTTATGTCCTGGTACGGTCTGTAGCATCTTTAATTAAATGAAGAACAAAACAAAAAGTGGAGGTGCTTTGTAATTTCATCAACTACTATCAAAACTCGTGAGTTTTCTCATGTTGCTCCTATTTATTTATTTAATATGGTAAGATGTATATATAGTTCTTCACTTGCTCATATGTAAACGATTCACAGAATTTTACCACCTTCAAGTATTAGTTTTAATATGATTGCTGTATATCATCTCTCATGATTTTTATGTAGCTACTTATTGGTCTTACCCCTTATAACAGGACCTAGCAGAGGTAAGTAGTAATAAACAAACAACACAAAACAAAAAAGCACTTACCTCCTGAAAAATCTTTAGTAGCCTTCTGTTGCATCTCTTTAGTGAATCCAAGACCATGTAGAATATTAGCAGCTCGGGCCTCTGCCGTGTCAGCGCTTAAGTCCTCCAGTCTGTCATAAATGTCCATCAATTGTTCTTGGGACTCTGTAAACAATAAACATTGTATTTTTAAATTAAGTGTAACTTCATAATAATAATTGTTATAGCAAACTTTGATTTCAGCTTTTGATGTTTTTTAACGGCTTGTGTTTAAACGCCTACCAGAATGGATAAATGCTCACCAAATTGTGTTTCCAGAAGTATTGTAGAAATGAAGCTATTTTCCTTTTTATGCTATGCCATAAAAATATATAAACGCCTTTAAAGCTAATTACAGACCAAATATTTTACATGATCGCTAAATAGATATTACCAATATTTTGTTTCTCCACTTCCAATTTAGTAATTTTTGCTGAGGCAAAAAAGCAAATGGTCGAACGTACAATTATTTTTAATACCAAATATAATATTGCGTATTCCAAACACATGTTGCTTGTTTATTGTTTTATGAATTTGATTAAAACAGGGTGTGGTTTACATATATGTCTCCGGATTCATAAGTAATGAGCGGGGGAGGGGGGAGGGGGGGGGAGGAAAACTCACCCCTTCTGCAACTCCTATGTGCGGGAAATGTATAGTTCCTGAGTTATTAATGTTTTTGTCAATCTAACCTCACTTCTGTTTTTCACTAATATATAAGATAAATAGTGAATGGTTACAGTTGGTTCTGGCACTCGCCGGCCGCTGCCGCGGCACGTTCGCTTCGCTCGCTCGGCTCGTGCGCTTTGGTCTACACAAAACCTAACCTAACCGATTGTTTAAAACTCCACATATTTAAATTTTCGGATACATACAGTCTCCTATTTCCATAAATCCCGTCAAAAAACGTAAAAAAACGTCTCGGCGACAATATTACCAGATCATTGTCGTGAATTTCAAACTTATTAATTAATTGAATATGTATTTTTTCCACTCAAAACCAATTTCAGTTGTTATAAATAAGTCTTAAATATATTCCTAAACACATTAAACTGCAATTTTCGGTTTGAATGTTAGTGTTTTAGTAAAACAATATTTGGTGGGCATTTATCCATTTTGATAAGCAAAAAGAATTTAAATACAAAACATACAATTGTTCTGATGAGTGTATATTTATTTTGGAACGTAAAACGTTGTTTTTTAGGCACCTCGGTATAGAGTGGATTTAATTTATATGAAGTAATATATTTTATTTGGTGCTTAGTCTAAGGGACAAAAAATATTTTTGGTGAGCATTTAAATTGTACCCTTTTTTAACCATTATTTAGGACTAAACAGTTAATTTTGCAAAGAGCGGCCATAATGTTTCCCCATTAGCTACTAACTACATCTGATCTCTTTTAAAGTAATATGAAGTTTGGAATAATTTTAAATTACAAAAAAAATCAACTAAGCATGTGTTGCACACAATCAAATTAAATAAATTTAATATTGAATAAACTTCATATATAATTACCAAGATTTACCCGCGACTTCGTCCATGTTGGATGGGTAACAAAGATTATCATTATTTTGCCATTATGTTACTATAGGCATATATAACTACAGGAGGTCTAATAAAGATATCCAATAAATATCGACTCTATAATATCAGTTCCAATGAAATCGTAGTGGTAACAGCCAATATGCATTCTAATTACTTTAAACCGCTCCTGTGAAATTTTCCGTTGGACTCCCGGGACATACAAAGCATTTGAAAAAAATTGTAAACCACTGTTTTAGTATGATTCGCATTCTTATCAGCTTTATAGCTATATTAATTATTAGGCATACTAAACATACCCGGAAAAATTCTCAAGGGATTTCCGGAATATAAAGTAATGAATCATTTGAAAAAGAACTTAACTATCGTTGTAGTCGGATCGTATCGAAATCAACTACTTATTATGTTACGTAATTTATTTATACTTTTATGCTAATGTGCTGCCGTTCTTTGTAGGGATACTGATCAGTAGCCACTAATGCCGGAACACAATTCAAGGTTGTTATGGCGGCATAAGCAGATGCTTATGCCGCCTAGATAGACCAGACAGGTAAATACGGTACCACCTGGCTGTGGGTTCTTTTGTCACCTCTTACGATAGGCCGTCTCAACGCAGGAAATTGTATTCTTTCTCCGTTCCTAGCCCGACTAAATATATAATTTATGAATTACATGAAATGAAATAAAATAAATAGGCAACGCAAAAGAGATATGCGAATGCTACAATAAAGTAAATAGACGATACTTATCACGTAAGTCACGACTGAGAATGTGCAGGTACTATAATAACACGCGGAAGCAAAATTAATCATTGGTAAATAATAATAATTTAAAAACTTACCGTCATCTTCGCAATGCGCCAGTTCTTCGGCAAGTTTCTCCAACTTGATCCTCTCCTCGTCCACTTCCATGACGCACTGCAGCGCCGTTTTATCGGAGGCGGGCATTTCGCGCGTCAAGTGGAAAATGTCAATATGATTTGGTATCGGGACTTCACGGCGACCCAAAACCGCGAGAAGCGACGACTTGCCTATATAAGATTTATAATTATAATAACATCATTATAAGGATGCGGACACATTTTACAATAAACACTAATAATTCTAAAATAGCAGGCGTTGAAATAACATCTCATCATATAACTTTTGAATAATCACGAATTCACGATATAAATCATTGTAATTACTTTTCAAACAATAATGAATGCGCTATTTGACTCCTTTTATTGATATCTACTTATGGCGTCATAAGTAAGGTACATACATATAAAATTTATTAAGCTAACGTCCTGTAAGTTTCTAATAAGTAACTCAATTAATTTTACAGTCCGCTCGCTTAAAACTTGGTTCATTTTTCATAAGGAGGCTATACTATAATTGGGTAAAGGCATAAAACTGACATGAGCAAATAAAAATACTTGTGGGAGTAACAGACTTAACTACGATTTTTTTTGTAAATTTTAAATGTTTGTGGTACATTAAGAACTTTGTCAAAATCTCCGTGTCGAATCAGAACTTGAACACTGCTCGTCGATTTTCCATAATGTTGTAGAAATGACAAAATGTACGAGTATAGTGGCAACATTTTACGGGTGATCTTACATTGTACATTTATGCTTATCTGCAAATGTAGAAGTGACTGTGTGGAATCCCTACAGATTATCATGAAATTTGATCTATATGCGATTTCATATGCAAATTGGCAATAAGTTGTTCGTTATCCTATAGAATGGTTTTATTTGTGCAAATTCTACAACATTGCAAACGAACGACTAACTAACGATTTACACATGCAAGTGCGCCCAGCAATTGAGAATTTTAATACTTTTACTATCTCTATGAATAAATGTAGAATATATACCCTCGCTGTGCAATTTGTACTGCTTTAGATTTAAGAAAAGCAATATTATGGCTTAATTTAAAAAGATAAAGTAATCATTTATTATGTACTACAATTAAAAATGCTTCAGGAATGTATAAGGATAACTTGAATCGGAAAAGATAACACTTGGATGAATCATTCGCATTTGTCTTATAAATGAGAATAAAAAAACATGTGATGTCAGGAGCCTTGAGAACAGACGAGCGTGCATGACAAGAGCTATGAATGTCAAAGAAGCAAGTGAGGTGTGTAAGAATAAGCCTGTATGGCGCTCCGTTGTTCGTGCCTACCCCGCAAGGGACCTGGCGTGAAGTTATGTATGTATGTATAAAAAACATACATCCAATCAAAGTTTTTCTAATTATATTTGTACTAGCTCTTTCCACACAATTTCACTTCAACTTTTTCCATTCCAGCCTACTTTGCCCCGTCATACAGTTTAGAGTATTTGGGGTTTGTTCTATTTCGTCGACCCAGCGTTCACTGGATCGCCTTTTCGTTCTTCTTCCCTTTTCTTGTGAAAGTACATATTCACCAACTTTTTAATAATAATACTGTCATCCAACTTTACTTGTATAAATTTGCAAGAGTTCAATAAGTTTTGACATCATCTAAATAGTCATATAGATTATCAAATATAGACTAGTACTGAATAGAAAACACTTTTGTTGTTCACCCCACACTCACATTAAATCAACAATTTACAGTAGTCACATTAAATAGTAAAAGCAGGAACAATAGGCGGTCTTATTGCTTTAGAGCGATCTGTTCCAGACAACACGCGCTACGGATATTATAAACAGAATAACAAGTCTACGACGGTGGTTTGCACATTAAATACTAATAATTCATATTACTAACAAATATGAGACAATTTATATACCTAAAATAAATAAACAATAACAACAATTATTTTTATCATAATATTTAAACAGTTGAGAACGACACAAATTAGCATTACTGATTCCTATGCAATTGTCACAGCAATTAGTATGAAATGTGTCAACCGAAAAACCTATATCATCTATAGAAAACATCATAAGTTCATACCCTAGTACAGATTACACATTACAAGTTTCGTAATAATCGATTCATTTTCAGAGCTACAAAGCAAGAACTAACAAAAGATACAAAAATCCAAACAAAGACACATTTATATTCATATATGTATTAGTATAGATGGATTCATGTCATGAGTAGAGAAAAACAAAATGTGTGATGATTTATTATTCACGAAAATTTACGGTTTCATATTTGTGTTCAATGGCCTACTAATCCATTCATGTTTACTGTTGATACATATTACATATAACTCCTGTAGTGTTTATATCATACTAGCCGATTCCCGCGACTTCGTCCGCGTCACGATCGCGATGTAGAATACTATCAGCGCCATCTAGTATATTTAATATGATGATGAAATACGCTATGCTAGACACTGTTTTTGTAAGGTTTTACTTTTTCGCGGAATCTCGTCTTTTTAATGCATTAATTGTTTTATTGTATGATGATACCGGCAATATCAATACTTAATTAAGTGCACAATAAGGTATTTAAGTAATTAAAGTTTTTTTAACTATCCCGCGGGAACTCTTTAATTTTTCGGGATCAAAAGTATCCTGTATGTTGACCAGGGATATAAGCTAACACCATACAAAATTTCATTTAAATCGGTCCAGTCGTTTCGGAGATTAGCCGGTACAAACAATCAGAGAAACAAAAAAATTAAAAAAAATCTAAATTAGTTTACTATTTCACTTCTTATATCCCCCTGACTCGGTTTTAAGCATTTTTTTATCATTGTACAGAAATTTGACCTCTACAGTTTTATTATATGTATAGATTTCAATCTGGGATAAGGGGTTATACCACTCTGACACTCGAATAAATAGACATAAAAATAAACTGAAGGACAGAGGTCATCGCAAAGGCAGTAGAATACCTAATGTAAGTTCCAGGAATGAAAGTAATTAAAAATTTTGCTTTTAAGACATTAACGTCGAACTTTTTTCCACGTTTTTCACTACTTTTTCAAACTGGTGTGAGTATGCGATATCTCAATATGTACTGGACCGATTTGGCTGAAAATTGCACCACTTATTATTTGTATATTACCAAAACCATCACATAGGATTTTTTTTCGGTTGGGTTAAACAGTACATTTAAACTCAAACTTTTTTTTTTAACTTTTGATTTTTTTAATTCGAATTTATTTTTTAAGCAGTTGTTCCATTTTTTTTTAATTTTTTCCATCACGTCTTAGCTATTATCCCTATGAATAAGCAGTATTTCTTTTTCCAGACAATGCTCGACGGAGAAATCATATACACCATCAGCAAGGATCTTAAAGAGAGGATCCCACTGAGCGACTCATATATCCACCATTTATTTTTTCAATATTGGAAATTGTTTATAAATCTATTAGATATATATGAAGAATACAGAATAATTAATATTTGTAATGGTTCATTAAAAAAATATTATTTATGTGCCTATTTTTGAGCGTCAGGGTAGTGTAACCCCATAAGGCAAATGGTAAAACAAGTTAATAAAAACAACTAAGTAGTTGCGAAATTTGTTGCAAAAGCATTTCACACAGCTCAGTGGTTATTAATCGTATAATCTTCCATGTGACTCAGTCTTACCGGTGACGCAATACATTGTTTTTAAAATGAATGACGGTCTAGATTTCTGAAAGTTTATAATTTCAATTTGTTACAATTTATATCTTAATCTGATCACATTCTGAATTAAATTTTCTGTCATGCTATGTTTTACGGATTGGATAAGGCTGTTGCTTGTCATAACATTGTTTAATTAATGTTACAAGCCAATTCAAAACCATTTATCACTGTAAGCACATTAAAAAACATAACTGTGAATTCAAATTTTCAAGTTAACCATTACATTGGTATTGTACGAATATACAAATTAAATTGGGTATTTGACAATCTAATCAATTGAGAATCTTTTCTCATAGCAATAGCTTATTAATTCTTATTTAAACTATAATTAAAATTATTTCTTTAATGAACTGTGAAAAGTAAGATAATAATAACATATTTTGACATCTGGTGTTTTAAGTGAATACTACTTTAGAATTTATTGTAAAATGTGTCAAATACCCAACTCATAACATAAGCAGCTAGACCTGTAACATGCAATTGTTTGTCTTTTAATTATTATCTAGACATTTATAGGTATACGATTCTCACTTACCACATCCGTTTAGGCCAACAAGGCCATAACGCCTTCCGCAATTGAGCTCTAGTAGAGTGTCTTGAAGCAGCTCACTGCCATAGAAGGTTATGGAAAAGTTAGCGATCTTGATATCCCTGGAGCGAGGGTGGACTGCCAGGCTGCCGGTGCATGAGCGCGCCTCCGAGTTCATTTTGGCCTCGGCCTCCAGCTTAAGGCATAGTGCCTCTGTTCAAAACATAATTTTGACTTTTTAAATATCAATATCTATCTATCAATAGAAACATTTCGCGTCGTTTCTAAGACGACGACGTAATTGCTACTGAATTACAATGGCGGCACCAAAAAACGCGGCCCCGACACCACCTTTTTGGCTATATTCATGTAGACCAGGCTTGATGTACAAAAAACCAAAGATACACAATTCCTTACAAATTTCAGTTCAAAAACAACTTCTGATTATATAGAACACAAATTGAGCCTTACAAACGTCACATAGAGTAGTTTCTTAAACAACATCAAGGAACGTCTTGCGATGTTTTTATCGTCCTTGCAGTAACTCGAGTGGTGTGATACTATTGAAATGAGCGCAGAGCGCACAATGCGCTCTTTTTTGGCGAACGTTTTCGAGTCGCTGACTGTCTTTGGTTTTTTGGTACATCAATGAGATCGGGGAAACTACAGGAATGGATAAATACAATTTCAATTGCCCATCTGGATGGCCACCACCTCTGGTCTAGAGTATTTCGGAATAACAACCATATATTGTGTTCTGACATTAGTAGCCATCTGCCTCTCTGCTGAACTCATGCAAAAAATAAATAAAAAAGACAACATTTCTCAGGGTTAAAAGTATGACCTAATATACAGCTAGCTCTGTGTCCAGTTATTTTTAAATCCGTTCAGTAGATTTCACACGACGCTTGCTTGGATAGATATAAAACGCGCACAGAAGATTTGCCGATGACTACTTACTATTATGGTATTGCAAAAACTATTTATGTAACCTTTTTTGTCAACCCTACTGAACATCAACGCGTGACATCATAAGGCTATCGGCAAACCTTCTGCGCAGGGGTAGTAGATAAAAACACTAAAAGTTACATTTTAAGATTTTGATGTCGGAATAAACACCCCTGATCTTTTTATTAATTTTTCAACTGTTGTATAATTTCGAAACCTCTACAGATTTACTATATTATAGATTACCTACATATCTCATCATCCTACATATCTACATACCTACATATCATATCATTTGGTGGAACAATGACATTATTGTTTAATCGAATTAATTAATATAAAATAAATTCAATCAAAATTGAGTTACATATGCTAAAACACCTGTAACAAGTGTTTCTATCCATTTGAAAGAATATCACAGTCTTGTATCTTTACCATATGTTTAGTATAGTCGTACATCTACCACCAGTTGCTTCCAAATTCATTAGTACTAATAAAAACCACATCAATCATTCCCTTGTAAAAATTCAAAACTGGTAATTACATTGATATTCTGCCAAATTATCAAAAGTATAGTGTTAATATTTCAAATGAGCCTCCAGCATCAGTTATATAGATTCCTGAGGCAGAATTCATGACACAGCAATTAAAACTGCTTAATTAGATTTTAGAAAAACTATTTTGTCTATATAACTTATTGGTTTTGAAACAGGAAAACATTGTGTTTAAATTTTTCCGATAGAATTATAATGACTGCAAAATTTAATTCAACCGAAGTTAATTTCCCATTTCCATGTTATATAACAAAAGTATGGCATAATAACATTTATAGCCGACAAAGAATATTGCATAAGCTATGTTCCAATTCAGTGCACAAAGTTTATGCAACACTTCTGCATTAGAAAACAAAATCAATGAAATAGGGAAAGTTTACTGGGCAACTTTATTATTCTTGCAATTATTTGGTCCGATAAAAAATTGACACTTATCTCAGCTAAGTTTTGCTTTCATACCTCCAGTAGATCTTATATTATAGTTTTTTACTACATAAGGAATATAGAATTGTCTGCATCAAACTTTATGATCTCTCTAAATGTAATTACTGTATGTTAAAGCATCTATTACAATGATCTATTGTTTATTAAGAACAGCCATAAATATTGGTGCTGATCATAGGTCAATGTTGTTTTAGATATACCTTAAATCACTTTGTTTTTTAATGCAAAGCGAAAATTTAGAATTTATTCAGAATAATGTATTCAGTCTGAAGTAGTTTTTTGAATATTGAACACTATGGCATATTAACCAACCATCCAACTCAGTCTCAACCAACTTGCTTTTGAATGAAAATATTGTCTCCAATATTTTATATGATTATCTGTACAAGTGTATCATGTATAAAACCAATACCTGTTTACTTTAAAAAAAATCTATATTTTTTGTACATAAAAGAGTAGAGTGAAAGATCAGATTCCAAACAATCTCTTTACAAAGGCTATAAATATCAAGGCAATAATTATAAGCAATATTATTATAGACTGTTTTCAATATTTATCTATTCTTTTCATAACTGTAGATAACAATCTAACATTAGCTTTGTGGAGGTCAAGCATAACTTCTGTTCACTTAGTGATTGAAAAGATAAATGGGTTATAGAACACTACCGAAAATAACTTTATGTACTTCATACATGACCTGTAATCTTTAGAACTCTTGGAATAAAAAAATGTAAAATATACTTGCGACTGTTTTGAAAAATAAAAATCAGCATTTATAGCATACACTTATTAGTGCACACACACATATAACCAATATGAACATCAGACACACAAAAACACATGCACTAATACACACACTCAGTTGTTCATTAAGTGTAAAAATGCATAATTTATACTCTTTAATAGATTTGATCCTTCAATAAAATAATATTGCATAGGTCCCGCCATGTAAAAAGAACGCTAAGCAGTAGTGGAGGGGATGTGTCTGCGCAGGTGTACAGTCGTATCCTAAAGTATCACCCCATCTCACCCCCTTCATACCACCAATTTGATCGATAAAACACTCAATGCGCAGGTTCAGAGCCAGCGTTCTTTTTATGTGGCGCAAACTATACAAGAGGAAGTGGCCAGGAGTTGCATAGGACGGACTATTCTCAACTTGGACTCCTGTCTCCCTGTGCTTGATTTTATGAAATTCAAGATATCATATAAGAAAGATTTATTTATAACATTTTATAACAGTATACATAAGTTTTGGGAACACATAAATATTAATATTATTGGTAAATATAAATAAATGTGGAACGAGAAAATTACAGGTTTCTTGATGGAAGACTATATAAATATGGTGTGCTATGGTAGAATAACAAGATTAAAATCGTCGGAAAATTTTCATTTAGGCAAATAATTACTAAACAAAATAATTAATTAGAATACACACACAGTGCCTATCATAGTAATATTATTATTAAAAGTTATTGTCCACATTACCAAACACTTGTGATTTTGAGCGCAAACATATATAAAAAACTCCATAGTCTATAACCTAAAGGACTCTAACAAATCTTTTTGTTGTTATTTTAGTTTATCAGAGTGGCAGACACAGGAACTAAATCCATACAGCATGAATATCAATATTATTCAATCAGGAGAGTATATATATCATTGACATGAAAACATGGAATTTTAGATTTTTCAAATTAGTGTGAATAAGATAACTATTGTATTTTCATAGTTTGTATGTATAATTACCAACAACATGCAATGCCAATGTTAGCAAAAAAAGTATAGATGTGAGGGATGGTCGAAGGTCTTGACAAGTGACAAGAACAATGGGTTAGGTTAGGATAGCTTTAGACCAAAACTCAAACCAAATATTATTTCCCTGGATATGACGCACATATTTAAAGTATTGTTTATTAATTTTTTTGCTGGCTTTGACTCAGATATCTGGTGAACAAATTTTAAGTAGTGGGTGGGCTAGGTGTCTGGGAGGGAAGGTATAAGGTACCATATACCCGAGGGTCTGCAGTTCTTGAAATATTTATTTTTGGTAAACATAACCTTACCTATTTTTTTACTCACATTATTGTGATGGGTGGGGAATGGTCGCGGACAATAACTAGAACAGTGATTTAGGTTATGTTAGCTCCACGCCAAAACATATGAGCTGAGCAAGTGTGCCACAGCAGCGGCTGGCGAGAGCCAGAACTGACTGCTAACCATTTCCTATTTATTTTATACACATGAACAGTCAATTAGGTTAAGTTATCTTTAGACTAAAGCGCATGAGCCGAGCGAGCAAAGCAAGTGTGCCGTAGTAGTGGCCCATGAATGGTAGAACCGACTGTGGTAACCATTTACTATTTATTTTATACACAATTTATAATTTTGTCTTAATTGGTCGCTATTTTGAATATTTTCATGGTTACTCTTGTAGTGCATGTGAATGTGCTGTGTTATTTTTTCATCTTTTGATGACTTATGCTGTTTTTTGATTATTTTTCTATTCATTACTGGCTTTCTTTATGACTTTAAAAGGATTGTTCAATTTTATGTGCAATTAGGGAAAAAAAGTGAAGATCTTCTGATCATAGGGGTTGTAGTAGAGGTAAGTATGCCTCCTCCCTCCCCATTCCACTACCCCTCTACTTAAAATTTGTGCATCAACCATCTACAGATTTACAAAAAATTTGCATAAATTATAGCTTGCCGATGACTTGTGTTATTATTATACTATAGCAAACCATTTTTAGTCTTTCAATACAAAAAACTAGTCATTTTCGCGTTCCATGTTAATGCATATTTACTATATTATTAATGGAGAAAATCAGCTGTTTAAAAGCCACATCTACAATTACGAAACTATAAACACCAGTTTTTCTTGTTCAATAAATATCCCTGACCAAATTATGTTTGAAAAACCCGAATAGAAGAATACTAACATTTTCGCTAAATGGCTTCCAAGAATTTCGAATTTATGTCATACACCATCATGGAGGTTATTCCTTACCTTCAGCCGTGAGTTCGCGATCCTCTTTCGAGGTCCCGTTAGTTGCCGTGCCATTCTCCTCCGAATTTGTTACTCGAGCTACAGGCTTTTTGTTCCTATTAGTCGCCTGTTCTTTCTTCTTCTGTTGTGCTCGTTTCTTCGCGTCTGAAGGCATCTTACCGGTACTATTCTGAAAAAACGACACACTTGAACAATCCCATTGTTCTTTGGTAAATTTTGGCACTTTTCAATTAGTCATTTAATGTTGTATTGGTAAATTTAACTACGCGATTAATAATTATTCACGTTTATCCTTATGTTAATGCCTGAAATAAGTCTTACATGTACTTTTTGAGTCTTACTTTAAATTCTTAATCAAATCGTCAGCGTCTACACGTGCTGCTGTTGAAAGAAAAAGAAACTACAGACATCATGACAATTTGCTAGACGAGTGACCTCAAATTAGACAGTAACAGTCTACCTCTAACAGATAATAAATTTACAAGTTCAACAGTAGGCATAGACACTAAATCTATACATACTAATTCTATATCAAGGTTTATGGCGGGAATTAAAAATACTGACATAGATTTTATAAAAGTCAATGTTTTTGTTTAAACTCGTTGTGCCAGCGGAATTTCATTCGCGTAGCCATGACGATGTTTATTAGTGTTGGCTCGGGATATAGAGTAGGTTTGTGACTTGTTTTGAGTTTCACTTAAATCCAGTCAGTAGTTTTCACGTGACCACAGGAAAACGTATGTGACACTCTAACAGAAAGACAAAAAATTGTATTTTCGGAAGTTGCTCGTCTGAATTAGATACTTTGGAGTTTTACTATTTTATTAATTAAAACACTCAACTTTTCTACATATTCATTTTTGTTGGCTTCGCTCATTGAGAGTGCACCACGGGAAGCTCACCTCGAGCTCACTGATAAGTACAAACCAAAGAGTACATGTACACACTGGTGATGTTTGGTTAGAGGAGCTGCAATGGTTAAGGCCCACAGGTGAGGACGCGGCTTTCTAATAAAGATTAAATTTATACGCATGCGGGATGTTATCGATTTGCCATCTCCTATTTTATTAATATACTCTGTGATTTGCCACAAGAACTCCCTTTACAGAACACCAGGTTCTCCAGACTAGGGATATTTTGGGACTAAAATTTCTTGGGAACTGGAACTTTTGGGGAAACAAATTTCAGTGCTGGAGAAATTGGGGACATATACCTTACTAAAAATGCCATAAAATATTCGAGATAGCATGAAATTGCCAATAAAAGTTAAATCTAAACATGTTTCTATACATTAATAATTGTATTGGTTTTGTAATCAAATTACCGCCTCCTTTTTTTAAAGTTGGTTAAATTTTTTGTCCTATAGGAAAAAGTACTCTATGTTATGGACTTATATGGCTACAAAATAAGAAGCCCAATTTGACATTTGAGAAAGTCAATAAAACGTAACTTTACATAATTTCAACAAAACTGAAAGCCAATAACAATTATAGCACGCATGAGGCCCGAGCGCGCGAGCAGGGGCCGTCCCCCCGCTCGTTACTGTTAGGACCAGTCCCCCCGCTCGTTACTGTTAGGACTCTCCATATATTCAATGTACTCTGTGATTAGTCCTTGACAAGCTCTCGTGCGCATTGTGCGTGTCCAGGAGAGCCGTCCCTCGCGTCGCGAGAGTAAAAATGTAAACTTTCACAATGTCAGTGTACCATTATATCGTACAATAAACGTTACTTCTTAAACAAGCCATGTTTCAGTTCCCCCTGACCATACAATATATTTAGGTGATAATATGGATAATATTTTCACTGGTGCATTATATAATGTTATAAAACCTATTTCAATTATTATTTTCCTCCAAACAATGAAATAACATTACTACTTATTTTAAATGATTTTATTAATTCTGTAATGTCGTATTAATCTATGGCGAAATCCCAAAAACAGTTATGTCCTAAGGCGTTTTATTTTTAATTTTAGTGTTGCTACCAAAAGGTTGTTGCATTTCATTAACTCAGTTGGATTCAGGAGAAAATCTATATACATATTTATTCCAACAACTTACATTATTTATACTAAACCAATACTACATTATTGTAATAATTATAGGTATTAAGGCGGGGGCCTACCCCGCCTTCGTGCTTGCCTTAACCAGCCGGCACGGAGTGGAGATCGCTAGAGCTAAGACTCAAGCTCCAGGGGTGGAAGTGATAAATGGATAATGAAACGTCGGAAGTAGCTTCGGTGAACCTGCAGCCCACCTCTCTACACCCCTTAGCCACTCACACCCATGTTGCCCCTGCCTTTTATGGCATTTTAGGGGCCCATGCAGGGAGTGGCGAGTCACCGTCTGCCCATTTTTCCATGTTCCCTGAACATTGCGACGGGCAGACGCCATAGTCCCCATATTCCCAGACCGCCAGTACTACTAACAGTTCACCCCAATAGCCCGGTACTTTTTGTCCTCATTCCCACAATAGTCCTACACTGGCCGGGGCTTGTCCTTGGGTACATTATTATATGGTGTAGACAGGGATAATCGCCGGTCAGTGTCACGCCACATTTAGATTAAATTTGTCAAGGGGCCTCTACGTGTTGGCCTCCCCATGGCCCCACGCAAGCCCTCCAAAAGTCCGGGCCATTTTTATGGCCCGGACTACTACTATACATATAATAAAATTGTAGAGGTCGAATCTCTGTACATTGAAAAAAATGCTAAAAACCGAGTCAGGGGGATGTTAGAAGTGAAATAGAACTATTTTAGATTTTATTTAATTTTTTTGTTTCTCTGTCTGTTTATCTGTTTGTACCGGCTAATCTCCGAAACTACTGGACCGATTTAAATGAAATTTTGTATGGTGGTAGCTTATATCCCTGGTCAACATATAGGATACTTTTGATCCCGAAAAATGAGAAAGAATTCCCGTGGGATAGTTAAAAAACGGCACCACGCGGACGAAGTCGCGGGCAGAAGCTAGTATAAATATATAGGGATTTATAAATTAAAAAACAACTTTAAACCAGAATGCACTTTTATTTATTTATGTTTCAGAAAACAATCACAATGTCAAAGCAATCACAAAGTCCCAAATACCATTTTATGAAACCAAAATCCGTAACACTTATAATGTTCTAAAAAAACATTAAAATATTGTGTATAGTTAGAATGTTCGAAATTTTGTGCGTAGATAATTATCAAACATTACAATTTTAACAAAGACTTTACAACAATTTGAAATCAAAGAAAATGTGCGGTTAATTGAACCTTAGTAACATAAATGCTCGTATTCTAAAGGCAAAGACCCATTAATATTACTTATGCAACATTCGATGTATGCAATGAGATTATTCTTCTACACATGATATACTGCAAATGGTGTATGTAAGTGAAGAATGTATGATTGAATTATATCTGTCTTTCATACACTTTCGATTGTTGCATATGTAGCACCAGTGCCTTAATACTCCCAGAGGTTATTAAGCACCCAATTTTCTCCACATTGCATTATGACGGTCAATTACATTACAGTGTAATATTAGATAGAAGGCATTGTTCATAAAACTGGTTTTATTCTTATGCATACTTATAATAAGATGACTATATTTCGTTAAATAAAAAAATCTAACTAATAAACTAAAGGAATATTATTTTTCTTTCGCCTACTAAAACCAATCTCATACTATACTAATAATATTGATTAAAAATCGACACGTTGCCAAGGCGTAACATTATCGAAAAATTCATACATAATAGCGAAATTATATAACGTAAAATTAAATAACAAAAATATATGTACAATTTTAATAATAAATAATTACAAAATAATAAGTTGACTCTGATTGAAAATAAAATATTTTTTTATATAGATCATATTTTATGTGATACTCTCGTTCTTAGCGTAAAATTGGAATGAAAAATAATAATAAATTGTTAAAACATATAAATTCTACACTAGATTATACTGTTACACGCATAACCTATAGAATCATTTCGGATTAAAAAAAAATGGCTTGATCTTAACTCATCTTCTTATATGAAGAGTAAAAAAGAAGATAGTAAAAAGTTTAAAAAATAAAATGGCATTTTTACGTAAACTTATAGTATTTTTAAAAGTCCTGCTTTACAAAATCCATATTCAGATAATTATATTTTTATAAGTCCGTGAATGTTTATAAATTTAATATATGCAATGAATAAGATTTTCTAAGGTTTTCTCGATCGATACACATAATAGCGTTCTTAAACGTGTTATTAATTTAATTTTTAATTCAAGGGTGGCTGAAATATAATAAACTTATCACTACACATTGCAGCCTGACATTCTGCCATTATAGCTGCCGATAAATGCTCGTAAAATTTGTCTAAAAATGAAATTAATAACGCGACAAGAATAATTGCAACGTAGTTTTTTATTTTATTAAAAATCGTTAAATTACAATTTGGACGTGTAAATCGTAAACGAATTTGATACGAACGAGACGTTTCTTTTACATGCCTATAACAATAATAATACTTCGTTAAATATTTTGAATTATAATTAAACATAATTTGTCCGCTAGTCAAATCTGTAGACAGATCGAGTTTGTACAATGCATTTAACAAAACCAGAGCGCTAATTAATTCGCATCAGAAAAATTTCTATATTTTTATCTGCACGCCTGCTCGAATGCTCGAAGCATTATGTGAAAACTATTGAACGGATTTAAATAAAATTTAAATTTATACATCGAGTCAGAACTTCGGATATTATTTACACCGATAAGTGACGTGTTTTCCACGGGATAGACGAATATATTGAAAGATTTGTTGCCGACATTGCCATACACTAAAAAATATATAGTCCAAATCAGATATGGCAACGCGAACGAAGTTTCGCTGGCAGTTTGGCATTTGGCAATAAAATCGTGAACGTAAATAGTTTCATCAAGTATATAGAATAATTGCGTTAAAACCTTGCTGCTCGAACAAAATTATTACCAAAAAATTACACAAAGTATTGTCTACAACAGAGAAAAACCTAATAGAGACAATACAAATTTTACCACTTTAAAATTACACATTCAATTTAAAACCATACACATTAAAATCACTAACACTAAGTTAAATATTATCAATTGTAATACATTTACATACGAACTATTCAATTACTTGATTCATAATAATCACAACAATACAATTGCGTAGATTAACTTAACTTGTTTTTTTTAGCTCGTCAACGTCAATTATATGACCCATACGCTACTAATTATACAACTACTGTAGTCAAAAATCCGTAACAATGTCTAGTCGCACCATTTTTGTAAGCTAAAAGCAAATCATAATTATCACTTGGGACCATTTCTCTAAATGGTGTAACAGAAAAAAGGGAGTCACAATCTGTTGTTCAAAATCAAAAATTACATTATTTATGGCCACATAACCTTCGAACCTAGTAGAATTGAAGCGTCTGAGATTATAAAAATAATAAACAAATTTAAATGAAAACTACATTTTTAATGTCTAAAAGACATAATATTTTCTTAAGTTTTCGCGACTTGTATACATAATAAAACTACGTTTTAACGGTTTTGAGCGCGGTAATTTATTTTGATTTTTACATATTTGTCATCATTGGACATCTTTGTCTTCCGCGATCAAGGCCACTGAAAAATGACCGAAACGTCGGATAATAAAAATCAAATAAATTACCGCGCTGAAAACCGTTAAAGCGTAGTTTTATTATTATAACTTAAAGACTATTGAAAGAATATTTGTCTGTAAATCTGTTTATCTCGAATGAGGCTCTGGAACGTAAGACCGATTTTGATAAACATTCTAGAGCATATGTATATAGTATTAAAGCAGCAGTTCTATTTAAAACTTCCGTATATTTCATATCAATATTTTACAAGGTTCCAAATTTATGAACATTAAGTCCAGCTCTAATAAAGTGGCGAGCACAGCTATTTATTAATACATTTGATTGATGAAATGAGTTCATTTAGACTTTAAAACGTCTGGAAACTAAAAAAATTGGGGTTTAAAATGCGCATGGCGGAGTTGACATGAAGGTACATTACATCGAATCATAAAAAGACAAACCATCTAGCCTATTTCAATTGTAATATAAAAAAGCCTTGAGCAAAATTACTTAATATTCAGCAGAACAATCTCACAGACGTGAGTTAAAAGGGAAAATCTTAAGAAAAAATTGGTGAGAAAAAGATTTGAGTAGTATCGACAGAAAATACAGCGCGACTTGACGAATTTACTATAGGGGTCTGTGCGTTAAAATGCGGAGTCTAGAAGAGTTCATTCGTGTAAAAAATGTCGAATATATGGGAAGGGTGTTAAATACATCACTACAAAAGCCGGGATTCTACTTAACACTTATTCATATCCATTCTTTTACATTACCATTGGAAGAAACTTGACATCACCTGTGTGGATTCAAATTTTAACCAGTAATAAGGCAAATGAACAGTTAGTAAGATATAAAACCCTAGCAAAAGGAAGTTAAAACGATACTACAGACTTAGATCAGTCTTGTCACGAGATGAAATAATAATCAGAATGACTTCGATTATAATGTTACAATTGTCGATTAGAAAATTATAAATTGCAGTCTTAAAATGTTGTTACACGAGCATTTACCATTGTAAAGATACTTAAAAATATATTAAACGTCCTAAGCGAAGATAATTGTAAAGTTTTCCTTTCAGACACATAACGCATGTCAAAATCCACGTTTATATGAATGTTAAAATTTTCTTAAATGGAAATATAAATATTATGGAAATATTGAGCCTTTTGTTGGCGACTCTTTTAGAGCACTACGATCATTTAAATTATAGGTATAGCAGTCAATTTGGGCTTTGGTTGTTTGCGAAATGGCGAAATTGCGAACCAATGGATATAAACCTTTTAAATTACATTACTTTGATTGGAATTACATGTATTGTAACTAGATGGCATTGTGGAGAATAGATCTAGACTGTTTTATGTTTGTTTATTACTGCGAAACTAAGCTGCTAAGGAAAGATTAGAAGGCAAAAATAAATAAATGCATTAATTAAATATTATGTTATGATTTTAAAACGTTGCAAATAAAAGAATAAACTGAAAATTGTTTTTTGACAGAGCCTGCTAATAATTACAATACCTAACCACTATATGTATGTTTTGAATTTAAAGCACATATTGAAGCTTAGTGCAGTTTGTGGTAAACATTTCTAAAAAATTTATTAAATATGACGAAGAGTTCACTTGACTTCCTCCAAACTCTACAGCAAAGATTTACTAAGCACAACGCCACCCAGTGATAGTAAATGTTGTGTATTTGAAAAAAGTAATAGAGATGTCTGTTGTTAGGTTTTGCAATTGTACAGCTGAATAGTATACTACAGATTTAATGGCCGTCCTCTATTAGCAATATATGGTTGTGAAGTAGACGCTGTTTCATACAAACCCTACAACATATTTTACAACTTTCTGTACATAGCCTGAAAAGGTCATACATTTTGGCAGACTATACAGAATCATGTGACATATCCATGTAACGTAGCAGAGATCTGACACGCCAAGAACATCAGCGGTACTAAAACGGTTATGTGGAATCACATCACAAGTCTACCAAGTATTGCAATATAATCAGTTATATTAAAGATTAGTTGCTTTTAAACAGAAATCTAAGTCTAATATTTCCAGTGCAAATAACAAATGGTACAAGTATGAAAGAAGAATTACTATAGAAATGAAGAAGTGAAAAAATGTAACTCTAAAAACCTTATATCTTTAATTTTTAGAAGCCGCAAGAGTTTCACTTTTTTGTACATATTTTGATATAGCAAAATATTATTAGTCTCCTAATGCAAATTTCATTCTTATTATTCAGAACATCGTTTACATCAAATTATTCAACAATTTAAAGTCATAATAGGTTCAATTTTAATTTAGCTTTCGACTAATTCAGTGTGTCTGGTGGTGTATTGCTTTATTAAAATGTAAGAGAAGAAAGACTAGTAGGGCTCTTTGAAAATCTCGCGATTTACAGGTTCTTTTTAATAATTAATTACATTCAAGACATTTCTATGGTGCGAGCAAAAACAATTGGCACAAGTCTATCGATTCAAGTAGTGAAAAGTTTAAGGATCCAAGTAAATATAACTCGTAACAGAAAAAGTTTATCTTCCTTGATCGAATGATTTAAAGGGCAAAGGACATGCAACAACATAGTGTTCTTCTTCCATGATTGAAACAGTTGTTCTTGTCAATTGTTACAAATATAAAGTCTTTTGAATGTGACGAATGTTCACGTTGACAAAATACTGTGACATTTTGAAACTTGGCAAACTCGTAATACGATTCTGTGAATACAGCAATTGCCTGTGTGTAGTTTGACTTATAAACATTCTTACATATTATACGCAATATAAATCGCGTCGATCTGATCCGAAAGGAAGCCATCGCGTAAATGCATACGTTGTTTCTCACCGCGTGAATTTATTGGTACCACTCCGGGGTCCACGACGACAACAACTCCAACTATGAGATGGTGCTCTTCTAAAACCGTGTTCGTGACGAGCGGCACCAGGTTCAAGGCCTCGCTGTCATTCCCGTCTAATTCCACAACGACCACTAGCAAATTCGTCCAGGTAAACACCGCACTGAAAATAATTTATTTTAAAATTATAATAATTACATATCAATAAATTACCAATTCTGGGTTTAATTAACCCTCCCCATTTTTCAAGAAGCCGACGGTATACTCGTCACACTTGTCTAAGACATCTTAATGGAATTTAGTGGTTATCTCGATGTGCAGAATTCATCACAATATTTTCTTTCACTATCAGTATGTAAATATTGTTTTTTTCTTAAAAAATAAGTATCCTACATTATAAACAGAACTTATGAAATGAATCACACTTTAATGATGTTTAAATTTCTTATTTAAGCCACATCTTAAGTTAAATTTTACGGTTAAAAATATTTTATATTAATCATCTAAGGAGACAATTTAATTAAAATTGTATCCAAAAAATGTTCTTGTAATAAAAATAACAAATGCACATTACAATGAAAAAGGCTCTTATGTGATGCATGTTTCCCGTTTAGAACTTGAACCCATTTCATAAGAATAAGTAGCTGGTGGTCCGTTACTACTACTAATAGACCAATTTAAAATAAATTTCATTCTCCTAGCGTTAAATCTCAGTGGTGTAACAATATTTCACTTCAACACTCGAGATTAAACTATCCTACTTTTTCATTTTCAATTCACACGATATTCAGCACTCCTTTTCGACAAATGATTGCGAGTGCATGTGTTTAAAACGGCATGTTTATGGTGGCATGACTTAACAATTTTCAAAGAAGGTTTCAGTAATAAAACTACGTTTTAACGGTTTTAAGCGCGGTAATTTATTTGATTTAGGTTTATCCGACGTTTCGGCCGCTTTTCAGTGGCCGTGGTCACGGAAGACAAAGATGACATTTGTCAAACGTGTATTGTCAAAGTTTTTATTCAGCCTACCGCCAACTTGTTCATTTTAATTATTATAATTATAAATAATTAAAATGAACAAGTTGGCGGTAGGCTGTACCGCCAACTTGTTCATTTTAATTATTATGTCATCTTTGTCTTCCGTGACCACGGCCACTGAAAAGCGGCCGAAACGTCGGATAAATCTAAATCAAATAAATTACCGCGCTTAAAACCGTTAAAACGTAGTTTTATTATGTGTACAAGTCGCGAAAACTTAAGAAAATATTAAGGTTTCAGTACTTTTATAAAAGAGAAAGCCATAAAATATAACTCAGAACTTACCACTCTGCGATCTTTTTGTGACACCTCATAACAGAGTTCTCAATGTCAATCGGGTGGTATCTCATTCCACGCAACATTATAGTTTCGTCCAACGCACCAACCACAAACACCGCATCGTGAGTGTCGTGTGATTCTGAACCCACAGCACTAACGCTCCCACAAGCCGACGCCAGAGACTCCGTGTCACTATCCCTCGCCATCAGAGAAGTGTCATCTCCACTTGTGTTCACAGTACTTATTTCTGTCCTCCTAAGGAATCCTAAATAGCCAGTTCTGGCGTACACCTCGCCCGTATTCCCGGTGACAAGTTGAGCACTAAAGTGATCAGCATAGTCACTTTCGTCCCCATATATCGTGAAATAACCACTCGCGTTGTGCGGCGACTGCACCCATATCTCGCCGAGATGAGAGTCTCCGCATTGTCCCTTCGTTTCCGGATTGGCAGTGATCACTTTCACACCTGGTAACAGTTTCCCTGATTCCATAAGGCATAGGGAGTGGGGACTACCGCGTTCCACCAGAGACACACGATCGTTCCTCAAAGCTCTGAGATCGACATAAACCGTCGAAGGTTCAGGACTAGAAGCACCTTGGAGGCATATTGCTATATTCACCCGACAGCCAAATGACGTCGATACAGCTCTAGGACTGAGACCCAGAGCTGAGAATAATTTTGAGAAAGAATTAGTCAAATTAATTCTGGGTCTTTCCTCAGCAACGACTACGCAGGTTCTGACGCATGCGAGGTTAATCCCCTTGGACTTTAATTGGTTCACAGAACTTCCTAAACCTTTGGTGCACAGCTCCATCACTCCGTACGAGCAGAATGTATCGCGTACTTTGTACTGAGACACGGCGCTCAGCCATAATGCTGGATTTATCTCTACTTCTGATGGTGGGATTAGAATTGAATGATGCCCGGAATATATACTGCTTAAACACCAAAGTGCAAAGCCAAGACCGCAATATGGATCTAGGCACAATGCTATGTGACGTGAAGGGTATAGTTCACAAGCGATTTTCATTGAGCGACATAGTGATGTAACAGCTGCATGTGACATTTTAATTCCAGCCAACATGCCTGTTGTGGACACACTGAAGTCCAAATATGCGAGCATCTCAGCTGTGGGTGCTCTGTACAATATAGGGAGCTTCTTCTTGGGCATATCGTCAGTGTCAAGTGTAATGGGCCAAGCTTTGCTGTCAAGAACGTTGCTCGCTTCTTTCGATCTCAGCAGCTTTATCACAGATTGATTGGATAGTACTAAGGTTGCTTTGCTGACATCTACAATCATTCTAACAGTCGGTAGAGTCGTGTGAAGGTTTTGAGGGTGCGGTGGGCGTATAGTAACTGGAACTGCTCCAACATACAGACAACCATAGAAAGCGCAAATGAGATCGAGTCCTGGTGGGAAAATTAATGCGACATGGTCTCCGGTATTAACTCGGCCTTTTTCTAGAAGTAAATTTCCGATTCTTTCCGCCTTTTTGTGTAGTTCTGCGCAAGTAAGCACTTTGGCAACAGCCCCTTTGGAGTTGAGTAATGTGAATATGACATGATCCGACGTGCTTTGAGCTCGCCATCTCAAGATTTGAGATATGAATTGATACTGAAATTTAAAAAAGAATTCCGTTTTACATGATGTTTATACCACTAAGATATATAAAAATTATATTATAGTATATTACTTTTCTGGCGGCATCAGAGTCATCGGTGTAGCCCATATCACGTCCTTGAGCTGATGCTAATCTGTTGCCCTGGACTAAATTTCCAACTATCACCGAAGCCGGACCAACATCTATGGAAAAAAATAAATTTCATTAGGTATTGATATCCAAGTTCTGAACATAAGAACATTCTTTCAATTACCATTTCTTGAACAAAATGAAGCATAAACTTAAAAAACGCCATAGTTACACCATAATAATTTTGAACGTTCATACACAATTTAAGAAGCTGTGACGATTAGTTTCGTAAGACGAGAAAGTCTGTTTACTGACATTTACTTTACGATCGAAACTTATCACAGGTTAGAAATTTATACACAACTACATTTAATTAATGGTTGTCCGTGGTCGAAGTTCGACCATAATAATTAATTTCAAATACTTCGATAATCACTGATTTCGCCAAGGCTACACTGTTATTTTGACTTGAACAATAAACGAAAGCGTATACATATGCATGTGTGTCAAATACATGGTAGTGTGTGTAATGTTTTTTTTTATTTAATGTATTTTTTATGCATAATTTTTTTTTTAATATTAGCATTCGTCGCTTCTTCTCTATACACACTATAAGTGTGCGAAATTTCATGCTCCTTCATTCCGCGCAATTTTTGTAAATAGGGGTACAAAGTTTTTACTTCGCATATTAATATATAGATGAATGCAATGTCTTTGGATCATTATAAAACCAAAACTATGTAAACTAACCTGAATGTATTTCCCTTGGTTTCGGTAGATTCGTGACGCATGTATGGGGACACATTAGCACATTTGCCGGGTGCAGCGTCCCTTCTAGGAATCGTCTCTTACATTCACTTAGATGGATACCACCCAAGGGCGTTTTAGGTAAATAGTTGGGCTGAACTAGGGCCAGACAGTATATACCCACTTGATGTATCGAATCAACTGCCTGAAGGACCCTTGACATCCATTGGAATGACTGAAAACAAGAATATCTATAATATTATAAGATTCTAAAGATGCCTTGTTTGTACATTGAAGCTATTTAAAAAAAACACTTTAAATATGTATTAATAAAAATTGAGTCGTATTCGGAGAATCAGATGCAATTTTTTTTAAATTTCTTCTGTATTTGTCGGTTTGTCTGTTTGTTCGGTAGTCACGTAAAAACTACTGGAACCATTTCGATGCAGTTTTCGGTGATCGACAGCTAATTCTTTGACTTAAAAACTGTTTATCCCGGGACTTCCGCGGAAAACCTTCTGGGAATTATTTAAAATGGCCAGTTTTCAATTTTAAAAAAGTATAATTCCATTGCAATTTTTTCATCGATCGACATTATTAGGAATTCTTTGTTATAATTTTATTAAAATCATTCAAATTAATTTTCTTTCAATAGTTCCAGTCTCCCTTAAGAGAGGAGCAGCGCATTTGTAGCCTTTGGTGTTGCAAATTTCCATAGGCGATGGTAACCGCTTTCCATCAAGTGAGCCGTCTGCGTATCTGCTGAACTAGTGCAATAAAAAAAAATATATTTTCGTGATTTTTATCTTATTTATTAAATTCAACATCTAATTTAAATATTAACTGTTGCGATTTGACTGCTTAAAATAAACTATATAATACGGTCTGTTCGATGTGAAATTTAAAGTTGAAAAATTCTTGCCAAACTGGCGAGCTTATAATATTGCATAGCTAATAATAAAGTATTATTAAAAAATACCTCTTCTTCGCCACAATCCGGTCTCTGTTCAGCCACAATACAGATTCTTTCGTCCCTCAACACCCTAACTGAGAACACGGCAATCCTGCCGCGGTATATGAACTTCATTGGCTCCACAGCCAATACTGTCGCTATTATATCATCCATGTTGTGCTTACGACCTGTCACTGTCATCAGACCGTCGCGGGAACCACAAACAAAGACCAGACCTGACAAAAAAGAAATAACAAAGCTGCATACACTAATTTATTCCACAAAAAAATGGACGTAATTACGCAAAAAGGATCCAACCCACAAAATGTTACTTTTGAATTATTAAAGATTAAAGTTTTAGCTGTATTTCCGCATTGATGCAGTTAAACTTATTTGTATAAAAAATGATACATTTACGCTTATATTTTCTTAAGAACCCATAGACACAAACAAGTACAGCTAAAACTTTAATCTTTAATCAAACAAAAGTAACATTTTGTGGATTGGATCCGTTTTACGTAACTACGTCCAATTAAAGTACCTGTATTATATACGTACATATATTTCCTAATTTATACATATAATAAAAGTGTAGAAGTCGAATTTCAGTACTATGAAAAAAATGGTAAAAACCAGTCAGAGGGATGTAGAAGTGAAATATAATTATTTAAAAAAAAAATGTTCCTCTGTTTGACGGAGATTAGCCCGTACAAACAGTACGGAGTACGGAGTCAAGGGCATCAGCTAGTAAATAATAAAAATTAATCCGAATGATACAAAACAGTACATTGGACATATTTACAAAAAAAAGCAATATTCATGGATCGATACGTTCTCAGTCGGTTTTTGAAGATTTCCGTTTACGAAACCGTCAAATAATTTTATTTATATAAAAACACCTTAGTATTAAAAATAAATATTAAATTAATTGAAACTGAAAGAAAGAAACATCTGAGAATTCGAACTAAGGTATATACTAAAAATAAATATAATTCTTGCGCCCTTCCACTAAACTAACATATTTTTCATATTAACAAATTCTATTCTTGTAATAATAATTAGCAGTCTGTATAAATCTTCTCATCAATTTGTACCATTACTTATCTAATGTTAATGTACAAAAGACAATATCTTTCAGTCAAAAAAGAAACAAATAATATCTAAAGTTCATATATTAAAGCAATTGTCAGTATAAAAAAAAATGTCAGTACTCACCACCAGGTCCCAAAAAGCCCAACAGTCCACTCCTAACATAATGCTCCTCGCCTATCGGCTCTCCATCAGAGTCCAGAGGTCTGACCCCGAAAACGGTATTGGTCAGTCCAGGGAGACCCCAGTACCCTGATCCCGTGGCTCCAGAAAGCACACAGATCTCACCAACCTCGTCGGTTTTGCAAAGGTAAGATGGACCCTCCATTTTGACCACCACAATAACACCTGAGAAAGGAATACAGCTATAAAACCCAGTCATTAAGAGGAATGCAGAACGAATTATTACATAATTCTGAATTAATGATGACTCCAGTATTGATAAAAGGCTAGGCTAAGCAGGCTTTAGAGCATTTTTTCTTAATTTTGGAAAAGCATTTATTATTAAAGGGGGTCGCACTCTGATAGAAAAGATAAGACCTTTAAACAAAAACAAAAAACCAAAGATTCAATTCAATCAAACATTAATAAACTATTAATTAAAATATTTTGAAGTGAAGGGGTTGCAACACTTTCCAAATAAAATCCAATAAAAACATAGTGTGTAAAAAGATGGTAACGTTCAATAAGATAACATGTTTTATACATGAATAATTATTATTTGTTAGTAGGGATGGGCCGAAATTCGTTTTACATTCCGTTTGATCGAATTTCGGCAGCTCGAGCTGAACTTCGGCATTCGGCCGAAATTCGGTTTAAATGCCGAACATTCGGTGCAAGGAAAAAGTAACACACCCACATGCACTATTTTGACTGAAGTTATTAAAAATCATATCTATCATAACCGTAATATAAAAAGTGGCATCTATATACTCATGGTCATTAATTTTAGTTAGGAAAATGTAAATCTTACCGTCCAATGTGATAAAAAAAAATAGTTCTTGATTGAGTCGGCCTAATTAAACAGACATCAAATTAAAACAAAAATAAAATAAACTTATTATTCCTCTAAGAAACATCAGTCAGTAGTGCAACCGCTTAATTATAATGCATAACTTGAATTTTTTTTAAAGCACGTCTAAGGGACAACAGCAATTATAACTTAAATTTTTATTGAAATCACGTATAAAGAATTAAACATTATGAATTTAGAATGATGAAATGATGGTTTTTTTCAATCAACGGTCTAAAAATCTATTTTTTTATTTATCCACCTACACATACTTAAAATTTACTAGAGGCAGGTTAAAAAAGCCAAAAATTCGGTGTTATCTAGTTGACGTTGTCAACAGGTCACCATGTGTTGCCTTGAGAAAGCGTTGCGAACTCAAACCGAAGTTAGGCCGAACTTCGGCCGAATTTTTGGTTTTAACCGAATGTTCGAGCGAAGATCGTATTCGGTTCAAATCACATTCGGCCCATCCCTAATGATTAGGTATTATTAATGTGTTAGACATGCCTTTCACTAAATTTAAAACCAAAATAAAAAGTATCTTGCTCAAAAAGCGATACTTCACTATTGAATATTGAAATGATAAAACTTAATTTACATATAGCAGCTCGCTACCTCTTACAGTGTATTTTGTATAACGTTTTTATCTTGCCAAGCATGTAACGAAGCAGTGTACATAGACAAGGAAGTAAAATTAAATTTTAACTTATATGTATTGACCTTTAAAAAGTGTTCTCCAGTGGAACTTATTTTGAATAAAACTTTTGAATTAGAATTTCAGAGACAGCTCGCAAAACTTTTATTTCACTCAATTTTTTTGTTTTTTTTGGTCACGACATAAAAATCGTTGAGGAACAATGCACATGGCTCTAGAGTAAAAATCACAGGTGTTGAGGTTGAGGCTGAAACTAGAAAAAAAGAGTGCGTGTAACGTTCACACGCGATTGAAGTAAAACTTTTTTACTATTTTTTTTTTATTGATTTGTTTATAAAGTATCTATTGGCAAAAAAAATATTTGAAAACCGGATGGTACGCCATGTTGCGACGCCATATTGCCGTAACGGACTTCCGTTGCATTGTCGTCCAGTTACCTCCTAGTCGCGCCTAAAGAAGTTTTACTTCAAAAGTATCACAATACTCACACGAAGGCATGACCTGACCGCAGTCCTGCAGCGTGAGGGACGTGAGCGAGTTCTCGGCGTCGACCCTCACGACGCCGTACGACAGGCCGGACATGGAGAGCACGCCGCGGCCGGCCGACGAGCCGCCGCGGCCCGCGCGCCGGACGCACACCGTCAACGACTCACTGCTACAGGCGCACGGGCATATCGCGTCACCCCTCACACCTGCAAACAGAGGCCCGTATTTTTTATTATTCTAAATATTTTAACAAAAGTTAGAACCGACTTCAAAACATAAAAACTATATCTGGGATGACGTTGGTACCTTGGAAGATGGGCCGCCATTTAGTGTGGGATGGCACTTGCGTTGACACTCTGGCGGCGTCCCACCTTTCAAGTACGTCCGCTACCGCCGATTCTGCTGCAGCCGAACAGGAGGCCCTCAAACGCCGAAAGTACACGGCCATCGGCAATAGTTCCACATTTGCGGCGTTTGGAGTGAAAATCTAACGCTCCTACCGCTCTAAAACTTTATCGAGATGTCGCCGAACGCCTAATAGACCTCTCACGCGACCAAAAGGCTGGCGTCAATTTTGCTCAAATGGTAAGCATTGCTATTCCGCGTGGTAACGCCGCCAGCCTTTTGGAAACGTTCCCGGTAAGTGACAGTGGTTTGGGACCAATATTTTATCTATAATTTTGCTTTTTTTTAAATTTAGTTTTGTATTTAATTTTAGTTTTCTATTTTATAGTTTAGTTTAATTTTTAAAACCTAACCTAAACGGACTTCTTTTTGATATCACAGAATTTAACCACTACGTTATAGACGTGAATGCTAACGAAGAGTCCAGTGTGATGGGCAAAAGAGCTTTTCACCAAGATACTCGGCAGTCGGTAAACTCTTCGTGTTGTCAACTTAATATAGTCGTCTGATGCTAGTACTAAATTATGTGTTGCCAATGACTTATTCAAAATGAAAAGCTGTCGCACGCTGAGCACTTTGCTGTCCTTATAGAGCAATGTGGTATATTAAGATCATAGTTTATTTAAAACTATATCTCTTGTAAATGTTGTTAAAATATTATTTATTTAAGTCGTGATAGCGTAGGCTTGCGCACGCATCTTAAACTCAGAGGGCGTAGGTTCGATCCTGACCGGAACGCACGCACCACTTAGGCAATTTTCTGACCTAATGTGTATATTGGTACAATCACCACATGCTAACAACGGTGAAGGAAAACATCGTGATACAAGCTGCACGTTGAGATAACCGATGTGTCAAACCAGCCAAGCCGCCTTGGTCAAGCGTGGTGGGTATACTGTTTGTTCCCCCCCATTATGGGAGGCACCAGCCCAACAGTGGGACATTTATGGGCTGTTATTATTATTCTTTATTTATTGCTAGAGTAGAGGAGACAGATTACGGTCAGCCTGATAAAAAGATAACGAATGAAAACACTTTATTGTTCACCAAAAATTAAAACAACGTTCTTAAAACTAAGTACAGTACATGTTGACCAAAAGGGCGAACAAAAGTGTTTTTGTTATTGCAAAATTGGTAAACAGACAGACCGCCCATATGAAGGGAAATTGTTACCATCGCCTATAGACATTTGCAACAACAAAGACGAAGCCAGCGCTTTACGAAACTAATAATGTATTAGACTTTTTATTTGAAACCCAAGTTTGTAATACTTCTTTTTAAAATGCTTCACATGTTTTATAGAATCAGCCATTTGTTGTTTTTTTGTATTTCATAACGAAAAAAATATTAAAATTTAAAAATAGTATAGTATTAAATAAACAATATTACCTTTACTTTGAAAAACTGACAAGAATTGATCACAAGAGGAGAGTGACCATGGGTTCGCGCCATCAGCTACAAGAAGCATCCTTAGGGAGCTCAAAGAGATCTCTTTGTGGTCCCTCGTGGCCAAAAGTCCCCAGTGCAGATCTCTAGATTTCACTATGGCCACCGAAGCCCTGGAAAAGGGAATAAAAATATATTTTTATAACTAGTACACAAAATTTAAAGAATGTTTCGCAATTACATTGCAATAAAATTTAATTTATTTGAGAAACTTTCCAACAGAGGCTGATTTGGAACCTACATTTTGTTTATAACTTCTTTTTCTTGACAGAAATTGTAAAATTGTTTCCATATAAAATTCATAGTCCACGTCCGACGACTTCATGATTTCTTCAAATACTTAACACGAAATCGCGGTTTATTCATATCTAAGTTTTCTTTTTTCATTACCTGTATTTAGTTATCATGTGCATCCAAGAGGCAGGGCTGACTTTCATCAAGGCGTAGGGTATAAATATGACGTGCATCCCATTAAGGACGCTGGCCAGTACCGCGTGCCACAGACCCGTCTCCCGCTTGAAATCCAAAACGCACACCATGTGCTCTCCTTCCGTGTAGTTGCAGGCTACAGACAGCATACGGCAGTGTGAAAGCATTGACGCCCTGATAAGAATAAAGTGCATATTACTGATGTTATATGAAACAACTAGATATTTTGTCAACTTGGGCTTTATAGATCACTAGCAGGTCCGGCAGACGGTGTCCTGCCCTGAAAAAAAATATCTAGAACTCGATTCCAGCGCCACCTACCGGGTCTAATTGTAAATCTAAGTCATCTCGGGACCCATTTAAAGACATAAAATTTCATTAAAATCCTAGAACCCGATACTAACGATACCGATTCTCTTGTATATATTTTAATCAGTGAACTTTAAAGTGTGTTTTTACGAAACCCCTTTTTACGAAAATCGCGCGGGCGGAGGAGTATGAAATTTCCCACATTTATAGTTTATATAAAGAAAATGTGCAGAATGCTAATATATTGTTACATGCCGTCAAAGATAGACACACAGCTGCCTGTCGTAAAGCGCAGTTTATTGCCTTCCCGGATTTAGGAATTATTTTGTTTACTGTGTGTTTAGAATTTGTTATTAAGAAAAACATGCTATTGTTCTTCTACTTGTTTTATGGCCATCATTAGTGTCGAACTAATCCTTGTTGTTATTGTATTGCGTCGAAGCTTGCCAGGTATGGATCGGTGCATTATAAAGCAATGGCCCATTGCGGAGGGGCAGTCAAGCGAGGATTACGATACGAGTAAAACGTACAATCGATGAGCGATATAGTGACGGAATTTGCGCGTGTTATTGAATCGTGCAGTGTATACTGGTTGTATGCAGTTATACTTGTACCTGTCTTATACGTGTTAGTACAGTTCTAATAAACTCTATAGTAATTCCAACAGCATTTTAATTCGAGTCCTGTGTAGCTCGTAACAATTTTTTCAATTATGCATAAAAGATACATTAAATCAATAAACACGCACGCATATATATACTCTTTTGTTTATTGATAAAGTCTAATTAACAGTGTGCCTTGGAGAAATCTGTGATTATAGAAGTAGTCTTTGACATTAATTATTATGGTCGAATTTCGACCACGGGCGACCACTAGTTTTGTTTAGATTGACATTTTTAAATTCGTAATATGTTTGAATGGAATATCCGATTTGAATAATTCAAAAAATAATCTACAGGCATTAAAATTGTCTTGAATGCGAAATGATTTATTTGGATATGGATTGATACAAAGGTATGGACAATATGATCTGTTTTTGGTCGGCATCTATTCTTTTTTTTATATGCTCGTTATAAAAAAAAGGTATGTTCTATCAATCTCTTTTTTTATATGTTCGTTACTCGATTTCTCCATCAATTGTAAACCAATTTCCAAAATATTTCTAAGTTTTCGCGACTTGTATACATAATAAAACTACGTTTTGATGTTTATAATTTCCAAAAAAATCTTTTAATCGAAAGGTTATACTCTCGAATTGGTCCCATTGTCATTAAGTCAGGATCTGATGAGTGAATTCCAAGGAGTTAGAGAAACTCGAGAAAGTTGTTAACCAACGTCTTCATGACGCGATGTCTCCGTCAATTGTAAACCGATTCACAAATTGTTTTTTTTCTCGTAAGTATATCTATGATAGCGGCCGCTTTAGGCCCCGGGTTTGAAACATATACTTCATGTTTGATTCCCAAAATTTTCATCGAAAGTCGTTAAGCCGTTTCGGAGCCTACTGGAGAGCGAGACTAACTTTTAGGCAGACAGACGAAAATTTTTAAATATATAAATGACAGTTTTTACTTAAATTTTTCCATTTATTTTGAAATTACACGCAGACATTTCAATTATATTTAATTTGAAATATTTTATTATGGATTTGATTCTGTAATTTCAAATTAGTATTTAGGGATGGATAATTCTAGTTAAATTTTATTGCATTATATTTTTTGAACAATATTTTAAGTAGTAATAAATAGCATATCCAAAAACAAAAATCATTGAACACCCACATTAATAATACTGAGAAAGTAATATGCTTTAATATAAGCAAAATACCTAATTTGTTAATATGTATGTGTACATTTCAAATGCAACAATATATTGTGAATTGAATTGTGAGTTGTTATACATTTAAGTTTGCAATGCGAGCATAGGGATTTAACAGTTATTTATGAGTAGCGAGAGAAACTCTCACGGAGTATATTCCACACACTGTATGAACTTTGCAAACGCTCTCCACGAGGTTTGAGCTACCAAAACATTCATTTGAAATATATCTTTTGACGAGAATGTTCTCGTGTGTTTATTTGATTTTCGCAACTACCACAAGCTGGTAATAAAACATTTTTATACATACATATATGTAGTTTTATGAATAAAAGAGTTTTAGGTAAAACAGAAACACATTTGTATAGAGATTTCAGGTATAATCCGTCTGATTTGCTAACTTATATTTCGTTAGGAAGCTTTTCCAGATAGGAAGTGCTATGAGTTATGTCATAAAAGAGCGTATCAGCAATTTAACTAATATATGCTGGGAAATTCCAGAAGATGTTTTAGATAATATCTATATATATAATAAAATTGTAGAGGTCAAATTTCTGTACAATTCAAAAAAATGCTAAAAACAGAGTCAGGGGGATGTAAGAAGTGAAATAGAACTAATTTGGATTTTTTTTGATTTTTTTGTTTCTCTGTTTGTCTGTCTGTTTGTAACGGCTAATCTTCGAAACGACTAGACCGATTGAAATGAAATTTTGTATGTTGGCAGCTTATATCCCTGGTCAACATATAGGATACTTTTGATCCCGAAAAATTAAAGAGTTCCCGTGGGATAGTAAGAAAGCTTTAATTACTTAAACAGGTTATAACAGACTAAAAGTAATTTCTCTGCAACGTAACATAATGGGTGTGGTGTCAGTGAGAGAGTTTTGTCTTATATATTTATAATATATAAAGCAGATAAGTTTGTTTCTTTGTTTGTTTGCTTGAACGTGCTAATCTCAGGAACTACTGGTCTGATTTGAAAAAAAATTTCAGTGTTAGATAGCCCATTTATTGATGAAGGTTACAGACTATAAACCATCACGCTAAGAGCAATAGGAGCGGAGCACCAATGAAGAATGTTTCAAAATCGCGGGTGTTTTTTAACTTCCTTTCCACGTGTACGAAGTCACGGGCAGAAGCTAATCTTATATATAAAAACGAATCGCAAAATGTGTTGGTAAGCGCATAACTTGAGAACGACTTTACCGATTTTGATGAAATAATATTGTGTGTGTGTTTGAGTGGGTCCCGGGATGGTTTAAAACCACAATTGGAACAGGTAGATGGCGCTGAGATCGGGTTCTAGAATCCTCCTAATCACCTGGACCGATTATGGTGATTTTGTTTTTGTGTCATGAAACAAAGTCTTTTAGGAATTCAGAAAATATGGCGGTACGAAGTTCGCCGGGTCAGCTAGTAAATTAATAATAATGGCTTTAGAAATAAGTTATTTTATACTTTTTAGTTTTTGAAATCGGTTTTTTTAAACAAAGTTTTTTTTTTAATTTTTCCTTATTTTAATTTATTCTATGAATAACTTTCACCTGGTAATTGAAAAATCGGCCCTGAGGCCGGTACTGCGGCCTGGTACAAACAAACACTTGAGATGAATCAGTAGAATAGAATGTCTAGCAAGCTCCCAATACATCTAACGTTGAAGACTACTTTTCAAAACGAACGGATTATTTTCTCAAGTGTCTGTTTAAGCCCGCCCATAGAGCTGTAAGTTTTGCTGTTTTGCATATTTTGAATTTATTGTCTACATCGTCACTGTCATGTTTTAAAATTTTCCTTAGTTTAAGGGGTTGCCTGGAAGAGAGTCGCTCGCTTTAAGCGACAAGGCCGCCCTTTGTTCAACAATCTATTTTTTAAGAACATAGTTTTAATTTTGGTGAACAATAAAGTGTTTTCATTCATTCATACATACATATAATATAGGTAAGAAAGGAAATAAGAAAATTAGCTCCTAGAATAGTACAATTACAATGTTGAAAGAAAAAGAATACCTTTTTCTTCCAATATTGTATATGCCTATAAAATAAAATTAAAAAACCAGGCAGAATACAAAATATGTTTAATAATAAAACTAGAAATAATGATTAAACTTCCATCCAACAAGTTGAATAGAGACGCGGTGTAATGTTTGGAGTTTAGTACGGTTTCAACAGAGCCAAGGCGAACTTTTCGCATTGTCGCTTTAGTTTATATTGCACTGCATTTCTACTGGACCGGGTAATAATGGGTACGAAATACGTGTACATTGTATTCGCACGATATTGCTCTGGGAAAATAATTGTTACACGTGTAAGTGTTATTTTGTTGAAATTTTGATAAACTCATTGTATTTAGAATTTGAAAGTATTAAAAATTATGATTACTATTTACTGAATTATACCAATAAAATACTATAAATAAAGTTGCTTAAATCATATTAATAATACTAAGATATATATACACATCTGACAAAAATAATAATAACGCCCGTCCACGACAGATTGTGCCCATTTGACACATCAGTTATCACGATGTTTTGCTTCCCCGCTAGCACGTGATGATTGTAACAATATGGACATTATGTCCGAACACTGCAAGTGGTGCATGCCTTCTGGACAGGATTTGAACTCGCGCCCTTTGAGTTGGGACGGCAGTGCACTAACCATTAAGACTCGTGTTGCCGCAAAAGGACGAAAGTGGGATGCTAACGAAACTGCTTTTTGTAAATATTTACAGATCAATAATTTACCGAAAAAAATTAACATAAATCTTCATGACATGAGCCGTTTTCGTAAGTTTTCTATAGTTGTTTTAAGTTAAGAAATAAAAATTCACAAAATGACATCCAACAAATTATTGACATCAAACACTTGTACTGTTTAAATTTTTTGCAAAACAGGATAAATAAATCTTCATTTTTATAAAGGACAGATAAATAATTTGGTTTTATTATTGTTTTAAATAGCTACTACTTTATTTATTCACCTAAACTATCTGAGAAACGACCATTATGTAATCGCCGCTATCACTCGAAAAATCAGTACTAAAATATCCTCAAGGATGTTGGCTGTTGCTATAAGCTTTAAGCTACGATGTCTTTATGACGTATAGTATATCCTATTATCTCGAAAAGAAAAAATTGAGACGAAAATGTATACGGCTTCAAACAAATTTAGGGACGATCTTTCTATTTGATACGATACGATTATTTTCATGTAGCAAGTTTGATTTCGACACGATAATTTGTGCGTGGATGCTATGGAAACGCAATGCGACTGCGTTGGGACCGCATTTTATTGGGTGGTGCACGGGCCGCGGCCGTTCAAGGACCTGTCGTGAAATACTGAACGCAGTATTTATCGCAGCAACTGTATAAAGGTGTTATTATAATTGACATTCATACATTCCTAAAACCGATATCAAACACAGATAGTAAGAATATATTTTATTTGTCTTATTGTGACTAGTCTTAGTCTAATTCTTAGCCCTCTGTTGAAAGTCAATGAGTCATCGTTTTAAGTTTCGTAACCGTGCGAAGACAAATGATACAACTAATGAATTCGGAAATATCGGGAGCATACAATTATTCTGACATCCAATGTTACGTAGCGTAGACAAAAAGGATTTTCTAAATAAACAAATTAGGGTAGCTTGGTGACTATAGTAGAATTATTTTCTCCGTGCAGTTTGGGTCATAAATCAAACTCGGTCTCAGCCCGGCTAGGGTGGTGAGCATGTTGCGCGGGCGCAACGCCATTATCGATAGACTCATTCTTATCAAAGAAAGATTATCAATCTTATAAAAATCATTATTATATTTTTGGCTGTTAATTTTAAACTTAGATATAAGTATTTATATTTATTTTAATACGTTACATTCTAAACTTTTGTACTTATAGTTTTTTTTAACATAGATACCTAATTAATAATTTATTATAAGTCATTATTATTCTTATTTTATTAAATACGTTGTTGTATCTATTTTTTTTTCATTTTTATAACTTACCCACAAAATGACAAAACTAAATACACTATCGATAACGCTTATCGACAACAATAATGCGCATCACTATGCCCGCCCATAAGGCCCGTGAGTGGAAGAGAGAGCGAAATACTTGCTTTATTTTATGACCCAAACTGCACGGACAAAATTATTCTACTATAGTTTCGTAACAAAGATACGAGAGTACGTAAACTGGAGCGCAATTCTGCTATTTCCAATATCTTGGCGTTGCGAAAATATTCAAACTACGATTCCATTGCGATAGTTTCAAAAAATCGTGTCCATCTATATCCAAAATATCTTCTCAATTACGTCGCGGCAGGATAATAGTTAAAAAAAAATAGTATCACCATTAGCAGAAACGGCATTAAAAAATGAATATTGAAAAAATACCAAAAATGGTAAACATTTGTTCGCGTCTTTTCGCTTATTAATACAATGTATACTCTATATAACGACACTGAAGGGACTGTGCAATCTATGGCGTTATAGACGTTGTCGTTAAATGGAGAGAATTCTATTATTTTGGTTTAACGTCTTTTGCTGCACCAGTAATTTTGTTCTATTTTTTACTTATTTTATTCATATCTTGCGACATTGAGGCATTTTGGTGATAAAGGAAGTACTTAGAAATTTCGGTAAGCATGATGCCGTCAGTCGAGTTTATTACCGTCTAGGATAGTAAAGCTATAAAAGAACGTACACAGCTGCGCAGCTTTTACTAGTTTTGGCAACTTAAAAGGTATTTTTTATTACTTAATTGTAGTCGTTATTGAGAGTGGGTGTAATGCTATTTAGAGTGTATCATTGTATGAAAGCCAACCAAAGCCAAGTGATTTCGACGGTTAAGGAAGTTTGTTCGTTAAGTAGAGTGACATTACATGGAATTTACACTGTATTTATAAAGATAGAGTGGCGTTCCACAGTCACGCTAATGGAATTAACAGAATACCAAAATCAGGCATAGCTACGATTGAGACGATATGATAGCGTCCAGCGATTTTGACGAGATAGTAATACCAGAATAGTGCATAATATAACTAATACCACCTTCTTATGTTGAATGAAAACATCGTGATAAAAGTTATTTTATACATAATTAATACTGCCAGTCCGTCTTGGCCAAGTGTCGCAGGTATACTGTGCAAGTGTCCTTAAAATGGTTAAGTCTGAACCCAGCATGAGAACGTGTATAGGCTGATATAAGTACTTCAGTAGGTAGATAAGTTTCAATTCATAAACAGTAATAATATCTTTTCGTCTTCTTACATTAATTACACGATGATTTATGTTCAAGCGTCTATGTGTAAATTGTTTATGCAAATATTTGAGTCGATATGCAATTTCAAAATTGTCTGGCTTTCTGGTATACATTTTATTAGACTGGTTCGTATTCAGAGTTAGAAATTAACAGGGTTTCGCTCTAGGTGATTTCAGTTTGTTAAGATATTGGATTTTCGGGGATAAAAACTATCGCATGTTCATCTGCAAAATCTTAAATAGACATATGGTTTTGTTGCCTGATGAAATTACCTGACGCAAAGGGAAAACAATTGATTGATTTCCAAATGATTAAAAACAAGAGTTTTTCCCGTGCCTGCTTTGGGGCCGATCCCGAACATCCAGACCATAGTAAATAACGGTGACAATTCGGTTACCGAAATTTGCCATGTCAGGAATCGAACCCGGAGCCTCTGCGTTGCAGTGAGGTAGGTCGGCATATCCACCACAAAAGCGTTTTACAATAATAAAATTGGAGGATCCGATTGTGATTTCATAATAAATGCCATAAATGTTTTTAGAAATTTTGTGTATCTGCAAGTTTGTCTCGAAAATATTCACGAACGACTCAACGCATTTCAATGAAAATTTTATCGGGAATTTTATCCTAAACTTTCGCGTGTTTTATTTCAATTTTTTGCAAAGTTCAAAAGATACGTATATAAAGTTCAAGTCCCGCATGAAATTGTGGCAGCAGCTAGTAAATAATAAATATTTGTTCTCACAACATTTCCAATACACAAAAGAATCTAAGGACCGTGTAGAAACTGAATAGGAAGAGGCACGGAGAGACTTTAATATCTTCGATTTATCGAGGTTCCTCGTATCATATACGAAACGGTATGATAGTTCAAGAATGTATTTGAAGACTGAACGGAGAAATAAAGGCAACACAACTTAAAAAAATCTTGTTGCACTTTCGATCCGCTTGCAATCCAAGTAACAATATATACGTATATTGTTACTTGGAGAATTTAATAAAGTGAAACAGAAATTCTCGGAGTAAAGAAGGCATAACATTGTTGTTGTATTTTATAGAAACTAAACAATTTTGTAGACCACTCAGTAACAGTTCTCTGGAATGTAGAAATAACTACAGTACAAAATATTTTGTCTTTACTTTTTATGTGCGTTTTCATAAAATAATAATTTTAATTTTATGAATTTCATGAGATTCAAAAAGATATAGAAGTAGAATACATTTGATTCATGACTTGGTTGACGGAAGGCTTTTATTGAGACTTTCTATAAAAAATTAAAACGAGCCGTTTGTACTACATGTGACGCAGCAGTGTCTTGCGATTTACAAGATTTTCGTTCCTTAACATTCTTCTTTCATGGTAATAGACAGGTGACGAGCTAATGAATATTTAAGTAAGGTCACTAACCTGGTAACAATAACGCCCATAGCCGATCCATCAGCGGCAGACGTGTGTTCAATGTGAGCGGGGCTGTCTTCGGAGGGTCTTGGGGGCGGGATCCAGTCCCTGGGAGGCCTTGGCAGCTTCTCCGTTGACACCCATTGCAGCGAGGGCCAACCACGGAAAGACACCACGTCCCCAGACGAAGTTTTCGGCAGACCTAGTACAAAATTGCTTATGTTATATGACCATAATGAATGCAAAATTTATTGATGAATCTAAAACTCAAAATTCCCCAAGTCTTGGAAAAAAAAGAATATCACTTAGAATTACAACATTGGCCCATACCTTTATCTTACTATCCGCTAAAATTTGACAAAAGCTCCATCATACAAGTAATACCATAATTCAACGGATGGTGAGACAAATGTATTATATAATAGTAAGATAAAAAAAGGAATTAATAGTACGATAACTATTGCATTATAGTAAGGAATGGTATAATATGAATGTAATAACATAAAAAATGCGACTTTAACAGATTATTCTCATGCCTCGTTTGCATTATGCCCATTTACACGGCAGCCAACGCAAAGCACGGCAGGTAAGTGGCGAGCGAAGTAAGCAGCACGAGTGTATAAACGCAATTTAAACATTCAATACTCACGCTTCTCACTTCATAATGTAAACGATCGGGTTAAGTAATTTGAGCAGAAACCACAAACGTTTGACGTATCTCATATAGTCTGTCATAATACTCACCTTTCAAGCAAGCGTCAGCAGTCAAAGCGTACTGCACTCCACAGCTGCCAAGTAAGAAGCCGACTTGCTGAAGACCCGCATCACGTCTCGTTAAGGGTACCTCTATAGGTACCGGAACTACGCCAGCTTGAAGGCACCCATAGAAAGCACACATGAAATTTATAGGGTCATTGTTGGGGTAAACCAGGGCAACCCTGTCCCCGGGCTTAATTGAACTATCCCCCGTCAGGGGTCCACCGCTGCTGGTCTTGGATGTGAACGTTCTATGCAGCAACGCATGAGCAATCTTCAGCGAGCGACTTAATAGTTTACCTGGTGGAGCAAAAAAAATATTTCAATGTTAAATCAATTTTGAGGTGACAACGAAAGTTTACCACTCATTTGAATTGGATTTGGAGTAAATCTATGCACCTTAAAAGTGGTAACTTAGCGATTGAGGTACCCACGTTTGATGCTAATGGCGTAGGTTTGAATTCTGCCCGGAAAGCATCCGGCACGTGGCAATTCTTGTAACCCAATGTGCTTTGTTACAAATATCACGTCCCGAAGGTGGAGAAAAATTTGAGGTTTGCCACACAAACAAACGTTTAAACAGACGTTTAAATTACCCCACCAATCTACCTTGCACAAGCATGTGGCAATTAAATGAATTGGTTTAATAACACAAACTGTTATAAGAATACAAAATGTTGTAACTAATTTAACAAATGTCGTAACAACCATAAATAAATTAAACTCACCGTAAGTAAGTGAATTACTAAGTTTCCCGTTGGGGTCTAAAACTGTAGCCACGTTAGCTTTAAATGAAGCTGTTCCGTATCTTTGTAAAGCTGCTTCCAAATTCCTCGGCAACCCAGTAGGTACGACTAATTGTTCTCCAACTGCCGGTGTCATAGTCCCACCTTCAGGCTTAGGAGCATTTGGATCTTTAGGATTCGCAGCTAGTTCCAACTCAATATCGTCGTCTTCGTAAAATTCCGGCAGTGGTCTGCGCTTTGGTCGCTTCAAAGTGTTTAGAAGTTGTTGGATTTTTGCTGACACCTAGTTTAAAATAAAGATCATCATATGAATATTAAATAAATAAATAATCCGAAAACAAACACACACATTTTATATCTCTAAGCTACGAAAGTTAAGCTTGTGTTATGGGTGATATACAACGGACCACTCTGGGGTCGATCCCAGCCACCCAGACCATAGTAAGGAACAGAAAGTTCGTTTCCGTAATTTATCATGCCAGGAAGCGAACCCGGAGCCTCTGGTTTTTCGCGAGCTCGGCCGGCCAAGACTTTGCGCTTTCAACCACAGAGGCTGTCAGTATATTAAGTGTATGTATTAAGACTATGAAAACATCCTGTAAAATCCCAGTGATTATTCAAATGCTGCTAGGAATAAATGCATCGTGTAGTCGTGTCTCATTTGCGTATTGTTGCATTTAACGTGTACTAAAGGTGAAGGATGTGTACTCCGTGCGTTTAGAATCCACCAATCCGAATTGGACAAACATGTCGGGTATACCATAGCTTCCCTTAAAAATAGAGAGCGTCTAAGCATAGCTACCGTAGGGCTACTGTGTATTATTAAATACGACAATGCCCATAGTGTGAGCAAAGGTCTAAAGGTGACAATGAATATTAAAACGTAAGCGAAATCATCAAATGTGGTGTCGTATTAAAGAACTTTGTTTGCATTATGTATTTCAAAATACTTGCATATATTGATATTTCCTGCGTGACTTTATTAATATTTGCATGTAATTACTTCGCAGAATTTGATCCATATTAGTAATGATACCGAATGGTGTAATAATTAATACAGGTGTATATTTTTTTTGTTCCAAAACCATTAATTATATTGTGGACCAAAATACTTATGTACTTTCTTTTTTTTACTGTCTTGATTTTATATTAATACATTTTGATATACAAGTTACTTGAGAAAACGAGTGATGGATGATATGATGATTTGTGATGTGACAGAGGACGTATATCATAATAGTGGGGCATGAGGTACTAGTATGAGGTGAAATAAAAGAGAAAGAGAGAGAACGAACGAAGGAAGGAACGAAGCGTCTAGAAGAAATATCTCGTGAAAATTATCGAGTTCTTAAGAAAATATCAAACAAGTTTTTATTCAATCAAAAAGTTTTTAAGTTTATTGGGCCGTATAATTAAACAACAAAACATTTCGTTAACTTTGTTAAGTAGCAAAAGAGCGCTATTCAAACAGGCACGCTTGAATTGATTTGGGTATATTACACAAAAGAAACTTCTGTGGAGATTTGGTAAATCTTCAATAACTCCTAAATAAAGGGAGAAACTCCTTTCTCGCGCACCGACGTCACTATGCAAATTGGGTGTAGGCCGATGCATTGTGGTTAACGCAATATGATGACGTAACCATAATACGAGTCATTTAAATCAGTAACGAGATGTTTGTCTGCTTTTAAACTGAGGAAGGTAGGATTTAAAGATGGTCGATTGTAAATGTCTTCAGTTCTGTTAAGGCCATAGCGAGATAATTTTATATTTTATTACTCGCTAGGCACGTACAATTTAGTGGTCAAGAACTATTGTTTTTAATATGCAAGTCTGCTTTAAAAATTTCATTGAACAACAACCAAACTCATGCTTAAACTATATTTGAAGTATATTATCTGAAAAATCGTTTTGGCACAAGATCACAACAATCAAGGTAATCTGCATTTTTTGTGTAAATTATATTTGTAGAATAATAATAGAACGCGGGCCTTCGTTAAGTCTGAAAGAAGTTTCACGGGAGTAGGTAAAAGGCTGACCTACATTTCAGACAATGTATCAGCGTTACTGCTGAGAGCTCAGAATCATTAGAATTTATATATAAGTGAAAATTATATTTTTGTTGTAAGTATAGCTTACTCTGCCAACTTATGAACGTGATATTATAATTATGTACATGAAGTAAATAAACTTATGAAATGAATTAATATGAAAAAAAAATGGGTGCCTGTGTGATACCTGTTCTGAACTCCTCACCTTCCATCTGCCGGTGCCTGTGCCTGTGTCATCGGATTGCGCATAGCATTGGACCCTGTCTGCGATTAGGACGCCGCCGCGCCGCGCCCCTGACGACGTGTGCGTCACATCGGGCTGGACATCTGGTGACATCCATAATATAGCTGTACAACTTAACAGAGAGCAGGGTTATGTACGAGTGACGGGGGCAGGGGTTCGGTGTCAACGAATGAATGACGCGACTGTAGCTATTCCGCGTCCCCCGTTACGCCGCTCGCTCACATAGCTAACCGGTTATGTGTTAAGTTGTATAGCTGTAACATATACTTAATATCATATTTAATAAAAGAATATCAAATACAAATCATAAATATGGGAGGAAAATTTAAGTGGGCCTAGAACGTAGGAAGCTAAAGTAACTAAATCTCAGAACCTATAAAATAATATATACCATGCCATAGTTTACACTTGTTACAAATTTTATTTTACAATTGTTATCTAGTTTTAAGTATTACGTTATAAAGTAATATTCACAGAGACACACACAAGCATCTGCACGCTCGCTGACATACACACACATGCAGGTGCCCGCGTGTTTTTCCGGAATCTCAAAAATATCACACATTTTATTACATAAAATTTGCTATCGATCAGTGATAAAATCACATCGGGGATTAGATTTTTTTTATCTGGCCATTTTAAACCATTCCCAGATCGTACAGACATTGAATTTTATAATTTTATAGATTTGCAAGTTGTTGGAATTAACACGTTCTAAATATAAATATAGTGATGAATATAATGCTTGAAACTTATAAAATAAGCTTTAGACAATTGTTACTGGTATCCCATTTCTGTGAAGAGGAGCTAGCGCCCAAGACTGAAATATTAATGAGCTGATATTATAAAGGAGACGGATACGCTTTCAAACCTCCTTGAGCCCAGATTGGAAAAAGATGAGAGTGATTTTAATATTTGTTAATATTTTTTCATACAATACAATTCAATTCATTCATACAATTGAACCGATTATGGTAAGTGATAACTTATTTTATATGTGATCTTATTTAAAAAAATTCTCATCTTCTAGCTATAGCCATATCTCAATTCACTACATTTCTGTGGTCCAGAAGTGTCCGTCCCCTTTCGACATTTAATATTAGTTAAACATTTGCAACTCACATGCCGGCAAATGCGTGATCATTTCAGCTAAATCTATCTCAGTTCGGTCCCGTGGTTGGTGTTTCTTCTCCCTTTCCCTTTGGTGGTGTTGCTGCGGTAGTGGGTGGGGATGGGACCTTGGTGGAGGGGCTGCGGGGCGCCTGGCAGGTGGCGAACCTAATTCTGGCGGAGGTGGTAACTCCGTATCACCGGCGCAGGAGTCTTCGTCCGATGACGATGCTGCACACAATGATTATTGCCTAAACATTGATTTGACTGCCAGCAGATATACGATCTGCGAAATATATACATTTCTAATATAAATCTTTTGACATTGTTGTGCGTAAATCCAAAAAAGAAGAAATAAATATATATTTGACTAGTTGGTCTTACACACAAACAACATATGTAATTGCAATTAAATATGTTGTTTAATTAAAACATTAAAATAACTTTGCTTTAATACAAACAGTGTCCATACAGATTTCCTGCAGAAAGAGAATTATACAGTAGATAGAATAATAATTTATGACAATAGTCCGGTAGCTTGTTTTTTACGAACGAGTTGACGGTAGATAGTCACGAGTTAGTAAAATCAAAAACCGCACGTATGTCATACAACATTTGCGGGAAACAGTACAATAGGATTACCTATTGTACTGTTTTTGTGTGTGAATCAAACAAAACATATCAGTCGCAACAATCTGTGACGTTTCTACAATGCAATCGGCGCCACATGTGCGTGGTGAAAAACTAGAACTATATATTTTGTCTCATTTTCTCTACAGTATTAAAGTAGGACAAATATATTGCTCAAAAGTGCTTCTAAGGAGGTTCGATTATTCAACTTATATAATTTCGTAATGTGAAATTGCTTGGTGAAATTCTTATATTTTTTTGAGCAAATGTGTTGAAAGATATTTTTACATTTTGTTTCAGATAAACAAGTTGTAAAAATATCTTTTAATTTTCTGGTTTTGTTATTATTACATTGAAAGCATTGTATTAAACTACTGTAGATGGGAAGATCTACTGAGCGCATTATTATTTGCAACCACGTTTAAATGTATGTTCAATTTCGTATTAGACTATTCATTTTTGGCTACAATATCACTAACTAATTCCAAGCACTTGAAACGGGAAAATTCTTAACATATAAGGTTAAAATAAACCTGGTTGCACTGAATGATGCGCGCGGGAGATTCACCAAAATAAACAATTTAGATTCTTGAAATGTCTTAAGTGTATACTTACAGAGATCATGTCTCTCTCTGTCAGGGCTTTTAGCCATCATGGATGTCCGCTTCGACGGCATCGGTAGTGAGGGTTTCGGTCTGTTCTGCATCTCAGCTAGCGCCTGTTGCACAGCCTCCTGTCTCACTTCTGTAATACCATAAATCATTTAGCATAGGGTCATGATATATTAGTTCTTTTCAACTAGATTACAGATTATTATTACATTCAGGATAAAGAATAGACTATGTCCACATCAGTGCGCTTTTATGTTCATCTTGGGTCTTCAACTTTCAATTCATCTTGTGTTAGGCGTGTGCTACATTAATTGCCTACTGAGTAACGACAAGCACTGTCATTTATCCAATTTTATCGTAAGAGCTATTGCATGTGCTATAGCGCTACAGGGTTGCGTCAAAGAAAAACGCAAGCTGAAAGGGCACTGGTGTAGTCATACCTTTAGATATATCAATCAAATTTTATTTAGCTTTAAAATGTTTATTTCTCGGCCTATAGGCGCAAAAAAATGGTAAACGGTTATGGTAAAGTTATAATTATTGATATCCTAGGTTAGGGTTATATACAAATGTCACTATTTTTACGGAAATATAAAGAAATTTCCTTCAAGTTTAGCCTCAAAAGAAATCGCGTGCACACTGCACGATAAATCATTAGCACCAGGACTAGTACAAGTTTAAAAGACTTTCACGAAGTAGATGCCATCTGTCTATGGTACTAAAACCATATAGATAATAGTAAATAATCCTATGAACTAGTATTTTACAAATACTATTTGCATTTGTTTCAAATTAAACTATGACGTAAAAGTACAGTATAATAATATTAATATTTGTTTAACATCGATATTATCACGATGTATTAAGGCCTATTACAATCAAAAAACTTTTACAAGGTGAATAAATAATTGTCTGAAAATACTAAATACTAAGTGGTTTTATCTTCCAAGTTCATTTTAAGTACACATGCTATGTTTTACAACGTGCGTTCATGCAACATTTATATCAATCTATTTACTGTGCTAAGCCCAAATGCACACTCTACATTTCGACGTCGCTATAGCCGGTGAGTTTTTACAGCATTAGCCTTAATTCAAGCAGCAACTATAAATGAATACGTGCCTAATAAATGAGATAAAAATAAATATTTCATATGTAAAAGTGTATAATATATTGGTAAAAGTACTGAGAGTTGATCTTTATAGCTGCTGCTTCGCGAATGTATAGAACTGTCTCCACGAATATACTGTGTCTTCTGAGACAACCGCTGAATGAATAAAGTAACCGTAACGTCGTTAATGTTGTAGTGGATACAACATTCTAATAGTTCAAAGCCTGTCCCAGCGGCTAGTTTGACCAATGTACATATAGGCTAAAATGCACTCAAACAGTCAAAACACATAGTAGCACATGCATGGGTTATGTCAGTAAAAATGCATATTCAAACACGTGTTATTAACAAGTTTTTGATCGCAAGAGATGTTGAATACATACAATAATTATAATGGTTCTACATAATAGTAGCTTACAACTATGTACATAACATAAAATATTATAAAAATATAAAATACATCAATATTATAACTTAATAAATAAAGCAAACGTGATCTCCTTCCTTATATGTATAAAAGATAACACAAACAAACAATACATTTAAGTTTTGACTCTAATAGCAACATACATCTAAATTATAGTTTCTAATGAGGCTCGCTATGAAAAGTATTCATCTCACGGTAAATAATATTCGATCAATGTTTAAGATAACATCTTATACACGAGTTTTTAATTAAATTTCAACCACGATATAATTGACTCGAATAATAACAGACAATGGTGGATAATTTCTAGATTGCTGTTCGTGATATAATAATTTGTTGACTTGTTATATGTCTTACTTAATTTTAACTAACTTGGTACTTTATTTTACAATAACTATTTAGGTTAGGTTAGGTTAGGTTTTTTTTAGTTGAAGTAATTAGACTGCTGACTCACGACTAGATACTCAAGCGGAGCTTTTAATCGATATATTAATATGTAGTAGGTTATACACAGATGGTGTCCCGAACTATTGAACCTTTATAATCTTTTAATCCCTTAATCAGATGCCACTTCGGAGAAATAAATCAATATTGCAATCGAACAAGAAAACTTGGTAGCTTTCTGTGAACTTTATCAATTTATATAAGAAAGAAAAATGTGTTTAATAATTTACTTATAAATAATTAAATGATTATAAACAGAATGAAAACAGTATGTCAACTCAGATCAACAGAATTTTTGTCTTATCCTTTTAGTTATATGAATTACAGTTTTGATCTTATTTATTAATGTTAATAAGGTGATATTTAAAAAACAGAACAAATGCATGCCAACAAATATGTCAATGATGATAGCTTAGTTTCCAGACATATACATATAAACATAGGGTTGAACCCTGGCCGAAGACTATGGGCAGTTTAGACTGTATTTCTTTTGTTGTGAATACAAATAAATATATAAATAATTACTACGCGCATTACCGAAATGCCTAATAAAACCCTTGCCTGCCTAAAAAAATAATTGAATGTATAATATGATCTACCTATGTTGTTATGTAAAAACATGCATTATTTAAAAATCAATTTTATTTGCACAACTAGATAGAAATTCCGCAGTTAAATAATAAGGTGTTAATTAATGGCCGGTTCCTGTATCTAACTGCTCGTTCGCTTGCCTCACTATCGGTTAAAATTTGACAAGTGATGTCAAAACTCAACCGATGACAAAGCAAGTGTATAATAATAAATATAAAAACCGGCCATAAGTGGAAGTCGAACGAAGATAAAAATTAACCAGTCAGTTTCGCACATTAATTATTCATTATTTCATTTTTCATCTAGTGCAAATTTTTATAATACTCAAGTATATTTTGTTTATTCTAGCCACTACATTATGACTGCATAATTGACTAATAGACAGATGACAATACAAACATTACATGACACAAGTAATTTACGTGTCCATCGCTGCGTGAATGTAGAAAATAGTGTCAGATTAATTTTACTCGTTTGTGATGGTATGTACTAACTGTGTACTCGTGTCTGACATCGACTTTGCCTGTGGTTTAAGCGTTTAGCGACTTGTTTTCTTCGGCAAATTTTGAGCAAATTTATTTCGACATATGGATGTTTTAGGAACGAACACAACATACTTTTTGTAATAACTATCTCGGGGAAACGAATCTAAGTTTGCGTCTGCAATAATATAGTAATAAACATAAATTAAGCTGTGCACATATATAATAAGTATCTCTCCCCCTCTCTCTCTATAATACATCTCTTCGTCTGTCTCTATATTTGATGTCAAAATAATATTTCTCAAAAACTAATAAAGTCGTGTTTATAGTATACACACGCGGTGTAATGAAGTGTTACTCGATGTCCATCACAGCAGTCATGAGAACCATAGAGTATATTAATATCACATAGACAATCGTCATAGATAATAATATTTTTCGTCGATTTATCAGATAGTTCAATTTATAATGAAATTACTATTTCTACCGGCTAGTTAATTTTATAAGCCTAGCACTAAATTATCGTCTAGATAATTTAGTGCATCAGTAACTAATTATTATAATTGTTTTTATGCTCCTGGCAACACTATGATGTAATTGCTATTTTTAGCAATGATGCAATATTATTGTTTTGTAGGGTAGCATTTTCGTAGAAAAGGCGGTGTGGCCTGTAGATGGTGTTCTTCGCTTACTATGCGATGTGAATAGTCACACCAAAGGCTGAACAATAAAAGGGAAACCCTGCCCAAATAGTTAATATTTGGTATATATGGTACTTTCTTACCCAAATCTCTGCAAGGCTGTTACAGAAGTTAAAACAAATATACATTAGGTATGGCCGCTATATATACGTGTAATGAGACATAAAAATATCCAAGTCTATATAGTTTGTTTTTTATTGTTATTTGTTGTAGGACACGTTTCAAAAGTAAACATTTATTTATTATTTACGTTTTGAAATGAATAATAAACATTACGTGTAAAATTGAGAGCGGCAGCACATTGAAAGATGTTTAAAGATTTAGAAATGTCCAAAGGCGATGGTAACCGCTTTCCATCACGTGGGCCGTCTGCCTGTCTGCTGAACTCATACAATAAAGAGAAAATAAAAAAAAATGTGCCGGTACGATTAATCAGGTCCTGAATAAAATAATTTTAAATATGTTTTTGTGACTTTTTTTAATTAGATAGAATAGTAATGGAATTATTTGTAAGTAAGTAAGTTCTACATATCAAAACATCGCGGCAATTCGCTCATTTTTAAGGCCTGAACAGAAAGAAGGAGCATACAACGTCCACTAAAAGTTAATTTCTTATTTACATACATACATATAAGAACGGGTCATTCATTGCTGTCGCTTGTAACTTGTGAATCGTAATTGACGCAATTCAAGGCCGCAAGCGACGCAAAACACACGAGTTTTTATGTTCAATGCATATCCTCTTCATTATTTGGTTTAGGCCATACACAATAGCAAATGCTCACTAAATGAATATTTATATGAGAATTGACTTTGAGCATATTTGTCAATTACGTCACCGTCTTGTAATTGGGGTTAATATTATGAACAAAATACCTTCAGTTGTTTTACGTAGCATTATCAGCATGAAAAAAAGATAAATCAATTTGATCAAAATGGTAAGACGCTTTTTTTTGAAGTGATTTGGTCTATTTTTGCATTCATATCAGCCTAATTAAACAGTTTCCATTCTGGGTTTTAAGCCTTCCCCATTTTAAGGGGCAGACCATAGTCGTATCAATAAAAGAACGTTAGATAAGATGGAATTGATACATATAATATTAAAGGTAGACCAAAAATGAAATCGATTATGTGAAACATAACATGTAGGCTGCAGAAGTATGCCTAGAAACTTATGGAAAGAACGGACCGATCCCGAATGATTGGAAAAGGATGCTCTCACCTTTCGTTCGTTCGAAGAGAGTGAAGCTGTATACACAACGATTGTCAATGTCCAATGAAAGGATACACACATTTGTTCTCTTGATCTATGTTGATAAGACTTCCTCACTATGTTATCTTTTACCACGAAGTGGCAATTATAAAGAGTGTATAACATTTGATTTCATCAGTAAAATTGTTTATCTAGACACTAGAACATTAACAAAGTTCGTTTACTAAACCTACCCAGTCGAAAAACAAAAGTGTCATAAGGATTCAAGTAAATTGAGTGGACCAACGTTTAGACCATTAAAACAAAAAGGCAATGAAAAGTATCCCGCTATATTGTGTTCTCTATCTCATCTCCGTATTCCAATCCCGTATTCCATCCTCTCTATCCTATTTCTTGTATCGGATCCCCCTTTGCCTTCTATTTATCCTATTCTAAAGGCTAGTAACGCGTTGGCTTCAACCATGGTGATGCAATCTTGGCTTATGTATAGGCGACGGCAACTACTGCCCCTTAGATAGGTCATCGGCCTGTTTTACACCTTCGCAATTTAAAATAAGTATTCCTGCCGAAGCTAAGTGTAAGTTCATGCAGTGAAATTACGGCAAACAGAGGGCTGTATACAATATAAAGCACTACGCCCAGCCTATAATTATATGGAAACAGGTAAACAAGTGATCTCTATGGAAACAGGTAAACATGTAACCCGCTGGTTATAACACTGGCCATAAATACCTAAAACGTCAATGATAAACCACTCATTGATACGCAAATTGAATCTATATGAAAATACGAAACATCATACATCAAGCAAGTGAGGTGTGTAAGAATAAGCCTGTATGGCGCTCTGCTGTTCGCTGGCGTGAAGTTATGTATGTATGTATCATACAGTTGTTGAACAAATGTTATACAGTCCAGCTTCTAGTGTACGAATTTGCCTCTAAAAAGAAAATAAGAGGATTAAGAAAATTCACGGGCTTCTCAATTATGTTTTCATAAATACGCAGGTGTTTCTATGTGGTGGTGGCGGCATGTGGGTATACGAGTATATAAGAGAACCAAATATGAGAGCGTAGGGCAATTGTGCAGGGATGAGTGAGACGTGAGCCGTTGTGGTGCACCCGCAGGCTATTGTTAACTGCACCGGTTGTGTTACAGGTAAACCTTACATGGTATCTAACACAAAATCTAATCTATATAATACTGTATATTAATATGTGAAAAGAATATTTTCTACTCTGTTTTAAGCATATTCCGCGCATGAGAAATGTAAGATTTCATATGAAAAGTAACAGCTGGCTAAAATTTAATATATAATATAATTTTATATTATAAATAGATTAAATAAGATAAAAAATTAATCGTTTACTCTCATACTGACAAAATCTAGTTTGTTTACGATTTTTTTTAACACATAGTTGTCAAATGCGTAATATTCTATGGTGAAAGTTGCACTGAGCTTGACAAGATTATGTGGCCTACGACTTATAACAATTACGAAAAATTACGAAAAAGAAATTATATGTAACCTCAATACCATTCGTAATGAGACGTTAAATGAATTACGGTGGAATTTCGACAACTGGGCGACCATCAGTTAAAATTGAACGGTGCTCGTTGGTGGTAAACGTGTCACTTGAAAAAGGCGGGTTGGCTGCATTTAATTGAAAATATTCCGAATAATTAAAGTCCTGAACTAGTCTAGTGATATTCAAATTAATTATTGATGAAAATATTTTTCCTTGAATTTTTCAAGTTTGGAACAGAATATTTCGCCGCCTATAGACTTTATTATATTGCTTCTCTTATAGCTGAGATTTCAAGAATAAATTCAGTTTAGCAAGCCATTCTCTTAATCCAGAAAATCATAGTATAAGTCGCTAACGACGGTTACGTCAGGGGAACCACCACCATCTTCATCATCACATCAAGCGTTAAATCCCGGTTGGATACGGAGCGTTCACTCCGACGCCCAGGGTCCGCTTTCCTACTGTATACCGCGCGGTCTTCAGCATCCTCCGTTTTGAGACAATTGGTACGCATGTCATCCTTCACAACGTCAAGCAAAAATTTCTTGGGCTTTCGACCGTGACCTGGCGGAGACAGCATGGCTAGACATTTGTTCCTGACATAATTAGCCGGTCTCCGTAAAACGTGGCCGTACCAGCGTAAGCGACACTCTTGCAGTTTATCTGCTATGTCACGGACATAAAGACGTCAGGGGAACCATCATCATCATATAAAAAAGTTATTAAGAAACAGCAATTAAAGTTTATAAAGACATGACCAACAATAATCGTACCACGCCTATGTATACGGAAAAAACTTTTACCCTCATGTACGCGATTGCACTATGGCGTTGTATAGTAGTACCATAATATAAATAACACCTTATTAAACTCCATCCGCAACGACGCAAGAGTTTTTAAGAAAAATAATTGCGACATCTATGGATAGACGGAAAAATAAATTACCGTTATATGCATCCACCTTTGCCAAAATAATTATGAAATTTTAAATAATCTCAGTAATTTACACTACCCCATTATTATTACCGTAAACTATACGAATCGCTCACGATGTAATGTTCCCTAAGTTTGTTAGAATTAACACAGGCCAAGCGGTGGGCAATTTATAGTTGATTGAGTTAATATAGTTGAAATATTCTTTGCCCGAATTCAAGACTTTTACCGTAACGTGTATTTTCATTGTTGAAATGTCTGCAATACGTGCCTGAGACTGTTATTAAGAACCACACAGCATATGTTCCATCGCGGTGGCAGTTAAGGTGCTTTAAACATATTATTTAGTATTATGATATATTGTAATTAGTATTATGATATATAAAAATTGTAACACTACACTACTCGCAACTTATTATTATCTATTTGAAAGATCCCTTTGTCGTAGAAGTTATTTATAACTTTTTCCACGATATTCTATAACAGTTTAACAGGGCTGAAGTTTTTACGCTTAGCCGCTCTGATTGTAGAATCAATATCCGATAGAAAAAATTCATTTTGCAGCAGCTAGAAGTTTATTGATTGTACTGTCTGATCTGAACAAATTTGGGTTACGTCAAGCACCATGTATTGTGAGTTTTAAAGTTCTGAATTTTGGGAGGCTCGTGTACTCGTATCTGGCTTAAATAATCTAACGTGCTAGCTATTGCCCACGGCTGCGCACCCCCCTAGCCCGGAGACAGTTCGCAAACGTATTCCCACAGCGTTAAAAAAGGTATTGTGTATATGTTTTTTATAATATTTTTGGCTATATTGGTTTAACCCTCCTCGGGAACAGTACTCTCTCGGCCTTACTTATATTAATCTTGTTAAGAAACGATTAGGCATCTCTTAAGTAAGATAATTAGAATCAGACCCTAATCCATTAATATCTTTTATTTTTCACTTATAAATGTGTATTACCTGTTGTTTACCTAAGAGGAGCACAGATAGACGAAATTCGAATGATTAACATAGGTTGTACCCTAAATATTCGGCTAAACAAGAGTTTATGGGTAAGATTTTCACTAATCAGTTGCTGCGCAATTTCTTTAACTTTAAGAAACGATTATAAGTAAGGCCCTTTGTGTTTAAGGTACCCCATGCCCTATTCTACTAATATATGTAATTAAGACGTGAAAGCGTAATATACAAAATCAAATTCACAATTATTATAATATTAGTTATGATGTAACAATATTGATATCCCATAGATATAATTTTCATATATATGATTATAAATATATAGATACAGATCTATATATCATAATAGAAAAGTAATATATACAATATCACGTCACAGATATCACATATAGAATATAAAAATATAACATGAAGTTGAAATACATAGTTAAGTCTGAAGGCCAGGTGCCAGAAGCATATGAGTGACTCGGTAATAGGGTATTTGATAGTCAAATCAACTGAGACACTTTTTATTATCATATAAAACATCGGAGCCTCCTTGACATTGTACGGGTGCAAGTGACGTCATAGTTCTAACGTAAAACTTACTGTGTATTCATAAATTCTAATCTGAATTCTTTATTTTAACATTAATTTTGAAGTAAGCTGATAGAAAGGTATGTAAACGCACGCTCTTTTTAAAGAAAATTAGTTTAGAATTTATTTTAAAATGTGTGAAATACCTAGTTATTGAAGTAAAAGCAACTTCCTGCCTATTTGGCAATGTACTTATATTATTATACGAACCCGCATTTAGACCGAAAACATATTGGCAAAGGTGGGGGGGTATGTTGGGGGCATTTTTGATTCATATTTAACAATTATAAAACCACAAGTCATTGCTAATTTGAATTATACTTTGGCTGTAATATCTTTGAAGAGAGTTTAAGATTTTTGTATCTTGAAAGATTAGGACACATCATCTGAGACCTAACACCCGAAGTGTCTTCATATACCTTCAGGGTGTCTTGTCCATAATACAAGTAATATTTAAGACTTTTTATACCACTGCGCGTTTCAATATCTCGTTAACTAAATTTAAGTAGATATGGTTTAATAATATTATAAATTTTTGATTGTTTGCTGTCAAATAAATGTAAGAATATTGCATACTTAAACTTGCTTACAATAAAATTTATTTATCAGTGTTTCAAACGAGCCCTAAATTCTTAATCCGTTAACGATCGCCAGAGTGGACCATGGCACGAATCCGCTTTATTCAATCGGATTCAGACTAAACTATATCTGAAGCGATATTCAATTAATAGAACAAATATTTGCCAGCCGGCCGTTGTACATTCAAGAGCGAGGAGCGATTTGCAATCTATAATGTTTCATATCGTCATATTAATAAATGATCTTATATTTAAACAAGTGTGCACGAGCTCAGAGAGCAAAGCGAAGTCATAGCAGCCGGGGAGTGTCAGAACGGACTTATAACCGATTTTGTATCAATACCAATAATTAAAATTGAAGAGACTACTATTTAAAAAAAAAATGCAAAATTTTACGCGAAAGCGGCTATTTTAACAATGGTTACTCATAAATGATCCATTTAGAATTTATTGAAATAATTTTAAATAATAGCTCAATTAAAACATGAACTGTATCTTAAATTTTCAGGTATGCTCCTTTTCGATATCTTGAATGATTCCCAAGATATGAATATTTCTCGAGCACAGCTACTTTAAAAACAAAACATTCACCAAATATTTCCGCATCTTAGAGACAAACAGTAAGTAGTAATTATACTACGTGCATATTTGAATTTGGATAAGTAATCTTTGAGACTTACAGTCAAAACATCTAGATGATATGACTTACAACTACAACTTACACTTATGCAACTGCTATGGGCTAGCAACGTACCAATTAACAGGTCTAGAGCTATTAGTCTAAATATTTTTCGCACGGATGATTTATTTTTATCTGACCTGTTATAAACGAACAATAATGTCATGTGCAATAAAGCTAGCGTTTTATTACCCGTTTGTTCCCGCATAGCAGCTGCATAACAATGCCGCTCCAATGAAATGATGGTACGCTTTGTGAAGGACGCTAAAGCCTGGAATCTACTGTACGTGTCAGCTCAACCTTTGAACGTCAAGGATGGGATAATGGAGCTTACTACTTAAATGCTTGCACGTTATTCAAACATAGAAGCGGACTGGTATCAATATTAATGTTGCCTATATCAAAGAAATAGTAAAATTAAAGTGTTTATTTGATTAAAGCCAGGTTTTTATGTCTTCGTTTGATATTAAACGGTTCGTTTCTGTCTTACAATCTGGATGATTCAACCAATACTGTCGTGCTCTTAAAGTTCTGCGCCTTACAATCACATCGATTAAATTTGGTAGATCCGCCCAATGTTAACATAACTGTCCATTTATTCTTTTATATTAATATTGATAGTGAATTAAGATTATTTATCACTAGCTGTGAATGCGACTTCGCTCGCCGTAGATTTTTTTTCGCGGTACCCCTAAAAAAGTAGCATAAGTTGCTCCTTGTTACATCAGCTCTCTGCCAGTAAAAGTCCCATCAAAAACGGTTGAGTCGTTTCAGAGATTAGCCGGAACATCCAGACAGAAGAAACTTTAAATAATTATTTTTTGATATTAGTACCATATATACTTTTATATGCATTTAGTAAAAAGCTGCTATTTTGACATTCCAAACAGACACTTTAATTTTATTTCTCTATGTAGTAATCGGGGGCGTTCCCAGAACACACCAAATAATGGAAAGTTTGTTTACGAAATTTATTATGCCCGGAATCGAAGCCGCAGCTTGCGTTTTAGTAACCTAGGCTGAGAAAAGTTTAAACTACTTTACTACAGAGTCATTAAATGTATGGAGTTTGTGTCAAATTTCTGCCCGTAGTATGGCAAATCAATATCGCTGGTACGGCAACGTTTTACGGAGACCGACTAATTATGTGGGGAACAAATGTCTAGCTAGCCATGCCGCCCCCGCCAGGTCCCGGCCGAAGGGGAAGACCCAACAAATATTGGCTTGACGTTGTGAAGGATGACATGCGTGCCAATGGTTTCAAAACGGGGGATGCTGAAGATCGCGCGAAGTGGAGTAGAAAAAGTAGGAAAGCGGACCCTGGGCGTCGGAGTGAATGCTCCGAACGCAACCGGGATTTAACGCTCGGATGATGATGACGATGAGTATAGCAAATCAAAAGACAGTAATCGTACTTATTATGGAAAAAACGGAATCCTCATAATTTCGTTATGTATGTCTGTACATAATGCATTCATCTAGCCATTTTTCTCAGCAATGAAAGGGTTTTTACATGGAGAAGATTTTTCGAAAGAAGTATTTTATATGCTGCTATACTAAAGTCACCCTGTAACTTTTGAACTACAAAGTGAATTACGAATTTAAAACACTAAAAAAACTAGCCTACATCGAAATGATTTATTTTTAATGAAAGCTATTTTGAATTAAGCTTTAATAAAATGCTTAGTAACCAAAAACATCACGAGAACACAAGCACTGAAATAAAATTACTGAAATTTTCTGTTCGTTCGAGTCTAGCAGTTGGAGTTTTTTTTAATTCAAGTTAGCTATGATTTTAATAATACCTATATGAAGAACTGTTTTTTGTTTATATAAATTGACCATAAGAGACACGTTCAATAAGTCGATTTTTACACATAATCGGTTAGTAATAATATAAATAGAAAGCGAACACGTCCAGTTATACCGGTTGCTCTTTCCAAGGCTAACGTTTTCGTTGGCAATTTCACTGGATTGTAAAAAAAAAACGAAATTATGGCATTTTATTTGTCGAAACAAAACAAATGTTGCAAAACTTTCATTTAATGAATTTATTTTGAGTATGAACAGTAAACATAAATTTGTCGTTAATGAGGATTATTCTTGTTAATAGTGTATTAATTGATTTCAAATTTGAAAGATTATCAATTTTTTTAAGTTCTTGTTATAATGATGATCACATTATTATTTTAAGTACGAAAGCAAATAACATAAATACAAAATTATATAATTTTAGTCAACATGCAGAGACCGTCTTTACAGAAATATTCAAACACAAAATAACATAGACCTCATAGTATCGTCCTGTCGTCACATAAATATGATTAATATAATTTAAGGCTGGGCAGTTAAGTCTTAACAATAAATATATAACATACATAAATAATTAAAATGAGAATAACACCATATATAAAATAGAAGAGAAGAAAAGACACCAAACCAAAACGAGAATGTCACCTGTAAAATAAAATAAAACTGAAAATGAGAATCCTTATCCCGAAAACAAAACATCATGACATCACAGCAATGACTGCGCCGCTACAGACAGCGTCAGGCCTCCCACAGACAACTCTTACTAAACGCATTCATCAACAACTTAGTCATCGTTCAATTTTCAACAAATTGATTTTATTACTGACTCAGAGTACTGTTATTAGTGCACTTGTGTTTATCAATAAAATATAAAAAGTAAAAATTATAAGTCAGTATTTAAATTTTATTTCTAATCTCTTCTTCTGTGTTAAGGTTAAGATGTAAGTTGCTGATAAATCCGCGTACATCTCTGCAGCGCTGCATACAGAAGGCCTAATTTTATTTGTAATGACTCACCGGAATGGTAGCGGCTCTCGTTTCGCGTAAGCCGCCTGTTGGTCCTTCCAGGCGGCGAACGGAGCGCCGACGCCGACCTCACTGCGACCCGATACACAAAGACCACACTTACACCATACACGCTCACATATTCACAATACGACACTTACATATTTACTGTATATTGCTTATGCAAAATTTACTTTGATAAATGGATAAACACCCGGAATCGAATAAGATATATAGCCAGCTCGATGTGTTTATATTTTGAAATTCAAATTGAAAACTATTTGCGCAAACACCACACCCAAGCAATCCACATACAAAAAAAAACACGACGACGCACAGGGTTCCTTTATATTCAGTAAATCAGTAAATGGAGATTACTTGTATGGATTTTACGTCAAGCGTTAACCAGTAGTAAGGCAAATGAGTGGATAGTAAGACAGCACTTACGGTTGTAACTTGGAGCGACATCAAAAACACAACTGGCTCATAAAATATTCGATTACGAAATGGTGATGCTGATTTAAAACAAACTCATTACCTAATTATGGCAAACGTCATTAAATACCTGAATTTTTGCTGATAGTCTTGTTTACAAATTACCCTTTTGTTTTTTACTAATATTAGTTGACCCATATATTTAAAATCAACAATAAACTGACTGTTCTTTTTAGTAACAGGCATTACTTAAATCTTATAATGAAAACCGTCTCTATTTAATACAATAATTTCTAAAAATATATCAGGATTAAAAAATCCAAATGCCATGCCATCTCTATTTTCAACCAAGTAATACCCACAAAAGAATAAATTATATAAGAACAGTTAATTTATTATTTAAATTACCTGATTAACATACATAAACAATATAATATAACGCTGTATAAAAACCTTAGTATCCACAAACACATTTTATCACTTACTATAGAAAATGTATTCATCTTACTTTTGCAAGATATAAATTTCTTGTTGAAAAATTGTTACGTACATAACTATTTAAGCTAAGAGAATTATGTAAAAATACGAAAAATAAGAATTAAAGTTAACCATTTTAGGTTTATATTTCGATTTTACAAAGCAAGCAAGCTTCGATTTTCATTTGTAGTAGTATATTCGTTTTTAACCGACTTCTAAAAGAAGGAGGTTTTCAATTCGTTTGTATGTTCGTTACTAGATTTTTCTAGTCAACTGTGAACCGATTTCATTAACATGAAGAACAAGCAAAGATCATTTTGCCTAGATCAATAAAAATTGTTAACTATATAGTCGCACTTCGTCGGTACCTGGCGGAGGCGGCATATTTGTTCCCTATTTATGTAACTTCAGGTTTCCGTAATATTACCGTGAGAGCATAACAGGCGACCTCAGATTTTATCTTCTATGTAATAACATAAACTAACTATTCCTAAAGCAGTTCATTCGAAAGAGTCCACACATCCACTGTAGCAAACATATTTCCATAACGCGCAACTCCTATCTAGTAAAGTTAAAATATCACAACCATATAACAAGATAAGTCAATAGATCGATTTAGAATTGGTATGATGAACATGACAAGTCGCAAAATAAAATGTAGCTTCGACTGTGTCTTACAACTATAACTGCAGTATAAATCAACACACAAAATCAGACATGTGTCAATTTCACTAAGCGATTCTCCAATAAAGCCTCTGTTCTATCTTAACGCTGGTTTTCATTATCTTCTATTGTTCTTTTATCTTAGTAGAATATTGACATCGTTCGTAAGCGATTTATGTGAAATTTTAACCAGTAGTAATCCAAATGAATACATACTAAGATATAGATTAAATGTGGCACCAAAAACAACCCTCTTTACCAGAAACTGCTATAACATGTGCATTCAAATCTATACATATAATAAAAATGTAGAGGTCAAATTTCTGTACAATGAAAAAAAATGCTAAAAACCGAGTCAGGGGGATGTAAGAAGTGAAATAGAACTAATTTAGATTTTTTTCCAAATTTTTTGTCTGTCTGTTTGTACCGGCTAATCTCCGAAACGACTGGACCGATTTACATGAAATTTTGTATGATGATAGCTTATATCCCTGGTCATAGGGATATAGTATACTTTAGATCCCGAAAAATTAAGGAGTTGCCGTCGGATAATTAAAAAAGGTTTAATTACTTAAACAGCTTGTAACAGACTGAAAGTAATGTCTCTGCAACGTAACATAATAGAAGCGGAGATTTTGACAGGGTGTGGTGTCGGTGAGAGTGTTTTATCTTATATATTTTATATACACTGACGGACTCATAAACTGCATCAAAGTAATAGACGACTTTGAAATAAATATTTTAACCAAGTATGCAAACTTTCTATACAGATTTAAATTGAAACCTCTAGATTGGTTCGTGAACTTTAAAACAGCGTAGGGTCATATCCTTAAGTTTATGTTTGTGTACTGGAAAGGACCTTAAGACTTTATTTTAAGAAAAAATAGAAATTTAAGGAAAATTGGTTTTAACAATAGACACAAACTTTATGCAAGGGTTTATTTATGTTTTAATAAGGTGTATTACCTCCACGTGCCCTTATTACGGATTCTAATCGGTTCCGCATAGATTTTATTAGGGTTATTAAAAGATCTTGCGGAATATTGTCCCATTCTTCTGAAAGTGCTGTTCTTAGTGCTGCCACTGTCGTGGGCAAAGGGTTTCTCGCATATACAGCTCTTTTTAAATTGTCCCAAACATGCTCAATGAGATTAAGATCCGGGCTGCGTGCTGGCCAATTCATTGTACGTATCCCAACCTCTTCGCAATTTTGTCGAACTTGTGCAGCAGCGTGCGGCCGGGCATTATCCTGCATTAAAGTAAAATTTTCGCCAATGAATCCCATGTAAGGCACCACGTGATCTTCTAAGATCTCTGTTATGTAGCGATGTGCAGTCAAACCCCCTCTATTACCGTTTTGACGGACCACGTCTATGAACACAAGTTCTGTTCGCCCGTTCATCGATATGCCACGCCAGACCATACACGAACCGCCTCCAAAAGGAACACGCTCCTCAATGCAACTTTGAGCATATCGCTCCCCACGTCGTCGATAGACTCTTCTGCGACTATCTGCACCATATAAACATGTCCTACACTCGTCCGTGAACAATACGGAGGTCCATTGCTCTTCTGTCCAATTCAGGTGATCACGCGCAAATCTTAAGCGAGCTTGTCTGTGAGCTACAGACAACTTTGGACCATTTGCTGGTCTAAAAGGGGTGATATCCGCTTCCTTTAACCTTCTTCTTATTGTTTGTGCACTCACGTTTACTCCACGCACTTCATTAAGCTCTGTTTTGATGTTAACAGACGTGAGGAAACGATTTCGCAGGGAAGTTGTAACAATAAATCGGTCATCACGACCGGTGGTTGCTCGAGTCCTGCCTGTACCACGTCTCCTTCTGTAAGAACCTGTCTCCACAAACCTTCTGTATATTCTAGAAACCGTAGACTGGTTTAAATTTAAATTTCTACCAATCCTTCGTTGATCCAAGCCCTCCCGCACCAATGCTACAATTTGAGCCGCTTGTTCGGACGAAGTATCCATATTATGGTTCAAAAACTCTCGATGAGTTACTACTGGTAACAATAATTCAATTGACAAAAGAATAAAAAATCAATGAGAATCAATTTAAAACTTTGCTATAAATAATACGCAAATCTGATACTACGAGTAAATTTTCTTTTCCCGGCTATATTCATTTGTTTTACTGCAGTTCTATTTTTAAATATTCCTTTTTTTTTAGATTAAGAGCCAGTCTCTCCATATTTATATAATTTAATCTAAAAAGTTTGCATACTTATTTAAAAAAATCATTTCAAAGTAATCCTGAACTTTGATGCAGTTTATGAGTCCGCCAGTTTATAATATATAAAGCTGATAAGTTTGTTTGTTTGCTTGAACGCGCTAATCTCAGGAACTACTGGTATGATTTGAAAAAAAAATCAGTGTTAGATAGCCCATTTATTGAGGAAGGTAGCTATAAACCATCACGCTAAGAGCAATAGGAGCGGAGCACCAATGAAGAATGTTTCAAAATTGCGGGGTTTTTTTAACTTACTTTTTTTTAAACTATTCCGAACGCGAGCGAAGTCGCGTGCAGAAGCTAGTGTACAATAAAATTCCAATCCACATAAAAGAGTTTAGGATAAATAAATTTTAAATTCAGTTAAAAGAATGTCTCTTAAATAGAATATTTTGCTAGGTGGACGAATTCCTCATTTGTAAATAAATACCTTCCTTGACTTATGAATGTCATTATTATTCTTACTATTATTTTTGGACATTTATCAGTAATTTTTTTCGTATGTTTCATGTAACATTATACAAATAAATAAAATTTATTATAAATATTTGTACGTGAGGAAAACGTGTATACTATAACAACATATATGCCAACTGTTTAACCATGTTATGAACACATTAATTTGATTTGATTTAGGAAACTGCTGCTAGCTTAACAGATTTTTTAGAGGCACTTTTACAGTACCCTTTTTACAGAAGGCTCGTATTAGGCCCAAACTAACAAATGTAATTAAATGGCCTATTTATTCTAGCAGAATATTTAAACAGATAATGAATATTCACAATGGATAATACGAGTATATTAATCGAATGAGCTTCGAATTTAACAGAGGTGGTAGTTTGATATTTGCATAATTAATAAACAATAAATGGAGATATAATATCTCCTGTTATACATTGTAATAATTTTATTGTTCAGCATCTATAGTATACTATATAGGAGTCATTATTTTTAATACTTCTTTGAGCAAGATCGTTACGACTGTCGCCAAGGTCTTACAAAATGTCGTACGTAGTTAGTAAAAAAGCGGTAAGCACCAACGTTGGCGACGGCACCTATACTAAATATAATTATAGGGTGGTCGTTAAAAATTAAATTTCTTGCTGCGCCCCCTAAAAAGCTTCCTTTTAATGATAAAACACTGGGTTTTTTTATAATTTTTTCAAGTCAATACAACACGTGCCTCAAGACGATTCAAGTTAAAACTAAAATATAAGAAAAATTGAAAGATAAGCTTGAATCACGAAGAATTTTAAACTTTTTCTGAAACTATAATTTGAAATTTATCACTGAGAATGATAATACGGAAGGTATTTCATTGTTAAAACTTTTCCAATCTTAAAATAATTATTACTTCATACTTAATAAGAAGTTTCCTCAAAAAACATGATATTACCCAAAAATTAACTTGAATCGTCTTGAGGCAACACGTGCGTCTTGACTTGAAATAATTATTAAAAAAAATCCCAGTATTTTTTCATTAAAAGGAAGCTTTTTAGGGGGCGCCGCAAGAAATTTAATTTTTAACGACCACCCTAAATTATATATGTTTATACAGACCCACTAAAACGAAATTATATTGTTCATGTCTGAATCCCAATGTTGATATAAAAGGGGCCAAGAAAGTAAAAAATAAACACAATATATACAACTTTTTTCATAGGTGTCTTTCAACTTGTAAATAACGGCTTTTTATATAATACGTGCCTAAAAAAACAGTTAAAAACGTCGTTTATGTAAAAATATTGTAAGGATGAAAATGTTTGTTTCCTTGATCCCATTTCAATCGAGATGAAAAGAAAAAAGTGAACCAGTGTTATTTCTGCTTTACCCACTGCTTGTATATCTTTCACGTATCGATCTTTAAAACTCCTTATAGTTAGGATTGTTAAATCACCTTGATACCTTGACGTGTATAAGCATCGTTAAATCATTAAAACAAAGGCAATAAAATGCTATCACCTTGTATTTGTTAAATTTACATTTCCCTCCATTGGATAAATTCTAAATATGTTTTATTTGAATTAAAACAAATAATAAACAACCAGCATTTAAAACCAATACAATATTTGTACAAATGTATTGAATAAATTTTATGTTTACACGATTTAAGGATGACAATTAGTACTAACATTAATTAAATGCATTATTATCATTTTTCATAAAGAATAGATAAAAATAAATCATCAATATATTGCATAATAATAAATGAAACTAGCTGACCCGGCAAACCTCGTACCGCCTCAGAATCAATAAATAAAAAAAGGTTGATTTCTGAACGACGGGACGAACATCAAACGTTTGACATTCAAAACCAAAAAAATGAAATAAAAATTTTCACTTTTAAATTTAATTAGATTTCTGAACGACTTTTAAATTCAATTGATTTCTAAACGACGGAACGAACATCAAATTGTTGTTTTTAGTATATTCCAAGATTTTTTTTTCATATTTACTAACCTTTTAAACATTCCCTGGACTTCCACAAATAATTCAAAACCAAGTTCGTTATCTTCAATAAATTTTTTATAATTAATTTTTTTAATTTAAAGTACGGTAAATGTTTATTGTAAAAAAAAATAGTTGTTAAATTCAAAATTTTTAAAAACTGTTTTGAAGGATGATTTTTAGGTATGACTACTTTCGATAAATATATTTTAATCAGTTTTCTATCATCAAGTGGTAAAAGGGGGGTCCACTTGACGTGATCTGACCCATTGTTAGATAATATATAAAAGCCATCCCGAATTTTACGCAGTATCATTACACCGTTTTATGGAGTTATACAGACACCTTTCTTCAGAGCGTTATCTTCTATATGTATACTGCCAATAAACCTTGCGTAAAATAGTTATGACATACATAGACAGCGCTCGGCCAGAAATGACGTACATATAAGGGCTCTCTAAAATAAAAGGAGCCCTAATATACATGTTCCATGAGATTAGCATGGCTTTATCCCGGAAAATACAATACATACAATATAATCCTGCGACACATATAACCACCGATGAAGCCGATAAAACCCTTCCTGCGAGGATATCCTGAATGAGAAAATGTTAGAGCTAGACTTAATATGATTAGTCTGGGCCCCTGTGAATATTATTACTAGATTCAAAGGCAGCGCGACATGGAACTTTATATTCTTATACTGTCTATATATATTGGCACAAATCACAGCGTTTAACTTTGTGACTAATCACATTATATAAATGAATTTTGGAACGAGACTATTTTATGTCAGTAAATAATGAAGTAACAATTAGAGGTAGTCGCCAGATAGGTTACATACACACACAAAATCTCATCAAGAATTATATCAGTCTAAATAGAAAGATAAAACGGTTTTCCGAATGCTTACAATTTTTAAATAGCTGGCATTTGTGGAAACATTACCTAAGCGACCGGGGTGTGCAGCCATGCAGTGTTAGTGGCTGGCGTAAATAAGACCCGACTCGTAATAATTATAACTTTCAATAGGTACTTAAAACTAGACACATTTTTATTGATTTACAATGAAATTGAAACAAATGAGATTTTTATTAATACATGTATTTTATATAAAAAAACCCTCGAAGTCTCGCATAGACTGTATCGCACACGTCCATTATCGTCTAAGAGCTGGCAACGTTTTCGAGAGAGAATTTCAAGAAGGCCAGTTTTTAGATATGCTATTCCTCTCACTCAATTTTTCCAATCATTTTAACAAGGTTTCTTTTTTGCTTATTATTTTAATTGGAATTTTTGACACATGAATCTATTGTTGCCAGACATTTTTATTGTTGTTTAAACTGTGCCAGACGCCAATTCAGAATTGATTTTTTTTTCAAATTATTTTAGTATGGCTGAAATTCTTATATGACGTTATTTAACTAGCTACAAACCCAAAATTAATTTGCCAAACAGTAATTCAATTGTTAACCTTCAGCCAGACCGATCTAAAAGTGAAAAGTGATTGGGTATGTTGGAAGAGTACAGACAGTCACGCGCTAGTTGCGCAAGCGAGATAGACAATATCTTCTTTATGGAAAGCTCTACCGTGCTTTCACGCACTCACAGGATGCGACTACACACCAGCTTTTTCCGGAAAGGAAAACTCCGACCTTTTAAACTGTTAGAGCAATCAGAACAGTATCAGTCAGCCTGTCAAAATATTATAACAGATGATGAAGAATTGCTGGATGAGACATTTGAGATCTTAGAAAAATTAATATGTCATATCTACGGAGCTCGTGATTCTTGCAACGTCAATGACGTTCGGTTCCATCAGTTTTCATACACTTATCGGTCTAAAAATTAGACGATAATTTTAAGAAAAAAATCCGTATTTTTGACCCATGAAGCCTACCACCATATAAGGCTGAATTGTATCAACATTTACTACGAGTTCGTTACGTCACAAAGTTTTGGAGAAATTCTCATTTAAAACACCCAACATATCTATTATTTATTACAGATAATAACTTATTACAAAACCTATATCACTTCAAAAGACGATGATGACAATGACAAAAATGACAGCAGTGATGAAGATGATGATGATGATGATTATCAAGATGTCCCCGTTTCTTGTGATACAAATATGGATTAAAAAATCTACCCTTGAATTTCATGTAACCATCCGAGTTTTTGTTTATTTTCATACTTGAGGTTGATAATTATCTTAATTTTGTACAACAATAAATGATTATTTTGATACCACATTAATCCACTAATTAATTCAACGGTTTTAAGTCCTTTCTCTGAAATTTATTTTATAAGGATTTCTAGACCAAGCAAAATTATACCACATCACTTTACACTTTTAGATCACATTCATTCAGATTTACTGTTTTAGAAAACAGTATTTTCGCCCCTGGGAAACTATTTTCCCTGTTGTCAAAAAATTTAAAAACTATGTGCACTATTGATAATACATGCGACTTAAGTCCCCACTTTTTTACAGCCACTGTTAAATTACGGCATAAATTGTAATAAAAAAATGTCTATAATTTTGTAACATTATTAGATGTTTATTAATTACTTTGCACTAAATTATTATTTAATTTACCTACATAAATTTGAGCTATATATTTACTATAATCGGTGGGGAAAAAATACTGTGTAGTAGAATGCTACAAACAAAAAATAAACTTGATTGACTGATTTCATTAGAATAGTAGGTGTTTTTTATTTAACTAATCACTTTTTATTTATTTTCCTCATATTCGAAATAAAAAGCAGAGTGTTAATTTCGACGGCCTCTGTGGTAGAGCGGGCTAAGCCTTTGCCGGCCTATCTCATTCCAACGCAGAGGCTCCGGGTTCGATTTCTGGTATAGTAAATTTTGGAAACGTATTGTTATTGACTAGGGTCTAGGTGTCTGGGATCGGCCCTAGTGTAGTCCGTTGTATATTACCCATAACACAAGCGTAACTTGCTTAATTTGGAGATATACAATATGTTTGTTTGTCTGCCGATTATTATTATTATTCGGGTTAAAGCCCTATCTAGGCAATCAAATTATGAGCGCCCTCACTACGCTCATGTGCCAAACCATCTCATGCCTAAATTGATCACTTTCACCTCTCGTGTGACAATCTACTATTACAGAGTAAGTTACTCCTCTTTTGTTGTGAGATATTTTTTATTATCTTATAAAATGCCGCAGCATAACTGCGGCAAACTGAAACATAAAAAACAAAATCACCAAAATTGCTCCAGGTGATGAGGAGGATTTTAGAACCCGATCTCAGCGCCACCTACCGGTTCTAATTGTGAATCTAAACCATCCGGGAATCCACTCAAAAACACAAAAACAAAATCACCAAAATCGGTCCAGGTGATTAGGAGGATTCGAGAACCCGATCTCAGCGCCACCTACCGGTTCCAACGGGATCAAAAGTATCCTATGTCCGTCTCCTGGTTCTAAGTTACCTCTCCACCAATTTTCAGCCAAATCGATACAGTCGTTCTTAAGTTATAAATAGTGTAACTAACAAGACTTTCTTTTATATATATAAGATATAGATTTCCACATCTCTATTATTGACAAGTGTCAAATGTTCTAAGTTGTGTTAACATACTAGCGCTGCCCACTTCACTTGCCACAGTCCTGTTTTCTATCCCTGAGGTGGACGTAGTAAACAACGAAACATAAGATATATGTGACAAAGGACCAGAACAACGTGTGCCGGGCCCGCTAGTGTGTTATAATGAAATGAAGTTTTAACGAATAAAAAATATAATAACGTCTAACTTCCCTTATTAAAAGTCTAAGAAAGGGAAGATAAAATATTCTCCGCTCCGATTTATTGCAAAAACTTTTAAGTGCTAGTTAAAAGACGCATTGGACTGATCGAGTGCTAAGTTTTGTACTTAACTTAGCACTCGATAAGTACAATGCTTCTTTGTGTGAAGTTATTGCAAGACTGCATACATTTCCAACTTATTTTTTATTTATTTCTTATTTATCTGAGAATTCAATATTGTTTTTATATCAGACACTTCGATTTTATATAAATAAATAAAATCAAAGTGTCTGTTTGTAATGTCATTAATAACTGCTTTTTACTAGATGCATATGAATCTATATACTGGAATTATATCAGAAAATCAATTATATCAATTTTGATCTATCTGTTTGTTCCGGCTAATCTCTAAAACGGCTGTACCGATTTTGACAGGAATTTCACAGATAGCGTTATATACTGGTGTTATAAGGAGTAACTTAGGCTACTTTTATTTTAGAAAAAAAAAACGTGTGTGTAATTCACACACGGCAGAAGGGAAATTTCAGAAAAGTAGCCTACGAGTGAATGAGACAAATAGTATTAGGATAGTTCTGAGGTTTATTATTTCATTATTCATTTCACGTTTTAATGCAAAATGTGATATTTTTCATATATTAAATATTTATACTGTTTCCAAGCGTCCATTTTAATTTTGACGTTTACACACCTATTAAGTTACATATTTCTTAACAGTAAAGCCCACATGAAATAAATGACATAATTGTTGTACTTTATTGTTGTGGGTAACGTAATAGTGATGTTCTGTGAGTCATGTAACGGAAACTATTAAACCATCGACACTATACGTAAATAATCGAATTCAATCGATTTGACAACAAAAAATGTTGTTCTTTAAAGACTAATAATACTGCAATTATTAGAAGTGCCCTTTTATATTCTTATTTAATATATGTAAAATATGTTAATCGAAATGTGGGTATATTTATTACACAATAACTTATTTCTAATATCATATTTTTAATATATATTATCTTAAACATCTTAAAGTCGGTGTTTAGTAATTTTCAAAATATAGTATTTTTTATGTTTTACTTTACCTAAGCCACGTTAAAATTTATATTTATATATAATAATATAAAATTCTAAGCATGCAGTGTCTGTATATTGAATCTATTTTAAAAATACTACTGAAATAGACAATGTGAACGACGGAGAATACGATGCATTTTTGTTTTAGATTTCTTGTCTCTCGGTTTGTTCGGGATTCACGTAAAAACTACTGGGTAATTTTTGATGTAGTTTTCATTGATCGATTGCTAATTCTTAAACTTAAAATCTGCGCTACTTTGTATACGGAGAGTTAGACGGGAATGTTCTGGGAATTATTTAGAAACGCCCAATGAAAAAAAAAACGCTTTCCAACGCGATTTTTTCATTGATCGATAGTAAATTACATGTAATATAATATGTTATACTTTTATACAGGGAATCCCGCGGGAATTTTCCCGGGAGCGGTGTGAAGTTATTCGGTATGCATAAAAATTAGCTTACTCCGACACAGTTTTAAGTAAAACGATAGCTTATGTTTTTTTCTAACGCTGCGGTACTTTGTGTCTCGGGAGTTTCAAGTCAAGCATAGACGAAGTCGCGGTCATATACTACTATATTATATAAATGTTAAAGTGGCTTAAGTTGAAAATTTATTTATCCTTCTCTTGTATTCTTCCTCAAAATGTCTTTGAAATCCCTTTAAACTCTTTAGGAACTGATTTAAGACAAGTTTTTGGACAGAGACAAAAATATTGTTACGAGTTATGCAGACCTCGAATTAAAATGCCGTTGGAACTACTATAGAATTTATTAGAACTGTACAAACACGTATAAAACAGGTAAAAATATAACTGGACAGAGCCAGTACAAACTGCACGATTAAATACCACGAAGTCCGTCACTACCTATATATCACTTGTCGAATCTACGTCTTGCTCGTATCGTACTCCTCGCTTGACTGCCCCACCCCTCCGTTCGGGCATTGTTTTATACTAACTATACAGTACAAAAAACCGACCGCGTGCCCTGGGGTTTCCGGGAAACAGTAATTTGCACACCTGGCTAATTATTTCTGCGAACGGCCAACAAAGTCGAAAACAATAACAATAGGCTATTGTCTAATTGCAAATTTTAAATACGAAGTAAACAAAAGAACTCCGAATGCGGGAGGGGCGATAAACCAGGTGCGCGTTTCTTTGTCGGTATGTAACAATATTTGAAGCGGTCATTATGATTACGCATCCTATTGTTACCATCAAATGAACGTTACAAACGACTACACTTGAAGGTGTCAATAATGAGAATTCAGAACAATAAACACGTCCGTCTCCCCTTTTCACAGTAGTCATTACGATCTACTTTTCAAATCAAAACCAGCGTTAACTAGCGCATCGTATAAAACTAGACAGACATCCTGCGACTGGTTGGGAACCCATTTAAAGTTGTTAGAAACGTGTCAGTGCTCTAATTATGTGCTTTTGTACCTTTGAACAACTGACACAGCATCCTGTACAATGAGACGCCTCATAAAACCTGTTTTGGGTTTTAGGTAGACAAGTCATATGAAACAGTTTCACAGCCATAACTGCTTCCACACAATGACATTTTCTTACCCATTTCTATTCTGAAAAAATATAAAGAACATCCATCACAACACAGGAATATTTTATTAAGCAGAGGAATATAAACATCTGAAAAGACGAATATCTCTCTTATATATAAAATTCTCGTGTCACAATGTTAGCTACCATACTCCTCTGAAACGGTTTGACCGATTCACATGAAATTTTGTGTGCATATTGGGTAGGTCTGAGAATCGGACAACATCTATTTTTCATCCCCCTAAATGTTAAGGGTAGTCCACCCCTAATTTTTCTTTAATTTTTAGTTTTTTTTTTAATTTATGATTCGGCATTAAAAAATACATACAACTCTAAATTTTCAACCCTCTACGATCAACCCTTATTCTTGCGGGCAGGACGACGTCTGCCGGGACAGCTAGTTTAAATATAGAACATTAATGTTAGTCATTTTTTACGCTCATAAAGAGATTGTTGAGCCTCTGTTCGAGGAAAGTCTCGGTAGTGGTAAGTATATGTGGCACTTCCTGACAGCGAACCTACTGAACCTAACCACCAAAAAGAACGATACAGTCTACGCTTTACTGAAATGCCACCAGACCAGTATTTGAAGGTGAAGCCTCGACGTGGTGATTCATTGAAGCCTTTGTATGTAGGCATCCCCCTATCATTTGGTGCAGGTGAGGGGTAAGAACTCGGAGAGTTCAGAGATCGGAGCGCTATAAATCTGCGGTGAGAGGGATGGGCAGATCTACAGCGCTCTAGCTCTATATGGGAGGGCGGTATGAGAAATTGCGCTGTATTCTCCTTATATGAATCCTTCTAATAAGGTCCGTATTTACTGCCTTCACCCTCCTCTATTCAGGCGCTATCACCTTGTAAGAGAGCACTTACTCCCAGAACCTTGTACGGCGCAATATGGTCAGTCATTCAAATAATATTAAAAATAATTTTTTATCGAGTTCATTAAAGTAATTTTGGATTTCAGGTACCCCGTGTTTAATTATATAATAAATTTATATTCCATATTAATTCATTTTAATATATAATTTACCTTACGGTCCGCAGATAAACATATTGTTACGAATTTGTGGGACGTGAACTTATAATGTCGTTGGAATACTCACAAATTTTAGACGTATACAGATGTGATTCACAGTTCTTACAAGTACAACCAAATACAACAAGTCCAACCGTAGAACATAAAATCAAAATCACGTAAATCGCACAAAGTCCGCAGTTGAAACACAACTAATTTAGTCCCCGACTGACTGACTTTAGATATTTGTAAAATAGTCTAGCAAAGAGCCCACTGGGCAGCTAGATGGGGTCTTAGCATGCGCCTAAATTATAAACACTAAAAAGAAATATTTAGACGTCACAGACAGGCGTACAATGGAAATAGAGCGAACAATAGATCACTCAAATTCAAAGAGAAAATAAAACACCTGTAAAGGTATTGTATCGATTTTACAACAACACAGTATTTTTAACTCAGAAAATCTGTAGCGCGTAAGCTTTGATAAATCACAACTATTGATGACCCGTGCGAAAGTTGCGCTACGAACTTATTAAATTAACTTGGCGACATTTTCCACGGTGGAGTATCGATACTATAAAATCAATTTCTGTGGGAAGGAAAAACGCCCGCCGCCACCCGGATAACTGCCGGATACAGATCATTCAATATACCGGGGTGATAAAATATTGTAACTTAATTTTCAATCTCAACAACTCGACGACCGACTATAAATTTCGACGTGGCGAAAACTAAATAAAATATAATAGAATCAATAAAAGAAATCCTTGATGTAGAAGTACTTAATAGAAATTATGCTATTATCTTGAAGACGTTTGAACAGCTTAAGATGACAATGTTACATTTATATAATTTGTATCTCAAATTTTGTAATATTTTATAACTATAATAAAAACGCAAGAATTCCTGCACATGGAAATAGAAAGCTAGTAAAATATTATATATTTTATTTTTGCAAGTAAACATACGCCAGTCCGTCAGCTACTTCGCTCGCGTATAAAAAGTTTCTCAAGAACATTTCCCTTTGCGTACCCTAGGGGTTTGGAATAAGCTCAAAGCTAAGCTCTTCCCGTAGCACTACGATACAGAGTGTTTAGAATAGATGTAATATTTTTACCAACGAAGTTTTCGCTATAGTAAAGAGAGAATTTCTAATATTGCATTAATCAAAAATATGAAGGAAAATAAACATTTTACACAGATATGCAGTGATTTATCTGTTAATACAAGCTAAGATATGGATGAACATTTGTCTGTAAAACAATTATAATATTTGTCACTTTAATGAATCCGTTACAATGTAGAATATCTTAGATTTCTGGCACTAATATTTAAAAATAGATTGAAACGCTCGAGAACTAAGTGTAGGCACTCAAATAACTTTTTATGATAAGAGTTTAAGTGCTTGACTTGTTCTTTTAAATTGTTTAATTGTGTACTAAATTTGTCTTTAAGATTTACTTTAAAAAACACTGAAACTGGAAAAATAAGTACAAATCATTTTTGATTACTAGACACGTTGTTTTCTTGATCAAGAATAGAATTATTATGTGAAAAGCTTGAATAAAGAAATACATAAGGGAAACCTAAATGCGTGAATATTTGATTTACACTTAAAATAAATACACACGTTAATTATAATATCTTTAATCCGGACGAAAAATATATTTAACGACTTGATGCATTTAATAATTAATTAAATAAAACTAGAAAGTTGATCGTTTGTATTTAAGGTTAACGGAGCACTAAGTGCAACTGGGACGCCCTTATAATGTGTTACTAAACCGCATGGCCATATCAAAGATGACGTTGTATAACTTTATAAAAACGGTACTAAGAAAATGTATTTTTAACCGACTCCAAAGAGGAGATTCTCATTTCGACTGTATGTTTGTTACGCGATTTCTTCGTAAATTGTGGACCGATTGTCACTTCTTTTTATTCGAAAAAATACTTATATACTTTAAAAATGGTCCCATTGTCACCAAGTCAGAATCTGATGAATGGATCCCAGAGAAATCGAGAGCAAACAACGTGTTTCATATATTTTTATTTTCTTACGCCATTCAAGTATTTGTGTAACTAAAAAGTATAAAATAAAAAACGAATTTTCTAACAAATAAGAGACCGGCTTCGAGAATAATTGAATAGCAAAAAATAAATATTTTCTATAACATCTAGAAGTCGGTTCCAAGTAAAATACAAAAAAGCAAGAACAAATTTGCAAAATATGGTAATTTTTATTATTAGAATTTTAAAATAATAATAACAAAACGAAACGCGAAAACTTAAGAAAATATTTAATTTTTAAAGTTGTTTTTTTATTTTTAACTATCCATAAAATTTAATCTATCGTCAATCAATGACTATCTCCACCAGAATAATTTTATATAAACTCCTTTTAATTTATACTTTATTATGTTCCTTCTCACAAGTTTGTGTGTAAACAGAGTTTCATACAATTAGGTATTAAAACATGTTATAGCTCGTAGACAAGGTTAAAACCATAGTGTTTCCCCTACGTCATCAAAGATCATAGTACTTATCAAATATTGAACAAGGCAATAGTTGTATACATTGTATACAGTGGGAACTCGAAACTTCATACAAACGAAGCCGCAGGTAACTTCAAAGTTGGCTTTAATTAGCAAAACTTACTACTACACTAGAAATACAAGCCGGTGCTAATACATACACTTAGTTGGGCATGAAAGGTTGGCTAGCGGTGTCACTTATTATTATGACCCTATAAAACTGTGTAAAAGGAATAAACTTAAGCCTATCGATGTTTAAAAACGCGTCACGGGTTAATCCCTTAAGTGACTGAATGTGACGGCACAACAACGAACAGATTGAAAATGATTAAAAAATTAAAACTCAGTTACGACATCCTCAGATTTCTCATGCGGAGGTAGTTTATTTTTTATATATCGGGTCGTATCCCGAGAGGGAGCCATACCGGGTAATATGATAACGCCCAACCCGCAGGTAACGAACGATTCGTGATACCGCCTGCCCACTTCATTACACCTACTCGTAGCTCATGTTAGACCCATATATTATAATGTGCGACTTGAAAAGAAAATATGGAACCACCTAATAACTTCTGCTATTAGAATAGCATAAACATAAATATGTTATTAGTAAATTTATTCACACAAAACAGGTTACACTAGATGGTCTTGTGTTTGTATGTAGGTACATCTGTTTAACCAATTTAGGCGGGTATTTCCGTTTTCTACCCACTTTTTCTACCCACAAGTCTAAAATAATAATAATAATTCCGTTTTCAACCCATTGCAAAATTCAATTCCGGTTTCTACCCAGTGAATTAAGTACAGGCAGCAGAAAAACTATTCGATTAAAAATATTTATTTAAAAAATAATAAACTCAAAAAGATTCTTATACATACTTTACAAACAACTAAAACTCACATTTAGATTATAAAACATTATTACATAGATCACATAATTAACGTTTGGCACATAACATTATCAAAATTCACAACCTCGTCAAAATATCAAATAACACAGAGTAAAATATCAAATAGACTTTGAGGAACTATAAATTAGTTTAATAAAGAAAATGTTTGTAACTATTGTTCAATACCGTGGATGCATTTATTGCTTTTGGAATCATAATATTGAAAATATAACTAAAAGTTAAGTAAAATTTGAATAATTGGATAGATTGGGTAAAACTAATCGACGTTAAAAGTATGAAGTATTGACATAAATTATGTAATAGTTTTTTAAAATTTGTTATATAAACGATCTAATTTTTCCTAACAGTGGCCTATGCAAATTTTGCCACAAGCCAAGTCATTATGCGCAGATTCTATTTATTGTCTCTCTCTAACAAATCATGTTTTTCGATTACTTGATATTACAATATATTTTCCTTTGAACCGTGTATTTTGTTTTTTAGCGTCATTATTAATATTTGAAATGAACTGAACCATGTTTAGTGACTTTTTCTTTGCCACAACGCGGTTTAGTCATATGCTAGCTTTCAAGAGCGTTAGTTGTTCTGTGTCGACATCCGCGTGAAGACCATAATTCTAGGGGATATTTTCCGCCAAACATATATGTTTTGTCAATATAATCATTAACTTTCACTGCATCTTTATGCGTGGGACTCTATTCCATAATATAGAGAAAAGCATCATCCACCATTTCTTTCGGTATTAAACCTAAGGCAAGCATCAAAGATACATTCATACATGTTTTTTTAAAATGCCTTTTTTTGGTCTTATTGAACTATTTGCCTTTTTTATATATCAAATTCAAATTCAAATAAAAATATCGTTTGGCAAAAGTGAAAGTAACAGGCTATGATTTTAGTTTCAGGTGAAATAATTTTGAAAAAACTTGTTTTTTCATTTGTGTTTTGGGTTATTATTATCCAGTGACGTCATACACACTTGCAGCTAAGAAGTCGTTCTTGAACTAATATTGAGTAGATTTAAACATTTTAATATTATGAGCTATTTATCTTGCAATGAATAAATATTTAAAAGCAAATAATGTTTCTGACCGTACTTCAAAACAATGAAAATTAGTGATGGGTTGAAAACGGAAAGCTTTTTGGGTAGAAGACGGGAAAAAATATTATATTTATTTTTGTAGGTTGAAAACGGAATAGATTTTGGGTTGAAAGCGGAAAAAATATTTTTGGGTAGAAAAGTGGGTAGAAAACGGAAACACCCATTTAGACATGTGAATATTTGAAACCCGGTGTTCTCTTAACACTTGGAAATTAGTTTATGTAATAAATTTATTATTTTATATTATATTATAAAACTAGTATATGACCGCGACTACGTCCACCCTTGACTTGATATTCCCGCGGGACTACCGGGGTGCAAAGTATCGCAGCGTTTAAAAAAACAATGTAAGCTATCGTTTTAGTCAAAACTGTGTCGAAATAAGCTAATTTGTATGCACCCGCACAAGTTCAAACCGTTTTCGGGAAAATTCCCGCGGGATTTCCGGGACAAGAATATCACACATTTTATAATGTTAAATTTGCTATCAATCAGTAAACAATCAGATTGAAATTCGACTCTTTTTAATCTGGGCATTTTAAATCATTCTCAGAAACATTCCCGTGGGATTCCGATGATAAAAAAATGCAAAAAATAAGTCTAAGAGTCAGCTATCGATCAGCGAAAACCGCATCGAAATCGGCCCAGTAATTTTTACGTGAACCCCGAATAAACAAACAGACAGGATATCTAAAAAAAAATTCATCGTGTCCTCCGTCGTTTATGTAGTCTATTGCAGTTTTTAACCGACTTCGAAAAAAGGAGGAGGTTCTCAATTCGTCGGGATTTTTTTTGTTGCTTTTTTTATGTTTGTTCGCCGATTACTCCGTGATTTATGATCCGATTTACGTGATTCTTTTTTTGTTCGACGCGGAATAGCTTCTAATTTTACATAGTTTGGCCCAGTAGTTTTCATTTTACGATCATTTTTTTGTTCCCGGTTCTTGAGACCTATATTTTTTAAGAAGCGCGGCACCATTCGTAGGTCCACCCATACATAACTAGACACTATAAAATTTAAAAACTTCGTTTAAAAAAACCGACTTCAAAAACGAAAAAACTAAAATGTATAAAATAACTTATTTCTTAAGCTATTATTATTATTAATATATATTATCTAAAACATCTTAAAGTCGGTGCTTAGTAATTTTCAAAATATAGTAATTTTTATGTTTTACTTTGCACCGACTTCAAGATGTTTTAGATAATATATATTAATAATAATAGCTTTAGAAATAAGTTATTTTATACATTTTAGTTTTTGAAGTCGGTTTTATTAAACGAAGTTTTTATTATTTAAATAGCTTCAATGTACACACACGGAATGTTTAGAATTTTATAACATATATATATATATATATATATATATATATGTCGGAGGGAAGTTATAATTGGATGTATTATTGAGTGGATGTATAACGCACAATATCATTTGTTAACATTTTAATTACTTCTAAAATTCTTAATTTAATTTAACCTGAATTGTTAAATGTTTCTATAACTTAAAGATCGTTCTAACCTAATAAAAGTTATGAATATTGTAATTTAATAAACGACCAATGAGAGCAGAGCATGTCTAGAGCGGGGTCAGCGCCCTCTATACTTTGAGTAATATCTACTTGGGTAGACTGCGGAGTTTGTGTGGCACATTTGGTTGATGGCAATAGGTCGAGTTGGACCATGGAGTATTTTAAAGAAAGTGTTAAGTTAGAAGTATGAGCGGTGCCCTGAACCCGCTGCTCGGTCTAAAGTCTAAATATCGTTTAAATCTAAATTAAAAGTGTATAAACCGTGGCCATCGTGTTTTATGCTCGCATTTTACCCTGATGACGCCCACTAAACCTGCAATAACTAAAGAAGATGTCGTGAGAACGAGGCCTTCTCCGACATATATATAAATCAATGCCACTTTTCGTTGTAATTTTATAACTTGAGAATGACTACCGATTTTGATGAAATTTTGTTTTTGTGTGTTTGAGTGGGTTCCCGGATGGTTTAGATTCGCAAAAAGAACCGGTAGGTGGCGCTGAGATCGGGTTCTAGAATCCTCCTAATCACCGGGAGCGATTTTGGTGATTTTGTTTTTGTGTGTTTGAGTGGGTTCCCGGATAGTTTAGATTCGCAATTAGAACCGGTAGGTGGCGCTGAGATCGAGTTCTAGAATCCTCCTAATCACCTGGACCGATTATGGTGATTTTGTTTTTTTGTCATGAAACAAAGTCTTTTAGGAATTCAGAAATATGGCGGTACGAAATTCGCCGGGTCAGCTAGTAATATGTCAAATAGAAAAGAAGAAAAATCTAAACTATATATTATGGTCTTATTCATATTGGGTTAGAGTAAGTTTATGACCTTCTTTATGATTCTCAAAGAAGCCTATCTTTAGCTCGATATGAATAAGATCGTTATTCTTTTTGAGTACACCATTTTGTCACGTAACCACATTTTCAGCTTTAAAAACGCTTGAGTTTTAATAAAGTTTTTAATAGAATTTTACAAATTGAAGGCGTCGTATCTCGGTCGTAGACCTTAAAATCTACCTTTATGGTTACACCAAATTAGCAAGTTCTTTCTCCCCACTTGAAAATTAAAAGCGATTTACTTATAAAGGGGAGATATCACGTTTGTAATATTGTGTTATAAGTTGAATTTCTCTAATTATTATTTTATGGATCGTTCTTATTTATTCGTCCAACTGTTCCTATATAATATAGACTTGTAGCTTCAGATGGGGGCGGGGTCACTCTTAAGTTGAATATTTATATACTTAGTGGAAATAATAATATTAAACCAATTGCGTATCATGGCACGTTTTATCGAGTTATTTTCATTTGGATATTTTATTTAAAGACCTAAATAGACAATTACCAAGGGTTAACGGATCATTATTTCACTGTAAGTGGGTGTGTAATATCCAATCAAATCTTATCTTTATATACCTATATAATTATTGTGTACGTGTGTTGACAGTGAACTCCTCCTAAACGGCTGGACCGATTTGAATGAATTTTTTTGTGTGTGTTCAAGTGGATTCAAGGAAGGTTTAGATTCACAAATAAGCCCGGCAGATGGCGCTGCAGTCGAGTTCTAAATTTTATTTCTTCAGGGCAGGACAAAGTGTGCGGGACAGCTAGTACTAATATATAAAGCTGAAGAGTTTGTTTGTTTGCTTGAACGCGCTAATCTCAGGAACTACTGGTGTGATTTGAAAAATTCTTTCAGTGTTAGATACCCCATTTATCGAGGAAGACTATAGGCTATTTATCATCACGCTAAGACCAATAGAAGCGGAGCACCAATGAAGAGTGTTTCAAAATCGGGGTGGTTTTTTTAACTATTACCCATACCCATACCACGCGGACGAAGTCGCAGAAGTGGGGCAGATACTAGTATAGAAATATTGATAAGTACTAAGAGATTCAAAAAACACACGTTACATTGTATTTACAATAATCATAGCCTCTTATGAAATGCAATTGACCTGCATATTATGTCTTAAACTTTTAATATCATAATTAGACAAAAGCAAGCGTAGAGTTATTGTCAAGATAATGGTATAAATTAGGACACATCATGCCGGTCTTCACGGGGAATACGACCGATGCATTTTAATGAGGTGTTATGAATAGGTTCTTTAAGCGGGCATACCCTTAAAAATAATTGAAATACCGTGAACAAAAACTCGCCTACCACTTTGATGTGAGAAAAGAAGGCGGAACTGACTAAAAGCAAACATATCGTAAAAGTTTAGTAAATTCTGTTTCATAATATATTTTGTAGAAAATATTTCAATTTATTTGACTCACAATAATTAAAAACAAAGATGTAGTTAATAATAAACATTTAGCAGCTTATATTTTAGTACGTATTTTTGAAGTAGACGTACGAATTGACTTTAAGTAAAAGTGTAAAATAATTATAAAATGTTTATTGAAATTTTCTTTCAGTTATAATTACGATACCTAATATAATATTTCTAACATAGCTTGCATCAAGCTATCGCAGCATTACAAAGCCTAAGCCCATCCCTGCAAAATCGTCTTCTCCGGAAATTGGCAAGATATCCACTAGACTTACAGTTCGCTTTGAAGGTTTATTGAAGGCTTCGCCTTCTAATCTCTGCCACAGATGCAACGTTCGATTCAAAAGCTGTGCAACTAAGATATAGAAAAAACAACAAATCTACGGTAGTACCCATATGGCGCCTATCGTGTTGTCACTCCAACTATATTTTTTTGCTTCAATATTGTGTTTTATTTTAAGAATATTTATTATATTATGGATAAAATTGTAAGGAAACGAGTTTTAGGGTTACGTATTATTTTTTTAAAACCGGATCTCTTATTAATGCTCATGTTTTTATTTTTTTAGTTAATATTTTAACCGAAGACATAAATAATTGACCTACACAAATACGTGTTAATTATGTATTTTTATCCGTGCAGGAACGGTGAACGAATACAATTTCCTGCGGCCGGGCGGCCTGTTATAAGAGGCGACAAAACAACCCACAGCCAGGTGGTAGAGCATTTGCCGGACTGGATGGCTACTGCTACCACCCCTGGTCTAAAGTATGTCGCCATAACAACCTTGAGTCGTGTTTCGGCATTAGTGACCAGGTTCTAGTCTCCCTTAAGAGAGCAGCAGCGCATTTGTAGCACGTTTAGTGTTGCAAATATCCATAGGCGATGGTAACCGCTTCCCACCAAGTGGGCCGTATGCCTGGGAACTCTTGCAATAATATATATACATATATATATATATACACATATATATATATATATATATATATATATATATATATATATATATATATGTCGGAGAAGGCCTCGTTCTCATGACATCTTCTTTAGTTATTGCAGGTTTAGTGGGCGTCATCAGGGTAAAATGCGAGCATAAAACACGATGGCCACGGTTTATTCACTTTTTAATTTAGATTTAGACGATATTTAGACATAGTATAGACCGAGCAGCGGGTTCAGGGCACCGCTCATACTTCCAACTTCAATAATTTCTTTAAAATACTCCATGGTCCAAATCGACCTATTGCCATCAACCAAATGTGTCACAAAAAAACTCCTCTATCCACTAAGGCAGATACTACTCAAGCACAGATGGCGCCCCGACCCCACTCCGAGCTATATGCTCTGCTCTGATTGGTCGATTATTCAATTACAATATTCATAACTTTTATTAGGTTAGGACGATCTTTAAGTTATACAAAGATTTAACAAATCAAATAAAATTGAATTAAGAATAATAATTCTAAAAGTAGTTAAAATGTAAACAAATAATATTGTGCGTTATACATCCAAATAACAATCAATCCGATTCATAGCTTCCCTCCGACATATATATATAACTTTGGTAAAATGTCGTGATCGATATATTTTTCATAACAACAGCTGTATCAAGCTATATTTAAGCAAGAAATTCTTGGTCATTAGCTTAGTCAAATTGTACATTATTCTTTACTAGATAACACTTAATGAAGTAATTCCTTGATTACTCACACGTTTAATAATAGTACCCTTTTTAAAATTTTCGGAGTACTAAGAAAGCGACTAAATGTTGTTTAAGATGCAATACTACTCGAAGAAATACTAAAGGGCCAACGAAGAACAGAATACTTGAAGGGCGGCTGACACAAGAGTCGTTGACATTAAGTCTGAGGCGTGTAGATACAGTGTAAATAAATCAGTGGCAAACAACAAATAATACTTCATTGAACCACAAAGCATTAAATTATAAAAGAACAGTCTTTGATAAAACGGCAAAGAAACCCTAAAAAGATGCATGAAGAATCTGAATTATTGTATCACGTGTTGACTTTGAAGTAACATATCGTGAAAAGAGTTACACATTGCGTTTTATAATGTGTGAAGGTCGGTAGTTCACCCAAGTAGTATATCGTCTAATTTCAAGATTGGGGGAGTCCAAGCATAGCTTGACCACTTCCAATCAAATAAACCGGTTGTCTGCTCCACACAGCAAAAAAAAGCAAAGCAGTGATTATCATTATCAATCATATATGCATTACTTTGCACAGAGTTCCATCTCTGGTTCGTATAAAATACTGTGTCAACGGCCCTCGGTGAAAAGATAGATCGTTCTGACAGATAAGAACACACTTTTAATTTTATGAAAGAAAATTATTTTTTCGTAAAAAGATATTATTAGAGTTAAAACAAATATATATATATATATATATATATATATATATATATCTCTTTCAAACTTTATTTTTTAACATCAATAAAGAAATGACCTGAAACGATATTCACTTTTAATGAGAAAGCCGTGTCAATGACTTTACTTAAAAGGACCGAGAAAATTCATCAAAGTACAAAATTTAGTATTATCTGTCAAAATTTATTATTGGACTTATTTAGGCACCAGATAGATGCGCAATAGACGATTTTTATTTTTATAATCATGGAAAACCTACAGCTTATACACCCGAATAAACATCTGATAACACAGCCAATTACACGTTTTCGCGAATAATATATTGGTTAAGTAACACGCACATAATATACTCTGCTCGGATTGTCTGACAATTATTTTAATTTTTTTTACCTACAGTACACTATAAAAATAGTCATCAACAATTTTATGGGTTAGACACCGCTTGGCTCTCGAAACACTAATCCCAAATAGGTCAACTCTATGCTGCTTCTTATACTATTTAACTAGTTGCTTGCTCACACTAGGATTGTATTTTGCCTACAGTTGGTAACTAAAGCTACAGTACAGTTGCAACTAAAAGTGCAGTGTAAAACTGTACGGTACTAAAAGTACACTACCTACAGGTTTTTTTTGAGGCGGGGGAAATGCATTTACGCACAGTACTGGGTCCTGGCAAGGGATCAGACCTTCGCGAACGAGGTTACTGCATGCTATGTAACCCACTTGCGATCAACTCAGCATGTGTGGCGACTCAAGAGAAATTGCACGGGCAGCAACTAATACCCACTAAAACCACCCTCCTCCCATGTGCCCCGCGCTTTGTTGTGTAGGAAAGGCTGAGACAGTGCTTTTACCTTAAACAATAAAGTATTTAATTTTCTAAAATATCACACCACATTACATCATATCATCCTTCACACAATCCATCCATCTTTTTTTGGTCTACCTCAACATTTGTAACCAATCTATCTTGTTATTTAACATTATTTTTGTCACGTGACTTTCATCCCTCCTTATTACGAGTATATGCCCATACCAACTTAATCTTCTTCCTCTCAATTTTTCAGTCACAGGTGCAACTTTCAAAGATCCCTTATGTACTAATTTCTCACCTTATCCATAGATATTTATCAACAGCAACAAATAGACAACATAAAAATAGTTTTTTAAACGAAAGACTACTATTTTTTCATATTAGCGCATTCAATAAGAGAATATGCAACGGCCTGATTGCATTAGTGATGTACAATTCAGAGATCGAATCGAAAGAATCGCATATTACTCAAAATTACAAACGAGTTAACAATCGATTTGCTCCTTGACTAACACATCGAGCTGTTTATCGATTATTTTATTTGATTCTATGGCTGGGACGGACGATATCAGTCGTGACTCGTACTCGCAAGCCGAGTGGGTCAATTAATCGATAGTTCGATATGGTGCCCGAGACGGACGCGAAACCATCGAGTACGATGAAAAACATCAAAATAATCGAGTTGAACATTATGTCACCGTGAATCGTTAATTGCATTGTTATCAAAGTCAGTTTTTTACCATTGCCAGAAACTGACAACAGGCAAATGGCCTGATGAAAGCGATCACGGTCGCTTATGGATATTTATAATAATCCCAGGGGCTTACCCACCGCCTTGTTGGTCGAGATTTTTTTTATTACGTTCTTCTTAAGTGGCCACATGGCATTGAGGAAACCTAAGCGAGAGGTTTCTCCAAGTCTAGAGTCTAGTTTCTTGTAGTTATAGTATCTAGTATTAGGATTTACATCACCCAACATTATCGTCATTACGCCCATATTAATGTCATTTTTTATCGTTCACGCATGCGTAACACTCGCTGGATCACCTGCGTGATCGCCTGAATACCAGTTCGTAATTAGGTCCCATCTTAATTAGCGGGCTATGGAAAGTGCATGTTCCACTATTGACGTGCACACACAAGTTTAACGTCTTCGAACGCTACTGGGACATGTTTTGTAAACAAATGTTTACGCTGTTTTATGCGTATCATTCCGGAAATTTAGTTGACAGAGTGTTAACTGTGCATTTAGGTTAATGGTATTTAAAAAAGTATTTTCAAACATCAATTCACTACACTTTCAAAACTTTTGTTTGTAAATAACTGAAACCAATCAATATGTTAGATAGATTTTCAATAAAATCTATCGCGTCGCTTTTGATTTCGATTTTATAACGTAAACTTCGTGTTTGTATTAATAGCATAGCAGAATAGTTATTTATGATACAAGTGCGATAAGTTGGTTTCGAGAAACGGGCAGACAAATGTATGCCCGAGACGACGTCAAGAGTTTACCATAGTCACGAATTTGTCAAAACCAACCGCACGTGTGTCATACATCTTTTTTCAACACATTTAAGAGAAAATATTACAATAGGTAATGAAACAAACATAAATATCAGTCGGGAAGTATCAACAGTCTTTGACTTTTCTAATATAAAAATGGCGTGCATTTGCAAATCGCGTTACATGCGCGAAGTGAAAATTAGAACTACATGTTTCAGCTTTCATTTTCTCTATTAAATTAAGACAAATGTATAGCTCAAAAAGGCTTCGAAGGAGGTTCCACTATTCAGCTTATTTATTCTCGTAATGTGAAACTCCATGGTGGAATACTCATATATAATTTTTTTTCATTTAAGTACTTATTTTACCGCACACGTACGGTGAAATTGGTCAGTGTACCTATCTTTCCGGACGTTCCGTGTTATGTTGCATAATTTTGAACTGTTGAACAATGTACTCGTATATAGAGGCTTCGTAAAATGCAGTTGCAAATGCATTTTTAAGTAAATGTGTTGAAAATATTTTTATTTAACTAATCTATCCTTGTCTACAGATCAGCTGTGATATTTCAAAGTCTAGGAAGTGCATTCCAAGAAATTTTACACTCCAGCTCCAAATGTCATTAACTTCCACGATATGCCATTTCAAAACTATGAAATTCATTGGAATCGATGTCATATTTTGGTACAGTCTTTACATGTTTTAGCAAACACAATAAATACGTCAGTAAACGCCTAATAAGACAATAAATGCACAAAAATGTATTTATATAAAAATGTCAGTTATAAGGTCTTGAAATTACATAGTTGAGATCTTTGTAAAGTACCGAAGCTGGAAATGGATTTTATTACCTTCAAAAACTGATTACTCTAATATGGGCCAATTAAATATATGTTTAGATATGGTATTATACTTACAAAGAAGAATGCAATACTCATTAATTTCATATGTAGGCAACCCTAGACCCGTAGTAAATCTACGACATTCGAAGTCAATTTCAATCCACGCCCACTCATATCCCAGTTACGTTAGCAACGTCATCAACATGTAGAAATGTTACTTACGTTTGCTAAAGCCGGAAACAAGTTTGTAGTGATGGACGTATCGATATTTAAAATTTTATCGACAACATGAAACGAAATTAAAATTATTTCCGATCCGACGGAAAACAACCTCAAAACTATGTATATTGCGTCTTTAATCGCTTTACGGTGACGGCAACTACTGTATCTGTGCGTCGAATTGTGTATTTGGAGCTCCTATCTAGTTGTACATAAAAGGCATAATCAACATTGTAAGATTAAATAAAATTCAATAAAGAAACGATAATAATGAATTAAGGTTCAAATTATTTCAGATATAAGAGCCTATTGAATATGCTGGCGTATGTCAAATGTTTTTATGATAGAACATTATACGATATTGAAATTAAGCGAGCATAATATCTCATATCAAAGCTTACTTCTGCCTTTTGACAAGCTTTTATTTAACTTGCAAAGGATGTACCTATGTATGTATAAAGTTCGGGTGTAATTTTGTAAATTATATTTGACCAACTTCCCGGTTTCCGATTGAGCTTAAATTTTGCACGCATACGTATATTGCGTGACAATGCAATAATATGGTACCATGAAGCTGATCAGACGATGGAGTCGGAAGGTGGCCAAAGGAACTCCTGTACTAAACAAGATAAACCCGTCTGTCGTGTTTGGGCTCGTTTTCTTGTCTTGGCTAGCACTCTGCTGCTACATGATATCAGGGATCTCAAAGGCTTGTATTTAAAAACCTTTGTAAAAAAAAACTCAAAAGGTAAAAGTATTTACGACTCATAAAATATTTTCTCTCAAGTTAAAGCCTCAAGTTATTATTTGTAAACTTTAAAGAACGATATAAGAAAAGCCTAATAAAACTATATAATATTATTTTTACACGTTTATCTGTAATTATACATTTATCGATATAGTCCTGCCATCTGTCGAACCGATGCTGCTGAATTAATTTCTATATTTGAGGAATAGACGGCAGATATTCAGGTGTTTTGGAAATAGATAACGCCAGCTAGTTTTGCGAAAATCACTGACGGGTGTTGAAGGTGTGAAGACGTGCGTGCATATTTAACTAATTTAAATTATTTTACTTTAATCCAATACGTGGTATAATGGTGAAATGTTTAAGTATGCGAGTAAGTAAAAATGCTTTAGTGTTAAAACGTGCCTTTTTACATTTATACACTAATACATCGCGTTTATTCAACTAAACATTATTTTGATAGCATAACTATTTGCTTCTCATCCGTCGTTTGTAAGAGGTGATATTACTATGTAGAATCTTGGTATCTAAAGTACATCGAGATATATACGGAATTCGTAAACTATTTAGTTCACATTCAAGGATATGAGAAACACCTAACAATAATCTAAACAAATCGTTAAATTTATGTAATACTAGGTTCTTTCTATGTATACTCTTTCGACTCGTATTTTACGGAGCTGTTAACTTGCCCGGAGTACAAACAGCAAACACTCGTTTCCAATCTGTAAAGGTGATCCTATGCAGTTGATTAAAAAACGACAAAGATTTCATTTAAAACTCACGCTACAAACGGGACGCTTGCGCTACCAATTACATTTTCTCAAACAACGTTCAATTAACGTTTGCACAAAACGAAAATTTGGTAGCTGGACGTTTGCAATTAAGTAGACGTCGTCTGCAGACTGTATTCAGGCACGTCGTGTGGTTACATGTACAGTATACACCAGTAATGTGGTTAAATCAAAACTCAACCATGGAACAAATAAATTTTAAAAGCTACCTTATGCTGCAACGTCCATTCAATTCGACCCTTTTTGAATTTGTACGGATTATCATTTAAAAAGCAAATTGCGTTTGTCTGTCATTTGTCTTCATTCGGCGTAAATGACGGAAGCTTGAATCGCAGCTGGTACGGATGTACCTCTTATGCCGCGTTTCTGTACCTTACAATTCACTTATTTGCCCTGCCATTGGTAGGTATTTGCTAGTATAGTATTTGTATTGATGTCAAAATTTAATCAGTAGAAAGACAAATGATTGGACAATACAATATACAAACAAAGTCGGCTTTATGCAGACTTTGAACTACTATACACATATTGCTATGTTACTTTATTACTATAACGGTGATAGGAAAAACTGTGAGGAAATCTGCAAGTCACGTTTAATAGATATATTAATCCCGTCAATCCTTAGTGGACAAGTGTGGCGGGAATTCCACCTATCATCATGAAATGGAGAGCTCAAGAGCTGCAATAGTCTAATCTGTATACAGTGTATAATTATAAAACAAATATTAACTCGTAATCCTCTTTATATACCTAACACTCAAAACCACATTCAAATCGATACAGCTGTAAAGCAAAGTAGTAAGATAATGCAAAAGATTATAAAGAATTTATTTTATATGTTATATACCGACGAAGATTTATGATCTCTTGAAAATACGAAGTAAAAGATATAGAATATATAATGTGGCAAAATGATTATACCAAGTGTATCTTAAGTATAGTACAAAAACCTGACGAGGTTGCCAACCGCTATCGAACGTCGTCTCTCGTCGCACTATTTACTTTAGACAAAGGGCATGGCGGCTTACTACTACTTGTATAGACGCAATTTCAAATTTGAAATACGGTCCCTCGTGACATTTTTCTTCGTCGTTATCACGTATTTAATAGAAACAAGGATCACATATAGATAAATAATTATTTATTGTACACCAAAGAATAAACAAACAGAAGTAGAAAAAGATAAAAGATAGGATAACGGGCGACCTTACGCCTAAGAAACGATCTCCTCAAGGCTACCCTTGGCAGGGATTGATAGAGTTTTAATACTGGTTGTGGTGCAGTTAATAAATAATGATGTATGACAAATAATAATAACATAGCACATATAAGTACAAAACAAAACAAATAAATAATTTACTTGAAATACGGCCTAAGCGCTACATATTCTCCTGCCAGGTTTCGAATTTACGTTATTTGATTGAGACGCATCTGCTTTAGTTACCACAACGTATCTGAATTTTGCTGACATTATTCAGATCAGCTTCTTTAGACCAATATTTTGGCCGGTATAATATAAAAAATAAGAGTATGTATTATAGATATAATAACATTTTATATAGCTTCTCCTTTCATTAGCATAAGAACACAGTTCAATCTATAAATTGGCTATAAAATAATAAATCTACGTTTTAACGATTTAAGGCAGGGTATTTTATTTGATTTTTATTCCGACGTTTCGGCCAGTTTTCAGTAGTCGTGATCACGCAAGATAAAACCGTTAAAACATAGTTTATTATAAACGTGCTAGACGCGAAAACATACGAAATACTTCGCCATAAAAAACAATACTTTTATTCCTTTATTGACTGTTACTTTTTAGAATCCAGCTTTACAGTTCTATCCCGAAAATAAACCCAAAAATACACTTGGCATTAAGAAAATTAAATTAGCAAGTTGAAGTGGCAGTGGGCCGGTCACGTCTGTCGCAGGACCGATGGCCGATGGAGCAAGAGTCCTGGAGTGGAGACAACGTCTCGGGCAAACGTAGCGTAGGACGCCCGCCAGCCCGGTGGACTGACGACCTGCGCAAGATCGCCGGCAGGGGCTGGATGAGTAAGACAGGAGACCGGGATATGTGGTACGCGTCACATAGGGGAGGCCTACGTCCAGCAGTGGACTGACATTGGCTGAAGATGATCATGATGATTAAGAAAATTAACAGTATAAATGATAAAGCGCGGACGACTTTTATGTTTATAAAGTTACTTAAGGAGTAATATCAATGAAACAAAAACTACTACTAAAGTGCAAAGACAGTGTTCCTATTATAGACCCTCCTTGAAAGTAAAAAAAGGTGTCATCAAAATCAAATTAATTAAAGCGCTTTTTTCACGACTTAGTTCACACTCGGTGCCAAGTCTTGTATGATATTAAGGGTTCGATATCCACAGGGTGACCTCTATGAGGTCGTTCACAATACCCGAGCCGAACTTTTATTAACAGGTTCAGAATTCTTATTTTTAAAATAATATAAGTAGATGGATATTTTATAATTTCATATAAAACTAAAATGTTAAACAGAAGACCGTCGACGTGGGTTATATTTGGAAAATTTAAGATATCTTTATTCAAATATGTGCTTAGTATTCATTGGGATATTCTTAAAAATATATAAATGTAATGTGACTTTGTTGGGACGTTTATATATTTGTATATTGTTCAGTTCTTCTTCATGGCCTTTGGAGAAATAGCTGGTAGGTACCAAGGTCACTCAGATACTTGAAGGAAACTCCGGATTGAATATTGTTAGAATATATTTTAGGTAAATTTATACGGTCAGGTAAAAAGCATTTCAAATAAACGCGCATGTATGAAGAGGTTAATGAAAGTAGGTGAAGCGAAAGTTGTTTGTCAGAATCGTCGCAAGTGGAGATCCATAGTCTCCGCCTACCCCCATGGGAAACAGGCGTGATTTTATGTATGTATGTAAATTTATACGAGTACATATTACACATTACAATCACGAATGATTATATTGAGCACATTTTTCCATAACGTTCCAAACATAAACGTCAATTTTTTTAATATATTCTTTACTATTATTCTACTATTCTATTTATCTCGCCAGCAATGGCGATATAAAAATTGAGGGCCTTTATTCAAATATGTACTCACTATTCATTGAAACAAAAGATATAATTACAATGAATGTTTGAAGTTGTTATAACAATTAAAAAATTACATTGTTTTTGAAATACAATTGGTTATTTTGATGGTCTCGTTTTCACGCAATATTCTTTCTTTATTGTATGGCAAGTCATAAATGAAATTAAATGGAGCTGTGGGCGAGTCGGCCTCGCAGTAAGATAGTAGTTCCTCTATATAATAAATAAAAACTAGAAAATTATTATTTAATTGACATACATGTAAAAATAGTCTTGAACTCTGTTTCTATTACTGCGCCAGCGCATAGTATGGACTAAGGAGAGTGTGTGCCAGGACAAATTCTTAATAATACGTTCCTAATAATAATAAGACCAGTTCTATTTAATTATATCATTTTCCTTGAAATTTCATGAATGACACTATTCGTTAAAAGCTCATGAAAGTATGAATAATATTATACAACAACATTCCTGAAAATAACTTACAAACAGCGTCAAACGCATTCATGCTGTTTTCATATAAATTTAAATAGGTAATAAAAGTAGGTAAAAAACGTTTTAACGGTTTTAAGCGTTAACCACGCTTAAAACCGTTAAAATAATTTATTTAATTTCTCAACTTTAAGTAGGTATTTCGAAAATCATATTATTTTTCATTCGAAATTACAATAAAGGGAAAATGGTTTTGAATTTTTCAAAAATATTGGATGCTGTATGGCGAAGTGAGTCATTTATATTAGATTTGATTATTACTTGAGACGTAAATAAGGCCAATTAAATTTCTACAAATTATAGAGTGCTAATTATATTTTAAACTAGGATATGCCCGCGACTTCGTTCACGTTTGGCTTGCAATTCCGGCAGGATTCCCGGGGAACGAAATATAGCAACGTTTAAAAAAGAATGTAAGCTATCGTTTTAGTGGAAACTGTATCGTAATAAGCTAATAACAACTTCAAAACGTTTCCGTAAAAATTCCCGCGGGATTCCCAGGATAAAAAATATCACATATTTTATTAAATTAAATTTGCTATTGATCAGTAATAAAATACACACACACATACTCTTAATATTTCTTTACAATATTGACGAAATGTGATAATATCAATATTATCTACTGACTTGCAGATAAATATATCAAATAAATTCTTTGAATATGATTTGAGTATCCAACGTTGTTATAAATGCAATATATGATAAACTTTGTCTTTCAATTACGCTGACAATAAAAGTGTAATGTTTTCAATTACTCGATCATCCTTCTTAGAAATAAGGCCACATGAAGCTTGCACACGAAGATGAATAGATTGAATCTTCTTTGCTAATCTAAATATTTTTAATGACACTAAGATCAATTATGAGATCGTATTAATATTTACCTACACACGTTACACACCACAACCACTAATGGCCTTACTTATAATCGTTTGTTGAATTTTAAGAAACTGCTCAGCAACTTATTACCGAAAATCTTACCCATAAACTCCTCTTAAGGATAAGAGTTAGTAAAAGTAGAGGCAAAAGGCATTAAATTGGTGGCGCTACCGTGGCTAAAGTGCTAATATTTAAAGGAAATGCTAAAAGTTTTATAAAATCAAACAATATAAAATCACTAGGGTATTATTAAATTACTTACTTAAGAGATGGCTAATCCTTTCTCAACGAGATTATTATAAGTAAGGCCATAAATGTTTCGAAGCGGTGGTAAATTAGATTAGGCTCCCATAGAGTAAATAATAACAGTAAACAAAAATTAAAACTAAATAATGTAGACAAGCTAAATAAAAACTTTAACATTACTCTCATACTCAGTGACACTTGACATCTTAATTTAATTATACCTAGACATAAGGGGCCTTACTTATAATCGTTTCTTAAATTTAAAGAAACTCTTACTTAAGCGATGCCTAATCGTTTTTTAACGAGATTATTATAAGTAAGGCCGAAGTTGTTTAAGTGTCCTCTCAGTCAGGTTGCATGGAAGAGATCGCTTTAAGCGATAGGCCGTCTTTTGTTTTGCTTTTAGTTATTGTAATTGTTTATTTTGGTGAACAAAATAAAGTGTTTTCTATTCTATTCTATCTTTGTCTTCTGTGATCAGGGTTACAGAAAAGTGACCGGAATGTCGAAATAAAAATCAAATAAAACACCTCGCTTAAAACCGCTAAAACCTATTTTTATTATAACTGTCAACTTATAAATAATATCTTCATTAAATCTTAACAGACTTTCTTTGATTATAAGCTTATGTTTTTAGTTAAGAAATTCCCTTTTTACTTTGTTATGGTGTTGTGCTTTGTCAGACTATCTGATACAACACATACACGATATTAAAGTGGAAAAAGTATTAAAATAAACATCTAAACACACAATGTAATTAAAAATTTATTCAAAAATGGTAAATCTCGAAAACAGAAGGGAATGCCTCATTCGATCAAAACTTATATACTTATTTACAAGTATGCATTACTGTTAATTATAAAAACGTCACTTATTGAATTTAATGCAGTAAACTTAAACTTAAACAGTAAACATGAAATTAGGAGTCGACTCTTATTGTATCAAATATTGGTCTCCAGTGAAGATAATCAAGAAGGCGATTAGTAAATTATTGGTAAAACCACCAATTATTCAATTTACACGTAATTTGTCTGCTAACAAACGTTAATTGTTGTTAACACTATAACAAGAGTACTTGCTGAAATTCTAGACTAAGTGCCCGCACAATCCAAATTTACGTCATAGTAAAGGTCTGAGAATTTTTCTACACTTCTACATTACCACAGGCAAAGAACAACGTCAACTATAACATTGTTGTCATTTGATTACGAAAGCCTAATAAAAACACCTCTTACCTTAAAAAGTGTTCTACAAATCTCGTTCGAAACACCTTGATTCTTCTACTAGTTACAAAAATATGAATTTTACGTGAAAACATGATTTCAAGTTACAATTTTGTATGGGCCGAAAGTCGTTCTACATTCGGTCTGACCGAATTTCGGTAGCTTGAGCCGAACTTCGGCATTCGGCCGAAAATGATCTAATGTAGTGTTTTTGTAAGAGAAAGAATTGTAATAAGAAAGAGTACCTGTGGTTGGCTGCTTACTTAAATTTTAAGCCACAACACAATAAGACTTTGATAATGATAATAATGAGAAAATCTACAGAGATTATTATATACTAGAGAAACAAAACTCTGTTAAACAACCACATCAAATACAATTACTCATAGCAATGTATAAAAACAGTGTTTGCGGTTAATAATAAATAAGCTATGATTCTTCATATTACATATTTATATGTCCCGGCAGAGTTTTTTAAAAGTATATAGTCATTGCGTCAAGGCTTCGAGAAATTTACAATTGGTGTTATTGTTTTCAAGATAGTTTTGTTGTACCTAATTAGGAAGTTTTATGTTTTACGTTTACTTTATGGTAAAATAGTACATAGAGTATCCTAATATCTTACTTTGCTTATGCGCAGGAAGCCAACTCACAATTTTAGTGTCATAGAGTGATTATACTGTTTTTATCTTATAAAGGCTCGTTGATTTTTTGTTACGACACTTCATAATAATAATAAAAACTACTGTCACGCCACATTTACATTAAATTTGTCAAGGGGCCTCTACATGTTGGCCTTCCCATGGCCTCACGCAAGCCCTCAAAAAGTTCGGTCCATTTTAAAGGCCAGTGGTCTGCAGAGACATACAGTATAATAAAAATAAAAGTTTATAATATTTCACTGGGTGTCTGGGATCGGCCTAGCGTTTACATAACACAAGTAACTAGCTTAGTTTAGGTATATATAATGTGAGTGTTTGCCTGCCGATTATTATTACTATTTTTTTTTTATTGTAAGAGTTCAACAGACAGGCAGACGGCCCACTTGATGGAAAGCGGTTACCATCGCCTATGGACATTTGCAACACCAGAGGTGCTACAAATGCGCTGCTGCTCTCTTAAGGGAGACTGGAACCTGATCACTAATGCCGGAACATAACTCAAGGTTGTTATGGCGACATACTTTAGACCAAGGGTGGTAGCCATTCAGTCGGGCAAATCCCCTGCCACCTGGCTATGGATTGTTTTGTCGCCTCTTACGACAGGCTGCCCGGCCGCAGGAAAGTATTATATTTTTAATTATAAAAAAGAAAAAATATTGTTAATAATAATGTTTTTTTTTTAAAGCAACACATGTTTCTGTTGTTTATTTAACGTATTCATTACATGAAAAGTAATAAACATGATTTCTAACTAATGTTTTAAAAATAAGTCTGAAACGTATTTTACTACTTGATCTTAGGAATTTATTGTATAGTGTCATATAACTATTTCTTATATTGTCGTTTGGACCACCAACGGAAACGGAAGCGGTGCGTTTTTTATGAAGCTGCGGGCGCCTCGCTCCCACTATCGCCGAGAACGGCTCTATGCAAATGTATGGGTGTTGTCGTACCACTCCTGTCCCACTATTACCCCGATTCAACTCGTGTCCCGCCATTAATCATAGAAGTGAGCTCATATATCACGTAGATATTGAGCACAGTTTACTTTCTATTAAATCCGTCGCACAAAATCTAAGCGATGCCATCTAATCAATCAATTTACTCTAATCCCGACGAGCCTAGCTTCAATATTTTGCGATGTTTAGGGTATGAGACAGTTGCTTTTGGAGAATCGCTTAGTGAAATTGACACATTCAGATAGTGACGTGAAATATGTCGTTAATTATCGAGAAAAATATAATTAAGTGCGAGTCACATCTATAAGTTTTTGGAATCGTAAGTAGTAGCTAATTAAATTAATAAAACTAAACTAACTTGAGTGAATTATTGGAATGAAAATGGATATACATAGTCTTTTTGGAGACAACAGACAAATACAGAAAGATTCGTATTACCTACGAATGTGACGATTGTTAAAATAATGTGGAAACTTAGGTGATTTCTTCCTCCTACCTAGAATATCTAGACACGTCAATTTCGGAATACGATTTCCTAATCTTAAGACCCCAGTTTAAGTTGTGCCACACGCTTCTTATTTACCTTCGAACTTCTAACTACAGATGCCGTTTTTTAAATAATATCACGGCTGTCTGAGCATTCGCTTACTAAAATTTATTTTGATATTACTGAGAAGAAGAACTTGTATGCCGATATGTATATAAACCTATTTTATGTAATTACTGTTGCAACTACCAGCTGAGACTTAAGTTATGAAGAAAGCCTATAAATCTGTTTTAAAGCGCCGCGCGCCGCTTGTCCAGTCCGGTCCTGTGCAGTGGCCGGTTCATATACATCTACTATTTATTCACTTGCCCTATTTAAATTTTGACATAAAATATATGGAACTTATGTCAAATTTTAAACGATAGAAAATGGAAATGCATGTTTGGTAAGATATAGATACCGGGCATAAGTCAACTCGACCGACAGTTGGAATAAATCATGCCGATGAATATTTATTTAAGTAGGCCCGAATCTACGTATGGTACGTATGTATGTATTGTTACGAGCTGCAGGACTCGAATTAAAATGCCGTTGGAATTATTGTAGAATTTATTAGAACTATACAAACACGTATAACACAGGCACAAATATAACTGAACACAACCAGTACAAACGTCATGCACGATTCGATAACACGCGCAAAGTCCGTCACTATATAGATTATCGAATATACACACGTCTTGCCTCGCTTGTGGTTATCGCTTGACTACCGATCTCTCCATTGGAGCATTGCTTTATACTGCACAAATACAATATGTCTACTCGAACGTGTGGACTGATTTTCCAGGAATCACACCTAGCTAATGACTACCATAAAACTTACAATACAAGGCGGTTTTTCTAATTACAAATTTTAAACACAAAGTAAACAAAAGAATCAAATCCAAATGCCGAAAGGTAATAAACCGCAGGTGAGAATTGGTCTTTGTCGTTCCTAACAGTACTTATTATTTTTTCTGGTTTTTATGGTTCTGATTACAGCAAAAGTCTGAACTATCTTTCTTTTACAGCATGCAGACATCCGATATGACACTAAATAGATAGATACTCGTATAAGGATGTTATGCTTGGAATGGACAAGTGGCCGTGTACGAGTCAAATTCGCGCTTGATCAAATCAAACATTTCAAATCAAGTATTCTATATTTGTATTTTTCGCTAGATACTATACAAAAGCCAATAAATAATTTAAAAATGTATTTAAATATTTTTTAATCTTTGTTCAATGTAAAAAAATGGCGTTGTATAATATTAAAATTTTCTATTTATATTTATTTATGAAATTAAATAAAATTTTAGATTACAAGAACAAAGTGTGGCATAAGCTCTCTTCTGGAAAATTATCGCCTAATGTTTTCAAGAATTGCGCCGTCTGACCGCCTACATCTTACGTTTATTTCCTAATAAGAAAAACATTATCGGTAAAAATGCATAACTTTTCAAATATTAATAATTAAATGCTAACTATACGAAACTATCTGTTCTCGCAACTGAACAGTTGAATACACGCTGCCGTGTATCTAAGAAGAAATGTCCGCAACATAATGAAATTATACGCGTTTTATCACGCGACGCGTATTTTCTGGTGTAATAAAGTGTTAAGCCGTAAATATTATGAATGACAAACCCGATTGATTTATGTAACGGCTAAGAGTGCTTAATTAATAAGCGACACGTCGCATTAGGTGTGTATTCATTGTCGTGTAATACTTTGATGTTTCACCGTCACTTAAGGCTACTTTCCACTGTATTCTTTATTATAATGAACATTTTCATTTGACAACTTTTATAACGTACAATTAAACATAAAGAGAATACGTTCAAATATATTGTTACACGCCGACAAAGTAAACGCACACCTGGTTTATTACCTTTCCCGCATTTAGACTTCTTTTTTTTACTTTGTGATTAAAATTTGCAATTAGAAAATAGCCTTTTGTTATTATCCTCGTTTATAGGCGCAGGTGTGCAGATTACGTTTTCTTGGAAAAATTCAGTCCACGCGGTCGGGTGTTGTATTGTATAGTTAGTATAAAACAATGCCCGAACAGAGTGGTGAGACAGTCTAGCGTGAACCACGATCAAAGCAAGACATGTACATTCGATGAGCTATATAGCGACGGACATTGCGCGTGTTATTGAATCGTGCAGTTTGTACTGGTTGCGTCCGGTTATATTTGTACCTGTGTTATACGTGTTTGTATAGTTCTAATAAATTCTATAGTAATTCCAACGGCATTTTAATTCGATTCCCGGACTTGTAACAATATAAAAAACAAGGGTTAAAATAACATCGTGTCTAACTTTTGAAATATATTGATAGAAATAATTGTAATTACTTTTCAAACAATAATTAATGCGCTATTCGATTCCTCTTTAGCCTCCTTATGATCGTGCAAAATCCATAAGGCTGCGAGGTTCAGTATCTTAGTTTGACTTGCGCTTTTGATTTTCGCTCCCCTATTTAAAAAAATATTTTAATTTCGGCTAGCTAGGATGTAAGAGTACTTTTTTATATTCCTATTTAAAATATACGACTATTAATGAAAATTGCACCTACTAAATATACGGCCATCGTAGTCAGTTCAGACAATGTCATATAACAGACTTCTCACTACCTATAACTGAAATGACCGCAGAATAGAACAAGCTTAATCACGGATTCAAAAGGGGTAAGTGCAGACTGTCTGATACCAAATTGAAACTACCCTCAAAGGCTTGTGGTGTAAGGTTGAAGTTAGATAGTGCTTGCAAACAATAAAACACAGCTTTGTCTGCTTTAATAGACGTAGCCCTGGTGACGCTAGGTAAGCAATAAGCTGCAAGTAATTATGCACTAAGCTACTGCATATCAAAGGCAAACATGTCACAAGGTTAATATGTTTTACTGGAATTAGAACCGAAAATGTGTAAAGCTGGGAATTTAGGCGTTATTTTGATATATCGTTGGAAAGGTATTTTTGTGCAAAATAAGGAAAGCCGTGGCGCTCGTCCCGGTCTAAGTAATCCTACATTAAAACGTATTTCTTTTTGATAAGATTGTTTTTGTCACTTTCTATTAAAGAATTTCAGACGTTTTTTTCTATAATGGAAAATTATTATTATGCATTATCAATAAATAATATATTATTATGTATTTATAAAGCGCCTCAGCATTCTTGCCCCCGCGCTAGTCGCCGCGCTGGTTAGGAAGCAGGGGAGGGAACTAATCGATTCCTGCATTACTAGTCATCTACTTACTTACAGTCAAGGTTAAAAGTAATAATAATAAAAATCTTGCTTGAATACGATGCGTCAATATCAATTTATATACCAATTTGCATGTTTTTGTTTATTAAATAGACCAAACCTAACTTTAAAACTACTAAACAGATTTTGTTGTGATTTTTATCGATAAATAGCTTTATTAACTTAAATTCTGCGCCAAACTCATTAAAATCATTCATTCTGAACCGGAGATATGATTCTTTTTAATTCTATACTGAACTAAAAATCCAAAATATATATTTCATATCCAATGATGTATGCCTAATCTTGATTGGATATGGCTACTAAAACGCGCATCATCTTTTAGAATTTCTTTTTAAGTGACTAATATTACTCAATAATGTCAATGTTAAAAAATATAAAACACATTTTGTAATAATATGATAAAACATATAAATTAAATTAATAACCTACTTTTTATGTTTTTGATAGATATTTGTAAAAAATAGTCCAAACGTGCTATGACATATTTCAACAGTTAGACAGTCATATTTTAGAAGTGTTTTTTTTTTCACAAAATGGCTACGTAAAGCAAAAACCCTTGGTATTTCTCCAGTTTATTTCTCTTTGCCTGAATCAGAGCTGTAAAGTATAAAAGACCTTTTAAATATCTCAAAATGAGTACCGCTCTAAAGATTGCCTGTGAAAATAATCAATCGTTAGTCATTCAACCAACCTCGCCCAAGATGTGGACACTGCACAGGTGTGTGAGTTAACCCATTAACCCGTGCCTTACTCACACCGTACACGTGTGATGTCCACCGGTCAACTTTACAATATTGACAACATTATATTGAAACATGCTTCCGGACGCGTAGGGCTGTCTAGTAGCCGTCATATGTGTCATTGTGTTATAATTAATTGACTATAATATTTCATTACCATCCTCACTGTGCCGCGGCTCAACCCCGGGTGTAATAGCTCTATCTTAATGTACAAAATAATTAACTACGTGTTTAATGTTTATATATATTTTGCAAGCGAAGCCGTGGGAAGAAGCTAGTATATATATTAGCTAGCTTCTGCCCGCGACTTCGTCCGCGTGGATTTTTGAAGTGGAACTTCAATATAGAGGGGGTCTTACGATTTTTCGCTCACGAAAAAGCGTCACAGTCACGTGGTCTAATTCTTACATTTTTAAACTCGTGATATCTTTTGAATGGGATGTCCGAATTGAATAATTCAAAAAGTTATATAAAGTTATTAAAGCAGTCTGGAATATGAAGTAATTTATTTTGATAAGGATTAATACCAAGATACAAATAAAGAGCCTTATCTAGCGGCGGCATTTCAAATAAATTTTTAAAATAAAAGAACACTTATTGTGGCATAACTATAATAGTTAGTAGACATATGCTGTCGCGACACTTTTTGTAAATAATGATGAGTTCTACAAAGTAGTATAGTAGTACATTATTTTATTCTATCATCACTAGTTTTCGCAGCGCAAGCGATTTAAGGAAAAAAAAACTTGTACGTTGCAATTCGTTTTTCCACATGTCCGTTGCGATTCATTTTTCCACTTATCCGTTGCCATTCGTTTTTCCACTTGTCCGTTGCGATTCGTTTTTCCACTTGTCCATTTTTTTTAAAGTATCCTTTGTTACTTCTTATACCTCCAAGAATATGTGTACAAAGTTTCATGATGATCGGTTGAGTAGTTTTCGCGTGTAAGTGTAACAAACAAACTTACATTCGCAAAAATCATCTGTGACAATTGTTCCCCTTTAAAAGTAATAAAAAAGTGCGACAGTATATGTCTATCTTTTAAGGTTGGCTCACTATAACCTTTTTTATGCTAACCAAATTTGTTCTAAAATAATGCATTATTTGCGAAGGTGTTTTTATAAACATGATATTAATCCTTATCCAAATAAATACGTTATTCATCACAAGCATTCAATTTAAAACAGAATTGCCATTTACATTATTCGATTTTAATGAATATCTTAGGAGATATCGCAGTTTTCAAATAACATCGCAGCCAAACAATGTTCAAGTACTGCGCGCGCATATATGATGTGCAAGACCGGCGGGCAGTCATTACGATGTAAAAATATTTTCACCTTCTACGTAAACAAACTCGCGGGTCAAAGTTAGCGTTAGCCCAAAGTAACTATTCTAAGCGGACGAAGTCGCGGGCAGAAGCTAGTAGTAAATAAAAGCATAGGCAAATTATGACACACAATATTTATTCTCAGAATCTTTTACTTCTGGCTGCCACTGACATGTCGATTTAAAAGACATAAATTAAATTAAATTTTAGTCAACCCTATTAACATGAAATGCTCTCGTTTACAGCTCGACAGCACATGCGGGAAGCGTAAACAGCCATACAACAGTTTGCTTTTAAACCTAACCCGCACGTGAGGAGAACAGGCAGTTGTCAAAAGGGTCGTATGGAACTTTTTTATTCTACATTTTTGTTCGGGAAATGTAATACGGGTGTTGTCACCCGATTTTACAGAGTTCGAAGTTTTCAACCCGAGCGGTTAAAAGTTAAATAGGATTGGTTAACTTCCAGTAGTGTACTGGTCGTTCTATTGCAATTTAAGTACTACCCCCTCTCCTCCGTCTCTCCCTCTTCATCTTCATTCATACTGTGACGTTTTATTTACGTGTTTTGTATCCGCATCGTGTGTACTTCTTCCGAAGTAATACAATTTGGATTCTTCAAATCAATCGGGATAAATGACTAAGATTTAGTTTTACTATTATATGGTAAATTTATTTACAAGTCTATCTCGCTCATTAGCTCGTCACATTGCTTTCTTTTTTGAAGTGATAACTTCTTATGGGAGGGTAAAAACGCTTTGTTACGTAACGCGTTACGGCCCCAGGCTGTCTGGCATCCCTTTCTCTCACGCAAGTTATCACTTCTGTCGGGCGTCCCGAGACGCACACCATCTTTTATTTATTTTGTTTTAATAATAAACATTAAACACTTTCTAACAAAGACAGTACTATATCGAGACATTTTAATATACCAGTCTGCCTTTCTATAGATATGTCATGATTTTAATCCACCTCGTAAAGAAATGTTATCAAGAGTCACATCTGTACCCGTTTAAAGGTAGCCCAACAGTAACAGGAACTGGATTCAAATCGCAATCAAATAATATATGTCAAGGACAAAATAGCCAGATAATATAAACTTAGATTGAATACAGATAACATAATCAAGTATTTTATTTATATCATAACATAGAAAAGTACTATTGAAAGGAACTGTTCAAATGTATTAAATAACTCAACATAGCTCCCATTGGCTCTATAACAAGCCAAAAATAGTTCATGTCAATAGTGTCAATCTAAAATCAACATCACAGGAACTTTATGACTTTACTCAAAAGAATCATATTTTTACGAGCAGTTTTTATTTACACAAACCATACGTGAGTTTTTCTTGTTGAGTGTGGACCGTCTACTCCAAGGATGATGAAGATATAAAATGTTTCATGTTCGTCCTTTTTAGTCGCTTTGCTTCCGATAACATTGTATATATATATATATATATAGCTTTGTTAGTGGATTGCTTAAATATTCTTGTATTTATAATATCATTGTATAGGCCATGATCGAGACACATAGAGAGAAAAATTTGGTATTTGGTTTGGTTGGTGATTACTGGTGGAAGGTATGTATTCGTCACAATAATGATATTATGAAAACGAAGTTTTCGAAATTATATTACATGGTCAAATTGCATTCAAATTGTTCCTTACGATTTGATAAAACACAGGTTAAACGGGAAAATACGTAACAATGAAAGAATATCTACTTAACGTATGGAGTAGTTATTGATTGATTTGAATGTACGAAAAGTACATACATAATCGATTACCGAAATTATAGTAATTATTTGAGGGTACCCTCCATGTTCATCCGCGCACCTGTTGCTGTTACAGTGATTTTACTTCGAAACTATAGTTTGTATAAATTAAATTGGACGGAAAATTATAATCTGGGCGTAACCACATATTGGTGTAAATAAGTTATGAGAAAAATGAATAGCCTCGAATTAAGATCAATGTTGGTAAAGCCACACTTCATTTTAAATGGTGGCAAAGACAATCCTGCTTTTTGAACATTGACGCTATACAGCAGGTGTGCCCCACTAACACATTGCATGAATAGAATGTAGCATGTTCGAACACGGGCATCTATTTGTCTAAACCAATCCATTAGTCACGATCGATCATACTTTTGTTGGCAACAAAGTACAGTTTGCTTGAAGATGTGCTCCAGTATCATAGCTGACACTTACAGTCAATAACTGACTTCCACTTAAACCGAAATAGGTATCACATCCTTATAAATCGACCCTATACCACCGACATGTGACATAACAAGCGAATTTTTACGTAAATAGATTCTTGATGAAAGGAATATGAAATTAAATAATTTTAATTTAATATTAAATTAGTAAATAAAAAAAGCCTTTATTCTAATGTCATATTACAAAATTTAAGTCACATCTAGATACATAATTAAGTTCATAAATTGATACTTTTTTTAAATGTGTGTTTAAATAATTTAAATTTTAACACAGATCACCGAATGATTAGATGCAAATTAAACATGCAAAGCCAGACAACCAGAAAATTTGCGAGATCAAACACAAATCTTATAAAACATTTACTAAAAATATTAAATTAAATAATTTTAATTTAATATTCCTTTAAACAAAAATCTATTATTTAGAAATTATCTATAAAAAAAAATCGTAATTTTTTTTTAAAAAGGTTTTTAAGACAATTTTTTTCACTGATCTCTAGTGAAGCATTCAATTCAATCAGCCTTATGTCTCGTTTTACAACATTTCAAAAAACCGTTAAGTATCTCTTTATATAAGTCAGTGGTAAAAGTTTAACACTGATACTGGGAATTGCTTGGATCTGTGCCAGATATCACCATCACGTAAATTCTATATTTTGTTGCAAATTCTCAAGCCAAAAAAATTGATACAAAAAATGTAAAACCGTAGTTCTATTATTTTAGATGTATCCAAAGGCGGGATTGTCAAATATAATTGTAAGTATTTCACTGAATTCGAATTGAAAATTTGTGATTTTTTGATGCAATTACATGCTTCGATGGTAGTACGGAATGGAATGGAAGTATGAAGTATGCCCAGAAAGGTGTTTGAAGTAGTTCGATATAAAAAATACACTAACCAGTACAACAATGTTTTATTACATTCAAAACTTAGGACGTTTTCCTAATATACTAACAAACTATATACGTAAGGCTATTAATATTTTTTTACAATTCATATTTATGAGGTAACTTTGATGACTAAGAGTAAAGTATATTAGAATACAATTTTACATTGCTATTTTGTATACCACTCTTTTAGTATAACACATTTATTCTGGCAGGGCATCAAGAATTCATCGTACGAATTAAAACTAAAAGTAAATATACCAAACAATTACAAGCATTTAAAACCCGTTTAAAAGTTTACACAAAAAGCAACGCAGAGAAATATAATTATATGCAAAAACAATGACGGCTCTCGTTCAAAAGTAACGCTTTTGCTCTCATTTCCAATTTAAAACCACTGAATTCCCAACTGGTGTTTACAAAAGACCGTTCGCTTCTCTAAATTGCTATATAAAAGTTGTATCGACAGATATAAAAATAGAATTTAAAAAACCATCCAATGTTAAACAACAAAAAAATCGATTTCACCACCAAAGTCTTGCCAGGTGATTCAATCTGGTTATGAAACGTCAATATACTGTGGAGATAACATAGTGTTGATACTTTTCAATCATTAATAAGAATAATTTAGGAAATTTAAAAAACTTTCGTCTTACAGTATTAAGGAGGTATGAAATAAAATTCAAGTCAAGGGAGCATTTGAAATGGCGACCTCAGGTAGTAAATAATCATTAGACACTTTTGTCGAGAAACAGGTATTTTTCACAGGCTGCGCCCTCAAAATTGCAAGAGAAGCTGTATCGAATAGTGAAAATTTATATATAAATACCTAAATACCGACCTATAAAGGTTATGATTACAGACGTATCTGCAATTATAATCATAGTACACTTTTTACCCCTAAAAAGTAGATAGTTCCTACATATTAAAAATAAGCTACTGGCGAAAATCAAAGCCAGTTCATATAGCAGCTTTATGCTGTGTGAAAGCCTATTTAATTGTTATGCTTATATTTCTGCACTTCCTTGTATCAGCCTAAATTAAAATTAATTTTTCAAAATTTACTCAGCCGAACTAAAAAGCTAGATCACTCAATAATATCTACTATAATTACACAAGCCTCCCCGTTGCTCACCACGTGTGACCATCGATGCACACGGATCGCAATAAACCTATAAAAGAAGCAATCACGATGGCTACATGACAAAAAACCATAGCTATCAACATTCCATAACCATTGATTGCAGCAACCAATGGGCTTCCAACGAAATTAGGTTGCGTTGCACATAATATGTATGTACTTGTACCCAATGTTGTTTTTAACTATAGAGATATGCAATTAAAGCTGTTTGACAGTTCAGTGGTTTCGTGTTTGAGTCAAACATTAATTTATGATAGCTATAAAATTACGCTACAAATAATTCAGAGTATAAATAGAGATGTCCTCATTTTATTATGATGCGGTTTTCGTCCTAAAATAGGAAGCATTATTTTAAAAAAAATAACGGATGGAATCTCGATATATTGATTGATAATTGATATATCTACACAAAATTTGTCTGTTTAAGCATAGTGATCAAATCAGGCGTTGTATTGCAAATCATTATATTTAACGAGGGGAAATTCGATTGAGGACTTTGTTAATCTTTAATGGGGGGTGGTGCCGTTACATTTTCTGTGCACCGAATTGTAATCCTTTATTAATTCTTATTGTCTCATCAAGTTTAATTTAATAGACTACAGGTATCAATTGAATTCCGACTTGTTTTCAGAATTAGTCGTAGCCAATTTTACTTAACATTATTATACAATAAAATTCAAATGTTCACATCTGTAAATAGCATTTTTTATGGAATTTTCTTAAAGTATTGGAAAACCAGAAATATCATTCAAAAGTTATTCAGACTTAGTGCCGCAAGACGGGAGAATGTTATAACGGGACAAGTAATCTTTAATAACTTCCTAAAATGTAATAACAAAATCTTTATTTAATTTTAAAACCTGTTTCAATAGGCTTTTCATTTGTAATATATTTTTTTACATCACAACCATCCCCTTATGAGAACTATAACTAAATAAAGATATAACAGTTAAAAGAAATAAAGAACAAAAGTTTATTTCATGGACGACGAATATTAGAAACTTACTAAGAAAGACAAAGGCCCAGTTAAAAACAATTCTAAAAAGTTCCTAAATCTTACATGAAAATACACATCATTTTACAGATAATAGTTCAACTTTATCTCACTACTATATTATTTATTATTTAAAACACATTTTATCCAGACTAATGTCAAGTCTTGGACATGAACAGACTTATTCGAACTAATCTGATTTAGATATAAGCTAATTATATTAAGGACTACATATCAACTAATAATAATTCGATTTTAAATTAGCAAAATTTGAATTTACTGTAAAGATAATAATAACAACCATAAAAGTTCCAATATTGTTCTCGTGTCTTTTCTATTTTGAGGAGGGATCAGATGGTATACCCGCCACGTTTCTCATAAGCAGATTTAGAAGTTTGACACGGTATTGTCTCAAACTCCTAAATATCAATATAAAGGATTCATAGTGATGTGTTTTTACTGTCAGCAACAATTAGCTTAATTAATTGCGCATGGTTGAAATAGTATGCACATTAAGTCATAAAAACCTTGAAGTGGTTAATGGTTCTCATCTAGGATTCGAACCCACAATTAGTAAAACCGAGTTTCCGAACCGAAAGCGTTAACTAATTAAGCGTGAATTTTTTGAAAAAAAGGGCAACTAATAATTTAATAAAATTACAGAGGTTATAATAGTTAATTATTAATACTAAGTCAAATGTTTTACTACGATAAATTTTGCTTAATCTTTTACTCTTCACTTTTACATCAAATACATAAAGTATATTATTTAGGTATTGTAAAACAGCGTATTCAAAAAAGCGGCTTGCTTTCTATTGTCTTAAACGCGTAAAACCCAAAACAAGTAACAATAAAACTCCGCCCCCAAACCAATGTTTTACTTGTGTGCGTGTTCTCGCGTTGTTAACGAAAGTGTTTGCCAAGCGATTTTAGTCTTATGCCTGGTTAACCGCCAGCTTTGGCGATTGTACATTCGATAAGCTATATAGTGACGGACTTTGCACGTGTTATTGAATTGCGCAGTTTGTACTGGTTAATTCCAGTTATATTTGTACCTGTGTTATATACGTGTTTGTATAGTTCTAATAAATTCTATAGTAATTCCAACGGCATTTTAATTCGAGTCCCACACTCGTAACATTATAAAAAAATCGTCACGTATAATATAATTTTACTACTGATACAAAAAACGAAATTTAAGTTTTTTTATTTTAAAAACACGAAAACTGCTGAAATTGAAGTTTTCAAATTTGGGTGAATTATTTTTATTTAGAGACAAACGATCCCAAAAAAAATTGAAATCGATGCGAAGGCAGATTTCTCATAGAAACCCGGCCACCTTTTCGTAAATCAACTTTCCGGTACTTACTCTAGTCTGGGATTGGCTATAACGTTGGCCGTTGTATATTACCCATAACACAATCGTAATTTGCTTAGCATGGGAATACATAATGCGTGAGTTTGATTACCGAATTTGCCTGCCCATTTGTGTATATATTAAGCATGCAATTTGGAACGGTTTTATGTACTTAATTTTGCCAAGTTGCGGGTCGGCATCGGTTTGCATAACCACATCTATACATATAATGTGACTTTGTTTGGGTGTTACTCGTAGTATATTATTTCTTTTACGTCATCACAGCCTTGATAATAAATAAATTGTACTAGAATTTGGTAATATATTCATTTTCGACAATTGGAATAAACATAAAATACTTTTTAACCCGGGTAATGGAATAGTTTTCATGGAATATGGATCCGAGGAACAGTTTTACTTAGTATAAGAAACATAGATTACAAGTGCATTATATCAGCTAATTTAATAGAATAAATCTTCGTGGTGGTGGAGGACACAATTCGGGCCAGACTCTAAAAATACAATTTTTAGCAATTTTGTCCGTCTGTCGGCCAGTCAGTTCTAGAATCATGTGAAAACTACTGAATGGACTTAAAAGACACAGCTATTCTAAGTGTTGACCCGAGATATATATCCCGGGTAAAAACGTTATTAATGTAATTCTCTGCTCCCTTAGTGTTGCAGATGTCCATGGGCGACGGTAGCCACTTGCCATGAAGTGGACCCGTCTGCCAGTTTGCCTACACGCAAACATAAAAAAAACAAGAAACTTTTTGGTAAAGGTTGAAGACTGTAGCAGAAACATGCTTCGCTGTCGGCATGTAATAACTTGTGTCTACAATGGTCACGAACATGTTTTGTAGATAGAATATAAAACTAACTACGGCGGTTAAACTTTATTTATTAATTGCGTAATAAATTTTAGGCCTACTATTCTCCATGTAATTGCGTTTTGAAATAACATTTAGATAAATCGATAAATTTATGATACGACTGACGAAGCTTCGAAACCTGTATCGCTTGGATTACGGAAGAATGCTCAGCTTGAAAATCTCTCTCTCTCTCTCTCTCTCTCTTTTTTCACACTCTTCCCGTCATTTCGGGTCGGCAAAATGTCTTTTGATTTAGTTTAGGTATTTTTTTTATTATTTAGTATTTTCTTGTTTTGTTAGGGTATATTATTGTATAATTCTTATATATATATATATATATATATATATATATATATATTGTTTATGAATGTAATTGTTTTAAGTTTTCTACATAGTACTTGGGGTCTTGGGACATATGAGGTTATGGAGGTGGGCACTGAAAACCAGTGATGTGTCGGAACATGTTTCAGCACAGCGAAAGACTGAGTGCCAACCTCATTTCATATATTGCGGCTTTCTTTTATTGTTATTCCCTTTATGACTTTGTAATGTGTGAGTCGCAATTTGAAATAAATATTTTCTTTCTTTTCCTTCAATACAACTCTATATTCTGGCATATGTCATCTGTCAGAACACACATCATCATGTCATTCATCACAAAATCCATCAAGCACTATTTTGCTCTACTTTTACATTTCTACGCATCAACCTTACAGTTCAAAATTATTTTTGTCACATAAATTTCATCGCTCTTCATTACCTGCCTATACAACCTTAGTCTTCTACCTGTCAATTTTTCAGTCACGGGTGCAACTGTCGAAGATCATCATGTAACATCACACATTCATTGTCATGTCAACTGATCGAGACGTGTTTAGTTTATAGCTAGTGGCCCAACATTAGGACCCGTATAGCATGACCAGTCGTGTTACAGATAAGTAACCTTTTAGTTGGAGTGGCATAATCTATCACATGTCACACCGGTTACCTGTCTCCACTTTAGCCATGCTACATTCATTGTTCTCCTTACTTCTCTTTATATTATTGTAGAGAAGGATGAAAGGTTGAAGATGAGTACTAGGCGTGATAATCATCCAATATAAAATCATAAGTATAAAAGCTTCTAAATCCTACATGACTATATAACACAACAAGTAATTTTGTAATCCCTCTTTGACTTTAATAAACTAGCTATGTAGTACGCTTGCTTGTCGGCCATAATTCGGAACCCACGTCTCTATTGAAAAGCAAATTTAAGACTCGAGGGTGTACTAAGCTACCATGACTACTCATAGTCAGTTTAATTATTCATGGCAAGTTAGTCAACTTACCATGAATAATTAAACGAGCCGCTTGTTATCATTATTCAAAGTACATATTACAATTTGTTATCAAACAAAGCGTACTGGCATTGTGCATGGGATATTTTACACCATCAGCCAAAATCTATTGATTCAACTTTCTTAGTTCATATTGAATTTGTATTCCCATTAAGTTGGATCGAACAACAGTTTTTAATGCCATTCATACCATTAGAAGATAAAAAAGATGCTAAACACGCCTAAGATTGTTTTAAGTTCATATTTTATCTCTTTCACACAACATAAATGTGTTTTAGTCTATTTCAAGAATTATGGAATTTAGTCTCGTGGATTAAGGTGATTCATAGAGCCTACAAAATCAATTAAGTACACGTATAGTCTTACAATGGAAATTTACGACCATATAATTTATATAAGATAAATGCAGTTTTATTGGAATATATCCATCGATATCGCAATCATATCTTAGTTTTAGCGAACACAAGTCTTATCTCCAAATTGATATTGCCACATACGGTTAAGATTCTGAAAAACGAAAAGATGCCTCTTTTGAAACAATATAAATCACTGTTTCGCATCCGATTGGGATGATATACCTAAATGTGAACATTAGTCATATTTCAGGTAAATACAATGTCACCTTTTCGTAATAAGAATTTAGACATGGACGTTAATCAATTGTCATAGATAATATTACGTATAGTTTAGCCAATAAAGTGTTTTACCAGTTATGACATAAATTCTTAGTTAACGAAATTTTGACTAAGACCTTTATTTGGAATTAATTCGATTTTTTAAAAACTATCACGTACATTTTACGAGCGAAAATAGACCTTGTCATTCTATGAGGTGCCAATGATATTCGATCTTTGGGTGGTAAAGGACTTTCTTGGCTGACTGTGCATATATATGCACATATATCTTTCGGAAACAGTACATATATATGTACTGTTTCCGAAAGATAGAAGTAGGGAGTCAGGATGAATATATGTAACGGAAACAGAAATTATAATTGACATACATAAATAAGTTTTGTTAATGAATTAATAAAAAATGTTTTTTATAAAACAATATATTAACAATTATAACAAAATTTGTATGCCAAACGAGCAAAAAAACATGGTGGTCATCTTTATAACAATGTATACCATCTATTTCACGTACCATGTTTTTGTACAATAAATGATTTGATTTGGATCTCCACTTGCTACAATCTTAGTACATACTATTCTGTTCCTCAAGATTCATTAATCTTTCTGCACGTTAATTTAAGATGCTTTTTTCCCAGACCTTTATACTACATATCAATTTTACCATCAACACTGTTGTCATGCATATGTTTTGACTCTCTCCTTTTATCCATTTTATCTTTCTCTTTTTAACAATCAGTTACTTCAATGATCTCCAAATAGATATGTGAAGGTGGAACGGTGCACAGATTTCGAAATAGAAATTTTTGCAAGCATAATGCAAGTTGGTGCAATAGTGATTAAAAATTTAGAGTTTTTATCTTATAGACGTAATAGTACGATACCAAGAATTATGTAGATATAGGTATATAAGTAATATATGTGAAAATTTTGTTCTAAAACCTTTGTACAAATATTTTACCTTTTAGATACTGTTTAGCTAACAAAGTACTTACATGGCAAAGTACACGACGTATTAAACTACAGCTAATATAATAGCCTTAAAGACATGCATAAGGTTTTTTAAACATTTTTTACTAATGAAGCAAGATTGAAAATGTCAAAGATTTATACAAAAAATAATGTTAGTTAAATGTAATATGCGCTGATATAAAAAAGAAATAAATGAATATTACGCTGTTCTTATATAAATATTATATAATTACTAATACAGAGTACACAGCATTTTACTCTAGGTAGATCTAGACTACAAGCTTGTAACAAATACGAATATCAAAATTAACTACCAGCGTAAGATATGAAATAATAATAACATAAGCATTATATTGTCTATGGATGGGTAACTCCATACTGCATCTTAGCTCTTTCAATTTACTGAGTTCTTTCAGTTGACTCACTTTAACAATGCGGTTAACTTTGAATTCTGATTCATTGTACATTGTAGACATCCTTGCATATTATAGAAAATAGGTAATTTCGGAAAAACTAAATGATGATGATGACCTAAATGATTGAGAATAATTTTGACTAAATACGTCGCCTGATTTTATTCTGTTATTGAATAACAAATATAGGTTGAAAAAAGGATTTATTAAGTTTAGAAAAAAGGAAGGTTCATATACTAAATCACTATAATTATTATGTATGTCTTTGACGACCACGGGCTATAAAAATGGCCTGAACTTTTGGAGGGCTTGCGTGGGGAGGCCATGGGAAGGCCAACATGTAGAGGCCCCTTGACAAATTTAATGTAAATGTGTCGTGACAGTGTCAAGCCCAAGACAAGCCCCAGAAATGAGAGCAAAAAGTACCAGGCTATTGGGATGAACTGCTAGTGATACTAGAGTCTGTGAATAGGAGACTTTGGTGTCTGCCCGTTGCAATATTCGGGGAACATGGAAAAATGGGCAGACGGTGACTCGCCACTCTTGGCATGGGCCTGAATAGAAGACAGGGGCAAAATGTGTGTGTGTAATTATAGTAATTATTATGACACAAAGACGTAAATTTTTATACGAATTTCGTTGGGTTACCCATCGCGATTTATATCTACACGATACCTGAATGGTATCTCTTCTCGTTGTGCGTGACCCGGCGCTGGGTGCGCCTGTTCCTCGTATGCTGCCTGCTACTGCCGCCATCGCCACGAGGACCACGAGGTATTTGGCTTCCAACTGCATCCAAACACATACAATATGCCGATGTGGGTTTATACTTAAATATTGGAGCGGAAGAAAAGTAGACGCGGAATGCTGTTAAAAAAATTCGCTGGCCACATTTCGCCTTACATATTCAAAGGAAATAAAATTACTTCTATAATTATGTTGGACCTATGGAAATATTTTAGTTCTAGATCTACGATCTAACACATGTTACAATATAGAAGATAGCTTTGTTATTACGAGTTCATTATTTATGTTATCTGAAATACACTATCCGCTTAGCTAAACATTAAGATATGTTTATAGCAAGGAAGAATGCTAGTCTAGGAATGACAATCTTAGTACTTTATTGTGTACCTTATAGCGGCTAATTCCACCTATTTATAAGCGGTGACCTTGGCCAGTGTACAAGTCGGATCTTCTCTGAAGTATTGTCCCTTTCGAAACAATACCTCATATTGGCTACGCTCAATGCACAAAGCGATCCCTGCTATTCCGCCGATCGCTTAAAAACCATACCAGGAATTGTAATATATCAATTCATTGTAATTTCACATATAAAACGACTAATCGTGCAAACTTGTTGGTTTAATGCAGAATTAACAAACAAGACTTACAATTTATGACGTATTTGGTAAAAATCTTTTTATTATTATAAAATATTACGAGAATTTTTTATGGTATAATTTATTAAGTTTCTTAGTCTTCTTTTCCCATGTTTGTAAACAACTCAAAGCGTTGGTACGATAATAGCAATATTAAAATTTGTCGTCGGTGTTTTCGTGTTGTAAACAATAACATAGACATAACCAGAGGTGACGCTGTATACAATTAGTTGACGAACATTTACATAATTGCGATCTACTCTTATACTATTATTCAATTAAGAATGTTTATTTTTATTGTACAATTATGAATCCAAAAGTGGGTCAATTGTCTTTTACGATGATGCCAGACAAAAATCAACTATGTAAATACAACATCATATAAATATTTTCTTATATTATTTTACAGTTGATTCTGTGTTGCGGTTAATAAAGATACTATACTATATTATATAGTTCTACTCTTTTAATTACACAGTTCGTCTAGCACCAAATAAAATAAACTTTATAAAAAATGAAATCACCCATTATCATAATAAATAAAACAAACAATGTAAAACGTAATAAAAAAAATTTATAACAAATTATAAAATTAAAAAGTGGTGAGTCATTCGTTTCATGAATTGGTGTATGTATTTGCGTTCATTAAACTTTTGTTTGAACATAAATATCAAGTCATAATTTTAAAGAGATACATAGATACACAAGGTAATTGTTAATGTCAATATATACCATACTAAAACTTCAAATGAGAAAGATTTGTATTTTTGTATATTTGTATCGAATAAACTTAAAAATTACTAAATTATTGCATTTTTTTTTCACCGTTAGAATTCTACCAGATTCTAATTATACCAGATTAATATAGGCTATATTTATTACTAGAAAAAAATAGTACTACTAAAATTTCAATCTACCGGGTCTAATTGTGAATACAAACCGTCGTAGGTCCAGCGACGGTTTATATTCACAATTAGACCCGGTAGATGGCGCGGGAATCGGGTTCTAGATTTTTATTTTTTCATGGCAGGACAACGTTCGTCCGAACCGCTAGTAATTTATATAACAATCTGAGTACTCACAAAGCCTTATTATTTTCTAGAAATACTATATTTAATCTGGGATTATTTAGCATTTCATTGGTGAAAGAATTTTTGAAATCCGTCCAGTAGTTTTTGAGTTTATTAGTTACAAACATACAAATCTTTCCTCTTTATAATATTAGTATAGATTATAAATAATTAATAGTAAGGAAACTTGCGTGTTCTGATTACTGATAGTAAAACCTGTCAAGCTGCATTGCAAAAGCGTGACGGGTATTAAATCCATTCTTCTAAACTGGAAAGAATGAAACCAATAATGGGATTCTATGGGCTTATATTATTTTACTTGGTAAAATATCTCGAACATTCATAATACATGAATATTAGTAAAATTTTCATTACGAATTGGATGCGAAGTCTTCGGACCACAAAGAGCTTTCGAAGAAATTAATCGACTCCTCAAGCTGGTGCGTACCTCAAAGAACTACCTGTATAGCGATTACAATGTTGTTTACCGCCTGGACACCTTAACCCTTTGATCATGGAGGCTTATGTTCAGTCACTTCGTATGTTACTTAGGGCCTTGTGAAAATATAGATTACATTATGAACGCAATATATTAGGAACATCTAATAGTCATATCTATATCAGACACATTAATCATGACTCAATTGTCTATTTGATAACTTCTAGTAAAGTCACATAATTGAAATTTCAAGTGTAGAATAGTTATAGTAAATAATAAGTTAGCACCATATTGAATTGTAAATTCTATACCAATTCCCATTATGTTTATAAGTGTAGATGTTTATAGTGTTATTATATTTATAATTAATCAATGAAAGCATGCCGGTGGAATTCAATATAAATTTATTATGTTTACGTTCCTCAATAATGTTATCAACATCATACATTGTTTCCAGATCATTGTACAGTTAATAAAACGTATTACTTAACTAATTGTATAACAATTAAATAATAATATGTATGTTTATTTATTTTTACGAACAGTCACATTTTAGTTTTATACCTATATGTACAGTTAAAAGCTTGAGAAGTATATTGGGTTAAGATGATGTGTCTATTCTATTCTGTAGATGAGTGTGTCAAAAAAGTGCATGTCGTTTTCATCATCTGTATGAGAAAACTTAGCGATTTATATGCAATTTTTTTCTCTTGACATAAATTTTGAATATCTTCAGTTTTTATTTATTACTAAAGCTTATTTGATATGTTTCTGAATTACGTATGTAAATTTAATTAATGTATTTAAGTTATTCTGTATACCATTATGTGGTTGAATCAGTTGAATGTACTGTGCATCTATAATTGTATAAAATCTCTATAAACTACATTGTTGCAAATAAATATATTGATTGATTGAAGTATATTGAGATGTGACAAAAATATACCGACGAAAGAAACAAATAAATCAGGTAAAAAACGCTTTAAGTAGATTTATGAAAGTATTGGGACCGAAAAGTATGTGCTAAGATAGTAAGCAAGTGGAGACCTGCACTGAATATCACTGCCTACTCTAATGACAAACCCATGTGATAGTAGATATGTATGTAAAGGTATATAGAGTAAAATTTTTATGCATACGACCATTAGTCACTGTCAGTTTTTTTTGTTGATACCTGATTACAATGCAATTCGATATTTATAAGTCAGAATTATCACAAACTTAGTCGTATACAGTTTTAAAACTGTATAAATTGTATCTCGCTCTTTTACAAAAACATGCGAAATCTATGCTTTGTTACTATTGATCGGTGACCAAAACCATTTTGTCCTAATAGGTACTGGTAAATGATCCTTGAATATTCAGGGTCGTACATTCTATGGCTCGCAAGCGCGACGCTTAACCACGTTTCCTGTGTAAATTATACGATAAGCTCGATACCATAACCCGGTATAACCAAAGCTAACGAAACCATTGATTGACCGCAACCTCGGGGTGTAATCTAGTGTGTGAACAATATAACTGCCCGGTTGTGTCTCGTTCCTAATACCAACAAAAGTTAATAAAAACAGATAAATACTTTATTTGAAGTAATAACGATTTATATAGATTACAAATCAAAGTAAAACAATTTTTTTTATAAAATGTAGGATGCATTTTCATCAAATGAGTTTTGCACTTCACTTAGCTTAATGCTGTGCCATAATTATACACACATTCAGTGCAAACCTTCCTTCTGCTGCGATGTCAAAACTACCCGAAAAGAAACAAATGAAATGAAATTTTACTATAATGATAACATATTAGCATACCTTACACATGGACTTATCTTATGCCTCTGCTCCATTTGGGATAATGCTAGTGTTAGTTAGCTAGGGTTGACAGATAGCGTGTGTGTGTATACTAAGATTTATCCGCGAATTCATCCACGCTTGACTTGAAGTTCCCGCGGGATTTCCGGGACACAAAGTATCGCAGCATTTTAAAAAAGAATAATGGTCGAATCCAAATTCGATTGTTTTTTAATCTGGTCATTCTAAATCATTCCTAGTAAGATTCCCACGAAAATTCCCGCGGGATTCTTAAAATAAACAGTAGCGCAGAGATTAAGTCTAAGAACTTGCTATCGATCAGCGAAAACCGCATCGAAATCGGCCCAGTAGTTTTTACGTGAATCCCGAAAAACAGACAAAAATCTAAAAAATGTTCACCATCGTTTATATTGTCTATTTCAGTTGCTTTTTTTTAAATAGCTTTAATGTACAGTCATGACATGTTTAGAATATTACAATGAAGCTAGTCATTAATGGCATTATTTTTAACGCCATAAATAAGATGCAATCGGACACAGTCAATGCGTGTAACATTATTCCAGATGAGATCCCAACTTTAAATTTTGACTCAAATTCCATACAATTAATGTCAATTTTTAACAGTGGTAAGGTAGAATAAAGGCTAGTGTTATATAGAAACCTGGCATTAAACGTTATGCGTCCGGGTTATCGCGTTGGGTACGACGACCCCAATGTGCTGATAACGCAGCGAGTATGTTATCAGGTGTCGCAATGCAGGCCCCAAAACTCTCCAGAGGTGAGCAATCGATACACAACGGGTGGAGTTTTCTACGAAAAGTACTGTTTTGCGATGTACCTAATGTCATGTAGGTATGTACCGTCACCGTAGCATTGTAGATGTTGTAAGTTATAAAGTTACAACTCTACGTTATTAGTTTCTAGGTATTAATGGTCTCGTTTATTAAAAGTTTCAACAGTTACATCTTATACTAATATATAAAGCTGAAGAGTTTGTTTGTTTGTTTGGTTGAACACGCTAATCTCAGGAACTACTGGTCAGATTTGAAAAATTATTTCAGTGCTAGATAGCCCATTTATCGAGGAAGGCTAAAGGCTATATATCATCACGCTAAGACTAATAGGAGCGGAGCACCAATGAAGAATGTTTAAAAATCGGGGGTTTTTGAAAACAAATTCCACACGGACGACGTCCGGGCATAGTTAGTTAAAATATATTATTCCAGACCTGTTATATTCCGAAGCCTCCAGCGTGAGATACCTAAACCCTTACAGGTAATTTTACTTAATGTTTGTTATAAATGAAAATGTTAACTCTTGAAAATAATAAATAAAAATACTTAATTACAGCATTATTTTAAAATACACCCATCATGAACATAATTTAGAAAAAAATAAAAACTTCGTTTAAAAAAACCGACTTCAAAAACTAAAAAACTAAAATGTATAAAATAACTTATTTCTAAAGCTATTAAATATTAATATATATTATTTTAGTTTTTGAAGTCGGTTTTTTTAAACGAAGTTTTTATTTTTAATTTGTTACTTTTTAGAGTCTAGCTATGTATGGGTGGACCTACGAATGGTGCCGAGCTTCTTAAAAAATATAGGTCCCAAGAACCGGGAACAAAAAAATGATCGTAAAATGAAAACTATTGGGCCAAACTATGTCAAATTTTTAGGGGACCACATGGCAGCTATTCCGCGTCGAACAAAAAAGAATCACGTAAATCGAATCATAAATCTCAGAGTAATCGGTGTGCATATGGAACGGAGTGAAAATTATTTTCATGAAAAATGTTCATAAAATGAAAACTACTGGGCCAAACTATGTCAAATTTTTAGGGGACCATGGCAGCTATTCCGCGTCGAACAAAAAAAGAATCACGTAAATCGAATCATAAATCTCAGAGTAATCGGTGTACATATGGAACGGAGTGAAAATTATTTTCATGAAAAATGTTCATAAAATGAAAACTACTGGGCCAAACTATGTAAAATTTTTAGGGGACCAATTGGAAGCTACTCCGCGTCGAACAAAAAAAGAATCACGTAAATCGGATCATAAATGACGGAGTAATCGGCGAATATACATAAAAAAAGCAACAAAAAAAAAAGATCCCGACGAATTGAGAACCTCCTCCTTTTTTCGAAGTCGGTCAAAAAAATGAAATTAGAATGCAAAAGGATAAATATTTTTGAAATCGACATATTTTCACTATCATTATCGAGTTATAAACTTGTATAAAGATTGTTTTGAAGTTTTAGTTTTGTTTTTATTATAATTCTACAAGCATTAGGCCTATATACGCACTTAAGAGTAGCCGCAATTCAGTCAACCGTACAAAACTCAGCCGGGTACTGTGAATAAAAACCGTCCGGCTGACAAGCTGTGACACTGTAAGGGTCTAGCGACCGAACCAGTTGGCTGCAAACCGCAGCGCAGTGCATATAAAATTTTTACACATATTTTTAACCGACTTCGAAAAAAGGAGGAGGTTCTCAATTCGTCGGGATCTTTGTTTTTTTTTTTGCTTTTTTTTATGTATGTTCGCCGATTACTCCGTCCCCTAAAAAATTGACATAGTTTGGCCCCGTAGTTTTCATTTTATGAAAATTTTTGGTGAAAATAATTTTCACTCCGTTCCATATGTACACCGATTACTCCGAGATTTATGATTCGATTTACGTGATTCTTTTTTTGTTCGACGCGGAATAGCTGCCATATGGTCCCCTAAAAATTTGACATAGTTTGGCCCAGTAGTTTTCATTTTATGAACATTTTTCATGAAAATAATTTTCACTCCGTTCCATATGTACACCGATTACTCTGAGATTTATGATTCGATTTACGTGATTCTTTTTTTGTTCGACGCGGAATAGCTGCCATGTGGTCCCCTAAAAATTTGACATAGTTTGGCCCAGTAGTTTTCATTTTACGATCATTTTTTGTTTCCGGTTCGTGGGACCTATATTTTTTAAGAAGCGCGGCACCATTCGTAGGTCCACTCATACATAGCTAGACACTAAAAAGTAACAAATAAAAATAAAAACTTCGTTTAAAAAAACCGACTTCAAAAACTAAAATGTATAAAATAACTTATTTCTAAAGCTATTATTATTAATATATATTATCTAAAACATCTTGAAGTCGGTGCAAAGCAAAACATAAAAATTACTATATTTTGAAAATTACTAAGCACCGACTTTAAGATGTTTTAGATAATATATATTAATAATATTAGCTTTAGAAATAAGTTATTTTATACATTTTAGTTTTTTTAGTTTTTGAATTCGGTTTTTTTAAACGAAGTTTTTATTTTCTTACCAGCAGCCAACCGGACGGCTGACCGGACTACTGTTAATAGACGGAGAGCTGATGACGAATTTTGAGAAGGTTCTTTAGGCAAGCTGAAATTGCGATAAATTACAAATTCGTCAATTGGCGAATCTAGTCCTGGAAGTCTTTTAGCGAGTTAGCGGTTATTTCGCTACTGCGCAGCATATAACATTTGCAAAAAAAAATGTATTTTATTTTAGGCAACTTGAATTCTTTTTTATCTTTTAATTTATAATTTCTAGAATTTAAAACCAAAAAATCCAAGACGTTTTTGTCGGTTATTAAGTACTGCCAGACGACTCCAAAGTTATTATTTTTTAATTCCTAAAAAATATTCTTTAGGCATTCTGAAATTTATATCACGTATTTATTAAGTAATTTCAATAATACCTGCAAATCGCCAGACGATTTTGCCGGTTATAAACAATTCCCAGACGTTAATAAAGTATGTAAATAATTGCGATAAAAAAGTCTTACGCGCAGCTTTAAGTGTGCTGTGCCCGAGCTCCTCGCGCTGTGATTGGCTATTGAGAAACGTCCTGTTTACAGCACTGCGTTAAAAACAGAATTATTTTTTTTCTATTTTTATTGCTAAAATTTGAAACTTGATTAAAAATATAAAAATTATTAACTTCGATCACTGCATAAATTATTAAATTAAAAATTCAAGTATTTTAGTCTTGAAAAAAAGGAAAATTAAACAAAAAAATTATCTAAAATTAATTATGTATATTTAATACAATTTTGTATTTTTGGAAAAAAATATATGCGATATTTTAATATACGGAGCCCATTTTCTGACTTTCAATAATCTCGCTACATTGTAATTTAAAATAACATGATAAAACTTTACAAACAAAATTAAAAAAAAGGTTCTAAGCAAAATCTTAGTAATTAATCATTTCTTTTAATAACTATAAAAAACGAAATATCAGAAAGTAGGCCACGATGAATAATTTTTATTTTTTACTTGATAGGAACAATGATTTGTAGGATGACGGATTAAATGATTGAATTATTCTTTCATTTCCCATTTTTATTGAGAAAACACGAGGTTTCTCAATAGCCAATCGAGCTCGAGGAGCTCGGGGCCCCGACAGCATCCGGCATGCCTCGATTAGCTATCTTTGTCATACTTAAGGCTACGTAAGACTTTTTTATCGCACTTATTTACATACTTTATTAACGTCTGGGAATTGTTTATAACCGGCAAAATCGTCTGGCGATTTGCAGGTATTATTGAAATTACCTAATAAATACGTGATATAAATTTCAGATTGCCTAAAGAATATTTTTTGGGAATTTAAAAATAATAATTTTGGAGTCGTCTGGCAGTACTTAATAACCGACAAAAACGTCTTGGATTTTTTGTTTTAAATTCTAGAAATTATAAATTAAAAGATAAAAAAGAATTCAAGTTGCCTAAAATACATTTTTTTGATTATTTTTTTTTGCAAATGTTATATGCTGCGCAGTAGCGAAATAACCGCTAAATCGCTAAAAGACTTCCAGGACTAGATTGGCCAATTGACGAATTTGTAATTTATCGAAATTTCAGTATGCCTAAAGAACCTTCTCAAAATGCGTCATCAGCTCTTGGGCTATAATAAGCACATAATGCTTATGAACGCTTAGTCTGTGGCATATTTTTTCGGAGCTTTAATAAAAGACTGAAAGTTAAATGTATTTTCGCAAGCGACACACCCACTGACTTGGTAGACTATTACTTCAATTTGAATTATAAGAAAATACTCAAACAGCAAATTGATTTCATAGTCGTTAAATTGTCAAAGGTATTATTAGCCTTTGACGTAAATCGTCATCCTCCATACTTGAACTTATTAGTTCTTCGAGAATCCATTTTCAACAAAGGAGAGTCATAATTGGAATTCGATCCTGTTTCTTGATAAATATTTCAAATAAGAAGTTCCACTTCTTTAATGCTAGGTATACACGAGCGTACTATACTAGGGTTTCTTCTTCTTATGTTATGTTCTGTTTAATGCATACTGTCGTGTTCGTATATTTAATGGTCTATGTATGTATGTAGTAGCCGTTTTTTTATTGTCTTAATATTGCTGACAATTGTAGGATGTAGGTATTTTCTATATATCTATGGTGTACATTAGAATGGTGTAATCGCGAAATACTTAGGAGTGAGTGCTCAAAACTCATAACTGCTACACTATATTAGTATCTAGTGTAGCAGTTATCTAGTCCCTTAGTAGGGATGAAAGAGCTAGTGTGCGTATGTATATAGGTGTATGGGGTAATGTGAACAGAACTTATAAAATCACAAGGACCTTTTTTAATGATTTTGCTCTTATTAAATAAATTACTTCATACGCGTTTAAAACTTATAAAGAGTTAAAATAGTTGTTCCCTTCAACCCACTTATCATGTATGTCTTATTAAAATCGATTTATACATTTAATCAACAAGGATCAACATTTGACTTGAGCTGCATAATGTAGGTACTTAGGTTCTTATTGTAAAAATGTTACCATTATGTAAAACTTCTATGTTCATCAACATAAAACATTATTCTTTACACTGCTACAATATTTTCTTGTGCGATGAGTACATGTCTATAAACATTAATTTTCTGCCTACGCTGTTATTATTCGACTGACACCTTCAAAGGACCGCATAAAATTTTTGTATATTCGAAGCATTTCCATCATTCCATGTGTCAGGTTTAACATGTTTTAAGTTATCCCGAATATATTTCATCGTAATGTTAATTAACGCTTGTTGACAGCATAGTTGTCAGTCAGATATTGCTTATTTAATTGGAAGCTAGGCGTGGTAGTTCATTGATTAATTCATTCGCGTCCCATTTCAAGTCTGTGGATTCAAACCGTAATGGATGGATGGGATATTCAGCTGGTACCCGATAAAAAAACCCATAATGGATGGTGCGCGGCACATCATAACAATTTCTGGCTCGGAGTGCTGACGCGACAAATAGCGCGCTACTTAAGTGAAATGAATATATACTTGATTTCCTTCTAACAGGACCAAGTACTACAATTCAACCATTTACGAACCGATAATACTATTATTTTACACAGTGATTGAATAATGCTAGTGCAATTTAAGTTCTCAGAAGATGTCTTTATCAACAATGTAACGTAACGAGGTATTTGTATCAATTCTCTCGAGTGGTCTCCTACGCCGTAGTAGAATCGAGTCAGAGTAATTGAACGCACTCAACCGCTTCCGGTATCACTAGATTTGTTGTAATAGTTACTATGACAGTACACTATGCCGCACAGTCCGAGTAGCAAATAACATGTATTCTATACTAGTGAACAATTTTGCAAAAGTTTTCTGTCCCAAGATTGACGGCTGATGGAGCAAACAGGCTCTGGAGTGTAGATCGAGCCTCGGTAAAAGTAGCGTGTAACGCTTTCCAGCCCAGAGAACCAATGACTTACACAACCCCGCCGACAAGGACTGTATGAAGAAAAGAAGGAAGGGGATGTGCGGCGCAAACTTATAGTCTACATCTAGTAATGAGCTTCAAATAATATCGGTTCATAAATAACCCCTACTGCTGAGGTCAAAGTTTCCATATTTAGGGAACTGAGGGTATAAACGAGATGCTTATCTAAAGTAAAATTTTACACACCGATAGGTACTGATGTACTGTACTGGTATCATAATAATGTTTTCCTCCAAAAAGCATAGAGTATAGCATAGCATAGAGTAACTATATTCAAACTACATTGAGTAGGAAGGGAAATGCCATTAACATTTTGTCCAATGAATTGTCGGGAAAAAAACCTATTTTATTGAAATGACTGACTCGGGTGGATCAGACGGTAAACTATCAGGACTTAAAAAATTGAATAATCAATCAATACCTATCCAGCATATCACCCTTCCAAAATGAGAAACATATGTCGGAAACAGTATAAATGGTAGATATTGTTATATTGCGAATTAACGGAAAAAATAATAATAAGAGAAACATATCTAGCTTTCGTATTAATATTGTTTATTATTTATATATATTTTTTATTAACACGAGAGGTTATACAGATTTTATAAATTCACTAATTTGTCATAAATTTTACGACCAATTTTAATTCGATTGCCAGTTTTTAAGTAGGACTGTATTTTTAGAGATAAAAATATATTCAGCCAAACAACGTAATGTATAAACGCATCATTTCGTCCGGCCAACAGATAAAGATCGGACAGCAACAAGAATCGTAGCGAGCTATAGTAGTAAATCGGACACAGTGTTGATTGAGAGTGCAACCACCCGTACATAATAAATAGGTTTAGATGATTACTTCGAACTAGTACGAACAGATTTGTTTCGGATATTTGGAGAGGGCTTATCTGGTTAAGAAGTCGTGGTAGCTAAACTGTTAAGACATACGCATCATATTCCAATGTTGTGGGTTCGAATCCTCACTGAGCACATGCACCGTTTAGCGTATTCTTCTATTACAATTACCACGTGTTGAGGGAAATTTTAATTGCCCGTCAAGATTACCGTCATGTGAACCCGCGTATTTGCTTTAGTCATGTTCATTAGGAATATCTTCTGTTCCCCTAAAACATTGGGACGCTTTCGGGATCATATTTGTATTTATATCTAATAAAATTTATGAAAGAACTGAGAAAAACAATATTAAAAGTAAATATGTCACGTCACTTGTGTTATAACAATTCGTATCTTTTTATAAGTTAGAACTTAAGCCAAGATGAGAATAAATGTAAGATATTCGGCTAGTTCCTATATCTTGCGACATAGAATTATTTGTCTTATTAATTCTGGTTAAAATTACCGTAATATGTACTGTTAGTTAAGGTAAAAAGAAATTTATTGTAAGATAGAGGCACCCACGGCTTTGGGACTGTTTTAGGCAGGTAAGTAAGTATTACATTGGGTTGCCTCGCCATTTATAAAATGTTATTATAATAACTTGACATAGTTCTCTTAACATTTTAGGGTCGTCATTTACGGTCAGCGTGTATGTGATAAATGCTCCCATTTCGTAGTACAATATAATAAATTGATAACAATAGATTCAAATATTTTATAACAGCGCTTAGTTGTTTTTATTCGTTAGTTTATTGAAATTTCTTCATGCTATATTTCTTTTATAGTGATACAAAGCCAGGTAACTAGAATTGGCAGAATCTAAAGATATCATTTTTACACGAGCAAAATCTGTCTAACTGTACTAAAACATATACATAACTAGCGGTCTCGGCAGACGTTGTCCTGCCCTGAATAAATAAACTCTAGAACCCGATTCCAGCGCCACCTACCGGGTCTAATTGTTAATCTAAACCACCCCAGGACTCATTCGAACACATATAAAATTTAATCGAAATCGTAGAACCCGATTCCAGGGCCAAGTATTTTGTTTAGATTGATGGGTTACATTATTTAAGTTTTCGTAGGGATCCTTAATTTATATATAGCCTATATTAATCAGAGATAACGTAGCATTCAAATGGTGAAAGCATTTTTGCAATCAATACAGTAGTTTTTAAAGTTTATTCGTTACAAACACACAAAAATACAAATCTTTCCTCTATATAACACTAGCTGCGCCCGCGGGTTCACCCGCGTGATGCTGGAAAATCGTTATATTTTGGATAATTCACCCTATGTCTTTATAAATTATACCCTATGTGTTATTCTGATGTGTAAGCTATATTATTCTAGTTTCATCAAAATCCATTCAGTAGTTTTTGCGTGAAAGAGTAACAAACTTACATAACAAACTTTCGCTTTTTATAATATGTATAGAGATTATTAGTATAGAGTATAGATAAAGTAATTATTCGGATGTTTATTTCACGGCTTTGGAAATGAACTAACTAGATCCGTTGGTTCAGCGACCCGAAGTGGGTCTTGGCCTCCGAAACGAGAGTACGTCACTTTCCTCTATCTTGCACAGTGTCTTGCCAATTGCAGGCTTGGAGTTCGGTTAGGTCAGTTCCCACTCTATCTTTTCAGCGATACTTAAGACGGTCAACCGGTCACCGACCGACTGGTCGCCTTAAGAATGCATTTTTATACTCCGAATCTCCTCCATCCGTTCTACGTGGCCGAACCAGCGGATACGATGGGTCTTTATCTCTGTTCAGAAATGACTTAGATGATTTGAAATTTAGTGCTTTCGATAACGAGGACGAACATAGTAAAGTTATTATCCTAGGAGATAGGATATTTTGTTTGGTGTGCTGATGTAAAGTTAAGGAAATGATACATTTTTGAAACCTTTATTGGTGGATAAGAGTGTAAATATTAGCATCTCAAACTAGAGGCGGCATGGTATACTTTTGTCCCGGATTACACGCTGAATACGAGACCAAAGTTTACGTGAAAGAAATCACGTGGATCACCCTGGAGTCTCATTAAATAGTAGTCCTATTCTTATGAAGGAGCTTAGTTTAAACGTAATGTGCTTAGCCTGACGCGCTTCTACATTGGATAAGCAATGAGCATTAACGTTAATGCCTTTGAAAATAAACACAACTGAACTGCCAGCTGTCACATATTTGTATTTTGGTATTTGCCAAGTTGATAATTTGACATAATTAGTGGCCGATCTGTAGTCGAAATTCCACAATAATTTCATTACTTGCGGTCGGCTTGTTAAAAAATATATAACTATACATACATCTCTAGTAACATTTAAAGACTACTCTGTGTTACTGTTTTACTATAGACTATCGTTTGACAATGCCTGTATAGATATTAGTAATTAATTTTAAAAAAATGTATGAATATCTATGGCACCTCACTACATTCAGCAATTCCGTTACGTTTTACTTATAAAAAGCTTCACATCTCACACGCAACCTGCATTGCAATAAGTAAAGAAACTAATTTAATAAGTATATTAGTACAGTTTGTCTACTATAATGTCATAATGGGCGGAAAATGTCTACTGCTCATAAGAAAATAATGTAATGGTTTGGCATAATGATAAGAGATAGCGGAGTAAAAATAGTTTTCACGGCTAACTCTGTAATCGTATCGTGTATCTAAACAATGTTTTTGTCATTCCCTACACTTATATTTTTATAGGATATTTGAGATTGTATATAACTTTTAGATTTATATTCTAATTTTGACGTTTTGGTAGCTAGTTTAGCATAATGAATAATTACGGAAGAATAGATTACTTATAATATTTGAATGTATTTGTGTCAAATTCACATCATTTTCTGTGTAATTTGTATGTACTTATATCACCAGATTACCTTAAAATATCCTTTATCTTAAAGCTTGTCTCATAGAGATCGATTTAAACGATAAGGCTGACTATTGTTTTACTAAGAAAGTATTGTGACAATGCTTATTTGTAATTAATTAATTTGGTGAGCCATGAATGTTATCTATATTTTAATCTGTCGCATCGCTTACTTTCCAACAGCAGTGATTACAGAATGATTCAGATATAAAACATTTAACAATTGAACCCATCGATGGCAGATAGACATAAAAAATTGAAATTAAGAAGTTGCGCTTGGGAACCGCTATGTAATTTTTATTGTTTAACAAACGAAAACCACAGTAAATCGTGCCAAATTTAGAGTGTATTTACCCGCTTCTCTCGTCATTAACCTCTGTCTAAAGAAGCGCGCGCACAACGTTATGTGACCGATGCACCGCGAAGTTTTCAAAGCGATTTCACTCGATATATACAGTTAATTTATGTGCCATTACCGTACTATGAATTAGCGGTTTCCACTAAGACATGGAACGGTAAGAACTTGTAAATTCATTAGGGAAATTTATGCTACACCATTAAAAGGAGAGTAAAACCCGACAATCATTCATTATATTTTCATCACTTTCATAGCACACGCTATTAGAACTGGAGCCGTGGATCTTTTAAATATTGAGCCACTATGGCTATAACAAAGACGGCGTATCAAGTAAATATAAAAAAAACTTAATATTTAATAAAAATCTGCTTCATAAACAGATCGTGAAGACATACCATGGCACCTTTCATTCGCAACAAATAATTAAAACTATATTTTATACATATTTTAATAGTGAAATTAGTTATACACTCAACAGCAACTTGCAACTTGTCTAGTATATACCACCTAATTTGGTAAATGGTATGGACCTTTTATCAAAATTTATTTAATTAACAAGCGAAATAGCACTGAAACTTAGGCACTCCCGTTCAGTGACTAGGTTCGCCACTACTCAGAGCCATAACTAATTTAAGTGCAAACACAGTAGACTAATTAACAACTCCATTAGGAACCCGATACTATATGGGCGTTCACAATATTGTGACGATAATCAAATTTGTAAAACACATTGTGGGTGGTTAACAGATAAAATTCCGGACGATATTTCTTTCGACTTCAAAGCAACAAATTTTCATGGAAACTTAAGCAATTAGAGTAACAAGCATGAGATCATTAACCTTTTAGCAATAATATAAAATTGGGTTCCATTTCGTCATTATACTCGTTATACTATTACCATGGAATTATCATCTTTTCAATTTCGGAAATTTCATGATATGAAAAGAAGCTAACTAGGACTTTCAATCTATGAAAGTCTAGCTGTGCCCGCGGTTTCACCTACGTGGTGATGGAAAAACGTTATATTTTGGACTAGCTGACCCTTACCCACTTCGCTGGGCATCAGATAATAATATTAATCACAATAAAATATACCCTATGTCGCTCAAGAACAATGTAGCTGGTGAAAGAATTTTCAAAATCGGCTTAGTAGATCCAGAGATTACCTCCTACAACGTCACAAACTTTACCTCTATAATATTAGTATAGACAAGAGGAAGTAACTTTACTATACATTTTAAACGGTCTCGCAGAACAGTTTTTAAAACATTAAATAAACAAAATCTCTATACACTTAACGGTTTCTAGATTCTTTAGTTCGAGGAAAGCTGAATAAAAATAGATGTGCATCTTTTCGTATAATCTAAAGGTTACCGGTGCGTCTGAGATATGCAAGGTTATTAAAACATCCAATGTGTCTTAGCTCTTAAAGAAATTGGTGTAAGTGGTATGTTCTCTATATATTACAGACAGAACTGTAAGCAAAACCGTTAAGAAAAATAATCAATCTTTAAATGTTGATATTAGACGGATCAACCAAAATTGAATTAACTTGGTTGAAAGCTACAGAACTGAAGACACGATGTTTATCAATAATATAAAATTATTCAAGTTTATGATTACATGGATCACTTTGGTTGATTCAACCAAACTGAAAGATAGAAATGAAACCTAATATCGGCTTAAGAATTGTATAGTACCTATTCGATTATATAAACGAAAATATTTTTGAGTTGAACAGTCTATTTATCTATAATATTATAAAATTCTAAACATGCCGTCTGTTCATTAAAGATATTAAAAAATCCAGCTGTAATAGACTATATAAACAACGGAGAACACGATGCATTTTTTTAGATTTCTTGTCTGTTTATCTGTGTCTGTTCGTTTGGGATTCACTTGAAAACTACTGGGCCAATTTCGATGCGCTTTTCGTTGATTGACAGCAGATTCATAAACTTAATATATGATATACTTTTTATCCTGGCAATTTTTCTGGGAATTATTTAAAATGGACGGATAAAACAAATCGATAGCAAATTTTTTGTAATAAAATGTGTGATATTTTTTATACCGGGAATCCCGGGAATTTAAAGTTAAGCGTGGACGAAGTTGCAGGCATATCCTAGTATACTATTTATATATAGTAGTGTAGTCATTTATTTATATATATATATATATATATATATATATATATAGTATACAGTTTAGGTATACTCACTAAAACAATGATAAGATATTTCGATGCAGTGTTCACAGAGTAGGAGGTAGATCTAATTAAAACCTGTATCGTAGTCGTTCGTCTGTCATTCTTAATTTACTGCTAGACGTGGGCCTACCCTTTGAACCACATACCTCGGTACCAACCACAAAACTATTTTTTTTTTAAATTAGTTCGGATGAAAACATTTAATTTAAAAATACAAACAAGTAAAATAATATAATGTCTCTTCGTTTCTTTCACCTTCTCCCAGTTGTTTGTGATCGGCACAATTCGTCTTTTCCTTCCACATTCCTCTATTCTGACATACATCCTGTCACAAAACAATAGAAATAATATAATGTTATCCACGTAGAATAATATCTAGGTTTCACCATAATGTTTAACCTCACCGTAAGCGTATGGTAATTACAATAATATATATTATACATTATACAACATGCATAACCTGTTTGAACAGCATTTATTAATAATTATTTATAGAGTACTTAAAAAGGCATATAGAAAAATCTCTTCAAAAATATAAAAATGCTCTAAAATTAAATCAATATATTGCGAATGTGCATAGCCTGGTTCGGTGGAAATGAAAATAGCTCGCATAGAAATGGATCATTTTGATACTACGAGAAATATTTTAAAAGAGTTTTCATGTTGCCAACTTTGAGTACAGTACCCACATATGTACGTTCAACGTTTAATTTCTTTTTTACTGTCCGAAAACGTTTAACGAAACACGAGACTGAAAGGTAATAATACATATTTTATGCAAGCTCTTTGTGTTCTGTATAAAGGTGATTTATATTTTGGGAAAAAATATATTTTTTTGTTCCATATGTCCTCTTCGTTAAAGAAATTGCCTTATACTAATTACTTACTACTTTTTAGACTAAATTGAAAAATTAAATTTGCATCTTAAATGATGTATAATTTAACTCAAATTGACTTTATTAATACAGAGTCAATGTACTCGTAATAATAATTTGACATACTGATAGTATTGATAGTCACGGTCCGAAATATCACTACACAATTACTTTTCTGTCAAACCACAATTTGCATATAAAAATGTCTGTATTGTTTTGTGTGTACAGTGGCGAAATGAAAAAGTTTTCAAATTGATTCATTTAACGTTCCGCGAACACATGTTACCTTTTTAAACTAAGTCAAAGAACAGGTTGTTCCACAGAAGATTATGTTTAACTGTTTGACATTAAAGTTTAAAATTACTTAGATCAAAGTTGTTTAATTTTCTATTTTGTCTAAGAAGATTGATTATAATATACAAGATAGAAAATCAAACTTCCGGCTAATCTCTAAAAAGGGCTGGACCGATTTTGGTGGGACTTTCACCGACAGAATGCTGATGTTATATCTAGTAATTTAGGCTACAATTATTTAAAATTCCAAGAAACAAAATCCACGCCGACGAACTCGCGGGCACAGATAGTATTTTATAAACGTAACATTTATTAAAATGTTGACAGTACTGTTTCTTGAACTCGTGTAAGCAAACGTAGACTTTAAAGTGATGAAAATTTTAATTCCGTGAGGATACGCAAATTGTAATGTACATTATTCTCTTTATCCAAATCGCTACCCTACGGCCTTTATGCACACCCATTTCGTGTTCTGATAGCGGTTATTCGAACTAAAATAGATGTTACTAAACTTGACAAATGCCTTTGGTCCGTCAGGTAACGCGATCTTCCATACTATCATCCGTACGGGACATGGGTTAATAACAACGTGCCATGATCATTGAATTCCGCTTGAATGCAAGGAAAATTCACATGTAGATCGATTAATAGGAGCAGAGTAGTGCTAGCTTGAAAATTTTAAAATAAATAAATATCGTGTTGTAAGGAATTACAATTTTTATATGAAAGTTCGTAAAAATCAATCTTATAGTAAATTGAAGCTCAAGACCAGAAAATAATAGAAAATATGAAACAATGGGCGTGTCTGAGTGGAACTGAAACGCGGCAAGCAATCAATACGATGCTATTAAGGGCCAATTTTTCAATGGCCAGATAAAAGTTATTAATAAAATATTAAAATTATGCTTAATGTAACTCTGAATGCCGGCTTGATTTCAGAGATGCAATTCAACAGTGTCAAGTTTTGCTACTTACAAAACAATCCAAAATCCGATGGGTTTGAGAGCAAAATTTAAACTACAAAATTATACCGCCAAGATAATGGTAATTCTATTTTAATAATGCAATGTGCTCGATAAATCTTTGAACCGGATGATATGGTATTGAAGAGATAATAAATGAAAATAATAGGAATCAGAAGCTGTCCTGTGTACCTCACGGATAAATGTATCTGAAAGCGGTCGCCGTGTCAAGAGCAAATTCATAGAAAAAACCAACTAACCGGGTTCCAATTAATTGGTCACCCTTTCCATGCAGTTTGCATCAAATGCACAGATATAATATACGACATCGAGAGCTATCGGTGCGACAAACCTCACGCCGCGCAATGTAAATCCAATTCCGCAATATTGGAAGCTGATTGAGAACGAGGATATTGGTTTTATTGCAAAATTTGAGAATAAAATTTTATTTGCAATGAAAAGTTACACCTTAACAAAGCATTTTTTCATTTGAATAAGGTGAATTGTCAAGTACAAAATAAGCACTGTTAGATACTGAATAAAAAATGAAAATACTTGCATTTGTTAGAGATCATTAAAATTACCCTTTTACGTTTATTAAGTGTTTTTTAGATATGATTTTTTGATATTAACTAACATTTAAGGCAAGGTTTAGCAGTCATAATCTTAACAATAGGCAAATTAGGTCACTAAACATGATTTAGAGATGCGTGCTACGCAGAAGGAACTCGGACCAACGTCATTAGAATAAAGCATGCGTTAGCCAGTAAGTTATCAGGGTCTTCTACCACAATTTATGCATATAGTAACGGTCATTAGAACGTTGTAAAGTAGATTAAATTAAGAAAGGCTAGGTTAAACATAGTGCGCTTTTCGTATTCTTTATTCTTTATTTATTAAACATAAACACTCAACTGACTTTATTAACAGCTCGATATTACAATACATATTTGCACAGGCTTGCTGTATAAGCAAGCGACCGAAGGATGGCAGCCGGTAATAATATTGGCAAGTGTCGGAAATTGAATTTATTAAGTAAACGCCTAGAAACCCTGCTGCTCCGACATAAGATAACCGCTTTAAGTTTATGCCTGAAGTAACTTGTCTCAAACCTGAAACCGCCTTGAGCAATTCTATCATGCAAATTTATTGGATTTGACGATAATATGTAAAATATTAGGAAATTGTAACGGTTTCGTGTCTGTAGAATAAGTGTAAAATCAATTTGAAGAAGTAGAAAAAGATTTATTTAGAACTATAATAAAAACCACTTAAACTATTTAAATAAAAATAAATAAGTAAGTGTAGTCATAAATTGGTCATAGCTCAGCAAAATTGCCGGTTAAGATAACCAGCGCTGATCTTCCGCTAGGGCCATCAGTTACATACACGGACACGGGCAAATAAAATAAAAAGAGATATGAAGTGATTATACAAAAATTGAGATTGAAATATAGAGAAAAAAAGAAACACAACAATAACTAAATAATAAAAGACTAAGTACATATTACTTATATAATTTGACAATGTTACTATTATTTATAAAATAAGAAAGAAATGATACAACATTTAATACACACTGAGATGACTAACACAGTCAGGATAAATCAGGCACGCCCTGCACATGCGCGTATCATGAATAAGATCGGCTTGGCACACTTGATGGTCATATAAAAACTTCTTCAGTTTGAGTCTAAATCCATGAATGCTTTTATATTTTTTTTGGGGGGTGGGACATTGTTCCAGCATTTGTAGGCTGCATACCTGAAACTACACCTAAAAGCTGCTGTGCCATGTCGTTTGGACTCTTTTACACAAGATTCGTTCTGTTCTAAAACATAAGACTGATTTAAGCCAGGATTCTACATATTTATATCTTATCCGTTCATTTGTCGTACCATTGGGATAAAATTGACATTACCTATATGAATTTAATTACATATATTAACCAGCTGTAAAGCCATTGAAAGCATAATAAGATATAAAACCATGTAATATTACAGAAAAATATCGACTACTTTTCAATTCAGTAGTAATTCTGCAAATATTTTCTTATTTACTAGGTTGCTTAAACGTAATGACCGCGATGATTATTTTTCTTATTTATAGTGTTTCTTTGTTTCACTTTCAGCATTCCCTTATTCTTATCATGGTGAATTAATTTTTATAGTGGAGATATGACTCTGCATGCAATGTTCACCTTTAATTAGTTTTTACAGCGCAATGTTACTTTTTTTATACGGCTCTTTTTGTGAGAATCAATTGGAAAATTTGTTGATGATTTTTAAACAAATAATGAAATATAGTACATGATTGTTTAATCCTTGTGTGTCCGTTTATTCAAGATTCTCGTAAAAACTATAAGGCCAATATGATAGTGGTCTTCGCTGATTTTTGGTGATCGACAGCTAATTCTTAGACTTAAACTCTGCGCTACTTTTTATCCCGGAAATTCTGTGGGAACTTTTCTGGGAATGATTTAAAATAGACAAATAAAAAACCGAGCTCCAATGTATATTTTTCATTCGACAGAAAATATGTAATAAAACGTGCGATATTTTTATCCCGGGATATTCCACAGGAATTTTCCCGGGAGCGGTTTGCAGTTGTTTGGGTGTATAAAAATTAGCTTCTTACACAGTTTTCAAAACAACAATAGTTTACATTCTTTTTTAAATGCTATGGTACTTTTGTTCTAGGAATCCCGCGAAAATTTGAAGTCAAGCGTGGACACGGGCATATCCTAGTATACAATAAAAATTTACCATATGGTCTTGTTATGAAATAGTTTAATACTGAAGCATAAAAAATACTAGTTCGTAAAAGGATATCCGAGGTGTTTCTGGTTTTCTGAGTTTTACAGCTTCAAACGTATGGGACTCAATTTGATGCATTTGTTTTTAGATTGGCTTGTTAGAATACTTTTGATCGCGACAGACATTACGTAGTCATGTTACACTTATATCAAAAAAAAACAGCAGACAGGCAGACGGCCTACCTGATGGAAATCGGCTACCGTCGCCTATAGATAATTTGTAACACCAGAGGTGCTTCCAATGCGCTGTAGCTCTCTAAAGGGAGACTGGAACCTGGCCACTAATGCCGGAACACAACTCAAGGTTGTTATGGCGGCACACTTTAGATCAGGGGTGGTAGCCATCCAGTCAGGTAAATACCCTATCACCTGGCTGTGGGTTGTTTTGGTTGCGTATTACCACAGACCGCAAGAAATCCTATTCTTCCTGTATTCCTGCATGGATAAAAATAATCTTTTTTATCTCTATCACGGAGAATATATTATTTAGGATCATGTCAAGAATTCCGTCATCATTCTGAGATTACCACCAAATTTTAAATGTGCCAACATTTAAAATTAGGACTATACTACTACTACTATATACTAGATATTTGCCATCCTTCAAACAGAACGCAATCACAAGAAGATACTAGTTAAATAACACATTAACCTTCAACCAGAATGAATGAACAATAACGATAATTGGTAATTGCTTTTAATACTATACTGTACTCTATATAAATTAAATAAACAACATATGTTTCATTTCGTGACACGTGTGTTATCCGATAAAAAATTCCCAATACGTGTATACGGAAACACAGAACAGGTTCTGTTTGTACCGTAATAAGTGACTCCTATAGTCCAATTTCATGATTAAAGTAAATTGGAACAAATCCAGAGGGTAATCTTGCCTAAATTGCTAATATAGTATTAATAAAGAAGATATTTTTAATGGAATTCATTATTAAACGTGCAAAACAAGTTCTAATGAATATTAATCTTATTTTGTTGATAAGTATACTTAATCACTTTTGCATTTTATAACATTTGTTGTGTTTGTACGAAATGATATAAAAAAAACTATGAGGTAATTCAATTGATGGAAAATTCAGTCCAAGTTGAAGATATCTTAGACTAAATTGTCCGTCAAGATAATTATATTGCACTAGTGGTCGCCGGGGTCGAAATTCGACCATAACAATTTGTTGTCAAAGACTTTACTTATATAATCACAGATTTCGCCAAGGCTACACTGTTAGTTTAACTTTAACAATAAAATAAAGAGTATTATATGCGTGTGTGTGTCAAATACATGGTAGTGTGTGTAATGTTATTTATTGATTTAAAGTATTTTTATGCATAATTTAAAAGAATATTATCATTCTGCACTTCTTCTCTATATTAACTAAAGTGTGCGATAATTCATACTCCTCCATCAGCGCAATTTTCGTAAAAAGGGGGTAACAAAGTTTTTGCTTCACGTATTGATATATAGATTATTAAAGTTGTATCTTTAATTTATCCTGTTTTATTACTACCTAGATATTTGTGTACATATATGTACTGCTATCACACTACACAGTGCAAAGAGCTTATCGAGGATTTCTCGCTATATATAGGTTTTAGGTAAAATGTAATATACTTTTATATTAAAATACCACAATCTTTAATTCCTAACAATAATTCTAACGTGAAATAAATAAGGTGATATTAAGTATAAACGAACGTTAGTGTGATAATGTTTAAAAATCCAAGTAATTACAATATTTCGTACTAACCATTATAGGCATCATGTACTACCTCAAGCGAAGCTCCATAGTGACTTTTCATTAGATAAAGCCCCGTAAGCATATAGGCGACGATAGTGGCCATTACTCTAAGTCAAGTCAACAAAAATATTGTTTGTGGATTGTAATCATTTCGCTGTGAATGGATGTATAATTTTAGTAGTGATAATAAAACAATTTTGAAACATTTTCTCTCTTACATATAAATTTGAATGACACATTCTTAAACCAGAAATAAATCAATGACTAACACTTAAATCATTACGATGATATTTGTTATAATATTACGATCCTAAAACTACTCACACAATTAAAATATTAATTGTAATATTAGCAGCTTTTGAAGAATAAAGTTGAACCCAAAAACAAAATTACAGTTGACCGGCGGCGTAATAATCAATTCACGTGCTATATAGGTTTAACCTAGGGTGATAAAGTGTGTTTGTGGTGCGTGTGGAAACCGTCTAACTAAACCAATAAAGTAACATATAATAGGGGGAAAAAAGAAATAACAGTTGATCGCAATCGATGGTAGCCGGTAAAATACTGATTAGATATATTGCATTACGGCATTTTATAACACATATGACTAGTCATCGACACATGCAACACTGAGAAGCAGGCTCGATTTTTCATAATTTATTTCATTTTTGATTAAGATTATAAAATATATAAAATTAAATTACATTTTAATTTTATATATAATCTTCATATCAATCAATCAATCAATATTAATATTTTTTTACAATGAAATAATTTGTAGCATGGCAACATTTAAAAATTGATTTATAGGAACCGTTTTACTCATACAAAAGTATTTTTCAGTTTTTATACTATAAGTCACTCTCTAGATGTAGGAAAACTATCTGTTTGCTGTGCAGTAATTTTCTAGAATTTTATACTACAAATTAGAACCATTAAAAGTTAAGTATCTAATATATTATGCGAAGATTACAAGATAATTTAAGTCGACTTGTAAAACAAAACATACTGGTGTAATATATTACCAAAAAAACACGATGATTCTATGCACTCTAAAATATCATACACATTTTATATTTACATCGTTATCGTTACGCAGTATGTTGTACAAGCCGAAAATGTCGATGGCTGTCGGCCGTCTGCGATCCGCCATGGTTTTTATGCGCTGCCGCAAGCGAAGGTCGACCTCATTATTTTTAATAATTACAGCAACGGGCCAACGCACAATTTTTCATCGCTCTTTTTAAAATTAAACACGATCATGACAAAAAATACTTCGACCTTCGTGGATTGTGTTTTTCTATTTTATATTAAATTCTAAGTTTTCTATTATACACTAAGTAGCATTTATAAATGTAAACATGTATATTTAGGTCGCCATTATTTAAGACTTCATACGGTATCTACACTCGTGATCGGTTGAACGATTTCCCAATTTATAAGGACCCTTGAGTTTTGCCTTACAAAAGCAACACTGAGCCCCTTAACAAAGTTCATTGTACTTTTAGATGAATTCAAGCAGTCTGGGGCCCAGATTCGAGATGGCCCCGCCGTTTGACCCTAGTTGCAGAATCGGGACGTGTAAAATCGCTTTTATACCATCGCGATTTACCGGCAACCATCGACGACGATCAATTGACACTTGACCCAACAACGCTTCTGGCGCGACCTTGGACTCATAAGCACTGAGGGGGACTACAGGCAGGTACACATTTTCAAACTACAATTTAAAAAGTACACTAATAAGAAGCCAGTTTGGATCGAACATATGGCACGAAGAGGTTCGAAGAAATAAAAAATAGAAATAATAATATAAAACGTTCTAGTTAATGGGTCTAATAGCAATAATTAAAATGATTTCTTAGGCCATTAAGATTGTCCTAGAGAACTAAAATTATAATTTTGTTCGATTCAAAACCTTGCGTTACCTAAGCCTGTTCGACTTCATTCGAAAGTGTGTACCCAGTTTAACGGGCACGCATACGACGCGCCGTTCATAATTCGGACCCAGTACCCACGGGTCTGACAAAGTATCTCCGATTAGTTCAGGCAAAAGTGTTAGCAGCAAATTTAGATCTTATTTCTAAATTCATAAGATCTAACTCACCTTGTGGTTGCTGCTGTGGAATGTATGGTGTGAGGAGTCTTGCCCGTTTCTTCTCATAGCCTTTTTGTGTGATGTCACCTGTAAATTAATTGTTCGTTACTATTATGCGTCAAAAATGTATGGGGTGAATTTTAAATAGTGATTACAAAATTCAAATCAAGGGACCAACCCAGTTATTTAAACAAGGTCGCCATGTTATACTACGCATTGTTATGTATTTCATTTAATTTCTCCAACTAGTGTTTGAACTGCAGTAGGAAGGTGTCCTGTAGTCCACACGATGGTGAAATGTCAAGGTTTTGTTTATAGAGGCAATTTATGTAACGGTGTTGCACAATGCTTCAATCTTATCGGAATATTTAATGACTGCAACAATATTTCGATTCAAATATCAGACAAACTGCGAGAACATTGAATTAAATTATTAAGTCTATTCAACGCACATTTACATTTCGTTCTAAACAGCCAAGTATTGGACTACACTTTTTATCAGACGGGCAATTATCAAATGTGCTGTATTTCAGATAAATAAAATCGACCAAGTATGTGTAGTCTACGGAAAAGAAAGAGGATCCGTAGTAACAACGAATCTCCACTGATTCTTTCATTTGGTTACAGAATCCTAAAAAAGTTAAGCGATGATCGGTTATATTAAAAAAGTTTTCTTATAGTATCAAATTTATTTCACGCATGTCAAATATAATTTATTTAAAAAAACACTGTGCTGAAACTCCGATCAAAGTTTTAAGAATGTACATATAAAATGGTCTGTTAGGGAATTAATTATTTATTAAGAATATTTACTTTGATCTCATAACTACGTCTATTAATGCAAATGCTTCTGACAATCTGTAGGAGGCTCCAATTTCAACTCTCGTTAGTTAGTACGTTTTGTGCAAATACAGGTCTTTACATAACAGTTATACACTGCTGTGCCCTCCGGCGAATTGTAAGCCAAATGCTTGCAGTTCCAAGTGTTTTTCTTACAATCTCGTTACTTTTATATAGTACGTATTGTAATGAGTTTATATCACCCTAATTCTATTTTCAACATGAATTTTAGTAAGTGTTTTTTTGTGTGTGTGTATTTTTTTTAGTAAGTTTAAAAGGTTATAAAATATGACGTAATACTTTTTGAGTGCGCATTTTAACACTAAAATTACGTACCCTATACCTTAAAACTACTGATGGTACAATGTTTTTTTTATTTAAAACCATATATGGCGAGATATTAGCTGCCGAAGTCGTAAAAATTGCGTTACCCTCTATTTTCAAAGGATTTAATGAAATTTGGCACATTTGTAGTCGTCTTTAAACCGAGAATGGGCATGAGATACTTCTTAAACCGGAAAATAGAATAGTTTCTAGCATAGAATGGAAGTAATATTTCAGAGGATGAATAGCGCCTACATATAGAACATTTTATTGCAATTTAACTTGTATGAATGCTTGCCCTTAAAGTGAAGTAGAGTTTATTATAATAAGTCACTTGTTACTCGATCTTACATTCTTATAATACGTAACATTACCGTTTATAATAAATCCATATCCAATAGAGAAATAATTACTGATTACCTGACAGATCCTCAATAACGCCCTTAAATTAAAATTTTAATAAATTAACTAAGATACACGACTGAAAAAACGTATTGTGCTATAATATTGAAACCCATTACTAATAAGTAAAATTTTAGGAACATGATATACGTGTTATTATTCATGAACTATAATATTTACAAACAATAAAGATCGTACTTAAGCACAAAGTATTTAAAAAAATATAAACATGAAGATAACAAATTCAAATTAAAACTTACGTTTAGAGCATAAAAAGCAGAAATTAATTCGCATTTTTATTTTAGTATAGGCAAAAAAAGATATAATTCTAGGAAACGAAGCAGCGGCCTTGATTAAAGTATTTTTTATAAACACTAACACACTAATCGTTAAAGGAATACAAATAAAATATTGCTTAAATACATGTACTTCGCGTTCAGCCGAGTAGTATACTGAGGTATACCGAAATGAACTAAATAAGCGGAAAAGCATCATTATTATATTATAATTATGTTTACACGTGTGCAAGGATTTTGGCAGCAGGTACATTGTTTGAAAGGTTGATTCTATTTAAGATTGTTCTCAAATCAATTCTTAAATACAAAAATTTGTATAGTAATTCTTATGTACTTATTATATATTCTCATTCCCCCTATAGTGGGAGGCCCGAGCCCAGTAATGGGACATTTATGGGCTGATATTATATATTATATAATTCCTAGGAACACCTCCTTAATTCTGATTTCAATTTGTATTATTTTTGTAAAAAGACCTATTTTTATTTTTCTTGTTGCTTGTTGTTGTGCTTAATGTCACTGTTCCATCTGGGATAATGTTCGTATTAGCGACTGTGGCCAAATGGATCATCATCGTTTATAGCGTTAAAAATGACGCCGTTAATGATTAGCTGCATTAGTGTGTGTGTGTATATATATATATATATATATATGTGTGTGTGTGTGTGTGTGTGTGTGTGTGTGTGTGTGTGTGTGTGTGTGTGTGTGTGTGTGTGTGTGTGTGTGTGTGTGTGTGTATGTGTGTGTGTGTGTGTGTGTATGTGTGTGTGTGTGTGTGTGTGTGTTATTTGTCATTGTTTTACGTCACCAATAGTTGATACAAAGTATCGAAGTTTAATGCGTTATTCATATCACAAATAACGCATTTAATCCATCGCTACATATGCGTGCCATAGTCTAGTGACTAAGAACTAACATTATCCCAGATGTAACAGAGTATTATAAATCACCTTCGTTTCCCAATGTTTTATCATCCAAATTAAAACAGTTCACAATAGTAAAATAATAATAAAACTATCTAAGTAAGGAATTTATCCCATAATGAAACGTTTTATTAGTTATATTAATATTTACAAAGGTCAAATAAGTGTCGGAACATGCATATTTACGGAATTTAAAAAGATTCACGTCTAATGCCTATATCATTTAGTTATGAAACTATCAAAAGAATTTAATAGAAAAACCCTGTATCGCAAAAACTATTCAACAAATCTAGAAATCAGTTATTTAGTTGGGAATATTGTAAGCGCTACAACTTCGATTTTTTATTTCTCATTAAAAATTAAGAAAAGACTACAGTGCTTAGTACACTAGAACGGGTTGTTCAATATGAAACGTATAATTTGCACCCCACCGGTTGTGTGCAAGTGCAGCAGTGAGAGAATTATAACGAACCCGGCATTCTCATCAGAATGCATCGGTGTTTCTATGCTTGCCCATTATTCATGTCCCTTACTAATATAGGCCGGTCGGAATTGTCCTTAGTGGAAATCAGATTCCCTTTGGGAGAGTAGTTTCCAATCCTACCGACTACGACAACTAACAGTTTTAGTAAAAGATGTTTAAAAAGTCTTCAGTGGTTTTATTTCACTTACATTACAATTTAGGTTTTATTGTTTTACAGTACAATTTAGGTATATTATTTTAACAACCTTTTCTAATAACGTCTACTTAAAAAGACTCTACGTATAACAACCAAGCGTGTGTGTAATATGTCGCGGTTGACGCGCCTGTCAACGTAATTAGCAGAGGCTAATCACGTTGACAGGCGCGTTCTGTTTCTTTTGCACCCTGTGCTAGATAGATATTCCGAAAACTAGCAGTGCAATCCTAGTGAGTTTATAATATGTGTCATTTTGATGTACAAGCAGGTATTGCGCAGTGTTCTGCAGGTAAGCTGGAGGAACCATAAACTTTCACGACGCCTGTACTGAATTTTCAGGTTCACATAAACAACGTTTTATTAAATTATAGTTTTCTAAATTTCCGGCACCCACTAGCAATTAATGCAATGGAATGAGTTTCACTATATAAAATTAATAATATTTTTACAGTGGTTATTAAAATTGTGTTATTGCAAGAATTATAGTAATTTTAATTACATGTTAAGGCATACTGTATTTTATACATTTTACCAAACATGTGGAGGAGGTACATGATTATAACAACAGAACCTACGTCAAAACAGTGACATACGAAAGAAGCAATTAAACAAACGGCAGATTACGTAAAGGCATTTATGATATCGAGAAACTGTTATCGATCGCATAAATCCATGCGTAATGTGCACAGATGTGCAACGAACGCATTGCGCATGCCCCCGCGCATTCAATGAAAGAACAATGAACTGTATCTCAATGCAGTGCATTGCACTGTTACAACTTTGACATAGTAAGTAAGATTTTATATACTGCTGTATACTTTATTACATTATTTTTTATTAAATTCCTGATTTTTGTTGCGAAGCTGGCAAACAGGTAAACGGTCCAGCTAACTGAAAATTATTAACGTCCCCTATATACGTTTTTTTTATATCAACTCCAGGGCCTCTATAGCGGTATCCTTTTTTAAAATTTAATTTAATAAAATATCTATTAATTGTACACGCCTATTTATTATTGTGTGTGACATTTATTGAATGTATGTTTGTGTTGTGGTATACGTTAAGAATAACTTGCTATATTAATTTACGACTATATTCGTTTGCAACACCAGATGTGAAGTCAACACGTTGCTAGCCTTTAGGATGGGATAGCGGGTTGAGATAAAGGGAGCAGACAGGAGGAATGGGGATAGAGGGGTTGCGATAATAGGGTTGTAATAGGGTAATGGTATGGATCCCGCGGTCTTCCCCTCCCCTGTTATTAAAGGTGACATTCACCTGGGTTCGTCCACGGGGCGTCACAGATGCAGTACATATTGGTCTAATTCTTATGGCGCCCCATAAAAGCGTGTGAGTAAGGGGCGCAGGTTAGCTTTATTGGGGAGTATACGATCTGATGAGCCGATCAAGAGTCCCACACATCACTCGGCGAGCCTTCCTCCCAGGTCCGCGGACAATGTTCCAAGAAGACCTTCCCCCTGCGTCATCAACAAAAAAGTGGTTGTGATAAGGAAAATTGGATAGAGGGAGGAAGCGAGCCATCGGAACTCTCTAAACATTAAATTATACAAAAACAAAGTCTGTTCCACAATTAAAAGTAATTTATTAAATTCAATGGTCATAGTTGTAATAGTAGGTATTTAGACGCGTTACTGCTATTAATATTCTCAACAACCACTCTCACGATCCATCAAGGCTATCTGTCGCAACAAACAAATACGATTGTCGTCCCTAAATAAACGAACCGATAGCATTCAAAGGCGCACTACTAAGCCAGAAATAGATAAAAATATTAAGTATACTTTTCGATATTATTTATGAGATAGTCCCCTGCAAAAAAATAACAACGGTTTCACTTCATTTGTAGGATAAATAAACAACGAGACATTTTTTCGAAGCACATGATTAACTGTTAACTGGCGCATTTGTATTCTTGCAAAGCGATAATCTTTGACTACCTAATTTACATTTTTATAGAGATAAACTTCTCCTAACATTTATCTTGGGCTACGAAACAAAATAAACTTAAGAGCAAAGTTTATGTATCGTCGTCAGCCAATCGCAGTCCACTACTGGACGTAGGCCTCCCCTAGTCGGCGCCACTCATCCCTGTCTTCCAACTTCGTCATCCAGTGCCTACCGGCGACATTGTGCTGAACGTCGGTCTATGAGGCTGGAAGACGTCTAACATAACTAACTACTAGTCACCACTAACTATTTAGAATAATTTCTTAAGTTTGTATTTATTAATCTGGGAGAAGTCATAGGTTACTTCACAGATATTACATTAAATGCCGTTTAAAATTGACAGCAATTTATCCCCTACGTTCCGTAGATGTTCATATGTTTGTTTTGATTATAAAAATTAAGGTCCGCTTGCATAACGTCTTTAAATAAAATTAGTTAATTTTATTTTACTCGTTAAACACGTTTAATACTAAATGCATTTATGTTGTCTTGCATGAGGCACTCTCCCATGTCATTTAGTAAAATGTATTTATGCCATCGGTAAAACAGCCAGATGTGTTCCGTGTCACGTGGCGATCCATTTTGTCGAACAAAAATACGAAATTTAGCTTTAATGTTAGTTATTTCTTGCGTAAAAAGGGATTTTAGTTGGCCAATGTCAAATTGACATTTGAAATTTCTTCGTTTAGTTAAGTTTACTTCGGAATTTTTGGCGGCAACCTGAAGAATGATCTTTTGCTGTGCTGTTTCATTTTCGATTTTATGGGCATTTAGCATTGAGATAAATAATTAAAGCAAATAATATACGAGTGACAATCTGTAATTGACTTTTTTAATAACTTAGAATTTCATCAAGAATAATAAACATTATTTTATGAAAAGAGTTGTTGAAATGTTGTTTAATGCAGATTTCCCTTCCTATCTCATGTTCAGGGTCCTTTTTATAAGCAAAGAATTTGAGACAAAGATCATAAGTCTTCGCTGCTTCCATTATATAACCGTTCTTGTTCTAGAATCTCATCCGTCATGTTTGTCTTCATCAGAGTTAAAAAGACACAGTTAATTCTTAGAAATTGTTGTAAATTTATATCATATTTTGCTTTAGCAACTGGATCATCAGATGCTGCAGGCTCATCGGCCTTTTGAAGTTTTCCTTGCAAAATTTCTTCAGCGCCGGGTATTGCCCTGCAAGCTGTCTCAATACAATACCGCCAAGGCTTATAATTTTTACCATCTAGGTGCATTATTTTTACCTTGAAGACTCTGCGATCGCCTTATCCATTGTGAACGTCAGGCCGAGTACAATGCTAGAATATTGTATTTATTCTTTCTTAGTTAAAATATCTTTACTGGGTCCAATTCCTTAACTTTACTACTCTGCTACCATGTTAGTTTGTACGAATAATGGTTATTTAGAATTGAGATAAATAATTAAAGCAAATAATATACGAGTGACAATCTGTAATTGACTTTTTATAAGTGACAATTTCATAAAGACATACGAGTGACAATGTTTAAACGCGTTTAAGGCAGTTAAATACCAATTTTTGGATGATTAACTTTGACAGTTCTGTAAACGTATTTACCGGTAAATTTAGCGTTGTGCAAGACGCTTATCGTATTTAAGGGTGTTAAATGCGTTTAGTGTTTCTTAAATAAAATTAAGGAACGTCATGCAAGCCGCCCTAAGTCTTTGTATTCTTGCTCAAATTTCTTGCAAAGGAAAAGTTATCTTCTGATTTGAAAAAATATTTCAGTGTTAGATAGCCCATTTATCAAGGAAGGCTATATATCATCACGCTAAGACCAATAGGAGTGGAGCACCTATAAAGAATGTTTTAAAACAAGGTTTTTTTTAACTTACTTTATTTTACTATTCCACGCGGACGAAGTCGACGACAGTTTGTGTAATAAAGCTAGTAAAACAAGCTAATTAATACCAATACAACAAGTAATCCTTTACAAATTGCATGTGTTTACACTACGAATTGTTCCCGTTTTTTTGAAATCGAAACACTGTTTTGCATACTTTATTGAAATATTCAGTTATTCCTACGAGTCTATGAATAGTCCGCGCGTAAAGATAAACAGCGTTGATAACCCATCGCATTATCCGGAGTTACGGCTAGTTCAAAGGCAAAGGTATCTGACCGTCGATACGGCTAGTGTTGCCCTACACTGAATGTGATACGAGAACAATAGAATAACATTTATTTTTTCATTTCGATAAATTATTTGCAAATTTAGTTAATCTAATGGTCGATTTGTAGTCGAAATTTGATCATAATTCAGTAGTTTAACAGATGAATTTTTTTGGGAATCTTTTATTAAATAGTATACACACCACTACATATTCATAAATTCATTTGTTAGCATAACTGTATGACTGTTCGGCCACAAAATAGTGTGTTTCACATTACTGGTAACACCTCACATAAAATTAGGTTTCTGCACTTCGTCTCCATATAAACTTTAACGATGTCAAAGATCACAAACTCCTCGAGCGCAATACATTTAAAAAGGGGTGCGAAGATGAATATGTATAATATGCAGATGCAATACTAAAAGTATATATTCATTTCTCATATTCTGAAAGTACGCTTGGAGTTGCATGATCAAAGGGATGAAAACAGCACTTTTCGTCCTCGATTTTCGCTGCTGTCAATTTTTTTTTAAACTATGGGAACCATAATAGATACATGCGACTTATGTCCCAACTTTTTTTACAGCCACTGTTAAATAAAGAGCATAAATTTTATTTTAAAAAAAACAATAATTTTGTAACATTATTTTATACTTATGAATTACTATTCATTAAATTATTATTCAATTTACATACATTTGAGCTAAATATTGACTGTCATCAGGGACAAAAAAATAATGGCTGGTAGAGTGCTATAGACAAAAAAATACTTGAAGTTTCATATGTGACATATTAAAAAAGTTCATCTGATTTAGATATTAATAACGCCTGATTTCTTTAGAGAAAAAGTTGTTTCTTTAACTAATCAGCTTTTATTTAATTGCCTCATATTCGAAAAAAAAACAAGAGTGTTAAAGGCCTATTTAGGCACTCGAAGTATTAACACCCCTCGCTACGCTTATGCGCCAAACCATCATCATGCCTAAATAGCTCACATTCACCTCTCGTATAACAATCTACTATTACTTCACAATGTGTAGCAAAATTCACAATAGGCAAGAATTTGGGTGGGAATTTATTTTATTTAACTTTGGAATAATATCGTATTGTTAAAAAAAACAAACTGTTTTTTATTGATTGCCTCCCTTTTTCCTATTAGTACCTTAATGTACAAGAATTTTTCATATTATCAAGAAATACATACGAGTATCTATCCTCTTTTGTCAAAACGTTTCTGTGCTTAATAAAGCGGTATCAAGTCACTTGCTGCACAAGTACTGGAGCGTCAACAAGCAGTCAAGTCAGAAATAACAAACCAACTAGCGCGTCTGCTCGACGAGCGATATTGCGTAAGCAACAGACTGGAAACTAGATTTCCAATACAAATTTAACTAGATTTGCTTTGCTGTATTTGTTATTTGATGTTCCTCGCGTTTTATATATTATACACTAGAGCTTACCCCGCGGCGGAGCCGCGGGTCAAACTCTAGTGCGCACCTCTTGTTTAAACAGCCGCCGTTTAAACAGGTTAAATTGTTTTATATTTTTATATTGGTGCTAATTGCCCTCATAAGATTTACTTCTTTTTTATTTATATCGCAAAATATCCCATCTCCCGGGATGACAAGTATCTATGTCCATTTTCGGTATTCAGACAGACAGATTGAGTTACTATCGCACTTTTTTCTATAGATTATGAATTTTAATATCTATAAACTTAAGAAACGATTTGTCTCTCACTCAAACTTTCACCTATTTTAGTTTTATTTTTGCGATAAAAAGTATCACCAAAACGGTCAAAATGACCGAATTGGCCGAAATGACCGACATAGCCAAAATGACCAAAAAGGCTAAAATGGCCAAAATGACCAAAAAGGCCAAAATTACTGAAATAGCAAAAATGACGAAAAATGCCAAAATGATCAAAATGGTAAAAATGACCAAAAAGGCCGGAATGACCGACATGGCCAAAACGACCAAAAAGGCCACAGTGACCGACATGGCCAAAATGACGGAATAGACAAAAACGACCAAAAAGGCCAAAATAATCAAAATGACCAAAAAGGCCAAAATGACCGACATGGCCAAAATGACAAAAAGACCACAATGACCGACATGGCCAAAATGACGGAATAGGCAAACGCGACCAAAAAGGCCAAAATGACCGACATGACCAAAATGACCAAAAAGGCCACAGTGACACGGCCAAAATGACGGAATAGGTCAAAACGACCAAAAAGGACAAAATGACCAAAAAGGCCAAAATGACCAAAAAGGCCAAAATGATCAAAATGGTCAAAATGACCAAAAAGGCCAAAATTACCGAAATAGCAAAAATGACCAAAAAGGCTAAAATTATCAAAATGGTCAAAATTACCAAAAAGGCCACAGTGACCGACGTGGCCAAAATGACGGAATAGGCAAAAACTTAGACCATTCAACCAAAGGACGAGCCTCGTATGAGCATACCCCTCCGCCAAGGTACAAGATTATAAAATCTAACGCGTTTATAAAAACTAATTCACTAATCGATTTCTAACAGTCTTAGTATCGTTATCGCTGTGTGAGGAGCTCCTCAAAAATGCCAACCTGTGCTGTTAACGTGTGCGATAAGAAGTCAAATACGTCAAATCTAGAAAAAGATGGTGTAACATTTACATATCAATGTAAGTATTTTTTTGTCTAATTATTGCTTATTTTTAATAAAATAACTTATAGTTGTTCATCAAACTTGATGTTTAAAACATCGATTCTATAATCGAATTAATGAAACATCTCGCATCGACTTCCGACGAATCTATGTTTAATTTGAACTGTTACTGCGAAGAAATTGAGTCTATATTTGTATAACAATGCCCAAATAACAAAATATTGAAAATGTTCTCTCTCTAGCGCACTTCACAGACATACACACACGAGACTAATGCGAAATCCTTCAAGAAATTATAGCCCTTATTGCGTTGAAAACTAATTTGAAATTTGAATATCGAAGTTTGTTTTTTTGGCTACACGAGACTACCTATAGTGATGTCTAATCTGTACATATAACTCCGTGTCGATATCGATAAAACTACCGTTGATACTGTTAGTCGAAAATATGATTACGTTATACTAATAATGACCCACTTTTAGTGTTCTATTGTAAAATAAGGAACCCTTATGATTTCGTCGTGTCCGTCTGTCCGTCTATTTTCCGAGATTAGGTCTACACTGCTGAAATTTGGTACATTTAACTGTAACCTATACTAGGAAAAATATTTAAATGTTGTGAGAGTTTTTTTAAGTATTGCTCCCACAACATGAAAAGTTACGATGGTAAAAAGTACTGCTTTTACCCCATCGAATCGGGTATCGTTATATGTATTATTAATTGATTTAGATAAAAAAAACAGGTAGAGTAATCATCTGCATTAGTTTGTTACATTAAACAAAAATAATATAACTTAAATATACTAATACAAAAGATACTATATTAAAAAAGAAGTGGACACAATCGTGCAAGAGAAAGCGAAATTGGGAACCTACTCGTACAGGCACTATTTGTTCTGTACATTTTGATCGGTCTCAATTTCAAAGCTTGGCTAATAAACGACGAAAATTTATAGATAATGCAGTACCGACACTAATGTTATCAGATACCAAAAGTGAAACCCTAGTGGAAAGCCAACTTCCAGGAACTTCGCAATGTGTACCATCCATTGTAAAAAATGATGTAAATGTGGAGAACAATATTGAATTAACACCAAGGAAGAAGAAAATAAGACAAAAAATTAAAATTCAGGCTAAAAAAATAAAAGGTTTCAACAATCAAAAACTAGATATTTGAAAAAAAAAGTAGCTTCTTTACAGGAAATTTTGAGGACATTAAATGAAAAATCTCTCATAGACAAGGAACAGAAACTATTATTACAGAATATTGGAGTAACTAACGAAGAACTATTGAAAAGACAGATGACTAATGCAATAACAGGAAAGACATCACGAAAACCTTTTTCCCCAGAGCTACGTTGCTTTGCGCTCAACTTGAATTAAAGGCAAGGCGTACTCAGGTGATGAGCTTATGTCATGAGTTGATACATTTGTCATTGTTCATAAAAACCATAACATTTTACACTTACAACATAATATTACTACAAATGATTATATATATTATACACCGATCTTTGAGAGTCTACCTGTTTCTAGATCAGCGCTTCTATATAACCTACTTTGTGAACATAGGGTTAACAGTATTGCAGCGAAGGGTTCCTACTACTAGATGATGACGATTTATGGCCAATATTATGTTTTATTCATTTAATAAATTTTATTAATATTCACTATATCAATTCTTTTATTTCATATCAATGCTTCGGCTTGAGTATGTCATTCCTAGACATCACAGCTTCCAGGCATGGTTACCCGGGAAAAGGTTTCTCGCCCGCCGTTATGCCGTCGAGATGGGGGCGTGTTCCGCGCGCGCTAACCTCTCCTCCCGCGAGGCGCGTTACAAACGGGCGGTTTGTAACGCGCTCGGATTAATAATTTTTTAATCATTACTAATTGACATGTAACCTCGAGTCAAACCGTGATCATAGCTGCTGTAAAGTAGCCGAAACGTTGGCAAAATAAATAAATATCGCGCTTAAAACCGTAAAGAACGTAGTTTTATTTATGTGTAACAGTCGCGAATATCTAAGAAAAATACTATAAAATAAATGAATTAAACTTATACTTTAGTTTTATTCCACTGTCATTATATCTATAGTAATCAAAATTATTATTCCTAGTAAAAATATCGACATTAAAGTATCGATATTTACTATCCCTGTGAAATTTACAGTAGTAATACCAGCATTTTTTTCAAAATATAGGGCATTTTGAATTACCTTGCAAGTAAATATTTGAATTATATGTACATAATTATATATTATGTCCATGGATGTTTTTAGCGATTAGGATTTACATAAAATTGTGAAAGTGTTAATATTACACATCACAATTTTCATCACACAATAACTAAGATCTTATTTCAACTAGTGCTAGTTTAATAAATCATCAATGTGGTACTGTTTAATTATTATAATATTTAAGTTTATTTCATAATCCAATATTATAATAAAAAATAATAATGAATATTTAGTCAATTATGATTAAATTACGAGGCAAATTCAATAATGATATGGCAATTTCTTGTATTTTGAAATGTGTGAGTCGTCTTTGTGTGCGTAATGAGTTTAAATATACGCTGTCTCTAAACTAGTTTTGAAGGTTTGTACATGTTTGCGTTTATGAGAACACAAATAATATTTGGGTGTATGCGATTGTTTCAATGTGTGCTTTACTCTTCCCCCCGCAGCAAATGGCTGAATTTTTTGTTAGCTAAATTAGACGCGAGCCTCGTCCTTTGGTTGAATGGTCTAAGGGCAAAAACTACCAAAAAGGCCAAAATAATCAAAATGGTCAAAATGACCAAAAACGCCAAAATGACCGACATGGCCAAAATGACCAAAAAGGCCACAGTGACCGACATGGCCAAAATGACGGAATAGGCAAAAACGACCAAAAAGGGCAAAATGGTCAAAATGACCAAAAAGGCCAAAATGACCAAAAAGGCCAAAATGGCCAAAATGACAAAAAGGCCAAAATTACTAAAATAACAAAAATGACCAAAAAGGCCAAAATGATCAAAATGGTCAAAATGACCAAAAAGGCCGGAATGACCGACATGGCCAAAATGACCGAAAAGGCCAAAGTGATCGACATGGCCAAAATGACCAAAAAGGCCAAAATTACCGAAAACGCCAAAATGAAAAGTATCCCTTGTCCACCCTCGGTATTTAATTTACATACGTACCGAATTTCAGCCAAATCAGCCCATTAGTTCTTCCGTAAAAGCATAACAAACAGAAAGACAAATATATTTTTATCCCGAAAACTATCCCATTTTTTGGGATAAAAAGTATCCTATGTTCATTCTCGGCATCGAAAATATATATATATATACTGAGTTATTACGTGAAAACGGAACAGACAGACAGACAGACAGAGTTACTTTCGCATTTATAATATTAATAGGGATTAAACCAAATAATCCTACCGCCTTCGAGTCGTTGCGTCATATTATATACATATAGGTAGTTTGTAATATTCCGCAATGAACGAGACAAAAGCGTACAAAAGCATGTTTATGAAAATTTTAATTTAGTAATAGTACTAGATTCTAACTCTCCCTTTTAGAACCAACGACATATATCTCCCAAGCTTTTTAAGGCGGGTTGGGGTATTTCATATTTCGGTTATATGTATACTCGTGTTTACTTACAATTTTTTCTTTCAGCACATAGTAATAATCATAAGAACATGCACAATTAGTCAAAAAACTGCCTAAGCAGTGCATGCATACACTCCGGCCAAGATTTAAACCCAATTTACTGAAATGTAAAGCGCGACTGTTAACTATCCTATAACGTTACTAGCTGAGGGAAAACTTATAAAATAAAATTTCTGTAAATAGTAAATATCACTTTAATTTCATATTTTAACATAGAAATTGGTGTTTTTATTTACTGAAGAGTACAAAATCTTGAATAACGTTGTTTGTATTAATTTCAATTTTAAGTGTATTTCTATTTTTTACAATTCTTAAATTTGCTATTCCAGGCCCTGTAATGTAAGCAGGCGTATTATCACGCCTTATATTCTTCATCTACCACTAAGTACTAAATCGCAAAATACGAATATAATAATTTCAACCCAAATACAGTTCAATAAAAGTATAGAAAGGATTGATGATTGGAATTAAATAATCGTTTTAATAGCATTTGTTTTATATCTTATATACTAATATATAAAGCTGAAGAGTTTGTTTGTTTGTTTGCTTGAATGCGCTAATCTCAGAAACTACTGGTCTGATTTGACCTCCATTTATCGAGTAAGGCTATAGGCTGTATATCATCACGCTAAGATCAATAGGAGCGGAGCACCAATGAAGAATGTTTCAAAATCGGGGTTTTTTCCTTTTGAGAGCTACCACTGCGTGCGCTGCGTGAACGGTTAAAGTTTCGCAAAAATCATGTGTGTCAGAAGTTAGCATCCGCCCAAGGTAACTATTCCACGAGGACGAAGTCGCGGGCAGAAGCTAGGTCCTAATAAATACACATCGCTTAAATTCAAGTCCTTAAATGATAACAACTGTTAATGTTTACTACTGGCTCCTTGTTAATAATTACGAAATATTAAATTAACTAATCGGTAAACAACGTTTGTGGTTGCACACTTCCGTCTGGTAATTATGGCTATAACAAATTACGCCCTTGATTAGCCTTATTATAGCAGATGTTAAATTTATCGTATAATTATAATAAGACACCTGCTGTGATTAGACAGCAGGTAAATACATACCTAGGCGGCAACTTTGATCGCTTTTATGTTTATGTATAATATGTGATATGCTTTTTTCTAATCATCTTTGAAGTACAAAAACTACAGTTGGAGTGGAAGACAGTAGACAGGCTGACAACCTATTTGATAAAAAGTAATTATCGTCAGCTTTTAAAATTTGTAAAATCAGAAGTTATGTTATCGACGTTCTAACGGTTTTGAAGGACTTACAATATTTTTTTAATACCTATAACGTAATAGGAATACCTCACCAAGAATTTTATACTAAAACCTTAGAGTGCCTTCTCGGGAAAATGAGATGGAGATGGCGGACGATTGTGATGAGTGGTGCCGCCATGGGGAGGTCTACGTCCAGCATTGGGCTGTCATTGGCTAACGAAGATAGATGACTTTAAGAGCGCATACGAAAACATTCTTTTGGTTTTAATTTGTGGAATCAGTTTGTGGAATCTAGTGATGGGCTTATTTTTGTTTTATATTTGTACAAGCTTAAGAAATATTTCAGTTATTTTTCCGCAATTCTTCGTTGATGGAGTAAATATTCAGAATAAATAATTGGTGATATTTTTTTATTACAATTTAAGCTGCAGTCGAATGTATTATCTATGGTTCGCATAGTTTTCTAAATTTATTGACAGCATGGAGATTCGTTTCCCAGGCACGAAAAATGCTGTTTCATCCCTGTGATTAGGAAACTCCAAGCTTACTTTCAGAATATGAGAAATGTTAAATTTATTATTCGTTCTATCGTATCTAAATATCGAATTACTAATCCTTGGAAACACACCTACATATATTAAGAGGAAGGAAACTTCTGCATCAATTGAAATCGAGGTGTGAAACAGGAAAATTAATACACTAATTTAATGTTGCGTAATGAACTTCCTTACATGTTTGTGAATAGAAATTTAATTAAGAATGTAAACTTAAAATGGAATGAACTAATCATGATTCAGCACAGTAGAACTAGAAAATATTGACCGAGTTCGTATATAGGCTGGAAATTTTCAGCAGGGCAGTAAGGGGAAGTATCTTAACCGTTGCAGCTACACCAAAAGCCACCAGCTTTTCAAGAAAACGTACAATTAGCAAGAAAATTGACATTTTGCACATTTCTTCTAATTCCAGTCGCTCCTATTTCTAATACTGGACAAAAACTTCTATGGGACCAGCCCAGGTTGGATAATATTCGAAAAAGTCAGAGTGCGCAAAAATCTGTTCCCGTACATTTTGTATAAAAACTGTACACAAAATTCTGTTGATGTCAATCATTCCTGTTCGTAAAACCTGATCAAAAACTTCTAACAAACCGTCGTTGGATCCATAAATCGCATAATTTCTCATATATCTTATAAGAAGTCCAAATTACCTTTTTTATTCATCAAATCTTTTTTTCACTGAATAAAAAGATTGCGAACTCGTTATTATTTTAATTCCAAACAATAAATAACCAATAAAGCGCAGTTGGCTAATCCCTGTATTTCCTCTACCATTTTTCAAGCCTCTCCGTATGGATCATCCGCTTGACAAATGAAACGGGGCACCTGTCATAGCTAGGTTTTGTCTCCAGGGTCTGAGCAACGGCTTTCGCCGGAGCATCCGCTCTATTTCTCAATTCGTCGGGATCTTTTTTTTTTCTTTTTTTTATGTATTTTCGCCGATAACTCCGTGATTTGTGATCCGATTTACGTGATTCTCTTTTTGTTCGACGCGGAATAGCTTCCAATTGGTCCCCTAAAAATTTTACGTACTTTGGCCCAGTAGTTTTCATGTTATGAACATTTTTCATGGAAATAATTTTCACTCCGTTCCATATGTACACCGATTACTCTGAGATTTATGATTCGATTTACGTGATTCTTTTTTTGTTCGACGCGGAATAGCTGCCATGTGGTCCCCTAAAAATTTGACATAGTTTGGCCCAGTAGTTTTCATTTTACGAACATTTTTTTGTTCCCGGTTCTTGGGACCTATATTTTTTAAGAAGCGCGGCACCATTCGTAAGTCCACCCATACATAGCTAGACACTAAAAAGTAACAAATAAAATTTAAAAACTTCGTTTAAAAAAACCGACTTCAAAAACGAAAAAACTAAAATGTAAAATACACGTAGATGAATAAACGAATAAACGTAGGATGCGCCCAGTCCGCCTGGTCCTGCACCGATGTGCTTCGTGAGCACGTCGTCGCGCCGGCAGTTGCCAGCGCGCGCGACCGCATCCCGAAGCCCATCGACCGTGACCGACTCGTCCAGCCCAGAGACGTAAAGCTCCCCACGCTTTACGAGGCGGATGACGTCAGCCATTCCTACAAGGGCTCCGCGTACAGCCTCGGCGACGCGGTCCGCCTTGGCCGCGCTCTCGGGTCCCGACTGGAACTCGAGGAGACGCGCGTCCCTGGCGGTCCGCACCACTTTCAGCCCCTCACGGATGGCCGCGATGTCGACCACCGTCGAGGCCTTTGCGAAGACCTCGCGATACCCGACACCCTTCGCGGCTGCTGCCGGCAGCAGTTTAATAATAACTGCGGCCGACTTCGGCTCGCGGAATACGACTGCAGGCTTCGGAGCCTGCTTCCGTTGTTGCTGCCCCCGCCCCGTCGGCAGGGGAGCAGCTTGCGCCTGGGGGGGGGGGGGGCTGGCCCTCGCCCCTTTACCCTTTTTCCGCTTGACGACCGTGGTCCACGCTCCCCCCTCCGGGAGGGGGGCGGGGGCGGGGGCCACGGGCGCCAGCGGCGGCGCGGCGTGCGCGACACGCGGGACGTGAGTCGCAGCGCGGGCGACTACGGGCGCCGCGACAACCGGTGTCGCGGTCGCGGGTTTCACCCGCTGCCTGGAGGCCGGTTTGGGGGCTGACACCACAGGCGCGGGCGACGAGGCTGATGCCGCCGAGGCCGGCGGCGGCGGCGCGTTCCGCCCTCCGCTGCCTCTTCAGCCTCCACTTTATTCCCCCCCGTGCTTCTTTTTTTGGGAGGCCGGTGGCAGTGGGGAGCCTGCCACCCTGACGGCCGGGGCCGCCACCACCTCCATCGGGACCGGGGTACTTGCTTCCCCCAGACCCCGCCGGACGGCGGCGGCAGCTGTGACCGGTTTTGGCCTTCCGGTAGCCTGGTCGCGACGCGCCGGTCTGGGCGCCGGCGCCTTGCCTCGGTCGGCCGCAAGCGGCGGACGGAGCGGAGGGGCGCAGGGTTCAGCCGGTCCTCGATCGCGGCTAATTGCGCGCGAACGAACGGCGCGACGGCGTCGAGCACGACGCGCAAAAAACGCATCGAACTCCCCGCCGCCGGGCCCGAGCGGAATGGACGTCGGCGCCGCCCCGTCGGTGGGCGCCGCGGCCGGTTCCGTCCCGTCGACGGGAACCGGTTTTGGCCCTGCTACCGCAGCAGGGGCCGGACGCGGTTTTTTAACCGCAGCGGGCGCGGCAGGCGGTTCCGGAACCGCCGCCGCCTCCGCCGCGGCAGCCCGGGCCTTCCGCTTGACTGGTACGGGAGCCGGCGCCTCCAACCTAGGTTGGTCCCATACAAGTTTTTATCCTGTATCTTAAATAGGATCGACTGGCTTTAAAAGAATGTGTAGAAGTGCAATTTTCTTGCAGATTTTTTTGGAAAATCCAAGTGGATATCAGAATTTCTCTAAAAATTATGGAGTCTCCTAAGACAATTTTGGTGTAGCTGCAACGGTTAAAATACTTCCCACTGCCCCGCTGAAAGTTTCCAGCCTGTATATAACGTATCCAATATTTTCTAGTTCTAATGTACTTAATCGTCTTAAGTTTTATTACGTGTACTGAGTGTGTTTCAGTTCGTTTCGTGATATTTAAAAATGATTAAATTGTATGTTATAATTTTAGAATAATCAATACTAAAATTTAAGCGAAAGCTGTTATGAATACAATACCTAATCATAAACATTTTCGGATTTATTATCAGCCGGCCTGAAACAAGTCAACGTATTTCAAAGATTTTTTTTAGGGTTATAAACATTATTTTAGATTTTCAGACATTCTATTTTAATAGTCTGTAGGATTCAGATTATTAATTAATTATAAAATTATTATAAGACTCATAACTATTACTATTCTAGACAATACCAGTCGTAAGCACAGGTCTCTATCTATCTTATAGATCTTAATGTTCATCTCTCTTATGAAAACCTGCATATCGGAATTATTGATTTGCGAAAGCCGCCAGGCCGCCATTCAGTCTTAGTTGTGGGTATATCGCTTGGTCCGTTGTCAGAGGGTAACGAGCCTAACTGTGGGACATTTATAAAGCAGGTTCTAAATAGGTAGTGAATAAAACGAACGAATAGTAAAACGTAATAAGTTTGTAAACTTCCCTCAACATTGTAATTTACTAATTCAATGAGCAAATAAATATAAAGTAACATAATTAAGCGTTGAATATTCTGAGAATTCTCTTCTAACGGCATAGTGCGTGCAATCTAGTACTAAATAGTGTTAGGTATTCGTAACACTATCTTTTCACGCGTCAGTTAATTTCAAAGTAATATTTCAAAGAGAATTATCTGGTCTCCAGAGATGCTATTACATTCCCAATTTGTTATTACAAAACTGTGCTGTATTTTAAAATTTAATTCTAAATTAATTATTGTCGTTACTGTTAGCTTTATTTACAGAACTTTGAAAAAACAATTAGTGGCCAGGTTCCAGTTACACTTTACAGAGCAGCAGCGCATTTGTAGTACCATCGGTGTTGCAATTGTCCATAGGCGATGGTAACCGCTTTCCATTAGGTGGGCCGTCAGCTTGTCCGCTGAGCTCGTGCAATAAAAATAATATTTACCTTTATAATTTATTTCAATTCTTTATGCATATCGAAACTCATAATAATAAAACGTTCTATAATATACACTGTAAAAATGTATTGTGGCAACCAACTGTAAATACTAACAGAACGATTGGGACGGTTATTGTTTAATAAGACTTAAAATTTTCTTAAAAAACCCGTCGAAAATTTTAGCAATTCCACATCCACCCTTTTTACCAGTTCCTAAATAAGTCGTGTTATAACGTTCGAACTTCTATCATATGGCAAGCCCACATTTGTATATTATTAGTATCTGCCCGGAAGTTGTGTAATTGGCAAAGAGTCGTAATGCTAATATTCGGCCAATCTAGAAATGTCGATAGCCTTTTAAGAATATAAAACATAAAGGCTGAATTACTTACACTAAATTGTGGAGCGGACTGACTTCATAATATTCAATGGAAAACATGATATTAAAGACAGTAAAAATTGGTAGCACTGTACTGACTTCAAATCAATTCACACGATGCCAACATGAAGTCAGTACTGGCTCCTTAGAATTTGAAAGCTGGATAAATGTAAATCAGCTTTAACTCTAACCGTATAAGCTCGAGACAAGTAGTGTTGTCTCATATTTTCAAGACAACAACAAAAACGCTGTCGCAATTTGTTGTACTCTGTCCAATTGGGGCGCTATTCTTATAATTTACCGGCATAATAAGTATTGTATATTCTAAACTGGAGTGAGAATCCGTTACAAGTTTTCATATAAATCAATTAGTACTTTTGACGTGATACGCGATCACAGTGACGAGACGTTATAGATAGATTACGATGATTAAGACTTATTTTACATTGAACTAACTGAAACTAGATATGCACTTCAATATTTTTCAATCAGTTATATTTTCACCTTACGCAACACGTTTTACAGTAAAGTGCGAAATAGTTGTGAAACGCAATACCGGTAAATAAACATGTTTGAAAGGCAAATTATTCCAACGACTTTTCCAATAAGCCATAAAACTCAAAATACGTAATTTTTGCGGATAAGAGAAAACTTTACACTATGGATGACATAACATAAAATATTTATTATTTAACGTGTGGTCTGATACCGGGTATATGAAATGACAACAAGATTTGAAATATTTTGCTTATACTTTTGAAATGTTACACATCATTTTTTTTGAAAAACACACTATGTGGAACAAAATTTCGTTGAGATGCACAGTGAAATCGCGAAAAAATAAAAGTTAGGAGGCTAGGCGCCTACCATAGTTATAATTGAGGGTTAAAAAAAATGTCCCCATACATAGTCGTGTGGGATGTTGCTATTCACATAATAAAAAATCGTAACAATGTTCGTTAATGTATTTTATAATTAAGTCAATACCTGGCGTGTTATTCACTTCTAAGATCGTTAAAATTGAATGAATGGTTGAAAACTTTATTGTTCACCATTAACTTAAATCTAGATAATTGATATGGATACATTTTGCATTAGAACAATGGGCGGCCTTATCACTTATAGCGATATCTTCCAGGCAACCCTATACCAAGGAGATTTTGAAGAAAATTTCAATAAACGATTTTTGGTGGAATTCTAAAATAAAATAAACTATTATATATATTATACATATATTATAATTAGATATACGGTGATATTATAAATTAGATATATATACATTCGAACAATACATACATTCATGTAATGCAAATTGTGTCCTTCCTCTACATATTTTTTAGTGGTAGGACTAAAAAAATACTTTTAGTGGTAGTAGAGCTAAAATATTTCTAATAAAAATTGATTTCATTTCAAGTACCGCTGAGTAATTTTTGAGAGTTTAGTGTTTTTGAATTTATACTCTTTTAGTTTGGGAGCCAAACAAAAACACGTTAATTGCCATAATGTACGTGAACCATCACGTACTTAGTCTTATATTATGTTATAATCGTGCGATGGGAAACGTACTAACTGTATAAGCAAACAATTACTTCATCTCCATAGCTTTTACTTTTTGTTGACACACAATTTTTACTTTAGAGCAATTCAGACTACTCACTGTAGCTAAATGCAAAATATAATCATTTATTTACAAAATATCGAATGAGCGATAAAATAAAAATATCTAAAACAATATATTACATATTACACTTTTTATAAACCTACTAGCTGCGCCCTGCGGTCTCAGCCGCGTGGTGATGGAAAATAGTTATAATTTGGAGAATTCACACTACATCTTTATAAATAGCCTATGTGTTATTCGTATATGTAAGCTATGTTATTGTAAAGTTTCATCAAAATACATTTAGTAGTTTTTGCGTGAAAGAGTAACAAACATTCATCCATATATTCTTACAAACTTTGTCGTTTATAATATTATATTAGGACTAGGATGAATATATAAATAAAATACACTTTTGATATTGAATGTTAGTTGTTTTAAAGGAAAATAGAACAACATTGTCCTTCTGTATTTTCTCCTTATTTTTGGAGTTCACGGAAACACAAAATCTAAGATATATGTTACACAACAAAAAATGACTATAGGTACCAAGCACTTGCTTAATATATTATGCTTCTAAAATCAATGAACAATTTAAGAGGTAGATGAAATATGGATCTACTTCAGTAACGGTCTAACATACACACTTATAATACCTACAGACTTGGTCGAAAACGACATGTGTAACATTCAGGACATACGTCAAACAGATGCGGATTATGTCTTTTAATGCAATTACGAGGATGTAAAATGTTGAATTTAATTAAATTTTAAAATAACCGTACACCGGGGTTTTTAAAGAAAACTGAGAATAATAAACATAAATTCTGATTTTTGAGATAACATGGAGGTATATAATAATTTGAAAGCAGCTTAAACTACTTCAGGTATGGTATATAGAGACGCACATATTACGTTAATCAATCGTTTAATTTAGGTTTTACACTTACAAATCTTAATACATGCTATATATATTCAATCTCATTTATTTTCAATCCCAAGTTATCAAATTTGGTTCTTGGTAATCTGTCTATGTTTTCATTGTTGAACGTGATAGACATTATTGATTAAGTATAAGCGTATACGAAACACATCACAAAGCTGCATACATACAAACCATTGGATTTTAATCAGCGACACTGTAATCGTAATGTCTGTGCGGGTGACGAGTCATAAGCGCGAGCACATCGCTAGAAAAAATTATGGCTATCGCAGCGGAGCGCGGGGGCATCGTTTATACAAGGAACGCGAAGGCACCTCGTACAGCGTGACCGAGACTTGAATTCAATAGCACTCTCTTTATAATTATAAATTATTTTTAGCTCTGGCACAGATAGCGTACTAAATATGACTGCTCTAGCAATGCCAGAGCATCAGATTTATTTTTCATGATCTTTAGGACTAATATATACTTGTCCACCTGTACATATTATAAAATCGTAATTATATGTCTCCCTGTCCAAGAATATCCCATCTCATTATACAAACGTTAGTTATTGAAACACATTCTTATAATTGATGAAGACATGTCTACGGATGCCCTGTGTAACCAGTAAAAATATAATTTAATCCGTCAATTACATGTAAGAATGCCCCAATTTTTATTTGTTTAATGATATCATTAAGTAACATTCTAGTGACTAGTGACTTATAAAAAATTTTTTTATCAGCACATCGCATTTTATAGACCCAGCAAATTTTGAGTAAAATTACTATGATTTACTTAGACGTTGAACTGATATACAATTAATTCAAGTTTATTTAATATTTAAAAATTTTGTTTTTGTTATTTTGCGACAACTTTGGATATGAACATATTTCATAAAATTTAGTATACGGACACAAGAAATAGATGTGAGAGATTTCATACAGAACAATTTAAGAGTTAGCGAGCTATAACGTACTGAAATTCCACAAAATCGTGTGAAAAGTAATGTAATTTTGAATTTGAATATGGTAATTATTTAAAATTTCTTAGCTTGCGAAAGTTTATTAATGAAGTTTTAAGTATAATTAAGAAAATAATAATCCTTAACCCAGCTTGTCTGACGCACCTATACGATGCGCAAGCGCGTTCATCTTGCGTCCTTTTCGCCGGTCGCCATGACGCATCGGCCCAAACCCGTTTAGCGTCGTGATGCGAGTCACTAGGGTTCATACTTAATATATTTCCATTGGATTAAAAGCTAAGGGTAGTTAAAGCAAGAATTTAAAACTATAATTAATCAACTTTTTTATGCCTGAAGCAGCCAAACAGACAGACCGATACCTGATGGACAGGCGACAAAACGGCAACCACTAGAGAGTATATCGAAGCAAATGATACACACATGTATTGACTACCTGGATTTGTGCTCAAGTTCTTTGCCCATCACTACAAATTACACTCCAATTCTTGCTTTAATCCACTGCAATTAGTTATGTTAGTGTTGCAAATCCAGTAGATTACAATTAATTTTATTACGCATGATTAGTTATATTTTTCTCCACGCCGAGTAGTGTTTAGTATTATTTATTTTAAGTTATTATATTCTTTACTTTAAGTTGAGTAGTGAGTGTGGCGAAAATATCACGATGCGCGACGCAAAGCGGACCTGTTTGGCATACTAGGAGAGGTGCATTTGGCAGCCCTATGGAAGAGTCAGTTGAGCCCCGCGCTGCTGGCCCCGATTGCTTTAACCAAATACAATTGCATCGTACGTTCGTCTACTATTGACACAGGTTATTTTTGTATTTGTTACACACATATTTTTGTGGCTAGCACTAAACTTTTTTTCGTGGAACTGGAGACGTGAAAAATAGGGCAATATTTTTATTATGGCCACAAGTATATTTGTTACCACCTGCGCAATTTATTAAACTTGTTGTTCTAATTATAAAAAATATAATGGAATCACTAATTTAGCTTTTCTTACAACTTTAAATGTTTATTTTATATCAATATCCGTTCAGCTGTCGCATAATTAAATTAAATTGGCATTTATTTTGAATAAATTCTAGAAATTAAACATGTAGCCCTTGGCCATTGACCAAGTAGACAAAGTAGTGACAGTCTCACATTATACAGAAAATATCCAGTTTATTATATTCCAAGAAATTAATAATCGTAATATAATAATGAATTATTTAATTAAAATTTACTTGTAACAAAAGAAAATCAGGATTCCAGCAATAAAAGTTGCAATGATTCCACCCTACACTGTAGGTAAATATTTTACTTCTAGTAGAGAAGAGTGTAAAAAGATGAGTGAATTTAAAATTTATTTTTATTATGTTGAAATTTTTTAAAATCGTAACGTGTTAAGTTGTTTTGAATGAATTAGTCGTGTGGTGTAAATGTTTTCATATTATTAATTGTTGATATTCCTTCACATAAATCGATTATGGTAATCTGTAAATTATTTTATTAATGAGCTTATTTTCAAGATTTTTCGTTATCCAGATAGAATATAGGGTAGATGTTTTCTATTTTGTAATAGAAAAATATAAAACTTTATTGAACCCATATGTCAACTCATTACATTTCTTTGGCCCGAAAGTCCCAGTCTCCTTTGTCATTTTATGATACATTTGAAACCATAAGAAATAGCGAAATATACTCAAAAGAGTCTCGGTCCTATTAAAGTGAACGGTTTAAACTATTTGATTTCGAAAAAGAACACACCTTCTGTATTATTTCAATTACCATTATATTTGTAGTATTCACGCACTTATTACCTTATTATTATAATTAATATTCCTTCTAAATTTAAATTAATTTAAGACGAAATTAACCAAGTGCAGTAGTATTCCGTAGAGGTGACGAAAATCACTGAAAATATCATCGGACTACGTACCTCGAAAAATATTTGTAAGAAAATCCTCCATATATCAAAACTAACGTAAATGATCTTCGTCAAACAAATTTTAATTGAAAGTATTTATTAATTTCTACTACATTTAAAGTTTTCATAATTTTAATCTTGTGGGGCTCACAGTTCTGAGAAATGTTCAAAAGTTGAAGAAAGAAAGGGACGATAACGTACTTCTTACACTTAGAAAATAATCTAATAAATAAATAAAATAATTGTCTAAGACCTGTTTATGTAAAAATAAAAAATAAACATGCTTCAATTCTATTTTTATAAATATTGCTAGGAAACCCTTAAACGAGGTATTTTATGAAAATACTATTATCATGCTCTATGTCTTTTACTTAGCAACTGAAAGAAGAAAGAAAGACATATTTTATTTAGGACAAATACAACGTAAAGTATTATCAAAAAGTAAAATAACAGAAACAGAATAAGTCCTAAAATTGGACCCAGTCTCAGTCTTAGCTGTTCCGAGTAATGTAATTGTTTTTCATACTATGTTTGCTTAGGCTTATGGATTGGCTACATTCAGCATTAAAAAGTACTATTCTAATTGTAATATTTTCGAAAATGAAAATGTAACTCAACAGGCAATTAAACATAAACTTCTGCATGCTCAGGGAAATTATTCATTCATTATTATGGCTAATGCACTCGTAAACTTGACCTAGACTTATAAATGTTGTGATGAATGTTGCTACGTAGGCATTGTAAGCTTCATTACGTAAAAGTAACATTTTCACATTATTCCTCGTTGCTTGCGTGGAGTCAAGTTGTTTAATGTGCTTTTATAAACATCCTCAAAAGAAATCCTTTTCGGAAACTGGTTTCACGTAATTGATAATTATTTTTAAAGATGTCATTTAATTCTGTTTGGTCAAATTACGCGTGAGTATTAGATGACTGTTGCGGGTTTTATTCTTTCACTAACCAATTATTTGGCTTACTGCTGCTTTCACTTGTACGTAAATTCAATACAAGTAATTTCAATGTTCCACCAATGATAAAAAGGTTAAAAAAATAAGACTTACTTTTATTCGGCTAAGGTAAAAGTATAGATAGTAAGATATAGGCAGGTAATAAGGCATCGATCATCTTCTATATAATAGATACATGATTTTTTTAAATCCTTTATTCTCTTGAACTCATGTATTTTTGATAAAAGTCTTAAGTCTTCGGTTAGACGCGATGTTCAATGAAATTTCCATTTCCTATTTTCCAAAGTGCCTAAATATCTCGTAGGATTTTATAAAAATATAATCATATTACTATTATATTGATGTATGTATTCAATTTATAAATAAGTCTAAGTACGTATATTTAAATTGTACAGTCCTCTCTTTTTCTGCTCCAGCTACATCGCCAGATTAGTTAAGAATTTCTTTCAAGTTAGGTTGCTTGGAAGAGTTCGCTTTTAGCGATAAGGCCGCCTATTGTTTTGCTAAGAAGTATTGTAATTGTGCATTTTGTTTCTGTATTTGTTTATTTTAGTGAGCAATAAAGTGTTATCTATCTATCTATCTATAATCTCAGCGCATTTGACTAGTATTTACCTTCAGGTTTAAAATATTCTTTGGCAGCTCTTGTCTTAAATACACCGTTAGTCGATAAAATTCTATGACAAAACTTTAATGTGCACAGAAGTTATGTTCAGTGCAAAATTTTCTTCAACAACAAACATTACAACTACTTCGCAAACTATGTGACGATTTTATTACCGATGGTATTTGGACTTTTATAAAGGTTTAAACATATAAATGGTTTTCCGCAATCTCAGTGTGCCACGATGACAGTAAATTGAGGTGATGAATTTTGAAAAATATTAGTGTGTTTATAAAATCCCTTTCTGAAATCATTGTTTTCACTGACCCCTTAATTATTTTATTAAGTACCGGTTTTCTGATCTACTGACTTCTCAAATGGTTCAGTTTTCAGTGAGATCACAAGTAGTAAATTTATCATGTGAAATGTTTAATAATCTGAGTGTTGTGTCAATGATTATATTAGGACTCACTGGCAAATGAACATAGTTCAAACTTCGCTACAGTCCTTGTTACACTGCTTTAGAGAAGAGTATAAAATAGATGCACACAATATAAAGTTTTCGTAGAAATTCAGATACTTTACTGCAAATTTAGAGATTTTACTAAATTCGACTCGCACTAAAATATCAAGGGGCAAATTCTTTATAAATAGATCGGACATAGCGTATAAGAATATTTACATACCTACATATTATCACGCCCGTTTCCCATGGGGGTAGGCAGAGACTATAGATCTCGACTTGTGACGATCCTGACAAATCACATTCGCATCACGATTTCATCCATAACTATCACTGCTGTCTTCTCTATCGTCCTTTTCATCATTCATACTGTTTACACCTGCTATGACTTTTGCAAACAATCCTTCAAAATATTCTTACCAGCGGTTCAATATACATTTTTATTTTTTCACAATATCTTCATTCCTGTCCCTGATTACATTGACCTGTACCTGTACTGTCTTTTTTTCTTCTTAGAGTGAGACCCCATTCACCCCAAACTTACGTGATTTTAGGAAAGATGAAATTTTATGGATCGGTAGTTTAACAAACTTCGAAAGAAATGGATACTCGCTAAGCTGAAAGAGGGGCCGTTTTCAGACATCAAAGGTGGAAAAATCCATGCCAACCAAGCCGCAAGGCTAGTTTTTACATATGTCATATATGATATTGGTATAAACAAAGATATACAGATAGCCAGACACTTTAAAAAAAATGTGGGAATTTACGCCATTTTAGGAAGGCTGAATTTTATATAAATATTATCAATTATAATATTTTAAAATATTTTCCAATGAGCCAGACAAATCTAATGGGCCAAACATCCTCCCAGACTAGTTAAGAGTTCCGCTGTGTGAGGAAGCGCGAGCGATTTGGACTATCTGTACGTTACTCTGGAAATCTTTAGATTTAACCTTATATTATTGACAAATATCTTCTTACTGTCGTCGGATAAGGCCCCATACAAATATAAGCTTCTTATCTAATACGATTATTTCGGCCTAATGCCACCCCCAAAGTGGTCGAGAACACGCGGTTAATTAAGACCTGCAGATTCGCCGATAACCAGTAAATCAGGAACCGCTCATAGAAATATAGGCACTCGGTAAGCTTGCGGCACCGCGTATATCGAGTATACAGATTCCACACCACTGCTGACAAATCAGAAAGTGGCCTTAAATATGTGTATAAAAAAGTCTCCACAACCATCGCATAAATTAAAATTTCAAATCAAGTAGAAATATTTCATGATATATTCCCTAATTAACAAGAAACGTACATATTTTAAATAATAAGCTTCATGACATACGGTTCACACCCATATCTATAAAAAACCACAAACACGTCATCTTTTTTTTTAAAGTAGTTTCACTTTTTTATATGAAATGGTCTGGTTTTTCCTTATTTCCCATAATTAGACTAACATTTCACAACATAACATGCAGGTACTAAAATAACAACATTAATTCGCTTTTGCATAAATAAATAAAAAAGTAAAAATGGGAAGTGTTGAAGCATGCGTAATAAAAAGTAAAGTAAATCATGTTCGCTTTGCATTTCATAGCACAATATAAACAAAAAATACATAGAAAGGTGTTTAGAGGTGAATGAGCATCTATCTATTCTGCAGGAGCTACTTATATATGCAACGAAATCTTTGTGTGTTTACAGAATTGTTTTGAAAATCATCTATGGAAATAAGTTTGGTGACGGAGCTTGAATGCGGTTTTATACTTAGGTATATATTGTTAATTCGTTAATGAGCTGCTATTATTATTATCTAGCCGCCATGCTGGGAATATTTTTAAGTGAAAACTTCTTTAGGCATGTTAGGTACTTTTTGGGATGGAGAAAAAGCACTAAACTCGCGTGACCTTCACACTTTGATACAAAGTTTCCACTTCTGACGTGCAGTCCTATAACTGACAGTTTTTCCCCCCCAATATTTGCAATCCAGTTCGATCTTTGCTACCTACCCATGGACGAAGTTCCTGACAAATACAAGCCAATTTTTAATATTAAAATTCTTTTAAAATTATTCTAGCATACAAGATCCTCTTTCAATGTAGTAACGTTGTTTCGAGCAAATTGAGTGCATGGACAACAAAACACATGCAAAGGATATGAGTAATTTTTTGCTTACTAATAACAATATTCAGAAAATGAGACAACCAGACGGGTTTACTCGAAGGATATTTATGTGGAACATTACAATTATGTAATATAATTTTTGACCGTTTGCAATATGATCTCGAAACGAGTATGAGGACTATTCCTAGGACTTCATCTGCGTGAATTTTTTTGCTATTTGTAACAGACAGAGGGCCCGTCTGATGGAAAGTGGTTACCATCGCCTATGGACGTTTGCTACACCAGGGGTGGTGCTAACGCGTTACCGACCTCTAAGAAATTTTATAATACCCATCTTAAAGGACCCCATGTCATGACCACAGAAGGAAAACTGCGCAAAGAACTTCGTAAAGTTTTTAGAGAAATTATATTATTTATAATACATTTAAAGTACCTGTACATATTCTATTTTCACACCCTTATTTATATTAGTTTATAGACTCGTTAAATAAGAGTTAAAAAAAGTGTTACTCATTAGACATAGATCTATAATGGAAATATGGCAATAACACTTTTTTTAGCGAGACTGTAAACCAAGTATAAATTTTATGAATAAAGAATGTTAATGTTTTGCAATGTGCTTTCTGTAAATTAAATAATGATTTTATTACTTATTATTCTAGTAATTAATGCTAAATATCGTCAAAAATTCTTATATACAGATTTGATTGTAATTTATGTTTAATATACAAATTATGTAATGTACTACCCACTAGGTATTTTCGCCAATAATCATCTCGGCGTACAGACCATGGTCGGAAATCAACTACGATTGGAGGGCATCGCCTCCTTTTCCGATACCGTCCGCTAAAGAGGTGGTGGGGTGTTATAGGGAGTGAACAAGACGGCTCCCTGCAAAATGGAGGCCTGACTACTATAAATTGATAAGAACTTATTCACAATTGCCACAGTGATATTAATGCTAAGCTAAAGTCCTGTGACTCTACTTACAATTATTGGAGGCACACTAAAGTGGTCTAACTAGATATTTAGCAGACACAGCTCATGCCACTGTACACCAAACTTTGTCCTCGGGCAGTGAGTTGATCATAGCGCATTCTAACCACAATAAAGTAAAACAGCTGATATTAATAACTCTTTTCTTCCACTTTCTCCAAATTGGTTGGGGTCACGTTAAAACATTTTTTCATTCCTCCTCCATACTCCTCTATTCTGACATTCATGCCAACACAATGCAAATGATTATATCTTCATTTACATAATACATCCATATCTTTTTTGTTCTACCTTTACATTTGTACCCATCAATCTTAAAACTTTTCTTGAGCTACATTTTGTACATTCTGTATTTTGCTCACTAACTCAGATAATACAGATTTAATACCCAATAGCTTGGGCTTCAAACAATTAAAGTATGATGTATGAAGAAAGTGGATGAACAAGATAAATGGCACAAACTTTAGGCCCATTTCCAGCAGTAAATTCTAATAAGGTAATGACAAGGGACCAGCAGTAAAAATGGCATAACCACTAATTAAAAATATGCAACCCTCATTGACAGTTAATTGTTTGAGCCATTATCTGTTGAAATATTTAGACGATGAGCTTCCTGAACTTTTCAGGTGCACAAAGGAAAAATATCTGAATACGTACTAAGTCTGAATACTTTAGACAATGGATTAGTATGGTCTGAAGATCCAGTCTTCTGAACACCTTATCCACAGAAGACATTATTCTTCATTTAATCATGTTTTTAAGTTAGTTTAGATTATCAAATATATACTTTATTTATTTATTATATTGCATCATCAGACTTTTGCATAAGGAGAAAAAATCTAGTTTAGTTATTTTAAACTTTTGGTTGTATTTGTTTATAGTTTATGTTATTGTAATTAATCATTGTTTATTGCTTGAAAACACCTACTGAACTCTCATTGGCCACTAGAAGTGAGTGTATTGAAATAAAAAAATGTAGTAAATAGGTATTATCTATTTTAGTCACTAGTTATAATTATAAATAATACATTTGATTCAAATGTACAGTATCAAAAGTGACATCTGAACAAAATATTTTTTACTGATAAAATTATGACTCATTCATAAAGTTACTCATGCAAAGTAATATAGTTATAAGTAAAAATGATAATTTTCAGCAGATATTAGTGATCTTAGTCGTGAATTCCAGTTACATAAAGAATGCCTACTTTGGTATGTATAGCATTCCTGCAGAGATCAAGCAATCATTTTTTAGGTAATACCCTTTTACTTGGGTTTAGATTAAACTGTTTTACAAGGGCTTTGTTTAGTTGTTTAATAAAATAAAATAAATAAAATTAAACAATTGTTCCCTACATTAGCAGTCTCCACAAGATATGGCTATACCAGCATATAGGACTCTTCTGTTTATATGAACTCTTGGTGGATATGTCGAATAATTTTTAGTGGTAACATAAATACTCAATTATTGTTTATAGAATTTGTCACATCAATAGACATATAACAAAGCCTATAAACATAATAATTTATAGATAAAAAGTTGCAAGTTTATAAAAAGTTTGTCTGACGATTATCAACCGGTCGCGCAGTGATGCATACTTTACACGGTCGTGCTTCAGACTCCCATAGCGAAATATTTATCACAACACAACAGCGACGAACCAGAATACTATTTACAGAAAATATTAGCTGTCCATTGTTACGTCAGAACTTTAAAGAAAATCTCATACCTTAACTATGATAACTAATAAAAAAAAACAACAAAAATATTAAAAGTTAAAAGTAATATTTTAGGCTTTTTTTAAACATTCTAAATTGAATTATCGATCTATAGGAAACGTAAAGTTATACTCTACACCTTACCTTCGGATAACTCCAAGTCCAATTCGGCTAGTTTATCTCTTATATCGTCCGGCAAGTCATCCATGGTGAATACACACTTTTTTCACTTAGGACAAATAAACTTTGAAATTAGAGACAACAACACGAGAAACCATACTGACACATAGCCATCTTGAATTTAGAATAATTTCTGAGACTGTAATGAAACGAGTGAGAGTGACATCATGTGATTGTCAATCCAAGACAATCTATTTTTTATTTATTGCCTGGTTTCTGAGACCTCTGCACCAAGTCTTATTTGAACGCGAATGCCGTATAGCGGCCGTACTGATTCCAATCTCATACCAATTAAAAAATAAAAATACCATAGAGGAGATTTATGCTTTTGTTTTCGATGTCAAGTTTTCAATTCATACTTGCCATTAGCAAAAATTATGTCTCTTTTGTCTTTGATCTGATAGGTTTTTTTTTTTAATTTATTCATGACCATAGAATCAAAGTCTTTCAGTCGGAAACATGTTAATTAATAGGTCTTCGTATAGTAGCGCAGTTGTATTGCAGGCTACAACCGACGCCATTCAATGGAGTTCTTGTGAAAACTCGAAAGATCACATCTGCTATACAGTTCACATTTACATAATTTCTACTCAAAAACTATCAATATCCTGCAACTATTGTTCATTTTAGAGTAATTATACACATTTTTAGAAAATAAAACTGCACAACACAACGTCTCCTTTCAGTTCCCGCCAAAAACTCCTGATCTGATAGGGATCAAGCAATGTTGCCAACTCTGAATTCTAGAGGATGGTTGAATTCTTCTTAAAATAGGGTTAATTTTCCAAAATTATGTTGTAATTTATATTTTAAATATAGTAGAATTATCTTGTTTATTTAGTAGCATGTTAAGGGTCAGAATAATTTAAAAAAAGATATTTTTAATCAGAATCAGACAGTATAATTGTATTAATATTTTTATACATATCTACATTGTGTTCTTTAATCATAGCGTCAATGGGATTAAAATTAACATCAACATATTCAAGAAAATTCATATATATAAAACACCACCGAATTCGTTCTGTTATACCTAGACCCCTTTCCTCCAGACCTGCTTACCTTTGCTTTCCGTTCTGCTGTATCAGCATCCAATAGTTTATTAATACACCTCCCGTTCCTTCGCCCAGTCTCCTGTCTCCATTCCCCCGCCGCGCATTATTGCCGGATCGCTGTTTCTCATATTTTTGTTCTAAGTTCTAATTAAATTCATTTTGTATTTTCTTCGTGTAAATAAAAATCTTTTTAAAAATCTGTCCCGTTAAACAAAAAAGACCCCGTATAACAGTTCGCGTAATATTTCCAAGCTGGTGACTCGTTATTGGGAGAATTCCTGACGCATAAAACAGTGTTGTTGGTACAATAAAACGAGAAACCCTAACAATAAATATACAAACTCGCTTTATATAATTTATTTTAGTTATATACAATCTACAAGATTAAAAAAAACGATCTTCAATAGGTATTACGGTGTATTGCTACCTTAATAATAAACCTACGGTAGGTGGTAGATCTATGCTGATTACGGTGTTATACCTTAATTACGGTGCAGTTGGCAACACTGGGATCAAGCAATAACTATAGACGGCATCACTTTTTGCTATAGTAGCGACACAGCTTAGAATGGCGAAATAATTAATATGAAATTCTGAAAGTCTTATTTCAGCTTCAGGCTAAAAATAAAAACATATACGAAAAGTAAATATCGATAGGCAAAATTTAATAACACATTATGAGTTTAATCAATCATAAACAACAATATACTTGGTCAAAACATCACGAAATGTTTAAAATTGTAATTCTAAAAGGAACCTATTGTGTATCGTTCCAATTTTAGTGTATGTACTGCCGAAGCAAGTACAAACCTATTGTACAGTGTTGTACCCACAGAGTATATTAATATAATAGGAGCTTAGACCATTCAACCAAGGACGAGCCTCGTATGAGCATACCCCTCCGCCAAGGTACAAGATTATAAAATCTAACGCGTTTATAAAAACTAGTTCAATAATCGATTTCTAACAGTCTTAGTATCGTTATCGCTGTGTGAGGAGCTCCTCAAAAATGCCAACCTGTGCTGTTAACGTGTGCGATAAAAAGTCAAATACCTCAAATCTAGAAAAAGATGGTGTAACATTTCATATGTAAGTATTTTCTTCTCTAATTATTGCTTATTTTTAATAAAATAACTTATAGTTGTTTATTAAACTTGATGTTTAAAACATCGATTCTATAATCGAATTAATGAAACATCTCGCATCGACTTCCGACGAATCTCTGTTTTACTTTGAACTGTTATTGCGAAGAAATTGAGTCTATATTTGTATAACAATGCCCAAATAACAAAATATTGAAAGTCTTGCCCACTTCACACACACACACACACACACACACACGAGACTAATGCTAAATTCTTCAAGAAATTATAGTCCTTATTGCGTTGGAGACTAATTTCAAATTTGAATATCGAAGTTTGTTTTTTGGCTACACGAGACTACCTATAGTGACGTATAATCTGTACATATAACTCGTGTCGATATCGATAAAACTACCTTTGATACTGTTAGTCGAAAATATGTTATACTAATAACGACCCACTTTTAGGGTTCTATTGTAAAATAAGGAACCCTTATGATTTCGTCGTGTCCGTCTGTCCGTCTATTTTCCGAAATTAGGTCTACACTGCTGAAATTTGGTACATTTAACTGTAACCTATACTAGGAAAAATATTTAAATGTGAGAGTTTTTTTAAGTATTGCTCCCACAACATGAAAAGTTACGATGGTAAAGAGTACTGGTTTTACCCCATCTAATCGGGTATCGTTACCGATCTTGAGAGTCTACCTGTTTCTTGATCAGCGCTCCTATATAATCTACCTTGTGAACATAGGGTTAACGGTATTGCAGCGAAGGGTAAATATAAAGAAGGGAAATATTATGTTTTATTCATTTAATAAATTTTATATTTTTTCACTATATCAATTCTTTTATTTCATATCAATACTTCGGCTTGAGTATGTCTGTCATTCCTAGACATCACAGCTTCCAGCCATGGTTACCCGGGAAAAGGGTTCTCGCGGCGGTTATGCCGTCAAGATGGGGGCGCGGCGTGTTCCGTGCGCACTCACCTCTCCTCCCGCGAGACGCGTTACAAACCGCCCCACGCTCGGAGTAATATTTTTTTAAACATTAGTAATTGACATGTAACCTCGAGTCAAACCGTGATCATAGCTGCTGTAAAGTAGCCGAAACGTTGGCAAAATAAATAAATATCGCGCTTAAAACCGTAAATAACGTAGTTTTATTTATGTGTAACAGTCGCGAATATCTAAGAAAAAATACTATAAATTAAACCTATACTTTAGTTTTATTCCACTGTCATCATATCTGTAGTATTCAAAATTATTATTTCTAGTAAAAATATCGACATTAAAGTATCGATATTTACTATCCCTATGAAATTCACCGGTTTGTACAGTAGTAATACCAGCATTTTTTTCCTCAAAATATAGGGCATTTAAATTACGTTGCAAGTAAATATTTGAATTATAAGTACATAATTATATATTATGTTCATGGATGTTTTTAGCGATTAGGGTTTACATAAAATTGTGAAAGTGTTAATATCACACATCACAATTTTCATCACACAATAACTAAGATCTTATTTCAACTAGTGCTAGTTTAATAAATCATCAATGTGGTACTGTTTAATTATTACAACATTAAAGTTTATTTCATAATCCAATATTATAATAAAAAATAATAATGAATATTTAGTCAATTATGATTAAATTACGAGGCAAATTGAATAATGATATGGCAATTTCTTGTATTTTGATGTGTGAGTCGTCTTTGTGTGCGTAACGAGTGTCAATATACGCTGTTTCTAAACTAGTTTTGAAGATTTGTACATGTTTGCGTTTATGACAACACAAATAATATTTGGGTGTATGCGATTGTTTCAATGTGTGCTTTACTCTTCCCCCCTAAGCAAATGGCTGAATTATTTGTTTGCAAAATTAGACGCGAGCCTCTACGTTTGGTTAAACGGTCTAAGAATAGGAGAGTTGTACCTAGGACAGTCGTAATTTTTTGAAAACTCCTGAGTTTTTAAATAATATTCATTATAACAGTTGAAGCAGCCTTTGTCAACACTAACGTGAAATTAGTTGTGATTTACTGGCGCGATGTCAGTTTAGATAAAAAAGCTTATTTATAATTTCTTGATCAAAAAGTTCGATTTTGCCCTCTAATTATTATTTATTTATTTAGTATGATACATATTTATTACAAGCTTATTATTTAGAAATCTCAATAATGTGTGCGTAAAGGATGATATGTGGTCGAAGCCAATCTCAATTCTAGCATAATAATGAAAGTTGTTACTACAAATTATTATGACGTTGTACCTTGGCCTCATAAACAACGCACCCTCATTATTTTAATCCACTTCGGGAAAAAATTTAACGGAGCTCCTGGATATATTGGTCTAGGTATATTTAAAAATTATAAACTATTGTTTTAGTAGTAATCGTATTAATTTCAAATATTGTTTAAAATTCACTCATAGGTGTAATCTGAACTTGAAAATGATTAAAAAAACATTCCAATGATTGTTAAATTGTTTATTAGGCGTTTAGTTAAAAGTTACATAATTAATTCTTTAAGTGGTGTTTTGTCTTCTGTCTAGGTCTGTAACTGAATCTTAACATTTTATAAAAATAACAATGGAAAATTGTTACCTTCGTCTATAGACTTTTCCAGTACCACAGGTAATGCTAGCTCATTTCCAGACTATAAGATAGTGTTTAAGAATCAGATATGATAGGGGTGATGTGATCGGGGCAGGAGGTATAGGGGGACTAGAATAAACGAATGTAATAGGAAAATAAAAATAAGGAAGATGGAATAGAGGGAACGGGAAGAAGCTGTCGATAGCCCTTTCACATCGTATAAAAATATTGACTGGATGCTTCTTATTGGAAAAGGTTGCATCGACGAGAGAGTCAATACCCTAAATGAAAACATAATTAAATTATATGATAAGCACGCACCAGTTCGAGCTATTAGAACTAAACTTTTAACTGCGTCTTGGCTTACTGAAGAAATTTAGTATTATCAAAGAAAGCTACTGCGAAAACTAAATATAACCGTCGACCAACTCAATTCCTTCAGACTTAAATGTTGATTCTCTGAATAGCTATTTTGTTTCATCATCTCATATTGATAAGACATATAAAGAAAATACATTTAAACTTTTCTCTTCGCTTCCAACCCATAATTATTCTCAATTTATATTTACTCATTTCTCCGACTGTGATGTTAAGAAAAGTATTGTATAAACTACATGGAAGGCGGCGGGCAGCGACAGTGTTAGCCGTAACATGATTCTTCCTATCCTAAATTTTGTACTTCCTATTATTACTCACATTTCTAATTTTTCTATTTCTAATGGCTCATTTCCAAAAATATGGAAAAAAGCATTTTCTTATTTGTTTAAGTGAGCATAAAATAAATGAGGGAAGGGTAAATATGATATAAAAGAGTAAGAAGTAAAACTAATTTCATACTCATTCGTCAATCGTTTAAAGTGAGACGTAATACTTTGAATTAAGAGATAGGTACATGTGCTTTTTTGATAGACTTTCGAAGCAATAACTGAACTTTTAGGTCCGGATTATAGATATTTTAAGACAGTTTCTATAGTTTTAGCTTAGATAATGTAATGTGTAGTAATTCATACAAACTAAAGCGTCAAATAAGTGAAGCATTTTTATAGGCTTCTTTGTGTAGACTTATGTAACGTTCATATGGCTTGTATCTGTTGTCTAATAAAAATGGAGAAGGAGAAGATGATAGAAAGGAAAAATTTACTGGTCTTACCATAGATTGCATATTGATATTACGTCAAACAAGCTCATATTACAATTTTAAACAATAGCGAGGAAAATAAACTATTAACACGGTATAGGAACCGGATATCAAGCAATTCAAGAAACGTGTACCTTGAATTAATGAAATCCAGCGAACCCTCTTCTTTGGCTCAATGTGTACTCAGCAAATAAGAATGTCAGTATTTGTTCTCGTTTTCAACTCTACCATAGACAAGCAAACAATTTTAGTTATTGCAACACAGTGTAGGTTCTTGCAGCTTAGCGTTAGGTGTCGCTTCTAGTTTCCGTTTGCCGTCATTCATTTGTCGTTTATATAGCTATTCGTTTTGGTTTTCGGTACAAATCTTCATGGCTGCCTAGCAGTTCTATAAACCTGGTTGCCAAAGTGTTTTGAATATTCTTTGTAAGTGTTAAAGTTCATAACGTAGACTGTATAGAAACCGTTTCTACTTACATGTGTCCTTTTTAGGACACCCGTTAAGTTAGTTCGGTTTTAATTTGGAACTGAATTATCAACGTGTGTACCAGTGCCGAGTTGCCGCGGGTTATCATGGCTGACCCAACATCTGCCTCAGCCTTGTTCAAAAGAGCTGAGCAGCTGAGGAGATGGGAAATCTCCGATACCAACAGGCAGCCGTCAAGTCCGAGGACTGCGAGAAGGATCCACTTTGCTGACGGGGTGGAATTTCTTGCGGCATGCTTGGCTGGCGAGAAAGATGAGGCTGAGTTGCTTTTAAAAGACGGAGCCGACATAAACACAACTAACCAGGATGGAATAACAGCATTACATCAAGTAAGTTTTGTATATTTTTACCCTCAGTAACACTAACATTTGTACTTTGTATTTCGTTTTCGGCCGTTATATTCAAAATCTTATACAAATTTGAACTACCCTCATTTTAATTTTACTTTACTGGAAAGATCTTTATCTCTATTACCCAAAAGAATATGTGTGATAACAATTTTTCTGTTAAATTAAACATTCTTGTATATTACCATTTAAAAACTAATCATAAATAACCTTCATTTGTTAGTGAATAATAACTAATAGATAACTTTTTCTACCCTACTTCAAAAATATTTCAATAACTATCTAGAATTAAAAATAAGGCATTTTTAAAATTAGACTGTTGAAACCTTCTTTCATTCAGGCTTAAATTGCACTTAATTTAGTAAGTACTAAAATAATGTGTAATTGGTGGAATATTTCAATAAGTCAAATGTACCTGAACTACTTAACAATGTCATAACTAACATAGGAAGAAAAAAAGGATATTTTTTTAGTTTATAGTGTTTACAGTTAAAAATGAAATTTACAAAATGCAAAAGAACAAGACTATATAAGACAAAGCCAGATGGGAGGGCATTTGTCTGTCTCGATGAATACCACTCCTGGTCTAGAGTTCATCACCATAACAACATTTAGTTGTGTTCCGACATAGTGGCTAGGTTCCAGTGGCCCTTTAGAGAGTGGCAGCACATTGTTAGCACCTTTGGTGTTACAAATGTCTGTAAGAGATGACAACCACTTCCTATCAGGTGGTCCGTGTGCCGATCTGCCTATTTGCTGAACTCATGCAATAAAAAAATATATAAACAAGATGAATTTAGACAGACATAGAAATCTATAACAACTGTTAAGGAACAACTATAATATTGTTGATATCAATTGAATTAATCTAGGGTGTTTAGCTATTATTAATTGAATAAAAAATATTCATATATAATAATTAAATAAAATTTGCCCAAAAACATACCTTGCATTTTGTTCTCATGGTATAGTTAGCATTTTATAGCTAGTTCCTCTAATGTTTTTTTATTTTATTCTTTTGGCCTGGGCGAACGAGATTGCCTGGGCTGATACTCGTCTGATGTTAAGTGACTATGTGATCTAGTATGGACCTAGTAGATACTTATTTACTCATGACTTACAAATCACTGGTTTATGTGAATTGGGGAAAACAGACTCTAGTTGATTGCTCCAGTAAGTGTATGTGCCCAACCTTGGTCAGTTATGCCAGTGGTATAGGTAATATACAAATGACCACTCAGAGGTTGTTCTCTAGACACTGACCATGGTTTATATGAATAATATGGTATATATAAAGCAAAATTCCTTTGATGAAATTAGCCCTGCCAGGAATCAAACCTGGAGTGTCTGTTCTGGTGAGCTAGACTAGCAAAGATTATTCTTACTCATTGACAGATACTATATATAAAGTATATTGTCTTGTAAAGAAGATGTTTCAATAATCGGATTAAAGTAATCATTTCCATAAATTATAACCTGATTAAATTCGAAAGTAAAACTATTTTATTCATGCAACTGACATTTTTAATTTATCCACGTTATACTTTATTCTATGAATATCTTTTATCAGGTGATTGAAAAATTAGCCCTACTTATGTAATTTCCATTGTTGTATTGAATATCTTTTTATTTTTGACTTGGAGACAAACTATACAATAATTGCTTACCCATTTATGGTTGTGTGTCAAAACAGATCAGTTATGTAGGGAATTATAACTGTTGTGTATAAATTTACGGGTTATCAAAATAATAAATATTAATGTAGGTAGTTCCATCTTGAACAATGTAGTCTCTTTTAATATTGTATCTGTCAGATTTCAGTAGAAAGGATATGCCCAAGCAATGCTGTCTTGATGTAATGAGAGATGATATGCAGGTCTGGTCTCACAATTATTGACACTAAATCATGCGAAGTAGAAAAGAAATGGCATAAAAGCAGATTCTAAACTTGGAATATAATACTCCAAATGCTGTTAGAATCTAATATAGGAAGATAATATCTTGAATTTGAAGAGCATATTTTAGTGTTAGTATTTAGCAGTTCCATGGTCTGTTTTAGTATTTAGCAGTTCCATGGTCTGTTACCCTACTGTTTAAATTAATGACTAAATTAATAAGCATTTAGATGTAAACATATTGTATATCTCAAAATTAAGGGAGTAATACTTGTATTTAGTTTGATATATAGTGGACCTCTTTGGGAACATTTTATTTTATTTTTGACATCCACACCATAGTGGATGATGAAACATTATTTATCGAGATTTACCATGGCAGGAATGAAAAGTCCTTTGGCTGAGGCCATTCAAACACAGGTATAGCCTTTCTCTCCATTTTATATGTCGTCCCATGTCATTAAATTGTTTATGGTAAGATAATAGGCAAAAATTTCATAAAGTTTCCACAACAACATTCTAGTTCTCCTTAATTCATCTTTGGGACAACTAAAATTAGTATACCCTAGACATTGTTATGCATTTGACAATATGGGTAGCATAAATCTCCTACAGTTTATTTTCTAAGTCATGTAAATGAAAACAGCTACAGATACGAGAGTATCTAATGTTGTTTTTCCATGCTACCCCACATATTGCGGGCTTCAAGCCAGAGTGGTGTATAAGCCAACTTTTCAGGAGATACAAGAAACTTTTTTTTCAATGTATCTCTATAACTGAAGATTTGCATGTGTCTATGAAAGTACTTAGTTGATTACGTGAAATGCTCTTTTTTTAATTAACCTACTATTAAGAAAAAAACAGAGGTGGTGTATCAATAAAAATAGAAATGATAGACGAAATAAAAACAAAACACATTTTTTTTATACACCCCACTGGATTGAAGCCCGCGATATACAACTGTAGCATATTCTCTTCTATCAAATGCATCTCAAATATTTTGGTGGGAATTTTAATAACAATGTTCTATTGTGCAGTTTTATTTTCAAATAATTTATAATACTGATTAAAAACAATTCAATTTTCAATAATTGAAGGCTATTTGTTATTTATAACAAGGAATTGTATATTTATGAAGTAAATTTTAACTGTTTAGTCAAATGTATTTTTTCGAGCTGCCTTAAAAATATTCTAGTGGCTTATAGTGTTCCATATGTCAGGGACCTACAATTTGTGTGTACTTTTTGGTTGTAGATTATGGTAAACTTATTATAATTTTTTTCATGGGTAATTGACCATGGCTAGATTCACGATCTGTGCAGAGCTGTATAACTAAGAAATGTATAAATGTAAGAAATGTACTTGTGTTGTTCAAGTATATACAACATAATAAATCAGTGCACAAACAAACATTGTATGTTTCCAAGCTAACTAAGTACACTATTGTAACCAAAATGTATAGTGGGAAACTTTAAGAAGTTAATCTAGATACCCAGGTCTAAGTAAATAAATGACTATTAATTGACTAAATTGACCACTGAATGAACCCAAGAAATTTGTGCTTCAGTCAACTTAGTGGGCAAATACTTAACAAGTGTCTTTGCCATTTATTAAACTAAAATTATGAAAGCCTCTTTACACTTAGGTTCTTCTGAAAGAAGAAAGTTATGTCTATTTTAATATTTTTTAGTTAATCAATTGTTTAATATAAGCATGATATCATTACTGTTTGAACATTAATTCAAAAGTTATCAGTGCAGAAGTAACTATTTGTTCCTTTTAGCAAAGAAATTTCTGACAAGACAATCCTCAATAGATCGAAGATGAACTTATCAATTTTTGGCCTAATAAGGAAGAGAATTATATTTCCCATAAGATATGTTTACAATATTATATCTGTATTAGTGAACACCCAGAAATATCTGCTATTGATAAGTTTTATGATTTATTATCATTTCATATTGGGCATATATGCAACTAGGATATGTCCACCACTTCCTCCACCCTTGACTTGAAATTCCCGGGACATAAAGTACTTTTTTAAATGCTGCTGCATTTAAAAAAGATTATAAATGTATCATTCTAGTGAAAATTATGTTGGAAGAAGTTAATTTTTATGCACACGAACAACAACAAACCGCTACCAAATTTTTTTTATGTACAAGAACAACTGAAAACTGCTACCAGAAAAATTCCCACATGATAAAAAGCAGTGCAGATTTCAAGTTAAAATTTTGCTCTGTCAATCAATAAAAACCGCATCGCATATGACCCAGTCGTTTTTTATGTTAATCCCAAACAATCAGACCAGAATTCTGAAACAATTTGAATTGTATTTTCCGTCCTTTATAAAGTCTATTTCAGTTGTTTTTTGTAAATAGCTTTAATGTACGGACAGAGCATGTTTATAATATTATAGATGAAAAACGTTTTTCTTGTTCTGGTATTTATTTTTTGACAACAGATGTATATGGAGATTACTCTGTGGGATTTTTATTATTATTATTGCACAATTGTAGAAGTAGGTTTACATTAAATATTGTATATTTTTACCTTTTCATGCTTCATGAAACATTTGGTGGATTTAATCCATCAATAAGATCTTTTAACACCTTATTGAAAAATTTAATTAATAAAATGTAGGTATTTGCTGTGAGTTTTACAATGTCTTTTGTTTCTATGTAAAGTTTAAACTTAAAACCAATAATTAACTTCAGTAAGTGATAATGTGAACTGGTTTTTGATAAAATTACTTAGGTATATTTTGAATTCAACCAAGCATAACATTGGTTTTGTCATTATTAGTGTTTAATTTTGTATTAAATGTACATAAATAAATATTAGTACCTACTTTTATTATTCTGTATATATGTGCCCTGTGCATAAATATTAGTATAATTTGTTAATATTATATACATAAATAAAAAAATACTACAAACAATCACTTTAATGGTTGTGTTAGTTGTTCTGTTATAAAGTGAGTGATATTTTATTACTCTTCAAGTTTATATCATGTAAAATATATGACCATTATCTCCTAGTAGCCATAATATTAAAAAGAAAAACTTGATTCTGTAACTATTTAAAACAAAATATTTTACACAAAACTAAAGTAATTTTAAAAAGTAGTCATCAAACACAAATAAATATAAATAACTTAGTTGCTACGAGAATTTTCAGCTGATATAAGATGGTTAATTTCTGCTTTCTATTTAAATTCATCAACCAAAGTGATCAATACAAACATAGACCTGAAGCATTCAATGTCATTGAATATTATTGTGGCCTTTAAGTTCTGTGTATTTCAGACAAATTGATTCAAATTGATTGATCTTTTTAATGTGTGCCTTATAAATATAGGGACGAAATCTGAAGTAGGTAAACATGGTTGATAAAAAAATCGTTTCACTGACGGCAGTTTCTTCATAGACTCCACAAACTGCATTATTTTCGAAAATGCTATGATTGATTATTTTTCAAAATAATAACAGTTACTTATTTTATACTAGATAAATTCTAATTTACATATATCTACAATAATTCGCATTCAAAACAATGTTTTTATTGCCACGCTGGCGATTTTGGTCTGAATTAAATTCTTTCCCGTTAGATAGATGGCTGAACCTCCTACTTTACAGTCGTTGTTTAATCTCATGAGACTCGAAAGGGGGGAGAAGGTTTGGATGATGATGAAATATCACAAGGGAGTAGGTTTAAGTTGCATTATACCAATTCTTCTTCTAATTTCTAATCCGTGGTAGCTTAGTGGTTAGTATTTGTGTCCCAAACTCAAAAGGGCGCAGGTTCTAATCTTAGCTGGAAAGATTGCACTACTTAGGCAGTTTTCTGACCTATTGTGAATATAGTTATAATTACCAAGGGCTAACGGTGAAGAAAAACATCGTGATGAAACCTGCCAAACAAGTCTAAAACTCACCAGGTATCATCTGGGGGGAGGGGGGGGGGTTTCGGGATTTGTATTAATAGTTGCTAAATAATCCGTGATTAATGGAGGACCTAAAATAAAGAGGACCACGACCCTGAGATGTGGTGACGACTGATACGCCTTTTTAGCCAACTTGACGCTTGCTGAGCTACTAGGTTATTTCGTCTGTAGCAACTCGAAAAATAACGAACTGCGTGTTTTAAAAAAAGTCAAGTATTTAAGATAATGTTATCATACTTACTCTACATTAAAAAAATGAAACAAAATATTTCCGCTTTAATCGGTTAGCTAAAATTGCATTGGCATGCATCAAACGGACCTCTCTGACTCTGCTGTATTCATAGATTCTTGAAATTCAGGCGACTTGATTCTATGCTCTTTACGAGGGGAAACATGACTGAGGGCCATCAGCCACGCGATGGGGGAAAGTCGTGACCGGTGTGTGGGATTCGCCAGGTCGAGGTGGCATTAGCATCTCTAGGGGAAACTAAAAATGCTATTGCCAAAGCGCAGTTAGGTACACCCACTAAAACCCCTCAGTATTTCGTCACAGGTATAGTCTAGCCTCTCCGCTGGCCTACGGTGGCCTAATACATTGCCGGGAACTACTTTTGTCCCCCGGCGTCTTCATAATCTCGTTGCGTGGGGGAGGGGGGGGGGCGTTGCGTAACGCGCTCCACGGGAGGAGGTGAGCGTGCGCAACATGCGTCGCACCCCCACCTCGACGGCATAACGGTGGGTGGGAACTCTTTCCCCAGGGACTAGGGTTGGCATCGTTCCTGGTGTTGCAAACGGCTTTAGGCGACGGTAACCACTTCTGTTAGGTGGGCCGTCTACCTGCTTGCCAGCTTCCGCTAATAAAAAATCACTTCACCTATGTAACACTATTTGCTTCACATGAAATGGCCCTATAGTAAGATAGAAATATTAATGTTCTCTAGTTATGATTACATGATATGTTTGAACGTTGTTGACTTCTGATATACTTATAATGATGTATCTTAATATTTTGAGCGATTAAGATAATTTTTGAAATAGACATTTAGTTACTAACATTATGATGTTGTTTATGCTATTTGGTTGAATATTGATTACACGGAAATTTTTGTTTTCAAAACCTTACATTTTCGTAGAAAATTTGGCAATACTCCTAATATAATTTTCATATCTCGCTGTCTACTCGTGTTCATATAATAATATGTTTAATTATGGTGCACATTGTCGCCGCCGCTACCTCTGGGCCGTTTGTTGCGTGGTTTGGCAGACGGGAATAGGCTTAGTCGACGTATCTACATCGCATCGAAGGTTCTTCTCTTCTTTCAGAGCACCATAGATATCGCTATCGGTTTCATGCCATTGTCGTGGCAGAATTTCAAAATCTTAATATATTATTACTATTTGTGTTGAAATGCTTCCGTATAAATAGAAAAAGGAACCTCTGTCACGATTAAGTTTGGTACCTACATGGTAACAAAAGAATTTTATTCATTAGGAAAAATTGCAAAACGACTTTGCGAAGTCGTTATGTCGTGCCATAATTAAAAGCCGGAGTTTTGAAGTGTAGTTATTGTACAAAAATAAACTCACAGGTTTCACATAGCGAAACTTCTACAGGTTTCACTGATTTTCAGAAATTTTCGTCACAACTTGGAAAAATTGTAAAAGTCCACCCTTTCATCGTTCAAACTTTGTACGTAATTAAAAATTGTATTGCTGTCGTTAGGGTTTGTTCTGAGTTAATGGAAAGAAACAAAATGTTTTTTTTACCTTTGAAACTATACATACAAAATATACATAACTCCAGTCGCTTTTAGGATTTGTAAAAAAGACGTTTTTGCCAATAATGGAATTATTGATAGCAGGTTAAAGTACACCTGATTTATTATTAAAACCGGATGTCGGTGTATAGGCAGAAAGGTAAAAAAGGAAGAAAGAAGAAGTAACGCTAATCTACTTCCGCGAATCACATACTCATGTAGAATGCGGCAACGCGGGTCACGTGCTTCGTCTCAGCACTCGGAATAACTTTCGATTGTTTCTAACGTCACCGGGACAAAATTAGATCCGGACACCCGCACCGGCTACATGCTGTTATAAGCAAACATTGACGCGTCGTCATGAAAAGTTTTTAATGTAATATTTAGTGAAACGCCAATGTATAGGGAACTACGTGAATTTCGATTCGATACATAGTGCTTTTCTGCTTTCGAGCCGGTCAGAAACAAACTGGTAGAATTCGTTACCGAAATACGTTGTTAATGTCAGCTCATATAAGACTCGCTGCTGCCCTTGAGCCTACAATGTGCGTAGGGGAACGGATGGTATACCCGCCACGTTTGTCCGATGTAGATTGGCGAGTTTCACACATCAGTAATGAATGAATGTAAACACTTTATTATTTACCATAAACTTAAACGTAGAAAAAATAATATGGATTATATACATTTGCATTAGAACAATGAACGGCATTATCGCTCATAACGATCTCTTCCAGGCAACCCTGTGTCCAACGGAATTTTAAAAGAAAATTAAAAATTATATTTGTTAATTTGGTGTGCACTGGGTATTTTTTTAGTAATTCTTATTATAATACGTTATTGTGAAAATTAGATACTTTATATCGCTATCTGGAATATCGAACAATACTTAATAACAAATAAACAAGTACAATAATTTAAGAAATATTATTAATGCAGTCTTTTGAAATTGATTTTATATTTAACTAGAGTTTAACCCGTGGCTAGGCCGCGGGTCAATCTAGTGCGTGCTTCTTGTTTAAAGAGCAGGCGTTAATACAGGTTATATTGTACTAAATTTTCATGTTAGTGCTATTTGCACTCGGAAGATTAATTTCATTTTATATCGCAAACTATCCCAGCTTCCGGCATGAAAAGTGTTTATGTCCATTTTCCATATTAAAACTACATTTAAACAAAATTACAGCAAAACCGATCCATTACTTCTAGTAGTTTTCCGTGAAAGCTTAACGGAAAGACATATCGAGTTACGATCGCATTTTTTATAGACGACGAATTATTATATCTATAAACTTGAGAAATGATTGGTCTCATCCAAACTTTCATTCTTTATTTCAAACCATCCTAGTTATACTTATCTATCCCCGTCTATGTAAGCTACTTACATAATAGACAAACATGACAATAATGACTAAAAGGACAAAAGAGACGAAAAGGATAAAAAGGGCAAAAGAGACAAAAAGAACACAAAGGGCAAAAAGGGCAAAAAGACACAAAGGGCAAAAAGGACAAAAATACAAAAAGAGCAAAAATACAAAAAGGGCAAAAGTACAAAAAGGGCAAACAGTACAAAAAGGGCAAAAAATACAAAAAGGGCAAAAAGGACAGTAAGGGCAAAAAGACACAAAGGGTAAAAAGACACAAAGGGCAAAAAGACACAAAGGGCAAAAAGACACAAAGGGCAAAAGGGACAAAAATACAAAAAGGGCAAAAAGGACAATAAGGGCAAAAATGACAAAAAGGGCAAATAGGTCAAAAATGGCAAAAGGTCTATAAGGACAAATCGGACAAAGATGACCAAAATGGTGAAAATGGAAAATCTCAAAAAAACCTATTCCACTTTTTGGGATAACCTTTACATTAATCTATCCCAAAATCTATCCCATTATCCGGGATAAAAGGTATCCCTTGTCCACCCTCGGTATTAAAATTACATGTACCTATACCGAATTTCAACTAAATCGGTCTGATCGTTTTTCCGTAAAAGCATAACAAACAGAAAGACAAATATATTTTCATCCCGGAAACTATCTCGTTTTTCGGGATAAAAGTATCCTATGTTCATTCTCGGCATTGAAAATATATATATACTGAGTTTCAGCCAAATCGGTCCAGTAGTTTTTACGTGAATTTAATGAATGAATGAATGAAAACTCTTTATTGTTCATCATAACTTAAACCTAGACATTTAATATATTTAAATACATTTCCATTAGAACAATGGGCAGCCTTATCGCTTATAGCGATCTCTTCCAGGCAACCCGGTGTCTAAGGAGACATTACCATTTTTAAATAATATTTGGTGGTTTAACTCAATTAAACTAATTCAATCGTAATAAAAAAAAACAAAAACACAATAATATACTAATATAAATATACACAATTAAATAAATTATAATAATATAAATTACATATACGTGAAAACGGAACAGACAGACGGACAGAATTACTTTCGCATTTATAATATTAATAGGGATCAATAGGGATTTGTTCTAATTTCTCGTTATTTTACGATAGGTAGTTATTATTATTTGAAATATTTTGCTTGTTTATGAAATGTGTATTGTTGATACATCCCGTTGATTTATGATTATAAAATTAAGTGGTTAAATTTAACAATTAAAAACCTACATTTACTACTAGAAAAGAGCTTGTAACTCGGCAATGCTATTGACAAGGCGTGATTATGTATCATATAGATTCCGAAGACTATGTCTAACACTTGCCAGCTGCACCCTCAGCAAGATCACTTTTCCCACTTTTTTCGTTTTGGCCTTTTTTCGTTTTAAAAGGAATACAATACGGTGGGATTGTTTGTGACTCGCAGTGGCTACCGAATACTTTTAAATCGTAAACCAGAGCTACTGTTGTGGTACAATAGATTAGCCAACACTACGACCTTAACAGGCGTCAGTCCGCCAGCGGCTTATTAAAGCGAGCAATCCCACCAGCAATATGTGTGGGTTACATTTCGGATTGATGGCTAAGCCGCCCGCCCCCTCAGCTAGAGCTTATCTTCCATCAGTTAAAACTGCACACGCACTTTTCTCGGCTTTTGCGTTTGACGGCTTCTGTTGTCTCTATGGTAGGCATGTGCGCCGCGTTGAAAAACGGCAGCAACGGCGAGCTGGAGATTTCAGTTTTTATTGAATTACTGTATTTAAATCTACTTCATCTATGTTTCATTTAAACAAAACTCGAACACCAAAAAGTGGCAAAATAGGCAGAATTCAAACATGCGAACATTACTTCTGTTCCTATCAGACCATCCATCCATCTATTCTATAGCATACTAATTTAACGAACGGTTTTAGAGAACAAAGTGATTTTTAAATACTTAAATTACCTAGAAATATGAAAATAGTATGGAAATTGTTTACAACTAACGTTACGCGATCGTACGCGCCGCGCGTAACTAGCTGTATGCATATAGATATAGAAATCTGAACTGACACAAGGAGACAACACGCTTACTTTATACTGCATAATATGTGAAAAAAATTACACACAATTACGTACAATTAATTACATAGATCATTTTATTTGGATTTTAAAGAGGAAAAAAGATAGCGGCGGTGGCGCCACGCCGGCGCGACGAACAAGTTTACCCTAAGGATAATATGCACAGCCCAGCAGCAACAGGACCGCGATTATTCTTATTTTACTTCTGATTTTGGCAGCTCAATTTTATTAGGCGCTGGTCGTTCGCCTGGCATCACTTACACAAACATTGACACAAAGATTTTTGATTCTTAATCTATGTATGTAATAGGCTAGCCATCTCAAAGAAGACGTACGGTATCCTCCAATAGCTCCGACGCGATAGCCAGTATGCGTTACCCTTTTTGTAACAAAGATCAATGTGTTTAACCTTTTACCAATTATTTGCGGACCGAACAAAATAAAATCAATGTCAGATGCAAATAATTCTTATCCATGGAAGTGAAAATACACGGTTGTTATTGTCGGACATCAATAATGACGTTTGCGCCAAAATTACGACCAAGCCGCCTATAAAATGCTGCTAAAATCATAAAGAAAAATGATTATTTCCAAATAAAAGCTAGCTTTTGTTTATTCCAAGCCAAGGCTATTTATACTACGAGGTTTGATTAGTTCTGTACAATCGTTTCGGCGGTAAATTGGAACAAAATTTTAGGTCAGAAAAAATTAACAGAGATATTATTCTGTTATAAAATAACAAAATCTTTCATATTTACAACATTGCTAGGCATGTGTGTTATTCGTAATAACAAGAATATAAACTTAATATTTATAATAGTAAAAGTTGAATGCTGAATACGAAGTTCCCGACCAACCAGGGTTCCCGCCTTTTATTATCATCATTGAATGTTAATTCATAGTTTACATTATTATTGTAAATAACGGAATCGGGACAGATCATAACACAAAACATGAGGTACATTGTGTTGCGTGTATTTTCCTCCGTTTGCGTTCATTATTGCATCACAGGCAGACTTATGACGCATTGGAATACGACACCCGCCGACCGGAATCTCGTACGTACTCGACAAATCGTATCATTATTATGTGCAAGTTGTAGTATTATAGTGTTATGTTATGATTTAATGATGACACAATTATATGGTAGTGTAAACTTTGAAACGCATTGTTCTTCCTTCAATTCTGGTAGGGACGATGAATCTTTAAGAAGTTGATTTTATATAGTGTTAGGATTATAATTATTGTTTTCGTACTAGCTATCTTTCTCAAAGAATATCGATATTAATATTAGGACAGTACAGGCACAGTCTAAACAACATTAAGTACAGCAGGCTCATAGATTTGTTGTTTACAGAATACAGATGATAAAAATTATCGTAATGTTTGTTCAAGGTGAATTGGCTGATCTTACACATTGGTAATCCTGATTTCAATGTTCGGAATGCCTCGTGGTTTCTGTTTATCTTGAGCACATGGTGATTGTAATAATATTCGTATCAGGTCAGAGATTTTCTGCCTAAGCTGTGCATGTTGTCCAGCCAAAGTTTGGACTCATGTCATCGAAGTGATTAAATTGTAGAAACCATGGACATATTTCCCGTTATATCTAATTTTTATTACACATAAAGTATTATTTAATTTAGCAGTAACAATGGTTTTGGACAGTTCCCGAACGATGGAACTCTGAGCATTGAAGTTCAGAAGCGACCGAATCAGAGCGAAGAATTTGCCCCGCCGCACATTTGCTGTCTAGACGGAAACTTGCAACTACTATTATGCTATATTTATACTATGCTACGATTATACTATTTTGTCACGTAGCTATCTGTCTCAAAGAGCATAGATACTAATGTATAGGCGCGGTTCGGCCGTCGAGATTTATTGCGTGACACCCGTCGTCGTGTTGGCAGCCTCGCCGGCGCCGCCCAAACGATGCCCGACACATGACAGAATCGCAGAACGCTAATAAATATAGTGATAGAACTTCAGGCTTATACGACTACCAGCATAAGGCAACGTGTGCAGCGGTGTATTGGCTTGCGGGATCCCGCCACCTTGCTCGATTGCTGCTGAATCTTCGCTCTAAAACGAGTGTATTGAAGCTGTTTCTCACTCGTGCTAGTCAACGCTCGATTCACTCGCCGAGCGTGAAATGTTCTGACGTTACCACTGAATATATTTGACACAATTTTAATTAGTATCTCATAAACATAATCCGGATTTTAAAACTGTTTTTGTACGAAGGGCATTTTCCTATTTCCTGTGTTGTTTGCAATTTCATAAACTATTTTATTAAATCAATGTTTGACCAGTATCTCCCGTTTTCTCATTTCTTTCTCTGTGTAACTTTCGAGATCATGTTTTTTCCTCTTTAAAATCGAAATAAAAACATATTTTTTTTGCTTAATTTTCATATATTATGCAGTATAAAGTAAGCGTGTTGTCTCCTTGTAACAGTTCAGATTTCTATACCTATATACTCGTACGTACAGCTTAACTTTTTTTAAATGAACATTATAGATAAAAAGATACTACCTATAAAAATGTATAACTAAAGAGTAAGCGAACTCGAAATGTGGACACGTTCAGTGCGTGTTTACATCATCTCGGTCAGCCGGCAGTGATCATTTTATCGATTGCTATATATTTTTATATGTTTTATGCGCTTTATGCGTACCGCAGCTGGGCGCTTGTGTGCGTGTGCCCTATTTATAAAGTGCGGTTAGGTTAGTACACATCAAAAGACAGGTGAACGTTAGGTAGCTATTCGAATATTAGTTTTAGCCCAAGAGCTGATGACGAATTTTGAGAAGGTTCTTTAGGCAAGCTGAAATTGCGAAAAATTACAATTTCGTCAATTGGCGAATCTAGTCCTGGAAGTCTTTTAGCGAGTTAGCGGTTATTTCGCTACTGCGCAGCATATAACATTTGCAAAAAAAAAATTCAAAAATATATATTTTAGGCAACTCGATTTTTTTTTATCTTTTAATTTATAATTTCTAGAATTTAAAACAAAAAATCCAAGACGTTTTTGTCGGTTATTAAGTACTGCCAGACGACTCCAAAATTATTATTTTTTAATTCCCAAAAAATATTCTTTAGGCAATCTGAAATTTATATCACGTATATATTAAGTAATTTCAATAATACCTGCAAATCGCCAGACGATTTTGCCGGTTATAAACAATTCCCAGACGTTAATAAAGTATGTAAATAAGCGCGATAAAAAATTCTTACGCGCAGCCTTAAGTGTGACAAGGATAGCTAATCGAGGCATGCCGGCTGCTGTGTTCAAAGCATGGGTGTTCAAAGCGCACTTTGAGCAGTTAGTTCCCAAACTAACTACTCCACAGGCGGCCTCTTTCGGCTGCTTCCCAACGTGGGGGGCCCGGGGGGTGCGACTCGGAAACTCTACTCGGGCATCCTTCGGAGTATGGCCCTGTACGGTGCACCCGTTTGGTACCGTACAGTGTCGTGGACGGCGTCGACACTTTTGGCATGCTCCATGCTCGCCATCTGGTCTCAAGAGCTGAAAAACCCTGCAGCCGGCGGCTACACGGTGGAGGCAATCAGGCCGCAGCTGATGGAATGGGTCACCCGCGAAAGTGGAACCCTGACCTTCAGGATGACGCAGATACTTACCGGACACGGGTGTTTCGATAAGTATCTGTGTCACATTATGGGCTGCTTGCCTTCCCCGGAATGCCGCCAGAGCGGCACACCTGACACGGCGTTTCATACGCTAGTCGAGTGAGCGGTAAGGACGCTGTAGCGTTTCGAACTCACACGTAGGAGCGATCGACTCGCTCTGCAGTCTGGTGAAAGCCATGCTGCATAGCAGCGATACCTGGGGTCTGCGGTTACTTTTTGTGAGACAGTAATGTCTCTCAAAGAGGCCGCCGAACGAGATAGGGAGGGGAGTATTACTGCGCGTACTAATGCGACTCTACGAGGTCGCCGGCCTTCAACTGGCACCCGGAGACGCAGGTATGCGCAAGACTTCCCACCCTGAATAATACCGCTTCGGGGGGCCTTTAGTTATCAAGGGAGCAAAGGATTCATTACCCCCGTCGACGAAGTGGATGTGTTCTGATTCTCGGGGCACATTCAGGCACTTTTTGCGCTGGATCGGACTGGGCGTAACTACGTTCCAAGTCTCAGCCTTTCCTACACAAAAGCGCGGGGCACATGGGAGGAGGGTGGTTTTAGTGGGTATTGGTTGCTGCCCGTGCAGCTTCTCTGAGTCACCACACATGCTGGTCAATACTGCGGGCGGGTTACGACGAGAAATCGAGTAACCCCCTCCCATGCGACACCGGTCTAATCCCTTGCAAAGGACCCAGTATTGTTCGTAAACAGAATTTCCCCCACCTTAAAAAAAATGATATGAAAAGAAACAGCATGACAAGGGAACGCTGTGAATTGAAAGGGCACGACACGTAGTGACACGAGTTGAAAAAGGGATGTTACGGTAGTTTGGGCATGCAAAGAGTATAAATGTAAAAATCACACAACAAGTATATGACAGCAATGTGAGTGTTAGAGTGGGTGCCGGTCACCCGCGCGACGTAGTCACCATGATCAATATGAAAATATTTTGAAGAAATTAATGAAAGTCGATGAAGCAAAAAGTGTTTGTTAGGATCGTAGCAGGTAGAAATCCATCGTCTCTGCCTACCTCTATCGCAATGGGAAAGAAGCGTGACAATATTTATGGATGTTGAGTTGTCTTAATTATTTAGTTTTTAAACTAGTATAAAATAGTTAACAACGTAATATCTGTTAGTTAGTTGAGTGACAGCCTAATGTTTCCAACACGGTATGGATGCAGTCAAAATAGTCTGACGTAAACGCACTACGATTTGCCGTTTGAGAAACTGCACGTCTCTAATATTTTGCTGATGGTTTTGAATGTGTTGAGACAAGACTTATTGCATGTAAAATTTCGAAAATTTACTATTAAAACTAAACTTTTCCACAATACGCAGAACCCTGATGACAGTCTGAATATTCATTCTCTCGGGATATTTTTAACATCTTATAATAAAAAACCATTTGCCCTAATTTCAATTAGCAGCTGTAACTCATAAAAATAGCTATAGAATAATAAATAGCACAATAGCATTCTTAATTATATTTGAATAGCGTGATACAAATCTTAACTGGAAAATGTGGTAAATATTGTTACTGTTGCAGCGCATTTTGATGACATTTGCATTACGAAATTGTCATAAGACGACAGAAGGAAGTAATGTTGATTAGGTATACAGTAGATTAATATGGAATATACCTGTTTAAGTCATAATGTTGATTCTTTGAATAATTATTTTGGCACAGTCTGATCGCGGATGCGTTTTGTTTTAACCATAGGCGCGTCTAGAACAACATACAGTATTTATAGAGTTGATAGTCATCTTGTTAGATGGGCCGGAAAACTGGGTCGATGACACCACGCTACTACGGTTTTGTTACGGCCTGTATTTTGTTTTGATTATATTTTGATAAATCTTAAGGAATGCCCAATCGTTTTGTTTTTTTCACCTTGCTGCAGCGTCACGCCGCGTTTCTGGCATGTGACAAGATAATTTGGGAAACAGAATGGTCCAAATTTACGATATTACTCAATGAATTGTACCCACCTACAAAGTGGTGTATTATTATATTCTCAGCCAGTTCACGTCTAGTGTATTCATATAATTTTCTTTCAGTGCTGATATACTTTACTGCCAAGAAGTTGTAGCCTAATTGATAATTGAATAATTCGCTTAGGCTTCATTATAATAGATGTATTGTAACTTTTATCATATTCTGTGAATATGGCTGATGGATGTACGAAATTGTTAGCGATCTATCTCTCTTATAATGTATGAAAACTATGCAAATAAACAGGGGGATCCGAGTTGAAATTGCCAGTGCTCCAATTTATGTCTTAGCGCTTCTCAACTTGTCTAAATTTGAATGTCTTTGCTGTCATTGACCGACCCAAATATTTAGTGATGGTGGCGTAGAGGGGGTGGGGAATGGATGGGCGGGATTGTCGCATGACGTGTGCCCCACTGAATGACATAGCGCCGCCTTTTTTTAGATTTAAAACCTAGCGGCCCACCAAGGTCGCACTGTGCAGAGCAGTGTGTTAAATTAAAAAATAACTGCCAACAAATCATTCGATGTTGTAATTTGAACTACAAAATTGCTATAATAATATATACAAGGAAATTTAACATTTGATAGACCTAATTAATTAATGTTGGTTATACGCTATTTTATTTATAATTGTAAGGGAATTGTGCTCAGAAGAATGGTTACGGCACTGGATCACTATACTGGTCCGAGATATGCTCCAGATTTCTGATCACTATATAATAATTTTATAACGGTGCTATTTAAGCTCAAATTCTATCTCTTTTTTATTTAAATGGAAATAAAGTTTATAGCAGTTTTTTTATTTAAAATTAGGAAATTAATTGTCTGCTTTATAACTATACTTGTATATGCCCACAACTTCGTCAACGCTTGATTTGAAATGCTCACTGGATTCTCGGCACAAAAAGTAACACAGTATTTAAAAAAGATGTAAGCTATCATTTTAGCGAAAACTGTGCCGGAATAAGCTAATTTTTATGCACCCGAAGAACTACAAACCGCTTCCGGTAAATTCCCGCGGAATTCCCGGGGTATAAAATAACATAGACAGTTAATACAGTATTAGTGTTAGTCATTACACACGCGATGTGTTTTTGTATAATCATGGATAAGTGTCATTTGATCATCCAGTCGGTCAGAGGAATTTTGTGGTGTCTGCGGCGACTTCTAAGAGCACATCAGTCGGATAAATGGCCCATATAAAACATACAAATTGTTCCAGTATTACACTTGACATATTTAAATTATTCTGTTCGTTCTTTCCAAAAAAAATATCATAAATAAATTTTAGTTTCACATTACTCAAGAGCAAAACAACGGATGATTACTAATAATGTATGTTGCATTTGAATTCTAATATAATAATATTTCTGTGTTTGGTTGATGGGTCAAACGGTGTGCGGGACATTTCTCTTTGGTCACCTCAAGGCCCTTATGCTAGTACCGTTATCAACGGTCGTTGGAAGACCAAAACGCGAAATGCTGGAGATCCTGCGTCACACTTTTATCAAGGTTTTCAACGGATGAATAATTGACCGAAGCGTGTTGTCTTACCTAGCTTGCTTTAATAAATACCGACTTGCACTGCTTGCGGAGAATGCCAACTGCCGTCATGAATACCACAATATCAAATTAAGACTTACTTACTTACTTATTATTTCGACTGCATCGTTCTCACATGCCGTATAACGACTAAATTATCGGCTAATGAAAATAAGCCCTAAAATTGTCACTTCACTATTGTCTGTAGTACAATGCCCGAAACACCGATTGTGTTAAATGAACAGAAAAAAACAAGTAAACAAAAACAATGACAAACACTAACCATATTAATTTATCTGGCATATAGATTTGTAGCCGTTGGTTTTGTTTTTATTAAACCAGTTATTAAGTTGGGTTAATTTTATATTTAAGGAGATATAAAATAAAATATTACTTATCAGTCACTATATACTCCCCGGGAAATGCGTGATATTGAAAAAGTATCCCGGTTGTCTAAAGCGGCTGCTTTCGCAGAATCGTATTGCTAATGTCACATTTATCAAAAAAGGTGGAACTTTATACCAGGTCTTACACCTTTTTTTGAGGCGGGGGAAATGCATTTCGCACCCTGCCGGGTCCTTTACTAGGAATTAGACCAAATCGATGAGAGGTGACACCACAAATGGGCACCAGAGGCAAATCTCCGGCCTGTGTGGAGACTGGACTACTCAATACTCCACTAAAACCACCCTCCTCCCATGTATCCCGCGCTTATAGCAGGAAGAGCGTGAGACTTAGAACGTATTTACGCCCACGCTGATCCTAGCGTATCAGTGCTTGAGAATGCCCCGGGAAAGGCAAACTCACGTCGCCAGCAGGGGTGAAGACTCCTCTGCTCTCTAGAAGCTAGAGGGCCCCTGAAGGTCTTACATCTTAACTAGACACGTGTTAACTTCACTAAGCGATTCCCTAAATGCGGCCTCAGTCAGCCCAAACCCTAGTGTTTTTATAGATATGCCTTTAATTGTAGAAAGTAAGGCCTCTCATTCATAGTCCGTTTTATATAATGCAATGGTTATAAAAAGCCATGCCGATATAAAACGGTTGGTAGACGGAGCATGACTAAATAAATCATAACATTACTTTTCAAGTACTATATAACCCGTTATTCATAAATAACATACTAAGTGTATCAAATTACGAATCTCTGGAGTTGTGTGTATAAATATGTCTAATAGTAATTATTAACTCGTTAATAAATAGTTATTAGTATTTGGATCTGTCATGTTAATGATTCATTTCTATATTTGTTCGTTTACATTAAACTAATGATGGGTGAGCTCAGTATGATGTTGAATACTCGCTTATAATAGGATTTCAGTTATACAATATTTATGTACTTGCAAAATTTAAAACAGTTATACACAAAACTACAAAAAACTAAAAGCGTATCATTAAAACACCCTCATCAATGAACAATGGAGTCAAATAAATGTATTTATTATACAATTATTTTTCTTAGGTTCGTATAGCCTGAAACAATGTTATTATAAGCTGATGCTAGTACTATGTTAGTATTCCTAGAAAAACACAATTGGACTGTACTGTGAAATGAATGCAAAAAATAACAATATTAGATAATAATTAATCAATGTCGGTTTTGGTCTTTGTTTATTGTTTTGTACTGCAATGCTTATAGCGGCCATGTCCGGCGTACGATAAAGGTATAAAATGACCATTGTAGGAAAGCACAAAGTACAAGGGAACAGGACCTATAATAAACATAGGTTTTATAGCTAAATCTTTCTGAGCAAATATTTGTACGATCGGCACAACTGATTTATGACCCACTTTGCTAATAATTCCTTTAAAACCGTCAAAATAGTAAGGTTTATTGTGTGTGTTGCACTTAGGACGTTATAAACATAATAAAATGCGTCACTAGCCTCAGAACTACGCAATTTTAAACTTTGTTATCATTGTACTAGATATGTTTTAGATAAAACAGTAATGATTTGAAACAATTTGAATCTCGAACTGAAATCTGCCTTTTAATTCTAACTCTTTTCATTATAGAAAAAGTATTATAATTTTAAAAATAAAATGGCATTCTGAAAGTATATCAGAAGTCAAGTAAAGTCAATGAGAAAAAAAATTAGAACTCAATATCTAAGAATTAAATATTTATTTAAATTGTATAATGGGTAGTCTCGCAGAACAAAGAGCTCGGATTATAGTGCTCAGTGAGGCTATGGCATTCGAGAAATATCACGAGTGTTAAATATAAGTCGGGACACATTGAGGACATGGATCAGACGGCACGCTGAAGAGGGCATTCTTGAAGATAGACGAAAACATAATCATGGCGTTCGTCGAATAACAAACCAACAAAGTACAGATATGCAGCACCATTATGAAGAACATCCTTTTTCTCGTACCCAAAATTTCGCGGCAGGTTACGACGTTTGTTTACAGACCATAAGAAATCATTTACACCGTATTGGACTGCATTGCCGGCATTATGCTAAGAAAGTACACTTAGCGAATGCTCACAAAACTGCAAGATTAAATTTTGCACGTAATTATTTAGACTTTGACTGGACTAATACCATATTTTCAGATGAAAAATCATTTAGATCTTCTCAACATGGTCGCTTAACTTTGTGGCGTTATAACAATACGCGATACACAGAGGATCACGTAGTACCCAATCAATTATCTGGTCGAATTTCAGCTAACATGTGGGCCTGGATGGGTACCGGGGGTATAGGTGAACTTGTCCAAATTTCTCCTCGTCAAAACGCATTAAACTATGTTGATTTGTTGGAAGAATCAATGTTCTGTCGGTAACATGCGTATAGTGTACCCACTTGAAGAAGTCCCTGTATTCTCCTACGTTCACGACAATTGTCGAGTACATACCGCCAGAATTGTCTCGAACTGGTTTACCCAGCATGAAGATGAAATTACTCTAATTCCATGGCCATCTAGGTCACCAGACCTCAACCCAATAGAAAATTTATGGTTCAAATGTGGGATAACAGAAACGAGAGGACAAAGGAAGCAATTGAGCAGCACTGCAATGAAATTTGGAATTACATGAGGGGAACCGACATCTGCAATCGTCTAATCGGGTCGATGCGTAATCGACTATTAGACGTCATTGAAAACAATGGTGCTTATACCCGGTTTTAGGTTTAAGTAAAGTAAAATGAGTGCCATTTCTAACTTTGAAATACTACAACCAATTAATAAAATTAACAAAAAAAAATTTTTTTATTTTCTTCCACATTAATGTTGTTAATGTTTTATTTTCTTGTGTGTTTCTGCTACCTAACGTATAACGATAACCCTAATATCTAATGTTGTATATACAAAAGGTTTGGCCTGTGTCACCTTTGGCTTGTCGAATTATGACCGGTTCCGATATCTCACTATTCACTCCACTCCACTTCCCCTGCTTTACCGTAGGTTGAATTTTGACATTGCTTGTATAGAGATTACTTCAAATTTTAATCGTTAGTAAGGCAAATAGACGGTCGGTAAGATATAGGAAACGGCACTTAATCCAACATACTTAATGACAGAGATAGCAATAGCACGTAATAGCATTTGTCAGATGTTACACGAGTATAGACGAGTCTCTCCGATCTGTTTAATACAACGTAGTCAGTAACTGTCAATGTCTAATAACATGATAACAAGTTCGTTACCAAGGAAATGTATGTTCAGGCGAATTTCAACCTAATTGTATTTCACGACTGTAAGAAAATGACCTTATGGTGGGTCATGTTTCAATTTGTTTGATTGTACATCTATTTATTTGTTAGTAGGTTTGTAAATATTTTAAAATAATAACTATCAACAGTCTACATATATTGTATATCTCCAAATGAAGCAAGTTACGCTTGTGTTACGGGTAATATACAACGAACTACTCTGGGGGCGATCCCAGAAACCCAGATCGTGGTAAATAACGGACCAAATTCGTTTCCGAAATTTACCGTGTCAGGAGTCTTACCCGGAAACTCCTCGTTACAGTGAGGTAGACAAAGACGTAGAGAGGCCGACATAATGTCACAAAGTTTTGTTAATATATTACACGAATGTCTTAACTGCTGGGTTCCGTTCTCCTCATTTTAGAGGAATAAAAATATAAATGAAAAGTTATTTAATAATTAAAGATAATATATTGATATAAAATATGTAGGACAACAATAAGATTGACATTGGCTTTTTTTAATAATCTGTAATAATATTATATACTTATGTTTAAATTAATTTTAATAAGTGTGCAGGTGGTCTGGAAGATATCGCCGGCGGCGACAAGACCCTCTTGTTGTATATATATGACTTGTTTTGATTTCATCTGTATATGCTCTAAAGAACATTCATTCATGAACTATCTACTAAGATATCCCATTCAAAGTAGATGGGATATCTACTCCTATTCTCCCTGTATCATCTATCACACCCCTCTTACTCCATCTCCTTTATTCTATCCTTAAAGGTTGACAACGCGTTGGCTTCTCGCCTGTTGTTGCTAACGTTTGTAGGCAACCGTAACCACTTGCCATTAACACTTACATTTGCTTAGAAACAAGTGATGTTCATTTTTTACCGGATTTATAGACGTTTGTATTATAAAACTGCACAACAAAACATTAGCGTTCCAGTTACAGCCAAACACTCTAGAGCATAGTTATGAATGGAGTTTTCGTTATTTCATCATTACGTCAGGTAATCAAATATCATGTTTTGTGGCAGCACGAAATTAGAAATCAATACCATAATATTTTGTGATTTGCCCCCATTGCTATGCGAATATCGATAACATTGTTACTTTAACAAATATTGCATGTAATTGAATTATTTACTAATGGATAAAACTATTTTTCCAATGTAATATTACGAAATAACTTAAATATAAGAATGACAAATCGGTGCCAAAATGTATGGCTAAGTATACCACAGAAAATTACACCATAACTTTCATAGCAGTCTTTGTTTAACTAATATACCGATGGGCCTATTAGAGATGTTTAAACAAACGAAAGAAACGCATTTAGAGTCAACATTAACGCGCTCCTCTAATGAACAATCGGGAGATTTTCCGATTGTTTCGATACTAATTACGTATAATATTAGACTCGAAGGTCGGACGGCAAATGAGATCAGTTGTGACATTACTCTTAATCGTGTCGAATCGTCTTCCGTTAATTATACATATATATCCGAGTTGGACTCCAAACCATAAAAACCATCATCGATAGTAATCATCAATCATCGGGAGTTATTTTTGAACAATAGAAATTATCGACTTACCTTTCGTCAATACTTTTTAACACGTATCGCTAAATTTAGAGCGGCTATCGAGTTTGGTACGAACAGCAATCTCTCTCTCTCTCTCTTTTCTATCTTTAATATGCATTTTTTCCATACTCCTATACTCTGACATACGTCTTCTGTCACACCACAAATCATAATGTCATCCAGCAATCTCTTTTTTGGATTACTTTTACATTTGTACCCATAAATGTTCCAGTTTACCTTGTTCTTCGTTCGTTCGTTCTTGTCATGTGAATGAACTCCCTGCTCATTACGTGTACATACCACCTTAAAAGTATTCCTCTCTATTTTTCAGTTATAGGTGTAAACGACTATTCTCATATGTTGAATACATATCTCACCTTATCCATTGTAACTAGTAATAAATTCCGAAATATGTAAAATAAATGCAAAGTGCAATTGGCGTTTGTGTTATGGATGACAGACAACCAAAAGTCTGGAGATTTCAGGGATATCTAGGTCACGTAAAATAGCGGAAGATTCGATTTAAATTCTCCCTAGCACGGATTGAATCTGGGACTTATGTGTTCTAGTTAATCAAGTGGAACATCGCACAGACCAGTAAACTAAATAAGCCGTCGGAAAGTGATCAAATTATATTAGTAAGTTACATACGCTTTCATAACGCGAACATAGTGTTATATAACACATGTATGAGTATATATCAATATTACTGAACATATTATGTAGCTATGCGAATGTATATTATATGTGTGAATTTATTTTTGTACCAATGATGTATGCGCTGCGCGAATGGGTAACGTCTCAAAAATTGTACATTGAATTTACTACTTGAGCTAGCGAACATTTCAAATCCGAAATAAATTTATCAGGAACATACGGGCTGCGAAATCAAAACTAAAAAAGTCAATTACCGCGTGCTGGCGTTGTCGTCAAACATCATAAGGAATCGAGATTAACCAACCATTGCGCTCAGAAGGTTTGTGTTTAGCCGTAGTATGAGGAGGAGGTATATGGGCTGGTATTATATGTGTATATTATATAATCAAATATATCCAGACAGCTAAACGTTAATGTAATAAGATGATATCGTTGCTGAAAAGGCTGGTCTACGGCAATGTTAAAGTGTTGCTATTAAACCACCAATACTGGAAATTTTTTGACGTTTCGTTCTTATTTATAACAGTGGTGGGGATTTTTTTGCCTTTTTAACTTCTTTTATTTGTATATACCGTTTATTTTTAATTATAGAACGATTAAGCCTTAAGATTATTGTTTTTTTAAGGAATAGTGGATTGAAAGCCGATACCATAGTAGAATGGTTTCGAAGAGGAATATTAAAGTGGTTTGGATATGTAGAGAGAACGGATAAGAAGAGACTGCCAAAACATGTGTATGACAGCGGTGGGCATGGTAGAGTTAGTATCGGAAGACCGGGGTATATTTGCCACGATCAAGTCGCAGTCATTTTAAATAATGCTCAAACAACACGTTTTTCAAACACGCGCATGTGTAAAGAGTATAATGAAAATAGATGAAAGGTGTTTGCCAAAATCGTATCAAATGGAGATTCATTGTCTCTGTCTAGATCCATGGGAAACAGACGTGTGATACGTCTGTATTATTTTTTAAAGAAACGTCACTGTCATGAAACAATCGGTTTTTTTAGAAATAGTATGATTGCTAGCTTGGATTTTAGTTCTACAAAATATAATACATTTCGATGTAATTTTAATTATTATAAATGATACTCTCTCCGTTTATAAATGGGTCCGTCTAAGCTACCTGTTTCATATATTCGATGAAAAGCGAAGTACACACTCAATTTATGTTATATAAATGTTTCTGTATGAGTTGTATGTTATGGATGAATATGTATCGACTATTTTACCGAAATATCAGTTAATTAGATTATTACATAAGAGCTTTGCGTATGTGATTGAAACTGCAGGCAAAGCGCGAATGCATTGTAAAGCCGATATTAGACCGTTCATTTTTGACTTACAATTTGGATGAATCAACCAATGTGATCCTTATGAGCATAAACTTGAATCATTCAATGTCAACGAATACCTTCTTGTCGTCTCAGTTCTGTGCTTTTCAATCAAATCGATTTAATTCTCTTGATCCGTTAATATCGGCGTTATCCTGTACATCATAATGTTGCAAAAATTGTAAGTGGCCTACATTCAGACTATCACCGCAACTTCTATGACAGGATTTGTTTGAATTTTTTTATGTAAGTTGTTGCGTCAGTTTGATTTTAATTAATTATAGAGTTTTCATACTAGCAGATCGGTGTTGCCGAGCCGTTATGACAATGACTGCCATAGTTCTGATGAACGCTTTTAGTTCTTCAATATAATTCTGTGGCCTAGTATTAAAAGGGCCATTGTCGACAGTCGTTATTTTGAATAATGATCATTACTACCAGTAGTCAGTAGGGTTGACAAAAAAGGTTACATAAACAGTTGTTGTAATAAATTTATTATTTAAATTTATTATTGTATAAACTTTACAAATAAAATCTTCAAGTCACGAGTGAATAGATATCTTCTAGGTAAGCGTGCTCCATCCTAGACTGCGCCATCACTCAGCAGCGGGTGAGACAGTGGTCAAGCGCAAACCTATATTTATAAAAAAAATATATACAATAATACGAGTAGTAGGTAGTCATCGGCAAACGTTGTGCGTGCGGCTTATAGAACAGTGAAGTGGCATTAATAGTTTTTATAAATTTACATGTTATGGCGTATAACGAGAATATTTTATTTGTATTTGTTAGACAAACAAACCTAAATTTTTCCAAATTAATATTACATACTTTTTGAGTAATTAGGCATTAAAATTCTTATTTCTAACAAATAAGTATTTTGGTTCTTTTATCACTAGGCTACAGACTAATGTGTTGGTAATTGTCGTAAAGTGAAGATTATATGTCAAATTATTCAATTTTTTTCCATATACACACAATGCGTTATGATGATACGTTGCCAAAATTCGGCGCCTCAATTGGCTGTTAACTGCGAATTGTATTTGTTACAAATATAGTTTTGAACAGCATATTTATGAAGTAATAAGTACGTGCTAATGTTTATTTAAATTATAAAGTAAGTGTTAGTGTTTACTTGATATAAATATTTGATTACAATGACGTCCGTCAGTAGAGATTTATATTGTTTATACTTATGTTAATCTTGCAGAAAGATTCGATGATATGTGTTAAAAGATGTTCTTGAAGAAGTCATGAATTGGTACAAAAATATAATAAAGTTATAATATAGAAAATTTAACTTAGCTGATTATCAATATTACTTCTTTGTTTTACCTACAGTCCATCCAACGTACAGTAGTAGAATATTGCAGCTAGGTCTATTTGTCGAGAAGCTGCACAGAAGACTAGCAATGTCACGTCGCGTTTTTGAATTGAAACCGTACTAGTAGTAGTCCGACATAGGTATTAGTGCCAGTCATTTGATTTTTTGAGGAGTTGATCAAACGCTAAAATAGCTTTGTATAGGCTTTAGTATTTAGGAACCCACAGTTCAAGGGTCTCATCAGCGAACAGCACAAACAAGTAACGAATAAGAAACGAATACCTAATCGCTTGTAAGGTACCGGATCGCGATTGTTGTGTCTTATCGATATAGGTAAATGTATGTATCTTACGTGTCCATGTAGATCACGTCATAGCATACTCATATGAAATTAGGCATTCCGCTGGGAACCTTGCGATTTTCAGATACAGTACTATTCGGCACAAAAACCAGGTGTAGTAGACGGTAATATGTCACAAATACATTCCATACAGCTTGCGAGATTGGTGCTTTCAGTTTGAGAAGTCTTATGATTGGAGGCTCCTGTTATTACTGTCGAAGTAGTTTGCTAAAGGTGCTTTATCATGTAGACATCTAACCCGGTTCCATATTTCATACATTTTTTGATTTTATCAAAAGCATACATCCATAACGAACATAATATACCAATATTATTACATTAGTTTGAGATACCATTGCAAAATATCTAGAAACCGCCTTTTAACGTGGCCCAATTTTAGAACATCATAATAATTTTTGAATAAAAGCGCAATGGATGTTAGTGAAAGAATTTTCGTAGCTTTGTCTGAATATAGTTTTTTAACAGTGTGAATGATAAAGACTTAGTATCGTTTGTTCAAATTTTATTTTTATATATTGCTGTGTCGGAGTAACTTTCGGCACAGCAATATGCCATTTTAGGGCCAACCTCATTTGTCCCATTGCGGCATGCAACTATAAAATTGTTTTGCTACATTAAATTAATATGTATTTTGTGTGTGTCGCCTTTGATAAATAAACGTTTTTATCTTTCTTTCTAATGCGAATATAGAAGCGATTTAGTTTTTCATTTAAATGTTAGTTTTACAATAATACTATGCTTAAATATAACTGGAGTAATTTTATAGGCGTGCTAATTTTTTGCTATTGTTACGTACGAGCGGGGGTACGCTCTTATGGATTGGATGAAAACACCAGTTTTTGACCAAGAGCTTTTATTGACTTACACAGCCACACGCAGTACCTCTTTGCAGGGTTGCCCCTATACGCACGACCAACGATGCACAGTCCCGACGATAAGTTGTCACACCCTCAATACCGTCGCCGATATTGCGTAGACCACCTCTCCGTTATTATCGCGTGTAGCTCGCTTCTGATTCCTCTCTCGAACTACGCTACACACCTCCTTCACGTATCTATCCACCAAACTGGTCACTAAATTCACCACTTAATTCGTCTCTGTCTTCTATTAACCTTCTCTTCCAACTCTTTAGTATCGCAGTTGTCGCTTCACCGTCTTGGACTGAACTCAACTCTAAACTCCCCGGTAGGCGTGCCTTACGCTGTTTATATACCCGGAAGAATTTTCTAGAACCCATCTATCTTTCTCCGTCTCTTCCTTCCCGAACCTTCTGTTCGGGAACTTTCGTTTATACATCTATCCCTTTTTAACATCTATCTATCTCTTTCTTTCGTTCATCGTCTATCCCTTTCTAAATATATCCGTCCTTGTCTTTTCCTTCTGGAATGTTCTAGTTTTTTCTAAAAGTTCTAAAACTGATTTACGCTGCTGTGCAGTTCTACCCTCGGTCGCCACACTAAGTATAATTTTAATTTTGTCCTTGATTTAATCCGAATTGTGTTCAAGGCGTGATGTTCGGCGTCAGGGTGAGATGCGTCTGCTTACTATCCGGTAATGCGCATATCATATACCCTGTCTATCGGGACTTGTGAAGCTCCAAGCATTACCGGGCTTTGTTCAAAAGTGCTATTATGTTTTGACAAAATTTATCATATTGTAGTTCACAAGCTAGAAGGGGGAGACACAATATTTACAACACAAGTTGTGACTGAATATCTAGTCACCTACCTTAAACAAAAAAGAAAAAATATTAACATATATAAAATATTTTTAACTATAACAGAAACAGTAAATGTTTAAACAGAAAATATGTTGTTTCAATGCTCAATCATATGTATGGCAACCCCTGTTTTTATAGTAGTTTCGCGGTATTACTATACTATCGTTACGCCATTTAGGCTACACCTTCGTACTGAATTTCATCGACAGACTCAGCTATGTCTAGAAAATGATCGCTTCATTCGATATCTGTCTTTTTCGGCTTATTATTTCGATAAAATTAGGTACAGATTTTTGGTCTTAATTAATGTCGTAGGATCTTGTAACTATATTTTTGATGACAGTATTTTTTTCAATAATATTGTGGCAAGGGACCATTCATTAATAACGTTAACTCCTCCCCCCCCCCAAATAATGGCATGCATAGATTTTTCTAACCTCCCCTACCCCTCGGGACCCTATATTAATGAATAGTCCCTAGTAATAATTTTGACCATAAAGTACTTAAAAGGTCCGTCCTTCCTGCACTGAACGACGATGTATATAAATTTGTTATAGATACAGACTGTTTTCCATTTATATAACATCTGGTAAGAAATGGTGAAAATAGTAAGTTTTTATATTGAAAGGGGGTGTCGACAGTTAAATTTAAATGATCATCATTTTATATGAATCGTTGTTTGAACACGAGGATCAGTCTTCAACAGAATTGTATTGCTTTACGTATAGTTAATATATTATTCGTTTTCAGGCGTGCATTGATGATAATCTCGAGATGGTAGAGTTCCTGGTTCAGCATGGAGCTGACATCAACGGCCGGGATAACGACGGCTGGACGCCACTACACGCGACAGCATCTTGCGGCGGTCTTAGTATAGCTAGGTACAACTTTTATTATATTTAAATAATTGGGTATTTGACACTTTTTACAATAAAATATAAAACAATGTTCATAAGAAAGACCGCGTGTTAAAATGAAAATACCTTCCTATAATAACTTTTAAAATGTTTTGAATTATATTATTATCTAATAAAACTGTAACTATATAAGTTATAGTTTTATAATGTATAATCGTCGGGAAAACTTAAATACCATTTTTGAATTATTGCTTGAACAACAATAATTAAGTAATTAGACTCATTAAAATTGTGACGTTATATCACAGTACCCGTACTGTACTAAATGTGCCGTATATCTATACCGCACCCCGGGTGCGGTATAGATATACGGCACATTTATTTTTTATTTGAGATATAAAATTAATTTTGGGTGGTTGTAAAAAAATATCACGAAGTCTAAGGCGGGTGCGAAGCGAAGCGGGGCTTCGTTCAAGCTTCGGAGAATGTTGTGCTATACATAATCAAGGAAGCGGTGCCGTTTTGCACGATGACAAAAAGTTTTCAGTTGATTGGACTGTCAAGTACTCAATTTTTTTCTTGAAGAATAGTGAGTTTACAATAAAAAAAAGAAATATTTGTATATTTATCGCACCCTTTTCGATTTTGTTTTTTAGACAAAAAGTAGATACTCTGTTCTTTTTTAGGTTAATAATTTCAATAAAAGTCGCTCAATACTGAAAACTTTATAAACAGAGTTACTTTCCTATTCATATGTAAGTTGAACGGCAAAGAAATTGGTGCGCTGTGGCGCTTTACATAATTAGCTGGGACTTAACAGATAGACAGTTTCCGAAGTGACTCGAGATACATACGAGATACTTTTTGCAATTGTTTCGATTCTGAAAGCAGTTTTGACATAGCAGATGCTACCCGTCTGAGAGTTTCAAAAGAAAATTAATATAGGCACTGTTAGTCTATATTGTTTCGGTAGTTTCAACCCATTAACCGCTATTAAGGAATTTCAGTCAAGTGTTTTTATTTTTTTCATTGGATCGGTATGAAAGCCCTATAACATAAAACTGTATTGTAATGTACGTAGAGTCATAGGATCTTGTCACACAGTTCGTTGTGACGAATGTGATGAATTGTGTTTATGTGTATACTGATAACGTATTGCGGTTGGCAAATAAAACCCACATTAATATAAAGGATCCGATTGTACGTGTGTATTATAGAAGTAGGATTGAATAGCTTCGGCAGAGGCTACACTTAAGGTGCACGCCAACCCAATTGGCACAAAATTTCAGCCTTTTAGTCGTCGTAAATAATATATTCCCTCCAGTTTTTAAAATTAATTACAATACTTACGTAGACATAATGTTCTGCTAAATTAGAATTTTATATAGTACAAATTAACTTTGTCATACTATCAATGTACACGTAGAGACGAAACGTCACAGTTTCTCTTAACATTGTTTTACTGTATGCTGTATTAATAATTTATAAACAACTGTTTACCTAGTAGGGATAGAAATCTGAAATCATTGTTAGTTCGGGTTTTAGATATTAGAAGAATATTTAATCATCACTTAAGTTTTTCATTTTTATTATTATATATAAAGTTATTATTTGTTACCAAAAATATTTAATATTGTGTAAAAAATTACAGGTACCTCATTGATAATCATGCAGACATCGCTGCAGTCAACTGTGATGGCGATTTACCAGTCGATATTGCGTCGACTGAGACCATGTTGCAGTTACTGAATGAAGTCATTGAAGAGCGAGGTAAATAGTATATTGTTCTATGAGGAGCGAGCTTGATCCGAGTATTACCAAAGAGTGCGTCGGTTGAGGCCCGAAGTCCAGCTGCGGGTTCAAAACACACACTTGTTGCGAGTTGCACTTCTAATCATACGTAGGTTTACACTACACCTATGAAGAAAATTAATCAATCGGCCAACACATAATACCGAGTGCCGCCTGAAAAGTTTCTGACTTAACAAAGATACAAGACATTTTTTTTAGAATGTATTTTTTTTATTTTTCAACGTAGCGATGCTCCCATCTCTGTAACCCATCCAAATAGTAATCAAGGTTTTTCTTTGCAAAATAATAGTTCCAATGGTGATTGCCTATTCATTTGACGAAAATCTCTGTCCTCCGAGTGCAACTTTTAGATGAGGGAACAAAAAGAAGTCGCTTGGGACTAGATCTGGCGAGTAAGGCGGATGGTGGCGATGTTTTCGTCGGTAGTTGCAGCTACTCAAAAATTTCACTGTAGTAAATGATGGTGCAGCGTCCCGATACACAGAATCCAACTCATTGATTTACTTAGGCGTTTTGCCTTTCAAAAACAAATATTTAATGACAGCTCGATACGACTGTTACATAATAACTGCGCGTCCAAAATGGCTGATACTTTGGTGAATAATTCTCAACAGATGAACAACGAAATTCATTAGCTTTTATTTACGAGTGCTGCTATCTTCATGTTGAGGTCGGAAACTCTTCAGACCACCCTCGCATGTGACAAAGACGGATCAACGGACGGACATAATATTTTTATAAATGTTCCGGTTTGCAAAACGGCAACGGAACCCTATTAAATCATGGTCTTTTGGCATGATAGTAATAAACAGACGGAGATTATGTTGTTATAATGGTTTCGTTATAAAGCTCAATTGGCTACGGAACTCTAAAAACAAAACATTTGCTTAATTAGGTTACTGGATTATTACCCAGAATTAAAAAAAGAAAACAGCATGCTTTAGGGGATTTTTATAAATTTTCCTGCTTGCTCAGGCTCGTCACGCTTATTTCAAATTGTAATTGCTAATCAAGCGTTAAGATCTACTTCAATGACGGCTTCTGTGATGTGGTGGTCTGAGTTTTAACCTACTTGGTTTACGGGAAGTCAGACGCTACGGGTTCAATTTCCGTTGGATGTGTTTTGTTAACTGTCTCGCTTTTAATCTGGTTTAAGTGTCGTTGAGAATGGTTGTATATATCATAAATTGAGATCAGAAAGTGCGGTAGTTTTCATTATCTATTAAGTAAAGGAATACTTTCTTTCAAACGCTTTGACTTGCTCTGCTTACGTGCAAAAACGAAACTTGAACAGTTTTGTTATTAATCATGCCGACATTTTAAATTTACTGCTGACCTATCATTGTTTGAATTGTTTACATTAATAGCACGTAAATCACATACTTCACTGTAAACGCTTTTACCATTAGAGCCAGTTGGAGTCCAGTTATAAGTCTGGTTACGTATTGATTGGAAGTTTGTTACTCGTTTAATATTGAACCTATACATTTAATTTTTGATTTTGTGACATTTGATTGGAATAATTAGCATTATTTAAAATTTTAATTAAATGGAGTCAAATTGTTACGAAGTGCAAGATGTATTTAAGTGCACCGTATGTCCAGAGGGTCGTGATGAATCTATATCTGTGTTGTCCCATGTTGCAGGCATAGATGTCGTGGCTGCTCGAAACGCAGAACTGAATGCGCTTAGAAAGGATGCCCTGTTTTGGGCAGACCACGGCTACGATGAAGAAGTGAGAGATTTAAACACAGGTGGCACCCCCCTTCATGTGTCAGCCGCTAAAGGATATCTCGAGGTAAGTATTTTGATTATAACATTTTGTCTGACCTTAGTAATGCAATCTACTTTATGGGGTTTGTTTATTCCTCTAAGTTGTTGCAGTTGGAAATGATAGCCCCTAATTTTCATACGAGTTTATTGGTAGTGTAGTATACAAGTCGTAGCATATTCGATTTTTGAAGACCATTGAGGATATTTTGTTTTTTATGTATAATCGTTATGATCGCCGGCATTCGGGAGTTAACGTACATTTCCTGGCCAAGAAATTCTTCCAGAATTCTTACCAAAAATGAGCTCTTAATTTCAATAAGAAGGTCCTCCACCTTACAGTTTTCGACTTTTTCCTTAATCCAATGGAAAAAATCCTACCTCCGTTAGCAGTAATTGATTTAGCAGCAAAATTCAATGTACTTTTTTATAGGAAATCGAACGCTCTACAAAAAAGGTCTCTTACATTTTTATCGTAAATGTGATTATTTAACAAATATTGAAGATTAAAGTTTGATTATTTTCAGACAAATTTCTTTTTTACTTATGAATTGTTTAGTCGATAAATTGAGTGTTTCAAAGATATTCATTATCAAACTTTGATGCATACTCATTTTTACAGTTTGATAATTAATTCAGAAAATTCCGTTTCATTTTATGAGTGGAATAAAATTCATACAAATTCAAGTTTTTGTTGTAAAAAGAAATTGTAACTTAAGTTTGCCCCATCCAATGTACGTGGCGCTCACTAAGTTATTCCATCCGTGTGCAAGCTGTGGAACAAATATCCTCCTGTTGCTTTCTTAGGGTGCTGCATTAAGAATCTTGTCAAAACGTTTCAACTTGCAAATGTCCATGGGTGATAGATAGTAACCACTTACCATCTTGTGAGCTGTTTGCCTAAAAGCAAATATAAAATAAATTAATATGTTAGAATCCATTCCAGTTTTATTTATTTCTAAATGTTGTGTACTCTCCAGCGCTGCTTAAGTATAAATAAACCACCAGGTTATGTACATTCTCTTGGCAACGTGTGGCGCGAACCCCAACAGCGTCGATTACGAAGGTTGGACTCCCCTCCACGCGGCCGCTCTCTGGGGTCAGAAGGAAGCAGTTGTATTGCTTCTGAGACATGGCGCAGATCCACGTGTTAAAAATCAAAATGTAAGTTTTGAACACTGTACACACACTGCACACACCACACAGAATTGAGGTAATATGTGTGTGCTGCATAAACATAGAGAAACAACAGAAAGGTGATATGATATTATCATATGATACATATGATATATATAGTATAGTAGACTTCATTTTCAATTTAATATAGTATAACCTTCGAAAGTTTTCGCTAGTAGATCTAATTTTGAATTAAACCTATTGAATTTGATAAGTTAACAAACGAACATGTTGAATTTATAAATGTTACATCTATAAGGTTCTGTAGCTATTTTGAAAAAAGAAACTTAAACCTTACGAGATTGTCATGTCCACCCGTTTGTATGTTACAGTAATTTTTCTCTGCAATTACTGTACCGATAAAATCTAGTAAGAGTAACTACTGATATATATGCTTAAATGCCGCTACATAATGCTGTGATAAAAAAAAAAATATTTGAAAAGGACGCTACGTGGCTGAGGGTAATTTTTTTAAAGTTTAATTTTGAACAAAATGGCGTGTATTACGACCGTGCCATGCCCGTGTCCGTGTACGTGTGAACGGTTTTGTATAACGCAACATACTATTGCACACGTGGTACTCCGCGGCAGCCGTGGTGGAACCGCGTCCGCGTTGACATCACGATAACGGCACGGGTGCGGTATCGTGTCCAAACTTATATATTAATTCCAGCATTGCTCAACCGTCACGGTACAGTTAATGTGGAAACCCTGTGTGTAAGAAAATGGCCCAAAGAACTACGTCCGAATAAACGGTTGCCGTTAATACGGAAACCGTGTGTGGGTTTGAAAACGTAACCTTAGGCAGATTACGTTCACAAGCCGGATCGGATTTTTACCATATACAGCAACACCGAATGCTCTGTTCACGCGGCATTCGGTTTGTTCTTTCCGCAACAAATCGTATGGTGTGCTACCGTGTCAATATACTATTGAGTTTTTTTTTTACTGGATAACATATCTCTTATTACCATTTGAGATTATCCTACTGCTTCACCGCGTTCGATTCGGTAATAAATCGTATCTGCATTTGTGTGAACACGTATTACTAGTACAATGCTATTTATTTCCCTTGAACCTTATTCGGTATTTTGGCGTGAGACTGAATAAGTTTTGCCTGTTTCAGTTATTTGCCGGATCCTAAAACCAAAAGGCATGCGTAAACTCATACATATAAATTGTATTGTGATTTGTGACTGAACCCTATCCTGCAAACATCAAAACCGAAATTGATATGTTTTTTTTATTGCAGGAGTTCAGCAGACAGACGGCCCACATGATGGAAAGCGGTTACCATCGCCTATGGACATTTGCAACACCAAAGGTGCTAGAAATACGCTGCTGCTCTCTTAAGGGAGACTGGAACCTGGTCACTAATGCCGGAACACAACACAAGGTTGTTATGGCGGCATACTCTAGACCAGGGGTGGTAGCCATCCAGTCGGGCAAATGCCCTACCACCTGGCTGTGGGTTGTTTTGTCGCCTCTTAAGACAGGCCGCCCCAGCCCAGGAAATCGTATTCTTTCTCCGTTCCTGCACGGATAAAAATCTCCGTGTGAACTTAGCTTAAGGCGCGGGCGCTGTGTGGAACTTCCACTCTATACCTCCATTACCATATCGAATTTTCGCGAACTAATCTTTGTGTGTTGACACAATTACGTCATATGACCATCATATATTTTCTAGTAACACTTAATTCAATATGAAGTTTACTGTAATACAACTATCATTGAATATTAGAAACTACCTGCTGACAAATACGTTTTTTTTTAATATGCATTCATGAATTTTAATGTATTCCGAGCACTTTTAGAATACATTAGAATGGCGAATCCTTCAAAATTATGAATATTCGAATAACCTTTGAACTATAAGATGGATACTTTAAAAACATATACAAATGCAGCATAAAAATGACTTTGAACAATAATTGGTTGGAACACGACTTGAATTAAACTACGTAAAACTCAAGTAGCCAACTCTTTTAACTTTATTGAAGTTATACTTCTTTAGGCGCATTAGGGAAAAATGATGAGAGTACATTTTTACGATGCGCGTTTTGATTGTATTTTTCAATACGCTCGGCTTTATTTATTTAACCAATTTAAAGAAGTATAACTTCTAACGCGTGTACATAAGTACACACACTCTTTTTAATATATTATTTTAATTATATATTATAATACGTTCGTAATACCGAAGTAAGAAAGAGAGTTGGTCTGAAAGAGAGTGTCGGGGTGAAGGTAAGGAAAGGAATGCTCCGGTGGTTCGGGCATGTGGAAAGAATGTTTGATGAAAGAATGATTAAACAGATATACAATGCAAAAGTGGATGGATGCAGAAGTCGCGGAAGGCCACGACACACCTTCCATGATCAAATTGATCGTGTATTAGCAGAAGGTGATGTCAGGAGCCTTAAGAACAGACGAGCGTGCATGACAAGAGCTATGAATGTCAAAGAAGCAAGTGAGGTGTGTAAAAATAAGCCTGTATGGCGCTCTGTTGTTCGTGCCTACCCCGCAAGGGACCTGGCGTGAAGTTATGTATGTATGTATGTATGTATATATTATTATGAACTTAATTTTACTAGAACTTAATGACATAGAGATAGCGTAAACACAATTAAAATATTTAGCTCGAGATGTTATTTTTTTCCGTTGACCAGGGACTAACGTGCGTAGACATAGCCCACCCAGTCGTCAAACCCGTCTTTGCCGACCCGGTGTACATGCAACCAAGACCAATAGTCAATCCGACAAAACGTAAATTGTCACCACCGCGCCACGGCGTCAAACGCTTCGATGTTCAGACCGTTGAACCGGAGACACAGGGTGAGTTATGATAAGTTATTTTGTTTTATTTATTGGATACATTCTATAATATAATGAAATACCTTAGGTTTTGCCCACGGTGAATTTGTTATATCCTTTCTTTCATTTATTTTACTTTTGACGACTCGATGATGAAGCAAGTAGTAATGTATTTTTTATTTACGTATAGTGTCGATGGTTTAATAGTATGTGTGTTACACGACTATCACACTATTACGTTAGCCACAACAGTAAAGTACGACAATCATGTCATTTGTTTCATATGGGCCTTAGTGACAAAAAATATGTAACTTGTTAAATGTGCAACAGTCAAAAGTAAATTAAGAACCTTAAAGAAGCCTACAAACTTACTCTAATTCACTATGAATTGTACCATAAAACTATATTTAATTACGTGTAAAGGGCGGTCTTATCGCTAAAAAGCGATTTCTTTCAGACAACCCCAGGAATAAATCGAGATTATAATAGCGCTGTTGATATATATAATTCATAATACGACTACTTACTTTTTTAGCAATAAACTAACGGTCTCAGTATTTTTTTATACTCCTCTCTCCCAAGGAACTCGATTGTCTAGGCTTGTAACTATTGTTTAATTTTTTGTCTTCCTTATATTTTCTTTTTTATCGTCTTTGTATTTGTTTTTCCTGTTTTTCTTTTCATATTACAAGAGTTGTATGGTTAATATAATTTTTTATCTACTTAATCTACCTTACTCTTAATTCTATTAGTTACACATTTCTTCACTATATTACTTATCTTTTAGCCTCGGCAGACATTGTTCTGTCCTAAATAAAATTTCTAAATCCAATTGCAGATCCACCTGAGTCTAATTGCGAATCTAAACCGCCCGCGGACCCCACACGCACATAAAAAATAGATCGAAATTTGTCTAACCGTTTAGGAGGAGTGCGCAATAACATATACACAAACATGCAAATTTTATATGTACAGATAAAGGTACATACGTTTTATATAAAATCTTTATATATTTTTTTCATGCAATTGTAGTGGTTAACGAGGAAGAAGTGAAACAAACCGCCAACAAACCGGCTGCACCGGCGCTAAAGAGCACGAATTCTTCGCCTACTACCGGCCAGTCTAGGCGCACCGCAATAGCGAATACGGACGAACCGCAAGCGTGGCGTCGTTCGGCGACGTACAGCGTATCAGACCACAAATCGATAGGTTAGTCAACTGTGCAACTGCATAACCTAGCAACTGAAATTATATTATAATGATTGTTTGCGCATTCTTCTTCTTGCTAGGCATTATTTGTTGATATATTGTGCTTGCTGTAACTTGTGAAGAATGTTTTGAAATAAGGTATCGCTTAGTATTTTCTTAGTTCTCTTTAAGCTTCACACAACATTGTGAAGCGGTTGTAAATCAAATTAAACTCCCATAGAGTATATAAAAAGAATAATTAACGAAATTAAATTTCAATAATTAAAATAAACAATTTGCGGGTAGGCTGCATAATAACTTTACTCATTGATACTTGACATCTTGATCTTCCTGAATCATGGCTTCTGAAAAGTGACCGAAACATCTAAATAAAAATTATACAAAATGTAGTGCTTAAAACCATTAAAATGTAGTTTTAAATAGTGTATTACACTCCCAATAAGCTCCATAATATATAATAGTATTGAAATGGCATATCATTGAAGTGCATGAGTTTTTTGTGTTGTGATGAAAAATTGTTTAGAATGCGTTTGTTCGGTTCTCAAAGTTGCGGAGTTGAAGTATCTATATATCAATACATGAAGAGTAATCTTTATACCTCCTAAGGAAGTAAAAAGGAAGTTGGTTAAAGGATGATTTATGCTTTAGTCGAAACCAAAATAATTGGTCATAAGGTTCATAGATTTTTCCAGGTTTTGATTGATGGACACAATTTTTTTTATTAGGAAATTGATTTTATTTCAAATTATCCGTTGTTAAAATGTAAATTATCCATGCAGAAACGGAGAAAGAATACAAATTCCCACGGCCAGGTTGCCTGTCGTAAGAGGCGACCAAACAACCCACATCCAGGTGGTAGGACAGTTGCCCGTCTGGATGGCTACCACCCCTGGTCTAGAGCATGGCGCCATAACAACCTTGAGTTGTGTTCCGGCATTAGTGGCCAGGTTCCAGCCCCATCTACGAATCGGGCAGCACATTTGTAGCACCTTTAGTTTTATTATATTTCTTACTTTTTAGTGTCTATGTATGGGTGGACCTACGAAAGGTGCCACGCTCCTTAAAAAATATAGGTCCTAAGAAACGGGAACAAAAAAATGTTCGGAAAATTAAAACTATCGGGCCAAAGTTAAATTTTTAGGGGACCAAATGGCAGCTATTCCGCGTCGAACAAAAAAAGAATCACTTAAATCGGATCATAAATCTCGCAGTAATCTGTGAACATACATAAAATAAAGCTTTTTTTGAAGTCGGTTAAAAATGCGGTAACGCGCGTGCGAGATATCGAATTCTACGTAGGTAGCCCCTTAATCTTGATAAATCGAGATTTATTTATTTATTTTTGCTATTTTTCCAGAGAGCTCGCCAGACGAACGGAACGAGTCAATGCTGCGACGTACGCATAGTTTCGAGAATGACATCGCGTAAGCTTTTTACGTTTACGTATACATTTTGTAATTTATTTCGTTTCCTTCTTGCAATATATCCGTTATAAGGGATTTTCTACTATCTTTTGTTTGTATCGTCATTCATGTTGGTAAACTTTATATTGGATGTCAGCCTAATGTAAATACTTTTTAGATTTTGAACCTATTGTTGAGGTGGTTTTAGTTTATCACTTTCGTAAATGTAATATTGTGTTTGATTAAGTCGATTTATTTACTAAATATTTCGAAAATAATTGTAATATTCATAGCGCCTTAGAATATGTGAGGCAAAATGATTTTTTATTGTTGTTCAGTTCAAGGGGAAAATATTCCAAATTACAGTTTACTAACAATTTATATGGCCATCTAATTCGAGTAACACTTGTCAAATATCTAACATTATATGAACCGCTTTCTATACATTGAATTGCAGCCTATTTATGTACTTGTTCTGTTACAATATTTACTATTTTATATTTACATTTTATAGAGATCTGCTTATATTTACAGTTAATTCTCATGTGTTTCATACACTTTTCTACTTAAGTGATATAAGAAGTTCTGAATTGCTAACAACTATATATCAATAACCAGCATTTAGTCTGCAGCTGTAAATAAACTTGCAAACAAGTTCTTTTTATATTTCTTTAAAACCAATCATTAATATCATCATCTGCCCGTCATTATAATCAATTATTTATTTAATTGTTATCATTTCAAACTGCGTATGCCTTAATCATTGAAATCAACGAATCATTGAAACATTGCATAGAATAAATCATAGGCTGGGAAATATTATATACCAAAATGTAATTAAAATGAAACATGCATCAAATGTAATGTCATTTAGTCATCTAGATTAGTTTGTCGTCAGCTGTGATAATCCAAATCCATTTGCCTATTTTAGACGCTGGACCCGGCGTTACTTTTTCTTTTATCTTGAAATTACTCATATCAGAAATTTGAATATTGCTCATTTGAGTCAGATCTCAACTTATAATTTTCGCAAAACAGCATTGTCATTGTGTTCATATAATTATCACCTGTAGTGGTTTCGTTGACGTTTTTTAAGACCCTGTACCTGCCTAAGTAATACACCATGCAATACACTGTGTAATTCAATGAGAGTGATCCATTACTCTAATATACCACTCGTCTCAATTACTTGGTATGCAATACCATAATATCTACTAGTGTGCTGATAGTACGTATTGAATGTGACAAGTAACACAATATATCACATGGTTTAAAAAATAAGTTTTGTGACATGTATTCTAAAAATAATTTATGAAATACCACATTTTAATAGATTTATAATTGACACAAAATGTTATTTTGACTAAAACTGATTTTTGTTAATTAATGTGTTACATAGGTTGATGCAGGCTGTGTCATTTGAGATCATCGTTAAAGTCATGCTTGAAACTATGTTCAAATCCGCCTTACAGAGCGCTGGCGTCATAATTTATAGGTAGATGGCACAGTATCTAAAGTTAATTTAATCGTTTTTCATCTATCATCAATAGTTTTCTGTTAAATATTTTCAGTAATTTGATTAATTTTACAACTTTTCTTTTTATATTTTTTATAATTATTATATATATGGAATTTTTCAGTAGTCAGCCTTTGACAAAGAAAGTATTTTTTTATATTATCAATTGATTCAGTTTTTGATGAAAAATAGATAAATTAACAGTTTGTTAACAAATTTCAAGTCATTACTGTAACCCATTAGTAATTAGGTAATTGACATGCTTTTTATCTTTTCCCATGTATATATTAGTAGTAACTGCTTGTAAATAATTGTTTAGTTTATGGTAAATATAGTAGCCTCAAAATTCGTACTTTATTTATATAAAATTATTTGCACCAGATGGCAACACTTTGATTTCTACTTTCCGCTGTGCAATTTATATTTGGTGGGGTTTATTTTCTGATTCTTACTCGAAAGCTGTCAAATACCTAATTAGCGGTTGCTTCAAGCATCATTGTTGCATGCGTGTGTGTCTTTAAACAGCTTTTACCAACGCTACAAAGCTGTGAGGGCACGTATAAAAGCGTCTTCCTGCTCTTCCATACCGCCGCTGCCCAAGTCGGCGAACACTGGTAACGAGCCAGCGATTACAGCCCCGGAGGCTGTGAATGCCACTGATAAGCCAAGGTGCTTTATCAATATTTTTCTATGCATTTTTAAAGGTGATGAATTCGGTTATATCTATATACCTTCTATTCGGTTGTAACTGAATTTCTAAAAGGTTGAAACAATTTGGAGGAAATTTTTTGTGTGTTCAAGTGGGTCCCGGGGTGGTTAAGATTCACAATTGGACCACGTAGATGGCGCTGTAATCGCAATGACTAATATTATTGACATAATTGACTTTCTTAAGTGTCAAATCAGGCTTCTTATTTTGTGATTATTGTAATAAATTTATATCACTTATATACATTGTAAAATAAAGACACTGTATTGTCTGAAAGAGAGTGTCGGGGTGAAGGTAAGCAAAAGGAATGCTCCGGTGGTTCGGGCATGTTGAAAGAATGTATGATGAAAGAATTTACTAAACAGATATACAATGCAAAAGTGGATGGATGCAGAAGTCGCGGAAGGCCACGACACACCTTCCATGATCAAATTGATCGTGTACTAGCAGAAGGTGATGTCAGGAGCCTCAAGAACAGACGAGCGTGCATGACAAGAGCTATGAATGTCAAAGAAGCAAGTGAGGTGTGTAAGAATAAGCCTAAATGGCGCTCTGTTGTTCGTGCCTACCCCGCAAGGGACCTGGCGTGAAGTTATGTATGTATGTATTGAAAAGTATGTAGTTAATTCCATAATTCAGTAAATCATTCCATAAGTAAAAGACGTGTCCATGAATCGCAAATCGCTAGACTCATGCATTGAACAAAGTAGGAATCACTGTACTTATATGCGAACAGATCAAGTGTATATTTTTTGCTAGAGAATATCACTGTCTCGCAGCTTCCATGAAATATTGAAAATCTTAAATCCACTTGATACACTTTGATCTTGATCAAACAAGAATGTAATTAAAGTAAGGTGAAGATTTTAAAAATAAGCGACCGATACACCTGAATTCGTCACCTTCAGTTAACAAAAAAATTAATAATCACAGATGCACATTATCATTTAATAATGTCATGCTTGTTATGTTTTGTTTTCTTAATTTAAATGTTAAATAAAATATTTTCTAAATGTTAGAAGATACTTAGCATTACTATTTGGAGATTGTCAAACCTTTATAGTTACATTCACAGAACACCTGTAATAGATACCGCATTACGATAATTGTGTTTCGAATCAGTCGCCAAAGCTTGATGAATGAAGGAATAATTGAACATAAAACTATTAAAATTCATGCCATGTCGACAGAGTTAAATTTTATATAGCGATACCGCACTGTCCAATTTTTAAAGTTGGTACAGCTGACTCGACGAAATTTTTTGAATTTGTCATGAAAAGAAAGCTTTCAGTTGAATTCAGTATAATTCCCTTTTAATATTGTCTGTCTGTTATGCTTTCACGAAAAACTACTGGACCGATTTGAGCAAAACTCAGTATATATATACTTTCGATACCAATAATGGAAATGTATACTTTTTACCGCGGAAAATAGGATAGTTTCCGGGATAAAATTATGTTTGTCTGTCTGTTACACTTTCACAGTAAAAAGTTCTGGACTGATTTCTCTCAAATCCGGTAATTAGTTTTGGTATCGATGACGGACATAGGATTTTCAAAACGGAAAATATAGGTTACGAGATAAGAGTTTAATACAATGTAATCTGTGTGAATGCTTGACCTCTAACTAAAGACGGTCACGCAGTAGTTTTATCCCTTAAAAGGCTAATAAGACATTGAATATTTTGAGAACTACGTTATTTTTAATTATATATTATATGGAATATTTTCGATTATTTTTAGACTGTCCGCAAAGGAACGCAGGGAAAAGTTTTACGCTTGGTCAGAATCTGTTACATCACAAGAAGAAAGCCCACCGAGTGCAACGCGCAACAGTTTAAATGTCAGAAGGTATAAATTTAATTTTATCAGTCACAATTAAATAATATACTTATAATGTTTGTATTGATATGAGAACAAACGCGGTCGGTCGCCTACAAACGAAAATTTTATCCATATTCAGCTACGGTAATTTTATGTAGAGTCCGATTTTGGAGTAATGGTTATTTGGATGGTGTAGATTTAAATCCGTTTATGTGTACAGTCGTGTTATAAAAAGGTTCGCCAGTTTTTAAATTGATTTATTTGTCGTTCCGCGAACTCATGCAACCTAAAAAGGTTGCATGAGTTCGTCTACTACACTAAGTCACATAACAGACAGAGAATTATTTTTAACTGCTTGACAATAGAGTTCAAACCTACTCAGATCAGTTGTTTAACAGAAAATCTTGTCTAAGATGATTGTTTAGAGATGTAAAACTTTTGGTTTTAATATTTATGATAAGCGTAGTGATTATATCCTCTTTGTTTCTGATGATTTAAACTATTGTTAATCTCAGTTTAATCTCAATTGCCAACATTGCATTTCTCCTTTTTCACGTTTCCACTTTTTATAATCGTAACATTTATTAAAATGTTGGCAATACACTTTCTTGAACTCGTGCAAGCAAAAGTCGACGATGACGAGCCTTTTCATACCGCGACTGTACATACCGAGAAACGTCAAGAAAATGTATGTGTTTCTGTTCTGAAACTTTTGAAACTATTACTTGCTTAACACGCTAGCCGTGACTTGGGCATGTGACTCCGACCACATAGAGGTGTTTCGGAAACTGTTTCCGAAACATTATTTCTGGGCGAATACATGGTTTACGTGATGTATGTATCGACGCTAAACAACTGAAATCTATAATCACGATCAAATATAATCAACAGCATACCGACTCTTCTAACATTTTGATAACCGCTGTCACAGTGATTATGAATTCATATACTCACCTTCAAATCATTAAGTTCTATATATATAGAAGAAGTATATAAATCGATAGGCAAATATATCTCATTATTATAGAAATAAATGTCAGTGGTAACATGTGGTTTATGTGTGCTATCAGCTCGGGAGCTGTTGAGACAAACAGTAACAGCTCTATCCCGGGCTCAACGACACCCACGAAACTGTCGCCTGGAAACATATTCAAGAATTTCTTCAAGTACTCAAAAATACGCATAATTATAGATTGATGTTTTGTTTTATTAATAGTGTTTTTTTACTAGTGCATGAATGAATTTGTAATATAGCACAGCAGTCTGTTCTGCTGCTAGTTTATAATACCGTCTTTAATTAACTTTATTCTCTTTCCCCACGAAATGCTCTCAAATTGCTTACTCATAATACATCTCTATAAAACTGGATATTTATCCTATTTCATTTTACAAATCTGACGTAAATTGGTGCTTTGGTTACAATAAGCTTCTGAAATTTTTGATATTCTTATGACGTCACTCGTTAGTAAAAAATGTAACTATCTTGCTTTTTAGAATGTAAACAAATTATAGAGAGCCTACAGAGATTTCATACAGGGATTGATTGATAACTCTGAAAAATAGCTAAATTGAATAAAGTTTTACAAATTACACATTTTATTTTGACTATAGTCAATTCAAGAGGATGACAGCTCGCAGGATCCATTATGGAGATTAGTTTCGCTTGTTTGTAACACAGACTAAAATCATTGAATCGTAAAAATGGAACAACAACAATTTTGCATTGCGTAATAAGCACTGTTGTTCAATTCACATTTTATTATTTATTTTATTAAGGTTTTTATTACTTTAATATACGCACTGCGATATCCAAACTACATTGTGATTAGAGCTTATTGTCTGAGACTAAGCTATGATTTTCATTATTTTCTTTTGAATTATTTGTTGTGTTATGACTTGTGCATGCTTATAATCCTATATATACCGATGTAGTTACTTAGCATGTTTTATGTCTTGTCGTGTCTTGCCTTCATTACTAGAAAATTATCCTTACATCCATTAAAAAAAAATATGTCTTTCAAATGTCTTTTCTACATACATACATAACTTCACGCCAGGTCCCTTGCGGGGTAGGCACGAACAACAGAGCGCCATTTAGGCTTATTCTTACACACCTCACTTGCTTCTTTGACATTCATAGCTCTTGTCATGCACGCTCGTCTGTTCTTAAGGCCCCTGACATGTCTTTTCTATCAACTGTTAAACTATGCTTTCCTCTTTTTTTATTGAAATAAAAAATATTCATGTGTATTTTCTATACACGTTTATTAATATTGTGCCAATGCATTCATGTGATATATTCTTTATTTAAATTTTGATGACCAAATAGTTATTTTCTTGTACTAAGCACACATAGTGCAATATACTAAGTAATCGATTTTCTTATTTGCATTTAAGTATTTATAATCTGAATACATCACTGACTGTGCTGTAAAAAATTTGTAGAAAAGACATTAAATATTCATACGATTCGGGATACGTTGGGAATGGGGATGTTTCAACCGGGCCGTTATTGTTATAGATCTTTTGTGCCCCCCGCGCGTGACGAAGAGAGCGAAACACAGAGGAAAGCGCACGCGAAGCGCGTCCGCGAGACCAGACGTTCCACCCAAGGCGTCACGTTGGATGAGATCAAATCCGCGGAGCAACTAGTCAAAAAGAAATCCGCCACAACGAGCTCAGAACCACAGACGTCGACGCCTGCCGCTGCTGACCCAGCAATCACAGATAACGGAGTGGTATGTAGATATTGCATATGTGTATATTTGTATATGCATATAATATAATAAGTCTGTTGATAGCGTACTAGCAGAAGGTGATGTCAGGAGCCTTAAGAACAGACGAGCGTGCATGACAAGAGCTATGAATGTCAAAGAAGTAAGTGAGGTGTGTAAGAATAAGCCTGAATGGCGCTCTGTTGTTCGTGCCTACCCCGCAAGGGACCTGGCGTGAAGTTATGTATGTATGTATGTAAGTCTGTTGACTGTTCAAGTATAAACTTGAGCATTGTATATACAATGATTTACGGCCTCTGTGGTTGAGCGGGCAGAGCCTTTACCGGCCTGCCTCACTGCCACGCAGAGGTTTCAGGTACAATTCCTGGTAAGAATGTAATTCTTACAAAACAGAGTCGAATATCATCCAAAGTTCTAGTCCCTAATTGATAATGATGTTAAACTTCTATAACCTATTTACCTACAAAGGCAAGACTATTGTGGCACTTGTCACCCTCTGTTGGAGAATGAGGCGCTTTATACAAAACAATAGAATATCAAAAATATCGACTTCATTATTAAAATTATTTATTTTTCTTATGAAGATTATTGTTATTCTTATGCTATTGTGTTTAAAAGTAATTTAGTTATAACATCGACGTTCTCCGAGTCAACTTAAATTTATTTTAGATATACATATGTATGTACATCTAACTCAATAATTTAAACGCTGTGCTTTTTATAATGTTGAAACTAAGTCGTATTTGCGTTTTTACGGAAATATATTAGGGGTATATTTAGATGAAATTATTCGCTCTGGAGACATATGTGTAACATGTACAGTATTTCATCATGTTGGTTGTGACATAATGGTAACAAAAATTAACTAATATACTGTAAATATGTTGAGATTGCTGTTTCAACTTTAATCAAATTGATAACGATTTACTAGGATTTGTTTGATTAAAAGTATTCATTTCTCGTTTTATTTTCATTCATTTTGAGCCATCGCAAATTGTAGTTACATAAAATATGTGTTAATACTCGCAACCATTTCCAGATATTAATTGATTACATTTTATAAAGTCCCCCTCTTGAAACGTCTACTATACTCGATTTTTTGATTGATTTCGCAATTAAAATATAGATTCATTTTATGGTTTCTATCAAGCGAAATAAACTTATCTAAGTGGCAAATTTGAATTAATTTGATAAGAATTATTATAATTTTCGAAAAGGGGGCCCTTTACCTTTATTATAAACGGTAATTAATGAAAAACCAAAACACCTTTCTCCTAGATAGTTCTGCGTAGTATTTTTAGTGGAGTAAATGATCGGTTGATATTTCACAACGCAGCACGAATTGTGTCGAAATTATTTTCCAAAACATATGGGATGCGATAGGCGCGCGGCGCAGGTGCCAGCGACGTGGCGGTGACGGTCACTTTGGCGCGCGCCACGGCGACTGCGACAGCGACAATTGCCGCGAACGGGGAACGTCGCCCCTCGTGGCGACTACGGCTCGATCCCACCAATAAGGTCCTACGGAGTCTAGTTGCGTTTGCGTCCAGCGAGACTTTCATTCGGCATTATCATTTTATATATATAGCTACTAGCTGACCTTCGTACCACCTATTTTCTGAATTCATATCCTATCCTATACACACACACACACACACACACACACACATATATATATATATATATATATTTATATATATAGGTATATAATATTTTGGTCCCCATTGCAGCACCACCTACTGGGTGCAATTGTGGATTTAAACAACCGAGAGAGCCACCTAAATAAACATAAAAAAATACCCGTCAAAATCGTGGAAGTTCAGCGTTCGATTCTAGCGTCACCTACCCGGTCCGAAACTAAATCATTCTCGAATCGACTTGACCGTAAACAAAAAAACTTCAAAATCGTTTCAACGCTTAGGAAGAGTTAAGTGACATACATACACACGAACACAAGAGTTATAAAATATATACTAATCATTTCGAAATCTGTGCCTTTGTTAAGCTTGTTCCCCAAAAAAATATTTTTACGGGGTACAATGGATGTAATAATATAGTAAAATTTTGCCAGCGTACTATGAAAGTCCCACTACTGAGGTCAGTTTTTCCCTATTTTTCAATAAGACAGAATAAATTAGTATTTAAAACTATGAAATGATGATAGGTATCTGCTTATTTATTACTCATAAAAATAAAATCAAACATGTTTTAGCTTTATTCAAATTCTTTATTGGAGTACAGCTTCTTTTTTTTATCCCGACTGATGTTCACTTATGTTGACGGTGTGTTTGAAATCAAACATAACTCAAATAACATCATTATTTTAATATTTATTAATATTACCTGCTATGCAAAATCGACTGGCTCAACGACCCAAAGTGAGTCTTGGCCCGAAATGAGAGCACTTCCCTACGTCCTTTGCAGTGTTAATTGTAGTGTATTGTAGGCTTGGAATCGCCATCACCATATCTTTATTATACAAATTGTATTTTTCAATGCAAAATAATATTGCCATCAAACAGTTTTCAAATCTCGCTGGACGCTAAATAACGCCTAATAGACCAGATTCAATTAGCATGGTGTGATCGTTTTGTTTGAAAACAGTATCTATTAAACTATGTAGGCGTGTTGATGTTTTAATTATAATATTCGACAAATGCTTTATATAGACTGTGGTGAACTTTGAATATATATAACTGAAAATCTAAAGTTTTATTACAAACTATAAGTTAGGTATAATCATTTGCATCTTCATGTTTAAGCAAAGCTTTTTGAGTGTTTAAGCATGTTTTTATAATTTTAATAACACATAATTCTTAAGGCACAATTTTACCAATGTGCAACACTGCTGCATACAGTATCGCACAAATGTTATTTTTGTTATACTCTCTATACACAACAGTGTGTGTTGCACTGTAAGTGTACAAATTGACGCATAATATGGTTGATAGACAGATAAAATACGGCTGTAGCTCAGTATGTGCACAATTGGATTTTTAATATGTTGAATACGATTTTGGTAGAGTCGTGCCTTAATAATAACTATTGCTAGTGAACTTGTACAAAATCCATAGTAATATACTACTCCTGTACTTCTCCTGAAACTCTTAAATTTTAACTTGTTTAAAAATTGAAAGGGCAAGCATTTAGAGATTTCATGAAATTTGAATATGCACTGTTTACTACAACTCCATTCATTCTTCAAATGTCATTCTGTGCCATACTTCTGTATAAAACTTAAAAAAAAATGAACTTGACATATAAATAGGACAAGAAATATGAAGAAATACAATTTTTGCTAGACGTGTTGCTGGGGAGTTTGTTGCCGCTTCTTCTCCTTAACAGCAATAACACGCTGCGAAGCGGTGTACATAGACTAGGAAGTAAAATTAAATTTTAACCTATATGTATGACCTTCAAAAAGTGTTCTCCAGTGGAATTTATTTTGAATAAAAACTTGAATTTGAATTTAACCCAATACTGACACTATCCAAAAAATATGCTTTACAGCAGTGCCAAAAGTCGTTCTTTTAAGCATCATAACATATCATATGATTACATGTATTATTACGATGCTATCCTAGTGGATATGTCTGTTACTCATACAACAGGATTAACAGTTTTATTTGGCAAAATTTTGATTAGTGTCAGTACTGTATTAAGCGTGCAATAGGCATTATAATGAAAATTAAATGATACCGGGCCTGTGCGACATGGTTGCCTCTGAACCAACAATGCCACGAGATGAGCTATGTTAGCTGGAAAATCACCAGTGCCATGTCGCCTAATAAGCTACTTCGGCAGTAGGGGCTTACACCCTCGATGGGGGTGTTATCTGCGCTAGCGTGAACAAACCAACCCGTCCCTCTGTGACATGATTCATTTGAACATCGTTCTACTGTTTTAATATCATATAGTTAACATCCACATATTTCATTCCACGAAGTTATCCGTATTGAAATAATAAGAAGTATTATATAACAATATAAAAAAGCCAATACTTAGTAAACTTAATAATAATAAAGTGTAGTTCATTTTGTCTTTGTTACTTCTTTAACAAATCGGTACACACCTATGTAAATGTGTCTCATTGCTTTTGGTGTTCAAAAAAAAGAGATAAATTGAATAACTAACATCTTGCTGGCATGGTTTTATGTGGCATGTGAAGAAGTAACATTTTAAAACAATTTAAAAATTAAGTATTACTTTGTTTAATTAAAAACAAATTAACGAAAAAAACACTGACGAGAAAATCAAATGAATACCTACACGCTGTACTCAAGTCTGGCTAATGAAAGTAAAGACTGAAAAAGCATGGCAAATTTAAAAAGTATCAGTATGACATCTCCAAATAATCCCAGAGCATTTATGCAATACATAAATAATCTTATTTTTCTATGAATTCAGGGTATTTATTACTTCTGTTGCTTTCTCTCAAATCTGGAAATCATGCTAAACAGTAATTTGCGCCCTTCATGTTTTAGGTTTGTTAATCTAAAACAAAATTACAACAAAATAAATGTAGTGACAATAAGAACGCAAACATTTAAATGACATTGACATTTGTATTAAGCATTGCCATGCAAAAAGTTTTGAATAATTCCGGCGTCTTTTGTGTTGACCTCAGGTTATCAGAAAATGTTCTTATGCCACCGTTCCAGATTTTTTAAATTATAAATCATTTTTTAATTTACTACACCTCTAATTTTTACATAGCCATACTGATATTGGAGTTATCAATGCAAACAGCGTTGGAGACATTGCCGAACAAGAATAGTATAGAATTCCAGGGTCTACTTTTGTTAGCCAAACTCTATTTTTATAATTAGAATCAAGAATGAATGAGAAGAATAATATTCTCAATTAATTATTCATTGTATAGTTCGAATTAGAAGACGTGGACAGATCATCGGCCCGCTCGTCGGCGCCGGCGCCGGCGCCGGCGGCTGAGGCCACCGTCGCCTTGCCGCGATCATCACAACAGTCAGTATCAGACAGGAGTTCAACTGGTACTACTGGTCATAATAATCCGCAAGCTGAAGGCAATGGAAGAGGTCAGGCAATTTTTTTATTCTATACATAGGATATGTCCGCGATTTCGTTCACGCTTAACTTGAAATTCCCACGGGATTTTCAGGATAAAAAGTAGCGTCGATTTTAAGTCTTAAGAATTTGTTGTCGATCAGCGAAAACCGCATTGAAATCGGCCCAGTAGTGAACAAATAAACAGACAAGAAAAAAAATTGCACGTGCTCCGCAGTTTATATAGTCTATTCCAGTTGCTTTTTTTAAATGGCTGCAATGTACAGACACGGCATGTCTAGAATTTTATAATATTATAGACATAGTGAAAATGACGTTTGTTAAGTTTGTTTATGTCTTTCTTTAGATACCGAACAAAGAGACAGGGATAGCACCAATACTATACCTAACTCCTTGCCGGCGAGTACGAGCACCCAGGCCGCTCTCAACCTTATACAGCGCAAGCGCAGACCGAAGCGGCGGTTAACCGGCATGACTCGCTTCGAACTAGATGTGAGTTTCAGCGATTGTTCATGCTAGATCGTGCGAGCACGAGCCGCGGCCGGTACGAGTGTCACTCGGATCAGCGTTAAAATTATTAGAACATGGCTAAATTCGCTTTGTTTATGATTCACTGAACTTGACTATAGATAAAATAGAATATTGCCAGAAGGCAAAAAAAAACTTTTTGGGCCGAGTTGTAGCTTAAATTGATTCTTTGCCAGTAACGAATACGATAACGCCCGCCCTAAGATGGTCTGCCATTTTAATATATTACCCACGTTATGAACGTCATTGGAACGGGTGCTTTAGCCACTGGAACACCATTATTTTTCTGGTTAATTTAACTATATAACATATTGTTCATATAGGTAGAAACAGTGCGCAATACTGAAATAACAGATAAAATCACTTGTAAAACAACAAATCGGACGGATTTTTCGCATCAACGCCCATGCCATGTTTTAACAACCGTTTGTTATTAATAGTTTTCCAAGAAACGTTTAATTATAAATAGTTTGGTGGCGTAGTTTATAGGGAACGCAAAGGTTTATTTTGGCTTTACTTACTCAAAAGGCGTAGCTCATAAAACAAATACTATGCGCCTAGCGAAAATTAGTAAGTAGTACTGAGTTTTAGTCTCGAGTAAAAGTCCTGTTCTCCGAGCGTCCATTTGCCTTTTATCGGTTTAAATTTGATATAAGCTCTATTCTCCTTATGTCAAAATTTAATGAGATCCGGCCCTAAGTGAAGTATTCTTGAAAATTTATAAAGACGAGGGAATTTAATTTTGCTGTCATAATATGAAATACGGTCACAAATACATTTCAATACATTTGCTCAATATTGTGTTAAAATGAAAATGTTAGTTTTGAAATAAATTTTCAAACCGCGCACAACGGTGAGTCCCGTAGAGTTGAGTTCCGCATACAAACTATACTTTCCTGCTGTCAAACAATGTTTTGTTTTGTATGTTCATTACTCGATTTCTCCGTCCATTGTGGACCGGTTTTCAAATTTTTTCTTGTAATCGAAAGGCTATACTCCCAAATTGGCCCCATTGTCACCATGTCACATCTGACGAGTGGATCCCAGGGAAATCAAGAGAAAACCTCGAAATTTCTTAACCGACTTCTTTGTTACACGATATCTTCGTCAATTGTGCAACGATTTTAATTTTTTTGTCGTTATTCGTAAGTGTATACTAGTGTGTACTCCCGAGATGGTGCCATGCTCACCAAGTCAGGATCTGGTGAGTAGATTCCAGGGAAATCTAGAGTAACCCTTATTTTAAAGAACGCCGAGGGCCTACATTCTTAGAAAAAAAGCTTGTATACGTGTTCCAGTGTTATATTTTCTACAGGGGCTAATTTTTTTGTATGCATGTTACGCCATTTCCCCGTCAATTGTGGTCGGATTTTCAGTTTTTTTTTATCTGATTATCTGTACACCCGAGGTGGTCTCATGGTCAACAAGTTAGGATCTGATGAATGAATCCTAGGGAAATCGAGAGCAAACCCTTGTTGCGCCTAGATAGCAAACTTGTATACGCGTGCCAGTTCTATAATATCTACACGTGCTTTATATATTATTTCTAAAGCTATTAAAGTATTTGCGCAACTCTAAAGTAAAAAATAAATATTAAACCGATTTCTTTCTACAGGACCTTGAAGTCAGTGCGAAGTAAAACAAAAAGACAATTCTATATTTTGCAATTTTGTCGTTGTTTTTTTATGTTTTACTTAGCACCGACCTCAAGATGTTGTAGAAAAAAAGTTTGTTAAATTTATTTTTTTGTTTTTTTAATTAAAGTTGATTATGTTTCTGTTTAAAAAAATGTTGTTTAATTAATAAAGTAAATTAACCAAAATATATTCCACTAGGATGGAGACAGCGGCGCAGGCGGCGACGCTGATAGTGATTCTACTACAACTGTACAGGTATGTGAATATTATGCTAATTTTTTCAGTTTTAAAAACGGAATCCTTAGGAAATCGTTACTCTCCATATGTGTCTACATATAGGGTAAACTACCATTGTTGGCACCCCTAACAAAAATTGGCACGCGGTCAATTTATTCAGAATATTATTATATTGTTACAACCTAGGCGCCGACAAAGACAAATTCCACGTGAAGATTTGTAAAAGCACATTTATTACCCGTCGACATTTGAATTAATAACTAATAACATTGAAACTATTGTAATCCCTTTTATGATCGTCTTCTTTTGTTCACTTATTTATTGGTATACGTACTCGCTCATTATCATCATTTACCGGGTGTTGCGGATTTATTTTCATTTGTGTAGTATAAAACGACGGCCTGATGGAGAGGGGGGCAGTCGAGCCAGCACCACGATCAAAGCGAGGCTTGTGTACTACAATCGGGAATCTATTAGTGACGGACTTAGCGCGTTTTATTAAATTACAACATTCTACATTACGTTTGGATTTGTTGTGTTCGGTTATATTTGTACCTTTGTTATACGTGTTTGAATAGTTCTAATATACTCTATAATAATTCCAACGGCATTTTATATCGAGTCCCGCTAAACTCGCAACAATATTATTATTATTTTATACACATAATTGTTAGTATTGTATAACACGTAAGTTTTGAATAAAATAATAGGGTGCCAACAATAGTATAGTTTCCCCCTATTCGAATATTAAAAAATATCTGACAATAAATGATAACGTATTTAAACAAAAAAACACCGAACATTTTGTTAAAACTAATTTCGTGGAAGTTGTCTCCATTCATTATTCGAAAGAATTATCCGACAAAAATGAAATTATTTTAAACTTATACATATTTCTTTGTTTTGATCTTCATCGGTCACTGGCCGAAAGAGTGACATGTTGTCATCGTAATATGTTCTTAATTCGTGGTAAAGAGTATGAGTTGTTTTTAACCTGCTTTTTAACGAATATTGTTAAAAAGCAAATTTAGAACATGACTTAGGCGCAGACTGGAAATATAGTATAATTAAAATCGTGATGTCCGACCGGAGAACTAAGTGCCCAGCTTAAAAATATTGTTACTTTATCGAAAAATAAGTCTGCTAAATGTAAAAATCTTACGAATTAATTTCCAGAAGTGTTGAAGTGTAATGAATAAATTAGTGGCTTATAACAACTAAGCGGCTAGTTTTAATATTTGATTTGTTTGTTTTGCGATTGATTTATAAACTATAAAAATGGTTAACATTTGAGCACCGACTACGTATTTTAATTGATTTATCAAGCACATCTTAAAGTTTACGACTTTTCCAGCTGATCTATTTAAATAAATATATTATTTTATTGGTTGTCGCATTGTGCGCCAAGACATGCCTCTACCTATCCATAAGACGTATTTCAAATAGCTGCGCCCGGCGGTCTCTCCCGCGTGGTGATTGAAAATCGTCATAAGTCCAAAACAAAAGAATTTTTCTAAAATAAAAGTAGCCTAAGTTACTCCTTATTACATCAGCTACCTGCCAATAAACGTCCCGTCAAAATCGGTCCAGCCATTTCAGAGATTAGCCGGAACAAACAGACAGACAGACAAAAATTGTAAAAAACGTTATTTTGGTGTATGTACCGTATATATATTCATAAGCATGTAGTAAAAAGCGGTTATTTCAATATTACAAATAGACTCCAATTTTATTTATATGTATAGATAATGGATAAGTCACAATTCTTCAGTGCCGTTTTGTGACGTTGGTGTTTCTGAAGTTTTAAACAAAGATGACGACTAACTTCTGATGTGTGTAGTTATAATTAGTCTATGATATTGAAATCATATTTAGGGCCTATAATATTTAGAAAACCAAGAAGTTACTTGTTGTCAGGGAAAATGAAATTAAAATAGGCTTATTACTTACTAAGATATGCCAACGACTTAGTACACGTTTGACTTGAAATTCCCGCGGGATTTCCGATGCACAAAGTGCCGTAGGATTTAAAAAAGAATCGATCGTAGGATTTAAAATTAGTGAAAGCTGTATCGGAATAAGCTAATTTTTATGCGCCCGAACAAATAGAAACCGCTTTTAGGAAAAATCCCAATACAAAAATATCTCGCAAATTTTATTACGTAAGATTTGATATTGATCAGTGACTAAATTGCATTATAATTCGTTTTTTTTGGAAAATAAGGCCATTATAAAATATTCCCAATAAAACCCGCGGGAGGATAACAAGTAGCACATATTTGAGTTTGCTGTCGATCAGCGAAAACCGCATCGAAAGTCGTTATTACGTTAATGCCCCCACAAACAGAAAAACTGACAAACGGACAAGAAATCTAAAAAAAATGCATCGTGTTCTCCATCGTTTATATAGTCTGTTCCAGTTGTTTTTTTTAACAGATTTTACCAAAATGCTCTTAAAAATAAAAAATAATAATTTTGTTTTGCTCTAAGGTCATAACCTTCTAATATTAATTTACCGTCAGAACTAAATGAGAGTTTAACATTGACCCTAATTCATTTACTAATTGCTACAACTTCTGTAATTAGTTTCTTAGATACATGACACAAGTGTATTAATCGTCTAATATGCAGCCACACTTGTGGCTTTGGGATTTATTTACGCTCGTTTTTGTTATATTTAAATTGTTTATACATTTATTAATATTTTAAGGCACGTAATGGGTACTTTATAACATCGATATGTTAGCGGAATATTGTAAGAACCGCGAGTTTATAACCTAACGTGTAGTAGTACGTCTTCTTCAGCCAATCTTAGTCCACTGCTGGACGTAGGCCTCCCCAAGTACGTGCCACATATCCCGGTCTCCTGTCTTCCTCATCCATCCTCTGCATGCGATCATGTTCAGGTCGTCAGTCCACCGGGCTGGCGGGCGTCCTACGCTACGTCTCCGAGACGTGGTTTCCAATCCAGGACTCGTTTGCTCCATCGGGCGTCGGCCCTACGACAGACGTGACCGGCGCATTGCCACTTTAACTTTCTGATTTTGTGAGATGAACTTCGTTCTCTTACGGATGTTCTCATTTCTGATTTTATCCATAAAAGAAACACCTAACATCCGTACTCCGTAGCCCGTTGAGCGACTTTGAATTTGTGGCCCAGTCCTACTGTCAGTGTCCGTGTCTCGCCACCGTATGTAATGATGGGTAGGACGCACTGCTCGAAGACTCTCGTCTTCAAGCATGTAGTATGTAGTACTACTATGTACCGCCTATAAATTGTGAACGGGTCATAAAGCTTATAATACAAATAACACATATGCATTTATAATTGCCGAAGCCTTTCAGATTATAACTTAATGTCTGTATTGATTCTTCCCGCATTCGCTTTTATATTATACTTTTACTTTAAAGGCGAAGAAAAGGTCGTGAGGCAAGGTTGAGGGACGCGACAATTTGTTGTTTGGTTTAAACCAATACACAAGCGGTGTCGCGAAAGGTGCCGGCGCATATGCCAGAAACGTTTCACTGAATACATTTTTTTTTAAAGTTCACAATCAATCGACAGTTTGCAAATATCACTTTTATTATAAACCATCGGTATCAATAAACTTTAATCGCGTGTGCATTCGAATACAACGCTAGATAAAAATATCAAAACAATATATAGATGATGTTTGTTTTGTCTATAATTTTAAATGTCCGAAGATATGAGATTTGGAACAAACAAACTATACATTTGTGCATTATATTAAATAAGAAATCCCAAAAGAAAATGAGTAATCTCTTAGCCGATACGCGTGTCGTGTGAATGACACATGTGGATGTGGACGCGGCTTGTGTAAACCGCGTGACCACCTGCCCATGCTTTTTCGCTTCGCTACTGACATAGTCTTAAAATGTTGCCAAATTGTTATTGATGTGCTGTTGCTCAAAATATTTTATCTCGATGATAAATAATGTAGCAGAGTACTATTCTTGCAGTGTACGATATTCATTTATTGTGAATATTGAGCATCAATTGATTATTATGAATTTTGGTATTATAAACTACTTATACTTAATTTTAAATCATTATTTACATTTTTATATCTATTACATGTTAAAATAAAAACTAAAATATCCTATAAATAAACCTAACTTAAAAATATACATACAATATTAAAAACTACTTACACTTATATACCTTACGTAATTATACTTAATATATATATATTTTAAATAAAGTCGTGTTAGTTACACTACTTAAAACTCAAGAATGGCTGTACCGATTTGGCTGAAAATTGATGGGGAGGTAGCTTAGAACCAGGAGAAAGACATAGGATACTTTTTATCCCGTTGGAACCGGTAGGCGGCGCTGAGATCGGGTCCCAGATTTTTTATTTTTTCAGAGCTGGATAACGTCTGCCGGGGCCGCTAGTATTGTATAATTAAGAAAATTAAGATAAATATAGGGTATTTTTTTCAATAAAATTATCTCTCCGCGGGGCATGTGTTCGAAATTTATGTTTATAATTTATACGAGCAAATATTCTAGGAACTTCTTTAGCGTTAACGATTTAATTAAAATAACGTGCAATAACCATAAAAATAGATTTTATTATTTCCAGACATGTTTTGAATTAATGTAACAACTTATGATTTTATTTATGTATCTGTATTTGTGACCTGAATTTTCTAGTACGAAGGTAGATAAAACCGTTTTTTATTTATTAATTACAATTATTATTATTAAATTAAACTTTTAAAGGGACGTACAGATAAATTAGCCTGTAATTTTTTTTTACGTTTGTAGTAATGTACTGTCAGCACATAAATAAATAAACTAATACTTTTTATGTATTTTTTATAGGTAGATTCTTAATATTAAACGATATTAAAATATTAAATATAATTTCTAATACTAAATTTCATTATCATCTGACGAATCATTTGCGTTAATTCTAATTTGGTCTGATATTATAACTAAATCCTCATCCCTGCTCTGAAATTTCTATTACTCTTCTTAATGCTATCCTCAGCTAATGTCATTATAGCATTAATGTTCATTATGATATTTTTTTGTGACTTATGTTGTTTACTATCCCCTATATACATATTTTCAATTGGCTTAAACTGAGGATGATATAGCGGTAAACGGAGCACAGTATGGTCGTGCTGTGTAATAATTCTTCTACCTTATAGTATACGAATCTCGCCTTGTTTTTTAAAATCAATTTATCAATCAATTGATTAATTATCAAACTAAAACTAAATAGTCAGACCTCACAACAATTAGCAATTACACAATGTGCTCTGTGTTAGCGATATAAACAATTATTATTTAAATTTCTACATTGACTTTTAATTGTAAATACATTTTCTTCTTCAAAATGTAACGGACCTCTTTTTGCTGCTTGTACAAAGAATTTAAATTTCAAGATTAGAATTCCTATAAATATACATACATACTAGTACAAACGCAAAAACTTCTAGCAGCTAATTTACCTATATATAAATTATTAAATCCTGAAGAGGTATGCATTGACGCATGCTCTGCATCTGTATTGCAGATGGCCATGGGCTGCGGCAACCACTTTCATAAGGCGGAGGGCCGTCTGCCACTTTGCTAACTTTTGCTAAATTAATAGTCCATTAGAAAATTCTTTATTCAATACTTTTTTTGTGCTATTAATCTTTTTATACGGTGATTTATTGCATTGCCTCATTGTTATAATCAATCTTATGGCAGTTAAATGGCCTCCTTTGTGCCAAATTTATGTTTCCACGTTGTTTTACCCTATTTTCCTCATTGTGCGTCGTTGATTTCGTCTGGATATTTCTTTGGAGCGAATTTAGGTTGTTTCTTGACGTGTTACAGTATACGCCGAATGTTCGCGTGCTCGTGATATACATTCTCTAGAATGCTTTTATATTTATATTTCAATTTTTATTCCGACCTTCCGTAGAAAAAAAATTGTTTTGTATAAAGTACACTGATTTTTACTGTTGCTATCGAAATTACTGTCGGAATGAAAATGTTCATCACCTTAAAGTTGACTTTTGCTAGCACAAATACAAGAAACGTGAAAAAAGAAGAATGTGAAGAAAGAGTAATGTTGACAATGACAGACCCTGAGATTAACAATAAGAAACAAAGATGATATAACCACTGCGCTTAACATAAATATTAAAACCAACAAAAAGGTTTTACATGTCTAAACAATCATCTTAGACAAGATAGAAAATCTGTCAGTATGATCTGATTAATTCTAAACTTTACTGACTAATAGTTAATCTTAATGTTCTGTGAGGCAGTCTGTTCTGTGACTTAGTTTGAAAAGATACTCTTAAAACGTGTTCGCGGAACTTTAAATGACACGATTTGAAAAGTGGCGAATATTTTCATACCCCGACGGTACATATACATGTTTTTTTTCACATCGTTATAGTGTCATTATAGTATGTTTAGGTTTTTAAATTGCTTTAATTTCAAGTCATAAATTATAAAAAAACCTACCTATTATACGTACGGGATAAGAAACATATAAAAAATAGAGCCTCTATTTTGGGTTTGCTCGCTAAAATTCAAGGTCCCGCGGAATTGCTGCATTTTTCCATAGGAAAAAGCATCCTATAGTCAATACGGAAGGCCATAATAAATATGCAATATGCATAAATATTTTATCCGTACACGAAGGGAGCAAGAATACAATTTACTGTGGCCGTAAGAGGCGACTAATTAACTCACAGCCAGGCGTGGCAGGATATTTCCCCGTCTGGATGGCTACTACCTGTGGTCTAGGGGATGTCGCCGTAACAACCTTGTGTTGTGTTCCGGCATTAGTGACCAGGTTCCAGTCTCCCTTAAGAGAGCAGCAGCGCATTTGTAATGCCTAATAAATTTGGTGTCGCAAATAGGCGATGGTAACCGCTTTCCATCGAGTGGGCCATCTGCATGTCTGCTGAACTCATGCATTAAAAAAATTAAACAAAGCATTTTGACATTTGTATATTACTATGGATGATAAAAAGTCAATAGCTGCATCCTCTCCGGCTTTGTTATTTTTTCTTTTCTGTTAACAATTTACTAATTGCAATTTCCGCGCACGACTTTGTTTTTCATTGTATTTATCATGAATGAATCATTTTAAAATGAGTGACACGTTTTGTGTTATTTATGTTGCTTTGGCAAGGTCAACCTTGGACATGTGAGGTGTAAAAGGGACGAACGACTCAGCGGATGAGTGGTCCACCACGTCATTCATGAGAATGCATTTGTGAATGTAAAAATAACATAGATGTTGAAAGTTATCTTTATATATAAAATTCTAAAGTTTTTTCTTAGTAATTCAACTCCTAAACCTCTAGATCCGTTTTGATAACCGGTAGGTGGCGCTGCAGTCGGATTCTATATTTTTCTTTTTTAACAAGCAGTACGTCTGCCGAGACCGCTAGTAATGTGTAAATAATTTACAAAATCGTAGTATATTGAATAAAATCAAATTTCCAACATGTAGCCACTGCCCCGCCTAGAATAACGACACGTTTTAAAAGTTTTTTTTTGTATAGACAGTTTATATCATTTACTTAATATTTTTGCCAATATTTTCACCGTTTTATTGGTGATTTACCTATTTAAGGGACGTGTCGATAAAGCATCATAATCCTCGACCTCACATTTTGATACATACATAAAATCTGACATGCTAATTAACATTATGTGGCACGTAGCACGGTGCGCTGTGGCGCCTTTCATGAACTCTTTATTTTTCAATAATCCGTTGATATACAAAACGACACAAAACGGATTGTTTTAAAGCCGCAATAAACAGTATTAATCGTGACATTTGTTGGCTGCGACCTACTGCGATGAAATTGAGGGTCGAATTTATACGTATTAAGCTAATTGTAATTTAGTTGTGTATGTCAGTAATTTCCGTACATTATCTCGCGCATATCTAAATGTCCTCATCTAGGATAACGTTTCAGCTATAGGCTGTTTCTCGCAGAGTTGGCGATGGGTGATATTTGTAATGCGAATTTGGTTTTAATTGTTAATGACGTTACATGTTGACAGATAACGTATGAATAACTATATACTTTTGCCGCAATTCGTTAATAGCGTTATTTTTAACCCAATAAATAAGACGCATTTGGTCACAGTTAATAATTTTAACATTATCACAGGTGCGGCCCTAGCATATTAAGCACTCAATTACATCACTTGGTGAACTATCGTTTATTGCTTTACAATTCTTCTATGGTGGTCTTTGTTGAAATATCTTAACTCTTTAGTACTAAAGTAGGATAACTGTAACAAAATTATCATTTAAGTCGATTAATAAGTTTTTGCACTGCATGATTAACAGCCGTATAACCGTCAGAACTCACAAAAAGTAAATCTAAACGTTTTTTAACACATTTTATTTTTGGAATATGTAATATTCATAATTAAAAACACTTTGAACTATCGATATTGGAAATATTTGAACCGCTCTGAAAAGTGTTGTTTAAAAGTTCATCAATATATTAAATGATTATGTCGTTTAGAATTGTTGGGACAAGGTTTTTTATACTTGTTGTTTCATTATATATTATAATAAAGAAAAAAGGCAAGTTATGACTTTTTACACAGATTATATATAATCATGTTATTTGTGCTATTTATTATCTTTGAGAGATACATTATTTATTTTTGCCATGTTAACTTTTTCTAGTGGCCTTTTTCACGGTTTCTTTTGATATATGTTTCACATATAAAAACAGGAAGACCTTCTTCTTGAAATGGGAAATATGTTTTTATTAAAATGAATTGGAAAAGTCGAGAAACGTTACAGAATTAATCCCACATTCGAGAGATCTAAATATAACAAGTCTTATTAGTTGACAAATACTACGTTTTATGTTCGCTCACATTGACGTAATTGTGCGCTATTAAATAATATTTTTCAATTTATTATGACGTTAGGTTTATGTGTTTGAAGTTATTCGGTTACTTTGCAAAAATATATCGTATTAAAAATTGCAAATTCTCTTGGTTATTCCATTCCTAATATACCCAGTAAACGGTAGCTAGACTTTAGATCAGTTTGTTTTGTAGTTTTCGAGTAGGAGTATTTTATCTCATAACACTGCGTTAGCATTAACCCTGATATGTTTCTCTTACATGGATCAAGTCAGCTTTTGCTACCTCAAGAGAACTATTCAGTGTTCTAGGTTCATTAGGTATACGAATTTAGATAATATTTATATTATTTCTTTTAACATCTTCGGATGGTTTAATTTTAAATTCTGCTAAGACATATTTAACAGTTATTTTTTTATGGTAATCGATAATATTATTATCATTTTTTAACTCTTTTTAGATGGATCCTTTTGTTGTCTGGTTTTATTTACATCTACTTCCACATAATTGCGTGAAAATTCTTCAATTAGACTAATTGTTAAAACATAGTATCTCACCTATTATTACCTAGAATATTCCCGAATGTGGTCGTCATCCATCAAGTCTATCCCTCACGTTGTTGTTGGTATATATAAATGTGGGATCTCATTCTTCCGTTATGACTATCGGAACAATTAGACGAACTTCTATAATATTCGGTAACACAAAATTCTGTGATTTTAAAAGATCGATAGATGACCTGTGTGTGTTTTTTTTATTTAAAAGGATCCGCGAAATTGTAGATAGAGTTACTTAAATATACTAGGTATTAGACATTTATTTATTTTTAACTATTGTCTAAATAGCTAATGCAAATACATATTTGGGGTTATTCGAAAGAGATCATTGATTAGCAATAAGAGCACCCTTTGTTGATAATTAAATTCTTTTGTATTCGAGTAAAATTTAATTTATCAATCTAGATACTTGATTGTGCACATAGTTGCTCGTCTGACATTTTAGATGTTGCGGTAACGAGTACTTTATGAGGTTACACCGTATCCTAGTTCAGAACTCCAGGCGTAGACACCGGTTTGTTCTGTATAAGAATTTGGGTCACAGCTTTCCGTACCGGAGACGCGTAAATCTAAAAATAGATTTTTATTTTTAGTCTTTATAACAAAAAGCGAAACACGTTTTTGAACATTAGCGCGTTCATAAATAGGTAAATCCAGATCCGGGGTTGCAACTTCGAAATGAATCTTAAGATGGTGACAGTGGTGATCGCATACGTTAAAAAGTATTGAATAGTAGCGTCGGTGTATCTCCAATAAATACAGAATACCATCGAGACAAGATGGTATTCTGTATTGCAATTATGTTAATAATTTTTCGCGTTCTATTTTTTATCAGTCGCTGTTTCGACAAAAGTAGTTTGTTTATATTGTAGGCGATTATATTTAACGATCCGCGTGTGTACCCGAATCGGCGGGGCGGTCTCGCGGCAACCACCACGTACGGCCTTCGTTCGCCCTGCCAATTTTGATGGTATCCGTTAACTGATCGATGAGGCGACTATGATGGGTAATCTCTATTTATATACCACACAACATTTTTGATGGCTTGATCGAATCATCGAGGAGGGTTATTTTTCTCTGAATGTTAGGAGACTATAATAAAAAAAAAAATTGTAGACATACATATATATATATATATATATATATATATAGCCTTTACCGCCATATTGTCGTAAGCGACATTTGGATCTATGTATATTTTTTATTGCAAAAGGTATTTGAAACTATTGTTTTGTTACAAGACTTAGTTTTTGATTCCGTAGGGTCCAATCTGATTAGAATCGAAAGCTTTAAAAGAAAATAATAATTTAATATAACTTTTACAACAAAAAATATACTTAAGTCCAAATGTCGCTTACGTTAAAAAGACGGTAAAGGTTAGATATAATAAAACTAATAATAATTTGTTGTAGACTATGCAGTATAATTAAATTTTAAGTAAAGCCATCTGGTCGTTTTATAGGATGGCTACGTCCTCTTTATTATAAAATCTTCAGAGCGTAAATCCAATGTGCTGCTATGTAGGTGTACCCTCCCGTCTGTCCGTGTCAGTGCGTCACCGGTGTTTCGGTAGCGCGATCATGCCGGTGTATCGCGTGGGTGTCGACAACTTTTCCAACTCGCATTAAAGCTAAGGAAAATATATCAGTGTGTTTTCGTCGATCGCGACCTACACCCGTTATTTTCTAATCGAAATAGTGTGAGATGTGATCGAAAATGAGTCGCAAACAGGATAGATACAATTCGCGACCGCGAAGCTTAACTTCCCATTATTCATCCTCTCCTAGCATGCTGGGGTCGATGCTAGGCAGTCAATACAATCCGTATACGTCAAACAATTATGCCAATTACAGTTCGAATGCATACAGAAACTACAATCCGTATACTGCAGGTCTAGGACGACCGACTTCTAATTTGGGTATCTACGGTGGGACAAGTTCTGGATATGGTGGGGTGTATTTGCGCGGAACGTTGGGTTCGTTGAATTTGATGACTCCCGTTTTGAAAAAATTGGACAAAAAATTGTTAGCTAGCCAAAAGAATTTCAAACCTAAAGCCGTGCCGCCGGCGAAAGTTCAGGAATCTCCAGCTGTTGTACCCACTTCAGCTGACGCTGTGCCAGTTGAAGAAGGGCCTCCACCCCCTATTCCCCCAGAACGCAAATTACGCGCGAAAAAGGGTGGAGCCCTCAGTAAAGAACGCTCGCGGTCGCTCAATTCATTGGACACCGTCGAGGCACTCGGCTCGAGGAGCTTAAGTCTTAATTCCCTCGCATCAGATGGATATTGTGTACGTGTTTTATTAATGAAAATAATCATGAAAATTGTTATCTTTTGAGTACTAATAAACTTTCGGTTGTATGTTCTATCATCTGTATACTAGTGAATGGGTCACTATTTATTGCCTACCTATATTTAAAAATTACTCATTTACTAATTAACCTTTGTTGCCAAGTAGTTAGTTAATGTTAAACAAATCTTACGTGTTTCATTCTATTTTTTACGATCAAAATAATTTATTGGAAAATTTTAATCTGCATTCATCCCAATGAAATCTCACTGCCCACTCATACCATTTATCTCATCTATTATATAACACAAACACATCGATTTACCAGCAAAAATTGCAGAATGTGGTTTGTAAATAAACTAAACATCAAAGATTTCTTCACATGATTTTTTGTTTATGGTTTTATTGGAATCGAAATTAATTTTATTCAACTTGCTACGAATATATTTCTGTCTGTTATAACTTTCGCTTTCTGTGTTATGTTTACTAGTTTATGTATTATTTTCACTCCTTTCGCTCCTCTATTAAACATCACATAAAACTACAACAGTTGAATATCATCTGACATGTACAACAATACAGGTTTGATCCATTTGTCATGTTATAATTATTGATAAATACATATAAATAAACGATGTCTTGTGGCTAATTATAAAAATATTGATATGTTAGACCAAAAACTTGTTCATTCAACTGAGATGATGATACAGTAGATAAGAATTTAAAAAAATAAGTGCATTTCTAAAAGCTACATACTTTTGTGCAAAATTGAGAGTTAGAAGATTAAGGTTGTGCATACTCTCTTAAATTATAGTGTAACAAAAGGTACTATGCGGACACCAAGTGTTCGGAAAATCAGTGAAAGGAACGAGAAATTTAATAGACACAAAAATGTATTTTTCAGTCTGGAAGTGAACCCACATTAGATGGACAGGAGCGTGATTACAAAACTCTTTACGAGGAGTCGGTGGCCGAAGTTCGCCAACTGCGGGCACAGCTCGCTGACTCCGAACAGCAGCTACACGACGCTCTTGCCACTATTAACACCTTATCACAAATGGTAAGAATTTGTTTGATGAAGTCATTTTTCGGTGGTTTCATATGTGTTCACAGCTTTGTACAGCTTCTTTGCAGCAATCTCATTCTTTTAGTTTTCTATGGTGTTGCAATTAAGACATTTTTATGATTAAGATACTGTAACGAGTTTTGAGATCAGTTGAAATCGATAGTTAACATATCTGGACTAGCAAATGCTTATAGTAATCCGTGGTGAATTCAAAAAAGTCGACGTCGTGGACGAGTGTACCTTTATAAACTTCATTTTGAATTTGGGAATAAATATAAAACTTACATATCGTACTTATTGACCGATTATTATTATGATTAAGTATGATGTTGTTATCCAACAAATAAGCGCAATTTGGTTGTAAAAGATAGGCACACGTCAAAAGTAACGTATTTACTAAGAGACTGAAAACTAGATGTGTTATATATTTAAATTAGTTCACTAATCAACATTGGCACATGCGAAAATGTTATTTCCTGCCATTATTATCTTTTTTATGAGTGTAAAAATAAGTTTGATTGTAAATACTTGAATGACCGCTTCTATTAATATTAGTTTTATTGTATACTTTCACCATCACTGCATGTTAGCCCTTAATCGATATAAACGCTTTCTCAGTTTTACATCTTATCTGAGGTAGTAACGCTGCATAAGAAGTTTCTACATTTTGTTACCTAAGACTATTTATACTATGAAATCATCCAAGTTTTAATAATATTTATTCGTTTACCAGTTTTACTAATCGCATATGTCATATTTATGTATTAGACCTAACTTTCATTTTCCACCTTATCGCATCTCTTAATCACTTTACTCGTAAACCTTTACACGCTTTTTCATTTCCATAAATGCCTAGGAAACTGGGTAATTTTTGCTCAGCAATGTTGTAAATCAGAGCAGTTGTAATAACTAAAACGACTCTGCGTAAGATTTTATCTGGACTTTGTTAGAATATTATTCTTATGTATAGTGTATAGTTGAACTTAGTTTCGTTCATTTTCAAAATGTGATATTTTACGTCAAATTTTGAATATTTATTATTTGTATCAGCACAAGTTAAATATCTTTTTTTTAAGAAATTTAAACTCTCGTCATTCGACTTCTTATTTATTGGTGAAACGCTTTGCGACAACTTTGCTGTGCTTTATTTTGTAACAAAATTACATCCCTAATTTCTGCTATGCTTTGGTTCAATTTATTCTTTTTCATGTGTTAGCATTTGTTCATCCTTCACATTGTGTATATTATTACCTTGTCATAAATCAAGTTATTCATTTACGCTTCATTATTGGTGATCTACATTTAGCAGAGTTAATTTGAGTGTTTCATTGTAGGCTGAGTCAGTTTGAGTTAATCGTCAAAAATATGTGATTGGAGTTGTTTTCTCTTCAATATTATATATTTTATATATTTATTATATATTATTTTAATAAGCCCGTTGACTTAATGAACAACATGCTTTGCTCCGACTTTGGTCTCAAGACTACCCTCACTATTATAAATAATTTACCAAATTCACTCGGAAACAAAATATTTTTAAATATTACAATAATAAATGGACAGATGCGCTAATAGGGGTTAATGTTAATTAAATTTAACTAGTTATTTCTCTGTAAGTGAATTGTAAATTCTTTTGAGAAATAAATGTTTTAAACCTTAAAACCTTATTCTGCAATATCAATAGATACGTCAAAATCTCAAACTAAGTAACTTGTTCCTTGCTAGTTGTAGTTGTGGTAAGATTACCTTCGATACAGGTCTACTGCGAAGGTTTTGGTGATTTTTATATTAGAACTTTTGGGCTAAAAATTCCGAATAGCCAGACTATGCCTATGTTACAAACATATACAGAGATCATACGACCGAAGAGTTCGTAATTTCGAACGTGATAACATGTGGCATGGCTCTTTAAAAATCGACGGTACAACGGATTAGACAATAGTTATAATTAGTATGCTAAAAAACATGTCGAAAATTGGAAGCTCTCTGTTGGTTCTTTTGTACAGTTACATACGTACGCAATTTTAATTGTCTGTTCTTAATAAATCTCGCAAAATAGACCCACTAGCATCAAACTCATATCACACATTTGTGTCCATCGATAGTTCATATTCTTTGCACTCTCGGCTTGACATTCGCATTTGCTTCCTTTCCGCTTTCGCTGAAATTCATTTCACTTCTTCTAATTTGTTTTAAGGCATTTCCATTGCATCAATTCCAAATAGTGACATTGCATGGTTGATTTACCCGCTGTGTGTTTTTGAGCTTTTTGTATGTACGGTTAACATAGAGTTTTAATTTAGTATAAGTCAAGTTATAAATATATCTTATTTTTAGAATCAGTCATCTTTATCTGAAATCGAGAAACGAGAAAAAAGAGCAATGGAGAGAAAGCTCTCTGAAATGGAGGAAGAACTTAAGGTATGTCGAGCACTGTATGCCCGATGTCTCTTTCCTTCTGTTGGCTTCAGTACTAACGCGTCTTTTCTGCAATAAAGTTTGGTTGTCATGGAAAGTGACTCTTGTATTTCCTCAATCTAAACCTGAGTGTATACGTTTTATTCCTTCGGTGTCTTGGTCTCCGTTAATTGAGCACTGAATAGAATCTACGTAGTAGTTAGTGCTTGAAAATATTCGATTACCAACAGAACTATTGCGAACTGTTATAGCTATTTTGATAGCCCGGGTCTGCAATGGGTTTCACTACATATACGATACACATTAGTGATAAGAATTTTAGATTTCTTTCAGTGAAAAGAGTAGATGAGTAGTTCATAGATTTAAAAAAAAATGGATCCATTCAAGAATCTTCAGTTGCGGATTTGCGGATGACAATGTACATCTAGCCAATAACAGAGGTCCACAAAAAAGTTGTGTTTGCTGGGTGTCAAGCTATGATTTTCTGGCGTAGTTTTTCCCGCTAAACTCAAACTCAAATCTGACGTCAAAATTGCCACGTATAATTAAGGCAGGCAGAGTATTAAATATTTTTCTTTTCTTATTCAGAAGTTCATTTGACACAGTTGAATACATGGAATGAACTGTCATTGTTATTCATGTTTTTTTTTAATGTATATATATTTTCAATTATAGTACTGTTTATTAAACGAGTCTAAGAATTCCATGTATTGAGGTCGAGGAAACTAGAATCCCTGAATTGTATGCCAAACTTCTTCAGTATCATCTTCTTTCTTCTTATTCAAATCTTTTGTTTTTTCTCTCTTTTCACTCTTGCAATTTAATTTGCTTTTTATATTGTGCTCCTTTTTATTATTTATTTGCTTAGCCTAAGTTAAGTTTATCGTTTACAATATTAGTCTGGTATTGCTACTGCTCTGAAAATGTTTCTTTATGGTCTCTTTCAAGTCGAGGTTTCTATGGAGCTCAAAATGAGTTACATGTAATTATGTTTAATTTAATCCAGCGAAGTCACGAGTCTATCATAAACAATAATCATCGTTTGTGATAACCCTATTCAATCTAGGCTACATTTATGAGTTCCAAGAGATATCGAACTTTAATGTAATTTTGCGTTCGAGTTCTTTTTCATGTAAAGAGTAAATTGAGAGTAATTAAACTCCTGTACTTTGAGAGCAGAGCTACGTATCTTTTTATAGATTATACTGAAAAGCAGGCAGGCTGCATGAAATTAAGCGCAGTGGACGTGGGTAGGTTTGTACCGCTCTATAAGAAAAATTCGCTAATTGTCGGTGCTCATGGACGCTAGTTTGGCATAAAATTTAAGCCGAGTACTTACAATAGCCAGTTACCAATGACAACGATCTCGGCGCGGGCTGCCTGCTTTCTACCTAAACGCACTCATGTAGAACCTTATCTTAAGTGCATTTTTTTATTTAGTATTTCTGAAACTTACACACCCTTTACACCTACACATACATGTATTTAAATACTCAAAAGGTTAATTGTTTTTTTTGTAAAGTAGTAGAAATACAAAGGTACACAAAATTACCGAGGCCAACATGTTGTTACAATTTGTGTATTTTTTTTACTTTTGTTTTTTTTGTTTCAATACGAAGTGATTGTAACATGAAAATAAGTAATTCAAAATGGCGGCTGCCAAGATGGCGTCGGTGCTGTCGCATTGTCAAAGCGACGTGTTATTGTGACACGTGACATCTTTGAACAAACAGTTGTCGCTATATCCAGAGGTTTTTTTTTTAAACACACTGGCGGCACTTTTTTAATGTAGTGAAGTGAAACTTGATGTTCGTTTTGTAGCTGTTGCAAAAGCTAAAAGGCGAAAACGAAAGACTGAAGGCCGAGAATCGTGCCCTTACGAGAGTCGTGAGCAAATTGACCAACTCTGCCGCCAAATAGGTAAATGGAGTATGATGATGTTGGACGCGAATTCACTTTAGAGCCACCTACTTTGCCAAGCGGAGGGAAAAGAAATAGAGTATCTAATATAAATTTTATTTTCTATCTAAGGTAAACAGTTAAAAATATACCAATATAATTTGTATTGTTTATAGCAAAATATATATCCAGTTATTGGATGAATCTTGTTATTTGTAAAATTTTATCAAATGAAACACTGAAATATTTATTCTTCACTTGAGTTCTTAATATTTTAAATATTTGTAAAATTTGTGGCAGTGCATTGGAACTCTATTTTTTTTAATAATGGCAGCTTTTAATAAATGCTCTTTATGGAATTATTTTCACTTGGGTCACAACCAATATTATATTTTTTTTTGTTTTGGTTTCGTATAACCGCCGTTTTGTTTAAGAGGTGGCTTAAACAGTGACATAGTGCGGCGTCCGATACTAACTCGCTGATCGTTGCCTCTTGCTCGTTATATGGCACGCTTCTGATGCAAAATTGTTTTTGTTTTGAATTTTGCTTTTGACACGTTTCATGCTGGCTTTTCAGAAGTCTAGGTATCAATAGTCATAAATTGTTTTTGATTTAAACTTTATACGGAAACTTTACGTAATATGTTCTCATATAATAAAAGATTAAATTTTGGGATAAGTTTTTCTTTAATTAATAATTTTGTGTTTGTTGAAGATCCAGTTTAATCGGACACTATAATCTGTTGTAACGAATTTACAATTTTGGCATTTGTATATAATTGAATGTATCATATAAAATATTTTGCCATTTTTAATTATAACAGTATTTGTAATATTCAAAATAGTAATGACGACATTTTATATAATATATATAGACTTATAATAATATCGATATCATAAGCAACGGTCAGTGAGAAAGCAATGTAACTCGCACTATGAAAATATTCGCGTTCATATACCCCATTCATCCATACTAACCCCGTGTTATGGCGCGCATGCTTTGATACATGTCTAACTTATAATCGTCGCATCAATGCAATTTGGTCGTGTAACTATGACTTGAGATTGTTACAATGTTATCTTGCGTCAGACTTGTAAATCATTCTAAACCTTCAGTAGCGTTTTATTGAGAAAATGCTAACTACTTTTCACTTACGAACATAATTCGCATATCCCCAATCCAAGCAAGTCATCTCACTCTGACGCCGATCCCAGACACCCAGATCATTGTAAATGTCAGAAAGTGTACCAAAATTTACTACGCCAGGAATAATCTAATCCGAAGCTTATGCGTTGTAGTGAGGTTGGCCGGCAAAGGCTTAGCCCGCTGAACCACAGAGGCCGTCAAAGATTTAAAAACAATGTTTTGTATTTTGACATTGATTAGTATTTTCTTTTAATTGAATTCTGCTGTATATATAATTCAGGCCAGACTGACATTACTATGCGTTGAGTAGGGTTTTATGTCGCCTTTCTTATAACAGTCATTTCAATAATTTCAATGTCAAATATGTTCCTAATTTGTTAATATTAACAATTTAAACAAATTAACCGTTTATAGATACTGATTGGCAAAATACGCATTTGTGAATACGCGCAGAATAAATAATCACCTGAAGTGTCGTTTCTTTCGTGTAAACGTTTGAACGGAAACTGTGTTAATAATTACATGACACAGAATACAACATCATTCCAAATTGTCACCTGCCGTGTGTTGCATGATATATACCTTTTATGTATGAAATGTTGTACAAATCACAAATTGAAACATGCTACAATAAATTACAAATTTAAATTATCTCTGAGAGATATTATATTAAATATGTTGATTAATAATTATATATTCAACATATTAAAATTGCGACGCCCAATTCCAGTAATGGGATGTTTATGGGTTGATATTATATATATATATATATATATATATATATATATATATATATATATATATATATATAATACATATGTACAATATAAAACACACTGTTACAGATTACACATTGTCACACATTTATGTTGTTGCCAGTGAGATTTATCGATTTATATTATAGTAGCACATATATAGCCTGAGAGAATAATTAGACAAAAAGTGGCTACATAAATCTATAATATCTCGCTCGGTATAGTTTAGTTTAAAAAGTAAGGTGTTTTAAAAGATTTGATACTTTTATAACTCACCCGTATTTTTTGTCCACCCGTGTATATATCACTTTGACTTAACTTCCATTATACTTGGTGTACTATTAAACAAACATTATATGTAAATATGACAATGCGTATATGCCGTAATTACATACATTCCTGCGACATCTGTTCTTAAAACATGTGTTATGTTCGGGTGTTTCAATAAAAATATTTAATTGAAATTTATAATACATTTTTACATTCAGTCACTTTCGTCACTCAATATATTTTCTTGGCAGCATCACAGGCAGTGGTGTTTTACATGTTACTCTCCTATGTTCACTTCGCGCTCATCTGCAGAAGTCGAGTTGCCGCTTCAGCGTCTTGCATACTAACTTTATCTAATTATAATAGTTATACAAAAAATTAAAATCGCCATCGTAGGGACTTGTGGATGATTACAATTTATCATAATAGAACGTTGTAAATAGCTGTTGTTGCTCCAAGCGCTTTGCAGTGAGTATGGGAGTAGTATATAAACATGTAATCGCGCCGCCGCTCTTGTAAGTTCCGCACATAAACCCACATCGAGGGGAGCATACGGCAGCGGTAGCAGCAGTGACAGAACTTATGTTTTACTCGCGCTGTCCACTTCCTTCGCCAGTTTCTTGCTCGCTGCCGCGGGAGTATCAAAGGGGGCTAGTTTTATTTATAATTAAATACTTACATTGGCGTACTGCATTAAAGCACAAAATATTTATTTAAGCAAATATACTAACGCAATATAAACTTTTTAGATTTACTTAAATGCAAAATTATTATTAAATGGCTAATAACTACGAAATAAAAATTAATTTGATAGCCATAAAAAGAACATTAGCTCTATAGACTCTGCCTGGCTGCTGTACTCATGCGATAAAAAATTTCAAGTGATACTTAAAGCCATGATTGGAAACGAATTAGCTAAAATAATCCTTTGTAAGAGTCCATACACATTATTCGGTCATTTGCAGTTAGGTCAGCAGGTTGGCCGCAAGTAACGTTAATACCTATATGAAACTAATTTAACACGAATTGCGTGGGCATCGCATAAATTTTACTTACAATTCGACCCCTCCCCTGTCCTTGTCACAGTTGGTCACATTCGTGAGACTCCTCCCTCCCTAGATTTGATATCACATATTTTGCAATTATACATCTAGAAACAATTAAATCAAAACAGCAGTTCCGTTATTAACTTAAAAGAACCCCTCCCACCCCTTGTCACATTTTTTCGACCCCCCTCACCGTCCTTTATACGTAACGTTATGGATCCCCTAATCTAAATAATCGATGTTGACATCTGCGCTGTATTTCTTTAATATGCAAAATAATAGTAGAGTATGGAGAATAGATTGGTTAACCTGGATTGTATACGTGGGCTCACGGACTCACACACAACTTCACAGCCACAGTAAACAAGTTGTAAAAAAGCAAAACAGCTGTCGCAGGAAACCACGCAATCGGGTATTTGACAGCCAACAAACTGAGACGCGTTTTATCATCGCGCTAAATGTCATAGCCTCCTTGATTTTGTATGAGAATACTGGCTTATGACGTTACAGTTTTAACGAGTCAAACATCGTATTAATTTTTATTTAAACTACAATAGTTCTATAATGGACTGTTGAAAGTTAGATGATGACAAGATACTATCCGCTTTCTTTTTTATATGAATATTTTATAATTTATTCTAATATCTGTCAAATACGCAATTACATTACTTTAATGAAATTCCGTATCTCGCTCGCGCATCACCCTATTTTCAAAGATATAAATTGACATAACTCATTTACTTACGACATGTCTGCATACTGCGAATCTCAACAATAATATTACGAATGTTTAACAAAAAAGTAATTCTTATTCTGACAACATTTTTTATATTGATTTTTATAAATAGAAATGTATATGAAATCAAAATCAAACGTATGTGTTACGTTCGTAAGATTAATGTATGTTAAGATTCGTAAAATTAAGGTCTGTCCTGTCGTAAATAAATGTTGTTCAAAAACGTAAGTATGCGCGAGCAAGGTAGCAAACTCCGTTTAGATAGCCCCTTAACTCAGAATAAGGTCCAACATGTCGCTCATTTGGTAGAACATTATTGACCTAATTACAAGTTGTGCGTTTCTACGGGAGGGCGATTAACTTTCTTTTAGTTAATAAACTAATGAATTTGAAAGCAATTAGTAGTAGGATATTCCTCCAAATACATGGAGACCCTTGTTACAGGCGTGTTGACATACTTAAATCTATTATTATAAAATTGCAATTACGTCATTGTTCCACCAAATGTGCGATATGTGTTCACTGTCAAGATTAGGTTTCATTTCAGGCATCTGGATATTTAATCTGTTCTATATTTGTGGTTTGAAGCGAATACATTAATCGTCTATGTAACTAATTTATAGAAAGTTAGTAGGTGAATCGGACTTACACTTTGCTTCTTGTAGATGATGTTTGAGGTCTACAAATTTACATTGTATTTTTTTTTTACAAGTTTTGATGTGTCGTACTACATGCTGTTAGTGTGTACTTTACCATTGAAATGCATAATCACTTAGGTGTAAAATATATAATCCGTCTGATATTGTGTCATGTCTGAACTTCCTTAGCAATCTACAAACAAACAAATTTATTTGAACGTTAACTAATGTTATTCGTTAAAGTGAAAACTAGATCTTTGCTTCAACAATTGACCAAAGTTTCTTTGGTCATGGTCAGTATACATAATGTAGGGACATCTTTAAATCCGAAGTATAGGTTGCGACGAGCAATAAGCTTGCTTTAAAGTAAAACGTACGAGTCGCGCCGCGGAATTAGCTGGCGTTTACCAGAACCGTCTATATAACAAAAAAATATTTTTACAAACTAGAGACCTCTACAGATTTTAGGGTAATTTTAACTTCGTATACAGTTATGTCTAAGTAATTTTTATTCAATTATTAAATTCTACTTTGAGTATAGTTACATATATAATGTATTAATTAATATTATAGATGTGCCGACTAGTCGATAACGCCGACTATCCGGCCACTACCGTACCGTAGTCGACGACTAATCGCCGACAATCCGGCTTCCTACTTTGTAGTTTATAATCTATACTTTACTAATACATTGTAATCCATACACGAGACTTTCTTTTTGACATGAACAAATTTTATCTGAGCTCCTTTCACTTTAATGAACAATAACAGAATTATCTTTAAACAATTCTTTTTTCTTTTTTTGCACAAAAACGCCGCCCGTACAACGGTACAAAAGTAAAAAATCAAGAAACCCATGCGTGGTTGCGACTTGCGTGCGAATCAGCTATAAACGAAGCGTCACGGAAATCCCCGAAACCATGATCGGCTTGGCCGATTAGTCGGCCGACTAGTCGGCCTCTTTACGACAGACTAATCGACTAGTCGGCCTAGGTCATTAATTAAATTTCAATATTAAGAGGGGATTATAGAGCTTATAATTAAATCTAGATTTGCTCTTGAATTTTTGTATAGCCCCATCTATTTGAAGCAAAGAAAGTCCAACCCTTTAATATCGTTGTGTGATTATTGTTATGAAACCATATTAATTATTTAATCTAACTATATGTCTTTTTTGTGATTGCAGTTCCAGACAAGTTTAGAAGTGGAAAATCAACGCCTAAAAGAGGAGAATGGCGCGTTAATACGGGTTATCAGCAAATTATCTAAATAAAATATACAAAATTCGTCACACACTAGCTGATTCCTGTACCCTGGTGGAAAACTAGATCGCAATCATTAATTAATTCGTGTCATAATATTTTTGTCTTATATTTTTTTTTATGTGTCGTTTATAATCTGTTCCTTTCTTTGCTACAAATAGAGATTCCATATCTGCATACAGATTACGTGGAGTTTTGGTCTGCAGTATAGAAATGAGCGGATATTATACAACGAGCTGACTTTGGGATTAATTGACACCCATCTTTAATAACTTATTTAATTTTTCCTGTACCTACTTGTATATAAATTTGTCGTAATCCTCATATGACAAGTTTACTATTACTATGATTTACTTTTCAAGTTTTTGTAAAATATTTTTCTATTGATATCTTAAGACTGACAGTCTCTCTTTTAACATATCTATTTATATATTCCTACACGAAAATGGCTGTTAAAAAATTCCACGGCCAGGTCATTGTAGTTATTAATTAAGTTTTTATGCATGTGTTGTATTATTTCAGATGTATTGTAATTTTTATTTAATTTTTTTTAATGATTTTATGAAATTGTGTTTATACAGGTGCTAAAATAAAGTTAAATATTCAAATAATAATAAAAAATATAACAAAATTAATGACTACACTATTGTATATATAATATTATATATTTTATGTGTCAGTTATTCTCAAAAACATCATTTTTTCAATATTATTTAAATAATCAATAGTCAGTATTTAAAATGAATTATTATTTAATTTTATTTATTTGGTTTATATTTATTCAAAATCAATTCACTTGATATTTGTGCAGGTGCTAGTATCAGAAAAGAATGAAATTCAAATGAAAAGAATGTTTTTAATTGTATTGACCAACACTATTATATATATAATGTTATATATTCTGAGTGTCTGTCATTGTCAGTTACATGCGTATTTAAACCGCGATGAAAATGACCGTTAAATAATTCCCTGGTCGTTACATCGTGTAAAATGTGTTCAATGTTTATTTTGCAATGATTTTATATTAAAATGGTAACAAATAAACCACTTTTAGTCCACTGTATAAATTCTATAAGCGCGTTTTAATGCAATAATTTATTTATAAAAAAAATGTTTTTCAATAATTGTTATAACTTTCGAGTATTCAGATGCTAAATACAGAAGTTAAATTATCGATGCAATAAATAATTTTTTCATTTTTATGATAAAATAATGCAATGAAGAAGAAAACAAGACTATATCACGTTTTTATTCAATATTATCATTTATTATATTCGATCACAGAACGATTATGAAATTCCTAAATGAAATTTGTTTTATTCCGAAATTAAATTATTGGTAGTACAGAAAATATTTTGGCGCAGTGCAATGAGCATAACCCAGCTATCGATTTTTTTTACAAGCAGAATATAGATACTTTTAAAACTTGAGTACTTGTCTTTCAAAATTTATATTTTCATATCAATTTTTTTTTTAAACTAAGCAAGATATTTGAGCACCGTATTCTGCAAAATTCTAGATTTTCATTTCTATGTTCTGAAAATAATTTAAAGGAAAAGTAAGCAAGATAGAAAAAATAAAGTTTTTTTTTACAATATGGTCTAATTTTAATCACAGAAAAATAGGGAAATTCCGAATTTGAAGTCTTTTGTTACTGTAGTGCAAATATATAAGTGCAGTTCCGAACAGTTACATTTTTTGAATTTAATACAAGTTAACATTGGAAAATATTTAAAAGCAGAATATACCGTAATAGTATAGGATCCCGCTATACAACGACCTTCACCGAGATGATTATTTGATGAAACCTATTTTATATTTAATTTAATGTGTCAATAAATATATTGCATATGGGTTGCCTAACAAATTTCAGTCCAGTATATGATTAATTAATAATCTAAAAAAAAAAACATTTCCCCTGTTTGTTTATTAACAAATTCTATACCAATCGAAAGTATGAAGCCCATAGAGCATGCAAATGTTAGGTTGCCTATTCTTTTCCGGTCACAACTCTCGGGTAGCCAGGTATATAAACAGGTAAATTGATACTAGCATTTTGCACCGGTCTGATTATTGAATTAAAATTAAATGAAAATAAAGATTATCGACTTCGAACAGCTGCTATACTGTGTCCTCTTTTATCACATGGGATATGGTTGGTTGGGATCTCTCAGCCGCACATTCTCTAGCAGCAATATTTTACTTTTTAAAATTTGACAAACTGAATTCGGGACTGATATTTCGCAGACAACCATATACACCACCGTGTTCATAATAAAATAATCTTTATTTTCATTTAATTTTAATTAAATAATCAGACCGGTGCAAAATGCTAGTATTGATTTACCTGTTTATACCTGGCTACCCGAGAGTTGTGACCGGAAAAGAATAGGCAACCTAACATTTGCATATTCTATGGGCTTCGTACTTTCGATTGGTATAGAATTTGTTTAATAAACAAACCGGTGAAATGTTATTGTTTTTTTAAAATTATTAATTAATCATATACTGGACTGAAATTTGTTAGGCAACCCATATGCAATATATTTATTGACACATTAAATTAAATATAAAATAGGTTTCATCAAATAAACATCTCGGTGAAGGTCGTTGTATAGCGGGATCTTAGACTATAATGAAATTTTGTAAAATGGCCGATCTTGATTCGTGAACAAAATTAATCAATGCGAATCGAGTAAATGCAAATGAATATTATATTGCTGACTTATCGTTTTTTCGAAGTTATAACTTCTTATGGGAGGGTAAAACGCTTCGTTACGTAACGCGTTACGGCGCCAGTCTGTCTTCTCTTTCTCTCACGCAAGTTGGCGTCCCGAGACGCACACGTTTTTTTATAATAAACATTTCACAACAATAAGAACAATCTATGTATCTTCTATGATGCTTTATTTTACATCTGTCAACTCTGTCATCTTTCTTACATCACAATTTAGTTTTTCATTACATCATAAAGTATGTTATCTAGTTTTTTGTCAGGTTGATATATGGATTATTTAATTAACAAGGCAGCAAGCTTCATGCGAGTTTATATTATGGGGACACTGAAAACTCCACAAATCAATTGGATCAACTATTTAGATTATTTAAACGATTTAAGAACAAATAAGGTATTTATGTAAATCGTAGTTAAATAACGTAATGATCCTATTGACTTTATTTATTAATTAATTATAAGTGTCACCTAAGACTCGTGTGGAGTTTGCCGCTTTGCTTATTGAGGTATCGGTATATACTGTTTTTTGTTAAATATTAAGAGAGAACTACATATATTCATGTTGGGGGCCATGTTTCTAATTTCGATATGGGGCTGTGATATAATCATGGAAGAAATACTAAGAATGACAACTGTCGAGTAAAAAATATAACACTGAAAAAAAACTTTAATCGTTTTGTAGAGGATATCATGAATAGTTCTTTGCTTTAGTTTTGATATAGAAGAACAAAAATTCTTTCGAGCAATATTATCGACGGTTGCATGGAATATTGTTGCAATCGCGATATATTGCGAGGCTGCGTGTAATATGCTAATCGCTTTATGCGAAGCGTAGCGTGTACCCTGTATACTTGGAGGAGCACTCCAGTTAAATGCAATATGAATCTAATCAACACCAAACTTCTTGGCACCTAACCCATAGAAGATGGTGACCTAGACTCAGTATTCTACTTATGCTATTGAGGGACTATGGGTAGAATACAATAAGTTATATTGTATTCTACCCAAGTCAAGTCTTTTATTGTATTAGTTTAATTATAAATAACAATTTCGTCAACTTCCGTAATTGGGCAACTGGGATATGAATTTTGGAATGTTCCGCTTTTATATGGTTTCCGAGGAACAGGTGCAGGTTCTATTCAAAATTCTCAAATATACGAACACAACCTAATAAAATTTAGAACAATATTATGGGACTTACAAACTCATATTTAAAAAGAAAATAAAGAATAAAAATGACAACTTGATACTTGAGTTTTTAATGACCATTTCCAAATAATGATGTCGTTATAAAATTCTTCTTTTCTTAAGGCAATAAATTGAAGAAATATTAATTTCAAACTTATCAGAAAACCAGCGCTATCTTCTCATATTCGATTTACTAAATTCGGAGTTATCGAATTTTTACATATAAACATTAAAACCCACAACAAGAAAAAAATCAAGGATTTAAATAGTAGCTATTTGAGTTCTTAACTTCCGCAAATACCCAAATAAATAATAAGTGTTAACACCACAAACGATTTCGACATCTTCCATGCGCAGCCTTCGATATTTTTAAATAAATTTTTTTATTTATTGTGTTTAATTTTGGCTTCACATGATCAAAAAAATATGTTATATATATATATATATCAAAACGCAAGAAGTGAAATATTGGTGATGACCTCTATAAATGTAAATAATAGGGATTTTTGAAGGCCACTTTCTGATTTGTCGGTGCGGAAACGTAACCGTTTCCTAGGTATGTATGCGACTCTTGCACTTATCCAACGAATCAGGAAATGCTCATAGAAAAATATACGCTCGATAATCTTTCGGTATCTTCAATGCCGTCTTTACTCGGTGGTGCAAGGGGTGCGTTGCACCCGAGTCCCTTGGCCCATGGGGCGTAAGTTGATCGCCTTTCACCTACCTCCACATATATAAATTTAGATTACTTATACTTGTATATAATATGAATGCCGAAGAGCGAAATTTTTAAAACTGCAATGTATTTAATTTGACACCTTTGAATGTACTCATTTTCGCATTAAACAAATTGAATAATATAATAACTCGGCTATTGGCTTGAATAGTTACAAATGCCGCACCGTTGCCGCGCTGAAAAAACGCAGAGCGGCCGTAGCTACATATTTTTTACTGGGCAGATTGTCACTCTTAATATTGTTTTCCCTGGATATAGTAATGCTTTGTGTCCATATTTTGAAAAGTTGTAAAGTGTTGATTTCGAAAGAATGTTACAGCCCCAGTGTTATATGTTTAGCTTAAGATATTTTATGCCTTTATTAAAGTTTTTTAGTAATAAATGTTTAATTTAAGATAAACTGTTGGACGTAATATTTATACAATTAAATTTTACTACTAGTCTAACGTTAACAGTGAGCAAGACCAATCTTTGGGTGTAGAATTATTTTTCACTATCTTGTATTACCTGTGTCGATTGTTGGGTTAGCTTACTGTTAATAAATTTGTGATGATAATAATTTAATAAATAGTCCTTCTTCATTTATTTTACTTTGTTTCTTTTTTATTCTCTTTTCTTATTAAAAAGTGCCTTTTGGTAGATGTTGGTTTAATTTATCGTGGATTTAAAAATGTGCCTCTGTATTTAATTTTAATTAAATACTAGGTTCAGAAAAACCGCATGGGCTTCCAGAGATTTTAACGCTACTGTTATAGTCCGTACAGATTATGACTACAAATTAGCTGCTGATGACTGCGTACTTAAGCAATACCTAATTTTTTGTATAAAAACCACCCGTTTAAATAAATTAAGCATACTGTCGCAGATTTTACTCATTCATCGATTAGAGTACTTACATCTTAACAGAAGGAAAGGGTTCAATTATTAATAAGTTTTGTATTGATATTAAATTTTGATACTGTAACTAATTTCAGCCTTTTGTTACTATGCTTGAATCTGTAACTCATCATGATAAATGTAACTATCTTCACTAATAACTTTATGGACGTTACTGATTGTAATCTTTCGAAAAAATAAAAATAGCTTCAATGGAATTAGGGAATCGATCGACAGTAATTTTCTTTAGAATATAATAGAAACAATATATTTATGTCTGATCGCGTATTGGGACGTGTGTTCGACCGGTCACAATTTTTTTTTTCCACTCCGGACGAACTGGATTGTCCGGGCTTATTGCATTCTATGTCACTATTGACGATTTACTTCATGAGTTGCATAGATATGTAAAGGCTAGGTTCCAATAGGGACTCACAGTGACCACGTTCACGACCGCGATTTATCCCGTTCCACTTGCTTGCCGGCGTTACAATCGTAAATCGAAGTGGAACGGCTATTCGACCCACCTCTTGACATGGGTCGTTGTGAGCGTTGTGTGATCGAAAATGCTGACGTCATTAGTGACGTTGTCGCCACGACCACAACGACCGCGGTCGCCTTGTGGAACGGCTAACCGAGCATTTTGCGCGTGCGGCGTGTGAGCTACAAATGGAACGCCCTGAATGTGATCGCTTATGTGGACACGAGATTTTGTGGAATTATTGGCAATAGCACTCGATATAACTCATTCGGTATATACGAAGTGTAGAAACCATAAGTAGGTATTCTTTATCATCTATATTTACGTTTCAAATAAACTATATTGTTTTCGTTCGTGGCACAGACGTAATGGCCACCTAAACATGGCCTGTTCCTATTCATGTTCAATGTTCTCTACATTAAACCGCATCACTTCAAGAACACCGTATTAAAATCAGCTGAGTACTGAAGCTTGTACATCCCGGCAAATTTTACTTATTTTTTTACTTTACTCCTGGAATATCCAGATTTATAAAATATGATTATTTTATGTAAGTACTTACTAAAAAAGTTTTACGTACTAAGAGCAACGTGACAAGTTTTCGTCATGCTGTCCAAGGCCCGAGAACAGTTCCTACTTTTCCCAGGACAAAAACCACAACTTTTATTGAGAACAAGATAAGTTATACATTTGTGAAGACTTCCCCAAAATCAGGACAGTATTGAATAAATAAATGAGTAATATAGGCAATTGTTAAAACCGTTTCCAGGAGAAATCTGACGAGCTTTCGGGATCTAGAACCACACAAATTAAAAAATCCTATCTATATATCTCCCAGTATTTTTATGTGATTTCCGGACAATTTGGCACAGAAAATAATTGTTTTGTGTTCTATATTATAGTTTAACTCGTGTAATAATCACAAATATTTTCTATTTACAAGCCTTAAGAGCCTTGACCACTATTTTGAAGATATAAATATATAGAATTCACTAATGATAATCCGTATTACACAAATCTTACCAATAAAGTCGCGAATGTTTCACATAAATTTAGTTTTGATTTAATGTGCATTCTTATGTATAAAAATCAATTAAATGTGAAGAAACTTATCACGTGAAACTTGTCTGAATTGAAATTATTTTTTGTGAAACATTCGCAATATTGTTAAGATTTATGTAATAAAGATTTGTCCTAAGTAAAAATTCTGTCAATTCATATCTACAAATATGTTTAGGTAGCTCCAAAACACTTTATTATGTTATATAGATCAAGTGCAGACTACAGGAACAATGAAGTCAGTGCTAACTTCTTAAAGAGTATCACTTCGAGTCAAGTTAATATATACATACATATATACGTATATTACTGTTGGGTAGCGACATAAAAGTTGGTTCAAATATAATGCACCTTAAACCGTCCACACTGGAGTAATAGTTGAACCTTGTATATGTTATATTAACCCGTTAACTTATGCCAAGTGTTTTTCTGTAACATCGTTAAACTAATGAATGATATAGGGCTTTGTTATAACTGTATAATAATGTATTTGATATACATAGTTTCTAATTGAAATATATATTATGTAAATATAATTATATGTAATATTGTACATATGTCGTAACTGAAAATCGAATATACTAACAATAATTTTATAACATACTGTCATATATAATATACATGCATGCATATAACCCCTTCTTTACATTATGCTCACTTCCACGGCAGTAAGCAGGAAACTGTCGAGGGAAGTGAGCAACGGGTGTGAGTAATGTTCATATATTACGTTGCGTTTACATATTCGAACTGCTGATTCACCTCGCCACTTTTCTGCGTGCTGTCTTTGAAGTGAGGATTATGTAAACCAGGCAAAAGGAATTTATATTGTTCCTTGTTTGTCATCTTTATACCCTGTCAATTTTATACTTAAATCTTTAATAAAATTTTGTAAAACATAACTCGATTCTTTTACTGATATTAATTTACATATATTATATAAAACTATCTGGTGCTAATCCTTTATATTTTGACTTGGTGTAATGGCAGTTTTTGTATAGTTGCAGACTTATTATCCACTAAGAGGCTATTCGCAGATGGCTGATCGCGAGTGCTTCCCGTATATCCACGCGACCACACCTTAGGATTCGTCGTGATTGTAAAAAAACACACGACAGAAGTAGCCGCGTGCGACATAAGCTCTGCACCAGAATGCTGACTACGTGCTTGCAACTAATCGATCGGCGCCAAATATTCCCTAATTACCTTCCTTTTCTAGGTAGTTAGGAGATACACTATGCTTGATTAAAGTTTAAAAAATATGTTTTAAATAATAAAATGTCGATTGATAGTAGTATTGCGATTTTAAATATTTCCTTATTACCTCATTTTCAATTTAATGTTACGAAACTGGAAAGCAGGTAGTTAAGAGATTCATTATGACTGATTTAAGTTAAAAAATAGGTTTTAAATAATAAAACGTTGATTCAAAGTTTTATTGCGATATCCATTTTTTCCTAATTACCTCTTTTTCAATTTCATGTCAAGAAATTGAAAAGGAGCTAGTTAGAAGATTCTTTATGACGATAATATTTCAAAAGATAATAAGTATGGGGAATTAAAGTTTTAAGCGGTTATAGCCGCGATAACCATGTTTATAATTGACTACAAATACCATTGAGGTATAACATGTCTAGAGAGAGCATTGCGAACAAACAAGATCGCCAAAAACGGCATCAAAAACGCGAAGCGTTGCTATATTCACTCTAGAAAAACTATCAATGTGTGCGTGATTTCGGGATATCAGCTAAAAAATATTACCCCATTTTTTATATTTTATAATTAAATATTTTTATATAAGTGAAAAGTTTAAATGATCGCAATGATTTAATCCCTCTTTGTGTTGATAAGTTAATATTACTCAGAGGTTTCAGTTTTTCTTCTATAATTAAAGAATAAAAATCTATAAAATTAGCAACTAAAGTTGTGTGTCTTGGACCGAATCATAAAAAAATACATGCACAAATTAATTCATAACACATTTTAGTATATGTAGTAATTTTAATTCGCAATTAAATGTCTGTACAGATATTAGTAAATTTTTATAAGTCTGTTAGTTACTAATACTAATTTAACGATTCTAAAAAAATATCCATAATGGCAAATTCTTTTTGTGTTACACAATATGTTCACGATGGTTATTAGACGACTAGTTATGGCCCAAAGATTATTCTACCCTAAAAATCAATGAAATAATTTGTAATAGTAGACTTGGGATGATACTGACTTGAAATTGGGTTCATACTGGGTGTGTTATATGTAATGTAAATTTATATCAGTAGTAGGAACTAAGGGGTAAGTACACGGAATAGTTTAATGCAGCGACTTAAGAGCAACTAAACCACTTGAAAAGGGCTATTATTAAAATAAAAATATTCATATCCAAAAGTTTTAATTCAAGCTTTACGGTTTGATTATTTCATAAACTAAAATTTGTTTTCTAACATATCAATATATTAAATTATTATTTATTAGGAATTAATAGAGATGCAGGTAACAGAATATAGATAAAATTAATTTCTTAATTATGACAATAATCTACTAAAAAATGTCAATACACGATATCTCCATAAATTCATTATATGTTTTTTGGTAACATAAAATAAAGCTATACAAAAAATAAGTTACGAAATCCTTCCCTCTCTCACTACTTCTCCTCTTTAGCGCTAATTAAAATTGAATTAGAAGAAACTACGCAGTAAAAGTTAATTAAAATTTTAGAGCACCAAAGATTTACTTTTTGTTAATTTGTTGTAAATTTTCTATCCAGCAAAAACAAGCACTACTGCAACAATATATAATTGTTGTAAATATCCCGTATTTTTTGTTTTAAAAAGTATATTATGTTTATTTCCATTACCGCAAGTATATACATATGATAGTATTAAAATAAGTTTGTATTGTCGAGATTCATTGTAAATCGGTTCATTTCCCAAACTAATAAATAGAAAATATTATTGAAGTGTATGAATCATGATTACTATTAATTGAATTAGTAGTGCTATTTCAATACACCTTTCTTGACACAGCTTCTTTTTTAATTTTTCTAAAACCTTTTTCCGATATACAAATTTATTTTTCATCAAAATAATTGGAAACACAAACGACCTTTTGTTTGGATTCCAGTGGTGGACATCTTGCGATTCCCAGATTTCTTTTATCCAACGATTTGCTACAATTGGATTCGTAGGAAATTTAAAACGTAATATAAACTGGTTTAAGAAAACCGGACGGACCCACAAATATTACATGTCTGTTTTCTACAGATTTTTCAAATTATTTATATTTTACAAAAAAAATCGTAACAAACTCCCCAAATTTCGGAAAATAAGTTCCACTTCTCACCTGACAACATTACTCAATTCGATAACCTTGGAAATATCGAAATAAAATTTCATGTTTTTATTAAGAAATCATGAATAAGGTGATAAGTTTTTCGTTGAAATAAAATCATATCCTTATCCTTTCCTCTTTTAAAATAGTTCCGACACATTTTAATAGCGCAGGACGGTATAGTTGTTTCATGAGAGCTCCAGGCAGTAAAGTAGTCAAAACGACACTAACAGGCGTGACCGGGGTGAGGAGCGTGTGCACCAAATTTGGTGCACGGTTTTTAGGCCGTTTTTGTGCAATTGATGCGTGATCTAGACGTTTATATGATCTAAGACAAATACTAAATTAATTTTAAATAAATAAACGTAAATAATAAATTTATTTCCAGTCTTAAAATTAAACTCAATGATGATGACGAGGTTAAAAATAAAATATTTACACATTTATGAACATTTATTTAACAAATCGACTTCGTTCTTACAAACAAAACATAAAACCTAAATTAAATTGGGCGAAGAATTGTAGCTTAATCATTTGATCACATAGAAATAGTTATTTAATTTATCGTAAATAGATTTCATTTAAAATTTCTAAATAAAGCAATACACTATATTACCTAAAAAATAATCTGCATGTTTTAAAATAAATTAGAAAAATGTAAGGCATTATTTTGGCGACTGGTACATAGTATAGTTATTTTGATATATATATATATATATATATATATATATATATATATATATATATATATATATATATATATATATTATAATTGATCTGGATGCAATAGACTTATATTTACAGTATAAAAATATATTGAAATTGTTAATAAAATGTAGAAAACATCGTAAATAATTGGGGAAGTCCAATCCTAGCAGTGGGGCGTTTTATGGCTAATAATACAATAGATTGTTAAGCAATTTCGAAAGATCGAATTTACTGCTTGAGATAGATAACACTAGTCAATAAATTTATATTTTAGTTTAGCACAGAATCATTTTCTATACCTATAATATGTTTAGCCTTAACGTGTGATAACGTTATAGTTATTGACTGTAGGCAAATGCGTCTTATTTATAGTATTATTAATAAAATAGCTACAATTAAACCCACTACATCTGCGTGAAACGGTCAATAACGTATAACATTATCCCAAATAACGAGCATGACTAGTCCAAATTTACCTGAAGAATCAGAAACTGTTCAGCATAAACAGTACCGGCTTATATAAATAAAAAATGTATCGTGTATGCGTATGATCTGCAACTTACAGTTTGGACCGATATTAGCTATAGTTTGAAATATGACAAACATATAATATAAATATGCAAAAAATCGAAAAAAAATGCGATTTATGTGTTCGAATATATATGATTTTTTTTGCATCAATGTAGGCGACAGTAATTATTAAAGTTAAATTTGTGTTCTTTTTGTCTATGTTGAGATGCCAAAACGCTGAAATTTGATTTAAATTTACTGATTTCAGCGTTATCTGTATTAAGCAGTCAATCAAAGCCCCTTTACCATGGAGGGTTGAGGTAGCACTCCATACGTTTAACAATAGTATTACAAATATATTAAAATACTATAAGTACGAGGTAAGTATATAATACGGCAGTGTATAGTCGGTTATTTATTGTGTCGATATTCTAACAACTAACTTAATTATATTTACATTACAAAATATAACAAACAATTAGAAAAATAGAAGCGATAGAAAATAGGCACATGTGAATTTAGTACTTTCACCATAATTATGAAGGAATAATTTATTAATCCCCATACCAAATAAAAATCGGATTTAATTAAAAGGAAAAATTCATTTAATCACGCATTAAGTGAACACTGAAACAATATCGGTAATGAGACTTAATAGTTTCAATATTCAATGCTTTGTTTTTTTATGATAAATCAAAGATTAATATTTTTAGAAAAAGAACAAAAAATGACACAGGCCAACAAAAAAAAAGAAAAGGGGTCTGGACTTTTGACCAGACACTATATGGTATGGACCTAACTGACCCCAGATTCGGTCTTTTGATCCATACACCATCAAAATTTCGATGGTGTATGGACCAAACTGATTCTAGATTCAGATAAAGCGTATCAAAATACATACCTAATAATAGATGAATCTGTTTAAAAGTACGGACCACATATTTGTGGGCCGGTGTAATTAATAGTTAGTTACATTAAATACGAAAGCTATTAATTTGTAGAAAATCTTTCTATTTATAAATATAATTTATATATTACTTAATGAAGAATGTCTAAAACTCAAACATCCATAAGATCTGAGTACTAAACGAAATCTAGACTTTTAACCCGACTTCTTTCAAACTTCTGATTGATGTAGAAATTAAAAAACTGATAAACACTAAGGCACGCACTAGAGGAAATTATGTGTAATGTTCATGGATGCGCCATAAACTGCGCAGTCGTTGATATTTGGGTCTCTTTGGCTGATTGAAGCGGGATATTACGAGATGGGCAATACATGCTCACTTATGTCGGGTTTATATTCTATCCATACTTATACCGTCTTTCCGTGCAGGAACGGAGAAAAAATACAATTTCCTGCGGAAGGGCGGCCTGTCGTAGAAGGCGACTAAACAACCCACAGCCAGGTGGTGGGGCATTTGCCCGACTGGATGTCTACCACCCCTGGTCTAAAGTATGTCGCCATAACAACCTTAAGTTGTGTTCCGGCATTAGTGACCAGGCTCCAGTCTCCCTTAAGAGAGCAGCAGCGCATTTGTAGCGCCTTTGGTGTTGCAAATGTTCATAGGCAAAGGTAACCGCTTTCCATCAAGTGGGCTATCTGACTGTCTGCTGAACTACTGCAATAAAAAAAAATTAAAAAAAATTTACATTACTTATATGGAGTGTAAATCAAATAAGGCGAATTAATGGATAGTATGATATAGAAACCGACTGTTAAAGAATATTCGCTCAAGATCCTTGTCGAATATTGAAAGGGGATATGTTTCAATTTTAACTTTATAAATTTAATTATTTTACAAATTGATTTACTAGATTTATTTTAGTTAACAGTCAAAATTTTAAGTATAGATCGAAAGCTCATGCATTTTATATAATATAATAATCAGTATTTTTTGTAATAACAGTAATAATAAATATCTACATGGCTCTATAATGAGCTACATCCTTAAATGTTATTTTCAAAAAATCCATACAATTTCCAACTCATTTACATCTTTGGTTTAATACCTAGTAAGGGTTGGTGTTTATGAGCACTTACGCAACTCCATTAAACTTATTATAAACCTATGATCAGCTTGAACACTCGAGTCTACAATGGTAACCGTTCCTCCACAGGTAACATTCATTCACAGAAACACTTCTTACCTACCCACATTTTTGAAATAATTTCGTTAATTGTATCAAACATTCTTTTACTTTATAGATTAATATTATAAGATCAAAAATATAATAAGGTTATCAAATGATAGGTACTGAATATCTATTATTTTCAATCGCGTAATATGTCAGTTTATAATTAAAGTTAGTTATGGGTATTAAGGTTGAAAGAGTATTTTAAGTTTGGTGATAGGTTATGAATTCAGTAGTAATTTATTAGCAGTGACAAATTGATTGAAATTTATTTTGAATATTTATTTATTTTCAACTTGAATTGTTATAAGGATTATTTATTACTAATATATAGTTGAATTAACACCGTATTCGGAGTTCTTCAATCGACCTGATGTATGAAGAATACGTAGAGCGAAAATCGTATAGTAAATACCTACATAATTTTGGGAAACCCTACATAACTAGGAACTTATCATTCCTAGTATTCTTCTTTCATAATATTAATAAGTAATATGTCTTGAAAACTACTATAATTTTAATAGTATTATAAAAGAAACTCATGTTTTACATACCCTACTTGCAAAATCAAAAGGCTGTGTAAGTTTATCCATGGCACTTTATTGGTCGTCAGCAATTAAGTATATATTAGTTTCTCATATATTTTTACTGTAGAGCCTTACTTACAGGATTCTTTTCAATAACAAATTGTGATGAATATTAAACTAATATTATTATATCTTTTCAATAGGCAAGTTTGAAGATCATTGACGACATATAATAACAATGCAAAGCTCAAATAGTCTATGACCAATTTGTGTTAAATAGACTTCAGACTAATATAACAAAACGAAATTATCTCAAAAATGTGCAAACACAGAATTATCAACATTTGGTTACCTAACATTCAGATTTCACACGTAAGGCACTATAATGTCACCCATAAGTATGAGTGACATTAAATTTCTTATATCTCATGTGTTCATAATAATCGGTCAGCGTACAGCAACACCGTTGATGGTCACGATGGCATTAGGCCCTATAGGTTCTGGCTCATAAGCCGAATCGTCGTTCCTTCTACCATAGGCAATATTATCAGCGATTCTCTCTCCGTATGGAGAGTCGTATACATTGTCTGTAACATGATCGTAAATATGTCGTCCGTTCGTATCATGTAACGTTGCGTAACTCATAACAGCGGCATTTTGGTCTTCCTTTCTTTCTGCTCCTTCTATATTTTCCGTATTTTTGACTGGCGTTGCTTTTCGGCTGTGGACCATAGAAAAATCATTACACCGTGGTACTGGCATTAGTTTTAAGAATATAGAAACCAGCGTATTGTCTTTTACAATAATAAACCTTGTAATTCAAAATAAAAGAATGTTACATTTGTATATGTGTATGTGTGTGTGTGTGTGTGTGTATATGAATGGATGTTGTAAATATTTTAATAGTGAAGATTTTCATATTACCGATTTAATCAACTAAGAGATGGCGCTGTATAATACCACATCAACCATATAGTGTGTCCGTTCAATTGATCAGACGCAAATCGGTACACAGCTATTTGAACACGAAAATATCTTCGTTTGATCCATTTTGCTTTTTGTATATTTAAATAAACAAGCAAACAGACTCATGAAATTTGTAAAGTATATCTTTCTAAGCGACCAAAGATAAATAAAATGCAAGCAAATTACAGAAACAACAGCCGTGAAGAAATACCAATTGGAGTTTATTTTATTTAGGGGGCTATTTTAATAAGTCATTTATAACGTGAGTAAGGGTGCGTGGTACACATTTAAAAATACATTCAAATTTAAAAGTTTTTATTCAAATTAAGTCCACTGGAGAACCCTTTTAAGTATTCTTTAATAGTGTAGTATCCCTTATTTCGCAAGGTGCTTTTTAATTTGGTTTTAAATTTAGTGTAAGGCAGATCTAACATTTGACTCGGAATCTTATTGAAGACGCGTATACCGACCCTCAAGAAAGACGACAGTACTTATTGTAATCTAAAAGATGACAATAATAATAAAGTATAACAAATTATACTTACAGTCTCAAGTAAATTACTCCAAGTAGCATTAGTAGGAACAGTACAATGCCGCATCCGACTCCAACGCTCAGTGGTAAGGCTCCGTTGTCGGCTGCTTCATTTGTCACCAGTTCACAGCTGGGCTCTTCGGCAGACCATTTGCCGTCATCCATGCACTTACGAAGGAAGGGACCTACCCTCTGGAACTGGGGCAGGCAATGATATTCTATTGAAGAGCCGAAGAGCGTTGAACTGTTCGATACTATAACACGGCCATTTTCTATATTACCTGGCATCTTGCAGTCAATAGCTGAAACAATGTCAAAAATATTTAATAATAGCAGCTCAGAATTGACCGATTATTAAGCTCTGGGTGCCTTAAGCAATATTGCCTGCCGCACTTTTACCAGGCAAGTTCGTCGAGATCGTTTATCTCATGTGCAGTTGACAGAAAAAAACTCTATGTGGTGTCCGCTTCTTGGTCTTTAGTCTTTAGAAATATTTATTTTAATCAAATCGTTCTTAGCAGATACGGGTTCGATTCCCCGTAGGGTAATTTTTGTTGTTTACTCTGTAGGTGTCTAGCCCGAGTGTTGTCTATTATACATTACGCATAATACAAGCGTAACTTAGTAATATAAAAAGTGTGTGTGTTTCGTAGCAGACCTATTAACTCCTCAGAATTAATTTATGTTTAGGTAGGTCAATTAAATAATTCTGAGTGCAACTATGACAATTCGGTATAGTAATTACAAAAAGCGCTTAATAATATTTGATATACTTACGTATGCATACAGGCGGTGTGCCTTTCCACTGGCCTTTTGGTAGACAAGTTCTGGTCTGTTGCCCTTTGAGGCTGTATCCTCGTTCGCATCGATAATGAGCCTCGCCTCCTATACTAACCGTTGACGTGACAACTAACAGGCCGATGCTGCTGTTGGTCTGAATCAACGGGTCTGGACAAGTTATTTCTAGAAAAAAAAACAAATGTCAAAATCTATATTTATTTTAGTGATAGATTTGTATTTGATGGGGTTGTCTAAGAAATACATAAGTGATCAGGGTTCTTCGATTCTAGTAAAAAGTTGGGAATATTGCTTTCATCAATAAAAGAACTGTACTCTGTATATACCTTTGCAAGCTGGAGCTTCGGCACTCCATGTACCATTATCCTGACATAGCCTTCTCGAGACTCCGTCAAGTATCCAATGTTCATCACACTCGTATAATGCAGCAGCACCGTAATAGGTAGCGTTCGTTGCCAATGTCACTTTACCATTCTGTATACGTCCTGGATTACCACAGTCCACGTCTGAAATTTACATTATGGACATTTGTTTATTTTATGTTGTTATTACGTTTGTTGCTATAAAAATTGTTCTGGTAAATTAATAGCCAACTCGAATATAAATCGTACCTAGATAAAAATATCAACTAGATCAGTCCTCATTTTTGTAAAAGTCCAATAGCTCATTACTGCAAGAACTGGACGCCTAATAATGGAGTTATTTGAATTTAGTGATCCAAAATTGGAATAAGGGCAATTCTAACATATCGATATTTTATTAGTGCTATAAATGCAATATAACTAACTCTATTTGCTACTTTTTCACGACTGACCAGCTGTACAGACATTAATGAAATTTGACAAAGAGATATATTGTATCCTGGAAAAATTACAGGTTTTTCCTCTTAAATCGAATCTTCAGATGAAAAGTTGTATCTGCAACCCATAAATAATTAATCTAGGGGCATGAATAGTCATATTGAGGTTCGTTTCGTCGTTTAAAACACATGCTTTTTTTATTGCACGACTTCAGCAAACAGGCCCACTTGATGCAAAAGTGGTTACCTTCATCTGTGACTCTTACAACACGAAAGCTGATACAGATGCGCTGCTCTCTAACGAGAGACTGGAACTTAGCCAATAATGCCGGAACGCAACTCAAAGTTGTTATAGCGGCATACTTTAGACCAGGGCTGCTAGTCATCCAGACGAGCAAATCTACCTCCTGGCTGTGGTTGTGCACTACATAAGTACCTACACAATAAAAAAATAAACTATTGATTTAAAAAAGATTTTTAATTTTTCATCTATGCTCTATCAAGAATTACATTCACCATTAATGTTGTAATTGAGACTACTAATTACGGCGAAAAGTTTATATTTCAGGAAAAGACAATTCTGCACTCACATTGGCATGTAGGTGTAACTCCGCTCCATTGTCCATTATCGTCGCAAGTGGACAGGCTTTCTCCAACCACCTTGTAACCTCTCTCGCAACGATATTTTACCAAAGCCCCTATGCGATACGTGTTCCCTACGTTAGTGTTAACTGATGTCCGAATAAGAGTACGCCCGTGATTCCTGTCGTTGCCTGTCACCGAGACAATACTGTTCTCAGCTACGATTGGATCAGAGCAGCGTATTTCTGAAAGTATGTAATTAATTGCATCTTCATTATTTCATTGGTCATCAGCAACTTTAGTCGACTTCTAAAAGAGGAGGTTATCAATTCGACTGTATGTTTTAAGTGAAAATCTTTTTAGAATAATTGTGATTTGAAACTCGATGAAACAAACACTACAGCCTTGCTTAAGTAGAATTCGCTATTTTGGACCCCTACTCGCGGCTCGCGAAACCCCAGTTTCTTTTTCGCTGATGGAACCTTTGAAGTCCGATATGGGATCCCCAGGGGTCCACATGGAACTTTGGAGACCTATGCTCTATATGCGTTGACTGACATAGAATTGTGTAATTTTATTTAGGTATTCACCTCAATACGGTAATTTAATTTCTCCTAAAGAATAATGAACAGTCATTTAAATTTGCCCAAATAACCTTACCTTCGCACCTCGGCGATGAATCGCTCCACTGATATGTTTCGGTGCAAACTCTTCGGACTGGACCTACTAGCCTGTAATTCGTTGTGCAAGAATACTGTATCACGCTACCCAAGTGTGTACTATCGTTAAGCAATACTGCGGAGCCGTATGGTAACGGTGGAAGTTTGCCGCAATCAACATCTGAAAGTGTATACTAAAACTGTTATCGCCGTACAAAGTTAATAAGTTATTAATTATTGGTTGAAATAATTAAACTCCACTTTCCTTGATTATTCATTGTAATCTTACTTTTCGCATTATGTAGATGTTGTGTCTAATGTGTACTCATAATTTGAAACACACCCCGTCGGCGTCAGTGCAGGAGTGTGTTAATTTATTGGTGATATTATTTTTTTCGTTAAACTTGACGAAAAATAATTTCCAAAAAATATAGTTACAAAGTCCTGCATTGACGCCGACTATACTATAGAATTCTTGCGTATCTACAAAAACGTATAGTTTCGTTTACGAAAATGATGACTAGTATAAGTAAATTTAAATCTCTATAAATATTATAAACGTTTGTAAGAATGGATGTATAGATGAATGGATGTATGTTTGTTACTCTTTCACGTAAAAAACTACTAAATGGATTTTGATGAAACTTTACAGTAGTAAATGTAGCTTAAACATCAGAACAACATAGGCAATAATTTATAAATATTTAGTGTGAATTATCCAAAGTGTAACGATTTTCCATCACCACGCGAGTGAAACCGCGGGCACAGCTAGTGTTATACGTAGTTAAGCAATACCATCCAAGTGAGGAATTAAATGTAAGAGCTCTATTAAAGACATTTTAAAAAGTATTTTTTATTTACTTTTCGTATCTTTATTTTTCGATTTATTAAAAATATATGCACGCCTATTTTAATACACGTGCTCCATCCTGACAGCAATAGCGGCCCACGAGAGTTGGAACTGTTATTCGTGAATCTGTGTTGTATTTTATGGGGGTTACGTACTTCCATGCGCTAGTTTGTCTCTCACACGGCCACTTATTAATTTTGAACCATCTGCATGCATACTTGTAGAAACACATTTTGTTACCTTCGGCATTTGGACTTCTTTTGTTTTCTTTGTGTTTAGAAAACAGTCCATTGTGTATTGTAATCTTTTATGGCAGTCATTAGTGTGTCGGATTTAAAGTACAAACTTATTCTAGAAAGTTCGGTCCACGCGGCCGGGCAGACATATTGCATCTGTGCAGTATAAAGCAATGCCTTGATTGACGGACGAGGCAGTCGAGCGATAACCACGAGTGAAGCAATACTTGTGTACATTCGGTAATCTATTTAGTGACGGACCTTGCGCGTGTTTTTGAATTACGAACTTCTGCATTACGTTTGGACTTGTTGTGTTCGGTTATATTTATACCTGTGTTATACCTGTTTATATAGTTCTAATAAACTCTATAGTAATTCTAACGGCATATTAAATCGAGTCCTGCAATTCGTAACAGTATTATGCTTATAGTAAATATGATATTACTTACAGTCACACCTTGGAGAATTTCCAGACCATTCTCCATCAGGCTGGCAGAGGAGTGTTTGTTCACCAACCAGCTGGTGGCCACGCTCGCAATGGAAGGCCACCGTCGAGTGTACATTGTAATCAAAAGCTTCCATGTAACCACCCGCTGGCACTTCTGGTTCAGCACAGGTTATTACTGAGGGAAGTTAATAAAGAATAATGTGCTTACTGCGTACACAAAGATGCATAAATTATCAAGATGGTACATTACAAAACCCAGGCGTGTTCGCCTAATATTTATATTCGTCAACATCGTTGATTCCAATTAAAGTTCAGTTCTGAAAATAGGAATCTCCTAAGGAATACTAAACCCAATTGTCAACACTTCGCCTCTTGTTCCTGTCAATCATACTGACAGATAAGAATAGCCCACTCCATTTTAATTTGCTATTTCGAGAAACCGTGTTGATGAGTTGCGATCAGATTAATTGAACATTATTCTTTAAGTTAACTTTGAAGACTTTTGAATGATACTTATCTGAGGGGGTTTATTCTTTTACTTTAATATAGTACTCACATTCACAAGATGGTATGTCATGAGACCACTTCCCGTCTCGATTGCAAGTGAGCTCCTCAGCGCCAGCCAGCCAGTAATCGGGTTCACACATGAATTGAGCAATAGAGCCGTACGTCGTGGTATCGTTGAGTAGAATGAAGGAGCCTTTATGAACTTTAGCTGGTGTTCCACAGTCCACATATTTGCAGGACGGTGGAGTGCCAGACCACGTACCTCCAAGAGTACAAGTTACACTCTGAAAATGGAAATGGAGTCATAATAAGAAAAGAATTATTAGAGATGTAAGAACTTTTAAAAAAACAAGCTAAACTATAATTCACTCACTTTTCATAAACCATATAGATTATAAAGAACAATCTCGTATGAACACTTACCGGTGATCCAAATAAAATGAATCCATTCTGACAACTGTATGTAGCTAAAGATCCTGCTTTGTGGCCATTCACAGTGACTAACGCCCCATTGACAATAGGAGGCTCAGGACACCAATCAAACAGACATTTAGGAGCTTCCCCACTCCAAACGCCTTCGTCACCACATTCCCTTTCAGGGCTCCCAACCAGAGTATGATTCTCCCGACAAGTATACAGTGCTTTCGCTCCGTGTGTGGTTCTGTCATCGATTAGGGTTACATCAGCATCTTCGGTAGGTGCTAAACCGCCGCAGTTTACGTCTGAAATACGCAAGTAATATTTTCTTAAATGAAGTATAAATAGAACATTAATTAGTATAATAATGTTCTCTCGTTTTATATTTCTTAATGTTACAAATGACTAAATATTAGGTGACAGTAGACAGCTTTCTAACAGAAGAACAGATCCGACTGATAGGAGGTTATTTAATAATTACCTACACGTCTTTTAAATGAGCATTAACTGGTATATAAACCATTAGTTTAATAGAGCCACCCGCTATTCGTTACGAGCTACCTTTCTTCGCAACCTATATTTTTACTTTAAAATATCTAAAACACTCGTAAATTTATGATTTAATTAGCAGACATTGTAGATTACAAACTATAGTGAATAGATAGATAATATGTTAATTTGTAATTTTTACGACTCGATTACTATTAAACAGTTTCAGATACAATATAAAGAAAGAAAACAGACAAAAATTATTTGAAGAAATAACGACGTACTTACATTCTAACATGTATTAAAAATAAAAACATATTTTGAGAATATGTAATTAAAATATATATTAAATATTAGAATACAAACTTCTTACATTTACACGTTGGGGCCATTCCAGACCAGAAACCGTCCTTCTTGCACAATCTGGTGTTGTCTCCGATTAGCATATGACCTTCGGGACATCCATACGTGATGATTGAGCCAACCAGGTAACTATCTCCTTCAATGGTGGTGTTGAGGTGTTTATCTGGACTTCCACAGGAGGGCGGCACTGGTAAAGAAAATGCTTAGTGTAATTTAGATAACGAATAACTTCTATACCTACACAAAGTAACACACATTGAAAACAACACATTATACACAGAATTAATACAAAAAATTCGCTTTGCTTTTATTATTATTATTTATAATACGTAAATCCATTTGTTTAGCAGAGCAGTAATTTAAAACGAATGGTACATGTGCATTGTGCCAATATATAATTTTAATTTATAAATTAGGGTAATAATAAAGTGTAGGTATTCACAATTTTAGAGTATCTTATTTTCTATACAGCCTACATTGCGGGACTAGTTAAGATCCTTTAAGTTATGACCCGGCAGACAGCTTTAGCTCTAAGATAGAGCTTTATGGCTGCCTATATTTTATCATGAAAGTAATGAAATTGCATTTTTGTACATATTATAACAATTTTAGTAATTAATAAATAACGCTTTATTGTATTTCTTTTATTATCTATATAAAGTCAGGTATGCTATATAAAAAAGTAACAAATAAAATTTAAAAACTTCGTTTAAAAAAACCGACTTCAAAAACTAAAAAACTAAAATGTATAAAATAACTTATTTCTAAAGCTATTATTATTAATATATATTATCTAACACATCTTGAAGTCGGTGCAAAGCAAAACATAAGAATTACTATATTTTGAAAATTACTAATAATAATAGCTTTAGAAATAAGTTATTTTATACATTTTAGTTTTTTAGTTTTTGAAGTCGGTTTTTTTAAACGAAGTTTTTAAATTTTATTTGTTACTTTTTAGTGTCTAGCTATGTATGGGTGGACCTACAAATGGTGCCGCGCTTCTTAAAAAATATAGGTCCTAAGAACCCGGAACAAAAAAAAATTCGTAAAATGAAAACTACTTGGCCAAACTATGTCAAATTTTTAGGGGACCACATGGCAGCTATTTCGCGTCGAACAAAAAAAGAATCACGTAAATCGAATCATAAATCTCAGAGTAATTGGTGTACATATGGAACGGAGTGAAAATTATTTTCATGAAAAATGTTCATAAAATGAAAACTACTAGGCCAAACTATGTCAAATTTTTAGGGGACTACATGGCAGCTATTCTGCGTCGAACAAAAAAAGAATCACGTAAATCGGATCATAAATGACGGAGTAATCGGCGAACATATGGAACGGAGTGAAAATTATTTCCATGAAAAATGTCCATAAAATGAAAACTACTGGGCCAAACTATGTAAAATTTTTAGGGGACCAATTGGAAGCTATTCCACGTCGAACAAAAAAAGAATCACGTAAATCGGATCATAAATGACGGAGTAATCGGCGAACATACATAAAAAAAAGGAAAAAAAAAAAAAAAAGATTCCGACGAATTGAGAACCTCCTCCTTTTTTCGAAGTCGGTTAATAAAAGTAGATAGGGCAAATGTACATCCAATACAAATACGAATTATAAAAATCCATTCAAATACCGTCAAAATTACAATAATCCAAATTGCGTCACACTTTTAGGTGCTCTACCTTTCACTGTACCAAAGACATCTCATTCAGTTATTCTAGGGAAATCAAGCGTAATCTTCAAACCTGATTTTGCAAAAATAACACTTTTCGAAATAGGCTATGACCTATAAGTATTGACATTACATTATTGCCGAAAGTACATATTATACGATATTTCATAACATTCAGTTAATTCGCAGATCTACGAAGATGGAACCAACAAACAACCGAAAGAAAGTCACTTATTATTATGCATAAAATAAATAAACCTTAAGAAAACTACGTCGTCCGTGACCACGGTCACTCAAAAGCGGCCGAAACGTCGGAATAACCAAAATCAAATAAATTACCTCGCTTGAAATCGTGAAAACGTAGTTTTATTATGTACACAAGTCGTGAAACCTTAAGATAATATTAAATAAACTTTAATTGAAAACAAAGCCTAAATAACAAACTCTTTATATGATTTTCAAACTATGTTTGATTTATTTACATAAAATAAAAATTGTATTTAACATTTGAACGGTGTGATAAACACATGCAAGAAATCATTAAATTTTCATTTCACTACGAAATGTTGTAATACAGTATTCGCGCTACCGTGAAATTATTATGCTTTGAGCAATAAATAGCGTAGTCACAGATAAATGGACGTAGAATTGCACACACAACATAATGATTGAAACACTATTACAATACAGTGAAACAAGTTGCATAGACGCAGGTAATTCATCATGCAAATTATTTTTTGATCAGTAAACGCTTGATAGACTATCGCGATCAAATATTTTCGCTTCGCTTTCTTGATTAATATTTTCAAAAGCATGGTAGCAGCGTTAATAATTAACAATATAAGCTCGGCCATACATCAGTAAGTTTTACTCGCAAAAGTTCTAAAGGCTAAGCACGTACAATTATTTATTAATACCGGACTCATCCGTCTAAAATTGAGTGACGCCGGAGGTATCCATTCCAACCAGACTCATTGTTTGATATCTAATAATAATGTATACAGGCCATATAGTGGTGGATTTGCCCTAAGGCCCAGGAGGCCCGGGCCCAGGGCGACCAGATATTAGGGGCGGCAAGTGGGCAAAAAAGTAAATTCATTATGTATTCAATATGATGGGTGCTGAGAAAGGGGTGGCTGGTACTTATTACATGGCCTGGGGCCTAGGGCGGCCAAGACTGCAAATCCGCCACTGCCATATACATAGACTTTGGGCCGCTTGCATAACGTTCCTTAAATTTATTTAAGAAACACTAAACGCATTTAACAACCTTAAATACGATTAGCGTCTTGCACAACGCCAAATTTGTCGCTAAATATGTTTAAAGAACTGTCAATACATTTTGTGTTAAACATATTTAGGCAGTTTAATATGATTAACTAATTTTATTTGAAGGCGATCGTTATGCAAGCGGGCCTTAATGCCTTAAAACTCGGTCAAATGCATATCGAACCACGCACTAAATAAAGATCGATGTTGGTGACAAATGGTTATGAATATATTTCATAAACATATATGTATCCATGTGCTTTAGCTGAACTGGAGTCCCTGTCTTTGTTATCCATATACCTTCGCCGCACACATTCGCGTTTGCCAATGAATAAAGTAGATATGTACCTATATAGGTGACACTCACGGTACTGGCAGATCCAGTGCAAATAGTCCAGGTTACAGCCCACGTCGTTCCACAGCCAGGCCCTCCCTCCATCCAGGACGACGCAATTTTGTTCCCCGTTGTAGTTGTTTGGCTGGTCTTTACCCCACGTTGGTTTGGACACCACTTCGCCTATTTAGAAAAGATAAGAACTTTTAACTGACATTTTTTCTTGTATTCTAATGTAATTTTGTTGTAGGTAAATATAGAGATCAAATCTTTCGATATCTACTTCCCAGTTGAATTGTTTTTATGGATGTCATAAGTCTAATTTGCTTTTTAAACTAGAGGTTATGCAACTTTTCTTGCTTAAACTTTATGTTCATATCCATTGGTAAGTTCTATTTTCTAAGTAAATATATAAATTATTTTAATATGTTCAGTGTAAATTCAATTATCGGCATATTTCTAATTCTATATAAATTGGAAAATAAAAATTTGAATAGCAAATATTTTTGGCATATGTATTTAAAAAACCTTTTAATTTGATAATACTGGGATATTTTTGGGTTAAAACATATTTTTTAACCTTTAGATATAATTTTTTTGTAGTAACAAGACTTCTATAACATGTGCTAAATTTCATATTGTTCTTGACATAATGATCTATGAAAGAACTCCTATGGTCTCACTTTAGTGTCTCTGTGACACGAGTGAGACCATGAGTTATTTTTTTGCTTTTTGTATCGAAACTATAAAAACACTTACCATCCACCCATTTCCAAGTTCTGGATGTCAGACCTGGCTCTTTTTGCGCCCCAATCCAAACAAGTTGGGTCTTTAATTGTGCTTTGCGTCGCTCCAACTCTTGGATTAGGAAACTCGACGTTGCACCCTGTAGATGAAAATAGAAGTTGACAAACAGAGAAATGTAAACTTTTATATAATTGGTTTATTAACTAAAGCGCCTCATCCACGATAGATTAAAATAACGGAGAGCGACTCTCATAGGGCAATCTACGACGTGTACACATTAGCTAGACTACCCTAGCTAGAGTATCACTACAGTCTCGGAGTCTCGGAACGCGTCGTGGACGCAGGTACGAAAGCGAGCCTAGCGATACGACTAGAGAACTCTCGAATTATCTACTTGCCTTATAGACTAGTCAACAAGTGCCTTTTGGACCACCTTTTTTCAGCAGTCTCCGAAAATTATAAATGAGGTGTCATTCAATTCGGAATGGCATCTAGATGATTTTTGAAAAAAATGAAGTTCCGCTTGCAAAAATTGTTAAAGTTATTAACAATTAACTAAAAAAGGGGGTTTAGTTTTTTGCAAATATCTCAAAAAGTAATAAAGATTTTTCAAATTTGATTCGATAAGAGGAGGAAATTTCCTAAAAAAGTCTTGACTCCCGAAACTGTAAGATCAATATATATAATTTTTCCAGAGGGATGAAAATACGGCCGAAAACGGGTACTCTGGCTTACGCAAGCCACACCCACATCGGCCCTTTAATGAATAAGGGTCATATCACGTCAAGTGGACCCCCCTTTTACCACTTGATGATAGAAAACTAATTAAAATATATTTATCAAAAGTAGTCATACCTAAAAATCATCCCTCAAAACAGTTTTTGAAAATTTTTAATTTAACAACTTACAATAAACATTTTCGGTACTTTAAATTAAAAAATTAATTATAAAAAAGTTATTAAAGATAATTTAACGAAATTTTCAGCGATTATAGTAAAATATCTATAATTTCACATAAAATTATTTTGCAAATTTCATTTGTTTTTTATCATATTTTTTATTAACTTTTAAATAAACAAATTTAAATTTTAATGACTTCTCAGTACGATAATTGAATTATTATTTTTTAGTAATACGCGTTATACATTCAAGTTTTGTATTTTAAAAGAAAATTTCACTGCCCGGTATTAGTTTAAATAATATGATTTTTTCAATGACGCAGCGGCGAGCGGTACAAGTGCTGCGCGCTACTGAGATTAGCTGTTAAGGCTATAGATCGTTACAGATTACACAATTATTTAATAAATAATCGTTATAGTTCAATTTTTTTTTATATTCATTTATATTTTTAACAATATTAAACTAAACCCCCTTTTTTTTAGTTAATTGTTAATAACTTTTACAATTTTTGCAAGCGCAACTTCATTTTTTTCATGAATCATCTAGATGCCATTCCGAATCGAATGACTCATTTATAATTTTCGGAGACGGCTGAAAAAAGTTGGTCCAAAAGGCACTTGTTGACTAGTCTATTAATAAGTCTAGCTAGGGCAAGGTCAGCGAAACACGTGTTTTGTATTTAATGTAGAATTTTGCATTGCTACAGTATCTCGTTTTTCAATTTTTGGCTTGATAAGTTCTAGAAGAAACTGATAATCTGACGGCGCTACGCGAAGGAAATTTCTATAAAATATTACATCTTTTGCTTTCAATTCCTGTATTAAATTACTATATGCTCCTTGTGGTGATCGATCTAGTATCCATTGTTTAACCCAGCAGCGTCGTTTAACCTTTTCCTTATTCTTCTTTTTCAATACCTAACTAAGAAACCACAATCGCAGCAGTTAAGCGTGACCGCAACATTCTTTCAACTGAGAGCTATGACTGAGAGTGTATATCGTAACTGAATATCTAGTCTACGAGTAGTGTAGTGTACGCAGGCCAAAATTTCACTATAATAAAGCTACCCTACGATAGGGCAAAATACTGCAATAGGGCGCTTTAATGATCTCTACGTGTACGTAGAAATTAGAGTATAGATTAGATTAGTCTCCAAGCTGTCTAGCTCTATTCTCTCTCCGTGGACGAGGCGCTTTATAGAGTGCATTATCGTGTATACTTCTTTGTGGTTATATCACCATGTCATGATAAAGTACAAAGTTGCTGTAAATAACATCGATACACAATTAAATTATATTGCTGAAGATTAACGAAATGTATGGTGGTCCAACTCCGTAAGGGTTTAATTCCATTGATCCATAGCACGGTTGATATACAGCAAGCGACTGGACAGGACAAGTAAAGGACACTCCACAAGTAATAACTACTTAATACAATTCGTGAGTGAATAATATGGTAGCTACGTCACCTGCTGGTGTTTCTCGCAATCAATGTAACCACTATTGATATATTCGTCGGTGAGGATTGAGCATGCGGAGTGGAGGAGTTACAACACGTTTGTTTATTACTACTCTTTCAAACCAACTGCCAAATAGGATAATAAGTCATCATTTCTTCCTAAATAAGTGGTAGATACATCCAGCACTCCATATGCAGACCTTGTTGACTAGTGCAAGTATTTCTACGTATGGGCCAAACGAAAGAAAGTTAACTAGGACGTTCTCAGCGTTTTGGGCATCTTGTCTATAGAAGACGTTCGTAATTCGTTACTGAATTACTTTCTAATTGTTATTATTGTAATAACATTGTTTTTAGTTTATACAAATATTTATGATCCAAATATGATAAGATATACCACCATAGCCATTATCATCTCAATTCATTCCTGGAGTTGTCTAAAAGAGATCGCTTTTTAGAGATCTCTTTTAGACAACTCCATAACGTCCTTTGTACATAACTATATATAATATTAGTCTTTACGGTCATTTTTGTATTAGTATATAATAAAGTGTTGTCTATTTATCTATCTATCTTCATCCCTCTCTCTCTTTGTCATCTCTAATCATATTCTAATGATGTTTAATTGTATTGTATTAGCTAATAGAAAGTACCATTACTTAATTACACACTTTCCTATCCCAGGACATAACAATGAAGAGAAACGTCATTATCATGTTCATTATAACAGATTAAAATTCACGGCTAACAGAACGGAATAAACAGTAACAATTTACATTGAATTCCTGTTTAGCTTTCTGCTGTTGATATAAGTAATGGCCAGTTGGATTTAGATACACCTGGACAGCCGAACATGTTTGTCTTCGTCTAATGTTGTAAAGAAAAATTTAAAAATGAATAAATTTTAGGTAAATCATATATTTATGTCGTGGTAGCGTGGAAGCACGGATTAGCGCACGCGCAAAGGGCTCGGGTTCGAAACCTGGCCGAAACGCATGCACCTCCTAAGCAGTTTTCTGACTTAATGTGCATTTTGTTACAATTACCACGTGCTAACAACGGTGAAGGAAAACATGTATACAATAATCATCATCCAGATAACCAATGCGTCAAACCTACCTACCTACTTACTATACTGTCTGTTGCCCAATAGTGGTAGGCCCAAGCCTAGCAGTGAGACGTTAATGCGCTTTTATTATTATTAATAAAAAGCAAATCATAAACTGTATACATAATAAAACTACGTTTTAACGATTTTAAGCGCGGTAATTTATTTGATTTTGGTTTATCGTCGTTTCACGGACGACCACGTGACCACGGCCACTGAAAAGCGGCCGAAACGTCGGATAAACCAAAATCAAATAAATTACCGCGCTTAAAACCGTTAAAACGTAGTTTTATTAAATCATAAACTGATTATATCCATCAGTTTAATTAATATATCATAAGTATGTGTAGATGGATTTCAAAATAAAACTTCTATGAATATATATATACAACTATGTGGCTGATTATTATTCAATTAAGTGAATTTGCAAAAAAACTAAACTGATGGAGCTGTCAGTCACATGTGTGATACTATACTAAATTTTACGTTGAGCTCCTAATTATGAATGAATAACATTTATCTTCAAGAGATATGATATAAAACCCATTTTGAAATTAATGGCAGTTATATAGATATTTCTAGGCCGATACACATAAACATTGAATAGTTTTGGGTTGGTTTAGCTGTTTCAGAGTTCCATAGTTTTGTTGAATTTAGTTCAATAAAATGTTTATTATAATGATCGTATTGGAACGTAGCAATTTATAATTTTCTCTTATTCACCTGAAACCCGTGTATGAGGTCACCACCATGAGTCTGACATTGTCTTCTGGCTTCTTCAAATGATCCACCCTTTGCTACATTAAATTCATAACAGTTCTTTGAAAAAGCGGCTAGTTCTATGTCAGCTGCAGCTCCCGACGGTGCACATCGGTCGTTTGAGAATTCTGAAATAAATATTTATTTAATTACATGTAATCGAATACAATGCAAGAAAATTTAACTTATTTGTATTTTTCTGAATCTGTTGTGTGGAGAAATAAATAAAGTTTTATTATTATTATTATTATTTATTGTATTCTACCCATAGTCCCTGAAGACTATAAGTAGAATACTGAGCCTAGATCAGCGTCTTCTATGGGTAAGGTGCCCAGAAGGCTGGCTACGTTTCTTCACTGGATTGCCATACTGTTCCGTTGCCCAAGTTAAGCACCGGCCTTCTGATGACCTGAAGAGTCAATGATTCGTTTCGATAAATTTTGGTAGAGGCTCATGGCCTCACGACCCCACTTATTTAATTATTCCAAATATAACTTAATTATTAAATATAAATTACAAGATGCATCTGGCTACAGGCGTGAACACTAAAATTATCCCAGATGGAGTAGGGATATTGTTAAAACGCCATTTTTTTTAGAACCTCTTCTTTTTTCTAGGACAAAAATAATCGTTACCTATTGTGTTCTATCACTAGGTAACCAGTAAATGTTTCCTTTTTTT